>CM022302.1:553895118-555212486 GCA_011799875.1 Thinopyrum elongatum | reverse complement strand
TATATATGGGAAGTCCTATTTTGGCCACCGGAAAATGTTCGGGATTTTTCGGTATTGTACCGAGAAGGTTCTAGAAGGTTCCGGAGTGGGGCCCACCTGCATGGGGGGACCCACATGAACGTGGGTAGTGGGGGCAAGGCCCCACACCCCTAGTCAAGGCGCACCAAGATTCCCCCTTAGAAGGAATAAGATCATATCCCGAAGGGATAAGATCAAGATCCCTAAAAAAGGGGGATAACAATCGGTGGGGAAGGGAAAGGATGGGATTTCTTTCCTTCCACCTTTGCCAACACCCCAATGGACTTGGAGGGCAAGAAACCAGCCCCCTCCACCCCTATATATAGTGGGGAGGTGCATGGGAAAAAGAGCTCAGCCCCTGGCGCCTCCCTCTCCCTCCCGTGACACCTCTTCCTCCTCCAGTAGCGCTTGGCGAAGCCCTGCTGAAATCCCGCTGCTTCCACCACCACACCGTCGTGCTGCTGGATCTCCATCAACCTCTCCTCCCCCCTTGCTGGATCAAGAAGGAGGAGACGTCTCTGCTCCGTACGTGTGTTGAACGCGGAGGTGCCGTCCGTTCGGCGCTCGGTCATCGGTGATTTGGATCACGACGAGTACGACTCCATCAACCCCGTTCTCTTGAACGCTTCCGCTCGCGATCTACAAGGGTATGTAGATACACTCCCCTCTCACTCGTTGCTAGATGACTCCATAGATTGATCTTGGTGATGCGTAGAAAATTTTAAAATTCTGCTACGTTCCCCAACACGTACCACAAACCAGCGCACCAACCATGCACTTCCCCCCTCGCACACTCCACTTCAAACAACAGCTGAAACACCTTCCAGCCCCCTACCCACTGTCGCCACTCCAACCGCTGCCATGGCAACCGAATCACCATCATTGCCCGCCCCTACCATGCCAGCAGACCCACCCACCTCCTCACCTGCGACGCCACCAGCACCACCTTCACCTCCGCGGCGTCGTGCACCTCCGGTCCCCACACATCCCATGACCACCCGTGCGCAGGCCGGCAAGTTTATCCCAAACCGCAAGTACGAACAAGACCTCCCTACCACTGCCTCCCCCACCATCTCACCTATACCTAAATCCGTGTGTGCGGCTATGCGAGATCCTTGTTGGCTGTCTGCTATGCAAGTGGAGTACAGGGCCCTGATGGAGAACCGGACATGGCGCCTCGTCCCTCGACCCCGCGGCGCCAACGTGGTCACCGGCAAGTGGCTTTTTCGTCACAAGCTGAAGTCTGATGGCTCGCTCGAGCGCTACAAGGCCAGATGGGTGGTCCGCGGCTTCTCTCAGCGTCCCGGCGTGGACTTCGACGAGACTTTCTCACCGGTGGTCAAGGCTGCCACCATACGCGTCGTGCTCACCGTCGCCGCCTCGCGACACTTGCCCGTGCACCAGATGGACGTCAACAACGCTTTCCTCCATGGGCGGCTCTCCGAACGGGTCTACTGCCAGCAGCCGGCTGGCTTCGTCGACGAGCTCCACCCCGACCATGTCTGCCTCCTCGACAAGTCACTGTACGGCCTCAAGCAGGCGTCGCGCGCCTGGTTCGCCCGCTTCGCCACGTACGCCCACAGCATCAGCTTCCAGAGCTCGCGGGCGGATCCGTCGCTCTTCGTGCTCCACTCCAACACCGGCACCGCGTACCTCCTCCTCTACGTCGAGGACATAGTCCTCGCCGCTTCGTCGACCTCGCTTCTCCAACACCTGCAGCGCCTCCTGTCCACTGAGTTCTCCATGAAGGACCTCGGACCTCTTCACTACTTTCTGGGCATCGCCGTCACGCGCACCGCCGATGGCTTCCTCCTCTCCCAGAGCAAGTACGCTGAAGAGCTTCTCGAGCGGGCCAACATGCAGGCGTGCAAGCCGGCGTCTACGCCCGTGGACACGCGCGCCGAGCTCTCCGCCGACTCTGGTGCTCCTGTCTTCGACGCGTCCGAGTACCGCAGCATCGTCGGCGCTCTCCAGTACATGACGATGACTCGCCCTGACATCGCATACGCCGTCCAACAGTGTTGCTTGGTGATGCATGATCCCCGCGACACTCACCTCGCGCTGGCCAAACGGATCTTGCGTTACCTTCGCGGCACCACCACCCATGGGCTGCATCTCCAGCGCTCCAGCAAGCTCGACCTCGTCGTCTACTCCGACGCCGACTGGGCCGGCTGCCCCGACACGCGCCGCTCGACGTCCGGCTATGCGGTGTTCCTCGGTGACTCCCTTATCTCGTGGTCGTCTAAGCGCCAAGCCACAGTCTCCAAGTCGAGCGCCGAAGCCGAGTACCGCGCCGTTGCCAATGCGGTTGCTGAGTGTTGCTGGCTTCGTCAACTCCTCGGCGAGCTTTCCGTACCACTACCTCGCGCCAGTGTCGTCTTCTGCCACAACATATCATCCGTGTACATGGCGGCCAATCCAGTCCATCACCGACGGACCAAGCACATAGAACTCGACATCCACTTTGTGCGCGAGAAAGTTGCACTCGGGGAGCTGCGTGTGCTCTATGTCCCGACGACGCAGCAGTTCGCCGACGTGCTCACCAAAGGTCTTCCCACGGCGGCGATCGAGGAGTTCCGGTCCAGCTTGTGCGTCCGGCCATCGGACGCTCAAACTGCGGCGGGGTGTCAGTAGTCTAGTTCTCTCCCAAGTCGTGCATGCACGATCCCACAATCGCATGCACGTCCTGGCGCTCCACACCCTCCTGTTGTAACTTGTAACCCTATATATACATGGCAACGCATATGGCATCACCTAAGGTGCTCTGCCCTCTCATTCTCCAAGTCCACAAATGGGAGTACTGGAGCTCTACACACTGCATCTCCATAAACACCCCTGCCAGAAACAAATCCAGCGTCAGCAGTCCAGATCTTACAAGAACAAGACGGCTAATCGGCATCGAAGAAGCTAGGGTGAAGGAATGGCGGAGCAGATTAGGCTTACCCGTTTAGCTCGACGCCATCGGTAGACATGCCGCCGGAACAGCTTCGCGGCAGCGCCGTTGCCGCCCACGACGAGTGTGGCGAGGAAGGGGATGGAGAGGAAAACCTATCACGTGGCTCTGTTCTGATCCACAAGGATTGCTGTGGGGTGGAAGGGGGTCATTCGTTTCCAGCACCTGTGCTATTTCGAACCAGCCCATGGGCCACCCTTCCTGGTGCAAGACACGTGAGCACTCGCAACCCCGCGAACAGAATCTTGGCATGGGCCGAACACAATACACCTATGAGGTCCATAGGCGTATCCCGTACCTATTTCTGCCTGTAGGCCTAGCGCAGCCCTGCAGCGCGCTGACAGATTCCACATCCCTAGCCCCAAAAGAACGGGCAGGATAACGGCCTGCCTGGTGCTCGGCCGCCATAAGCTACCTGCAACTTAGAAACTAGTAGAAGATCCCATCTTAACTGAAACCGCTGGTGCTGCAGAGTCCCAGACATAGCAACGAACAGTCACCCCCACCAACGAACAATCTTGTTGTGAACAGACGAGACCAGGCCGGACCTTGCTTTGGTGTCAAGGGTAGCTTTTCTCTCAATCAATCAATCAGACCTCGGTTTAGTGTAGATAAAAGGAAGATCTCAGTATCCAAGACCTTGACTGTTGGTTAATCTTTGTGCGTGCATCATCAGTGAAAGAACCCAGTAGTGGAAGATTAGCTAGGAAGACCTTGACTGTTGGTTGGTTAATCTTTTATACAAAGCTCCATGTTTGTTTGATAATGAAGATATCACTAGGGTAACCTCAAACCCAAGCTTTGGTATAGGCTACTATAAGTTGGAATAGCAAGTCATCACGGGAAATCAGTGCCCTAGACCTGAATAGCAAGTCGATTCGTTCGACATCGGTGCTAGCCTTTGCTGAAATAATCAATAATATATGGCTGTGTACAATCAGCCGTGCATGCACTACACGCTGTAATAACAATTAAAATTGGAGAGTTGTTAAAGACACGCCTAGGACAGATATGGTAGCAATGATTAAAGTTGCTGCCGACAGGCAGGAATGCACTTGCTTAGTGTAAACTAAATCTCAGGACATCGCTGAGACCCTGGCTTTGCCTGAGTCCTGGGGGGTGGGGGGGCCTTGCAGGTATACCTGGCCATGGGATACCCGGCCCGGGCCTACATTTTGAGCCCGATGGCCAGGCCGGGCCGTGCTTGGGCTTGCCATTTTTGTGATTTAGGGAAAGGGCCCGGCCCGAGGCCCGATGGGTTTTTTCACTGACGGGTCGGGCTTAGGCCTGAAAACTAGGCCTAACGGCCGGGCCGGGCCCGGGCCTAGGTTTTCTACATCGGGCTTTGTTAGGCCTGACCCGAAGCCCGGCCTGGCCCGACGTATGGCCAGATATACTTGCAGGCAAAAATGCTACACCTACGGACGCTAAGCTACGGACCCCAACATACGGTTCTCAGGGTGGAGGCCCCGTGATTTCCAATCTCGTGTTGCCAAATCAGTCCGTAGGTGCTAATCCGTAATAGTACTCCGTAACTGTAGCAAAACTCACCTTTCAGGGGTAAAAAATCGTAAGCTGCTTGGGTGAAAGGAAGGAATACACAACTGTATCTGATATAGGCCATGAACTAGCCTACACGAGCACGAGGACAGGAGGCTTAACTATTTTATTTTACTAGATATAATTCAAATTCGAACTACACGTATCCACAAATGGCCTGTAAATACATGTGACGCCCCGGTTTAATCGTGCACTAACCATACACGCAAATGCACACGATCAAGCCTAGGACTCACTTGAAGATATCACAACACAACTCTAAAAACATAAATAAAGTCATACAAGCTTTATATTACAAGTCAGGGGCCTCGAGGGCTCGAATACATAAGCTCGCATACAAGCGTCAGCGGAAGCATCAGATATCTGAGTACAGATTAAAAAAGAAAACACAGATAGGCCTTTAACAGGCGGGGCAATAGAAAACACTACGATCGAAAAGGCGCAGGCCTCCTGCCTGAGACCCTCCGAACCTAGTCCTGGTCGTCGGACGGCTCCTCGTAGTAGTACTCGTCAGGAGGGTAGTAGTAGTAGCCGTCGGCGGGGGCAGCTGGCTCCGGGGCTCCGTCATCTGGTCGCATCAAACGGATATGGGAAAAAAAGAGGAAGCAAGCAACCGTGTGTACTCATCCGAAGTACTCAGTAAGCAAGGATATACACTACATATACAACATTATCAAAGAAGGGCTGAATATGTGGACTGGGCTACAGAAATGCCAGAATAGAGGGAAGGCCTAGTCCTACCGAAGACTAGCATCTTCGGCATCTTCAAGCATTTTCAAGCATCTTGCAGCATTTAGAAGAGTACAGAACAGCATAATGTAAAGTAGTAGTAGTGTTAAGTATCAACCTCGTCCAGAGATCCTTCCTCGACTCCCTGCGAGAAAGCAATCCCAGAGCCATACTATCCATTTCTCATCTCAAGTATCCAGTTCTAGTTGTATCGATCGGGATACAACTCCGAGCGTCTGTTACCGAGGATCCGGCTATGCATAGATTAGTTCTTCCGTGCAGGGGTGCACCAACTTACCCACCACGCTCGATTAACTCCGGCCGGACACACTTTTCTGGGTCATGCCCGGCCTCGGCCAAACGATACGCCGCAACCCAACCTAGGCTTAACAGAGAGGTCAGCACGTCGGACTAAACCTATGCCCCCAGGGGTCTTGGGCCATCGCCCCGGGAACTCCTGCACGTTACGTTCACGGCCGAGAGCAGACCTGGCAACCCCTTAATACAAGCGCGGTTGCGTATCCAGTCCAACTCGGCGCGCGCCGGTCAGTCGCTGATGTCCATTAAGCTTCGGCTGATGCATACGACGCAGAGTGCCCATAACTGTTCCCACGTGATGGTTAGTGCTATCGGGCCAGAGGCCCACTCGGATCAAATATCCAAACCGTTAGTGAATTAGGAGCGCGCGGTAACGAACAGAGACTCACGATCGATGTGACACCGTCGCCCCGTCTCGTGGACTTGCGGCAAGGGCTAAGAATGCCCGGCCACGCCACGTAGTTATCTCGCGGGCACCTTCCAGGTCAACCCGACTCCACAACACTCGCATCACATGCTCGCGCGGGTACCCCTCAAAGCCGACCCGTCTTTATCCAGTTTAATCGGTATCAACAGTAATGTAAAGGCAATCGGTGTGGCTACCACATCAAGAAGGAACCCGAGGCATCACCCTCGTTGGATTCCCACCTGATTTAAACATCAAGGTGAACGTAAGAGGAAATCACCGTCGAGGTTCACACTTGAGGTGTGGCACGACAGCGTCGTTATCAGGAGTGGAGAAGGAGGAATCACCCTCGATGACCACGACCGAGTAACTACTCCACAGAGTTAACATCAAAAGTGCTTACGAGGTATCACCCTCGGCACTCGATAGTAACGCTGCAGTGTCGTACCGATAAGGGGGAAGTGATGTGCGGTGCCGGGGCCTGGTTGTTGATGACGATGGTCGAGTCTCCTGATAATCCAGCGGGGCAACTGGTCAACTGGGGGGGTCACTGGGGGACTAACCAGCCTATTCTAAGCAGTTTAGGATAAGCAGGTAATTATCAACAGCAGGTTACAAAATCAGGCTATACATCAGAATAGGTAAAGCAGTAGCAGCAGCAATTTTTAATGCAAGCATAAGAGAGAAGAGAATAGGCGATATCGGAATGTTCAAAGGGGGGGTGCTTGCCTGGAAGCTCTGCGGCAAGGGACTGGTCGTCAGCTGCGTAGTCGTACTCCGGAGCTGCGTCGGCCTCGGGGACTACGTCGGTGTCGGGGTCTATCAAGAGAGGAGAGGGGGAGGAAACAGATAAATACACAGCAAACATATACAACACGGAGCATGCTATGCTATGGTGCAGTGCAGGGTTGCCTAAAGATATGTCTAAGTCATTTTAGTTATTTTATGATTTAATTTGGATTTATTAACCGGTACATATGCACTATTCATCTACCGTAAGCGGACAAAAAGTTGTGGGTTCACCTATAGAGGGTCCCGACACGAAAACAGATGGCACGGTTAGGTTCGTCTCGTCGTTCTGATCAACTTTCATGTAGAAAGTTTTTCGATCCGAGCTACGGTTTATTTTCTACGATTTTTTAAAGATTATAGTATTTTCTGGAATTATTTTTATTAACAGAAATGGAATTATGACGTCAACATGACAAGAGGATGACGTCAGCAGTCAACAGACGCACTGACCAGGTCAAACCTGACCAGTGGGTCCACTGGGACCCACATGTCAGTGACAGAGGCTAACATAGGGTTAATTAAAACTAAACAGAGTTATTTAGCTTCTGGGCCCCACTTGTCAATGGCTATATAGTTTAACTAATTACTTTTATTTAGTAAAATGTTTTAATTAACTAAAACGCGATGGGGCCCGCATGTCAGTGGCTGGGGCCGCCCAGTCAGCACAGTTGACCATGATCAACGTGATCAACTGGGGCCAGGGGGCCCACTGGCAGTGACCCAGGGGCGGGCCCCAGGTAAGCCACGTCGGTGGCCGTCGCCGGAGCAACGCCGGCGAGGCGAAACGCGGCGGCGCGGCGCGGGTGAGCTTCGGGTTTTGCCCACAGGGCATCTCCGGAGCTGTGGTTGGGCTCATTCGAACGGGGGCTCGACGGCGGTTCGAACGGTGGTGGTGGCAGCGCCGGAGGTGGCCGGAAGAGTCGCCGGCGACGAGGTTTGGCGGAGGTGGTTTCGGGCGATCAGCGCAACGGCAACAGCAGCGCGCAAAAGCGCGAACTAACGGGCGCGGAGGTACTTCGCGACGCGACGAGCGTGTTGGGCACCAGCCCATGACCAAATGGTTACCGGTGACTCGCCGGCGTCGAGCGCAGGCGGCGGCGCGTTCGGGCGAGGCGGAGGAAGTAGCTAGCGAGCGTGCGAGAGCGACCAGAGAGATGGGGGAGGAAGAGGGGCTCACCGAGCGGCACACACGATGGCCCGTGGAGGTTTAGGAGCTGCAGAGAGCGTCGCCGGAGTCGGAGAAGAGCGGCGGCAGTTGGAGATGGGAACGAGGATCCGGTGCTACAGTGCCTCCCAGCTCCAGCTGAGGCCACCAGTCGAAGGAGTCGACCTCGGCGGAGCTTCACGACATGACGACGGAGCGAGGTGGTGGCTGTGGCCGCGGTGACGACGGGGAACGGCGGCGACCGCGCTCGGTGGTGATGGGGAACGAGGGGAGAGGGGAGGAGTGGACGAGGAGGTCCAGGGGGAACGCACTGGCCTCGGCCTTATCCTCCCCGCGTCGGTGGGGCGTCGGTGGCGTCGCGCTGTCGGCATCTCGCCGGCGCGCGCGTGACGACCACGGGCGCGTCGACACGCAGGTGAGAGAGAGAGAGAGATGGGCCTGGTGGGCTGGTTCGGGGCACTGTGCACTTAGGCCCAGTGCACAGTGTCTTTTTCCTTTTTCCTTTTCTGTTTCTGCATTTTCCTCTTTTTTTGCAGAGAGGGTTTTGTATTATTTTGAGCCACCAAATGAATTTGCAAAAACGTGAAAGTTGCTCACATAAGCACATTGCAATATCCAGCACTGCCACAAAAAGTTTGGGCATTTTTGGAGTTCATTTGGAATTTTTTTTCAAAAATTGAAATAGGCATTTATGGTGCGGTTCTGGCACTGTTCAAATGTTTTAGGCCCATTTTGAATTGATGATGATGTTGTATTCCTTAACAACATCTGTTTTGGAATTTTTGTCAAATGATGAACATTTTTCTAGCAAGTTTTGAGCAACTTCATTTTGCATTGTGAATTCAAGTTGTTTTCAGAGAGGAATTTGAATTGAAGTGTTTAACCAAAAGTGATCAAGCAAAGCAAATGAAGATGACTTGGCACTGATCATAAGGGATTACTGTAGTGTGATGCTGGGGATGTTACAATACAACCAAGCAAAATTCATATTTAAGTATTCTTTATTTGGGGATAGCTTCAAAAATATGAACAAAATCCATATCTGAGCAAGGCGACGTGCCAAAACTGCTAGTATGCAGTTTGATTATTGATTCTTTCCCCCTAAACCATGCATACTTGATCGTACCTTTTCAGTTTGTGTGTTGATAGTATCAATTCAGGTCTTGACAATCTCTCCTAAGGGAAGATCATGTCCCTACTACAGGTTCTATCTATGTCATGCTCAACAGAAATGAGAATCCAATCACCACGCGTGCACAAAAAATACATAGCTGCTCAACTTGATCTAACAGGAGAACATTCTTCATACAAACATGAGCGTAGAAACACATCGCCACCAGTACTGTCACAAGGGTTGTTACAAGTACAATCTCTTCCAGTCAAGCATTCCACTCCCACACCACTAGCTACTCGGCACAAACTAATGATACGAGAGGGGAGTAAAACAACCAAACAATAAGTCTTGTCTCGGCCTGGAGCAAGCGAGCGCTAGGTTTAGGTTGGTTTCCTCATGTTGCGGCCTGCCCTGATCACCTCGTCCACTAGCAATAGCTGCGACGCGATGATGGGTCTGCACCACCCAACAAACAAAGATCGTTTGTCATGTCACATGTACCAAACAATACTATTCTTCTTTTTTGGAGAATGAATGGGTCAGCTGAGAAATGAACACTGTTATCACATACCTCAAGAGAAACAATAACGTCTTGGGTATCTAAACCTGAATTCTCAGCTAGCGTTTTGGGGATAACAAGTAGAGCATCGGCAAATGCCCCCACCCCGAGTTGGGCTCGCTGTTGTTAAGATTCCAAAGTTAGCAGGAGCATACTTACTGATATTGATACAGTAGAAAAGAGCATGTCAATTATTCAGTGCACTTACTTCTTTAACGGTTTTCTTCACGTTGTCAATGAGATGCTTCCTTGCAGCCATCTCGAACGCTCCAGCACCCTACAGTTGACAAATCAAATAGAAAATAGAAAATGACATGTGTTCTAAACATGCTGACAGTCAACCAAGATCCAAAACAAATAAGCAAAATCCTCAAGCAACATAAGACAACCCGTGATGATGAAATGGACGTTATAAGCATCTAGTCAAACAGCACCTATGCCCTTAAGAGAATAAAGAGTAACAAAAAAAAAATCTCAATTAGCAACAATGCTATTACCCATCTATTAATTCTGTCACATCTGACCCCAACAAACAGTGTAACGAATGGCTCAACGTAAGTCAAGTTGAATGCACTAGGATAACACCCAAAGTGCATATATAATAATATAATTAATATGCTCAAGTAGATCATGAAGTTTCCCACACCTCGTGCAAACTTATAAATCCTAATCAAATTCAATACCCTTAGAAAATCCAGACCCACATATCTTTAGCATAACATCAAGACAAACATATCTAGGATAACCTCTGCTAAATGATATTCAAGTGTGCATATTTCATTAGTCAAACATTCGTTTTGATGCTGTCTTGCAGAAATTTACAAATCATACCAGCACAACAGCTTCATCCTCAACTGTATTCTTCACAGATCTTAGACCATCTCGTACGGCATCCTTAATTTGTGCAATGGTGTGGTAATTAGGTCCTGAAGACAGTTGAATTTACAGTAAGTTTCCAACACAGGTAGTTTTGGAAAAGATCCTATTGTTTCTCGAGAATGAACTAACCTTTAATCAATATAGTACAAGAGTGAGGATTCTTAACATTCTCCACAAACGTGTATTTTTCTTCTCCAAGAACATGCTCATAGAAATAGCATCAGCGTTTCAAAAACGATTGTACTCTATGATTTAATTGAATTAATTGGAAACAAAATGATGTGAGTACAGTTGTTGTACAGTAAGTACGTACTACTCCTGCTCGGCATGGCAGCCATGGCACCACGCACTAGGTAGCGAGGCAGGATCGGACCAAGAGCACTAGAGCATAGTGGTCACTCACTCATCATTTCGGCTCGGCTCAGCTCAGGTTCAGTTCATCTCCCCTCCCTGCCCCCTCGTACGATGGCATTAGTACCACTACTCCAGTACTCCATATGGCTCCATGCGTGCGTGCGTTCCGTCCTGGACCGATGAAAGTCTTCATTTCATCCGTCGCCACTCCGCCGGCCACCATTAAATTGCAATTCCCTCCTAGTAGCAAATAATACTGAAATTATTATATAATAGCAAATACAAATAAAGAAACAACTAGGCATCGCCGCTATCGAAAAGAAAGAGATGAATTTTTTATTCAAAAACTAAATTCCACATGCCGACAATCATTTTTTCTTTTTCTTTTCTGAAACCACAGTAGCAACAAATCAGTATGGTGTTAGTACTAGATTAGTACTCCCTTCGTCTCATAATATAAAAGCGTTTTTGACTAGTGATAACTAGCTCATGTAGTGGCTAGAACTTAGAGGAACGGTGGCGACCGACCATGCGAATGGACGGTCAAAGGCGACGTCACGATCCATGTGATCTGTATCTCATCCTCCCCGTTTAGTTCACTGCTGGCCGCTGGCGTAGATACCTCTCTTATTCTGCTCTTCACTTTTCAGACATTTCAGCCGTCCAATCAATTATCGATGCGGTCGATCGATGGCTACGTATGCACAGAAGAGTGACCACGGTCCACGTATATATAACTGCTTGTGTGAGAATAACATAATCATATCATAATATAGTAGGTGGTGGAGTATAATCTCAACGTTGCACCGCAGGATGGATGGCTGGATGCTCCGCTTGTCTTGTTCGCCGCGCCAAATGAAAGGCGTGTCGTAAAAAAAAAGTGGTCATAGGATGATGGCGAAATACAGCTGCCATGACCCTCAAAAAAAAAAATACAGCTGCCATAAAAAAGATTCACTCCTACACACACTACTACAATGGGAAAGAAAATACCCAAAAAAAACTACACTACTATAATGAAAAAGAGGGACCACGGTCAACATATCTTCTATTTAACTAAGTTCCCTCGAAATAAAGCCATAGTAGAGCTCCAATGTGGCTTTTTTTTCCTTTTGAAATTGGGTCTGTTTGTGAGCGAAAGATAACGCAGACCTGTACCCATGCTCAATCGGTCGTTTCTTGTCCAGTCTCACCGCAACACTTCTCGCTGCAGTTGTCATCCCTCCTCCTACCCGGCTCTCTCCTTGCCCCATTCACTACACTCTTGTGCCCCTTTGAGCCGTCGTTGCTGCCCTCCTCCTTGAAGCCTCACGAGCACCTTTCCCTCCTCTTTTTGAGCAACGACTGGTGGTATTGGAGGCGGCAGCTCGGGCGATGGGGGAAGAAATCTACGACGGCCTGGCTCGCGTGGTGGAGATGCAGGGTTGCATCTGGAATAACCACTCAGCTCACATTGATGCCATCTGATCGAGCCATGCTGTCAGCAAGAATGTTAGCATCATGGGTTGATCCTTCCCAGCTAGCTAACACATATGTGAACTTCAGATCAAAGCCAACATCAGCAAGCACATTTTGACTTGTGTAGTGCTTACTACCCCTGTATGCTGCAGCCTGTGACCTCAGCACTCTAGCAGTCACATGAGTACCATCTATTGCTCCAATACAATCCTGTGATGGCAAGAAAACATAGTGTTATGGTTGTATTAGAACAATACAAGCATGTCAAGGCATGAACTACTACTAGTGATGCCCCTGAAATACGGATACCATCTTGGGCTCGTCGGAATCTTGGTAGGATTTTGCCTAGTTGGTGCCTTGATCATCTCTTCTCCGAGCTCCCCAATAGCATACATGACTTGCTTGAAATACCTGGAAATGATCTCCTAAACGTGTTCCGAATAACCCTAAACCTTTGATTATGACCTACAACATGAAGGAACATGGCAACTTGTTCTTCAGCAGAGGTGTGGGGTGATATCTTCTAGCAGCCTCCTCTTCCTTAAAGTCTCCACAAGCTTGGAAAAAGGTACTCTTTGCATTCAAGGCATGTTCACAGCCTCTAAGTCATTGCAGTTGTAGATGTAGTTCAGATTCGCCATCCTCTCAGATTAGCATTGAACCGTAACGGATGATAGGCTTATCACTCTGACGAACAACTCTCTTCTGGACCAACATGACCAAAACCTGAATCATAGCTACAAGCTTATGAGTGTTGCTACCAGAACAACCAGCTTCATCCGTCTGTTCATAACCTAATGGCGACATCGATGATGCGGTAAGCAATGGCGAAATCGAACCTACACCGTAGCTAACAACCTAACAGAGGAGGGGGTTGTATGCTACTTACCCCCTTTGGAGTCGACGACCCGCCAATGGCACAGACGAGGAGGATGAGACAGAGTCGGAGATGAAGGGGAGAAGCAGGTCCTGCTGCCGGAGATTGAAGTTGCTACCGCCGCTTCCGTGGATCTGAGTCACCGCTGCCGATCGTGGCAAGAATTGAGGCTGGGTTTGTCCTAGCGCTAGAGGTGAGCGAGTAAATGGGGGGGGGGGGGGTGATGCTAGATTTCGCGCCATCCCGTGTTGGTCGTTTTTCGTCTCCCGCCATCTCGGCACCGATTTCCCTAGCACCGCTGCTTATGTCGTGCCCTCCATTTGCGCTCGACTCATCTTGGCTTGCTGAAAACAGCCTATTCGAGTGTTCATAGCGAGCCATGATCTGGGCTGCTTTATAGTTTGTGCATGTGTGAGCCAGGCACCCGTATACGTTACCAAACACATTTTTTTCTTGCACCCAATGGGCCTGTTTGGGGTAATGCAGGCTACCAAACTTTCCCTAAGCTCTCTGGGAATGCATCTTTCTGGTGCATCCCGGCGGCGGGTGGCGTATGGGGCCTGGTTGTAAGGTAGTGACCCATTTGTGTAGTGTGTTGGGCCCAATTGCTGGTGGATGTCGTGCTTATGGCCATCATGTCTCGCGTGTGTTACTGATTGAATCGACTCGTTCTGGTGGCACGTGGCTGAGAGGAGTGACCGTCGTTCTCACCGAGTCTTGATGTTGGTGTGCCCGTGGGGGACCGCTATCTACTGCTTCGTCGTCGAAGGGACTGGATGGTTACGTCGTGGGCCTGTCGCTCTTTTGCATCCCTCCGGTTTGTTCGCTCGGAGGACGGTTCCCGGGGAGGGGGATGTTTGCTGGATATGCGTTGGTTGGTTCGCCTTCTTCCCATATGCCTGAGGGACTGTGTTGGTCATTTCACCTTCTTACGTTCCGCATCAGGTTTTGCTTTCTCTTTTCTTCGCTTTACCTGATTTTGGTACGTTTGTGGTTTGGCTGTGGATCTGGGGTTGAGATCAAGGGTATGATATTGTGGGCTGGGTTTGTTTTGCGGGGTTTGCCCGGTGGAACGCCTACTCAACGGTGTGTGCTTTGTGCGTTTGGTTACGTCCCATCGAATTTAGTCATTGGGGTGGATGGATTGTTTGTTTTGGGGGTAATGTCTATGGTTGCGGTGTTGTATAGGGGTGTATTTGTTTGTCTGATTGGCCTCTTCTTGTGTGTTCGTGATTCGTGGATAGAAGGCATGCTCTTGTCTTGGTGTTGTGTTCTTTGGATTAGTTCTGAAAGATGAAAAGGAAGTTTCTCAATTATAAGCCTAATAAATATCAAGATTTCATACAGAGTACAAACAAGAAGAAAGATAGATATATGTCACTAAGCGCTACTTGCTGAAAGTTATATCGGGCTTGTTGTGCGTTAATTATGTGAGCACACTAATATTACATGATATATTAGAATTATATATGCTTTAAAAGGCAAGATGACCAAAAACTAAATTTGCCTAACATGGTTGTAGCTTAAGAAGTCATTACAACAGGAGAATATGAATACATACCGAAGTGAAATGCTCTAGCCCCATGCTTTGTACTCCCTCCGTTCAGAATTACTTGTCGCAGAAATGAATGTATCTAGACGTATTTTAGTTCTAGATACATCCATTTCCAAGACAAGTAATTCCGAACGGAGGGAGTAGATAGCAGGACACATGAAATCTAAAACCTCCTGCAACATGTAATACAAACTGGACTTCGACTTGTTCAACACGGATGGGTAAACAGACCAAGTTTCCCCCGCAAAAAAAAAGGTAAACAGACCAAGCATCGGTCTGGTGGTGCAACCAAATAACTCAATCCATAAAATTGTTCTATTTTTTTTTCAAATAACTCGATCCATAAAATTGTTCTAAAAAAACTTTTTCCAAGGGATTTTTTTTAAAGAATACGAACAAATATAATGCTTATAATGAAAAAAAGGGGGAAATGTCTAAGCCCAGGTTCGAACTAGGGACCTTTAGTATGTGAGACTAAAGTGATAACCAACTACACCACCCAGGCATTTGCGGTTAAGATTTAGAAGTAATAGAGATATATCAGGAGGATTCATATTTGAATGGTACTAAAATGCATTCGAATCTGAGAAAATATCGGCACAATTCGACACGGCCATACACACGATGCCATGGCGTGTCGAATAATCACTCAGATGTTACACAGGACAGGAGAAAAACATACTGCTATAAATTTTGAGATGAGGCTTCGCCAATCAGACTAGGGAGAAAGAGAAGCCGGTCAACTGGCTGCACCGGTAGCAGTGGCATTGTTGCATTCTAGACCAGGCATGCGATTGCGATGCAATGGGAGCACAAAACTGTACGACGTAATATAGCTAAAAAAATAGAGTTTAGTGGCCGGAGCAGCCATGGGCACTTCACTTGCTGATGCGCCCGGGATCGGGTGAGGAGAACCTGGACATCCATCCCCCTGTCCTCCACACCGGATCCTCTGTGACGGCAACCGTAGCGGTAGCACCAGCGTTTCCAGAAACGTTTCTACTCCTATCTGAAATTGAATTTTACTAATTGGAAACAAAATGATGTAGGCACAGTTGTTGTACTAGTACTCCTCGGCATGGCACCGCCAGGCAGGCAGCAGAGTGGTCACTCCGCCACCGTTGATCTGGCATCAAAGACGCGCTTTTATCCATGACCAAATTTTACATGACAAGCTTTTCTTTTCCCCAAAACTGCAGTAGCATCAAATTGGCTGTAGTAGTGGCAGTGTTCCGTTTTTCTTTTCCTTTTTTTTGAACAACTCAAAGACGCACATCATCTGGGTCGCTGATTGAGCTTGAATGGTTGTTGCTGAAATCTTGATCTGCCATTTTGTCCGCCCTTCTTGTCCCTGCATGCATGAATATCTCCCATCCTCTCGCGGATCCTCTGTGACGCCAACCTACTAACCTCTCTGCCTGTATGATTTCTCTCCATCTCCCCCTGCCCGTAGAAGTAGCATATCAGCATTTCCAAAAACGATTGTACACTCCTACCTATCTGAAACGTCCGGCTGGCTGCATTATGATTGAATTGAATTAATTGAAAACAGAATTTTGTACTACTAGTACACTCGGCGTGGTAGACATGGCACCACTAGGTAGGCTCGGCTAGGTCGGACCAAGCGGCAGCAGAGTGGTCACTCACTCACTGATCAGCTCGGGTCGGGGCAGGTTCAGTTCATCTCCCCTGGCTGCCGCTATATTGGTCTCTGCAAAAGGAGAGAGATTTTTATGCAAAGTCGAAAATTCGTCTACCAACAAACTTTCTTTTTTGGAGCCGTTGTGGCAACTAGCAACACAATAGTGGTGGTGCCGAGGCCATCTCCACCGTGGATCACTTATTCATCTGAAAATGTTTGGACCGAAACGATTCGGACACTTTGTAGCTATCCACTGCGGCTCATCAAATTCGTCCGGACCGGTCTGGATGTTCGAAATTTCACAATCATCCTCAAATAAAAAAGCTTTGGGGTAGTCCGGACATGCGCATCTCCAGCCCCCCCCCCCCCCCCCCCCCCCCCCCCCCCGACCACTTTTCTTCCGCCGGCGCTTGGATTTTCTCCCAGTCGCACCCCCAGGAACTCGATTTCCGCCGGATTGGGCAGAAAATCCATCCGGCGTTCCCAGGTCGAACCCAGCGCACCAGGGGGCGATTAGGGGCTCCGACGGAAGGAAAAGGTGTGTGGCCCAGCTCTGTCGGCGAGCCAACAGCCCTCTCGCGCGACAAAGTATCCCCTTCGCCGCCATGTCGTTGCCGGCACCACCCCTCTGCCCTCCGCCACGAACCTGCCGCTAGAAAGTGTAGCTCCGCCGCCAGAAAGGAAAGCCTTCGCCGCGCCAACCTCCACCTCCCTATTGGTCGAGCCTTCATGGCGGCTCGGCGTCACAAGCAGCTTCCGGCTACCATGGCCACGAGGTGTTCGGCGATTTGCCTGTTCGGCCATGGACTCCGACGATGAGGAGATGTTCGCGGCTCTGATGGAAGAGGAAGCCAAGGCTGCCGCCGACGATGAAGAGCACTTGACGATCCTCGCCTCTCTGGCAGGCATGTTCGCGCGGAATGCAAAGCCGCGGCGAGGTGGCTCGGCTCCCGGGCGCCGCAAGAGCAAGGCGAGGCAGCGAATGGAGGGCTACTGCATGCTCTATGTTGACTACTTCGCTGATGATCAATTGCACGGCGAGACAGTATTTCGACGCCGTTTCAGGATGAACCAGAAGCTCTTCCTCAAGATTGTGCATGCCATCCGAGAGTTCGACAGCTACTTCATTTGCAAGAAGGATTGCACCGGCATGGTAGGATTTTCCTCACTCCAAAGGTGCACGCTCGCTATGAGGATGCTTGCATATGGAGCGCCCGGTGATACACAGGATGACTATCTATGCATGACCGAGTCCACCGCCATTGAGTGTTTGTATAAGTTTTGCAGGGCAGTGGTGGCAGTGTTTGGACCAAAATACTTGCGATCACCCAATGTTGAAGACACTGCTCGGATCCTAGCCATGAATGAAACAAGAGGATTCCCTGGGATGCTTGAAAGTATCGACTGCATGCATTGGTCATGGAAGAACTGTCCATTTGCATGGCAGGGGATGTACAAATGCGCGAAGGGAGCTTGCAGTGTGATACTTTAGGCAGTGGCTACACAAGACCTCTAGATTTGGCACTCCTTTGGCATGGCAGGAACTCATAATGACATCAACGTCCTGCAGTGCTCGAATGTCTTCGCCAAGCTTGTTGAAGGTCATGCTCCCCCCGTGAACTTCGAGATCAGTGGACGCCACTACAATAAGGGATACTACCTGGCAGATGGTATCTATTCAAGATGGTCAACATTTGTGAAGACTATCTCAAACCCCATTGTGGGAAAAAAATCTTGGTTTGCTCAGTGCCAGGAGGCTTGCAGGAAGGATGTCGAGCGGGCATTTGGTGTGCTCCAACCTCGATTTGCTATTGTCCAGTCCCCCGCTCTGACCTGGTCGAATTCTAAGATGTGGGAGATGATGAATGCCAGTGTGATCTTGCACAACATGATCATTGAGAGCGAGCAGGAGAAGCCAGTGATTGACATTAAACCATATTTCAGGTAGGGTCCTCTTGCAGCTGTTGATCACCAGGTGTCGGCATCATGGCTGCCTTCCTCGCTATGCGTCAGGAGATCCGAGATCCACAGGTGCATCAAGAACATGCATGACGATCTGGTGGAACACCTGTGGAAGCTCAAGGGCAACGTCTAGTTTGATGTGTTTTAATTTGTGTTCAAAACTTGTTAAATTATGAGCTTGCTTTGTTGAACTATTTGCTTTGTATTGATTTTTATGATGAACTATGTGACAAAAAATATGTTGTGTGTACATTTGTGTTAATTTTATTGCTGAAAATCGCCGGTTGGGGTGACGAAGTTGGGGGCACGATTAGCGCCGACGGCTCCCCAAGCGATGCTATTTTACCTCCAAAAAACGGCCTGGGGGTGCCCATGGCTGGAGATGCTCTTAGCCCGGATCCCACCACAAACTTGTTTCCTCCTCTTTCTTCCTTCTCTCTCCTCTTTTCATTGCACAAGTGGCCGGCATTTGGTGGCGTTTGGTGGATATGGTTGGATGTCCTCCGTCGGATCGACCGTCCGATGTGTCCATGAAACATTTATTGATATGATATCCAGCAGGTGATCCGCGTTGGAGTTGATGCGTGTCAAATAGAGGGAAAACAAAACAAAAAATGGTGGCTGATATGTGCAGTAGCTAGCTGGAAGGGTCAAAGACGACGTCGCGATCCATGCAATCTCCTCCGATCGATCTCACCCTCCTGTTACCAATTCATTTGTCTCCACCTTTTCTCTAAGTAGAGTGATGGTTCTCGTTTATTCTTTCTGGCCGTTTGCCCTTTTCAGATATCTCGGCCGTCCAATCAATTACGATATGCTCGATCGATGCCTAGATACAAGAAAGCGACCACGTCGACGTACACTTGTGTGCAGCGGCGGCGCCAGGAATTAGACAAACCCCAGGCCGACCCAGGCAGCCTTCGTTTACTGTACCTTACTGTAGCACTATACCTAATCGCTGCAGTCAACCAAGCAAACAACCATCAGGCCCCAGCAGCCGCCCGGGCTGCCTGGGGCCTGTCTCCGCCACTGTTGTGTGAGACTAATAATAATTACTCCTCAACGTTTGTAAGTACCCCTTCTGTAAAGAAATATAAGAGCGTTTAACTATTTTATATTTGATAAAGTATTGTACTCTCTATGTTCCTAAATATAAAGTCTTTGTAGAGATTTCACTATGGACCACATACAGATGTATATATATGCATTTTAGAGTATAGACTCACTCATTTTGCTTCGTATGTCGTCCACAGTGAAATCTGTACAAAGACTTATATTTAAAAACGGAGGGAGTATTTGTTAGTTAGAGCATAATCTCCATGCAAAAAAAAAAAGGTTAGAGCATAATCTCAACGTTCCACGGTAGGACGGGTGGTGGATACTCTGTCAGTTTGTTCGACCGCGCCAAATAAGTGGGTAAAATGCAGTGGGCAGACAGAGATTTTTTTTTTTTTTTTGAGGCAGACAGAGATACTAGTTCAAAAAGGAGCTGCGATTTGTTCCGGGTTACGTAAGTATTCTCGATAGGCTGGAAAAGGGCGGGCTCACTGGGCCGGAATGGGCATGACTATGTGTATGTAAACGGCGTTCGCTTCACGTAGGTTTCAGCCCACTTATCTGTCTAACGGATTCTCAAAAAAAAAATATCTGTCTAACGGTTCAAGAAAGTTTTTTTCTCAAAAAATTTATCGAACTAACCAAAACTAAAACAAACTAAACAGGCCTTGCGGCGCTCGTGCCATTTACATCTCAACGCAAATATAGCAGTTGCAGTTTCTTTTCAGCAATTCGGAATGGCAAAACTGGGGAAACAACGAAATCTTGACAAAAAAGTACTCCACTTGCAGCCCAAGAACCATGCCTCAACAGCTTCCTCGCTGTTTGGTTTTGGTTTCCACATGCATACATATCTTTTCAGTTTGTGTGTTGAATCAATCCAGGTCCACTTAAGATTACGTCCCTACTAAAGGCAGGCTCTGATCAACAAAACAAGAATCAAATCGCCACTCGCACGCAGAAAAAAGAAAACATAGCTGCTCAACTTGATCCAACACGAAAACATTCTGCATACAAACACGAGCGTAGAAACAGATCGACACACTGTCACAAGGGTCGTTACAAGTACAATCTCTTCCGGTCAAGCATTCCACCCCCACCACATCACTACTCGCTAAGTACTCGGCACCACAGAGAGAAAAACAGCCAAACAAAAAGTTTTCTCAGCCTGGAAGGGGCGAGCGCTAGGTTTAGGTTGGTTTCCTCATGTTGCGCCCCGCCCTGATCACCTCATCCACTAGCAACAGCTGCGACGCGATGATGGGTCTGTACCGCCAGACAACCAAAGACCGTTTGTCAACACACGTCACAAATAATACTCTTTTCTTTGGAGAATGAACACTGTATTGTCACATACCCGGAATTGACGATCTGGCGCTTCACCGAGTAGTTGTCGTAGATGCCTTCCATCTCGGGGTCGACCGGCTCGCCAGTGTTATGGTTCAGCCCCACCACCAGCCCACGGTCATGCTCATTCTGTTGAGCAGTATGGAACATCAGCCGACGCATACAGTTACAACTTTTCTGATGCACAAACTCGAGACAGAAGAAGCGCAAGGAAGAGATAATACAACAAGTGGAAGTGCATACCTCAAGAGAGACAATAACGTCTTGGGTATCTAAGCCCGAATTCTCTGCTAGCGTCTTGGGGATAACGAGTAGAGCATCGGCAAATGCCCCCACTCCAAGTTGGGCTCGCTATTGTTAAGATTCCAAAGTTAGCACCAGCATACTGATATGGATACAGTAGAAAAGAGCATCTCGATTATTCAATGCACTTACTCCTTTAACGGTTTTCTTCACATTGTCAATGAGATGCTTCCTTGCAGCCATCTCGAACGCTCCAGCGCCCTACAATTGACGGATCAAATAGAAAATATAATAAGCTGACAAAGAAAACACCAGTCAACCAAGATCCAAGCAAATAAGCAAGATCCTCAAGCAAAACAAGACAGCCTGTGATGATAAAGTGGATGCCATAAGCAACCAGTCAGACAGCACCAACGCATGTAAGAAAATAATTAAGAGTAACATAACAATATCAATTAGCATCAACACTGTTACCTCTATGAATTATGTCACACCTGACCCCAACAAACAATGCATGCCTCAACATAAATCAAGTTGAACGCACCAGGATGACAACCAAGGTAAAAATACAATGAAAATTTACTATGCTCAAGTAGTTCATGAAGTTCCCCGCACATCATGCGAACTACGAAATCCTAATCAAAGCCAATACCCTTGGAAAATCAAGACCCACATATCGATGGCATAAGATCAGCTATACGATGTTCAAATGTGCATATTTATTTAGCCAAACATTTGTTTAGATGCTATCATGCAGAATAAATTTACAAATCGTACCAGCACAACAGCTTCATCCTCAACTGTGTTCTTCACAGATCTTAGACCATCTCGTACGGCATCCTTAATTTGTGCAATGGTGTGATCATTAGGTCCTGAAGAGAGTTGAATTTATAGTAAGTTTCCAACACAGGTAGTTTTGGAAAAGATCCTATTGTTTCTCGAGAATGAACTGACCTTTGATCAATATAGTACAGGAGTGAGGATTCTTAACATTCTCCACGAACGTGTATTTTTCTTCTCCAAGAACATGCTCATAGACAAGCCCAGCCCAGCCAAGACAGTCTTCAGTCATGCCTTCAACTGAATTGATGGCTTCACCACCACATGCTAGCACAAGTCTCTCCATGTTCCTCCGCTTCGCTCTTCGGAGAGCAATAATCTGCAGCATGCAAATTCTTGAGCTTAAAATGTAACAAGGCCCCCATGCAAGAACTAGTCACTTCAAAATTAACAATGCATGAACTGAAAGCTGAATAAGTTATTGTATTAACATCATTTGAAATATTGATCGTCATGCTTAGGTTTGGCCAGTTCTTTTGGCCGATTCTCCCAGAATCACCACCCTCCCCAGCTTCTTCCAGAATCTCCACTTCATATTTTTTTTACAATCCTAGCTAATTAGACCTTGACTAGATAGGATTGTAAAAAAAAAAAATGGAGTGGCGATTCTGGAAGAAGCTGGGGAGGAGGGCGATTTTGGGAGAATCGGCCAAAAGAACTGGCCCTTAGATAGTTACATCTTGTGGCTTATAGAGTAGCATTGTGTATAATGTCATATCAACTTTCATGTTACAAGTTCAGCTGGTGATACCATGAGTCCATGACACAAATTTTTAACTGGAACCCCAAACAGATCAAGGTTGAATGTAAGCAAATTAGAACCATCATGTAGAAACAAGTCAGAATTGGTTACCCCAGCTCTAGCTAGGAGATCGAGGGATGGAGGATCGATGCCCTTTTGGTTGATCACCACAAAATTCTTGTCACTTCCTGCGCAAACCTGCATGGCAAAGGAAACATGTGAAGACAATATTTTCCAAACACGCGCGCACAAGAGAGAGACGCTAAGCAAATACCTTATTTTTCAATTCAATGATCTTCTGTACACGTTCATCAACTTGACGCCTCTCAGCAGTAACCATCTTTTCTCTTTGTTCTGCGTTGGAGTAGAAGAATCCTGCATTGATTTCACTGAGAAACTTATGCGTAAGTTAAACAGTTCCCTTCACTGATGCATGTAAAACAGGTAAAGACAGACTGCTGCTGTGCACTACTAGTTGCCCCACAACGTGCAAGGAAATAACATAAGCTGACTAAACTCCATGATTGTAGGCAAGATTCTACATGTTTTTGACAAATATTGAAGTATGAACCTTCTTATATTTGGTGCAGCCAAATTGAAAGAATGTATCTATGGTGATTAATAGAACTAGAGTATGCAACAAAGCACTCTATGCAAAAGTACGCACCTTTTCTCGTATTCCAGTGATACATTAGCAGTCAGGATGTAACAATTCTCTGCTCTGCGCTTCATGTCAGGGTGCCGAGAACCATGGTCAAGGACCAGACCCTCAATCTACAAAAAAACAAAGGAACAAGTGTCCTGACGTTACATTACAATAACTAAGGTTCATTTATTTGTGTGGCAAAGAATACATATGAACAGAACCAAAAACTACAATCAACAGGTAGCCATGTTCACAAGCTTGTGACTGAAAATACATATGAACTATTTATCCAAAGGTCTATGAAGTTCAGAAGCATGTTATATTAGGCATACTGCAAAGAAAAGAAAAACAATACATACCAGACGTGTGTCAACATCGAATTTGTGGCGCATATGCATTATTTCCACCATAAAAAGATCAATTGGTTGATCACTTTGGCGGATGCATAGGACCTACAGCATGGACCATACAGAAAAGAGAAATATGCTAAGCAATTTTGTGGAATAAAAGCCTCCAAAGGAAACACTGTAAAAGAAATATAACATTACCGCATTCACAACAATATCGGTCAACTGATCAGCCAATCCTTCATACAGCTACAAAATATCAAATTTTGTGTAAGCCTTGGTATATATGTGTACATTTGTTTCCAAAGAAAAATGGTGAAATAGAGTGCAATCACCTTTGTCCTAAGAGTTGTTCTTGCTACCATTTTCAAGATCTCCCTGTCAGGTTGATCACCCATAACGACTGCTGTCTTGAATGTCTCGAGAAATTCAAGAGTTGCTTTCTTGGCAACCTCAAAGCCATCAACCAAAAAACGTGGATGAGTACCTGCAAAAATAACAATCTGTTACTATGTACTTATAGCAAGGAGCAGGCTACCATATAAACACATGGGTTTTCCCTCTAAGAAACAGCACAGCAATTAGAGGCAACATTTTGCCACAAGTTTAGAGCAGAAGGCCCATATTTTTAAGGTTAATCTTTTCGCTCTAATGTGTATCAACCAACTGGGAAATGCAAGTTCAGAATACAATATTGTCCACAAAATGCACGAAGCGATCCTTCAAGAGTACTCTCTGCCTTAAAAATACTCAGAAGTTAAAATTATACTGCATTACTCTATCTTCAGTTGGCTATTCGTTCAGTCAATTAGTTGTGCTACAGTCACATTCAAATATCTCAGGGTCAGGGATGCCACACCCATAAACCTCTAGCAGTGGTGCAAGTCGATAGTTATTTTATATTCACTTGCTGTGTAGGCCCTTGTGTTTACATGTGAAGATTGCATAACAATGTAAAAGTAGTCATTTCTAATCTTAATCAACTAAACAGACACATTAAGCCAGAATACAAGCCCATGATTCCCAAAACAAGAATAGTGTTCAGAAAGATTAACAGCAAACATCGCACAAGAACATATTTGGCCTAAAAGGGGTACATCCTATGAAAAGGATAGTCACATTTAATTGTATAGCACTCTCGTGGATGCCTAAACAATACAATGCAAACAGGAAATTCCATGCAACGACAGCCATGTCAGTTATTTCATTCATGAAAGCAGATAAGAGGGATGCGACCCCATATAAAAACCTTCTTCGATGCATCGCTCAGACATCTTCATAAGCTCCCCGATGAAAAGCACGGTGGACGTGGTGCCATCGCCGCTCGTGTCGTCCTGCGCCACCGCTGTCCTCGCAATCATGATTGCCGTTGGGTTCTGGATTTGCTGCGAGTAGCAACAAGACAAAGCCGTCAGAAACCGGACGAGAAAGAGCATGCATCACAAGGTCATCAGTGTGAGCATATTTAATTAATAATACCATTTCTTTCAAGAGGGTGTTCCCGTCCTTGGTCAGCTTGATGTCCCCAGCTCCACCCACGAGCCTGCGCATCACAGATCAAAGAAACGGTAAGATATAGCAAACATCACAGTCGCTATGCCTAAAGACCTGACCATGAATCAACCCTAATTTTATACTTCAACAGCTTTAAAGATTGACAGTAACCAACTAATTGCTGGCCCCTACTTGATCCAATCAGCCAAAAACCCAAAACCCAACGCATTGCTGAAAGCAGGTTGTTGCCGTGGCATTATTCCGCCCACACACAGTTGTAAACCTGAACAGCCAGTTAACGACAACCCACAAGACGAAGGAAACCTGGATCGAAATGGGGGGAAAATAGATCCCCGCCCTACTCTAACGAGCGCGCTCAGGTGAGGGATCGGTCACGAGGCCCAATGGAAACGCGCAGATCACGCAGGCGCCGCCGCATCAAATCTGCCTGCCTACGCAAACCTAGGAGGAGTAGGAGGCGCGCGCGATCTGGCGGCCCGCCGTGCAGTGCGGGGAAGGCTGGCTAGCGGGGGAAGAGGGGAGGGGAGGGGCGTACATCTTGATGGTGCCCTTGGGGCCGAGGTTGGTCTTGAGGACGTCCTGGAGGCCCTTGGCGGCGCCGATGTTCATGGCGAGGGCCGCCGACTTGTTCATCACCTCCGCGTTCTGGTTCAGCATGCGGATCGACATGGCGGCGGCTGGCCGGCGGCGGATCGGAGAAACGGCGGGGAGGGAGAGAGGCTGGGGGAAGGATCCGGAAGGAGGGAGGCGGAGGGGAGTAGGGTTTTGGAACTTGCAAGTAAGCACCGGGGTGCAGGTGATTGTTTATCGCCAGGCCCGTGGGCTGGTTGGAACGGCCATTCTAATCTAGGCCCTCCGGGCATGCCGGGCTGGTGCAGGGGCTATGGCAGGCCCGGTCAACGTTTTTTTTTCGATTTTGCAGTGTATTTTTTTAGTATTGTTTTCGTTTTCGCTTTTCGTTTTCAGTTTTCCCTTATCTATATATCTAAGATAGTCTTAAAATATTCCAGGTTTATTTTACATTGCGAAAAAGGATCCAGATACATTGACAAGGGGAGTAGATAGCTTGCTCGTGAATCCGGAACACGGTCATGATAAGGACTGGTCTTGAAGAATTCCAACTTCTCGTGATGAATATTTCTATGAAAACAGTGGGCCTTTGACACCACATCCATCGGGAAAGATGGGCAGGCACGCTCTGGGGTAGGGATATTGACATACACTATTGCTCGTGTATTGCCAAAAAAAAAAAAGGTTCATTGTGTATTTACAAAAATTGATGTGTGTTTCAAAACTGTCCATTCTGTGTTTAAAAAAATGTCCATCTTGGTATTTAATTTTTTCATGTATTTTAGAGAAGTGTTAAGACATATAAAAATTTGTGAACTTTAAAAAGTGTTTAAAAGGCTTGCCTATTTAAAAATGTTACTGCAAACTTAAAAAGTGTTGGTGATTGATAGAAAAAATGTTCATCTAGTCTAGCTTTAAAAGAATTCATGCATATTTGAGAAAGGATTTGGGTATTTATCAAAAATATATTTCTTTAGTGGAACCACATACAAAAATAAATAAAAGGAAAAGAGTTGGCTTCCTTTTATTTTATAATGTTTTTGAAGAAAGGGTTCGTCTGATTCTCATCAAAGAATTAGTTAAATACACTGGCGGTCAACAAACAAAGTGTTGCGAAAGCACACTTTGAGTTCAAAAAAGAAGTACTGAGTTAAAAAAAAAAGCACACTTTGATCCATATACTTTGAAATACGTCCACCGTTATTGAGTACGATTCGTGGTTATGTGGCACCCTTGGCTGGTGAAATAGTTCACTGACAAAACAGTCAGCTCGCTCTCTCTCTACTCTTACATGTCCTGGTAGATGGTAGAAAACACAAATAAAAGGAACTGCAATTCTATAAGGGAATTCAAACTCATGACCTCATGCAACATAGAAGCATATCTATTCGGTCCACCGTAGAGCTCTGTATTTCTACGTGACACTATGTTAACGGATCAAATATTTCAAATGGCAAACAATGTTAGCCTTCAGTTCAGCCCATGCTCTCTCTACCCATGCAGGTCTTGACAACATGCCTATCAATGAATAGATGACATAAATAAAACACCACGCAGGGTAGAAGCAGCCCACGCGCGCTAGCCATTTCGCCCCAGATCGATCCACGATTTAACATGTACTAGAGCGTTACTTTATTATACACATCCAGCACGCACAAACTAGCACGCCTTCGTCAGCTTCCTACTCGCCGTCGACGATGGCTGCTGCCTTGACCACGAGGCCCACACTTTTGCTTTCAACCACGGCTTCTTCACAAGTGGTTCCCCTTGAACGTGTTGCTCTCCATGTACGCGTGCATCGGCCTCGTCAACTATGCGTAGAGTCTCTTCTGAACCATGCATTGTCGCCGCATTCTCTCCCGATGAAGGCGACGACGTGGTGATGAGGAACATGATCGGTTTAATCACCAGGGCGACCGTCGAAGTGGCCGTCGAGGTGCTCTACGACCTAGTGGCGACATAACGTTTGCAAGCATGCTCCCGATGTGCTTGTGGCTGGAGATGCTTGCCCTCGGCAGGGAGATGCACGCCTTCGTCCTCAAGGATGGTGACCTCGCCACTGACTCATACGTCCAGTAGCGGAGCTACAGATAGCAAGTTGGGCGGGCCGGCCTATAGGAAAGCAATATTATTTTTCTCATATGACCCAATCTACTCTCACACCTCACTGATTTCAACCTGGACAGGGCGGGCCATGGCACAGTTTTACTTGCACATAGCTCCGCCCATGCATACGTCGTGAGGGCCATGGCACAGTTTTACTTGCACATAGCTCCGCCATGATAATTCGTGGAAATAAATGAATCTTGAATTAGGTGAACTTGCATTTCTTTGTCAATGTTAACGGCGTATAAGTTGATGTTGAGACACTTATGCTTTTGTTTGAGTATAAAGCTCTCTACATTGCCCACACCAAAAAAAAAAGTTAGATGCAAAAAAAGGCTGCAGGCATTTGGATTATGTAAAAAGAAAAAAAATCTCTGTGTGCATCTACCAATAATAAAACAGACAATTTCTTTTTAGTAGACTAGTCTGCATTGCTTGCTTCACATTATTTTATTTTATTTTTCCGGTCTCTACGAGCTTAGCTTAAAGTGTGTATAATGGTGCAAGCTTAACTTAACGTCGTCATGATAATTCGTAGTTGGAAGAGAGAGAAATGAGAAAAAGGCATGCCTTATCTTATCTAAGAGACCATTTTAGGAAGAAAGAAGACATTTGCCTCCAATGTATGACACGCTTCTTTTATTCCTTTTTTTTACGATAAAATTTCTGATCTATTCATCAACTGTCAAGTTAGTCAGAAGTAAAAATTACATCCAGGTCCACAAGTTTTCTAGTTTTAATTTTAACTGTGCCATAGTTTTAGGATCTCTTGATAATAGTGCTAGAGATAACACTAAGAGATGATCCAATGTGCAACAACTTTTATTGCGTTCTCTAGATGATGTGGAATATATAAGAAAAGGATATTTTTATCAACTACTGTACATACCCTTAGCTTCATGTCAGCACACTGCTTTTGCCTAATAAAAAGTAGTAATAATCTCAACCATGCTCTGGCCGTGCAAAATTAAAAAGGGTAGTGGGTGAAGCTAGGTCTATGCCACACCCCTGGCCGACCTCAGAGCTACAATATGAACAATAATAAACTTTGAAACTGCTGTGCACAGGATTTTTCGTGGCCAATATGCACCCGACACTTGAATCCAACGGGGTAGAAGTGCTGGCCAACTGCATCGGATGGTGGTCGTTGTGTGTCGGCCGTAAATCAGGAACAACTTTGCCATTTGCATAGCAGTGTTCAATAAACTTTAGCTATAGCCACCAAAAGGATGGTATCACCACACCCTAGGCCATGACCCATGAAAAGGTGCATCATACAAAGATATTAGGGGAGGGTGTGCGCTATGCACTGCTTATAACTAACTCATGTTTTTAAATTTTAGAAAGTGTTTATGGATTTTAAAAAATGTGACGGCCCAGCAAAAGCCTGACCGCATTTTCACATGATCACACACGAGCCTTAAAAATGGTCGGAATCAATGTGGCCCATTTCACACTGATAGCCCCCCCCCCCCCCCCCCCCTATTTTTAATAGAAATTTTTAATAAATTACAAATTAGAATCAAACAAATAAAAAATTATAATGTTCGTGTGTTGTAGAAATATCCATGCATATAAAAATATTATGTAACTAAAAAACCTGTACTATGTATTTATTTTTTTAAACATATTCATGTTATTAAATTTTTATAACTAAAAATTTTGTTTATACTTTAAAAAATGTTCATGTAATTTTAGAAAGTGTTCATGGATTTTTTTTAAAAAGAATGTTCATGTAATTTTAAAAGGAGTTCACCTATGTTAAAATGTTCAAATATTTTTCTTAAATGTTCACGTGTCTTGGCCAAAATATCATATTTAAAAAAATGTAAATCAAAAAAAGGGAAGAAAATAAAATAAACCCCAAAAATGAATAGGAAAAATAAAAAGGGAAGAAAAACAAAAAGAGAAAAAAGTGAGGGGGGGGGGGGGGGGGGGCATACCGAGCTGCCCTTGCAGGCACGCGGGCCGATCAACGGTTATTGGCCGCAATAAGCAGCATATAGCGTCGCATTTTCCAAGGGATACAAATAGGGGGGGGGGGGGGGGGGGGGGGGCATGGTACCGAGCTGCCCTTGCAGGCACGCGGGCCGATCAACCGGTTATTGGCCGCAATAAGCAGCATATAGCGTCGCATTTTCCAAGGGATACAAATAGGCTCACTGGTCTGGACTCTGTATGGCACAACATCGGCGGAAGATATCAGACAAGGAGGGAGAAACATAAGAGACATGAGACGAAGGCAAAGCGGACAATTAGGCCCTATGTCTACCTCGGCTTATATATTGTACAGATAAGTTCTCAACTCGGCCCTGACAGTCGGGTTCCACTATTGAAAATTATGCCCTAGCCAATCATGTGACGATATTATTTTCTTATGTATTCACGAGTTATTTGTATTGTCTTTGAATATTATCACTGATATGTATCAATAAGTATGTGACTTGTTTGTGAGACTATGTTGTATGACGATTGTTATAATGGTTCCTAGTTGATAAGGTTATACAAACGCATGCCTTTTGACTATTCACATGATGACTATTGTGACGCCCCCGGTTCAATCATGCACTAACCATACACACAAATGCACACGATCAAGCCTAAGGACTCACTTGAAGATATTACAACACAACTCTAGACACAAATTAAAATAATACAAGCTTTATATTACAAGTCAGGGCCTCGAGGGCTCGAATATAAGCGTCAGCGGAAGTATCAGATATCTGAGTACAGATATAATACAGAATCAGAGATAAGCCTTTAAGAAGGCGGGGCAAAATAAAATACTACGATCGAAAGGCGCAGGCCTCCTGCCTGGGACCCTCCGAACCTATTCCTGGTCGTCGGCCATCTCGAAGTAGTAGCCATCCTCGGGGTAGTAGTAGTAGTCGTTGGGAGCAACTGTCTCAGGGGCTCCGCCATCTGGTCGTATCAAACGGATATGGAAAGAAAAAGAAAGCAAAGCAACCGTGAGTACTCATCCGAAGTACTCAGCAAGCAAGGATCTACACTACATATGCAACATTATCAAAGGGAGGCTGTATATGTGGACTGGGCTGCAGAAATGCCAGAATAGAGAGAAGGCCTAGTCCTATCGAAGACTAGCATCTTCAACGGTCTTGCAGCATTAGAAGAGAGTAAATCAACACAGTATAATGTAGTAGTGGTTGTGTCTAGTAACAGTCTCGCCCAGAGATCCTTCCTCGACTCCCTGCTAGAAAGCAATCCCGGAGCCATACTATCCATTTATCATCTCAGGTATCCAATTCTAGTTGTATCGATCGGGATACAACTCCGAGTGTCCTTTATCGTAGGACTGGCTATCGATAGATGTTTTCTTCCCTGCAGGGGTGCACCAACTTACCCACCACGCTCGCTTAACTCCGGCCTGACACACTTTCCTGGGTCATGCCCGGCCTCAGCCAAACGACACACCGCAACCCTACCTACAGCTTAGCAGAGAGGTCCCTGTCGGTCTACCTCCTAAGCGCTCAGGGGTCTTGGGCCATCGCCCTGTGCACTCCGAGTCGTTGCGTGCAGGGCGAATCTCGGTACCACCTCTATACATGGATGGCGCCAGCCCAGCCGTGCCGCGATGCTGAACTAGACGTCTGACAGAGCTTTCGGCTGATGCTACAATGCAGAGTGCCCATAACTCTTCCCACGTGATGGTTAGTGCTATCAGGCCAGAGGCCTGTTCGGATCAAATATCCAAATCGTTAGTGGATTAGGGGCTTGCGGTAACGAGCAGAGACTCACGATCGATGTGACCCCGTCGCCCCATCTCGAGGACTTGCTGCAAGGGCTAAGAATGCCCGGCCGCGCCTCGTAAATATCTCACGGGTAACTTCCCATCATTTGCGGGTACCCCTCAGGGTCGACCCGCCTTTCCAAGTATCAGTTGTAAGGTCCAAGTATCCGTGTGTCCATATCATCAAGGGAATCCGAGGTATCACCCTCATTGGATTCCTACTCGATGTATCTGTCAAGGTGAACTCGGAGGAATCACCCTCGATGGGTTCACACAGCGTCGTTAACGGGAGTGGTGAAGGAGGAATCACCCTCGAGGACCACAACCGATGAACTAACCTACAAGGTTAACATCAGAAGTGCTGACGAGGTATCACCCTCGGCACTCGATAGTAACCTAGTAGTGTCGTACAACTAAGGGGGTGAAGTGCGGTGTCGGGGCCTGGTCTTCCATCCCGTTGATCGGGTCTTCTGATAATCCAGCGGGGCAGTTGGGACAAGTGAGGGTCACTGGTGGGTCTCTAACCAGCCTATACTAAGCAGTTTGAAATAGGCAGGTAAGGTAACAATAAGCAGGTTACAAAAGCAGGCTATGCATCAGAATAGGAGCAATCAATTACAGTAGCAAAATCTAATGCAAGCATGAGAGAATAGAATAGGCGATATCGGGATGATCAAAAAGGGGGGGCTTGCCTGGTTGCTCGGCTGCAAAGGCAGGGTCGTCAGAAGTGTAGCCAATCTCCGGAGCTGCGTCGGTCTCGGAGGCTACATCGGTACCGGGCTCTATCGAAAGAGAAGAGGGGGAGGAAACAGATAAATACAAGGCAGACGAAGTAACATAGAGCTTGCTATGCTAACGTGCAGTGCAGGGCTGCCTAAAAGCATGTCTAAGTCATATTAGTTATTATAGGATTTAAGTTGGATTTATTAACCGGTGTATATGCACTAATCACCTAACGGAAACAGGCAAATAGTTACGGGTTCACCTCCGTAGAGGGTCCCGTCACGGAAACAGACGGCATGGTCATCTTCGTCTCGTCGTTCTGATCAACTTTCATGTAGAAAGTTTTTCGATCCGAGCTACGGTTTATTTTCTACGATTTTCTAAAGATTCTAGTATTTTCTGGAATAATTTTAGTTAATAGAAATTGAAATATGATGTCAGCAGTGACGTCAGCATTACGTCAGCAGGTCAAACCGGCTGACCAGAGTCAATTCTGACCGGTGGGTCCAGTGGGACCCACAGGTCAGTGTCTCAGGACTAATCAGTGGTTAATTAAGGTTAAACGTGGTTACTCAGGGGGTGGGTCCCATATGTCGGTGTTTGTTTAGTGCTTAGTTTTAATTTTAAAACCTATTTAACTAGTTAATTACGCGGGCCCACTGGTCAGTGACAGAAAGTGCCACGTCACCAGTGTTGACCCGGTCAACTGGTCAACTGGGTCCGCGGGGCCCAGCTGCGAGCGACTCGGGGTGGCCCACTGGTCAGGCCACGTCGGTCAGCGGCGCCGGAGCTGCTTCGGCGAGCTCTCCACGGCGGCGAGTTCGCTTGAGAGGCTCGGAATTTCGCTACGGTGGCCCGTTTTCGACGCGGTTGGTTGCATTCGAACGGCCAGTGCCGCGCGCGTCGAGTGGTGCGACCGGATGGACTCGGGGGAAGCCGGAACCTCGCCGGCGACGAGCGTAGGCGGAGGTGACATTCGGGCGTGGTCGGAAACAATGAAGCGGCGCACGCGCGAGCGTATGGAGAGGTCAGGCCACTCTACGGGAGTGCCCCGAGCTCACCGGTGAGCTCGGATGGCCACGACGACGTTGGAAGCAACCACAGTGAGCTCGACAGCACGGCGGCTACGGCAATGGCGACGGTGGCGCGTTCGGCTAGCTAATGGCGAGGAAAAGGCGCACGATCGGGGAGAGAGGAGGCGGGGCTTACGGTGCAGGCACACGGAGGCCTCTCGGGGTTCAGGAGCGCAGAGGAAGGCCTGTGGTCGCCGGTGGTCGTCGGTGACCGAGGCGGATCCCGGCGAGGGGAAACGGGTGATGGCGCAGCTCGAGGTAGTCCGGCTTGCTCTACTGCCCGCAGTCGATGGAGTCGACGCCGGTGGACCGCCTGGACACGGCGGAGGAGCGAATAGGCGCCGGTGACCACGAGTTCGACGACAGTGCGGCAGCGGCAGCGCTCGGGAGAGAGGGGAACGGGCGAGCGCGGCGGATCTGGCGCAAGGAGGAAAGAGTGGCGAGGCAGAAAGGGAGAGGGCGAACCCTAGGGCGTCAGGGTGGTCTTAACGGCGCCGAGGGCGGCTCGGATGGCCGACAGCACGATGGCCATCGCCGTGTCCACGCACGCGGGCGACAGCGCACGAGGAGGATGAAGACGCGGTTGGGCAGGGCCGGCTCGGCCTGCCAGGTAAGTGGCCTCTGGCCTTTTTCCTTTTTCTGTTTTCCCGTTTTCTCTTTTATTTAGCAGCAGAGAGAGGGGTGGAATTATTTGGGTAACCAAATAGTGTAGGAAAAATATGGGACTAGGCCCAATAAATCCAACACAAATTTAGACAGTGCCACAATTATTTTGGGAGCAAGTAGTTTTGGTTTGTATTTTACAAAATTAAAATAGCACTGAAAAATGCTGGAATGGTGCTGTTATGATTGCTAATGCTCATCTTTGCTCAAGGGTGATGTTGTGTTCCTTAACACATAATTGTTTTGGAATATTTGCAAGATAATGAACATTTTCTCAGCAACTTTTGGGCAACTTTATTTTGCACTTGAATTTTGAATTGAGTTTCAGAGAGGAATTTGAAATGAAGTGTTTAACCATATGATCAAGCATAGAATAAGGTGATGACTTGGCATACTTATCATTATGTCACAGTGCTTATTACACAGGGGTGTTACAATTCTCCTCCTCTAAAAGAAATTCTCGTCCCGAGAATTCAGGAGGTAGAAGAAAAGAGGTCGGGGTATTCCTTGCGAAGATGATCCTCGCGTTCCCAAGTGGCTTCATCTTCTGTATGATTAGACCACTGCACTTTCAGGAACTTGGTAACCTTCTGACGGGTTCGATGTTCAGCTTCATCGAGAATGCGGATCAGATGCTCCTTATAAGATAGGTCATCTTGCAATTCGAGCATCTCGTGATCCACTACTCGGTGCGGAGACTCCTTGAAGCAATGACGAAGTTGCGACACATGAAAGACATCATGGATATGAGAGAATTGCGGCGGCAACTCCAGTTTATATGCCACCTGACCACGTCTGGCAACAATGCGAAAGGGACCAATGTAGCGTGGAGCTAGCTTGCCCTTGATGCCAAAACGGTGAGTGCCCTTCATAGGAGTGACTCACAAATAAGCTTGATCACCAGGTTGGTAGATCAAACCCCATTGTTTGCGATCGTAATTGCTCTTCTGGCGGTCCTGAGCCGCCTTGAGATTTTCTTGGACAATACGGACTTGCTCTTCAGCGTGTTGGATAATATCCGGACCCATGAGCGGTCGTTCCCCAGTTTCTGACCAATTCAGAGGGGTTCGACACTTACGTCCATATAGAACTCCGAAGGGGTCCATTTTCAAGCTGGCTTGATAGCTGTTGTTATATGAGAACTCGTCATACGGGAGAGATTCTTCCCACTTCTTGCCGAAAAAAATAACACAAGCTCGCAGCATGTCTTCAAGCACTTGATTTACTCGTTCGACTTGGCCTTGGGACTGGGGGTGATATGCTGAACTCCAGGTGATATGAGTTCCCATAGCTTCTTGGAAACTTTTTCAGAACTTTGAGGTGAAAAGACCGCCACGGTCCGAACTGATCTCCTTCGGAATACCGTGGAGTGATACAATTCTGGAGATATATAATTCTACTAACTGACTAGCAGTGATCGTCTCCTTGACAGGCAGAAAGTGTGCAACTTTAGAGAGTTGGTCGACGACGACAAGAATAGCATCGTGACCCTTCTGTGACTTGGGAAGGCCAGTAATGAAATCCATCTGAACCTTATCCCATTTCCATAAAGGAATAGGAAGTGGTTGCAGAATTCCAGTAGGCTTCTGATGTTCTGCTTTAACGCAACGACACACATCACATTCAGCAACATATCGAGCAATGTCCTGCTTCATTCTAGACCACCAGTACCTTTGACGGAGATCACGATACATCTTGGTGCTACCCGGATGAATAGACAACGGTGTGTCATGTGCCTCCTTTATGACCTTGTCAGTCATAAGCTCGAAGCGAGGTACCACAATGCGGTCTCTGAAGTACAAGGTTCCATCTTCAGACAGCGAGAAATCCCTGTACTTTTCAAGGTGAAGATCTTTCTTCATCAGATCAACTTCAGCATCTTTAGCTTGCGCACTCTTAACGGCCTTCTCAAGATCTGGTTCAACAACCAAGGTTTTTAGGTATCCTTGAGGAACTATCTCGATGTTTAGCTTTCGCAGCTCTTCATACAAAAGTGGTTGCTCTAGTTGGACTTCAAGTTCACAGCAATAGGATTTACGGCTCAATGCATCAGCCATTACATTAGCCTTGCCAGGGGTATAAGAAATACCCAAATCATAGTCCGTAATGGTCTCCATCCATCTTTGCTGACGGAGGTTCAGAGATGGCTGAGTGAACAAGTACTTCAGACTTTTATGATCCGTGTAGATCTCGCAACGATTATCGAGGAGGTAATGTCGCCACAACTTCAATGCATAGATGACCGCAACTAGTTCTAGATCATGTACTGGATAGTTCTCCTCATGCGGGCGCAACTGTCGAGAGCCATAGGCAATCACTTTACGCTCTTGCATTAGGACACAGCCTAATCCTTCACGGGAGGCATCACAATAAATCATGAAGTCTTTGCGAGAATCTGGAGGAGCAAGTACTGGGGCAGATGTCAGCTTGTCTTTGAGTGTTTGAAAATTTTCCTGACATTTTTGTGTCCACTCAAACTTAACGCCCTTGTGAAGCAGACCAGTCAGAGGCTTAGCAATCTTTGAGAAATTCTTGACAAAGCGATGGCAATAGCTTGCAAGGCCGAGAAAACTTCTGACTTGCTTGACATTCTTCGGCGGAGTCCATTCAAGAATAGCCTGAACTCGTTCTGGGTTAACAGCAATGCCATCTTTAGAAATCACATGGCCGAGATATGTCACTTCAGGTAACCAAAACTCGCATTTTGAATACTTGGCATACAGTTGATGTTCACGCAGCTTTTCCAGTACAAGCCGAAGATGTTCGGCATGTTCTTCTTCATTCTTCGAATAAACCAGAATATTATCCAGATATACCACGACGAATTTGTCGAGATAATCCATGAAGATGTAATTCATTAACCGGGAGAAGGTAGCTGGAGCATTAGTCAAGCCGAAAGACATGACAGTGTACTCATAAAAACCATAGCGAGTAACGAATGCTGTCTTCGGAATATCCTCTTCACGAACTCGGATCTAGTGGTATCCCAATCTCAAATCAAGCTTAGAGAATACTGAGGAACCAGCAAGTTGATCATACAGATCGTTGATTTTGGGAAGTGGATACTTGTTCTGAATTGTTGCTTGGTTGATAGGTCGGTAATCTTGAACCAACCGATTCGTACCATCCTTCTTCTTGACAAAGAGGGAAGGTGCTCCCCAAGCAGATGAACTGGGGCGGATGAAACCCTTCTTAAGTGACTTGTCGATCTCTTCCTTAAGCTCGAGAAGGTGGTGCAGAGGCATCTTATAAGGATGCTTCGCAATAGGGGTAGTGCTAGGCTTCAAGTCGATGACAAACTCGACAGCTCTAGCAGGGGGAATTCCTGGAAGTTCTTCCGGAAAGACATCCTGGAAATCATGAACGACTGGAATGTTTTCGATTCCCTCGAGAGGAGAAGCATTCAACGCATTCAAGGCATATATCTGATTCTCGGCATTCTGAACTGTTCGAGCTGAGTACTTGACTGTCTGGCCAGAAGGGTGAGTGAGTTGGACTGTCTTGGTAGCACAGTCAATCAAAGCACTATGGGCTGTCAACCAATCCATACCAAGAATGATGTGTATGTTGGAAGGTTCGAGTACAATGAGAGAAGCCGGAAAAAGAAGACCTCCAATCTCGATTTGGTTGCGAGGGCATAACATTGTGGTTTGCCACTTGGATCCCGGAGATTGAATCGCTAAAGGAGTGGGTAATTTTTCCATGTATAACTCATGTGACTGTGCAAACTCTTGGGGCACAAAGGCATGAGATGCTCCTGAATCACAGAGGACAGTTGCTGGCACTGAATTAACAAGAAGGGTACCCATCATAATCTTTGGGGCTTCACGAGCTTCTTCCATTTTGACATGAGTGACTTGACCACAATCCATAGCAGGCGGCCTGACACCAAAGCTTCTGTTGCGATGGTTTCAACGGCCCTTTTTATGGCCAATCGTAGGACGTGATGCATTCTGCGACTGATCCAGGCGACAGTTGATAGTACGGTGCCCTGGCTGCCCACACTTGCGGCATAAACCATCATTTTGGGGAGGAGCCATAGCATTGAGCTGTCCACTTTCACTATTCAGTTGTCTTGGTGGTGGAGGTAGATGAGGTGCAACATAAGATGGCCTTGGTGTTGGAGCAGGTCGGTGATGAACGTTGTGCGGAATCCACACTCGACATTTCTGAACAGGCTGACCCGAGGATGAGCCAACATCACGAGTGCGCTTGAGCGACTCCTGGTACTTAGCCAGACCAGTTTCAACTCGGTAGGCTTGGCTGACAAGCGTTGCAAAGTCTGCGTAATCTTGAACAACAAGTACGAGCTGTATATCGGAACGCAGTCCTTCACAGAATTTCTCCTGCTTGCGGGCGTCAGTGTCGACGTCATCTTTATCATAGCGGGATAATTCGAGAAATTTCCTCTGATATTCATCCACAGTCATTGTGCCCTGTGAGAGTTTGCGGAACTCCTGCTTCTTCTAGTCGATCAGACCTGGAGGAATGTACCGTGCACGAAAGGCTGACTGAAATTCCTGCCAAGTGGTTACAGATTCAGCAGGTAACATACTCTTGTGGCTTTCCCACCATTGAGCAGATGGACCCTTTAAATGGAATGTCGCAAAGGTGACGTAACTGTCAGGGGCAATATTAGATGACTCCATCTCAAACAGGATGCCACGAAGCCAATCATCAGCATACATATGATTGGTGGAGTTGCGAAAAACAGACGGGTTGAGGCGCATGAATTCTGGCAGAGTTATTGGAGCAGACTGTTGCTGAGCATTCTGAGTTGGGAATTGAGCCATTAGTCCGGTCATAAATTGCTGCATCATTGCGGCAATATAGGGTGGAGGTGGAGGATCGTCAGCCATCCTGCCAAATCAACAGGGGCAGTTTAGGAAGAAAAACTGCATGTGTATGGAGTTATTCATGATGTAACATGGGAAATGAACAAGAAGGCATCTGGTGCATATTAGTAGTCCTTAAAGACATACAGAACGATGCACGGAGTTTGGACACAAACGGCGGTAGGAGTACGGAAACGCACGCAGCTAGACAAACTAGGCGGCGCGCAGGCACGCGGTAAGGAAGTACACAACGAGACATAGCAAAGGCTACATCAACGTCGGAGAAAACTGTTGGAGCGAGGAATCTGCAAGTGACAACACAGGGTGCCCTCGATAAAAGGATCATGTAAGCAGAACCTAGCCCACAATCTTGAAGTAAGGGGGGATATTTTCAGAACTCCGGGTGGATGTGATCACGAGAACCTAATGTTAGAGTCAGTAAGATCATTAACCCGAATAGAAGAGAGAGCAGAGTCCCAGAGTATAGACGAGGTGTAAAAGATCCTAATACCACCCAGTTGGCAACGTGGGCCTGTAAGCCACACAGCCATGTTAGTAAAACAATTTTGGACGACTAGACTCAACTTCGGCCAAGAAGTTGGAAAGGGGGTTCCTAGAGGCAGTCGGCTCTGATACCAACCTGTGACGCCCCCGGCTCAATCGTGCACTAACCATACACGCAAATGCACACGATCAAGCCTAAGGACTCACTTGAAGATATCACAACACAACTCTAGACACAAATTAAAATAATACAAGCTTTATATTACAAGCCAGGGCCTCGAGGGCTCGAATACATAAGCTCACATACAAGCGTCAGCGGAAGCATCAGATATCTGAGTACAGATATAATACAGAATCAGAGATAAGCCTTTAAGAAGGCGGGGCAAAACAAAATACTATGATCAAAAGGCGCAGGCCTCCTGCCTGGGACCCTCCGAACCTACTCTTGGTCGTCGGCCATCTCGAAGTAGTAGCCATCCTCGGGGTAGTAGTAGTAGTAGTCATCGGCGGGAGCAACTGTCTCAGGGGCTCCGCCATCTGGTCGCATCAAACGGATATGGGAAGAAAAAGAAAGCAAAGCAACCGTGAGTACTCATCCGAAGTACTCAGCAAGCAAGGATCTACACTACGTATGCAACATTATCAAAGTGAGGCTGTATATGTGGACTGGGCTGCAGAAATGCCAGAATAGAGAGAAGGCCTAGTCCTATCGAAGACTAGCATCTTCAACGGTCTTGCAACATTAGAAGAGAGTAGATCAGCACAGTATAATGTAGTAGTGGTTGTGTCAAGTAACAGTCTCGCCCAGAGATCCTTCCTCGACTCCCTGCGAGAAAGCAATCCCGGAGCCATACTATCCATTTATCATCTCAGGTATCCAGTTCTAGTTGTATCGATCGGGATACAACTCCGAGTGTCCTTTACCATAGGACCGGCTATCGATAGATGTTTTCTTCCCTGCAGGGGTGCACCAACTTACCCACCACGCTCGCTTAACTCCGACCGGACACACTTTCCTGGGTCATGCCCGGCGGCCAAATGATACACCGCAACCCTACCTACAGCTCAGCAGAGAGGTCCCCGTCGGTCTACCTCCTAAGCGCTCAGGGGTCTTGGGCCATCGCCCTGTGCACTACGGGTTGTTGCGTGCAGGGCGAATCTTGGTACCACCTCTATACATGGATGGCGCCAGCTCAGCCGTGTCACGATGCTGAACTGGACGTCTGACAGAGCTTTCGGCTGATGCTACGATGCAGAGTGCCCATAACTCTTCCCACGTGATGGTTAGTGCTATCAGGCCAGAGGCCTGCTCGGATCAAATATCCAAATCGTTAGTGGATTAGGGGCTTGCGGTAACGAGCAGAGACTCACGATCGATGTGACCCCGTCACCCCGTCTCGAGGACTTGTTGCAAGGGCTAAGAATGCCCGGCCGCCCCTCGTAAATATCTCACGGGTAACTTCCCATCATTTGCGGGTACCCCTCAGGGTCGACCCGCCTTTCCAAGTATCAGTTGTAAGGTCCAAGTATCCGTGTGTCCATATCATCAAGGGAATCCGAGGTATCACCCTCGTTGGATTCCTACTCGATGTATCTGTCAAGGTGAACTCGGAGGAATCACCCTTGATGGGTTCACACTTGAGATGTTGCACGACAGCGTCGTTAACGGGAGTGGTGAAGGAGGAATCACCCTCGAGGACCACAACCGATGAACTAACCTACAAGGTTAACATCAGAAGTGCTAACGAGGTATCACCCTCGGCACTCGATAGTAACCCAGTAGTGTCATACAACTAAGGGGGTGAAGTGCGGTGCCGGGGCCGGGTCTTCGATCTCGTTGATCGGGTCTTCTGATAATCCAGCGGGGCAGTTGGGACAAGTGGGGGTCACTGGTGGGTCTCTAACCGGCCTATACTAAGCAGTTTGAAATAGGTAGGTAAGGTAACAATAAGCAGGTTACAAAAGCAGGCTATGCATCAGAATAGGAGCAATCAATTACAGTAGCAAAATCTAATGTAAGCATGAGAGAATAGAATAGGCGATATCGGGATGATCAAAAAGGGGGAGGGGTTTGCCTGGTTGCTCGGCGGCAAAGGCAGGGTCGTCAGAAGTGTAGCCAATCTCCGGAGCTGCGTTGATCTCGGAGGCTACGTCGGTACCGGGCTCTATCGAGAGAGAAGAGGGGGAGGAAACAGATAAATACAAGGCAGACGAAGTAACACAGAGCTTGCTATGCTAACGTGCTGTGCAGGGCTGCCTAAAAGCATGTCTAAGTCATATTAGTTATTATAGGATTTAAGTTGGATTTATTAACAGGTGTATATGCACTAATCACCTAACGGAAACGGGTAAATAGTTACGGGTTCACCTCCGTAGAGGGTCCCGTCACGGAAACAGACGGCATGGTCAGCTTCGTCTCGTCGTTCTGATCAACTTTCATGTAGAAAGTTTTTCGATCCGAGCTACGGTTTATTTTCTACGATTTTCTAAAGATTCTAGTATTTTCTGGAATTATTTAGTTAACAGAAATTGAAATATGACATCAGCAGTGACAACATCATTACGTCAGCAGGTCAAACCGGCTGACCAGAGTCAATTCTGATGGTGGGTCCAGTGGGACCCACAGGTCAGTGTCTCAGGACTAATCAGTGGTTAATTAAGGTTAAACGTGGTTACTCAGGGGGTGGGTCCCACATGTCGGTGTCTGTTTAGTGATTAGTTTTAATTTTAAAACCTATTTCACTAGTTAATTACGCGGGCCCATTGGTCAGTGACAGAAAGTGCCACGTCACCAGTGTTGACCCGGTCAACTGGGTCCGCGGGGCCCAACTGCCAGCGACTCGGTGTGGCCCACTGGTCAGGCCACGTCGGTCAACGGCGCCGGAGCTGCTCCGGCGAGCTCTCCGCGGTGGAGAGGCTCGGAATTTCGCTACGGTGGCCCGTTTTCGATGCGGTTGGTTGCATTCGAACGGCCAGTGCCGCGCGCGTCGAGTGGTGCGACCGGATGGACTCGGGGGGAGGCCAGAACCTCGCCGGCGACGAGCGTAGGCGGAGGTGACATTCAGGCGTGGTCGGAAACAGCGAAGCGGCGCACGCGCGAGCGTATGGAGAGGTCAGGCCACTCTACGGGAGTGCCCCAAGCTCACCGGTGAGCTCGAATGGCCATGAAGACGTCGGAAGCAACCGCAGCGAGCTCGACAGCACGGTGGCTACGGCAATGGCGGCGGTGGCGCGTTCGGCTACCTAATGGCGAGGAAACGGCGCACGATCGGGGAGAGAGGAGGCGGGGCTTACAGTGCTGGCACACGGAGGCCTCTCAGGGTTCGGGAGCGCAGAGGAAGGCCTGTGGTCGTCGGTGACCGAGGCGGATCCCGGCGAGGGGAAACGAGCGATGGCGCAGCTCGGGGTAGTCCGGCTTGCTCTGCTGCCCGCAGTTGATGGAGTCGACGCCGGTGGACCGCCTGGACACGGCGGAGGAGCGGATGGGCGCCGGTGGCCACGAGTTCGACGACAGTGCGGCAGCGGCAGCGCTCGGGAGAGAGGGGAATGGGCGAGCGCGGCGGATCTGGCGCAAGGAGGAAAGAGTGGTGAGGCGGAAAGGGAGAGGGCGAACCCTAGGGCGTCAGGGTGGTCTTAACGGCGCCGGGGGCGGCTCGGATGGCCGACAGCACGACGGCCATCGCCGTGTCCACGCACGCGGGCGACAGCGCACGAGGAGGATGAAGACGCGGTTGGGCTGGGCCGGCTCGGCCTGCCAGGTAAGTGGCCTCTGGCCTTTTTCCTTTTTCTGTTTTCCTGTTTTCTCTTTTATTTAGCAGTAGAGAGAGGGATGGAATTATTTGGGTAACCAAATAGTGTAGGAAAAATATGGGACTAGGCCCAATAAATCCAACACAAATTTAGACAGTGCCACAATTATTTTGGGAGCAAGTAGTTTGGTTTGTATTTTACAAAATTAAAATAGCACTGAAAAATGCTGGAATGGTGCTGTTATGATTGCTAATGCTCATCTTTGCTCAAGGGTGATGTTGTGTTCCTTAACACATAATTGTTTTGGAATATTTGCAAGATAATGAACATTTTCTCAGCAACTTTTGGGCAACTTTATTTTGCACTTGAATTTTGAATTGAGTTTCAGAGAGGAATTTGAAATGAAGTGTTTAACCATATGATCAAGCATAGAATAAGGTGATGACTTGGCAACCTTATCATTATGTCACAGTGCTTATTACACAGGGGTGTTACAACTATGCCTTACAAGTCATGGGCATAGAGATGTTAACCCGATAGTATGGACTCGGGGATAGGGATAACCAAGTCGGACAGACCCGTGACACAGTGAGATACTGTCATATGTTATTTTCATGTACAATGTATATGCCATGTCTTGGACTTGAGGTACTCGCATGTTCGCGGGATGAGGACCGACTCACTTAGGGTCTGTTAAACGCTACTCCGTAATTGGGTAGTTTAAAGATAGCTTTTGGGTGAGTCATGAGACATGCATCAGAACATGGTTGACCAAGATGGGATTTGCCCCATCAATTAGGAGATATATTCACTCAGCCCTCTCGAGTGATCAGATTCAGAAAAGCATAACCATGCGACTTGGGTTAAGTGTTAACCCGGTTCAGGAATCTGTATCACAATTTTGACGAGAAGAGAGGTCGAGCTACCTACAAAGGTGACAAGTACTTGCCTTGAGTTCGACAACATATATCGTGAGGCAAAAGAAATGTTGCATATGACACATTGTCAAGGTTCATCAATATGACTTTGCGCACACATGAGAGTTGGCATGTTCTCCTAGGAACCGTTACCAGCTATCGACTCGGGTCATCTCCAACTGTATGTGAACCTATGGGGTCGCGCGCTTAAGCGGCGGGAGCCCATTCAGTTTTGATCTGATTCAAAATTGGGTGTGGAATCCTAATGGGCCTCAAGTGCTGGCCTAGTGGAGGGGTGATATCCTCGAAAGGGTTTGACCACTCTCATGACCTAGCCACCACCACTTTCACACTCTCACATCATGTGATCGGATCTAGCAGTATGTCGTCCAACGTTCCTCCCTGCATGTGCGGATACCTTGGAGGCATTGCACCTACGACGCTCTGACGAACCATTTGAGGGAACCATGAAGAATTGTATGAGGGATCCACGAGCAGGAGAGAGGGACACACATCGCTTCTCTCCTACCGCTGCCTTGACTACTTATCTAGTGGTAAAATTTGATCCCGTGATCTACACCCAACAGTATGTTCTTGGTTGCGCGGTCGAATTTTTTGCTATGCACTAGAGTAGCGTACCGCGTGCCCCAACACCCACAAGTCATATTCGCTATCAAAACATGCTTAGCCGTGGATCAGTGTTTTCTGTCATGACCTTGCCCTCATAGTGGGGGTTATGTGTAGAAAATAATGAAGGAAATATGCCCTAGAGGCAATAATAAAGTTGTTATTTTATATTTCCTTATTCATGATAAAGGTTTATTATTCATGCTAGAATTGTATTGATCGGAAACTTAAATACATGTGTGAATACATAAACAAATACAATGTCCCTAGTAAGCCTCTACTAGACTAGCTCGTTGATCAAAGATGGTTAAGGTTTCCTAACCATAGACATGTGTTGTCATTTGATAACGGGATCACATCATTAGGAGAATGATGTGATGGACAAGACCCATCCGTTAGCTTAGCATGATGATCGTTCAGTTTTATTGCTATTGCTTTCTACATGTCAAATACATATTCCTTCGACTATGAGATTATGCAACTCCCGGATACCAGAGGAATGCCTTGTATGCTATCAAACGTCACAACGTAACTGGGTGATTATAAAGATGCTCTACAGGTATCTCCGAAGGTATTTGTTGAGTTGGCATAGAACGAGATTAGGATTTGTCACTCTGAGTATCGGGGAGGTATCTCTGGGCCCTCTCGGTAATACACATCATAAGCTTGCAAGCAAACGACTAAGGAGTTAGTCATGAGGTGATGTATTACGGAACGAGTAAAGAGACTTGCCGGTAACGAGATTGAACTAGGTATGAAGATACCGACGATCGAATCTCGGGCAAGTAACATACCGATGGACAAAAGGAATTACGTATGTTGTCATAACGGTTCGACCGATAAAGATCTTTATAGAATATGTAGGAGCCAATATGGGCATCCAGGTTCTGCTATTGGTTATTGACCGGAGAGGTGTCTCGGTCATGTCTACATAGTTCTCGAACCTGTAGGGTCCGCACGCTTAACGTTCGTTGACGATATAGTATTATATGAGTTATGTGATTTGGTGACCGAATGTTGTTCGAAGTCCCGGATGAGATCACGGACATGACGAGGAGTCTTGAAATGGTCGAGAGGTAAATATTGATATATCGGACGATGGTATTCAGACACCGGAAGTGTTTCGGGGGTACCGGGTACTTATCGGGTCATCGGAAGGGGTTCCGGGCACCCCCGGCAAAAGATATGGGCCTTATGGGCCAAGAGGTAAAACGCACCAGCCACAAGGGGCTGGTGCGCCCCCCATATGGGCCGGCCTAGGAGGAGAAGGAAAGAGGGGAAGGGAAAGGAAAGAGTTGAATACGATTCGCCCCCCTCTTTCCTTCCCCCTCGAATAAATATGGCAGGGGGGCGCCACTTGGGGAGGACCCCAAGTAGGATTCGGCCTACTTGGGGCGCCTCCTGGCAGCCTCCCCTCCCCTCCCACCTATATATATGTGGGAGGGGGGCGCCTAGCACAAAACAAACAATTGCCTAGCCGTGTGCGGCGCCCCCCTCCACAGTTTACACCCCCGGTCATATTTTCGTAGTGCTTAGGCGAAGCCCTGCGGAGATAACTTCACCATCACCGTCATGACGCCGTCGTGCTGCCGGAACTCATCCACTACCTCGCCGTCGTGCTGGATCAAGAAGGCGGAGGACGTCACCGAGCTGAACGTGTGCTGAACGCGGAGGTGCCGTATCTTCGGTACTCGATCGGTTGGATCGCGAAGAAAGTTCGACTACATCAACCGCGTTGTTAAACGTTTCCGCTTACGGTCTATGAGGGTACGTAGACACACTCTCCCCCTCGTTGCTATGCATCTCCATGGATAGATCATTGCGTGTGCGTAGAATTTTTTTTGTTTTCATGCAACGTTTCCCAACAGTGGCATCATGAGCCGGGTCTATGCGTAGATGATATGCACGAGTAGAACACAAAGAGTTGTGGGCGGTGACAGTCATACTGCTTACCACCAACGTCTTATTTTGATTCGGCGGTATTGTGCGATGAAGCGGCCCGGACCAACCTTACATGTCCACGCATATGAGACCGGTTCCACCGACTGACATGCAACTAGTTTTGCATAAAGGTGGCTGGCGGGTGTCTGTTTCTCCTACTTTAGTTGAATCGAATTTGACTGCGGCCGGTCCTTGAAGAAGGTTAAAACAGCAAACTTGACGAAACACCGTTGTGGTTTTTGCCGTAGGTAAGAACGGTTCTTGCTAGAAACCCGTAGCAGCCACATAAAACTTGCAACAACAAAGTAGAGGATGTTTAACTTGTTTTTGCAAGGCATGTTGTGATGTGATATGGTCAAGATATGGTGTGATATATGTTGATGTATGAGATGATCATGTTTTGTAAATTATCGGCAATCGGCATGAGCCTTATGGTTGTCTCTTTATTGTATGAAATGCAAACGCCATGTAATTGCTTTACTTTATCGCTATGAGTTAGCAATAGTTGTAGAAGCAATAGTTGGCGAGACGATCATGACGCAACGATGGAGATCAAGGTGTCGAGCTGGTGACGATGGAGATCATGACGATGCTTTGGAGATGGAGATTAAAAGCACGAGATGATGATGGCCATATCATGTCACATATTTTGATTGCATGTGATGTTTATCTTTTATGCATCTTATTTTGCTTAGTACGGCGGTAGCATTATAAGATGATCCCTTCACTAAATTTCAAGGTAAAAGTGTTCTCTCTGAGTATGCACCGTTGCTACAGTTCATCTTGTTGAGACACCACGTGATGATCGGGTGTGATAGACTCTACGTTCACATACAACGGGTGTAAGAAAGTTTTGCACATGCAGAATACTTGGGTTAAACTTGACGAGCCTAGCATGTACAGACATGGCGTCGGAACACTAGAGATCGAAAGATCGAACATGAATCATATAGTAGATATGATCAACATAAAGATGTTCACCATTGATGACTACCCCATCTCACGTGATGATCGGACATGGGTTAGTTGATTTGGATCACGTATCATTTAGATGACTTGAGGGATGTCTATTTAAGTGGGAGTTCTTAAATAATTTGTTTAATTGAACTTAATTTATCATCAACTTAGTCCTGATAGTATTTGCATATCTATGTTGTAGATCAATAGCTCGCGTATAGCTTCCCTGTTTTATTTTTTGATATGTTCCTAGAGAAAACTAAGTTGAAAGATGATAGTAGCAATGATGCAGACTGGGTCCGTGATCTTAGGATTATCCTCATTGCTGCACAGAAGAATTATGTCCTTGATGCACCGCTAGGTGACAGACCTATTGCAGGAGCAGATGCAGACGTTATGAACGTTTGGCAAAGCTTGATATGATGACTACTTGATAGTTTAGTGCGCCATGCTTTACGGCTTAGAACCGGGACTTCAAAAACATTTTGAACGCCACGGAGCATATGAGATGTTCCAAGAGCTAAAATTGATATTTCAGACTCATGCCCATGTCGAGAGGTATAAGACCTCTGACAAGTACTTTGCCTACAAGGTGGAGGAGAATAGCTCAGCCAGTGAGCATGTGCTCAGAATGTCTGGGTACTACAATCGCTTGAATCAAGTGGGAGTTGATCTTTCAGATAAGATAGTGATTGACAGAGTTCTCTAGTCACTATCACCAAGCTACTAGAACTTCGTGATGAACTATAATATGCAAGGGATGACGAAAACGATTCCCGAGCTCTTCGCGATGCTGAAATCGGCGAAGGTAGAAATCAAGAAAGAGCATCAAGTGTTGATGGTTAACAAGACCACTAGTTTCAAGAAAAAAGGGCAAGGGAAAGAAAGGGAACTTCAAGAAGAATGGCAAGCAAGTTGCCGCTCCCGTGAAGAAGCCCAAAGCTGAACCCAAACCTGAGACTGAGTGCTTCTACTGCAAAGGAAATGGTCACTGGAAGCGGAACTGCCCCAAATACTTGGTGGATAAGAAGGATGGCAAAGTGAACAAAGGTATATTTGAAATACATGTTATTGATGTGTACTTTACTAGTGTTCATAGTAGCCCCTGGGTATTTGATATCGGTTCAGTTGTTAAGATTAGTAACTCGAAACAAGAGTTGCAAAATGAACAGAGACTAGTTAATGGCGAGGTGACGATGTGAGTTGGAAGTGATTCCAAGGTTGATAAGATCACCATCACACACTCCCTCTACCTTCGGGATTAGTGTTGGACCTAAATAAATGTTATTTGGTGTTTGCGTTGAGCATGAATATGATTAGATCATGTTTATTGCGATACAGTTATTCATTTAAGTCAGAGAATAATTGTTGTTCTGTTTACATGAATAAAACCTTCTATGGTCATACACCCAATGTAAATGGTTTATTGAATCTCGATCGTAGTGATACACATATTCATAATATTGATGCCAAAAGATACAAAGTTGATAATGATACTGCAACATATTTGTGGCACAGCCGTTTAGGTCATACTGGTGTAAAACGCATGAAGAAACTCCATACAGATGGACTTTTGGAATCACTTGATTATGAATCATTTGATACTTGCGAACCATGCCTCATGGGCAAGATGACTAAAACTCCGTTCTCCGGAACAATGGAGCGAGCTAATGACTTATTGGAAATAATACATACCGATGTATGCGGTCCGATGAGTATTAAAGCACGCGGCGGGTATCGTTATTTTCTCACCTTCACTGATGATTTGAGTAGATATGGGTATATCTACTTGATGAAACACAAGTCTGAAACATTTGAAAAGTTCAAAGAATTTCAGAGTGAAGTTGAGAATCATCGTAACAAGAAAATAAAGTTTCTACGATCCGATCGTGGAGGCGAATATTTGAGTTACGAGTTTGGCCTTCATTTAAAAATGTGGAATTGTTTCACAACTCACGCCACCTGAAACACCACAGCGTAATGGTGTATCCGAACGTCGTAACAGTACTTTATTAGATATGGTGCGTTCTATGATGTCTCTTACCGATTTGCCTTTATCATTTTGGGGTTATACATTAGAGACAACCGCATTCACGTTAAATAGGGCACCGTCTAAATCCGTTGAGATGACACTGTATGAACAGTGGTTTGGCTAGAAACCTAAGCTGTCGTTTCTTAAAGTTTGGGGATGCGATGCTTATGTCAAAAGGCTTCAGCCAGATAAGCTCGAACCCAAATCGGAAAAGTGCGTCTTCATAGGATACCCTAAGGAAACAATTGGGTACACCTTCTATCACAGATCCGAAGACAAGATCTTTGTTGCCAAAAATGAAACCTTTCTAGAGAAGGAGTTTCTCTCGAAAGAAGTGAGTGGGAGGAAAGTAGAACTTGATGAGGTAATTATACCTTCTCTCGAATTGGAAGGTAGCACATCACAGAAAACTGTTCCCGTGATGCCTACACCAACTAGAGAGGAAGCAAATGATGATGATCATGAAACTTCAGATCATGTTACTACTGAACCTCGTAGGTCGACCAGAGCACGATCCGCACCAGAGTGGTACGGTAATCCTGTCCTGGAAGTCATGTTACTAGACCAAGGCGAACCTACGAACTATGAAGAAGCTATGATGAGCCTAGATTCCGACAGATGGCTTGAGGCCATGAAATCTGAGATAGGATCCATGTATGAGAATAAAGTGTGGACTTTGGTGGACTTGCCCGATGATCGGCAGGCCATTGAAAATAAATGGATATTCAAGAGGAAGACGGACGCTGATGGTAATATCACTGTCTATAAAGCTCGACTTGTCTTAAAAGGTTTCCGACAAAGTTCAAGGGGTTGACTATGATGAGACTTTCTCACCCGTAGCGATGCTTAAGTCTGTCCGAATCATGTTAGCAATTGCCACATTTTATGATTATGAAATCTGGCAAATGAACGTCAAAACTGCATTCCTTAATGGATATCTTAAAGAAGAGTTGTATATGATGCAACCAAAAGGTTTTGTCTATCCTAAAGGTGCTGACAAAGTGTGCAAGCTCCAGCGATCCATCTATAGACTGGTGCAAGCATCTCGGAGTTGGAACATACACTTTGATGAGGTGATCAAAGCATATGGTTTTATACAGACTTACGGTGAAGCCTGTATTTACAAGAAAGTGAGTGGGAGCTCTGTAGCATTTCTGATATTATATGTGGATGACATATTATTGATTTGAAATGATATAGAATTTCTGGATAGCATAAAAAGGATACTTGAATAAGAATTTTTCAATGAAAAACCTCGGTGAAGCTGCTTACGTATTGAGCATCAAGATCTATAGGGATAGATCGAGACGCTTAATAGGACTTTCACAAAGCACATACCTTGACAAAGTTTTGAAGAAGTTCAAAATAGATCAGTCAAAGAAAGGGTTCTTGCCTGTGTTGCAAGGTGTGAAGTTGAGTAAGACTCACAACCCGACCACGGCAGAAGATAGAGAAAGAATGAAAGTCATTCCCTATGCCTCAGCCATAGGTTCTATAAAGTATGCCATGTTGTGTACCAGACCTATTGTGTACCTTGCCATGAGTTTGACAAGGGGGTACAATAGTGATTCAGGAGTTGATTACTGGACAGCGGTCAAAATTATCCTTAGTTACCTAAGAGGACTAAGGAAATGTTTCTCGGTTATGGAGATGATAAAGAGTTCATCGTAAAGGGTTACGTCGATGCAAGCTTTAACACCGATCCGGATGACTCTGAGTCTCAATTTGGATACATATTGAAAGTGGGAGCAATCAGCTAGATCAGCTCCATGCAGAGCATTGTAGACATAGAAATTTGCAAAATACATACGGATCTGAATGTGGCAGACCTGTTGACTAAACTTCTCACACAAGCAAAACATGATCACACCTTAGTACTCTTTGGGTGTTAATCACATGGCGATGTGAACTAGATTATTGACTCTAGTAAACTCTTTGGGTATTGGTCACATGACGATGTGAACTATGGGTGTTAATCACATGGCGATGTGAACTAGATTATTGACTCTAGTGCAAGTGGGAGACTGAAGGAAATATGCCTTAGATGCAATAATAAAGTTGTTATTTTATATTTCCTTATTCATGATAAAGGTTTATTATTCATGCTAGAATTGTATTGATCGGAAACTTAAATACATGTGTGAATACATAAACAAATAACATGTCCCTAGTAAGCCTCTACTAGACTAGCTCGTTGATCAAAGATGGTTAAGGTTTCCTAACCATAGACATGTGTTGTCATTTGATAACGGGATCACATCATTAGGAGAAGGATGTGATGGACAAGACCCATTCGTTAGCTTAGCACGATAATCGTTCAGTTTTATTGCTATTGCTTTCTTCATGTCAAATACATATTCCTTCGACTATGAGATTATGCAACTCCCGGATACCGGAGGAATGCCTTGTGTGCTATCAAACATCACAACGTAACTGGGTGATTATAAAGATGCTCTACAGGTATCTCCGAAGGTATTTGTTGAGTTGGCATAGATCGAGATTAGGATTTGTCACTCCGAGTATCGGAGAGGTATCTCTGGGCCCTCTCGGTAATACACATCATAAGCTTGCAAGAAAACGACTAAGGAGTTAGTCACGAGGTGATGTATTATAGAACGAGTAAAGAGACTTATCGGTAACGAGATTAAACTAGGTATGAAGATACCGACGATCGAATCTCGGGCAAGTAACATACCGATGGACAAAAGGAATTACGTATGTTGTCATAACGGTTCGACCGATAAAGATCTTCGTAGAATATGTAGGAGCCAATATGGGCATCCAGGTTCCGCTATTGGTTATTGACCGGAGAGGTGTCTCGGTCATGTCTACATAGTTCTCGAACCTGTAGGGTCCGCATGCTTAACGTTCGTTGATGATATAGTATTATATGAGTTATGTGATTTAGTGAACGAATGTTGTTCGGAGTCCCGGATGAGATCACAGACATGACGAGGAGTCTCGAAATGGTCGAGAGGTAAAGATTGATATATAGGATGATGGTATTCGGACACCGGAAGTGTTTCGGGGGTACCGGGTACTTATCGGGTCATCGGAAGGGGTTCCGGACACCCCCGGCAAAAGATATGGGCCTTATGGGCCAAGAGGGAAAACGCACCAGCCACAAGGGGCTGGTGTGCCCACCATTTGGGTCGGCCTAGGAGGAGAAGGAAAGAGGGGAAGGGAAAGGAAAGAGTGGAATAGGATTCCCTCTTCCTTCCCTCTCCACCCTCTTTCCTTCCCCCTCGAATAAATATGGTAGGGGGGGCGCCACTTGGGGAGGACCCCAAGTAGGATTCGGCCTACTTGGGGCGCCTCCTGGCAGCCTCCCCTCCCCCTCCCACCTATATATATGTGGGAGGGGGGGGGGGCGCCTAGCACAAAACAGACAATTGCCTAGCCGTGTGCGACGCCCCCTCCACAGTTTACACCCCCGGTCATATTTTCGTAGTGCTTAGGCGAAGCCCTGCGGAGATAACTTCACCATCACCGTCACTACGCCGTCATGCTGCCGGAACTCATCCACTACCTCGCCGTCTTACTGGATCAAGAAGGCGGAGGACGTCACCGAGTTGAACGTGTGTTGAACGTGGTGGTGCCGTACGTTCGGTACTCGATCTTTTGGATCGCGAAGAAAGTTCGACTACATCAATCGTGTTGTTAAACGCTTCCGCTTACGATCTATGAGGGTACGTAGACACACTCTCCCCCTCGTTGCTATGCATCTCCATGGACAGATCATTGCGTGTGCGTAGAATTTTTTTTTTGTTTTCATGCAACGTTTCCCAACAAATAAAGGAGGCGGTTTTTCGATAACCTATCTGTGTAGTTTGTTGTGGTTTTCTTAAATTACCATGTCCAATTAGCCGACTACATCTATCGATCCATGCATGTGTGCTCAGATTAATTGACCATAGTCTTATATAGTTATTCCAACAACTAGACTATTAGTATCAAGGTGAAAGTCCGAAAGTGCAATTGTGAGCTTGACCTGTTTCTCTAAAAAAAACATTTTTTTTAAAAAAAAATTACTATTTTTTTGGAATTTACCATTCAGTCGAGCTCATGTGAGCTCGAGCTTAAAACTCCATGCCTGGTGAAAATCATGCTAATTTGTACTTCACCATCACCCTTCCCGATAACATTCTATATATCACAACCAATCTTCACTCGAGAGGTTTTTGGACGAAGGCAAGCACAATATTTCAGATGCATGATAGGAGCATTGTTCATTTTTCTAGCAGAAGAAAAAAAATACATGTTTTTCATAGGCAAGTACAAATAGGATACACTCGACAGATCAGATGAATCTCAAAGTTTAACAAAAAGGGATTAACACTTAAAAACATGCAACTTATATCAATGATTTTGTTATTTATAAGGCAAATGAAAAATAATCGCACATTTAAGTGCTTCATATTGAATAAATACTATCATTTTAGAGATAAATATATGCATAAAATATAAATTGTTGAGCAAAACATCTCGCTAGTTGGATAATATGATAACTCCTATATGATAAACATGAAAATATCAAGTTTGAAGAATATCCGCAGCCCGTGGTCTTGTATGGACGAACATTATGATTCCATTGTATGTAGGTTTAGCTTCTTGAGTTAGTTAGACCCTTAGACATATGGTTTTATAAAAAAATAATTAGGTTCTTAAATCATCGCTGAAACATATATTTTTAATATTCTTGTTTCATTGTCAAAAGATACTAGCTTGCACCGTTGCACCCTGGCAAGAAAGAGCCATACTAGTAAATAAACAAAAAGTCATTTTGGTGCACGAGCTCCAGTGAGCCCTATATTTGAATAGTGTCGAACCGGTATTTGAAGTTTTAGAAAATTCTGAAAAAATCCAACATGTTCATATGAACGTATATTACACATGTGCAAATTTTGATGATGAAATAAGTAACCATGTGAGTTACACAAAAATGATAAAATCATGATTTTGGAAAGATGAACAGTGCATGTATTATTCACTACTTAGAAATCACACTTTGTCATTTTAGTATATCTCACATGTTTACTTATTCCATCACCAAACTTTACATGTGTGTAATATACATGCATATGATCATGTATAATTCTTTTCGGAATTCTTTGAAAATTTAAATATTATTTTCAAACTATTTAAAATAAGGTGCTCCAATGCACCGGTGCTCCAAATACCGTGTATGTGTAGCCAGAAGAAAAAAAATAGAGAAAAACTAGTAGTAGCGCGGGGTAAGAGCGTAGCAGCAGCGCGGGGCGCGGGGCTGGCGCTGCTGCTACATAAAATTAGTAGCATCGCTGGGTCCTGGCCCGCGCTACAGGTAACTAGCAATAGCGCGGGTCCTACCCCACGCTACTGCTACGAGAAATAGCAGCAGCGCAGGGTTCAACCCCTTGCTACTGCTAAAAGTTAGCCGCAACGCGCTAGCAGGAGGGCGGGCCCCACGCTACTGGTAGGCCATTACCCCGAGCTGCTACTATGGTTTCCCTAGTAGTGCACTCTCATATATAAACAAATCCATATTAGACACCATGCATCATATCACCATGCATCAATGGCCACAACACACCAATTGTTACTCTAATTTAGCTTAGTTGGTTAATCATGTTTTATTTGATCCATACATGCATCAACTATGTGCAAAACACTAATCTCCCCTCCCCAATTAATATTGCAATGTATTTGGGGATATGATAGCTTCCTAATTAGTCGGTCCTTGTAGTATGGGATCCGAAAGATCTTGTTTGAAAAACATGAAATCTCTCATATTAGTGTTGAGCATATTTTGTTTGAAGACTAACTAAGTCCAACGTGATGATAAACATCATGGTAATAACATCGCTAAATTGGTAGCTAGATATTGCAAAGATGGACAAATTAAAATTTGATTCAAAGAATACAAAATAAGCAAATGATATCTACAAGAAAAAACGCCAAAAGGTTTAGCTATCAAATTCATTGGAATCACACTAGCTATTACTACAATAAAAACATATAAGCCAACGGACTGTGTAGAGCTAGCTGGGCATGCATATTGCATGCAAGTTCACTACTGATATTCAGAACTAATGGTTGCTTTGCTAGAGTGCACATATAGTTCAGTTTACTGATAATACTTAGTGCTCTCCTAACTTAATCACACTATTAGATCTAAAAAATTGCATAGATGCACCTGTGGTGGGGTTTATCTTAATTCGCCTCTTGATCTACGACATCCAAATTAACAAAGTTCAAGTTTGGAGAAAATGGGGGACCAATAAACAGACCACTCGAGACAGTCTCAGATCTGGGGCCAACGGAGCCAAGCTACTTAATCTTTACTATCGAAGGGTCAGAGAAATGTTCTTCACTAAAATCATCTATTTTGTTAATTAGCATGCATGTATGGACGTGAGTCCCAAGTAATAACTTAGTTATATATAATCACAAACACATGTTTGTAGGAAACAGATTCAAAGAAAGGGACAAGGGAGGAGAGACTTAACACAGTTAAGTCTGAACTGCACTTGCCCCATGGTAGAGAAAAAAATTGACCACCTAGGAATCAACTCAACATGAATCATGGTAGTTCAGGAACCAAACATTGCATGCATGAACTGATCTGAGCTAGCAATATGACCGATCTCTATCTAGCCAGCTAAATTAATTAAGCACACAATTACTAACACACAAACATTTTCACTTATCATTTCACCATAACAAAGTAGCGCGAGTTCGCAAGAGCCTACTTAATTTACACTTGATCATGGATCATATATATGTACGTACTAACCTAGCTTATGGCGCAATCAGATTATCTCCTCCAATGCAACGGAAAAGTAACCACACACACACATGCCATAGCCACATCGTGGCCGAGCTGCAGAAGTGAGATGCACAGCTGCTAGAGATTTTCTTGGTTAGTTGACCTTGACCTTCGTTGCGGTATCCAAGCAAATTAAGTTCAAATTCAGAAACATGGGGGACCAATAAAAAGAGCTAGCATTCAGAGATAGTGTGGGAGACCTGGGACCAATTGACACCAAGCTACTTACTAACTAGACTTGATCAACAAACTAACTGCACTAAAAGTGTTGTGTTATATAGTAACATCATGCATGTATAAATGCTGGTGTTTTGGATAATTCAGCAACAACCATATGCTAGAGACCAGCACAAGTAACAAGAAACACATCCAAATAAGAGAACAAACAAAAGTTTGCTCTGAATTTTGCTGTTCATCACCCCTAACCATTTAGAGAAATTAAGCATATATATGTGGATCGACAAACGAGGAACCAAACATGCAGTGCATGCAATTGATCCGACTGAGATAGCTATATCTACTGTTATTATCCAATATGATCGATCTAACTAAGTAAACGATTAATGAACACACAAACATTCCACTAATTTTCTGTTTCACCATAACAACAGGGCACGACTATGCATGAGCCTAATTAATCATCATCTGATCGTCAATCATAGGTACCTTAGCTAATCCCGTGCGAAAATCCGTACATCGGGTTATCTTCTCTGATCCAATGGAACAGTAACCATGCATGCACATGCCATTGCCACTTGTGCTATGGATCTCCATTGCCATCGCCGACGAGAGACAAGCTGCAGATGCACCTTCACATTCGTCGTGGTATCCAAGCAAATTAAGTTTAAACTAAAAAAAAGAGAAAAGGGGGGGAGGGGGGACATTGAAAAGAGCTTGCACTGGATCGAAACAGCATGAGAGATCTGGGACCAACTGACACCAAGCTACTTAACTATACATGATCAGCAAACTAGCTACACTAAAAGTGTTGTGCTATATACTGGTTAATTACTATCATGCATGTATGAATGTGTGTGTTCCTTCGGAATAACTTAGCAACAATCACATGCTTGGAAGTAGGGACTAGAACAAGTAGCACTGAACAAATCCAAACAAGAAATCAAACAAAAGTTTGCTCTGAATTTTGTAGTTCATCACCTCTAACCATTTAGAGAAATTAAGCATATATATCGATCGACGGATCACGGATGGATGAGGAACCGAACATTAATTCCATGAATTAACCAAACATTGCATGAATTGACCAGAGCTAGCTATATCTCTAGCTCAGTTGATAATTCAGTAGACAACAATAAACACACCAGCAAATTAGAAAATTATTTGACCATAACAACATAAGAAACTAAGTAGCAGTACGAAATTCGCTCTAATTAATCACCACTAGATAGCTTGGATCGTCATATGTACTAACCTAGCTAATGGCGCCAAGTGACTCCAATGGAACAGTAACCATGCAGCATGCACCACACGCCATTTCGCCATTGTGCCGCGCCATCAGTAGGGAGCGCGAGAGTGCGGCGCCCATGGGAACCCGTCGCCGCCGCCGCCGCCACCACCACCGAGATGCCCATTGTTTGGTGGCATGTTGAACATCGGCATCGCCGCCGACGGGTCGGGCATCCCGTGCCCGTGGACGCCGCCGGCCATGAGCGGGTCGTGCGCCATCGGCGGGCCCGAGCCCTCGTCCTCGTCCTCCAGCGGCAGGCGCTCGTAGGTGGCGTTGGCGAACGTGGACGCGATCACCATGACGGGGCCCGCGGCGACGAGCGAGCCCACCACGCTGCCGCCGACCACCTGCCCCTGCCCGCCGGCCAGGTATACGGTGAGCCCCGTGGACCCCGGCGGCGCGGGCCCCGGGAGGAAGGTGCCCGTAAGCGAGAGGATCTCGAAGCGGCCGTGGAGGGCCACCACGGCGCCGCCGGGGGCCGACGGCTGGCGGAGCGCGACGTTGGCCACCGTCCCCGCGCCGCTGAGCACGCACACGCCCCGCTGCCGGCGGCGCGAGAACTGCGCGATGGCGTCGCACACGTCGGCCCCGCCGGCCACCTCCATCACGTGGCTGCGCAGCGAGTTGGGGCTGTCGCGCGTCACGAAGATGGGCGGCTTCGGCTTGTTCTTGGACCCCGGCGGCCGGCCCCGGGGCCGCCGGTTCGGGGCGGGCACCACCGCGCCCAGATCGCGCGGCTCGCCGCCACCGACAGCCTCCTTGTTCTCATCCGCGTGCTCGCCGCCACCGGACGTCGGGCTGGTCTCAGGGTCTTTCACGACGAGCGCGAGCGACTCGACCTTGGGGCCCGACGAGCCGGAAGGCTGCTCCGGCGCGACGCCCGGCAGCCCCAAATGGCCATCCCACCACCGGTTCGCCATGAAGTCTTCGGTCACCACATGCAAGCACAAACACACACAGATCATGTAAGCTTCCTTCCACCATATCCACACAAGCAGAACACATAAGAAAAAGCAGCAAGATGAATTTGTCTATCCTCTCCTCTCTCAATAAGAAAAGGGCAGAAAGGAAGAAGAGATTTTTGTATGGATACAAATATTTGGGGAGATCTAATGCACAAGCATGAGCACATATTCAATTTGCATACCTTGAAGATGAATCTAGGAGACCAAGTTGCACCTGTAATCTAGCTAGCTAGCTAGAGAGAGAGAGAGAGATAATGGGCTAGCTAGAGGAGCATTGGGGAGCTGTGGCTTTCTCTGAAGTGTGTAGAGGAGGAGGCATGCAAGTGGGTATAAGAAAGCAGGAGGAGAAAGAGGGTTGATGGAGGCTGGGGAGAGACTTTGGGTGCCACTATAAACTAATCAACAATAATTAATTAAGCAGGGAGCCTTTTATCCAAGGTGCACCCTTCTAAACTCACCCCCACTACCCCCCATGCATGCTCCTCCTAGGGTTTTTTCGGATTTTGCTTTGATCTGGCTGGCCATTGGTCCCCTATTGCCCATGTGAATTCAAATCGCGGGCTATACTCAAATGCCCAGTACACGTTAAAATTTTACTCTGAGTAGGGCTTTTTTTATTCATATAAGCGAACCAGTCCCTATTCGCTTCTTTACTCCACATAAACTCTTCTATATAGCACACTTGGACTGGTCCCCTACTGAGGTGGCAGTGCGCCGTTCGGTAGGCGTAAAAAATAACCCCTAAAGTTTCTCTCTCCTTTATTCGTGGCTGAGAGAACTGGGCATGTTCGCTAATTGTTAATATGTGTAAGTTGTGACGAGTAAGAATCTAACAGGTCGATCCACAACAGCTAGCGCTCTCATGTGAAATGACCAATTTACCCGTTGTCTCCAACAAATTTTAATCAGGTGTGACATTTTCGGCTTCCTACCACTACACTACTTTAACTTGTAGGTTTGGTTTGTCCTGAAATGGATGGTACATGATAAGGGTGGGGTGGGCATAGTGTTTTTTTTTTGTTGGTATTGTGGATGGTAATTAGGACTGTGCTAGATGAAAATATGTGTCTAGTTGGGTATTAGGGTTTTGTGTGCGTGGGGGTGGGTGGTGGGTGCATGTACGGTGCATGTCCTTTTCACAAAGCTCCCGACATCCCAACTAAACAAAACCAGCCTCACTTGCAGCCAACAAAAGAAAATACTTCCATGGGTCCATATTAAGTGATATATTTATTCACATGAATTAATTATAAATTACCAATCCCGTAAAAAAACTATAAATTGCCAATCACCTTTTGCAGCGTCAAGATTAAAACTGTATAATCTTCAACCTAACATTCGTTTCTGAGGAAAATGAATATTGACCTCTGAAAAAAAAAGACCAGTGCATTGCACATCACAATTATACCCTTTACATGCTTCTAATCCTTATAATTAAATAGGTGCAAGTCTTAGGTTCGAGTTTCGATATTATTGTGGGATATCTGTGTGCACTTTGCCAATCGTAGACATATTTATTTAGGCGTCAGTTATTGACTTCTCATTTTGTTAAGAGAAGCTTCAGAGTAGGTTAGTTGTAATTTGATACCCTTTCTTGTCGTTGTCAACTAATGACAAGAATATCATTATGCATTAAAATATGAATCACAAAAAAAGGAATCATTCTACAATAATGCGTAGAAGTTTTTCTCCGTTTGATGTTTCCAGTTATTTGGAGACAAAGTAATCAATCAGATGACATGTTCATGAAGAACATCTTCAACTAGTACTTGGAACTCTTAATTAAACATGCCCTACATATATGCATATATAGAGCAGTCAAGGGCTTCAACTACTGGTCACTTATTCCAACATGAGTTAGTATATCTGTATGGTTGCTCCAATGGCAATAGAAAATGCCATGGAATTTATTGCTAAATATGTTGTTGAGGCATAGAGCTAATTAAGTGCATACTCAACGTTTCAGTACTCAGGTTGGCAAGATATACAAAGTGCACTTCAGGCTGGCAGAGTAATGAGATTTTTGAAGCTACCTACAGGTAGGCATGCTTTTAACTAATCATGGCAACGTATAAAAAAACGTGTATGCTTTTTATGTTAGATCTCTCTGTACGCAAACAAACAGATGATGATGTCCTGTGATGCTGAAATATATACGTGCTTTTAACTAATCGGTGAACTTCATGACAAAAGATTCCCGTTAATCATAACATATTTCATGAAATTAATCATTGTGATCTTGATCAGATAAGATGTGCCCTGTGTAAACAAGAAATTCTCAGTGTAAGCCTAAGTCATTCCAGCAATACTTCCAAAGCATAAGTAAATCTTCATGTCCATTTTAATTATAAAACGGAAACTTCTTTAATAGATATATATACTTGTTGCAGAAATTCTCAGTGTTAAGCCTAAGTCATCCCAGCAATACTTTCACAACATAAGTAAATCTTCATGTTATGTTTAATTAAAAAAATGGGAACTTGTTTAACCGATATACTTGTTGCAGAAATTGACAATATCATCGCTACTACATGGAAATCACATTTGATTAATTACACAGTGTAGCATGTCCAAGAAACCTGCAGTTGATTTGGGGAGAGAACATAATCATACAGATGCACGCCTAACTCATGTGGTCCATGCATGAGATGCATCAAATACATATAGATATAGAAGATATGCAAAGTACAGTAAAGATCCTGCCATGCTCATGCCTCCACTCCACTCCAATCTGAAAAGGAAAACGACAGGGCAAAAGCCAAATGCAACCAGTTAATTAAGTATGCAAACCCATAATCTTTTTTTTCTTTCTGTAAAGCACTGCTCACTAATCAATCAGGATGGTGGCACATCCCCCAGGGATGGATAACCTAAGCTTTGTCAAACTTTGATGGGGTGGTGTGCATGACATATCTAACACATCCCAAACAATTACAAATCAGGCACTAATTAGCTGCATCCACAGGCAGTGCAGTACTAGTAGTAGATTAAGGGTTGGTCACATGCATGTATCTGGTGCTGCTGGCAAAGAAATAGTAGTACTAAAGGTCATGTATCAGGGACAAGCTGCTACATGTGATTAAGATTGGTTGTTGCAATTATCTATGCTAATGACAGGTGTCCAGTGCTTGTTACCACACGATTAGGGCATCTCCCCCTCAATAATTGCGCCTTAACGACAATTGCTCCAGTTGTTAATTGTGTGATTAAACCACCCGCTGACCCCAAGTCTTGACCTAAAAACTATGCTTATGCTTACACAATGCAGCAGCTGCATTATTGTTTCAGTATTGGGTTTGTCCCTTTAGTTGCGGGAGTTACGCGTGTCGGCCTCGCAGCTACTCCCGTATTTTTTTTTTCTGAAAACATCAGTAAACTCCTGTGTAGTCCACCAAAAAGGCCGCCTTTTGTTCAAATAGGATAGAAATATCATAGGAATAGGAAATTTGTAGGAAATGAGATGGCATGCATCTTAAATCCTATGAATAGGAATAAAAAGAGATGTCATTTGGTTCACTATATATGATTTTTTTTCATTGAATCTAGGGTAATGTTTATTTTCTTTTGGAATATGGAGGACAAAAACCAATCCAACATAGGAATAGGAATCCATTCCTATAAAGCTCTAAAAGAAACATGTCTAGAAAGCCTATGACATTCCTACAAACCAGTTCATAGGATAGAAAAGTTATAGAAAATGAGTTTTTGACATGTACTCCCTCCGTCCCAAAATAAGTGACTCAACTTTGCACTAGCTTTAGTACAAAGTTAGTACAAAGTTGAGTCACTTATTTTAGGACGGAGGGAGTATCTCAGTTACTATTGAAAAATAGATGTCACTTGGTTTATATGATAGGAATTTTTCCTAGGACCGAGCTCATTTTTTTTTCCTTTGAAATGTGAATGATATGAAACAATCCTACATATGAATACGACCATTCCTACAAACCAAAAGGCTCTATATGTTTTTTTTCCCCTTCATAAATCATATCCTATGGAATTCCTACAAACCAAAGGAGGCCTGAACTGGAGACACGTTGTAGTAGCAAGCATTCCAAGTATACTAGTTATCATACATGTAGCGTGACAGTGCAAACAGGAAAGAGTTGACTCCATATTCTGTAATTAATTACACATCACCAGAGCAAAAAAAGAAGGAAAGGGTTGTAATCCACACACACAGTGCAAATCAGCGACACTCGGATCGACAGACTTTTTGACAGATTAAGTACATACGACATGTAGATCGACCGGCGCAACCATTTTCAGCATGTTCTTGGGCACCCCCACTCCACGCATAGCCTGAGGTAGGAAGAGGATGCAACCCAAGGACCCTTCTACCTGGTCAGGTAGTACACTAGCATGAAGAGCGCGACGAATGACGCCACGAGTGTCCCCATCCTCCTGCTCGACTTGGTCTCGAACACCTGTGTTCAGGAAGACATGAGTCAGTCTCAGGAGAATACAAGGAGAAGATGCACGGGGAGTTAGTTAATCCGGCTGGCCGCTTACTGTCTTGAATTTGTCCACTGTTCCAGAGAGAAACCCCCTTGATGAATCCATCTCATTCCCCTGAATAAGGCATGTGATGGTAAGATAGCAGCAGCAGTAGATTCAGATCTTTGAATGAAGAAAAGGTTCACAGAGTGGATACAACATACCATTCTGTCCAGCATCCGGTTATGAGCCTCCACCTCTTCATTTATATCACCTGATATCTACAGAATGGTAAACAGCTTCAGTAATCTTCAAGCTGGAAGGGCTGCCAGCAGGCAGATACATACATTTGAGCAGAACATCATGAACTACGGAAGCGACTGCTACTCATTTCATTTGTCATTTGAGAACTGAACCTTCAACAACTCTACTGCTTAAAGCTGGCCATGCCTAATTGGTCACATTGAGTCTCGCAAGCAAAATTCAGACTGAGAACGCCAACAGTTAGACAAGAATCATCCCATGTTCTGGGTCCAAACGTTCCTCACGCCTTTTACTTTGCAGGCTCCTCCCAGTAGCTCATCGAACAACAAAAGATTCCGTCAACAGCTCATTTATTCACTAGGTTACAAAGCGTAGAGCCAAATGTATCCCCACACTCAAAAGGAGTTGATCCAATACATATTATATGAGGAGGCTGGTCAAATTGCATCAGTTCAACCAAATAGTATATTACAATTCACAAAAGCCGTTAACTTAAGATTCCTTCTCATCTAGCAATTTTAAGGGGGGAAACTCATGCCGAAAATCTATGCTTAATTCCTCACTGGCTATTCAAACTAAATGGTCCAGGAACGCACATGGTTACCATGGATACCAGTCTAGATTAGTACTGTCTATAAAGTTGCAATTCCTAAAGCTGTTTGTCTCTTAGTTTTGCGAGGAAAAGATGTTCCTTTTTAGAAAGTGCTACAAATATCTTCTTACGATCTTAGCTAAGCAATACAATTAAAAGATAAACAAGCACAATCAATATGTGAATACACCAGCTCTTTACATAAAACGAAGATAGAGCATTCAGATATTCAATTATTATGTGGCACTCACCCTCTTGAGAATGCTGACTCGATCTTGCAATCCATCCATAGCTCGCTCATTCTCATGTTCATCTATCTCATGTGAAGAATAAGCTGATGCTCGGATTCCACCTTCTTCAATGCCATCAAAAAGAGCAGTTCTGGTGCTTCGGTAGCTATAAAAATGCAGAGAATAGTTATATAAGAATGCATACAGATTTTACAAGTGCACAGAAAAACATAAAGTCCAAAAGAAACACAGAAATGCATACACAAACTAAATTACTTCACATATGAAAAGGACTAATGTTTATATTTTTCCCTGTAAATTCGGAAGTCAAAACATTCTGAACACATCATCACCTACAACAAATGTATTGAGGGGGAGGGCATTTAATCAGATAAAGAAACTTTGCATAACTGTATGTTAAATCAATCCGCTGCCCTGTGAGGACAGAGCACCCATCACCAAACTTTTGATAATGGTCAGACTAAAAATATGTACAACACAATGCGCCCTCGCTCCTATTTATAAGGATGTCTACTCATAAAGCTGTCAAAGGGTATAGATGTTACAGTACAACTTGCACCCAGAGACAGAGTGCAAGACATGAGATGTGCCATAAACACTTGGAATTGACAGAAGTTGTTTGTGTTAGCAGATTTCTTCTTAGCTTATTCACTATATATAGTGCCACAACAGGCAGGCTGCTGCGTTTACTTCGCACCGCAATGTTTGGTACCAAGTTCAGTCTTCACAGCTAAATAGAATATCGGCCCACCTTAATTTCTCTCCCAACATCCTATGTTTCATTCAATATTTTGCTCATTTGTTCCATTCAAGTTTGGGCCACCTTCAAATCCATGTTGGATCAACATTGGGATGCCTTAAACCCATATAGAAGAAAAAACAGAGCAACAGATCCATGCAATCAGACAGAGAGTCTACCATGCCTTTTGCTTTCCTCCTTATATAGCATTTGAATTTCTTTTTTTTTAATAAGAGTGGCTAACAGCAATACAGCATGTTATCTTCATGCCCTATCATAACAGTTCGTAATAAGTATGAAATGCAAGAATACATAATATTGCAATTTATTCTGCTATAGCCTATCATGTTCAAACAGTAGCTCCCAAGAGTCCAGGTTCTTAGTTCATTGATCTGATGGGAGGGTAAGACCAATGCCATGTCAGTATGTCACCTTGTCTGCTAAGCAGATATGCATCTCCCTTCAACTAGAGTGGACAAACGAACAGCGAGATGATGGCACATGGCAGTGCAAGGAGTGGAGCATTTATTGCAAATTTGGTGGAAATGAAAAAAAAAATGGCACTGTCCTGTGCAAGATTAAGTAATTCTTTGACAAAACAGGTGCAGGATTGAGTAATCCTATATCACAAAACAGGATTCAAATCTTCAACAGAGGCACCAGTCGCAACACTTTGAGCGTATTCATTTTGAAATTCAAAACAATATGTGAAGGCAATAACCGAAGCTGGTTAGCGAAAACACATAGATCTGGTTCCAGTTATTCAGAATAAGTTATCGGGTAGGCTATAGACACCTCTAAGAGACAAATAAATGCAGGATTAACTAGAACACTTAGCTATCAGTACTAACTAGTCAGCTAGCAAGAGTATCGCCAGGAACCCCATCTGATTCACCACAGCATACTGTCATTCCCAGCGACCTAACCAATTTACCGAAATGCAAAGTCTTAAACAGAAGGTAAGACTCGACAACGAGACTGCATTGACGGATCACCTTAATCCTAAGTTCCTTAGGAGAGCATAAGTGCATCCATTACAGTACACCCATGTGAATTCTACATCACAGCACCGCGTCGTGACAATACGAACGCAAGCGACCACCGGAGGCACTTAGTCAGAAAAGGCCCCTGTTTATGCATCTCATGCACCCTCGTAAACACCAAAACCCACCCTCCCCCTAACTCGCTGGAAAGACTATCACCATGATGTACCGCCATTCCCAGCAACCTAACCAATTAACCGAAACTCCACACCGCTGACCCATAACACGGGGATCAGCAACATGACTAGAGTAAGAGACCACCCCAATCTCCCAAGTTCACAAACGGACAGCACGCATCACACTGCCAATTCCACTAATCGCACGGGAACTCCACATACCGCGGCATCTCACAATCATTACGAGGGCACGGGCAGCAGCGAATGGAGCGAGGCCCGTCCTCAGCGACGAATCTCGTCCGCCCTCGTGAACCCTAATCCCCCTAATCAGCGACCCAGAAATTCGAAAAGGCACAATGGATGGTGGAGCGCGTCGAAGCTTACCCCCTCGCGTTCATGGCGCCCGCCGTCGGGGTTCGACCCGCTCCACGGCCCCCTGCAGAAGAACCCAGCACCGCCCTCGATCAGAGACAAAGCAATCACGCCGGGGCGCCAAAAACACGGGGAAAATCCGGAAAAAAACACAGAGGTGGGTAGATTCGGGGTACCCGCGGATCTCAGGCGGCTCTACCTCTCGATTTCGCGGAGGATCGGCGGCTGGCGTCGGCGTCGGGAGAGGAGGAGGAGCAGGGGGGAATGGCAGGCCGGGGGGGAGGAGGAAGAGGGAGGCGGTATAGTGGTAGCTCGTAACTGCCACGCGGGCCCGGGCGAGGCGGGGCCCGCTGGCAGCGACGGCAGGTTGCGCGGCGTAAGTGGCGGCCTCTGGATGGGGGCGGTGACGTGTCCCGCCCCGATCGGACGGCCAGGATCGCTCGAGGCGGGGCTCCAGTCCTGATGTGGCGTAGAGCCAACGCGGACTTCCTTCCTTTCTTTCCGGTTTCTCTTCTCTTACCGCCGCCGCCGCCGGGGGAGTGAGCAGCAGCGTGAGTCGTCGGCGGGGACGGCCGTGCGGAGGGGTCGATGGCGTTCGAGTCGTCGGCGGAGACGGAGCGGTTCCTGTGCGAGCGGCTGCTGGACGCGGCGCAGCCCATCGCCGAGCGCTTCCGCGCGCTCTTCTCCCTCCGCAACCTCCGCGGCGACGGCCCCCGCCGCGCCCTCCTCCAAGGTGCCGTCCCCTCCCCGTCGATTATAAGTAGTAGCTTTAATTTGATGCCGCGGGTAGTGCAGTTTTCTTAGGTTCCGCTGCAGGGGAGCACAAGCTTAGTTTCAGCAACCAGTACAGACAAATATTTGGGGTCTGATTGAGCGCAGATCGCAGCTATACTTGTGTGCTTCACTGGTTCCCTGCTAGTAGTACTCATAACTTGAAAGCTTACTCCGCATAGTTGCTGTGTTCTTTGCCCAATTGAATGGACTGTTTGGTTGGTATAGGTAGCTTCGTATTGATTTTCAATCTGCGCTAGCAGCTAGCTACTTAGTGAACTTTAATCTGTTAATAGATTCTTCGCCCCTGACCGAATATAGATTTCATGAGCGTATATTAGTTGATTCTGTGCTAATAATATAGGTTGAGCTTGGATGGCCCTCCATGAAACCTGGTACTTCATTTGTCTAGCTGGGTAGTTTTGCCACCTTTCATCCATTTGGTTTATGAAGGTCTTCTCACATTGTTAAATAAATGGTGCTAGTTTTTTTGGTTGGCCCTACTTAGTAGGTCTGGAATTGGGTGTGGTTCTGTGTGTTCATTGTCTGCTGGTATATCTGTAGGGAACTTGAATCTTTTTGTATGGATTTGTGATCCTAGGATCGTTGCCTGTCCTGTCTCTGTGTATATTTCTGTGTCTCCAGATTATTCATCTGTTGATATGTATACATGATGAATTGCTCAAAGTTCCAGCATCTACCACCTTTTTTCTGGGGTTCTTTCTAGATGATATTCCATTAGTTATTTCCTTGTTCATTTTGCTTAGTTTTGAATTTATATGTTATTTTACTTCAGATCTGCTCTTAGCAGCAGATCCTACTGATGAAGCTCCTAGCTGTAAAATTCTACCAATGTTTGTTTAATCTATCACTGAAAATTATGTGTTAGAAAGAGATGGTTAAGAAAATCTGATCTACTTTCTTGAATGCTCAGCTGCAAGGGATCCTTCCAACTTGCTTGCACATGAGGCTGCATTTGCGCTTGGACAAATGCAGGACGCTGAGGCTATCCCTGCATTAGAGGGAGTTCTCAAGGATCTTTCACTGCATCCAATTGTCCGCCACGAGGTAGTTTACCATCGCAGATGTTGAAGCCATCCCTTTCTAGTACCTTGCTATCCATTTGAGAAGCTCAATATGTTTATTGATCAGGCTGCTGAAGCCCTGGGAGCTATTGGCTTGGAAAAGAGCATTTCCCTGTTGAAAGAGAGTTTAGCAGCTGATCCTGCCGTGGAGGTGCAAGAAACATGCGAGTTGGCTCTTAGACGGATAGAAGGGCAGCAGAATGCCAGTGGTGCTGAAAGCACAACTATTTCGCCTTATCTATCAGTTGATCCAGCACTGCCTGCCAAGCAGGGACTTTCGGTAGAGCAACTAAGGTATGCCTTTGAAGACAAATCTATGCGTTCATTGTCTCTAGTATGCATCATCTTGATCATGGTGGATACTTTTTAGGGAGCTTCTCCTCAACGAGCAAGAAAAGATGTATGAACGTTATGCAGCTCTTTTCGCGCTTAGGAATGACGGTGGAGACTATGCTGTTTCTGCTGTTATTGAGGCTCTAGGTGTGAAAAGTGCTCTTCTGCGCCACGAGGTTTGCTTGAACTTTAACCAATTTTGTTTACTGTTTTACCACAAGCATAAATTATGAAAGATGGTATCTTCATTTAAATTAATAAAGCCAATTGTCATGCTAAAGTAAAGAACAGAGATGAATAAACCAAAACCAAAAGTATTTGGCCTACATCTTCTTGCATTTCTGATAACTAGGATTACTAATACATTATTCTCTGTAACATCACCATTTTAAGTTATTCTTGCTGTTCTAGTGCCTACTGTTTTCTGCAGCATAATATGTTTTCTTCTACTATTCTGCAGGTCGCTTATGTATTAGGTCAGCTGCAAAATAAGGCTGCTTCAGATGCACTTTCTGGTGTGCTGAAGAACGTCAATGAGCACCCGATGGTCAGACATGAAGCTGCTGAGGCCCTTGGTTCAATTGCAGGTAACTAACACCACATGACTTGCCAGAACTCTGGTACTTCTCCAGTCGATCCACATATGTTTCAGAGTTTCCTGACACTCTGGTGATGCTGTTGCTGTTAGATCAAGAAAGCATTGCGCTTCTGGAGGAATTTTCCAAGGACCCCGAGCCCATCGTCTCCCAAAGCTGTGAAGTAGCCCTCAGCATGCTCGAGTACGAGAGATCAGGGAAGTCGTTCGAGGTAAAACACACCTGGCCCAGATCAACACGAATAACTATTTATGCACACCGGTCACTTTTTACGTAGATGTTAACATGTGTACCTTTTTTTATGCAGTTTCTGTTCCTCCAGACTCCTCAGGTGCAGCAGGAGTCCTGAGCCCAGCTTCGGATACATACTTTGATGGACCTGTCCGAGTCGACGGTTCGGTGTAGTAGTGGACATGATGTCTGAATGAAGTGTCGTTCCCCTTTTCCGGTTCTTTTTTGGGTGTTCTTGCTTGATACCGGGATAGCAAAACGGCGAAAGATACCACTGTGAAATTGCTCTCTGATGAGAATATCATGTACGCGTGCCTCGTGAAAACAGAAACTGATACTTTGACGAATTTGTTTGCCTGTGGATTGTGCCTATCTTCTACCCGTGAAGACGATGGATATAGATATGACAAGAGAAGCACGAACTATCGACACGAAATCAAATATACTTCTTCCGTTTTTATTTACTCTGTATATTAGCTTTACCCTAAGTCAAACTTTACAAACTATGACCAAAATTTGAGGGTAAGCTACTAGAAATGCACTCCTTAACTAATGAGAATAAAAACGATGAAATCTAAAAACACAGAGGGGCAACCTGACACTCTGAACTGAGGTGGTTGCGGCTGCTTTGACGGATGCACGTCATTTCAGAGTTGTCTGATGTTGGGTACCTTTGTGAGGTCGCGATCTATGAGCCAGGTGTTTATGGGTGTAGGTTGTTGAGAGTTTATAGAGGTTTGCCTGTGTAGTTGTAGGGTTCATGCTTTGGGAGTAATCCACATCTCTTCTGGTTTTGCCTCGGTTTAAGAAAAAATCATGCCTTAATCGTTTGTTTTGGCACGTGCTAGTCAGGCTCGGTCCGACCAACCGATCGATCGAAATGAGAGTGACAAACAAAGGTGCCCCCCTCAGGCGTTTTTGCATCTGGCTTTTTTTTAAGCACAGTACAGACGCAAGCGCTCATCTGGCTTATTGTGATACGAACATCCGCCTCGCCTCAAGGAGGGTCTATAGTGGGCCGGCCAGTAATTGTTAGTTCGTTTGATTATTTCCCCCTTTTTTTACTTTTGTTTCTATTTTGAAATATTCTAAATATATATTTCAAAAAACTACATTACATAAAACTTTTAAGCGCGCATATTTTTTAATGAGATGTAAAATTTTGTTTGCGCAATTGTTCATACCATTAAAAAAATGTTCGTATCATTAAAAAATGTCCACATGTTTAAACATATGTTCATGAAAATGTAAAGAAAGTTTGCATAATTTGTAAAAACTATTCGTACCAATAATTTTTTATAACATTAAAAAAAATGTTCACACATTTAAAATATGTTCATGAGATTTTTAAAAATATTCATGAAATATAAAATTGTTTGCACGTTTTTTGAATTTTTTCATAACATGTCAAAAATGCTTCTGCCATTTAAAAAAATGCTCATAATCACATAGGAAATTGTTCGCACATTTTAAAAAAAATGTTCATAATTTTTGGAAAAAGTAACTTGTGTTTTAAAATGTTCAGTGTGTATTAAGAAAAAAAAATTAATGTGCATTTGACAAAAAATGTTCAACATATCCTCATATAAACATTCATCGTGTGTTTAAAAAAAATGTTCAACATGTATTTTGAAAAGTCAACATCCATATGGAAATGATTTTTTTTAAAACATTAAAATGGTGGATAAAATACAGAAAACTAAAGAAAAATATTCGCATGAAACGTTCTTAAAACCGATCGAAAGGTTTTTAAACCAATCCCCACTGTAGGTTAAAATGGTTTGCGCATGCCATGTTGAATCGGCCCATCAAAGGTAGAGCTGCTACGGTTTCACTATAAGCCAAACCATTTCACATACGGATTGGTTTAACATTATGGGCGATACGGTCTCGCTATGACTCTTTCTCTCGTGGAATCATTATCACATACAGATTTCATCCTTGTGTTCTATAGCATTATGGGCAATATGGACAGCGCGACGAAAGACGATACATAAACACATTTTTAGCCGCACATGTCTACCCATACGTTTATCCGAAGTTTCATTAGTAACCTTGGCCAACCCCGAAATCAAAAACGAATTCTGCTGCAAGTGCGCGTGCGACATGGCGATTACCTTGGTCCCCTCCGCCGCTCGGCTTCCTAAAGATTAATGGGATCTCATCCCATTAATATTCAGGGCGGACGAGGAGCTGTTGCTGCTGTATGTCAGGGTCAAAACGACACATACATGGGATCTCATCTATTACTCTTAATGGTGTCACCGATGTGGCTGTCCTTGAAAGCTTTAGCATGGGAAAAGCTCAGCCTTTATCAACTGATGTTTTGACGACGCATATTCAAAGATATACTCTCTCCGTCCCAAAATAAGTATCTTAACTTTGTACTAGCTCTAGTACAAATTTGTACTAAGCTCAAACACTTATTTTGGGACGAAGGGAGTAGAAGCCAATGTTTGGAGGAGCTAATGCGGTGACCAAAGAGGTGAACCTCACAAAGAATAATTTTGAAAAGTTGTCGGTTTGTTTGCGAGCCAAGACGTAGAAACTATGAGCTGATAGTTTAGCTAAGTTTTCTCTTTTACTTGATGCCCACAGGCATGTGTGCTCTTGGAGCCACATGATCTTCTAAGAAAAAGTAAAAAAAAAAAGCGAGACCCTTTAGCATTTGCACGCCTGCGTCCTAAAAAAACATTTGTGCGCCTGCAGCGCCGAATCCTTCTGCCCAACGAGCTCGCCTCACCGTCGGTCCGGCCGGGCTGCCTCGCCGCCGTGACACCGGAGCTCGCCGCGGATCGCCCCCAACCCCACCTTGGAACTCACCGCGCGCCACCCCCATGCTCCCCTACCCCAAGAATCCCCCAAAATCGCGCTCCCACTTCTGCTCTCCCTCGCTCAATTAGTTGACTCGTCGTCGGGCAGGCTTCTTGCGGCGGCGCGAGGTGAGCCCATCCGGTGATAGATGTTTTTGTGCATCTTCTCTGGTGTGTGTCGTTTGCACCCGCTCCCCTCCTGGACGTCAAATGAACTCTGCAGCTTGGGCGCAGGCAACCTGTTCGACGAAATGTCCAGGCGGCTGAACGAGGTGGGAAGCACGGCAACGGCCGCGGCCGTCGGCGAGCACCGCATCGGGGACCTCCCGGACGACCTGCTGGCATACCTGATGTCGTTCCTGCCCTCGCGCGACTCCGTGCGGACGTGCGTGCTCGCCCGCCGCTGGCGCTCGCTCTGGAGGTCCGTGCCCGCCCTGCGCCTCAAGGACGACCCGCGAGGTGACGGCGGCCCCAAGAGCAAGTTCGTGGATGAGCTGCTGTGCCGCCGCCACCCGACACCTTTGAACCTATGTGACATCTGTTCCGAATATGATACTTTCCACTGCGAGGAGGCATTCAAACGCATCAAGCCGTGGCTCCGGTACGCCTTCTCGCATGACGTTCGGGCGCTACGAGTTGTTGCTGGTTCGTTGACGACCAACCTGGTCCTCGTCTCTTCGCACCTGAAGAGGGTAGAGCTTTGTTTCATGCAGTTTAAACGCTCTGTTGATTTCACGGGCTGTCAGGTGCTAGATGTGTTAGAGATGAAAGGCTGTAACATCCTTGCGAGCATCTTGTGCCAGTCAGTACGACATCTTACCATCAAAGGCGGGTGTTTTGATGATAAAACACGCCGTCGTATTTCTGCCCCAAATCTCATCAGCTTGAAACTAGCTCCATGCCAGGGTCTGACTCCGTTGCTTGATAGCATGCCATCGCTGGTAACAGCATCTGTTAAATCCTTTGATCAGCAGTATCATTACTGTTTTGATGTACCATGTGAAGGATGCGATAGGCAAGCAAGATTTCCTGTGGTTTTGGAAGGCTTGTCTGCTGCTACAAATTTGGAGTTAACAACTGATGATCAGGTATGTATGCTCCCATTTTTGCTAATTCCTTTGTCTTTTTTTCATGTGCTAGATCTCGTTTATGTTTGTATCCAGATATCTGTCAGTACAAGCATATTGAACAAGCTCATTATGTGCATTGTTGTTTTCACCGTTTCACATGTTTGAATCTTGATGTTTCTATGTACTCGTCTGGCAATATGCATACATCTACTTGATACTTTAGTCATATGTATACTATTAGAACATGTAGGATTGAGATTAATTTGTGAGCAATATTTCTGAGTAGACGAGAAACTGGCAAAGTACAACTTCGGATATAGATCTCATTATCTGGTAACACTTAATTAACCTAATTTCTATGAAAAAATAAGAACCACCAGAAAGTTTCCAAAGCATGTACTTCTGTATCTCAAAAAGCATCATGTACTTGTTTTGTTTTTAACCCCCTTCATTTTGTCCAGTTATCTATTTTCAGAATGGATTTGAAATGGTGCCCCATGTTTAGCAAGCTCAAATGCTTGTTGCTGAACAAATGGTGTGTGGCTGATGATTTCACTGGCTTGATTTACTTCCTCCAGCACTCACCAATTCTAGAGACGCTGACACTTATGCTTGATTTTCAAACTCACGAGGTATATATTCTCAAAGTTTGATAGGTTTTTTCTTTGAAGTCACAATGTACCTCATGTTGACTTCAGGAAAATATTTAGGAAAATATTTCTGTTTGCTACAGAAAGGGCATGTGATGGAAACATATGACCCAAAGGAACAATCACCACTATCGAAGTATCTCAAGGTAGTCAAAATCATATGCAGCTCGACGAAGGAAGATGTTATAGTTGACCGTATCCTAAAGATCCTCTGTGCCCATGGAGTGCCTTCCGAGCAAATTGACATCCAATAGAAGTATAGAACTTTCTTCTGCTGTTCGACTGTAAGTAACCAGACCAGTCTTCACGATTATATCTTTGATAGTCGGCATATGTATGTACATAGTGTGCTCGGATATATACAGTACCGACCGACCTAGTTTGAAGCAGCATTCCGTACTAGATCTTGTTGCACCATTTCTACACCCGCCATGACAGCATGCATTTCAATCCGTGGCACTGGCACCACAATGTCATAATAATAGAAAGTAGGAAGTAAGGATCAAATGTTTGATTGGTCAAACTAGCAGATGCACACTAAAGGCAGGCAGCACCGAAGGCAGGACGATTTTGCAAGTGTCTGTCCATTTCGTCCTTGTAACAGGATTGGATTGGGGCAGTTTTAGCGAGTTGCTATTTTGTTGCCTGTAGATCGAGTAAATGGTCAAACGCTACGCTACCCTATGAACCAACAAAGTTGAACCATGTGTCGAATTTCATGTTAATAGTAAACTATCCTTCCAACATTCCCATGACTAGATCAAGTGGCATGCTAGTCCAATGACCATCCAATCAGTGAATAATCTTTCATACAGTTTCCCCTGCATCTATCTACTGCTTCTTCCAAATTGGGCTCTCATGTTCTCATTGTTTCCTCTGTTTTTTATGCAGACCTCCATTTTGAGCTGGTCTTTGTGTCCCTGGATCGCACCAGGAAGGAAGTTGCTGTGTTTTTGTCTACCATACCACCCCAGGATGCGCCTCCCCGTGACCTTATATGTAAACAGCTGTATGTATGTCTTGCTTGGATGCAGTCAGAGCATGTTGTTATAGTGTCTGTCACCGTGGTCCTGCTAGTGCGCTTCATGCTCATTTCCTCAACTCGGCGGCAAGCCTGAACTGCCAAGATGATGTTTCAGGGACCCTGTCTAGTGTTGGTTGTTCCAGGATTGCGCTAGGTTGATTCCAGAAATGTAAATTCCATCTTGTGGCTAGGATCAGTTTCCAGATGCATGTGTATACTAACTAAAACCACACCCTTTGCATATCTTCTTTTTGTCGTGCTGCTGTTGCTGAGATTTGCACTTTCTATTCTGCTGGATTTTGTTTTCGAGTGGTTGCTAGTTTTTTGTGAAAAGAAACATAATTCGGGCTGCGTGGATGTAAATACTTCGTGGAATCAAGTATAGGTCTCTGGTTACCAGAATTACGACCGAATTCGTGGATATGTTGTATGTCTCCGGTTACCAGAATTGGGGACAAATACTTCTGCGTGTGAATCTCCTCTTTCTTTTGCAAGCGATCCTGCAAGTCAATCATTTGATCCTCTGGATGTTTTGTCTTTCTTTTTCTGCACACGGTTTCGTCACTAGACTGCAATTAAGTACCAAGAGCTAGCAATTCACTAGTCCAATGTACTACACTGAATAAATGGACTGTGAGACTCTATGTAGTAGTGATTAGACTGGTGGAGAGCATCCTTATACTAGATAGGTTGTTTATGCCTGCTCAGCAACACATCATATGATTGCTATTCAGTCATATGGAGCTATCAATTCATTAGTTCATGATCATACTGTATTTTTACTCACTATGCCTGCGATGTTTTTGACTGTCCGCTTTTTACTCATTCCAGCACCTGTGTCTGAAGAACATCACGCAGTACAAGGACATGTGTTTGCATGGTGGAAGACTTGACTCTGGGAATAGTGGTCTCTGGTGTGATTGTATTGCAGATTTTGTTAAGCGTCAACACCTAACATCACAATTTCAGCTTTTTATCCATTTTTCGCCGTTGCCTTAATCTCTGTAACCCTGTCAGGCCCGCGCTCTGTATAACAACTGGTTGCCAATGTTAGCAGGTTAGAGACTTTTGTTTACAATTGCCAAACCTTTATTCCCTACTTGGTTTCAGATGTCAATGGTCCATGGCATTTTGTGTAGTTCCTCATGTAACTCATCCTACCGATGCCACTCATATTTTTCCTGGGCTCTGATTCTCCATCGATCATGTCGAATGAGGGTGATGGGTAAGTGACGATCCCTCCGCACCTCAACTGGTAGCCAGTACTGTTGCTTCGTTATGAATCAGGTTTGTCAAAACTAATAAATCAGAATAGTTTTTACATGAAAATATATGCGTCACATACTCACATATGGTACTTGAAATGTTTTTTAACAAAAGTTCTTACACCATATCTAGATCTCAAATGATGGCTAGTCTGTTGTGGAACATCTGTGATGAACACATTTCCTGCCTTGCAAATTCTTCTTCTAACATGGTAAAGTTACCGGTTTCTGATGGAATTTCGCCACTGGATACAGGTGAGTGCACTTCACTAAATTCTTGACAGGTGTGTCAATCCTGGGTAGCATCGCCATCCCGTCGATCCTGAAGCACGCTGTCTGTCATCGGATAGGGGGACACTGACGATGGAGATGTCTTCAGGTTGGCTATCTTCTTTGGGGCTGCAAGTTACAAAATTTACTCAAGCTTTTCATATTTCGATTGTTTACACAATTTATGCATTGCACTCCCCAGTTCAGAGCAAGCATTTTCCTCGATTTAGTTCATGATTTTCCGGGCATTGGTGCTTGCATTTTTCTCGATTTATTTCAAGATTTCCGAAGCATGGGTGCTAGACGCGACATGCCTGCCGAACAAATTAATCATCCGATTTCCTCTGCCGATGTCTGTCTGACCCCCTCTAGCTACATGATAAAACCCGTCGTCATCACGAGAGCATGCGCAGCCAAGGCCAGCGACAACGCGGCCCACCCCCGCCATGCCGTGACGGTGGCGGCGCTGATGATCTGGACGGGGAAGAGGCATTCCTTGGTGGAGGCGTTCTTGTCAGAGATCTTGGCGAGGCCGTCGAAGTCGCAGGCGCGCACGTCCTGGTCCTGCATCTGGAAGTACATGTTGAAGGCGTAGGAGATATTGCTCTTCTCGTCGAGGCCGTTGCAGGAGCAGCCGTAGCCCAGCGCCGTGCAGTCGCCGCTGGCGCACGCGTACTGGATGTTCCCCGCAGCTTGTCCTTGCCCTCGTCCTTGGCGGCCTCGTCGTCGAACACGCACCACTGCTTGGGCAGGTACTCCACGCCGGACACGGCGGTGAGCAGCCTGTCGTTGCCCTTCCCCGACAGGTCCATGCTGAACTTGGGCTTGCCGTCGTAGGTGAGGATGCCCCAGTGCCGCTCGAAGTTGCCCGGCGCGATGCTCTTCATGTCCTCGTCGAAGAGGCCGAAGAGGTAGACGTCCATCTTGCCCTGCCGGAGGTGGGTGCCCTCGTTCTTGGCCAGCTTCTTGAGTAGGCCGTCGTAGAAGCGCCGCGCGAGCTTGGCGTTGGCGTTCTTGTTGCCGTCGGTGGGCCAGCCGACCTCGCCGATGATGACCTTGAGGTTGGGCACGCCGGCCTTCTTGAGCGCGCTCACGAGCGTGTCGTAGTTGGCGTCGAACACGTTGGAGTAGCTGACGCCGCCGATGTCCTGGATGCTGCGGCCGCCGTCGAAGAAGGCGAACTCGAAGGGGAAGTTGTCGCTCTGGTACAGGCTGAGGAAGGGGTAGATGTTGACGACGAAGGGCGCGCCGTGGTCGTGCATGAACTTGACCATGTCGGTCATGACGTCGTCGATGTCGGGCCGGAACTTGCCCTCGGACGGCTTGTCGCCGACGTAGACGTCTGCGTTGAGCGGGACGGTGGCCTTGACCTTGTCGCCGATCCCAGCGTCGTCCAGCGCCTTCTGGATGTTCTTGAGCGCGGGCACGGTGGTCTCCATGAAGCTGCCGTTGTAGCTCTTGAGGAACGGCTCGTTCCCCACCGCCACGTACCGGAGCTTGAGCCTGTCCCCGTAGCTGGTGGCGTTCTCTGCCACCCAGTCCTCGGCGTTGCCGTAGCTGGTCATGGCCTCCAGCATGTCGTTGGGGATGCCGAGCATGACCTCGATGCCGGAGTCGAGCAGCGCGCCGACGGGCCAGGGGTCCGCGTCGAACAGCTTCACCTTCATGATCCCGTTGGCCTTGAGCATCTTCACCACCTCGGAGGGGTCCAGCGGGTGCGTGCACTGCGATCCCCAGTTCACGCCGAGGTCCACGGCGGAGCTCGAGGCCGACGCCGGGGACACGCCCACGGCGAGTAGCAGCGCGGCCACGCCGGCCAGCAGCCGCAGGAGCGGAGCCATGCCGGGGTGATCGATTCCTTGTTTTGGTAAGTTGGGATTTGGTGGTGCTCGTGGTCTGTGGCCCTCCTCCTCGCGGGGCTGTGGAAAGCGGAGGAGAGGAGAGGAAAATGGCGGGGAAAGCGGTTGGAGTTTCACCCATTTCTCCTTCATGCACACATGCATCATGCATGTAACTTATTTATTCGCTACACTTGCAACTTCAAACATTTTACGAGTTGATTAATCCAAACTGATGCAAGTATATTGATCAATCTCTCCTTTGCCTAGTGCCTTCCGGGTCGCTCTCTCGGGCGACTCCGGAGGTCCCCGCCGACACTCTCCGGCTGGCCTCCACTAGTCCACCCCTCCCCTCGCCGTCGCTGGAGGAGGCCGCCGGGCGAAGCCCCGCGGCGGCGGACGGCGGCGGCGAGGCTGCGCGCAGCCTCCTCTCCAGCCTGCTGCGTTCTCTCCTCCTCCCTCAGCCTCCTCCCCAGCCGGATGTGGTTGCTGGTCCTTGCGGACGGGGGTGCTGACCGGTAAAAATTCGAGCTGACGGCTTCTGTGGACGACTGCTCGGCGGCACGGCTGCGTGGCCAGCGGTGGGCCTGCGGGTTCTGTGGCGGGGGGTTGCGGCCACGGGCGTGCTGGCGCGGAGCGTCCTCGTCCTGGGTGCGCGCGGCCCTGGGCGTAAGGACAATTCACCTTCCATCACATATTCATGCGACATGTAATTTGTTGTCTCAGTTGTTTCAACAAAAATTGGAGAAAGAAATTGAGTTAAACTACACCATGAAAACCATAGAGCAAGGGTTGCATAAGTAGTTACCTACAATGTCCAATCGAAACTTCTCTTGACCCAATGACCCGTTGATCTAGGTTCCATCGTAGCCAAAAGGGACTATCTAGCAAGAAAAATTGCAATCCCTTCCGCGTAATAGTGCACCTACACGCCTTCATCTACGTTGTTTTTTGACCGCAATACCTAGAGCTAACTATTGACATTTTGGGCTATCCGATAGAAAGAATGCTCGTAAGGAGTCCTATTGAAACCAAGAAATATAGGCCTGCTTGCCGTCCACACTAGAATAGATAGAGTTTTCCGAAGAAACCTGCTAGTGGAGGAAGGCATGTTCCTCAAGTTTCTAGCTCGCTAAATGATACAGTCCTCGCTGATGGATTTTGTATATTGCATGCGGTTCCATTTTTTTTCTTAATCAGAGTTCTGGATGACAATACATCCATATATTCTAGCTAACAATTAGAAAGAAACGATTAGGTGAAACGGCTCTGCAAAGTTTGTTTGTTCATAAAGGCTGCATGCAGCCATGCAATTCGTACTGCATGGCGAAAAACGAACATTGTATTAAGGGGTTTCTATCAGTTAGTAACAAATCCGGCAGTATCCTTGAATTCAGGGGTCCGGCAACACGATTCATTTTTGCTTGTTCTAGTTTCCACCAAAGATCCTTGCCATGCCGACATCTGGTATTTTGGGATTCATTCATGTGTACAACAAGATGTTGCCTGCTTTGAGATCTCTATGAATTATCTTGACACTTTAATATTGGTGGAGATACATAAATCCTCTCGCGACCCCTATATTATTTTGAATCTAGTTGGCAAATCAAACTATGATTTTTGGTGCAGCATCTTGAAATGTTAACAAGCATTAGTTTGTTATAAATAATATCATTTGCCAATCTAAGAAGTTCAAGTGATAAGCGAACATAACATACAAAAAGGAAGGCACAAGTTGTTGTTAGGTAAGTATTCATATATGATAAGCTTCTCCATTCATGAATGCAAGGACCACGAATTCTAACACGACTCTGGTGCTACAATTTGGCAATAAAATTTACTTCATTTCTAAGCTCCTCGTTACCTTGTTCATAATCATCACTGAGCCTTTTGATAGTAATTACATCTTCATTCTCATTTATACCTTTGTAGGCCTTGTCAAAACCTCATTTTCCACGCACAGTAGAATCAGAGAATTTTCCATGCATTGGATAATAAAATATTTTGAGGAATGTAACGACAACACTAATAAAACATCTCGTTAGCCACTGATATTCAATCACCATATTTTTATCAACATGCATTCCGTGTTTTGTTTTTAATGAAAATGAAACATGACAACAGGGTGAAAGAGGGATGAAATTCAAAGTTCAGGCCTTCAGGGGACTATTCGGTCAGGTGACTTTGTAGTTTGAAAACCAAATTTTTTTGTTCCTGCATCTCTAGTACAACTTTGAAAGTTATTTGTGGAATTATTTGGAAAACATTCCTTAATCCCAACTCAAATGAATGCTTAAGTTTAATCCCCGTCGAAGCTTGATATAATTTAGTTTTCATGACAATAATCTGTTTTCTGGCAATGACATACAAAGAGCTTAGCTTATGTTTTGTGTTGATGTTCTTCAGTGGTTATACTTTGATTACAGAAAAACCTACATATTTTATAAACCGTTTGTGTCCTCTATGGCAGGTGTCTGTTTGACTTGTAGATGCCAGAATAACTACTATCCATGTGTTCTGCCTTATTGTCGCCACAATTTCCACCTGACCAAAGAAGAACTCAATATGTCCGGTCTGTAGAAAGGTATGGCCCGAGTTGAGTGGTGATAATCAATCCATCCATGCTATCTCCCGTGAACAATCAAGCCAAAGCCACTCTTGCCACTGTGCATGTCTATCGGCTAGATTTTATAGTATTTTTTGCAAGAAAAACTCTCGATTTATTCATCAAACACCATGACAATACAAAGAACAGAAGAAGTAATAGAAATTACTCCTTCTGTTTTTTTTATATAAGGTGTATTTGTTTTCTGATAAAATTCTACAATGTAAGGATCATTTCTTCTAATTTCTCGTATTTCTTTTTTTAGCCCTCCAGAAAAACAAGTATCTCTCTCCTGATTGCATATATCTCTTCCTTTCCTGACCTAATTGATTTACTTGTCGCTAACCAACAAATTAGCGAAGGATAATTTCATCCTAAATTCTATAAAATTTGGTGCCTTGGTCACCATGCCAAAAAAAAAAAAATACACCTTACATAACGGAACAAAGTGAGTACATAAGTGTTCGTAGACCACTTGATGATGACTACAAACACATGAGCGAGTTGAAGGCACGTCGACGTCATCACCCGTCCCTCACCAGTATTCCTAGTTGCTCTAACATGGGGAGACAACGAGTGAATGTGGCGCTGTAATATAACCCATGTCCAATTAGGCATGTTGTAAGCATAAACCTCCAATCTGCAGGCCTTTTGGGCTGCCTATCTCCAAGCATCTCCAGTGTCCAATATCTCAAGAACATCAACATTAGGAACAACTCACTCTTGGGTCCACTCCCTTCCTTTCATGGCATGTCTATCCTCCAGCACGTCAATCTCGATGAAAACTACTTCGGCTCAATTGCCTAGGACTTCTTGACATGCCTGGAAAATGTTGTCCACATCTCCCTCTACAATGATGTACAGAAAACGTCATCCGGAGACTGAATGCTGCCCAAAGACTTTTGCTTCCTCGGTGCGAAAGCCACAACATCTCGATCGTATCACTTTCATCCCCCTCGGTAGCACACTGAAGTTCCTGGGCTCGATGAAAAGCCCATGGATGCTCGGTGTGTCCTACAATCCCAAGCACATTTTATACATATGAGCTAAACTGGGATTGACACAATTCAATGAATAATCTAGTGTATGCTTTTGATGTGTGTGTGTGTGGGGGGGGGGGGGGGGGGGGGTTCGTATTCTCGTAGTATCCCACATTGAAGATATTTTACATAGATCTTGAAGATAGCTTGATCCCATATTAAAGATATTATAACAAGCGGTCCAAAAATTCGGTTGCTTTTCCATCTTCCCAGAGTTCCCCAAGCCTGAGCCAATAGAATCACCGATCAAGTCGCTATATTTTATTGGACCGATGAAATTTTGTGGAGTCAAAACACTTGCATAATTCTTTTGCAAAAAGAAAACACTTGCATAGTTTATAAAGTTGGAGAAGTTGGCGACTTGCGATGAGCTGATTTCAATCCACTTATGGTCTCCAATAGAAAGAACCCGAAGCTATAGGGACAATCACCTCCCATCACATATTCATGCGACATGTAATTGTTGTTTCAGTCATTTCAACAAAAAGGAGAGCAAGAAACTGAGTTAAACCACACACATGAGTTTGCACTCCTTTTTTGGTCACTGACACTGTAGCAATTCAAATGGTTATTTTTTTGGGCGAAAAATGGTTATTTTTTTTATTGCAATTTTTTGTTGGTAGCTTACCAAGCTGTCCGCTTGGTTGCGAAAAATGGTTATTGAGGTGGATATTTAACAGTTGTAATACACCCTGTGTACCATGTATTGATACAAATTTCTATTCTTGGGCTCTCATTTCGTTCGTCACTGTTTCTGAGCATTTGGTTATCCTTGATCTTCATCTTCCTTACCCTATTGGACACCATGATAATATGCATTCTGTCGCAACTCACCGTGAATAAAAATGACAGCATCTTTGCGCAGGAAGCAGGAGATACTTGGACCCGGATGGTTTCGCACAACACAAGCTCCACCGAAAGTGTTGGATGCAATATCTCTGCGGAAATAATAAACTCAACTTCCACACATGAGGGCTCAAAAGTGCCACTATAATTTTGGCCTGATACGTACGTAGCCAACGTAGGTACCAGTCGTAACACAGGCATGAAACTGGCCTTGGGCATGGCACGCGTGAAGCGAGCCACAATCTAGCTGCAGTGCAGTACCACCCAGCTTATATATATATCACTTCCATGACCGGTCAAGTCCAGAGGTCATCAAACTCGCCATTTTCTGGAGCTCCAGAGTCCAGACATATCAGCAGCTACGCCGATCTTTCTTGGCACGTACAACGATCAGATGGGCGGCGAGAACAAGGAGGCGGCTGCACTGGTGAAGAAGATCGCCGGCCTCCACGCCGCCATCTCCAAGCTGCCGTCCCTGGGCCCGTCTCCCGAGGCGGACGTGCTGTTCACCGCCCTGGTGGCCGTGTGCGCCCCGCCGAGCGCCGCCGTCGACGTGGCCGCGCTGGGCCCGAGGGCACGGAGGATGCGGGCCGACCTCGTCCGCCTCTGCGCCGACGCCGAGGCGCGCCTCGAGGCGCGCTGCTCCGACGCGCTCGCCGCCCTCGACGCCCCGCTCGACCACCTCAGGCTCTTCCCCTACCACGACAACTACGTCCGGCTGGGCGAGCTGGAGCACGCGCTGCTGTCCCGCCACGCGCCGGACAACCTCGCCGTGCCCGCGCGCGTCGCGTTCCTCGGCTCCGGCTCCCTGCCGCTCAGCGCGCTCCTGCTTGCCGCGCGCCACATGCCCGACGCGGCCGTCCACTGCTTCGACCGGTGCGGCGCCGCCAACGAGCGCGCGCGGAGGCTGCTGCTCCGCGGGAACGACGCCGGCAACGTGGCCGCGCGCATGTCGTTCCGCACGGCGGACGTCGAGGGCCTCACGCACGAGCTCGCCGCCTACGACGTGGTCTTCCTGGCGGCGCCCGTCGGCGTGGCGCCGGAGGAGAAAGCCCGCGTCATAGCGCACCTCGGCCGGCACATGGCCGCCGGTGCCGCCCTCGTCGTGCGGAGCGCGCACGGGGCACGCGGCTTCCTGTGCCCCGTCGTGGAGCCCGCGGAGGTCAGGCGGGGCGGGTTCCAAGTGCTGGCCGTGCACCATCCCGATAGTGCCGAGATGGTCTACTCCGTCATTGTCGCACGTAAAGGTTACCTCGAGTTGGTGCCAACGGTGGTGAGCCCGCCATGCAACTGCTGCGAGGTGGAGAAGGCGCGCAGCAGTGTGCCGTCAACGAGCTGTCATCTTGACGCCATGGATGAGATCCGGAGGCGCGCATGGTGATTGAATGTCAGCCTACGCCCTCGCGAGACACAGCACGAAATTGAAGCACGTACCACACAAGTACACAAAAATACGACTTATTTGTAACGGTAATAAATAAAAGGAGCACTTCTTCGGGGAAAATGGGACGAGGATCTAGGGCACGCAAGTGCGGGGGCACTCAGGTCCTGCCCGCTTTTTATTTTGGCTTCTGATTTTTTAAGTTCTATAGTTCTATATCTTTTAAACGAAAAATCCAAACTAAGTTATGTTTTTATATTCATGTTTCTTGTGATCAGAGCTTTCAAATAAGATCCATTTTGAATATATTTTAATGGTATTAAAAAAATGTGTTGAGTTTGAATGTTGAAACTTAGTATGAGCGAGCGATAAAAATCAATTATTTTGTGTCTACGACCGACAGGAAAAATTGCTTAAAATTATATCTTTGAAACTGGTTCAAAACTTGACAGTTTTAGATGCAGAAACAGTATGTTTCATCATTGAAACTTAAAGCTTATTGTGCCCTCGTGTGGGATCCAACTACTTCGGGGAAAATGGGACGAGGATCTAGGGCACGCAAGTGCGGGGGCACTCAGGTCCTGCCCGCTTTTTATTTTGGCTTCTGATTTTTTAAGTTCTATAGTTCTATATCTTTTAAACAAAAAATCCAAACTAAGTTATGTTTTTATATTCATATTTCTTGTGATCAGAGCTTTCAAATAAGATCCATTTTGAATATATTTTAATGGTATTTAAAAAATGTGTTGAGTTTGAATGTTGAAACTTAGTACGAGCGAGCGATAAAAATCAATTATTTTGTGTCTACGACCGACAGGAAAAATTGCTTAAAATTATATCTTTGAAACTGGTTCAAAACTTGACAGTTTTAGATGCAGAAACAGTATGTTTCATCATTGAAACTTAAAGCTTATTGTGCCCTCGTGTGGGATTCAACTACTGCGCGAATCGCGAGTCAAATCGAGCGGGCGGCGGGACTTGACGGTTGAGTGCCCCCGCACTCGTGTGACATGCGAATTTCCGATCAAAATGGCGATTTTGAGTTGGACCAGCAGCGAACTCGCTATTCCAACTACTCGCTTGCCTCGGGATTCCCTTGTATCCCCTACAGCAAGAGACTCTCACAGGGTTTCATCTTCGTCTAATAACACTAGTTTGATGAGATTGATGCGTCGAATGAGGTAGCCTTGGTCTCTTCCTCACCGCGGCGGCGTTTTCTTCGCTGGCTTTGCTAAACCGATGGCCTCGTGTGCTTGTCCACCAGTAGAAAAACTACTTTACCTGAGCCATATTAGTCCCGGTTTGTAAACGGACCGGTACTAATGTGACCATTAGTGCCGGTTCCAACGGTTAGGGGGACGGGCATCATTAGTCCTGATTCGTGTTGAACCTCTAGTACCGGTTCGTGACACGAACCGGGACTAAAGGGGTGGTGGCAGGCTGGTGTCAGGCTGGGGCCCCACTAGCACCTTTAGTCCTGGTTCGTGACATAAACCAGGACAAAGGCTAACCTTTCATCGAGTCCGAGCTCTGTTCTTCCTCTTTCCTTTTCTCTCTATTCTTCCCCTCTTGCTCGAGCTCATCCTCCATTTTTGCAAAAAATTGTTAAGGTTTGAAGGCATCCCATCCATCCAAGTGTTCACAAAGGTTAGCAACTTTGTCCTTTCATCTCTCATTGCTAGAGTAGCTCTTGCAATGCTCCGTAAGTATAGTGATTTGTGGGTTTTAGTTTGGAAGTATTTATATGTGATAGTTTATTTGATTTATATGCAATTTGAGCTCAAATTAAATTCTTAGTTTGCATGCGTAGGTGTGGTTTACTTAGTGCCTTCCCGTCCCCGTCCTAACCACTGTCGATCGCCCGCACCGTCCCGTCGCCGGCACCACCTTGGTGAGCCTCTTGTTCTTATCATTTTTATATAAAAAAACAAGTTTGTGTGATTTAGATAATTACTTGTATAATTTTCTTACTCGTACGTTGTTTGTTTACATAGTGGCATGGTTTTGATATCCGTCCCCGTCGGCCCTCGTCCGGTTTATGATTCGGATATGGTATATTCTCTTTTATAACTATTTGTTGCATTTCATATTTATGACAAATTATGCCCATCAAGTTGACATAGATATTTTTATCTAGGAGGTATGTGAACCAGAATTGCAACCGACCCTCTTGTCGAGAGGTTAAATTTAGTTGAAAAAAAACAATTACTTGAAGAAAAAATTGAAAAGAATTGAGTAGGAGAAGATGGAATTGGAGTTGCATGTTGCCGATATCGTCGATGATCACAAGATCAAGATGGATAAAATGCGCTTGAAGATTAGAAAGATTAGAAAGTATGCCATTGATAGTGAGGCTTGGTATCATTATGCTGTTGGATCAATTGTTACCTTAGTTGCGATCTTGATCGCATTTGTTGTTGCATTTAAATGCTTTAGCTAGAGAGTTTGTATGTTGTTTTATGAGAATAAGTGTGTATGAACTTTATGTATGAACTTGTATTAATTTGGTCTTTTCGGTGTTGTGTAATGAAGATGAACCGGCAATGAATGTACGATGACCGATGCTCTCCCCAGTTCATTAATGGCGTGCATACTTTTCTATTTGTGGATGAGGCAAACAAGCGGGCGGATGGTTTTATGTGTTGTCCATGTGCTAACTGTAAGAATGATCGAAATTACTCTAACGCAAGAACCATTCACGTCCACCTGTTTGTGTCCGGTTTCATGTCCGGCTATAACTGTTTGACCAAGTATGGAGAAAGAGGGGTCCTAATGGAAGAGAATGAAGAAGAAGAGGATGACGACAGCTATCCTGGCCATGGGTTCCCTGAATACGATGGTATAACAACAATGGGGGAAGAAGCTGAGCCGGCAATGCGGGAAGAAGCTGAAGAAGAGGCATCAGATGAGCCCGCTGATGATCTTGGTCGGGCCATTGCCGATGCAAAGAGAAACTGCGCAAGTGAAAAGGAGATGCTGAAGTTGCAGCGCATGTTAGAGGATTACAAGAAATTGTTGTACCCAAATTGCGAAGCTGACAAGAAAAAGCTGGGCACCACACTGGAATTGCTGCAATAGAAGTCAGAGAATGGTGTATCTGACAAGGGATTTGAAAAGTTGCTGATAATGTTAAAGAAGATGCTTCCAAAGGACAAGGAATTGCCCGACAGTACGTACGAAGTAAAGAAGGCTGTCTGCCCTCTAGGATTAGAGGTGCAGAAGATACATGCATGCCCTAATGACTGCATCCTCTACCGTGGTGAGTACGAGAATTTGAATGCATGCCCGGTATGCGGTGCAATGCGCTATAAGATCAGCCGCGATGACCCTGGTGATGTTGAGGGCGAGCGCCCCAAGAAGAAGATTCCTGCCAAGGTGATGTGGTATGCTCCTATAATACCACGGTTGAAACGTTTGTTCCAAAATAAAGATTATGCCAAGTTGATGCGATGTCACAAAGAAGATCGTAAGAAAGACGGGAAGTTGAGAGTACCCGCTGACGGGTCGCAGTGGAGAAAAATCGAGAGAAAGTGGGAGGACTTTGCAAATGACGCAAGGAACGTATGGTTTGGTCTAAGCGCAGATGTCATTAATCATTTTGGGGAGCAGAGCAGCAATCATAGCACCTGGCCTGTGACTCTATGTATGTATAACCTTCCTTCTTGGTTGTGCATGAAGCGGAAGTTCATTATGATGCCAGTGCTCATCCAAGGCCCTAAGCAACCCGGCAACGACATTGATGTGTACCTAAGGCCATTAGTTGAAGAACTCTTACAACTGTGGAATGAAAAAGGTGTACGTGCGTGGGATGAGCACAATTAGGAGGAATTTGACCTACATGCGTTGCTGTTTGTGACCATCAATGATTGGCCTGCTCTCAGTAACCTTTCAGGACAGACAAACAAGGGATACCGCGCATGCATGCACTATTTAGATGATACCGACAGTATATATTTGGATAATTGTAAGAAGAATTGGTACCTGGGACATCGTCGATTTCTTCCGAGCAGGCATCCCGTAAGAAAGAAAGGCAAGCATTTCAAAAGTGAGGCAGATCACCGGAAGAAGCCTCGCCACCGTACTGGTCGTGATATGCTTGATATGGTCAAGGATTTAAAAGTAATCTTTGGAAAGGGTCCTGGCGGACAATCTGTTCCGAATGACGCCGACGGACGCGCACCCATGTGTAAGAAGAAATCTATATTTTGGGACCTACCCTATTGGATAGACCTAGAGGTCCGCTCTGCAATCGACGTGATGCACGTGACGAAGAATCTTTGCGTGAACCTGCTAGGCTTCTTGGGCGTGTATGGAAAGACAAAACATACACCGAAGGCACGGGAGGGCCAGCAACGTATGCACGGAAAAGACGGCATACATCAGGGTCATGCCAGCTACGCTCTTACCAAAGAAGAGAAGGAAATCTTCTTTGAATGCTTGCTCAGTATGAAGGTCCCGTCTGGCTTCTCGTCGAATATAAAGGGAATAATAAATATGGCAGAGAAAAAGTTTCAGAACCTAAAGTCTCATGACTGCCACGTGATTATGACGCAACTGCTTCCGGTTGCATTGAGGGGGCTTCTACCAGAAAATATTCGATTAGCCATTGTGAAGCTATGTGCATTCCTCAATGCAATCTCTCAGAAGGTAATCGATCTAGAAATCATACCAAAGTTAGAGAATGATTTGGTGCAATGTCTTATCAGTTTCGAGTTGGTGTTCCCACCATACTTCTTCAATATCATGACGCACGTCCTAGTTCACCTAGTCGAAGAGATTGCCATTCTGGGTCCTGTATTTCTACACAATATGTTCGCATTTGAGAGGTTCATGGGAGTCTTAAAGAAATATGTTTATAACTGTGCTAGGCCAGAAGGAAGCATCTCCAAGGGCCATGAAAATGAGGAGGTCGTTGAGTTTTGTGTTGACTTTATTCCTGACCTTAAGCCGATTGATGTTCCTGAATCGCGGCATGAGGGCAGACTGGGTGGAAAAGGCACGCTAGGACAAAAAGCAATAATATGTATGGACGGACATTCTCTCACTCAAGCACACTACACAGTTCTACAAAATTCCTCCTTGGTGGCTCCGTATATCGAGGAACACAAGAATATTCTACGCTCCAAACACCCGGAGCAGTCTGACGACTGGATTACACGTGAACAAACGGGGACTTTCGCCGGTTGGTTGTAGACACGTCTCATGCATGACGACACTGTTGAAGATGAGCTGTACTTGCTGTCCAAGTTACCATCTTCGAATATATTGACTTTCAAAGTGTACGAGATAAATGGGAATACATTTTACACGATCGCCCAAGATAAAAAGAGCACTAACCAAAACAGTAGTATCCGCTTTGATGCAGCAAACACCAATAGGCCAAAGGACACATATTATGGTTACATAGAGGAGATATGAGAACTTGACTATGGACGTGATTTGAAGGTCCCTTTGTTTCGGTGCAAATGGGTCAATCTGAGAGGAGTCGGGGTAACGGAAGACCCGCAGTACGGAATGACAATAGTAGATCTCAACAATCTTGCGTACGCAGACGAACCATTCGTCCTATGTAACGCCCGGATAATTAAAGCTACAGTAACCCTCTACCAATGATGCCACGTCACCATGATTACTGTTGTTAACCTCACTTTGATCCAAACCCGATTCAAATTCAAATTTAACTTAAAGTCAAATAATTAAAGTTTTCAAATGGCAAAATAAAAATGTGGGTTGGGTTGCAAATATTCACTAACAATTTGTGATTAAAGAATCAACATTTTTCAGAATGATAAAATGCCCCTAAGCTATTTGTAACTGACCCATAAAGCTTTTAATTGGACCATCTCAATTTAAATAAATATGTAAACTATTCAAAAATATTTGAACTCGTTGGACTTGCCCAAGGTGTTGCCTGGAATTTATGTGATACTTTGCACACTTAGTTAAAATCATTTAGTACCTAAAACTAAATACAAAACAGTGAAAGAAAAACAGTAAACACACACACACAAAAAGAGAAAAACCTAAACTACTGGGCGCTTTGGCCCATGTGGCTGGGGTGGCCCAGCCCAGCTGCCCTCCTCCCACCTCCTGTTCACAGGAGGGCGTGGAGGCCATCCATGGTGCCTTGGCCACGGGGCGGCCATCCCCGCCTCCCCGACGCTTACATGGCACCCCGGACGCCCCTCGTTCCCTCGGCAAACCCTAGGCGCCCCCTCACTCTCCCCTCTTTCCCAGAGCCGCTCTCCCTCGTCGCCTCCGCTCACACCCGAGCTGCCGCAGCCAAGGACGTCACCGTTCCCGCGCTCTCCGTCGTTCTGCGCCGCTAGCTGATGTCCGGGATGGATTGCCGTCGTCCTCTACGTCGCATACGCCTACTGGATTGGACCGGGGCTCTGCATCGACGGCTCTAGCGTCGATCCCCTCCACCGGCCGTCGCCTCTGCTCGTCGCCGATTCACGCCCCTTTGACCCCCTCAGGCTCCTCCGACCCCGCATCGAGCTCCTCGGTGAGCTCCTCCTTCTTCCCCCCCGCTCGATTTCCCCATCCCCTTTCGTTCTCCGCCACTGTAGTCCGCCGCACACCGCGCCGAGAGCTCGCGCTTGCTGCAAGCCCAACCTCGCCTCTGGCTGTGGCCACCATGCCGTGCCCGCCGTCGCCTCACCGCTACCGTGCCCGCCTGTGCTTCCCGCGCTCGCCGCCCGCCTTCGGCCTCCTCCCCCCATGCCGCCCCTTTGCCGCTGCTACCTCCTGCTCGAGCCCGCCTCCGCCGGCTGATTCCGCCCCCTGCCCTGCGCTCCCCTGTCGCGTCCGCCCGGGCAGCGCCCCTCCTCCTGCCAGCTGCTGCCTGCCCCCGCCGCCGCTGGTGCTGCCTGCCGCTGCGGCAACCACGCCTCGGCCGCGCGCGACCCTCCACCTCCGGCCGCCGCGCCCGCAGACCTTGCCGCCGCCGCTCCGGACACCACCCGCACCCACTGACCCCTCTCCTCGACTCGCGCCGTCGCCCTCTCCCCGTAGCCGCTCTCGGCTGACCAAATGGTTGCCGGAGCCGCGAGTCCGGCGAGCCCCCGTCGCCTCTGTACGCCACCGCCGGCGCGCGCTGGTTAAAACCAGCTGGTGGGCCCGGCCCTATTAATTAGGCACTAACCTAACCCCCACCTAATATCCCACTGACTAGTGGGCCCTTTTTGATAAACTAGCTAATTAAAACTGCTGTTAAGAAAACATCCTATGACACCTGGGTCCCACCCCCCTGTTTGACTGGTCAACGTTGACCTTTGACTTGCTAACTGTGCATGCTGACTCAGCCGCTGGACCCCACCTGTCATACCCAATAGCTAGCTGCTGCTAGGTATAAAAGAATATTCCACTGTTTAAATTCGAATTAATTTAAATCAGAAAATTCTAGAATGTTATTAAAACTTTGAAAAATCATAGAAAAATATCCGTATCTCGGATGAAAATACTTTGTACATGAAAGTTGCTCAGAACGACAAGACGAATCCGAATACGCAGTCTGTTCGTCTGCCACGCGTCTCTAACATAGCGAACATGCAACCGTCCCCCTCCGGTCCGTCCGTCCGAAAATGCCAAACACCGGGGATACTTTCCCGGATGTTTTCCCCCTTCGCCAGTATCGCCTACTAACGTGTTAGGGCACACCTAGCACCGCTTAATGTCATGTCATGCATCGTCATGCATCCGTTTGCATTGTATTCATTGTTTCTTCCCCCTCTTCTTCTCCGGTAGACCCCAAGACCGACGCTGATGCCCATGAGTACGACTACGTTGACGACGACCCTTCCTTCTCAACCGAGCTTCCAGGCAAGCAAACTCCCCTTGTTCATCCTGATATCGCCTACTCTTTCCCTCTACTGCTTCCATTAGAGTAGTGTTATTGTTTCATCGGTTTGATCCTATACTGCTGCATATCCTGTCCTTGTTACTTCTGTTGTTACCTTACGTACAATCCTGTATGCTTAGTATAGGTTGCTAGTTTATCATCAGTGGCCTTACACTCTTGTCCGTCTGCCATGCTATACTACTGGGCCATGATCACTTCGGGAGGTGATCACGGGTGCATATACTACATACTTTTACATTACTTATGTTACTGTTCGGAGATGGGGGCTGAAGCGGTAGGTGGTTCCATCCAGGTAGTGGTGGGCCTGGGTTCCCGACAGCCCCCTGATGGTTACTTTGCGGCGGAGCGACAGGGCAGGTTGCGACCACCTAGGAGACAGGTGGGCCTAGTCCCTGGTCGGTGTCCGCGGTTACATCAATTAACACGCTTAACGAGATCTTGGTATTTGATCTGAGTCTGGCTACGAGCCTATACACACTAACCAACTACGTGGGAACAGTTATGGGCTCTCGATGTCGTGGTATCAGCCGAAGCCTTCTTGACGTCAGCGGTTGAGCGGCGCGTGCCCGATTGGACTGGAACGCCTGCGCTTGTATTAAGGGGGCTAGGTCTGCTTCCGGCCACGTTCGCAACGTGCTGGTGTGCAATGGGCGATGGGCCTAGACCCCTGCGCGCTTAGGATTTAGACCGGCGTGCTGACCTCTCTGTTGAGCCTAGGTAGGGTTGCGATGTGTTGATCTTCCGAGGCCGGGCATGACCCTGGAAAGTGTGTCCGGCCAGAGTAATCAAGTGTGTTGTGCGATGTGGTGCACCCCTGCAGGGAAGTTTATCTATTCGAATAGCCGTATCCCTCGGTAAAAGGACGACCCGGAGTTGTACTTCGACCTTATGACAACTAGAACCGGATACTTAACACACCCCTTACAAGTTCTAGATACAACCCGGTGATCGCTTTCCCACAGGGCGACGAGGGGAGGTTCACCGAGTAGGTTTATGCTATGCGATGTTACTTGATGCTGCACTTGCTACTCTCTTCTACATGCTTCAAGATGGAGGCTGCCAGAAGCGTAGTCTTCGATAGGCCTAGCTATCCCCCTCTTATTCTGGCATTCTGCAGTTCAGTCCACAGATACAACCCATTTCATTGATACCAATGCATATGTAGTGTAGATCCTTGCTTGCGAGTACTTTGGATGAGTACTCACGGTTGCTTTGCTCCCTCTTTTCCCCCTTTTCCTTTCTTCTCGGATGTCGCAACCAGATGTTGGAGCCCAGGAGCCAGACGCCACCGTCGACGACGACCCCTACTACACCGAGGGTGCCTACTACTACATGCAGGCCGCCGCCGACCAGGAGTAGTTAGGAGGATCCCAGGCAGGAGGCTTGCGTCTCTTTCGATCTGTATCCCAGTTTGTGCTAGCCATCTTATGGCACCTTGTTTAACTTATGTCTGTACTCAGATATTGTTGCTTCCGCTGACTCGTTTATGATCGAGCACTTGTATTCGAGCCCTCGAGGCCCCTGGCTTGTAATATGATGCTTGTATGACTTATTTGTTTTTAGAGTTGTGTTGTGATATCTTCCCGTGAGTCCCTGATCTTGATCGTACATGTTTGCGTGTATGATTGAATTGGGAGCGTCACAAGTTGGTATCAGAGCCAACTGCCTGTAGGAATCCCCCTTCCACACTCCTTGGCCGAAGTCGAGTCTAGACATTGCTAATTTTTTACTAACATGGCTGTGTGTCTTACGTGCCCACGTCGCCATTGGGTGGTATTAGGATCTTTTACTCCTCGACCTATACTCTGGGACTCTGATCTTTCTTCTATTCGGGTTAAAATGAATTTACTAACCTAACATTAGGATCTCGTGATCACATCCACCCGGAGAGCCCCTTATCACAGATGATCACCTGCTGCACCAGAAGATTTCGAAGATACTCTACGATGTTCTCTCGAGACTTTGTGCCCATTGCTTTTGCAATTCCCTACCATCGAAATATCTCTATGGATAAATACACACACCTGTCGTTCTTACTTTTATTCCCAGTTGATCTTGTTATTACAAGATACCCCGAAATTTTCTCTATTGTTCTGAGAATACCTTGTGCCTACTGCCTTGTAGTTCCTTGCCGCAGAAATACCCCTACGGATAATTCCTCGCACTTATCGAGTATCCGCTCATTCCCAGTTGTTCATGTGTTTCACAAAAGTCTTCAAAATACCATTCGGTCTTTCGAAAATCCTGAGCAGTCTATTGCTCTTGAAATTCTTGCTTGCTTGCATTATGGTTAATCCCATAAGTCTCGTAATCTTGTTGGCATCCCTTGTCATTATCATTTTGAGTCTATTGATTCAATATGTTACGAATGCTCGCAATCCTCAATCAGATCCTAGAATTCATCCTTCCGTCTCAGACGTCATTTTAAACATGAGCTGGTTCTCGACCAATCAAAATTGCCGTTGATTGAACCCCTAAGGCTATTCAACTTATCCATCCCTAATCAAAGCGTTGCTTCTGATCCCTTGACTTGGAATTCATAATTCCTATGCAATTGAGCTTTGAATTAGTCAGTCGTTTCTATCATCTGATCTCCTTGCATTCTTTCTTCCTCTGGTTGTGTGCCGATGCTCACATCAGCTCCGTTATGGACTGTCAAGTCCTTTGTTGGATTATTATCCAACAGTGTCATCCATATTCAATTACCTTGTGCGTTCTTCCCCTAATACATATTGCCCTTGGTAAATTGTATTCTCTGATTTGACCAACCATGCTCTACTTTCGAGCTTGCGTTAATTACTTCTGAAGCTGTGGAATAGGTTCCTAAGATGCCCCGATGGGTTGAACCTATGCCTTACCTAATCCATGTGAACCCGAGAGTTTTCACGAGTCATACTCTTCTGGTATTTTGCCAGATAAAATTTCAACACTACAACTTCATCGAAAGTGAGAAGTGAATGAAAGGTTATGCATTGGAGAAGTGGGAGTCGACCTTGGACTTTGTGTTCATGCCCATGGAAACGATGTAGATCCTATCATGGAAGCTCCTTGTAATAATAATTACCCCCTTGATATAGTATCATCTTGTGTCTGTGAATTGATCCCTTTGCAATCGTGGTTCCGACCATATTTTCTCCTTGATTCCATTTCTCAGACAAGTTAAAGCACTTGTCTGCTGCAGATCGATACATCTCCGCAACCTCTATTTTGATCTTCCTTTGAGTATTACCCTCCGGTAACTTGAGAATATCAAAGAATTGTGTTGCTTCCTATGAGTCTTCATCTAGTATTGCTTCTCACCGATTTCTAATTTCCCTCGGGTTCTGAGTTATTTCACTCAAGAACACTGATAAATGAATCGATTCCGCACTCTGATTCAATAACCCTAAGAAATTTTCGTTGCTTATGAGTTTAATAATCCTTCAAGTCATTCCTAGCCTGGTCGGCTACATCATTATCGTGCTAATTTTAACTGTGCTACCTGGTCCTTCTTCTCGGAGCACAAATTTCGACGATGAGCTAATATTACGTCGATCTTCCTCGTCATATCGTTTTGCCTTGAACATCAAGCTTGATTCCGAGTTTGTGTCGTATCCGTGGATCCAATAATCTTCCACTGCATCAATCCTTTTGCCTGATGCAGTCGTTGTTTGATTGCTTCTTCGTGAAGCCTCTTGACAGAAATTGTCATGATCATCATCAACATTTTGACTCCTTCCAAGATATCAAACGAATTCATGATGATAAGTGCCATCTTCGTCCCTTGGTAATTTGAGTTACCATCGACAACATCCTTACCTTCCTTTCATCACAAACTTGTTCATGTTATGGATGCAACTTGCTATCTAGCTTGTATTGTGTTCTACCTTGAAGTATTACTGTCTTTTATGTCTAGAATGTTGTGAGAATTTCACCACCTCTTAAAGATTCTTGTTACAGTGATGCTTCTCGCCATCACCCTTCTTTTCTTGGTCCCCGTGTTGCTTCTAACCGGAATACCAATAAATGAACTCTGTTGTGAGACTTCCGTATTTCTAGCAACCCTATTGCTTCGGAGTTAATGGACAATAATTCCAATTTAGTGTGCTGGTTGCTGAATCGCCATTCTGACATTGGTCGTGCAACCCAGCCCATATTTCGGGTGCACCTTTCAACATTGTTTAATTGTGTATGTTTTCCTACATCATTAAGTCATTTGATCTAACAAATGTTATCTCCTTGTTCACATAATTGGGGAAATCCATCTTGTTGGAATTCTCGATAAATTGTTGCTGAGTCCATCAGCCACATCCTCATCTTCTCCTTGGTTAATGATGAGCTCTTGATTCCGAACTTGCTTCCATAGCTCATTTCCCGAGAATCTTACAATGTCATCCCGTCAATTTGTGTTGCACCTTTTTCTTCTCAGGCATCCCGAGTCTGAGATATCCAGACACCAATCAGATCTGAATCTCGGTCAGATATGATGGTTGGAACATATTTTCAAGAGTTATAACATTGGTCTTTATATGACCCGGTAAGGTGATGTCATGCCTAACACACCTGGCCGGAGGCCCTATTGTTATAGTTTCCTTTTCAGCAAGGCTATCCATTCTTCCACGAGGAAACTGTAAGACTTATTCTACAAGTTGTTCCAGATGAATCCTTCGTGTATCCAAAGTCTGACCTTTGCTTGAAGACCATGTCAATGCTATCTCGAAGCATGTCTGTGGTACTCCGATCTTCGATAAGAACATTTAAAGCACCATGCTAAAATTTCTTTATCAATTATCCAAACACCGTTGTATGGGTAATGTTATGAAATTCCTCTCCCCTTATCTAAATGCTTTTCTACTTTCTATCATGTCAGGGATATCATGCTCTGCTTGTCCTTGTGGAGGATATACCCCTGAAATATGTGTATCAACAAATTTTCCTTTCCATTGGTTTGTTTAAACTGATAATCACATTTTCCTTTCCGTTGGTTTGTTTACCCTTTCTGGTGATCTACACATAAACTAAGCAGTAATAATTCTCTGCTTATGTAACACCCCGGTTGTACAACTCTGCCAGTAAAACCCTGTTACTATTGTTGATGACATTCCGGTAACCACCGATGGACGAGAACTTTGCCTATTGGTCCGCCACGTATCAACGAGCAGGAAAATGGTTCTCTTCGTCCCTCGCCCTTGGTTCTAACATTGTTGCCAACATAACTGACAGACTATCCTCTGGCATACCTTACTAACATAACCGTGCAAGATGTCACCACTCTTTCTACTTTTAACCCACATGGTGGGCCCATAACCCACAGTTCCACAGGATCGAAACCTGACTCTCCTGTAAGCCCCCAATCCCAAGGTTGTTCCTCGAGCGTGTCCTCATATGTAATTCACGAGCCACCTTCCGAGAGATCATCAATTCTGGTATCAGTCACAATACTTATTCCCGTTGCTTTGAACCCCTTTCACGCCCTGTTTCAGGCATCGAACGATTGCCTGCCCGCTCGAAACTTCCCATGATACCTCCTTACTTTGCTCTCGATATTTTCTTAAGTTTCAATTCGAGAGTTACTTTCCACCACCTTCCCCGATGTTATCGACCAGATAGTCAACCTTGCAGAGGTCCGTTCTCCTGGAACACCCACCCTTTATTCTTTAGTACGTACGATGGAGTTCCCGAAGAAAGGATGCCGACTTCATCATGATGACCTGAAGCAGAGAAATGTAGACATCAACGTAGTGGACTGACCTCTTCGAAGAGAGCAACCAAGACCGAGAAGACACGATAGAATTTCGTAGCCAAATCTTTCCCTCTTTCACTACCTCCTAAATCTCGGGACGAGATTTCTTGTAGTGGAGGAGAATTGTAACGCCCGGATAATTGAAGCTACAGTAACCCTCTACCAATGATGCCACGTCACCATGATTACTGTTGTTAACCTCACTTTGATCCAAACCCGATTCAAATTTAAATTTAACTTAAAGTCAAATAATTAAAGTTTTCAAATGGCAAAATAAAAATGTGGGTTGGGTTGCAAATATTAACTAACAATTTGTGATTAAAGAATCAACATTTTTCAGAATGATAAAATGCCCCTAAGCTATTTGTAACTGACCAATAAAGCTTTTAATTGGACCATCTCAATTTAAATAAATATGTAAACTATTCAAAAATATTTGAACTTGTTGGACTAGCCCAAGGTGTTGCCTGGAATTTATGTGATACTTTGCACATTTAGTTAAAATCATTTAGTACCTAAAACTAAATACAAAACAGTGAGAGAAAAACAGTAAACACACACACACACAAAGAGAAAAACCTAAACTACTGGGCGCTTTGGCCCATGTGGCTGGGGAGGCCCAGCCCAGCCGCCCTCCTCCCACCTCCTGTTCACAGGAGGGCATGGAGGCCATCCATGGTGCCCTGGCCACGAGGCGGCCATCCCCGCCTCCCCGACGCTTACATGGCACCCCGGACGCCCCATGTTCCGTCGGCAAACCCTAGGCGCCCCCCTCACTCTCCCCCTCTTTCCTAGAGCCGCTCTCCCTCGTCGCCTCCGCTCACACCCGAGCCGCCGCCGCCAAGGACGTCACCGTTCCCGCTCTCTCTGTCGTTCTGCGCCGCTAGCTAATGTCCGGGATGGATCGCCGTCGTCCTCTACGTCGCATACGCCTACTGGATTGGACCGGGGCTCTGCATCGACGGCTCTAGCGTCGATCCCCTCCACCGGCCGTCACCTCTGGGCGTCGCCGATTCACGCCCCTTCGACCCCTTCAGGCTCTTCCGACCTTGCATCGAGCTCCTCGGTGAGCTCCTCCTTCTTCCCCCCGCTCGATTTCCCCTTCCCCTTTCGTTCTCCGCCACTGTAGTCCGGCACACACCGCGCCGAGAGCTCGCGCTTGCTGCAAGCCCAACCTCTCCTCTGGCCGCGGCCACCACGCTGTGCCCGCCGTCGCCTCACCGCTACCGCGCCCGCCGGTGCTTCCCGCGCTCGCCGCCCGCCTTCGGCCTCCTCCCCCCACGCCGCCCCTTTACCGCTGCTATCTCCTGCTCGAGCCCGCCTCCGCCGGCCGATTCCGCCCCATGCCCTGCGCTCCCCTGTCGCGTCCGCCCGGGCCGCGCCCCTCCTCCTGCCAGCCAGAGGCGGATTTAGGCCCCAGGCAGCCCGGGCGGCTGCCTGGGGCGTGACGGTGATTCCCTTCGTTGGCTTTAGCTACAGTATAGTAATGTAGCTATAGTGCTTCGAAGCTGGCCTGGGGAGGCCTGGGGCCTGCCGTTTTCCTGGGTCCGCCACTGCTGCCAGCCCCCGCCGCCGCTGGTGCTGCCTGCTGCTGCAGCCACCACGCCTCGGCCGCGCGCGACCCTCCACCTCCGGCCGCCGCGCCCGTAGACCTCGCCGCCGCCGCACCGGACACCACCCGCACCCACTGACCCCTTTCCTCGACTCGCGCCGTCGCCCTCTCCCCGTAGCCGCTCTCGGCTGACCAAATGGTCGCCGGAGCCGCGAGTCCGGCGAGCCCCCGTCGCCTCTGTATGCCACCGCTGGCGCGCGCTGGTTAAAACCAGCTGGTGGGCCCGGCCCTGTTAATTAGGCACTAACCTAATCCCCCACCTAATATCCCACTAACTAGTGGACCCTTTTTGATAAACTAGCTAATTAAAACTGCTGTTAATAAAACATCCTATGACACCTGGGTCCCACCCCCCTGTTTGACTGGTCAACGTTGACCTTTTACTTGCTGATTGTGCATGCTGACTCAGCCGCTGGACCCCACCTGTCATATTCAATAGCTAGCTGCTGCAAGGTATAAAAGAATATTCCACTATTTAAATTTGAATTAATTTAAATAAGGAAATTCCAGAATGTTATTAAAACTTTGAAAATTCATAGAAAAATATCCATATCTCGGATGAAAATACTTTGTACATGAAAGTTGCTCAGAACGACTAGACAAATCCGAATATGCAATCCGTTCGTCTGCCACGAGTCTCTAACATAGCGAACATGCAACCGTCCCCCTCCGGTCCGTCTGTCCGAAAATGCCAAACACCGGGGATACTTTCCCGGATGTTTTCCCCCTTCGCCAGTATCGCCTACTACCGCGTTAGGGCACACCTAGCACCGCTTAAAGTCATGTCATGCATCGTCATGCATCTGTTTGCACTGTATTCATTGTTTCTTCCCCCTCTTCTTCTCCGGTAGACCCCAAGACCGACGTTGATGCCCCTGAGTACGACTAGGTCGACGACAACCCTTCCTTCTCAACCGAGCTTCCAGGCAAGCAAACTCCCCTTGTTCATCCCGATATCGCCTAGTCTTTCCCTCTACTGCTTGCATTAGAGTAGTGTTATTGTTTCATCGGTTTGATCCTATACTGCTGCATAGCCTGTCCTTGTTACTTCTGTTGTTACCTTACCTGCAATCCTATATGCTTAGTATAGGTTGCTAGTTTATCATCAATGGCCTTACACACTTGTCCGTCTGCCATGCTATACTACTGGGCCATGATCACTTCGGGAGGTGATCACGGGTGCGTATACTACATACTTTTACATTACTTATGTTACTGTTCGGAGATGGGGGCTGAAGGGGTAGGTGGTTCCATCCAGGTAGTGGTGGGCCTGGGTTCCCGACAGCCCCCTGATTGTTACTTTGTGGTGGAGCGACAGGGCAGGTTGCGACCACCTAGGAGACAGGTGGGCCTAGTCCCTGGTCGGTGTCCGCGGTTACATCAATTAACACGCTTAACGAGATCTTGGTATTTGATCTGAGTTTGGCTACAAGCCTATACGCACTAACCAACTACGTGGGAACAATTATGGGCTCTCGACGTCGTGGTATCAGCCGAAGCCTTCTTGACGTCAGCGGTTGAGCGGCGCGCGCTGGATTGGACTGGAACGCCTGCGCTTTTATTAAGGGGGCTAGGTCTGCTTCCGGCCGCATTCGCAACGTGCAGGTGTGCAATGGGCGATGGGCCCAGACCCCTGCGCGCTAAGGATTTAGACCGCGTGCTGACCCCTCTGTTGAGCCTAGGTAGGACTGCGGCGTGTTGATCTTCCGAGGCCGGGCATGACCCTGGAAAGTGTGTCCGGCCAGAGTAATCAAGTGTGTTGGGCGATGTGGTGCACCCCTGCAGGGAAGTTTATCTATTCGAATAGCCGTGTCCCTCGGTAAAAGGACGACCCGGAGTTGTACTTTGACCTTATGACAACTAGAACCGGATACTTAATAAAACACACCCCTTACAAGTTCCAGATAAAACCCGGCGATCGCTTTCCCACAGGGCGACGAGGGGAGGATCGCCGGGTAGGTTTATGCTATGCGATGTTACTTGATGCTGCACTTGCTACTCTCTTCTACATGTTTCAAGATGGAGGCTGCCAGAAGCGTAGTCTTCGATAGGCCTAGCTATCCCCCTCTTATTCTGGCATTCTGCAGTTTAGTCCAGAGATACTACCCATTTCATTGATACCAATGCATATGTAGTGTAGATCCTTGCTTGCGAGTACTTTGGATGAGTACTCACGGTTGCTTTGCTCCCTCTTTTCCCCCTTTTCCTTTCTTCTCGGATGTCTCAACCAGATGTTGGAGCCCAGGAGCTAGACGCCACCATCGACGACGACCCCTACTACACCGAGGGTGCCTACTACTACGTGCAGGCCGCCGACGACCAGGAGTAGTTAGGAGGATCCCAGGCAGGAGGCCTGCGTCTCTATCGATCTGTATCCCAGTTTGTGCTAGCCATCTTATGGCCTTGTTTAACTTATGTCTGTACTAAGATATTGTTGCTTCCGCTGACTCGTTTATGATCAAGCACTTGTATTCGAGCCCTTGAGGCCCCTGGCTTGTAATATGATGCTTGTATGACTTATTTGTTTTTAGAGTTGTATTGTGATATCTCCCCGTGAGTCCCTGATCTTGATCGTACACGTTTGCGTGTATGATTAGTGTACGATTGAATCGGGGGCGTCACAAATTAACGCCCGGATAATTAAAGCTACAGTAACCCTCTACCAATGATGCCACATCACCATGATTACTTTTGTTAACCTCACTTTGATCCAAACCCGATTCATATTCAAATTTAACTTAAAGTCAAATAATTAAAGTTTTCAAATGGCAAAATAAAACTGTAGGTTGGGTTGCAAATATTCACTAACAATTTGTGATTAAAGAATCAACATTTTTGAGAATGATAAAATGCCCGTAAGCTATTCGTAACTGACCCATAAAGCTTTTAATTGGACCATCTCAATTTAAATAAATATGTAAACTATTCAAAAATATTTGAACTTGTTGGACTAGCCCAAGGTGTTGCCTAGAATTTATGTGATACTTTGCACATTTAGTTAAAATCATTTAATACCTAAAACTAAATACAAAACAGTGAAAGAAAAAACAGTAAACACACACACACACACAAAAAGAGAAAAACCTAAACTACTGTGCGCTTTGGCCCATGTGGCTGGGGAGGCCCAGCCCAGCCGCCCTCCTCCCACCTCCTGTTCACAGGAGGGCGTGGAGGTCATCCATGGTGCCCTGGCCACGGGGCGGCCATCCCAGCCTCCCCGACGCTTACATGGTACCCCGGACGCCCCTCGTTCCCTCGGAGAAACCCTAGGCGCTCCCACACTCTCCCCCTCGTTCCCAGAGCCGCTCTCCCTCGTCGCCTCCGCTCACACCCGAGCCGCTGCCGCCAAGGACATCACCGTTCCCGCGCACTCTGTCGTTCTGCGCCGCTAGCTGATGTCCGGGATGGATCGCCGTCGTCCTCTACGTCGCATACGCCTACTGGATTGGACCGGGGCTCTGCATCGACGGCTCTAGCATCGATCCCCTCCACCGTCCGTCGCCTCTGCTTGTCGCCGATTCACGCCCCTTTGACCCCCTCAGGCTCCTCCGACCCCGCATCGAGCTCCTCGGTGAGCTCCTCCTTCTCCCCCCCCGCTCGATTTCCCCTTCCCCTTTTGTTCTCCGCCATTGTAGTCCGCCGCACACCGCGCCGAGAGCTCGTGCTTGCTGCAAGCCCAACCTCGCCTCTGGCCGCGACCACCACGCCGTGCCCGCCGTCACCTCACCGCTACCGCGCCCGCCAGTGCTTCCCGCGCTCGCCGCCCGCCTTCGGCCTCCTTCCCCCACGCGGCCCCTTTGCCGCTGCTACCTCCTGCTCGAGCCCGCCTCCGCCGGCCGATTCCGCCCCCTGCCCTGCGCTCCCCTGTCGTGTCTGCCCGGGCCGCGCACCTCCTCCTGCCAGCTGCTGCCTGCCCCCGCCGCCGCTGGTGCTGCCTGCTGCTGCAGCCACCATGCCGCGGCCACGCGTGGCCCTCCACCTCCGGCCACCGCGCCCGCAGACCTCGCGGCCGCCGCTCCGGACACCACCCGCACCCACTGACTCCTCTCCTCGACTCGCGCCGTCGCCCTCTCCCCATAGCCGCTCTCGGCTGAGCAAATGGTCGCCGGAGCCGCGAGTCCGGCGAGCCCCCGTCGCCTCTGTACGCCACCGCCGGCGCGCGCTGGTTAAAACCAGCTGGTGGACCCGGCCCTGTTAATTAGGCACTAACCTAACCCCCCCACCTAATATCCCACTGACTAGTGGACCCTTTTTGATAAACTAGCTAATTAAAACTGCTGTTAATAAAACATCCTATGACACCTGGGTCCCACCCCCCCAGTTTGACTGGTCAACGTTGACCTTTGACTTGCTGACTGTGCATGCTGACTCAGCTGCTGGACCACACCTGTCATACTCAATAGCTAGCTGCTGCTAGGTATAAAAGAATATTCCACTGTTTAAATTCGAATTAATTTAAATCAGAAAATTCTAGAATGTTATTAAAACTTTGAAAAATCGTAGAAAAATATCCGTATCTCAGATGAAAATACTTTGTACATGAAAGTTGCTCAGAATGATGAGACGAATTCGAATACGCAGTCCATTTGTCTGCCATGCGTCTCTAACATAGCAAACATGCAACCGTCCCCCTCCGGTCCGTCTGTCCGAAAATGCCAAACACTGGGGATACTTTCCCGGATGTTTTCCCGCTTCGCCAGTATCGCCTACTACCGCGTTAGGGCACACCTAGCACCGCTTAATGTCATGTCATGCATCGTCATGCATCTGTTTGCACTGTATTCATTGTTTCTTCCCCCTCTTCTTCTCCGGTAGACCCCAAGACCGACGTTGATGCCCCTGAGTACGACTAGGTTGACGACAACCCTTCCTTCTCAACCGAGCTTCCAGGCAAGCAAACTCCCCTTGTTCATCCCGATATCGCCTAGTCTTTCCCTCTACTGCTTGCATTAGAGTAGTGTTATTGTTTCATCGGTTTGATCCTATACTGCTGCATAGCCTGTCCTTGTTACTTCTGTTGTTACCTTACCTGCAATCCTATATGCTTAGTATAGGTTGCTAGTTTATCATCAATGGCCTTACACACTTGTCCGTCTGCCATGCTATACTACTGGGCCATGATCACTTCGGGAGGTGATCACGGGTGCGTATACTACATACTTTTACATTACTTATGTTACTGTTCGGAGATGGGGGCTGAAGGGGTAGGTGGTTCCATCCAGGTAGTGGTGGGCCTGGGTTCCCGACAGCCCCCTGATTGTTACTTTGTGGTGGAGCGACAGGGCAGGTTGCGACCACCTAGGAGACAGGTGGGCCTAGTCCCTGGTCGGTGTCCGCGGTTACATCAATTAACACGCTTAACGAGATCTTGGTATTTGATCTGAGTTTGGCTACAAGCCTATACGCACTAACCAACTACGTGGGAACAATTATGGGCTCTCGACGTCGTGGTATCAGCCGAAGCCTTCTTGACGTCAGCGGTTGAGCGGCGCGCGCTGGATTGGACTGGAACGCCTGCGCTTTTATTAAGGGGGCTAGGTCTGCTTCCGGCCGCGTTCGCAACGTGCAGGTGTGCAATGGGCGATGGGCCCAGACCCCTGCGCGCTTAGGATTTAGACCGCATGCTGACCCCTCTGTTGAGCCTAGGTAGGACTGCGGCGTGTTGATCTTCCGAGGCCGGGCATGACCCTGGAAAGTGTGTCCGGCCAGAGTAATCAAGTGTGTTGGGCGATGTGGTGCACCCCTGCAGGGAAGTTTATCTATTCGAATAGCCGTGTCCCTCGGTAAAAGGACGACCCGGAGTTGTACTTTGACCTTATGACAACTAGAACCGGATACTTAATAAAACACACCCCTTACAAGTTCCAGATAAAACCCGGCGATCGCTTTCCCACAGGGCGACGAGGGGAGGATCGCCGGGTAGGTTTATGCTATGCGATGTTACTTGATGCTGCACTTGCTACTCTCTTCTACATGTTTCAAGATGGAGGCTGCCAGAAGCGTAGTCTTCGATAGGCCTAGCTATCCCCCTCTTATTCTGGCATTCTGCAGTTTAGTCCAGAGATACTACCCATTTCATTGATACCAATGCATATGTAGTGTAGATCCTTGCTTGCGAGTACTTTGGATGAGTACTCACGGTTGCTTTGCTCCCTCTTTTCCCCCTTTTCCTTTCTTCTCGGATGTCTCAACCAGATGTTGGAGCCCAGGAGCTAGACGCCACCATCGACGATGACCCCTACTACACCGAGGGTGCCTACTACTACGTGCAGGCCGCCGACGACCAGGAGTAGTTAGGAGGATCCCAGGCAGGAGGCCTGCGTCTCTATCAATCTGTATCCCAGTTTGTGCTAGCCATCTTATGGCCTTGTTTAACTTATGTCTGTACTAAGATATTGTTGCTTCCGCTGACTCGTTTATGATCAAGCACTTGTATTCGAGCCCTCGAGGCCCCTGGCTTGTAATATGATGCTTGTATGACTTATTTGTTTTTAGAGTTGTATTGTGATATCTCCCCGTGAGTCCCTGATCTTGATCGTACACGTTTGCGTGTATGATTAGTGTACGATTGAATCGGGGGCGTCACAAATTAACGCCCGGATAATTAAAGCTACAGTAACCCTCTACCAATGATGCCACATCACCATGATTACTTTTGTTAACCTCACTTTGATCCAAACCCGATTCATATTCAAATTTAACTTAAAGTCAAATAATTAAAGTTTTCAAATGGCAAAATAAAACTGTAGGTTGGGTTGCAAATATTCACTAACAATTTGTGATTAAAGAATCAACATTTTTGAGAATGATAAAATGCCCGTAAGCTATTTGTAACTGACAAATAAAGCTTTTAATTGGACCATCTCAATTTAAATAAATATGTAAACTATTCAAAAATATTTGAACTTGTTGGACTAGCCCAAGGTGTTGCCTAGAATTTATGTGATACTTTGCACATTTAGTTAAAATCATTTAATACCTAAAACTAAATACAAAATAGTGAAAGAAAAAACAGTAAACACACACACACACACAAAAAGAGAAAAACCTAAACTACTGGGCGCTTTGGCCCATGTGGCTGGGGAGGCCCAGCCCAGCCGCCCTCCTCCCACCTCCTGTTCACAGGAGGGCGTGGAGGTCATCCATGGTGCCCTGGCCACGGGGCGGCCATCCCAGCCTCCCCGACGCTTACATGGTACCCCGGACGCCCCTCGTTCCCTCGGAGAAACCCTAGGCGCCCCCACACTCTCCCCCTCGTTCCCAGAGCCGCTCTCCCTCGTCGCCTCCGCTCACACCCGAGCCGTTGCCGCCAAGGACATCACCGTTCCCGCGCACTCTGTCGTTCTGCGCCGCTAGCTGATGTCCGGGACGGATCTCCGTCGTCCTCTACGTCGCATACGCCTACTGGATTGGACCGGGGCTCTGCATCGACGGCTCTAGCATCGATCCCCTCCACCGTCCGTCGCCTCTGCTCGTCGCCGATTCACGCCCCTTTGACCCCCTCAGGCTCCTCCGACCCCGCATCGAGCTCCTCGGTGAGCTCCTCCTTCTCCCCCCCGCTCGATTTCCCCTTCCCCTTTTGTTCTCCGCCATTGTAGTCCGCCGCACACCGCGCCGAGAGCTCGCGCTTGCTGCAAGCCCAACCTCGCCTCTGGCCGCGACCACCACGCCGTGCCCGCCGTCACCTCACCGCTACCGCGCCCGCCAGTGCTTCCCGCGCTCGCCGCTCGCCTTCGGCCTCCTCCCCCCACGCGGCCCCTTTGCCGCTGCTACCTCCTGCTCGAGCCCGCCTCCGCCGGCCGATTCCGCCCCCTGCCCTGCGCTCCCCTGTCGTGTCTGCCCGGGCCGCGCACCTCCTCCTGCTAGCTGCTGCCTGCCCCCGCCGCCGCTGGTGCTGCCTGCTGCTGCAGCCACCATGCCGCGGCCGCGCGTGGCCCTCCACCTCCGGCCACCGCGCCCGCAGACCTCGCGGCCGCCGCTCCGGACACCACCCGCACCCACTGACTCCTCTCCTCGACTCGCGCCGTCGCCCTCTCCCCATAGCCGCTCTCGGCTGAGCAAATGGTCGCCGGAGCCGCGAGTCCGGCGAGCCCCCGTCGCCTCTGTACGCCACCGCCGGCGCGCGCTGGTTAAAACCAGCTGGTGGACCCGGCCCTGTTAATTAGGCACTAACCTAACCCCCCCACCTAATATCCCACTGACTAGTGGACCCTTTTTGATAAACTAGCTAATTAAAACTGCTGTTAATAAAACATCCTATGACACCTGGGTCCCACCCCCCCAGTTTGACTGGTCAACATTGAACTTTGACTTGCTGACTGTGCATGCTGACTCAGCCGCTGGACCCCACCTGTCATACTCAATAGCTAGCTGCTGCTAGGTATAAAAGAATATTCCACTGTTTAAATTCGAATTAATTTAAATCAGAAAATTCTAGAATGTTATTAAAACTTTGAAAAATCGTAGAAAAATATTATCTCGGATGAAAATACTTTGTACATGAAAGTTGCTCAGAATGATGAGACGAATTCGAATACGCAGTCCATTTGTCTGCCATGCGTCTCTAAAATAGCAAACATGCAACCGTCCCCCTCCGGTCCGTCTGTCCGAAAATGCCAAACACTGGGGATACTTTCCCGGATGTTTTCCCGCTTCGCCAGTATCGCCTACTACCGCGTTAGGGCACACCTAGCACCGCTTAATGTCATGTCATGCATCCGTTTGCACTGTATTCATTGTTTCTTCCCCCTCTTCTTCTCCGGTAGACCCCAAGACCGACGCTGATGCCCCTGTGTACGACTACGTCGACGACGACCCTTCCGTCTCAACCGAGCTTCCAGGCAAGCAAACTCCCCTTGTTCATCCCGATATCGCCTACTCTTTCCCTCTACTGCTTGCATTAGAGTAGTGTTATTGTTTCATCGGTTTGATCCTATACTGCTGCATAGCCTGTCCTTGTTACTTCTGTTGTTACCTTACCTACAATCCTATATGCTTAGTATAGGTTGCTAGTTTATCATCAGTGGCCTTACACTCTTGTCCGTCTGCCATGCTATACTATTGGGCCGTGATCACTTCGGGAGGTGATCACGGGTGCATATACTACATACTTTTACATTACTTATGTTACCATTCGGAGATGGGGGTTGAAGGGGCAGGTGGTTCCATCCAGGTAGTGGTGGGCCTGGGTTCCTGACAGCCCCCTGATGGTTACTTTGTGGCGGAGCGACAGGGCAGGTTGCGACCACCTAGGAGACAGGTGGGCCTAGTCTCTGGTCGGCGTCCGTGGTTACATCAATTAACACGCTTAACGAGATCTTGGTATTTGATCTGAGTCTGGCTATGAGCCTATACACACTAACCAACTACGTGGGAACAGTTATGGGCTCTCGACGTCGTGGTATCAGCCGAAGCCTTCTTGACGTCAGCGGTTGAGCGGCGCGCGCCGGATTGGACTGGAACGCCTGCGCTTGTATTAAGGGGGCTAGGTCTGCTTCCGACCGCGTTCGCAACGTGCAGGTGTGCAATGGGCGATGGGCCCAGACCCCTGCACGATTAGGATTTAGACCGGCGTGCTGACCTCTCTGTTGAGCCTAGGTAGGGCTGCGGCGTGTTGATCTTCCGAGGCCGGGCATGACCCTAGAAAGTGTGTCCGGCCAGAGTAATCAAGCGTGTTGGGCGATGTGGTGCACCCCTGCAGGGAAGTTTATCTATTCGAATAGCCGTGTCCCTCGGTAAAAGGACGACCCAGAGTTGTACTTCGACCTTATGACAACTAGAACCGGATACTTAATAAAACACACCGCTTACAAGTTCTAGATACAACCCGGTGATCGCTTTCCCACAGGGCGACGAGGGGAGGATCACCGGGTAGGTTTATGCTATGCGATGTTACTTGATGCTGCACTTGCTACTCTCTTCTACATGCTTCAAGATGGAGGCTGCCAGAAGCGTAGCTTTCGATAGGCCTAGCTATCCCCCTGTTATTCTGGCATTCTGTAGTTCAGTCCACAGATACTACCCATTTCATTGATACCAATGCATATGTAGCGTAGATCCTTGCTTGAGAGTACTTTGGATGAGTACTCACAGTTGCTTTGCTCCCTCTTTTCCCCCTTTTCCTTTCTTCTCGGATGTCGCAACCAGATGTTGGAGCCCAGGAGCCAGACGCCACCGTCGACGACGGCCCCTACTACACCGAGGGTGCCTACTACTACGTGCAGGCCGCCGACGACCAGGAGTAGTTAGGAGGATCCCAGGCAGGAGGCCTGCGTCTCTTTCGATCTCTACCCCAGTTTGTGCTAGCCATCTTATGGCACCTTGTTTAACTTATGTCTGTACTCAGATATTGTTGCTTCCGCTGACTCGTTTATGTTCGAGCACTTGTATTTGAGCCCTCGAGGCCCCTGGCTTGTAATATGATGCTTGTATGACTTATTTGTTTTTAGAGTTGTGTTGTGATATCTTCCCGTGAGTCCCTGATCTTGATCGTACACGTTTGCGTGTATGATTAGTGTACGACTGAATCGGGGGCGTCACATCCTAGCCAATGATGTGGCACAGGTTTTCTATGTGAAGGACATGTCTATCAAGCCGAGAAAAAGAAAAGATAAGGAAGCGAATACATCATAAGATGAGCCAAAGCGCCACATAGTTCTTTCAGGGAAAAGAAATATCGTGGGAGTGGAGGTTAAGACAGACATGTCAGAAGATTATGAAAAGTTCCATGAAATTGCTCCCTTCACAGTGAATATTGACCCGAGCATCCAGTTAAATGATGAAGATTGTCCATGGTTACGACGCAAAGGGACACACGCGAAGAAAAAGTTTAATACCCAAAGATCCCACTCTGGGACGTGACCGACTTCACTGTCATTACTTTCTTCTCTAGTGAGTTTCCGGACTTATATATGTGAAAAGCGCCACTTCGGACAAACCAGAGGGAATCTTTGTAATAGTTAGGGTACTTATGTGTTTTGGCATTTGAAATGCAAAGAAATATTATGTACAAACAAATTTTCAACCCTTTCTGACTTCATCTGCTATTTTTAATGCATTTACTAATTTTTTTGAGCTAAATGACCCTGAAATTGAAAAGCACTACAAATGAACTCTGAAAAGGTTGAAAGTTGGCATGGTATCATCATTTCATCCATATAGCATGTGCTAAAAAGTTGAGAGGGTTACGGCAAAACCTGGATGCACTTCGTGTACAAAATGGACAATCTCTTTCGAAGTATAAGGGTTTCGGACGAAAACTCATCTGTTACAAAGGCATTTCATTTTTTAAAACTTATTTCAACTCCAGACTTTTTGTGCATTCAGTATGCACCATTCGAAGCCACGTCATCAATTTTCAACCCTTTCTGACTTCATTTGCTATTTTTCATGCATTTACTGATTTTTTTGAGCTAAATGAACCTGAAATTGAAAAGCACTACAAATGAACTCTGAAAAGGTTGAAAGTTGGCATGGTATCATCATTTCACCCACATAGCATGTGCTAAAAAGTTGAGAGGGTTACGGCAAAATCTGGATGCACTTCGTGTACAAACTGGACAATCTCTTTTGAAGTATCAGGGTTTCTGACGAAAACTCATCTGTTACAAAGGCATTTCATTTTTTAAATAACCCAAAAATTACCAAATTAAATATAATGATAAACACACTAATATTAAACAACAGAAAAAAGAATCACTGAAAAATCTATTTTTAAAGTAAAGTTATTCACAAACTAGTGATTCACACAAATTTCAAATAATTCAAATTTAAACTATTCAAATTTGAAAACTACTGGCACTAACAGAAAGTTTATATTTTTTTTACCTAAAGCAAAAAGATTCACAAAGAAACTCTAAATAAAGCAAAAAACAACTCAGAAACAAAAGAAAATAAATAAAGCAGAAAACAAAAAAAAGAAAAATAAATAAATTAAAAAAAAGCCCGCCTACTGGGCCACCACGGCCTGCATACGACTAGAAACCCAACCTCTAGTTGGGCCAGGATGCAGGCCCACAAGGCCTAGTAGGCCCACAGGGCAGCACAGGTGCAGTAGGCCCAGAAGGCCTGCATTAGAGAGGAGCTCGATGGAGAGGCTGCGCCGGGGCTTATAAATAGGTGCTGGCGCCTCTCGCCAAGCGAGGTAGGACTAAACTTGTCTTGCACCGCGCCTGCGCGAGCACCAGCCTTTAGTCGCGGTTGGTGGCTCCAACCGTGACTAAAGGCCCCCCCTTCCCACCGCTCTGCCTGGCCAAAAGTGACCTTTAGTCACGGTTGGTGGTTCCAACCGGGACTAAAGGTACCCGCATATATATATACAACACTTGAAAATTTTCACATCTCTCTCTGCTTCTTCTCGACGCCGCGCGACCACTACGACAAAGGACGCCGCCAGGCTGCCACCGTCGCCTGCCCTGACGCCGTCTCGCCTCCCCCGATGCCGGAGCTCGTCAGGCCTCCTCCCCGCGCGACGCGCCGCCTCCCGCGCCTCCTCCCTGTCGACGCCGCCCGCGCCTCCTCCCCCGGCCGAGCCCCGTCGACGCCGCCCGCGCCCTCCTCCCCGATCGAGCCTCGCCGTCGCCTCACCCCGCTGTGAGCTCGCCGCCCCTCGATCTCCGGCGATTTTTTTATTTTTTTTATTTTTCGGAACTGTAATAGATATGCATGTTAATAAATGGATGAATAGAAATGTTAGATTTTGTGTGTAGATGAATTAGTGTAGTATGTAATTTTTGTGTGTACATGAATGCATGTTAGATGAATATAATTAGTGTTTAATTAGTATATAATTTTTTTATATAATGTTGTTTTTCTGTTTTTTAATGGATGTATAGAAGTATGCTTAGTTAGTGTTTCTTTTTCTGTTTTTTAATTTTATATAATGTTGTATATCATAGTATAGAAAAAATTTGCATATAAAAAAGTTGACCATACATATATTTGTTAGAAAGACTATATAAAAGTGGGAAAAGTTTCGGAATTTTTTGAGAAGGGAATATTATTAGGGTAGTTATAACCTAGGAATGGGACATTATAATTGAAAAGAGGATATTTTGCTCAAAATTTCCTAATAAAATAACATTGCATATATAGGAATTTTTTTTCATAAGAATTTGTTCTCGACGTCAACGATGCCCGGCCCGCATCCTCGTCGTCGACTCATTCGCGACGACGTCCTGCTTCAGAGGCGCCATGTTCGGGACTGGGCTCCACCGGGCTGGCACTGGGAGGTGCTACCTTCAGGGGCGCGTAGCTTGGTGAGGAACCCGGCCCCGGGTCCCGTCGTCGACCCGGAGCTCCTTTGGTGGCGTTCGCGTGGGCCACTTTCGGTGCGGAGGCAGCCGGCCCCGCCGGAGGTGGTACGTCGCCGTGTCAGGGAGGAGGACGAGCACGTCCGTCGCTACATGGATGCGTTGGACGTCAGGTTCTCCAATACCTGGCAGGTTCTTCAGGGATCTCACCCAAGTTATGATCCTGTGATCGTTCCTTCTCTTTGGGTGTCCACCGCCCGCGCCTCAGGAACCGCGAGTGAACTAGATTCTTCGATAATATTCGATCTGTATTAGCTAGTGATGTTATATATATGATAATATTTGAGATGTATTAGTGATAATACTCGAGATGTATTCGAGATTGTATTCGATAATATTCAAGACGATGTATTCGAGATTATATTATTCGATAATATTCGAGACGATGTATTCGAGATTATATTCGATGATGCATATTATCTAGATTAAATATTCGAGATGTATTATCTACTATGATTCAGTTTTTCCTTATTGATTGCATGCATGCATTCTAATTTGAATACTAAATTGTTTTATCTTTCATCTGAATTAGTTAAATAAAAGCTATGGACAATACCGGCAGAGAAGGAGAAGAGACTATGTTCGACATCATACGCTCCCCGAGCCCAGATGAGAATGAAGAAGATGACGGCTCGCAATATCTGAACAATACCGGTGAGGGTATGATATTTGATGAAGACGAACGAATAGATGAAGTCCAGAACAATGACGACGAAGAAAATGTTATTCTTCAAATAACAAAGACCGGCGAGGTATATTTATATAAGGCATCTGGTGATCATCACATATTTTAATTGATTTGTATATATATTAACGAATCGATCTTTCTTCTTTTAGTCCTCCGGATCGAGCAAATCTTCTACAAGCAGCAGGACAGTTCAAGGCCCAGCTAAGAAGTTGCAGGCTAGCGTAAAGTACAACATCGATGCCATCAAACCTAATGACGAACCGCTTGAATCTAAGAAGAATGCGAAGAAGTTCATTCGTCAATACGGAGTTATTGTCAGGGACCAAATCACGATCTCCGTTCAAGAATGGAAAAAGCCAGCAAAGGGAGATCTAGATGTTACTTTTGTCGACCAAAGAGCAAAAGATCTGCTTTGGGAATCACTCATGTCACATTTCACCCTACGAGATCATTTGACAGATGCAGATCTGGAGAATGTCAAGAACAGTGCTCTTAAGAAGATGGCGATAGCATTCAACAACCACAAGAAAAATATATGGGCCGCGTACCTCAAAGCAGGAAAGCAGACTCCAGAATTCAAGGGAACACTGGAGAAGGCAAGAAATCACTGGGACGCTTTCGTGAACTTCAAGGAATCAGAAGTAGCTCAGGAACGGTCGAGAATAAACAAGATTAATGCCACGAAAAAGCAGTGGCACCATAAAATGGGGCCAGGTGGCTACGAGGTGGCTCGGCCTAAGTGGGATCTCGCTGAGCAAGAGATGATGGATGCGGTAAAATGGGGCCAGGTGGCTACGAGGTGGCTCGGCCTAAGTGGGATCTCGCTGAGCAAGAGATGATGGATGCAGGGGTCACTCCAGTTACATTGAGCTGGCCCCCCAGGTGCAGGACTTGGTTTTATGCGCATGGGGGGAAGTTGGACCCAAAGACAGGGCTGGTTTTGGAGTGGGCAAGTCTTAAAGGAGCCACCAACAGTTTACTTGTTGCAATAGAAGAGGCTCGAATGGGGGTGTTCACGCCCAACAGAGAGAACGACGAGCTTACGCGCGCCCTGAAGAATCCTGAACACCCGGGAAGAACACGAGGCAAAGGCGTTGTTCCGTGGTTTGAGGGGTTTGCGGATTGGAACGACACTTATAGAAGCCGTGCGAGAAAGAGGCAGCAGGAGGAGGAGAAGAGGAAGCTGGAGGAGGAGAAGAGGAAGCAGGAAGCAGACCGCCTTCAATTGGTAGAATCAAAGCACGCGGAGTTGGAACGCGCTTTCAGGCGGCAGCAGCAGCAGATCGACTCACTTAGCCAGGAAAGGGCGTCTTAGCTGCAGCAGCAAGCAGATCCAGCATTGGATAGCACCGTCCCATCCATGCCGAGAAGCAGCGTGGGTTCCGCCCCAGGTGATGATGCACTGCTGGATAGATACCCTGTGGATGATATCATAGCTACGACAACTTGTGAGCTACACATGAAAATGAAGAACATATCCATGAATGTGGCGGACGGCTATGCTTTAACAAATCCCCCTGAAACAACCTTCCATTGCAATCCGATTCCAGCTGGCTATGCTCGTGTCGGGGTTGATGAAGTGATGAAAGGATATTTGGGGCTAGAGCTTGACATTCCTGGAGGTGAAGAGGAGCGCACACTGGGAGAGGCCATACATCGTATGGTTCTATGGAGAAAGGATTGCATCGTCTTTTCAAGGCCACCGCCACCGCGTCAGCCGGCTCCTCCTCCAAGTCCGCCACCGCATCAGCAGACTCTCGCTCCTCCAAGTCCGCCACCGCGTCAGCAGACTCCTGCTCCTCCAAGTCCGCCACCGCGTCAGCCGACTCCTCCTCCTCCAAGTCCAGCACCGCGTCAGCCGACTCCTCCTCCTCCAAGTCCGGCACCGCGTCAGCCGACTCCTCCTCCAAGTCAGGCACCGCGTCAGCCGTCTCCGCCGTCTCAACAACAACGAAAGAGAGGCGCCGCAGCTACGGCGGCTAGCGGTACAAAAGGAGGCAAGAAATACAAATATGGTCCAAGCCTCAAACCTCTTCCGAAGTTGCCTTACGACTATACTGAGGAGGAAAACGCGGCCATAGTGGAGGCCCAAGTGAGGGGCCCATTTTGCACCGAACACCCCCCCCCCCCCGGCCGCCGCCGCCAAAGGAGAAAGTACCTGAGCATGTCATACAACATTTTATTGATAATGCTCAACCGGCTGTGAAGCATAGGGACTCAGACTATGAGCGCTCTATCAAGAAGTCATATTATGCACAAAAAAATAATGAGTCGAGCTCGAGCTCGAGTCAAGCAGTTGGCAAAAAAAGCGGGAAAACTGTTCCCCAGCTGGGAGAACAGGCAGTGCAATCGATCCCCCCGCTCATTGTACAAACACATGTGAGTACCGCCAATGATCAGCTGGTAATAACCGACGATCATAGAAGGCAGGCTGAAGAGGCTGGTATCACTGTTGAACAATTCCTAGGCATCGAGGAAGTCCGCGGGTTTACAAAGGAGGAACTACAATGGAAATATGTCCGCGGCCAACCTATGGTCAAGCCTTATCAGATCCCGCTTCTATCAACGAGAATGTATGAATTGCATCAATGGTACCTGAGAGAAGTAAAGACTACCGATCGAGAGTCCCTCATGGTGAAAGTCAAGGAAGAGCATTACTACCATGCAAAAGATCTGTGGGTTGAGTTTCAAGAAATGTTTCAGTTATTCAATCAAGACGCACTCGACAAATCTATCGTCATATGCTATTGTCTGTAAGTGATTTCTTTCTGTAATTTAAGTCTCTAGCTAGCTGTAGTGCTCGTTCATTACCTGTAATTATCCTCACTATATTCTTTTCTGTGGTATTATGCAGAATGAAAATGTATGAAATGAAAAGAGCTGGACGCTATGGCATTGGGTTCATTGACCCAAATACCATTAATCAAGAGACATGGTCACGTGAATATGATCGACCATACACAGAGAGAAGCTTGCTAGAGTTCTTCAAGCGACTAAATACCCAACCAGAAATACTACTTTCTTACAACTTCGGATGAGTGACACTGTCTTGTACTACAAATTCTGTTTTTGCTTACTAGATGTTAATAAGTGTAGTTGATGAGTTATGCACATGCCCACTTAATTATACAAACGTGTGCGCATGCAGTTTCCACTGGATCTTGTTAATCATTAAAGTTGACGAGGGAAAAGTTCAAGTACTGGACTCACTGTATAAAGATAGTAATGAATACGCAATCATGAGGGGGATGGTCGACAGGTAATTTCATTCATTATCACACTATGTCGGCCTCTTTAGTTAATTTCCTGATATCAACTAATTAATAACTCATTTATTCATTTTCTTTGCCGGCGGGCAGGACTTGAGAAAAGTTCATCAAACAGGTTAAAGGTGAATAGAAACAATAGCTGAAATGGGTGCGACCCAAGGTAATTAAGTACTACTAGCTATGTCTGAGCATCTCTTTAATTCTACTTCCATCAATACCATTATCATGCTTGATTAATTATTATCTGATTGAATTCTATTCTCGTAAAGGCCATGAGGCAGGCGTCGGGGTATAATTTATGTGCGTACTACGTTTGCGAGAACATTCGCATGATGACGTCCGAAAGGAGCACATCAGACAGAGCACTTTGGGTACGTTTGCCAGAACACAATTCACAAATCTTTTTTTCATGATCTAATATATATACACACAACTAATATATTCATATTGATCTCTTTCTTTAATAAAGATGACGGAGATGAGGGATAAGCTCCTATCAACGGATCGCGTACGAGCAATTCAAAAGGAAATAACTGGATTTTTGCTCGACCAGGTCATAGATCCCAAAGGAGAATACAATTACAAACTGTAATGCCTCCATGTGTAATGATCTGCAAATTGTAGGAGAAATTGTATATATATATATGTGTGTATGTGAATGGTCGTGCGAGAAATTCGATGATATATATATGATCGGTTCTACGAGAAATTCTATTTATATATATGCATAACGTGTACAATATGTAGTAGCGTAAAATATGTTTGAAATGAAAAAAGAATTAAATGGAAAACACAAAATTAAAAGGAAAAATAAACCATAAACCCATAAACCTTTTAGTCCCGGTTGGTGGTGGGCCTTTGGTCCCGGTTCGTGACGAACCGGCACTAGGGGGAGGGAGGGGGGGGGGGGGGGGGCTTTAGTCCCCACCCTTTAGTGCCGGTTGCAGAACCGGCACTAAAGGTCCTTACGAACCGGGACTAAAGCCCGATTCTGCACTAGTGGTCGTTCATTCGGAGCGGCAAGACTTACGGTGCCTGTGTTTGGTGGTTGTTCCCTCTCTTGACAACACTAACAAATGGGATAGATTGGTGCTAGTGCAAGGTTGGTGACCCTATGGAGGCGTATTTGGTATTCTTCCTCAACAACAGCGGTGGGATGCGTCAGCCTGCACCAGGTCGGCGTGGAGAACGTCATCGACTGACACGCCACATCGTCAAGCACCTATTCTACAGGTCTGGTCTTCGACTCACCTCGTAAGGCTGTGGGGAACGTCATCGACTGACACACCACATCGCACATATATATGGCGCTCGACAACAGTTTTAGATTTTTTGTTTGGAGGGACTCCGAGGGGCTTATTTATAATATTCTTTTATGTGAGGTTCTTTCTGCAAAGTTTTCTGCACACTTGTCATGTCCTGATCTTTCTTACAATTTCCGCATGTATATGTGCAATGTTTCATTAGTTAACATAATGTGTGCGGTTCAAAAACAAAAAGCTTTCACTGACTCCTAAAGGTTGAGTCATCCATTCGAGTTTGTAACATGTGAAAAAAGGCATTTAGAAGCTATATTCAGATCCAATGATATCTTTTTAATGGCATGTAATACGCATTTGGACTTTTTCTGTGGAAGAATAACTTTGCGAACGAGAGAAAAATATATATGTTTATGCATAAAGAAAAAAAAAAGAGAAAATATATGTTTGCGGTGTGGTGGGTCAATGGGCCACCTATCATGGGAGCTCAGCGCTGATTAGAGATGCTGGCGCTCGCAGTGGCGCGTAGCGGGCCGGCCCATTTGTTTTAGCAGAAAGAGTGCACGGGGAGTCGGATTCGAACTCGTGAGCTCACCTTCACAAAACAGTGCACCAACCACTACGCCATCGAACGACCTGTGATCACTAACTTTGTTTGCTTTCTTCACCTCACAAAGCCCCGGTGTAGGAAGCTTCCCAAACCGTTTTTTTTTCATTTTTCTCTTTTTCTGTAACAGTTTTGTTCGCCTTTTTTCTTTCCTGTTTTTGCTAAATATGTGCACTTTTCTAAAAAATCGAAGAAAGCTTTTTTCAAATTTGAAAAAGTTCATTGGTTTTTTTTAAAAACTTCATCAAATTTAAAGAAAGTTCATTGAATTAGAAAAAAATTCATGAAATTTGAGAAAAGTTCATCATAATTGGAAAAAGTTCATCGAATCCGAGAAAAGCTCATCGAATTTGAGAAACATTTATCATAATTAGAAAATGCGAAAAAAGTTCATCACAAAGTGCGAAAAAAGTTCATGTATTTAAAAAAATTTACACAGAAAATTGAAAAAAAGTTCATTGAATTTGAAAAGGTTCATCAAATTTCAAAATAAGTTCATCGATTTGAAGAAAAAGTTCACGTATTTGCAAGACAATTCATTGACCCGGGAAGAAAATAAAATAGAAAATAGAAAAAAAAGCAAAACATAAAAATAAAAAAAAGGAAAAAATGGAAAAGAAAGAATAAACGGAAGGAAAGGTTCTAATTAACCAAATCCGGCAGGTTGGCGGGGTGGTTGCACCAGTCCGTATCGAAGAGGGAGCTCATTGGATTGAATCGACACCAGCAGACGCATTTTTTGCGGATTAAAAACACGAAAGAAAAAAAATCTATATGGGCTAGCCAAGCGCGGGGCGCTACAGGCGCCCGTATGCGAAATACACATTGACGGCGCGTGATTTGCCGCCTATCATGCCGTACCTGCAGCACGGTGTGTTTACCTGGGCAGGCTTAGGTAGGCCTTAAGCATGATGGGATCGCGTCGGGCCACCCTGGCACGGGTCGAGTCCCAAACTGACCATTCGGGCAAGCAGGAGATGATATAATTCTTGGGGTGAACAGCCTTACGAGGGCTTCTATTCCACGACTTGTGCAGGCGAGAATGAGCAAACGCGCACCCCCTCGTCCCGTCGCGGACCTGGGCCGGCCCAGGTGCAGGGCATGGCTCCCTTCTTTTTTCTTTTTTCTTTCTCTTTTCTTTTTTCTTTTCCTTCTCATAATAAGGGATTTTGTTCCAAAAAATTCGATATTTCAAAAAATGTTCCGAGTTTTAAAAACAAATTACGAATTTGAAGAAAAACATTAATTCAAAAAATGTTCACAATGTAAAAAATGAACATTTTATAAATTTTGATGAACTGTTTTTTATATTGATGAAAGCTTTTTCTATTTGATGATTTTTTTCTGAATTATGTGAATATTTTTCTGAATTTGGTGAACAAAATTATTCACTGAGCATTATTTTGGTGAACAAAATTTGGTGAAAGCATTATTTTGAATTTGTTGAACATTTTACACTGACGAGCAAAAGTTGAATTATAATGAACATTTTTTGAAGTTGATGAACATTTTCCAAAATTATTCTTGTAATTAAAATATTTTCGTGATTTACAAAAAAAATTATGAATTCAAAAGTTGTTAATGTTTTTTTAAATACGAATTTTCAAAAATATATATTTTTGAATAAAAACGAAAAGAAAGAAAAAACAGAAGAATATGAAAAAACAGAAGAAAAAACAAAGAAAATAAAAACTGGTTTAGGGAAGGTTCTAGAACGTTCCAAAACTGATGGGGATAAAACCAAAAAAAGGCCGGCCCATACAGATCACGAGGGTTGTGATGGGGAATAGGATCCGTGCGGCCTTACCCCCATACAACAAAATGCTCTTGGGCTGTAGCTATTACTGGCCTATGAACTAGCCAGCAGTATGATTTAAATCAAGCATTCATGCTTCGAAAAATCCCATTCTTACATAAAGCGTCTACAAAAATTTTATGCATTAATTAGTGTGCTCTGACCGGTAACTACTTCCCTGATTTTAGCTAACTATCACTAGAATGAACTAGTACATAAAACATTTTGTAGAACCCATACGTAGGAATAGCATTGCTCTTCATCCTTTGCTCCCAACACGAGTGTAATTCACAGGGCAAACCAGTGGTACCACGCAACTGGGAAGAACATGCGTGAGTGAACTCTCTTTAAATTGCAAGGTGTATAATTGCGAAGGCCAGTCACAACGATCAAAATGTTTCTATTGTCTGCAGCTTGCCCGCGCTCTTCACACGACACATAGGACCTAGCTAAGGTGGGTTTACACCATGGCATATGCCGATAAACACGAGGGCTTCCTGCTCAGTTTCACAGCTTGGTTGGTTGTTACCCTCACAAGGGGAGATATGACTTTAGGCCATTTCCTCCATCCATTGATAGACGACACGCTACTTGAATCTGAATCTAATTTGACTGGTTGGCTTCGTCGATCTCAGTGAACTTCACTATAAATGCGTTGAGCGGACAGGCACTGAGACAGACCGGTCTGGCCTTGATTCTTCAGGCGAGCATGGACAGATCGATTACGACCAATGATATAACTTCGGATGTCACATGATGTACCTCTGCAGACCATAAATGTCGAGTGCCAACTTAACCGAAAACTATGACGACCAATAGAGAGATGGTTGGCATCTACAAGAGAGATGATCAACCCACCTGTCATAGAGGACACAAGCGGTTCAGGATATATATATAGAGCCTTTCTATAACTAGAGGGTAACTGCTAAGGAACATCAACATAAAACAGAAGCTAAGCTGTTGTTGCCGAAAAACAAACTTCTGCTATGAAAGCTAAATTATTGCCAGTTTGGATTGGGATGGAGGAATGTTTTTCCAATAAGTTACACAGACTGCTTTCAAATTTATACTAGAGATGCTAGTAACATATAAATCATGATAATAAATTTGATTTCCAAACTATCCCCCAGGGATCAATTTCGTTTGAGAAATACATAACAACTGAATAAAGGTTAGGCATGTTTGAATTTCAGCTCTCTTTTGTCCCGTTGCCGAGTTTCATTTCCATTAAAAAACGAAACATTGGATGCATGTTGATAAATCATGGTCTGGTGTGTGTGAATTTCCCATGGAATAAAATGTTGACAAATGAGAGAACAAGTAGTAGCAAGAGATGAGTCTGGTGGCACCTCATCAGGTATCCTGCCTTCTCACATTGTCGAGCCAAACAACGTAATTTTTCCAATGTTTTAAATAGCAGGCTATGGAAAATAGCGGCGGGCCTCCAAATCAGCTATAGCGGGCTATTTATGAAGGCAACTATTTAGCGGTACCCTGCTGAAAAGGCTATAGCGGGCTATAGCGGAGCTATAGCCGGCTATTTAAAACTATGAAATTTTCACCATAGGTATCAGTAATGGCTAGGATGAGTTAAGGAACTAATAAATCAAGTGGATCCATGACAACATTTGACAAAGTAATGATACAAAATTAGCTAGTAGAACTTTCAAGTAGATCTGAGATGGGAACGTACTCATTATGTATCACTTAAGTTATATCGACACCTCCGCTTGTTGGTCTTCTCTAGAAGCAATACCAGCAGTGGAAACAGCCATTGATGCAGCAGAACATGCACTTCCTTTTATCGGATACGACTTTCATCTCTAAGTTGGAACTACAGGTGGCTTTGTCCTCCGACTAACAATCATGTTCAACCCCTTAGTTGTATGAATCGTTGCTCCGGTTGTCATCTCCACCTATAATAGTGCTCATAGATGTTAGAATATATTTTATTAGTTATGACGAATCATAAAGTTGGTGGGGAACATACCGGAGGTGCTCCTGGAGCAATCTGAAAATCAAACTGCTTGACAAGCATTGCTGTTGCCACCACATTCTGCACAAAAAATACATAAATGTTAGGGATTCTCAATAGTCACAGAAAAAATGACTGTGTCGATGTGCATCCTCTTGGTGCATGAATTGACTAGGAAAGCCACATATATTTCTTTTCATCAGAAAAAACTATCATAGATTCCAAGATGCCTAAGTTAAAATATAGAAATAAGAAGGCCTTAATATGAATAAATTAAATCACTAAAATCTAGTAAAGCTTATTATATCGCAAAATGCTATTTCGAAATTATTAGCTGCGGACACCAAATAATCAGAATGGCTTACCTCAAAAGTAGCAAATATATCACCTACACATTTCCTTGGTCCACCACCAAATGGTAAGTAACTGAAAATTCAACTAGACAATATAAATACAATAGTCATAACCTATAATAGGTTTGTAAGCCATTAGTTAAATAATGATAGCAAACATATGGCATCACTATTCTTCAAAAGGAAAGTTACCACAAGCACCCAATGGATATCTAAGAGTTTGACATGACAAATACCTTTTTATGTTTATTTGAAATATGTGCTCCCATAAGACAGATATCAATTTTACTGTAATAATGGTGCTGATGTAAATTGAAAAAAAATAGTGACACAGAGAAACACACGAACGTAATTTTACTGAATATTGTTTTCTTACTAGTTTTGAGTTTCAGAGGGATACTTAGGAGATGCTTTTTATCTTGTAATATGTCATTGCCTCAACCCTCTTCAATAATTCAAATTGTTCCCTCATAGCGATTTAAATTATCAGATTCATCACAGCAGAAGAAACCCCCTAGTCCGTACTCCTTAATAAATGTATTTTTAATAAAGGATAATATATCAATTACACCCAGCCCCTTTGGAAAGGTATTGCATGAGCATTATGATTTATCGCCCATAACACTAAAGATAATACAAACTCTAGTAATATATCTCCCATGAAGGAAATATTCATCTACATGTTTGGCCTTCCTAGGTCCTAAAAAGGGGTGTGCTGTTAAAGTATTTACTGGTTGTAATAAGGTAGGTACTAACATTGTGACATATAAGCTTACTAGCCTAGACAAAGTTACAATTTCTAATACATTTCTATTTATAGTATGTAATGGTTATTGGGAAGGCATTTGTGTGAATCCTTTGCCGGACACTCACAAAGCAACAACATAGTCGCAAAAGATATTGATTGGACTAGCTTTTTAACATGATTACCACGGGTCTGACTTTTCATTCCATTAGCCATAAATTCTAATTCAAGCTTAATTCATACTCCCTCTGTCCCATAATATAAGAGCGTTTTTAACACTAGAGTAGTGTCAAAAATGCTCTTATATTATTGGACAGAGTAACATATTCAAACTTTTAAAGGCCTTCCAATTCTTGAATCAGAAATTAGAAACACCTAATATAGTTCATAACTTGGGTGACACATGGCATACAACATTCCATTACAGTAATGGGGATGGAACCTGAATTTTTGGTTTGTCTCATTTGGATTTGTTCCGTCCAAAGGCCACCTTTCTGGATTGAAAACATCTGCTTCATCCCAGTGCTTTGGGCAGCGATGAAGATTCCATATGGATATAAAAATGTCTTCTCCCCTTGAAAAGAGTAGTGTCTTTTTTAGAACTGAAGAAGTTTAGGTTTCTATGAAAATGCTAAAATAAACAACATCCCACATGCAAATTCCCAACAATAACAACAACTAAACAAACTTAGCTACCGGAAACAACATAAGGAAAGGCAGGTAAAGCAATTTTTTAGCAAAATAGTCTGCACAAGACTGGGAAAAGGCAGGGACATTCAATGCTAATATGTTATTCACACGAGTATCCAAGGGAAAATGATGCGGAAAAGCCCAAATTAGACAAAAGGAGTATAACTCCATGGTAATCACGATGCTTTTGTAACAAATTAATAAATTGCCCTTACACCTGACACATTAAGTGAGACCATACGCAATCGGTTCATTAGTGAACTAATAAATGTAATTCTGCTAGAAAATATTTACCTGGCGATTGGGTACTCCCGCAGCATATCATCCTCAAGGGACCGACGAATTAAAACTGGCGGTTGTGGATATAGTCTCAAAGACTGCAACAATGTTAATGTACTCATTTGGTGACAAAACTCATTATGTGACAAGGTAACACGTTTGGTACTTACTTCGTTAATAACTCGAGTAGTGTACTTTAGTTTCTTTACATCCTCAATTGTTGGTAAACCGTCTCCTAGAACATCATCAACCTGTGGATAATTGAGCAAATAAAATGTCAGTTGTCTTTTTTACAATCCAGAAGTGTGATCCTCCATGTAAAAACCGCATTAGAGGTAAAAGTTGAGTCTACCTCAGCTTGGAGCTTGGACATTACTTTTGGATACTACAAGTTCGCAATATAAAACACAATGGGAATAAGTAACAAAAAATAATGGTTTAATGAATCTGAAGATGAACAATGATATAATATCACATGATATTGCTATACTATTACAACATTGAGTTGTGAGTTATTAACCATATCACACCTTAGATAGAAGATAAAATGTCCATGTCAGGACGGCTGCAGAGGTCTCATGGCCAGCTATGAGCATTGTCATCAGATCATCACGGAGCTGCTTGCCGGACACCTAAGATAGATTGGTTTAACAGTGAAGCACTTTGAATATCAGAAAATCAAAATATCACAAAGACTTTGCAAGTGCTTCTATGTCATACATCATCTCCGGATGCCAATAGAAAGCGGAGAATACTAGGATCTCGCTCATTCATGTATTCCTCATGAAACTGCAGATCTTCTTCATCTACCATTCTCTGCAGCGGGAGTCTTAGGGTCATGATTTTTCTAAACACAACAATTGGTATCAAAGTATAAGGAAGGGCTTACCTTGCATGTAGAAATTTGTTCATCAAGAACATTATTTATCAGCACAAGAGCTTCATTAACCTTCCTCTGCCGAGGGGAGATGTCTTTCCATATGGGTATTTTCCAAGTTGGTATGGGAGCAGTGCTCCGCATTTCTGCTTCTCGTAGTGTTACATACACAGCCTGATCATGGGCCAACAAACCGAATACTAAACTTTACAAAAAAGGGAAGACAAGCAAATGAAATTTCATAATATACAAAGGAATACGGCAAAAAACTGGGCAATAACCTCAACCATTCCATTATCGTAAGATAATGAATCAAAATCATAATTGAACACTGCCTTCCCAATGACATCCAATGTTAGTCGAGAGAACAAAGATTCCATCTCCACATCCTCCCCGTTCAATGCCGCCTTGTCCAACTTCTGGCACAGCCGGCCTGAAGCTTTTCCAAAGAGACCTATCATCTCTGTTACAAACTGCCCAACAGAATTCAAAAGTGATAAAATTGCTCGAAGAAAGCAACACACACACCAAAAACCTTACTGGTGAGTAGAAAGCTAGAACCTTCTGATGCAATGATGGTACAATGGCACGTCGTCGAACATGCCAAACCTCCCCATCAGCTGGGATCAGACCCGTGCCCATGACAAACTCCAGTATTTCCGCAAGAATACCCTACACACCCACCATGATCAATTATTTCTGAAGCGTGGACATTTCTTTACTGTTTGAAAATAATTAGAAACTTTGCAATAAAGGAAAGTTGTGCATCAATCGACGCAGAGGCAGGGGTCATCCCCTCTTTTTTGATAATCTTTTTTTAAATGACTATAACCAAACCTTGGAATAGGCCTTGGAGTTGGAGGACATGGAGTATTTGATCCCGAGCTCATATGCTCCCGCATGAACAGTAAAATCGAAAAAAATAGTAAAAAAACTCAAAAAAATCTGAATTTTTTTCCTGATGAACATTGACAAATTTTCTAGCTGCGTGTAAAATTTCAGTTCGAAATGACATTCGTGGAGGTCTGGGCGAAAAAAATAAAATCGATGATCCAAAAAGACTATTGTTAGAAGCATTTTGGAGCTTCAATTTTGTTATTTTTGCCCAGACTTCCACGAATGTCATTTCAATCTGAATTTTTGCACGCACTTAGAACATTCATCAATGTTCATCAGAAAAAAAATTCAGATTTTTTTGAATTTTTTTACTATTTTTTTCGATTTTACTGTTCATCCGGGAGCATACGAGCTCGGGATCAAAAGAGGACTTTCGTTGGAGTTGTCCCTCAGGATATGCTTGGCTATATCTGGATCAGAGACGATGACAAAAGACTGGAAAAAAAAATAGAGGCCATTAGCAACATGGCAGGGTTCAGAAAACTGCAATTTTGGGAGCAATTCGCTAGCTTTAGTGGCGCGCTCACCTTGGGCCCGAGGTTGAGGCGAAAGACGCCGCCGTGGGTGAGGAAGTGGTCGTAGAGCGGCAGGAAGATGGCGTCCCCGGCCGCCAGCGACCCCGCCACCTGCGGCAGCTCCGGGCCCCTGCGCGCCGCGCCGACGCCCGCTACCTTGAGCAGCCCAGCCGCGAGCGCCCCCGGCGGGCCCAGCTTGGCCAGCCATCTGAACGAGAAAAGATTCAAGCCATCTGAACAAGAAAATATCATGCCTCGCCTCACCCGATCACCACCGGAGGTACATGATCGAGGAGAAAGAAATGTGAAGAGAGGACGAGGAATTCGCCGGGGAGCAGAGCACTGACCCTGGGCCTTGGGCGGTGAACTCGCCAGAGGAAGTGCGAGCGGAGAGCTCGTCTCGGAGCCGCTTTTGCTTTTGCTCCTCGAGGACCGGCTCGGGGCCGCCAGCGCCATCACCACCCGACGCGGAGCAGCGGAGGAGCAGAGTGTTACGTCCGCTGGCTGCCGGAGCGAGGCGCGTGGGCCGCCCCTGGACGGAGCCAAAGTACCAGGAGGGCGGTGCGGCGTTGGTGGCCGCGGCACCGCCGGCGCAGCAGAGGTGCAGCGGCATGGCTGGACGCTTCCTCGAAGCTGGAGGGGAGGGAGAGAGAGGATGAGGGGAGGCGAGGTGCCGTGCGTGGAGAGAGTACACTGGAGAGAAGAGAAGAAAGGATGAGTGGATGCGAGCTAAGGAGACGAGACGACGTCGACGACGAGTCGCCGTCCTGCCGTATGCAGCGTTCGTGTCCACTGGCGCACAAGGCAACAAGTCTGGGGTCGTGGTGATGGTGATTCACGCGGCCGTATGCATGGGCTAGTTGACGCATGGGCTAGCTGCTCACGCCCAAATTAAAGGAGCAAACTGTAGTGCTTTCACTGTATTTCAAAGTTCAAACCAGAGCCGACATATATGCTGACCGGCGACGTATGAGTTGATTTTAGCAAGCAAACTAACCAGAAGCGGAATGGCTAATTCACGTCTAGATGAGATTTAGTTATGTCTCATCTAAATCTTACACCACACGATTAAAAAAACTGTGATTTTCGTGCAACGTTTGATCGCACCGCTAGCGCTCGTTTCGCGCGCGTTGTGGTTCTCTCGCTGCCGGCATGTGTTGTATTTTTATGTTGCCTTTTTGTTTGGGCCTGAGTCCGTGGAAGGTGTGGCCTTTTTTTTTTGCTTTCTTCCATGCGGGCTGGAGGGAAAATTGGAAGAACCAGCAGCTCTCTTTTCAAGTACTTTTCACCATCCGTCCCTCTCCCTCCCACTCTCTCTATTTATTTATTTTTCTTATCCATTTTATTTTATTTTTAAATTAATGTTTTTTCCAGCATCCGTTCCTCTAACCCAACGATCTCTATTTATTTATTTGATATCATTTTTTGTCCAGTTTTACATTTGTTTTTATTTTTAATTTTGTTTTATTTTTTATTTTTGTTTTAAATGCATGTTTTTTTGTCGGTGTTAGTTGATGTTCATCACCAAATATGCAACTGTAAGTGTCGTCGTCCCTATTCCATAACTGCATGTATTCATGACCCGCAACTCGTATTGACCTTTTTTCCCGGTTGCAATCTCACCTCCAACATGCAACTGAGTCCCATCTTTGTTTTTTTCTCAGTTGAAGTCCGCCCATTTTTTGTCCCAATTGTAACTTGCAAGTCCACTCTCGACACGCAATGGGTGACCCGATCTTTTTCGTCTTAGTTGCAACTCGACCCTGAAATGCAACTAGTGGGGCATTCGTTTTTTTCTGCCTCAGTTGCAAGTTCACCAACAACTGAGCCCGACCTTTTTTATGCCTCAATTGCGAGTCCACCCCCGAGTAGGAACTAAGCCCTTTTTTTTGCCAGTTGCAAGTCCACTATCGACTCGCAACTAGGCTCGATCTGGGCCCGATCCTTTTTCGCCTTAGTTGCAAGTTCAGCCTTGACTCACAACTGGACCCGGTGTTTCTTTTATCCCAGTTGCAGGTCCACCATCGACTCGCAACTGGACTCATCCTAGACCCGATACTTTTTTTTGCCTTAGTTGCAACGTCATCCTGAACTAGTAATTTGGCCCAACCTTTTTTTTGCGAAAGTTGCAAGTCCATCAATAACTTGCAAGTCAGCCCGGTCCTTTTTTCCTGTCTCAGTTGCAAGTCCACCCTTGATACGCAACTGGGTCCGAACATTTTTTTTGGAATTGCAAGTCCACCCTCGATAGAAAAACAACGGGGGACCCATTTTTTACCCCAGTTGCAACTCCACCTCTGATATGCAATTGGTGCCCCGCCTTTTTTTATCCCAGTTGCATGTCTACCCATGATATGCAAATGGGCTCGACCCATTTTTGTCTTTTTGCAACTCCACCCTTGACATGCAACTAACATGGGCATTGTTGTCCCCAGTTGCAACTCCCACCCTCGACATGCAACTGTGGGAGGCGGGCATTGTTGTCTCCAGTTGCACCTCCAACCCCAACGTGCAATTGGGGGGCGCCTTCTTTGTCCCAGTTGCAAGTCCACCCTCGATATGCAACTTGGCCCGGCCCATTTTTCCCCATTGCAAGTCTACCCTCGACATGCAACTTGGGGGTTGACTTTTTTTGTCCCAGTTGCAACTCCATCCACGACATGCAACTAGGGGCGCCTTTTTTTGTCCCAGTTGCAAGTCCACCGTCGATATGCAACTTGGCCCGACCCATTTTTTTTCACATTTTCAAGTCTACCCTCGACATGCAACTCGCGACCTGAGTTTTTTTGTCCCTGTTGCAACTCCACCCTCGACATGCAAGTGAGGGGCTCTCCTTTTTTTCTTGTCCCAGTTGCAAGTCCACCCCCGACATGAAATTGGGGTTCAACCCTTTTTTCGAAGTGGCTAATTCACATCTAGATGTTTTTTAAGGATGCCACATCCAACTGTTCAACCATTCGATGTGTTTGTGCTTTATTTTTTGCGCACGAAGTGATCCGCCCGCATCGCATTCCATCTGTGCATCGCTTTGTCGGGTCTGTCAGGCTGGCAGGGCTACAGCGGAGCTGGCTGTGTTCCCTTTTTTGTTTGGGCCGGCCTTTGCATATTTTGTTTGTTTTGGGCTTGCTTAGAATCTGAACAGTCTAACCCTAGGCTAAGATTGAGCCGATAGCCTTAGTCCAGTGGTCACTCTCCTTCGCATCTTCCCCTCCCCATCCCCTGTTCTTCCATCATTGTGTTGTTTTGATTCGAATCCAAAGAGGAGACGACTTGATCTCATGGGCTTGTGGTGACAGAGATGGTAGGGGAAGCCGGGAGAGTGAGTATTCATTCCCCTTTTTTCTCGCATTTTTAGTTTTCGGTTGTCATGGCATCTAGGGATGTTTGTTTGAGGGATGAACATCAAGAACTCGGGGGAGGGAGGGGATATGTGTTTATGGAGTGGCATACATGGGAGGGGTGGGTGTTCTTTTGATCTAATAGATTCATCTGCATCACACATTTATTTAGAGAGCAGATGAGATGTCTAACTAGGAATGTCTAAATACATGGGGAGAGATGTCTGAATCTTCTTTATGTTTCGGTTTGTAGGGAGCATGTGAAGTTTTTTTTTGTTATTTGTTGTCACAGTTGCAAGTCCACCCCGACTCGCAACTGAGTGTATTTTTGCAGTTTGTAGTTTCCACAGTTACAAGTCCAGCATCGACTCGCAATTGTGTTTTTTTAGTTTGTAATTGTCCTAGTTGCAAGTCCACCCCTCGACTCGCAACTAGGCTTTTCTAGTTTATAGTTGCCCCAGTTGCAAGTCCATCCTCAACTCATAGCTTGGGGCTTTCGTAGGTGTAGATGCGTTAGTTTCAAGTCCACCCTCAACTCGCAACTGGGGCTTTCGTAGTTGTAGTTGCCCCAGCCGCAGGTCTACCCTTGCCCCACAACTAAGGCTTCTTGTAGTTGTTGTTCCCCAGTTGCAAGGCAACCATCGACTCACAACTAGGGGCTTTCGTAGTTGTAGTTTGCTCCCTCCCAGCTGCGAGTCCACCCTCCACTTTGCAAATGAGGGTCTAATAGTTTTTGTCTCAGCTCCAAATCCAATCTCGACTCACAATTGATGAATTTTTGTAGTTGTAATTGCCCCAATTGCATGTCCACCCTCGACTCCTGACTAGGGGCTCTTTTGACTCGCAAGGGCGGGGGGGGGGGGGGGGGGGGGGTTGTACTTGTAATTACCATAGTTGCAAGTTCAACCTCGAGTCGCAATTGTTTTTTTTGTATTTTGTAATTGCCCCAGATGCAAGTCCACTCTTGACTCGCAACTAGGGGCTCTATTGACTCGCAAGGTGGGGGTGGGGGGGGGGGGGGCTTTTTTGTACTTATAGTTGTCATAGTTGCAAGTCCAACCTCGAATTGTAACTAGGTTTTTTTTTTGTAGTTTGTAATTGCCCCAGATGCAAATCCACCCTCGACTCGCAATTGGGCTTTTGTAGTTTGTAGTTTCCCCCAACTGCAAATTAGTAATAGACTTGCAAGTGTGCTTGTGGTTGTAGTTGCCCCAGTTGCATGTGCACCCTCAACTCACAAATGGTCTTTCATTGTGAATTGATGGCGGCCACAGGCGTTTTGGTCGCTGGAGAGCTTGAATACGTGAACATTTGTTGAATTTAGCCCTAACATGTTTTGAATTCACGAACATTTTAAATCCACTGACATATTATGAATACTGGGTTTCATATTTTTTTCTCTTCTATCTATTTTACTTATTTTTAAGAAATGTTCCGCGTGCATTTTTAGAATTGTCATGTATATTGGTTAAAGTTTTACCGCATTTATTAAGAAAAAAATTATCATACATAGAAAAAAAGTACAATGTATATTATTATTTTTTGCTCATATATTATTTTTTGTTCAACTTTTATTTAAAAAATGTTCAACCTATATTAAAAAATCAACATGTATTGTAAAAAAATCACCGTATACAAAAAATATATTCAGTGTGTATTTAAAAAATGTTCTACATATATTATAACAATGTTGATAATCGAGGAAACTATAAAAAATGAAAGAAAACAAGAAAGAAACACTAGTAGAAAAACGACTTTACGTGAGTCCCATTAGTCCCGGTTTGATAACGGCCCGGTACTAATGTGACCATTAGTCCCGATTCCAATGGCTAGGGGGCGGACATCATTAGTCTCGGTCCGTGGCGTGCCTCTAGTCCCGGTTCGTGTCACAAACCGGGAATAAAGGGGTGGTGGCAGGCTTGTGTCAGGTTTGGGCCCCCACGAGCACATTTAGTCCCGGTTCGTGTCACAAACCGGGACTAGAGGTGCATCTTTAGTCCCGGTTTGTATAACCAACCGGGACTAAAGAGATCACTATATATAGTGCTTCGTCCAGCCCGAGCCGATCGAAGCCCTCTATTTTTTCCCTTTCCTCTCCTCTTTGTTCTTCCCCTCTTGCTCGAGCTCACCTCCATTTTTGCCAAAATTTGTCAAGATTTAAAGGCACGCCATCCATCCAAGTGCTCACAAAGGTTAGCAACTTTGTCCTTTCATCTCTCATTTGCTAGATTAGATCTTGCAATGCTCTATAAGTATAGTGATTTATGGGTTTTAGTTTGGGAGAAATTATATGTGGTAGTTTATTTGATTTATATGCAATTTGAGCTCAAATTTACTTCTTAGTTTGCGTATGTAGGTGTGGTTTACTTAGTGCCTTCCCGTCCCCGTCCTAACCACCGTCGATCGCCCGCACCGTCCCGTCGCCAGCACCACCTTGGTGAGCCTCTTGTTCTTATCATTTTTATAAAAAAATCATGTTTGTGTGATTTAGATAGTTACTTCTATATATAATTTTCTTACCTGTATGGTTGTTTGTTATACATAGTGGCATGGTTTTGATATCCGTCCCCGTCGGCCCTCGTCCGGTTTATGATTCAGATGCGGTATATACTCTTTTTTATAACTATTTGTTGCATTTCGTGTTTATGACAATTATGCCCATCAAGTTGACATAGATATTTTTATCTAGGAGGTATGTGAACCGGAAATTGCAACCGACTCTCTTGTCGAGAAGTTAAATTTAGTTGAAAAAGAAAACGAGTATTTGAAAGAAAAATTGAAAAGAATTGAAGAAAAGAAAATGAAACTGGAGTTGTATGTTGCCGATGTCGTCGATGATCACAAGATCAAGATGGATGCAATGCGCTTGAAGATTAGAAAGATTAGAAAATATGCCATTGATAATGAGGCTTGGTATCATTATGCTGTTGGATCAATTGTTACCTTAGTTGCGATCTTGATCGCATTTGTTGTTGCATTTAAATGCTTTAGCTAGAGAGTTTGTATGTTGTTTTATGAGAATAAGTGTGTATGAACTTTATGTATGAACTTGTATTAATTTGGTCTTTTCGGTGTTGTGTAATGAAGATGAGCCGGCAATGGATGTACGATGATCGATGCTCTCCCCAGTTCATTAATGGCGTGCATACTTCTCTGGCTGTGGCTGAGGCAAACAAGCGGGTGGATGGTTTTATGTGTTGTCCATGTGGTGTCTGTAAGAATGATAAAAATTACTCTAACTTAAAAACCATTCACGTCCACCTGTTTACGTCCGGTTTCATGTCCGGCTATAATTGTTGGACCAAGCACGGAGAAAGAGGGGTCCTAATGGAAGAGAATGAAGAAGAAGAGGATGATGACAGCTATCTTGGCCATGGGTTCCCTGAATTCGATGGTACAACAATGGGGGAAGAAGCTGAAGAAGAGGCATCAGATGAGCCCGCTGATGATCTTGGTCGGGCCATTGCCGATGCAAAGAGAAACTACGCAAGTGAAAAGGAGAAGAAGAAGTTGCAGCGCATGTTAGAGGATCACAAGAAATTGTTGTACCCAAATTGCAAAGATGACAAGAAAAAGCTGGGTACCACACTGGAATTGCTGTAATGGAAGGCAGAGAATGGTGTATCTGACAAGGGATTTGAAAAGTTGCTGATAATGTTAAAGAAGATGCTTCCAAAGGACAACGAATTGCCCGACAGTACTTATGAAGCAAAGAAGGTTGTCTGCCCTCTAGGATTAGAGGTGCAGAAGATACATGCATGCACTAATGCCTGCATCCTCTACCGCGGTGAGTACGAGGATTTGAATGCATGCCCGGTGTGCGGTGCATTGCACAATAAGATCAGCCGCGATGACCCTGGTGATGTTGAGGGAGAGCGCCCCAGGAAGAAGATTCCGGCCAAGGTGATGTGGTAATACCACGGTTGAAACGTTTGTTCCAAAACAAAGAGCATGCCAAGTTTATGCGATGGCACAAAGAAGACCGTAAGAAAGATGGGAAGTTGAGAGTACCCGTTGACGGGTTGGAGTGGAGAAAAATTGAGAGAAAGTGGGGGGACTTTCGGATGACACAAGGAACGTATGGTTTGGTTTAAGTGCAGATGGCATTAATCCTTTTGGGGAGTAGAGCAGCAATCATAGCACGTGGCCTGTGACTCTATGTATATATAACCTTCCTCCTTGATTGTGCATGAAGCGGAAGTTCATTATGATGCCAGTGCTCATCCAAGGCCCTAAGCAACCCGGCAACGGCATTGATGTGTACCTAAGGCCATTAGTTGAAGAACTTTTATAGCTGTGGAATGGAAAAGGTGAACGTGCGTGGGATGATCACAAACAGGAGGAATTTGACCTACATGTGTTGCTGTTTGTAACCATCAATGATTGGCCTGCTCTCAATAACCTTTCAGGACAGACAAACAAGGGATACCACGCATGCACACACTGTTTAGATGATACCGACAGTATATATTTGGATAAATGCAAGAAGAATGTGTACCCGGGACATCGTCGATTTCTTCTGAGCAGGCATCCCTTAAGAAAGAAAGGCAAGCATTTCAAAGGTGAGACAGATCACCGGAACAAGCCTCGCCACCGTACTGGTGATGATATACTTGATATGGTCAAGGATTTAAAAGTAATCTTTGGAAAGGGTCCTGGCGGACAATCTGTTCCGAATGACGCTGACGGACGCACACCCATGTGGAAGAAGAAATCTATATTTTGGGACCTACCCTATTGGAAAGACCTAGAGGTCCGCTCTGCAATCGACGTGATGCACATGACGAAGAATCTTTGCGTGAACCTGCTAGGCTTCTTGGGCGTGTATGGGAAGACAAAAGATACATCGGAGGCACGGGAGGACCAGCAACGTATGCACGGAAAAGACGGCATGCATCCAAAGCAGTATCAGGGTCATGCCAGCTACGCTCTTACCAAAGAAGAGAAGGAAATCTTCTTTGAATGCCTGCTCAGTATGAAGGTCCCGTCTGGCTTCTCGTCGAATATAAAGGGAATAATAAATATGGCAGAGAAAAAGTTCCAGAACCTAAAGTCTCATGACTGCCACGTGATTATGATGCAACTGCTTCTGGTTGCATTGAGGTGGCTTCTACCGGAAAACGTTCGCTTAGCCATTGTGAATATCTGTGCATTCCTCAATGCAATCTCTCAGAAGGTAATTGATCCAAAAATCATACCAAGGTTACAGAATAATTTGGTGCAATGTCTTGTCAGTTTCGAGTTGGTGTTCCCACCATCCTTCTTCAATATCATGACGCACGTCCTAGTTCACCTAGTCGAAGAGATTGCCATTCTGGGTCCTGTATTTCTACACAATATGTTCCCCTTTGAGAGGTTCATGGGAGTCTTAAAGAAATATGTTCATAACCGTGCTAGGCCAGAAGGAAGCATCTCCAAGGGCCATGAAACAGAGAAGGTCATTGAGTTTTGTGTTGACTTTATTACTGACTTTAAGCCGATTGGTGTTCCTGAATCGCGGCATGAGGGCAGACTGGGTGGAAAAAGCACGCTAGGAAGGGACCAAGTAATATGTATGGATGGGCATTCTTGGGCGCAAGCACACTACATAGTTCTACAAAATTCCGCCTTGGTGGCTCCGTATGTCAAGGAACACAAGAATATTCTACACTCGAAACACCCGGAGCAGTCTAACGACTAGATTACACGTGAACAAACGGGGACTTTCACCGGTTGGTTGTAGACACGTCACTACAGGAATCAGCTTATTTGCTGTCTGCCACGGCGGACGGCAAAGGCACCAAAAGCGGACGGCAAAGTGCTTTGCCGTCAGCCACCGACGGCAAATCTTTCCGGCAAAGAGGGCTACGTTAAAGAGGTTCTTTGCCGACTGCTTCACCAAAGCGGACGGCAAAGAACCTTTGCCGTCAGTGGCGGACGGCAAAGAAAACGGACAGCAACAAATAGGCGTTAGCCACGTTAGGTGGCTAACGGCAGCCTTTGCCGTCCGCCAGCAAAAATTCCCTCCCCTTTGCCGTCCGCCGGCGGACGGCAAAGTAACCAAATGGTCAACTCCCAGGTTGCACAAGTTGCTGCCACGTGGCATCTTTGTCGTCGGTGGCAGACGACAAAGAACCCTTTGCCGTCGGTGGCAGACGGCAAAGAGGCTACATTTTCTCTTTTTCTTCTTCTGTTTTTTCTTATATCCAAGCATTTTCAAAGCAAATAGATGATATATATATATATATATATATATATATATATATATATATATTTCACAGGGCAATTACAGAGCAAACATATAAGATATCCAACACATAACTTCATCATACATGCATAGTTCCATCCAACCATACCAAGTTCCATGCATAGTTCCATCATACATAGCAAGTTCAACATAGAGGCATCCAACCATATATATTAGAATAGTTTCATCCAACGATACATGCATAGTTCAACGATACAAAAGAAACAGAGAAAGGGATAAGAAGCACTCCATCATGCAATGCCTTTCCGTAAGGAATGAAATCTACAAAATGGCAAATAAGAAAGTTAGGAGAAGAAGAAGAAGAAAATGAAGAAGAAGAAGAAGTAAGCATACTTAGGTAAAATGGAGCTAACCTAGCTAATTATGCCATTTTTGAGTGAACTAAGCATATTATGCCATTTTTGATATAAAGCAGCTTAGTATAGGTCATTATGAGCTAACCTAGGTAACTAACATATTAGAGCTAACTTAGAGCTAACTTAGGTCATTTTGGAAGAAGAAGAAGAAGAAAAAGACTAGAAGACTAGAAGACTAAAGAAGAAGAAGAAGAAGAAGAAGAAGAAGAAAGAAGAAGAAGAAGAAGAAGAAGAAGAAGAAGAAGAAGAAGAAGACTAGAAGAAGCAGTAGACTAGAAGAAGAAGACTAGATGAAGAAGAAGTCTAGAAGAAGAAGAAGAAGACTAGATGAAGAAGAAGTCTAGAAGAAGAAGAAGAAGAAGAAGAAGAAGAAGAAGGTTTTTACCCTTTTCCTTCTCATTCGTCTTCTTTTTCTCCTCTTCCTTGTTTTTCTTCTTCTTATTCCATATTTGTGTCATTTTAGAGCTTACATAGGTAATTATGCCATTTTTGAGCTAACTAAGCTTATTATGTCAATTTGGAGGAAAAAAGGTAAGTATAGGTCATTTTTTGTGCTAACATAAGTAATTATGCCATTTTTGAGCTAACATAGGTAAAATGGATCATTTTGGAGCTAACCTAGCTAAAATGGATCATATTGAAGCTAACCTAGGTAAACTTGGTCATTTTGGAGCTAACCTAGGTAAAATGGATCATATTGGAGCTAACCTAGGTAAAAATGGTCATTTTGGAGCTAACTTAGATAATTATGCCATTTTTGAGTTAACTAAGCATATTATGCCATTTTTGACACAAGTAAGCTAAGTATAGGTCTTTATTGAGCTAACCTAGGTAACTAAGCATATTAGAGCTAATTTAGCATTTAGAGCTAACTTAGGTTATTTTGGAGCTAACTTAGGTAAAATTGATCATTTTGGAGCTAATTAGGCTTATTATGTCATTTTCAAGGAAAATAAGCTAACTATATGACATATATGAGGTTACCAAGATTGTTATGCCATTTCAAACCTAAGTAAGCTAATTATGCCATTTTTGACGTAAGTAAGCTAAGTGTATGCCATTATTGAGCAAACCTAGGTAACTAAGCATATTAGAGATAACTTAGCATATTAGAGCTAACTTAGGTCATTTCGGAGGAAACAAAGCTAAGTATAGATCATTTTGGAGCTAAGTAAGCTAATTATGTCATTTTGGAGGAAGATAAGCTAAGTCTAGGTCATTATGTTAAGCATTTTGGAGGAAATAAAGCTAAGTCTAGGTCTTTATGCATTTCGTTAGAAAAACACTAGAGAAAACTTACCGTCATCACAGAGGTGAAGGACCGCCGTGGCTCGTGCCAGTACCATCACCTGGAGAAGGATCGTGTGATGCTTGTCTGGAGGCATGCTGCACCAAAGATCATTTGCAATGTCTCGTTAGCACGACGACACTCAAATGTTAATACTAGTAACTAATGACCATTCAAATTAAATGCACCATGGTCCCCGGAGCAATCTCTGGCATCGGCGGAGGGGTCTGACCGGCCTTCTGGCACACAGACTGCACATTTGGTTTTCACGGGTCAGTTATACTAGTTAGTAATGAAACGAACATTACGTGCATGATTTGGCTAATATGCAGAAGAAACTTACCACGAGGAGCTCGTACATGGCCCGGTTCTGCATGTCATTCCGTGCCCTCTCCTCCTCCATCAACCTTGCCGTCTTCTCCTCCAACTCCAGCTCCCTCTCCGCCAGAAGCGCCTGGCTTCTATCTCTCTCAGTCTGAAGAGCAGCCTGCAACACCACTCCTCGTTAGCATTGTAATCATCGATGGCTGCACACACAATGTAATGCTTGAAAGAAATCTGAGTCCATATAACTAACCTGGAAGGCGAGTTTGATTGGCCGTAGACGAGGCCTTATCTCAGGATCTGAGCTCGTTTGGCGTGCCTTGATCTTCGGGAGAGTGCGAGGACAACGGATAAGTCCATCTCCAATGGCTATCGAGCCATGGGACCTCCCGCCACCAGATATCATCACTAGCTCCGGATCAAACGGCCCGCTCGTGTTAAAGTCCTTTCCTTTCCTCGTCTTCCCCTCATCTCTGTACTTCACGAGCTTGTTGTGGGAGGAGATGTTGGTGAAGTTTTTTGGATGATCGAGGTCAGACGCAGAGAATGCCTTGGCCTTCTTGAACGGAGCAGTATGGGCCATGGCATAGAGGTCGAACACCTCTATCACCGGTGCCATATTGTATCCCGCCTAAAAGAGAGGAACATAGTATTAGTAATTAAAGGGCTCAAGCTAGCATGACAGAATGAATTGCATGAATCATGAAGCAAACCACATACCCAGTTCCGCCCGTATTGAAATAAGTTGGCGCTGCCTTGATGGTGTGGCACACCACTCATTTGGGCACGCTTGTCCTTGGCACCTTTGTGGACGACCCGCCATGCGTCTGAGCACCACTCATCCACCAACGCCTCCCAACAGTCCATCTTATCAGCACACCATCTCGGGGGCACCTAAGTCAGTAAAGAGAAACTTGAGCGCTATGCCTACGAATCAAATCAATGAAACTAAGAACAAGGCCTTAAGAATAAAGGCAATTACCTTCATGTACTCCTCTTTCTGTAGATACTTTCCGCGACACTTCTTCTTGGGCTTCCAAACACCACGCGAGGCGAAGTAGTCTCGAACAGCCTGCACTCGAGCCTCGTGGCATAAGTTTTGTAGTAGGCGCCTGCACTCGGCATCGATAACCCGTTCACAGGCCTCCTCGTATCCCTCCTCACACCTGTAGAAGGTCTGCAATCAAACGAGACAACATTGATTAGTACAATAACTAAGCTTATTCGAAGACTTTTAATTGTGTAAATGAGAAATTACCCAAAACGTTCTGATCACCATGTCAGCCCTCGTGTGGCACAAGATACTGTCGATGATCTCCTTCGGCGGGGCCGGGGCAGCCAAGTAGTGCTCCCAGGTCAATCCTAGCTCTGGAAGCTGACCCTCACCGGGCAACGTGACCCACCCCGGAAGTTTTGCTGGCAAATCACACCAAGGACTTGGTTGGGCCTGCGGACATCCTGATGGTGGTCCCAACCCCTGCAGTATGACAAGGCCAATGCATTAGATATTTTGAAAAAACATGATGGCAAAAGGTACAAAAAGAGTAAATGCACTTACCTCGTCCCATCAGGCCAAATCAACCACCTCTGCTCGCGGGTCGCCGGCACGGACGGTAGCCATGTACTACCACGCTGGTAGACGGTGGCCCCCTCAACATGTGAACAAACAGGGGCTTTCGCCAGTTGGTTGCAGACACGTCACTACAGGAATCAGCTCATTTGCCGTCTGCCACGGCGGAATGCAAAGGCACCAAAAGTGGACAGCAAAGTGCTTTGCCGTCTGCCACGGATGGCAAATCTGTCCGGCAAAGAGGGCTACGGTAAAGAGGTTCTTTGCCGACTGCTTCACCAAAGCGGACGGCAAAGAACTTTTGCCGTCAGTGGCGGACGACAAAGAAAACGGACGGCAACAAATAGGCGTTAGCCACGTTAGGTGGCTAACGGCAGTCTTTGCCGTCCGCCAGCAAACATTCCCTCCCATTTGCCATCCGCTGGCAGACGGCAAAGTAACCAAATGGTCAGCTCCCAGGTTGCACAGGTTGCTGCCACGTGGCATCTTTGCCGTCGGTGGCAGACGGCAAAGAACCCTTTGCCGTCGGTGGCAGACAGCAAAGAGGCTGCATTTTCTCTTTTTTCTTCTTCTGTTTTTTCTTATATCCAAGCATTTTCAAAGCAAATAGATGATATACATATATATATATTTCACAGGGCAATTACAGAGCAAACATATAAGATATCCAACACATAAATTCATCATACATGCATAGTTCCATCCAACCATACCAAGTTCCATGCATAGTTCCATCATACATAGCAAGTTCAACATAGAGGCATCCAACCATATATATTACAATAGTTTCATCCAACGATACAAAAGAAACAGAAAAAGGGATAAGAAGCACTCCATCAATGCAAGCTTTCGTCAAGTGAATGAAATCTGCAAAATGGAAAATAAGAAAGTTAGGAGAAGAAGAAGAAGAAGAAAATGAAGAAGAAGAAGAAGTAAGCATACTTAGGTAAAATGGAGCTAACCTAGCTAATTATGCCATTTTTGAGTGAACTAAGCATATTATGCCATTTTTGATATAAAGCAACTTAGTATAGGTCATTATTGAGCTAACCTAGGTAACTAAGCATATTAGAGCTAACTTAGGTCATTTTGGAGAAGAAGAAGAAGAAGAACAAGACTAGAAGACTAGAAGAAGAAGAAGAAGACTAGAAGAAGAAGAAGAAGACTAGAAGAAGAAGAAGATTAGATGAAGAAGAAGTCTAGAAGAAGAAGAAGAAGGTTTTTACCCTTTTCCTTTTCCTTCTCATTCTTCTTCTTTTTCTCCTCTTCCTTGTATTTCTTCTTCTTATTCCTTATTTGTGTCATTTTAGGGCTTACATAGGTAATTATGCCATTTTTGAGCTAACTAAGCTTATTATGTCAATTTGGAGGAAAAAAAAGGTAAGTATAGGTCATTTTTGTGCTAACATAAGTAATTATGTCATTTTTGAGCTAATGTAGGTAAAATGGATCATTTTGGAGCTAACCTAGCTAAAATGGATCATATTGGAGCTAACCTAGGTAAACTTGGGTCATTTTGGAGCTAACCTAGGTAAAATGGATCATATTGGAGCTAACCTAGGTAAACTTGGTCATTTTGGAGCTAACCTCGGTAAAATGGATCATATTGGAGCTAACCTAGGTAAAATTGGTCATTTTGGAGCTAACCTAGCTAATTATGCCATTTTTGAGTTAACTAAGTATATTATGCCATTTTTGACATAAGTAAGCTAAGTATAGGTCTTTATTGCGCTTACCTAGGTAACTAAGCATATTAGAGCTAATTGAGCATTTTAGAGCTAACTTAGAGCTAACTTAGGTCATTTTGGAGCTAACTTAGGTAAAATTGATCATTTTGGAGCTAATTAGGCTTATTATGTCATTTTCAAGGAAAATAAGTTAACTATATGACATATATGAGGTTACCAAGATTGTTATGCCATTTCAAACCTAAGTAAGCTAATTATGCCATTTTTGACATAAGTAAGCTAAGTGTATGCCATTATTGAGCAAACCTAGGTAACTAAGCATATTAGAGATAACTTAGCATATTAGAGCTAACTTAGGTCATTTCGGAGGAAACAAAGCTAAGTATAGATCATTTTGGAGCTAAGTAAGCTAATTATGTCATTTTGGAGGAAGATAAGCTAAGTCTAGGTCATTATGTTAAGCATTTTGGAGGAAATAAAGCTAAGTCTAGGTCTTTTTGCATTTCGTAAGCAAAACACTAGAGAAAACTTACTGTCATCACAGAGGTGAAGGACTGCCGTGGCTCGTGCCGGTACCATCACCTGGAGAAGGATCGTGTGATGCTTGTCTGGAGGCACGCTGCACCAAAGATCATTTGCAATGTCTCGTTAGCATGACGACACTCAAAGGTTAATACTAGTAACTAATGACCATTCAAATTAAACGCACCGTGGTCCCCGGAGCAATCTCTGGCATCGGCGGAGGGGTCTGACCGGCCTTCTGGCACACAGACTGCACATTTGGTTTTCACGGGTCAGTTATACTAGTTAGTAATGAAACGAACATTACGTGCATGATTTGGCTAATATGCAGAAGAAACTTACCACGAGGAGCTCGTACATGGCCCGGTTCTGCATGTCATTCCGTGCCCTCTCCTCCTCCATCAACCTTGCCGTCTTCTCCTCCAACTCCAGCTCCCTCTCCGCCAGAAGCGCCTGGCTTCTATCTCTCTCAGTCTGAAGAGCAGCCTGCAACACCACTCCTCGTTAGCATTGTAATCATCGATGGCTGCACACACAATGTAATGCTTGAAAGAAATCTGAGTCCATATAACTAACCTGGAAGGCGAGTTTGATTGGCCGTAGATGAGGCCTTATCTCAGGATCTGAGCTCGTTTGGCGTGCCTTGATCTTCGGGAGAGTGCGAGGACAACGGATAAGTCCATCTCCAATGGCTATCGAGCCATGGGACCTCCCGCCACCAGATATCATCACCAGCTCCGGATCAAACGGCCCGCTCGTGTTAAAGTCCTTTCCTTTCCTCGTCTTCCCCTCATCTCTGTACTTCACGAGCTTGTTGTGGGAGGAGATGTTGGTGAAGTTTTTTGGATGATCGAGGTCAGACGCAGAGAATGCCTTGGCCTTCTTGAACGGAGCAGTATGGGCCATGGCATAGAGGTCGAACACCTCTATCACCGGTGCCATATTGTATCCCGCCTAAAAGAGAGGAACATAGTATTAGTAATTAAAGGGCTCAAGCTAGCATGACAGAATGAATTGCATGAATCATGAAGCAAACCACATACCCAGTTCCGCCCGTATTGAAATAAGTTGGCGCTGCCTTGATGGTGTGGCACACCACTCATTTGGGCACGCTTGTCCTTGGCACCTTTGTGGACGGCCCGCCATGCGTCTGAGCACCACTCATCCACCAACGCCTCCCAACAGTCCATCTTATCAGCACACCATCTCGGGGGCACCTAAGTCAGTAAAGAGAAACTTGAGCGCTATGCCTACGAATCAAATCAATGAAACTAAGAACAAGGCCTTAAGAATATAGGCAATTACCTTCATGTACTCCTCCTTCTGTAGATACTTTCTGCGACACTTCTTCTTGGGCTTCCAAACACCACGCGAGGCGAAGTAGTCTCGAACAGCCTGCACCCGAGCCTCGTGGCATAAGTTTTTTAGTAGGCGCCTGCACTCGGCATCGATAACCCGTTCACAGGCCTCCTCGTATCCCTCCTCACACCTGTAGAAGGTCTGCAAACAAATGAGACAACATTGATTAGTACAATAACTAAGCTTATTAGAAGACTTTTAATTGTGTAAATGAGAAATTACCCAAAACGTTCTGATCACCATGTCAGCCCTCGTGTGGCACAAGATACTGTCGATGATCTCCTTCGGCGGGGCCGGGGCAGCCAAGTAGTGCTCCCAGGTCAATCCTAGCTCTGGAAGCTGACCCTCACCGGGCAACGTGACCCACCCCGGAAGTTTTGCTGGCAAATCACACCAAGGACTTGGTTGGGCCTGCGGACATCCTGATGGTGGTCCCAACCCCTGCAGTATGACAAGGCCAACGCATTAGATATTTTGAAAAAACATGATGGCAAAAGGTACAAAAAGAGTAAATGCACTTACCTCGTCCCATCAAGCCAAATCAACCACCTCTGCTAGCGGGTCGCCGACACGGACGGGAGCCGTGTACTACCACGCTTCTAGACGGTGGCCCCCTCAACCACCTCGTCTTCGCTGCTATCATCAGCATGGCCACTCGATCCCTCAGGCGGATCCTGCCAGGTACCCCATCCGGACGTCTCCTGGGATGTAGCCTGGGGCGGAGTCACGTGGGCCCAAGTGTCCTGGCCCGAAGTCTCGTGGGCCAAAGAGGAGGGGGGCGAAAGCCCGTCGACCCGAGGCTCGTGGACCGGAGTCTCGTGGGCCGAATAGGAGGGGGGCGAAGGCCCATCGACCCGAGGCTCGTGAACCGGAGTCTGCATAGCCTCCTCCTCAGGCGTGCCCCCCTAGCAGTCATGTGCTCGGGTGACTCAGCTGGGGGTGGTGGCGAGGAAGGCGTAGGAGCCTGCCTACCTCTCCCGCGGCCACGTCCTCCCCAACCTCCTCTCTTCCTCCCTCCCTGACCTCCTCTACCGATGGGCAACGACGTCGACGAAGAAGCGCCCACCGGTGAAGCCATACCCTCGTACAACGCTCTCCGGAGAGGTACGGGTGGAATGGAAGTACCACTCCCACCACGCTGAGGACCAACGCCCACCATCTTTCAACACCTGTCATGACAGAAGAGTAAACAGAATTAGTACAACATAAAAAAATTGAATACCGACATGAATAATAAAATGTATATTAACTCATGAGTCAGTTTGGGCATTTCAAGTTTCAACCCCTCTTCCACCCTTGACCCCTTGGCGACCCTCGACCCCTCGGCGACCGTCTACCCCTGACCCCTCGGCGACCCTCGACCCCTGACCCCTCAGCAATCCTCGACCCCTCGGCGGTCTTGTCGAACACCTTCACTGTGAGCATGGTGCGGCTGTTGTCGTAGCTTAAGATGCAGACATGCCCGAGCTGAAGGTCATCAGCGCTGGCGAACTGCTTCCATCCGTTATTCGTGCACGGATGGAAGCAGTTCACCCAGTCTCATGACCTTCAGCTCGGGGACGTCCTCGTCTTAAGCTATGACACCAGTCGGTCAGCACTCGGACCGGAAGATCCTCGACCATCGACCCCTTGCCCCCTCGGTGGTCTTGTCGAACACCTTCAGTGTGAGCATGGTGCGGCTGTTGTCGTATCTTAAGATGCGGACGTGCCCGGAAGGTCATCAGCGCGGGCGAACTGCTTCCATCCGTTATTCGTGCACGGATGGAAGCAGTTCGCCCATGCTCATGACCTTCAGCTCGGGGACGTGCTCATCTTAAGCTACGACACCAGTCGTTCAGCACTAGGACCGGAAGATCCTCGACCATCGACCCCTAGACCCTCGACCCCTCGCCCCCTCGGTGGTCCTGTCGAACACCTTCACTATGAGCATGGTGCGGCTGTTGTCGTATCTTAAGATGCGGACGTGCCCGGAAGTTCATCAGCACAGGCGAACTGCTTCCATCCATTATTCGTGCACAGATGGAAGTAGTTCACCCACGCTCATGACCTTCAGCTCAGGGACGTGCTCATCTTAAGCTACGACACCAGTCGGTCAGCACTCGGACTGGAAGATCCTCGACCATCGACCCCTAGACCATCGACCCCTAACCTCGATCCTCGACCAGGTTCCGTCTGCGCCGACGCACCCCTAACCTTGACCCGGTTCCGTCGGCGCCGACGCACCCCAAACCTCCTCTTCCTCCTCTTCTTCTTCTTCTACAACCTCTTCTTTTCTTCTTCTACTTCTTCTTCTTCTTCTTCTTCTTCTTCCTCTTGTCCTACTTCTTATTTTCTTTTTTTTCCATCTTTCTTCTTAACTAAACCTAAACTAAACTAAATATAAACCTAAACCTAAAAAACAAAGAACTAAACCTAAACCAAACTAAATCTAAACTAAACTAAACTAAACTTAAACTAAACTAAACCTAAACGAAACTAAATCTAAACCTAAAACTAAAAAAACAAAAGAAAAAACCTAAACTAAACCTAAACTAAATCTAAACTAAACTGAAAAAAAAGAGGGGGAGGGGGCTCACGGAGTAGTGGGGGAGGTGGAGGAGGTCGACGAGGCGGGGCGTCGGGAGGGCCGGGGAGATGGGGCTAGAGGAGGAGAGGGAGGTGGGGAGTGGGGGGGAGGGGGGAGGGGGGGGGGGGGGGGGGGGGGTGGGGGCGTGGCGTGGGAGGATCGGAGCGGAGAGGGTAGGGGGGTAAGGGAGGAGGGCGGAGTGGTGTTATGGCTGGGTGGGGAGTGAGTGGGTGGGGGGGGGGGGTGGGAGGCGGGGGGTGGAGGGGGGGGGCGGGGGGGGGGGGGGGGGCGGGGGGCGGACCGGGGGACGGCGGAGAGGTGGGTGAGGGGGGGGGGGCGTGTTGGTGGGGGATAGGGGGCGATTGGGGGGGGGGGGGTGCGGCGGGCAGCGGTGTGCGGTCGAGGGTCGGGGGCGATCTGACTGGCGGCACGCGGTGGAGGTTAGGGAGAGAGAAGACAGAGAGAGAGGAGGCAGGGGAACGGCCGTTACATAGTTCAATGTTTGCCATCCGCTGGCGGACGGCAAAGATTCTTTGCCGTCCGCTAGCGGACGACAAAGAATTGGCTGATGGCAAACAGGGTCTTTGCCGTCCATTTTTTTGGAAGCGGACGGCAAAGACCTTCTTTGCCGTCCGCTAGCAGACGGCAAAGATCTGACTGATGGCAAATTATCTGTTTCCAGTAGTGGCGCGTCTCATGCATGACGACACTATTGCAGATGAGCTGTACTTGCTATCCCAGTTACCATCTTCGACTATATTGACTTTCAAAGGGTACGAGATAAATGGGAATACATTTTACACGATCGCCCAAGATAAAAAGAGCACCAACCAAAACATTGGTGTCCGCTTTGATGCAGCAAACACCAATAGGCCAAAGGACACATATTATGGTTACATAGAGGAGATAAGGGAACTTGACCATGGACGTGGTTTGAAGGTCCCTTTGTTTTGGTGCAAATGGGTCAATCTGACAGGAGGCGGGGTAAAGGAAGACCCGCAGTACGGAATGACAACAGTGGATCTCAACAATCTTGCGTACGCAGACGACCATTCGTCCTAGCCAATGATGTGGCGCAGGTTTTCTATGTGAAGGACATGTCTACCAAGTGGAGAAATAGAAAAGATAAGGAAGTGAATACATCATACGATGAGCCAAAGTGCCACATAGTTCTTTCAGGGAAAAGAAACATCGTGGGAGTGGAGAACAAGACACACATGTAAGAAGATTATGAAAAGTTTCATGAAATTGCTCCCTTCACAGTGAATATTGACCCGAGCATCCTGTTAAATGATGAAGATTGTCCATGGTTACGGCGCAAAGGGACACACGCGAAGAAAAAGTTTTATACCCGAAGATCCCACTCTGGGATGTGACCGGCTTCACCGTCATCACTTTCTTCTCTAGTGAGTTTTCGGACTTATATATCTGGAAAGTCTCACTTCGGACAAACTGGAGGGAATCTTTGTAATAGTGTGTGTTTTGGCATTGAAACGCGAAGAAATATTGTGTCCAAACAAAATATTTCATGCATTATGTAGGACTTCATTTGCTATTTTTCATGCATTTACTGATTTTTTTGAGCTAAATGACCCTGAAATTGAAAAGCACTACAAATGAACTCTGAAAAGGTTGAAAGTTGGCATGGTATCATCATTTCACCCACATAGCACGTGCTAAAAAGTTGAGAGGGTTAGGGCAAAAATTGGATGCACTTCGTGTACAAAATGGACAATCTCTTTCGAAGTATCAGGGTTTCGAACGAAAACTCATCTGTTACAAAGGCATTTCATTTTTTTAAAAACTTATTTCAACTCCAGACTTTTTGTGCGTTTAGTATGCACCATTCAAAGCCACGCCATCAATTTTCAACCCTCTCTGACTTCATTTGCTATTTTTCATGCATTTACTTATTTTTTTGAGCTAAATGACCCTGAAATTGAAAAGCACTACAAATGAAATCTGAAAAGGTTGAAAGTTGGCATGGTATCATCATTTCACCCACATAGCATGTGCTAAAAAGTTGATAGGGTTACGGCAAAAACTGGATGTACTTCGTGTACAAAATGGACAATCTCTTTCGAAGTATCAGGGTTTCGGACGAAAACTCATCTGTTACAAAGGCAATTCATTTTTTAAACTTATTTCCACTCCAGACTTTTTGTGCATTCAGTATGCACCATTCAAAGCCACGTCATCAATTTTCAACCCTTTCTGACTTCATTTGCTATTTTTCATGCATTTACTGATTTTTTGAGCTAAATGACCCTGAAATTGAAAAGCACTACAAATGAACTCTGAAAAAGTTGAAAGTTGGCATGGTATCATCATTTCACCCACATAGCACGTGCTAAAAAGTTGAGAGGGTTACGACAAAAACTGGATGCACTTCGTGTACAAAATGGACAATCTCTTTCGAAGTATCAGGGTTTCGGACGAAAACTCATCTGTTAGAAAGGCATTTCATTTTTTAAAATTATTTCAACTCCAGAATTTTTGTGCATTCAGTATGCACCATTCAAAGCCACATCATCAATTTTCAACCCTTTCTGACTTTATTTGCTATTTTTCATGCATTTACTGATTTTTTGAGCTAAATGACCCTGAAATTCAAAAGCACTACAAATGAACTCTGAAAAGGTTGAAAGTTGGCATGGTATCATCATTTTTACCCACATAGCACGTGCTAAAAAGTTGAGAGGGTTACGACAAAAACTGGATGCACTTCGTGTACAAAATGGACAGTCCCTTTCGAAGTATTAGGGTTTCGAACGAAAACTCATCTGTTACAAAGGCATTTCATTTTTTTAAACTTATTTCAACTCCAGACTTTTTGTGCGTTCAGTATGCACCATTCAAAGCCACTTCATCAATTTTCAACCCTTTCTGACTTCATTTGCTATTTTTCATGCATTTACTGATTTTTTTGAGCTAAATGACCCTGAAATTGAAAAGCACTACAAATGAACTCTGAAAAGGTTGAAAGTTGGCATGGTATCATCATTTCACCCACATAGCACGTGCTAAAAAGTTGAGAGGGTTACGTCAAAAAACTGGATGCACTTCATGTACAAAATGGACAATCTCTTTCGAAGTATCAGGGTTTCGGACAAAAACTCATCCGTTACAAAGGCATTTCATTTTTTAAAATAACCTAAGAATTACCAAATTGAATATAATGATAAAACACACTAATATTAAACAGCAAAAAAAAGAATCACTGATAAATCTATTTTTAAAGTAAAGTTATTCACAAACTAGTGATTCACACAAATTTCCAATAATTCAAATTTAAACTATTCAAATTTGAAAACTACTGGCACTAACAGAATGTTTATAATTTTTATGACCTAAAGCAAAAAGTTTCACTCATAAACTCTAAATATTTGGCTGTAAGTAGAAATAAAAGAAAATAAATAAAGTAAAAAAATGCTAGAAAATAAATAAATAAAATGCCCGCCTACTGGGTCGCCACGGCCTGCATACGACTAGAAACCCAACTACTAGATGGGCCAGGATGCAGTCCCGCACGGCCCAATAGGCCCCACAGGGCAGTGACAGATTCATTGGGCCAACACAGGCCTGCTTTAGAGAGGAGCTCGAAAGAGCTGCCAAGACGGGGCTTATAAACCAGTGCTGGCGCCCTTCGCTGGGCGAGGTGGGACTAAACTTCCATCGCACCTCGCCGTGCCAGGAACAGGCCTTTAGTCCCGGTTGGTGGCTCCAACTGCGACTAAAGGCCCCCCTTTAGTCGTGTTTGGAGCCACCAACCAGGACTAAAGGTGAAATTCACCCAGGCCAAGCGGCGGGAAGCCAGGCCTTTAGTCCTGGGTGGTGGCTCCCCCTTTAGTCGCGGTTGGAGCCACCAACCGGGACTACACTACAAGAAATATGTCAACTTGCGACCATCACTATTGGTCGCTGAATGGTCGTTGTTTTTCATTTGCGACCTTTTTATGACCAAAAACAATTGATCAAAAGCTGACCTTCTTTAATGAAAATTAACGACCTTCTCTGTGATATGGTCGTAGAAGGCAACGACCAAAACAAAATGTCGTTGGTTCAACGACCTTTTGTTTTGGTCGCTGGATGTCTGCCCAGGCCACGTCGGATCCGACGTGGCAGGCTGACATGGCAAAATTGCGACCAATTGGATTGGTCGTTGATAAGAATCAGCCCGGTCCAATTTGGTGTCTATATGGGCCGAGCCCATTAATTCAGCCCATTTAATGTATTTTTTCCCCGTGCTTTGATTAGCTACATGGGCCAAGCCATTTTGTTTAGCTTCATGGGCCAAGCCATTTTGTTTCTAGTACGTGGCCTTCTAGTCAATTTCTTTTTTAGGCTTCAACCCTTTTACAGTCCATTTCTATTTTCAGCCTCAGCCTTTTATAGTACACTTCTTTTCTGGGCCTTGGCCTTTTTAGGCCATTTACTTTTTGGGCCTTTTTCAGACCTTTTTCAATAAGTTGGTACCACTGTTCAGCTTTCTATTTCTCATCTTTTCACAGTAAACAAATGTCGGGGAAAACAAACAGGGGCATGTATTTTCCCTTGACTCGTGCACGGACAACACCAAGGCCGTGTCAAGATACAAGAGACCAAGATCTTCGAAGAACCAGCAGGCAGATTAAGAAGGCCAAGACCAAGACAGAGAAGCGAGACACCACCAGGGGAAAAGCCTCATTTACCGGGCAGGCGGACCTGGCAAGGACAAGGCCCCTCCGGAAGAAAGCATTCAAGACGTCCCGGCAGGGCCTGCCGGGACTCACGAGGGCAAACACACCTCACCAAGCCATCTCACCATGACCCACGTCGTTGATCAATGCAGTGTCAAGCCTCAAAGTGACTAAGTGGCAGCCATCCGCCACATGGCGGCCTCTTTCTACAGGAAATACCTACAGATGACACCCGTCCTGCAACGTGTCAAGCAAGCGGGCATGGAGATGGCAAGACGAGCCCGGCAAGGCTTGCCGGGCAAGCAACGATGTGATGTTGAGCGGTGCATTTAATGCACTCTGTTAGCCTATAGAATTAGGTATGATAGCACTGTTTGCTATCTTATCAGTGCATAATGACTGTTTTGCCACTATGTTGACCCCTTAACCTATAAAAGGAGGCCCATGGCAACCGTAGCAAGGGTTGGAAAGTTGAACAACCCCACACTCTTACGCGCGTAGTCACTTCCTCCCCAGGGCGAGCCTGCCGGGCAAGTGTACTACGCTCCACCACCATTTTTCTACCATGAATCCACCAAAGCAGGAGTAGGGTTTTACGCCTCGCGGCGGCCCAAACCTGGGTAAAATTGCCCGTGTGATCTTTGCCGTGCTGCCCCATGTTCATCTGCTCTTTGTGCAACGCGGCATCCCCCCTACCGAACCAGCAAGGGGCCCCTTGGCCCCATAGGTGGCCGTGGTTTCCCACGACAACAAATGACAATTGTTTCAAATGGAACAGCAAGACAAACTACATAATACTTGAAATGATATGTTGAATAGCCTATTACAGTCTTTACAAATTATTCATACAACCAGATATGCTGACTACTATACAACATAACTACCTACTCTTTGCTTTGTCCGGCTTCAGGCATCTTCAAATTTCTTCAGCCTTGAGCTACTGTAAAAAAGAGGCAACGCCACACTTTTAGAGCTTGATGAAGGCATAAATGTACATTTGGTTGGGCATGAAAGTCATGCTGCAACCCCACATAGAAGCATAATCATAATCACAAATACATCAACAACCTTAATTCAAGCAAAGGATCGGCTGGCAGAGCATGAAAAAGGAAGCACCAAATGGCAAGAATGATTACATCATCTTAGTCGAAAGACTTTAAACAGGATTAATGGATACAAGGATAATACAAGAATAGGAGAAACTATCATAGTACGGAAATGGTATCACAGAATTATATAGCTAACTCAATGACAAATTGTAATGTTTTACTCAACGTATGAAACTAAAAGGACTTTTCTGGTTAGTCACTAGCAATGTGCATTTTTAACTTCAATAATTGCAAAAATTACATAGTATGAAGGCAATATTCTAAAGATCAAAACAGATGAAGCTCACAACAAGATATAACCACAAGTCAACTATATCTACTCATATTTTGCGTGTCCAAGTTGGTACCGGTGGAAGGGTGTACCTCGATGTAGGGCATGAGGAGGAAGAGCTGGAGCGCCCACCTAAACTGCAGCTCGACAGTAACCATGTAGGCAAGCACCACCAGACACTTGGGCGTGTCAAAAAGGAGACCATGTCTTTAACAACACTCAATGTGCACCTGCATCAAGTAGAGGCACCAAAACTAAGAGCTGGGACCAAAATTTACATCAAAAAGAAGTTTAAAATATAAGTATGTGGCATCGCATAACTAAAGAAAGCATATAATGTGTAAACATAACATGTTCAAAAATGGAGCTAGGTTCTGTCCAGGACTACTAGTCAGCTCACACCGTAAACATAATATTTGTTCATCCTATACAAGAGAAAAGCTGAGAAACTGAGACCAAAATGTACATCAAACCGAAGTTCAAAATATAAGTATGTGGCAGCTACAGAAACCATATAATGTGTAAGCATAACATTGACAAAAATGGAGCAAAGTTCTCTCCAGGATTATTAGTCAGCTCACACTGTAAACATAACATTTGTTCTTCTTATATAACAAAAAGCTCAGAAATGGTGATCGATTGGTCTAGAAATGCAATATATGAGCCCAGCTGCAACTAAAAATTGCTAGCATACTCAAAGTGGTAGTGGCTAAAACATAAGCATTGTTCCAAGACAAACCACGGTAATCATCAGTACTGGATTAAACACAATGCTATCTTCATATTAGCAAACAGAACATTTTGTTTTCATATTCTCAGTAAGCAATTATAGTCTGCTTCAACCCATGTTCTGGAAAAGATGTTTATCCCTCCCAGGAGTACATTTGATGGTTTATTTGGTAACAGTAAGTACCCTCATCACATAGAAATAGTATCCAGAAGAGTAACAATAAGGTTTAATTAAAGTAGAATAGATCAAGATTTCTAGTGTTCCTATAATGATGCTTCTGAGATTAGCACAGTTTTTGTGGTCTGTGCATGACCTGAAATTGCTAGTTTAGGATACCTTAGTTGGGACCTTTTCCCTGACTTGTTTTTTTGTGTAAGTTTTTTTCCTCGCAAAATATTTTAGCTATTGCTGACCTGAAAAAAAGACAAACAGAAGAGAACTTTTAAGAGCCTTGACACAAAATGCTTCCATGATATAATAGCTTGAAATTTAAGCATTTCCTGATTCACATAAGCAATTCAAATGCACAATCTTAAGGTGTTGAATTTCACAATCTTGGTGTGCAAAGCAACATCGTCCGAAAACTTCATCTCAGGTATAATACTCCATACAACTATAAGACCAAGTTTTTCATAGTAGCTCAAACAGGAGATTTCAATATGGAAAAGATAAGATAAAAAATAGGCCACATATTTTTCTGTTAGCAGACAAAAATAGGCCACATATTTCAATACAGAAATTAAGTTGTAATGAAACTGGTCCCTTCAATGTTTACTTTATTTGTACATAAAGACTGAAAGTTCAAGAGAACTATTGGATGTTAAACAGTTTCAACATGTTTAAATAACAGTGTAACAAAAGGCAGCCACGGCTCGACGATCGTGGTATCACACACCACGTTGGCAACAAAGGGGAGGGACCAAAAAACTCACCTAAACCACTCACGTGGAGTCTAGCACCACTGGCACCACCTCCCATTCCTGCTCAAATGGAGTAGTATGTCATGGGACAGTGAATTATCAATTATGGCATTTAACAAAAAAAATGCCATTTAACAAGTGCACAAATAATTGCATTCAAGGAAAACAGGAAGTTTACACGATAATATGTCATGGGACAATGACCTATCAATCACATAACACAGTCCAATAGAAACGTCTCTATTTGCCCATAAACTAAACCAAGATAGTATGAATTGCGGCTACAACCAACCTACATCAGCCATGGTACTAAGAAGAGCACTGGGTCAGCCTCCTATATGATACGTCCATTTTGCATCATGTTTACCTACTGTTATTTATAATGTTTTTATGCATAATAATGCCTTTTGGAGTAATTCTAATGCCTTTTCTCTCATAATATGCAAGGTATACACAAAGAGGGAGAATTTCGGCAACTGGAAATCTGGACCTGAAAAAGCTACGTCAGGTTACCTATTCTACACAACTCCAAATGAGCTGAAACTTCACGAGGATTTTTTATGGAATAAATAAGAAATACTGGAGCAAATAACTACCGGAGGGGGGCCACCTGGTGAGCACAAGACACCAGGGCGCGCTAGGCCCCCCAGGCGCGCCCTGGTGGGTTGTGCTCAGCCCAGTCCACCTCCAGTGCCCATCTTCTGGTATATCGGTCATTTTGACCTAGAAAAAATCAGGAGAGGACTTTTGGGACGAAGCGCCACCGTCTCGAGGCGGAACTTGGGCAGGAGCAGTTTTGCCCTCCGGCGGAGCGATTCCGCCGGGGGAACTTCCCTCCCGGAGGGGGAAATCATCATCATCATCATCACCAACAACTCTCCCATCTTGGGCAGGGCAATATCCATCAGCATCTTCAACAGCACCATCTCCTCTCAAACCCTAGTTCATCTCCCGTGTTCAATCTTTGTACCGGAACTATAGATTGGTACTTGTGGGTGACTAGTAGTGTTGATTACATCTTGTAGTTGATTACTATATGGTTTATTTGGTGGAAGATTATATGTTCAGATCCATTATGCTATTTAATACACCTCTGATCTTGAGCATGATTATCATTTGTGAGTAGTTACTTTTGTTCTTGAGGTCACGGGAGAAATCATGTTGCAAGTAATCATGTGAACTTGATATGTGTTCGATATTTTGATGATATGTATGTTGTGATTCCCTTAGTGGTGTCATTTGAACGTCGATTACATGACACTTCACCATATTTGGGCCTAAGGGAATGCATTGTGGAGTAGTTATTAGATGATGGGTTGCGAGAGTGACAGAAGCTTAGACCCTAGTTTATGCGCTATTCCGTAAGGGACCGATTGGATCCAAAAGTTTAATGCTATGGTTAGAATTTATTCTTAATACTTTTCTCGTAGTTGCGGATGCTTGCGAGGAGGTTAATCATAAGTAGGAGGTTTGTTCAAGTAAGAACAGCACCTAAGCACCGGTCCAACCACATACCAAATTATCAAAGTAGCGAACACGAATCGAACCAACATGATGAAAGTGACTAGATGAAATTCCCGTGTACCCTCAAGAACACTTTGCTTATCATAAGAGACCATTTTGGCCTGTCCTTTGCCTCAAAAGGATTGGGCTACCTTGCTGCACTTTAGTTACTACTATTGTTACTTGCTCGTTACAAATTATCTTGCTATTAAACTACTCTCTACTTACAATTTCAGTGCTTGCAGACATTACCTTACTGAAAACAGCTTGTCATTTCCTTCTGCTCCTCGTTGGGTTCGACACTCTTACTTATCGAAAGGACTATGATTGATCCCCTATACTTGCGGGTCATCAAGGCTCTTTTCTGGCGCCGTTGCCGGGGAGTGAAGCGCTCTTGGTAAGAAAAAATTATTACTACGTGCTGAAATTTATTGTCACTTGTTACTATGGAGAGCAATCCTGTGAGGGGTTTGTTCGGGGTATCTTCACCTCGATCGGAACCACAATTAGATGCCCCTCAACCTAATGCACCTACTGAAAATATTGAATATGAATTTCCTTCGGGTATGATAGAACAACTGCTAGCTAATCCTTATGCAGGTGATGGAACCGAACATCCTGATATGCACTTGATATATGTGGACAAAATTTGTGGATTGTTTAAGCTTGCAGGTTTACCCGGGGATGAAGCTAAGAAGAAGGTTTTCCCTTTATCTTTGAAGGGAAAAGCATTGACATGGTATAAGCTATGTGATGATATTGGATCTTGGAATTGGAATCGGTTGAAATTGGAATTCCATCAAATTTTTTATCCTATGCATCTAGTTCATTATGATCGGAATTATATATATAATTTTTGGCCTCGTGAAGGAGAAAGTATCGCTCTAGCTTGGGGGAGGCTTAAGTCAATGTTATATTCATGCCCCAACTATGAGCTCTCAAGAGAAATTATTATTCAGAATTTGTATGCTCGGCTTTCTCGTAATGATCAATCCATGCTCGATACTTCTTGTACTGGTTCCTTTATGAAGAAGACTATTGAATTCCGGTGGGATCTTTTAGAAAGAATTAAATGCAACTCTAAAGATTGGGAACTCGACGAAGGTAAAGAGTCAGGTATTGAGCTTAAGTTTGATTGTGTTAAATCTTTTATGAATACCGATGCTTTTCAAAAGTTTAGCACTAAATATGGACTTGACTCTGAGATAGTAGCCTCCTTTTGTGAATCTTTTGCTACTCATGTTGATCTCCCTAAGGAGAAGTGGTTTAAATATCACCCACCTATTAAAGAAGAAATTAAAGAACCGGTAATAGCTAAAGATGAAACAATTATCTACAATGTTGACCCAGTTGTTCCTACTGCTTATATTGAAAAACCGCCTTTCCCTGTCAGGATGAAGGAACATGCTAAAGTCTCAACTGTGGTCAATAAAAGTTATATTAGAACACCTAGACCAGCTGAACAAATCAAGGTAGAACCTAGTGTTGCTATGGTGAAGGATCTCTTGGTCAATAATATTGATGGGCATGTTATTTGCTTCGTTGGTGAAGCTACTAGAATTGCCAAACCCGATGGGAAAGATAAACATAGACCCATTGTTGGCATGCCTGCTGTCTCAGTTAAAATAGGAGATCACTGTTATCATGGTTTATGTGACATAGGTGCTAGCGTAAGTGCTATTCCTTTTACCTTATATCAAGAAATTATGAATGACATAGCACCCGCTGAAATAGAAGACATAGATGTTACTATTAAACTTGCTAATAGAGACACCATCACACCACTTGCTATTGTTAGAGATGTTGAAGTCTTGTGTGGGAAAGTAAAATACCCTACTGATTTTCTTGTTCTTGGTTCCCCACAAGATGACTTTTGTCCCATTATCTTTGGTAGACCTTTCTTGAACACCGTTAATGCTAAACTAGATTGTGAGAAACAAACTGTCGGTGTTAGCTTTGGTGATGAGTCTCATGAGTTTAATTTTTCTAAGTTTAGTAGAAAACCTCATAAGAAAGATTTACCTAGTAAGGATGAAATTATTGGTCTTGCTTCTATTGCTGTACCCCCTACTGATCCTTTAGAACAATATTTGCTAGATCATGAAAATGATTTACATATGCATGAAAGAAATGAAATAGATAAGATTTTCTTTGAACAACGTCCTCTGCTTAAACACAATTTGCCCATTGAAACTCTAGGAGGTCCTCCTCCACCTAAAGGTGATCCTGTGTTTGAATTAAAACAATTGCTAGACACTTTGAAATATGCTTATCTTGATGAGAAAAAGATATATCCTGTTATTATTAGTGCTAACCTTTCAGAACATGAAGAAGAAAGATTATTGAAAGTTCTAAGGAAGCACCGAGCTACTATTGGATATACTCTTGATGATCTTAAGGGCATTAGTCCCACTCTATGTCAGCACAAAATTAATATGGAACCTGATGCTAAACCCGTTGTTGATCACCAACATCGGTTAAATCCGAAGATGAAAGAAGTGGTAAGAACAAAAATATTGAAACTCCTGGAAGCAGGTATAATCTATCCTATAGCTGATAGTAGACGGGTAAGTCCTGTTCATTTTTTCCCTAAGAAGGGAGGTATTACTGTTGTTCCTAATGATAAGAATGAACTTATTCCACAAAGAATTGTCACAGGCTATAGAATGGTAATTGATTTTAGAAAATTAAATAAAGCAACTAGAAAAGATCATTATCCTCTGCCTTTTATTGATCAAATGCTAGAAATATTATCTAAGCACACACATTTTTGCTTCCTTGATGGATATTCTGGCTTTTCACAAATACCTGTTTCTCAACCTGATCAAGAAAAGAGCACTTTTACTTGTCCTTTTGGAACCTATGCTTATAGACATATGCCTTTTGGTTTATGAAATGCGTCTGCTACCTTTCAAAGATGTATGACTGCTATATTCTCTGATTTTTGTGAAAAGATTGTTGAGGTTTTCATGGATGACTTTTCTGTTTATGGGAAGTCTTTTGATGATTGTTTGAGCAATCTTGATCGAGTTTTGCAGAGATGTGAGCAAACAAATCTTGTCTTGAATTGGGAGAAGTGCCACTTTATGGTTAATGAAGGTATTGTTTTGGGCCATAAAATTTCTGAAAGAGGTATTGAGGTGGACAAAGCCAAGGTTGATGCAATTGAGAAAATGCCATGTCCTAAAGATATCAAAGGTATTCGTAGTTTCCTTGGTCATGCTGGTTTCTATAGGAGATTTATCAAAGACTTTTCTAAAATTTCTAGGCCTCTTACAAACCTTTTGCAAAAGGATATTCCTTTTGTTTTTGATGATGATTGTTTAGAAGCCTTAGAAACACTCAAGAAAGCCTTAATTACTGCACCTATTGTTCAACCACCTGATTGGAACTTGCCTTTTGAAATTATGTGTGATGCTAGTGATTATGCTGTTGGTGCTGTTCTAGGACAAAGAGTTGATAAGAAACTAAATGTTATCCATTATGCTAGTAAAACTCTAGACAGTGCCCAGCGAAATTATGCTACTACTGAAAAAGAATTTTTAGCAGTTGTGTTTGCTTGTGATAAATTTAGATCCTACATTGTTGATTCTAAAGTGACTGTTCACACCGATCATGCTGCTATAAAATATCTTATGGAAAAGAAAGATGCCAAACCTAGACTCATTAGGTGGGTTCTCTTGCTACAAGAATTTGACTTACATATCACTGATAAAAAGGGAGCTGAGAACCCCGTAGCTGATAACCTGTCTAGGCTTGAAAATATTCTTGATGACCCACAACCTATTAATGATAGCTTTCCTGATGAACAGTTAGCTTCAATAAATGTTTCTCATAACACTCCTTGGTATGCTGACTATGCTAATTATATTGTTGCTAAATACATACCACCTAGCTTCACATACCAACAAAAGAAAAAATTCTTCTATGCTTTAAGACATTACATTTGGGATGACCCACATCTTTATAAAGAAGGGGTAGATGGTATTCTTAGACGTTGTGTACCTGAGCATGAATAGGAATAAATCCTATGGAAATGTCACTCCGAAGCTTATGGAGGACATCATGCGGGAGACAGAACTGCTCATAAGGTATTGCAATCTGGGTTTTATTGGCCTACTCTCTTCAAGGATGCCCGTAAGTTCGTCTTATCTTGTGATGAATGTCAAAGAATAGGTAATATCGGTAAGCGTCAAGAAATGCCTATGAATTATTCTCTTGCTGTTGAACCATTTGATGTTTGGGGATTCGATTACATGGGACCTTTTCCTTCCTCTAATGGGTATACTCATATTTTGGTTGCTGTTGATTATGTTACTAAGTGGGTAGAAGCTATTCCAACTAGTAGTGCTGATCACAACACCTCTATTAAAATGCTTAAGGAAGTTATTTTCCCGAGGTTTGGAGTCCCTAGATATTTAATGACTGATGGTGGTGCACACTTTATTCATGGTGCTTTTCGTAAAATGCTTGCCAAGTATGATGTTAACCATAGAATTGCATCACCCTATCATCCTCAGTCTAGTGGTCAAGTTGAACTTAGCAATAGAGAAATACAATTAATCTTACAAAAGATTGTCAATAGGTCCTGGAAGAATTGGTCTAAGAAATTAGATGATGCACTTTGGGCTTATAGAACAACATATAAAAATCCTATGGGTATGTCTCCTTATAAAATGGTTTATGGAAAAGCTTGTCATTTGCCTCTTGAGTTAGAACATAAAGCATATTGGGCAATTAAAGAACTCAACTATGATTTCAAACTTGCTGGTGAAAAGTGGTTATTTGATATTAGCTCATTAGATGAATGGAGAACCCAAGCCTATGAAAATGCCAAGTTATTTAAAGAAAAAGTTAAAAGATGGCATGATAAAAGAATCCAAAAGCGTGAGTTCAAAGTTGGAGAATATGTTCTTTTGTACAACTCTCATTTCAGATTCTTTGCAGGAAAACTCCTCTCCAAATGGGATGGACCCTATGTTATCGAGAAGGTTTATCGATCTGGAGCTATCAAAATAAATAATGCCGAAGGTACTAACCCGAAGGTTGTTAATGGGCAACGAATAAAACATTATATCTCAGGTACACCCATTAATGTTGAAAGTAATGTTATCCAAACCATGACACCGGAAGAACACATAAAAGAAACCTTCCGGAACACTCCAGAATCGTGAAAAAAGGGAGGTACGTGATACGGTAAGTAAATTGACTCCGAAAAATCCATAAAAATATTTTTTGTCAGTTTTGGAATATTTAGAAAATTAGGAAAATAAGAAACTACTAGGAAGGTGACCCTAGTGGGCACAAGACACCAGGGCGTGCCTGGCTTGCCAGGCGCGCCTAGGTGGGTTGTGCCCACCTCGGGTACCTTCCGGACACCGTTTTTCTTTCGTTTGCTTGTTTCCCAAGATAAAAAAAATCTTTATATACCCCCCCGAACCTATTGACCACCGTATCACGGAGAAATCTCCTGTTTTCTTTTCCTTACTGTTTTCTGACAGATCCAATCCACCATGGCCTCCTCAAGCTCCTCCAAGGACAAGTTCTTCGAGAACGTCATCAACCCATATTTGCGAGAGGTGATGCAGCAGCCTCAAGCTATACAGATGCGTGAGGGGGTGCTCCACATCCGCGATGTGCAAGGCCCCAAGGGGACTGGATCCGTGGAGGCTAGGCTTGAAGCTATGGAGCAGGAAGTCTTCCGGTGCAAGGGGATGGTGGAACGTGGACTCAATACCAATCACCTCATGATCGCGGACTACACCCGCGATCTCAAGGTGGTTGGCAAGTCTATGAAGGACATCATTTTCTCCTTCAACAAGCAAATCAACTTCCTCCAGAGCCAGATATACGACCTTCAAAACCAAGTCTTTGAATATGAGGCAAGGTTTAAAGGTATGAATTTGGCTGCCAGTTGCAGGACCCGAGAGACTCACTCCTCCTCCTATAATGGTGAGCCTCTGCCATGGAAACCCGAGGACAAGATCTCTACCGCTTCATCACCACCACCTCCTTCTTCATCACCAAAAGAAAATTGAGTATCGGGTATGGGCACTCCCCTTGGCTTTCGCCAAGCTTGGGGGAGGTGCCCCGGTATCGTATCACCTCCACTATCCTTTGCCTTTACTTTTCTTAATTCGATCCATGGTTATCTTTTGCTTTAGATGAATAAAAGTTTAGTTCGATCCTTTCTTTTCGAGAGTTTGCTTAGTGATCTATCCTTGTAATCGTGTGCGAGATATATAATAAAGTTTAGTTTGAGTTTTACTTTCTTTACTTTCATGTTTCAATAAAAAGAAAGGAAATAAGTGAAAAAGATCATATGCTAATCTTATGGTAAGTAATGACATCACACAAGGAAGAGTATAAGTAGAAAATTTTATTGTAGATTGACAAACATAGTATTGGTCAATGAAGCAATTCATGAAAGAATTAATAAGGGAAGAGAAGATTCACATGCAAATACACTATCTTGGAAATATTTTGTGATTGTGAGCACCCATCAAAATATTATATGCCAAAATTGTTGACGTTGGACAAGGAAGACAATGTAATGATTTATGTTTGTTCATATTCACATAGAAGTTATATTGTCATAGATCCTTCAACATGTGGTGCTTGCCCCCTATCTTTGCTAGCCAAAAATTCCGCACCAAGTAGAGATACTACTTGTGCATCCAAAAACCCTTAAACCCAAATCTTATTTTGAGAGTCCACCATACCTACCTATGGATTGAGTTAGATCCTTCAAGTAAGTTGTCATCGGTGCAATAAGGCAATAAAATATGCTTCTAAAAGTGTTGGATCATTTAGTGTAAGGGAAAATTGAGCGTTGTACGAACTTGTGATGGCGAAGAATAAAAGCGACAGACTGCATAATAAAGGTTGCTATCACAAGGGGCAATATAACGTGACATTCTCTTGCACTAAGGGATTGAGCATACAAATAAAAAGCGCATGGCAACCTCTGCTTCCCTCTGCGAAGGGCCTATCTTTTACTTTTATGTATTTACTTTCATGCAAGAGTCAAAGTTTTTCTCTCTATTCCTTTTTTACTTTCTCTTTTGGCAAGCATCATGTGGTGAGGAAAGATCTAGGCACATATATCCAGTTGAATATGGGTAGCATGAGTTATTATTGTTGACATCACCCTTGAGGTGAATACGTTGGGAGGCGAAACTATAAGCCCCTATCTTTCTATGTGTCCGGTTGAAACGTTTTGCTCATGTGTACGCGGTTTGTGTTAGCAATCATAGAAGACTATATGATGGTTGAGTATGTGGGCTTGCCTAAAAGTCTCCGATACGTGACCCTTCCTGAAAAGATGATGAATTGTAGTTGCAAAGTTGACTGAGAACATAGTTTGTTGGTTTCCAATAAAGTTTATGCTTTATACTTCGATGTTGTGATGAATTGTTACTTATTCATGAGAAGTCTATGATAAAAGTTCTACGATGAAAGTTTTATGTTAAAGTTTGTTGCTATTATAATAAATTACATGATGCTTCTATGTCCGTATTTTGTTTTTACCGACACCTCTCTCTCTAAGCATGTGGACATGTTTTTCGATTTTGGTTTTCGCTTGAGGACAAGCGAGGTCTAAGCTTGGGGGAGTTGATACGTCCATTTTGCATCATGTTCACCTACTGTTATTTATAATGTTTTATGCATAATAATGCTTTTTGGAGTAATTCTAATGCCTTTTCTCTCATAATATGCAAGGTATACACAAAGAGGGAGAATTCCGGCAGCTGGAAATCTGGACCAGAAAAAGCTACGTCAGGCTACCTATTCTGCACAACTCCAAATGAGCTGAAACTTCATGAGGATTTGTTATGGAATAAATAAGAAATACTGGAGCAAATAACTACCGGAGGGGGGCCACCTGGTGAGCACAAGACTCCAGGGCGCGCCAGGCCCCCCAGGCGCGCCCTGGTGGGTTGTGCTAGCCCAGCCCACCTCCGATGCCCATCTTCTGGTATATAAGTCATTTTGACCTAGAAAAAATCAGGAGAGGACTTTCGGGACGAAGCATCGCCGTCTCGAGGCGGAACTTGGGCAGGAGCACTTTTGCCCTCCGGCGGAGCGATTCCGCCAGGGGGACTTCCCTCCCGGAGGGGGAAATCATCGTCATCATCATCACCAGCAACTCTCCCATCTTGGGGAGGGCAATCTCCATCAACATCTTCAACAGCACCATCTCCTCTCAAACCCTAGTTCATCTCCCGTGTTCAATCTTTGTATCGAAACTATAGATTGGTACTTGTGGGTGACTAGTAGTGTTGATTACATCTTGTAGTTGATTACTATATGGTTTATTTGGTGGAAGATTATATGTTCAGATCCATTATGCTATTTAATACCCCTCTGATCTTGAGCATGATTATCATTTGTGAGTAGTTACTTTTGTTCTTGAGGTCACGGGAGAAATCATGGTTCAAGTAATCATGTGAACTTGATATGTGTTCGATATTTTGCTGATATGTATATTATGATTCCCTTAGTGGTGTCATGTGAACGTCGACTACATGACACTTCACCATATTTGGGCCTAAGGGAATGCATTGTGGAGTAGTTATTAGATTATGGGTTGCGAGAGTGACAGAAGCTTAAACCCTAGTTTATGCGCTATTCCGTAAGGGACCGATTGGATCCAAAAGTTTAATGCTATGGTTAGAATTTATTCTTAATACTTTTCTCGTAGTTGTGGATGCTTGCGAGGGGGTTAATCATAAGTAGGAGGTTTGTTCAAGTAAGAACAACACCTAAGCACCGGTCCACCCACATACCAAATTATCAAAGTAGCGAACACGAATCGAACCAACATGATGAAAGTGACTAGATGAAAATTCCCGTGTACCCTCAAGAACACTTTGCTTATCATAAGAGACCGTTTTGGCCTGTCCTTTGCCTCAAAAGGATTGGGCTACCTTGCTGCACTTTAGTTACTACTATTGTTACTTGCTCGTTACAAATTATCTTGCTATTAAACTACTCGCTACTTACAATTTCAGTGCTTGCAGACATTACCTTACTGAAAACCGCTTGTCATTTCCTTCTGCTCCTCGTTGGGTTCGACACTCTTACTTATCGAAAGGACTACGATTGATCCCCTATACTTGTGGGTCATCACTATACACCCAACCTACAGCATTTGCGGCTACACCCAAACTACAGCAGCAGTTCTACCGGTAGCAACAGATGGCGTCAGTTGTCTCACCTACAGAAGTTCACCAGGAGCGAAGTTGAGCAGGTTGCAGCAACACAAATTGTCAAAGCCAGGTGCAAGGAACAATGGTAACACATGCATGCAGTGGCAAGTACTTTGTTAACACCAATCTTGTTGCAGAAATGATTAAGGGGAAGATATGGTTCAGGTTCAGGACAACCAAACCAGAAATCAGATCACAACTGATATACATATAATGCAGCTTGAACATGAGGATCCATACAAACAAACTAGGTAGCATTTGCAACCAGACAAACAAATGCAGGTTGAGCATGAGCATCACTAGGCCAACCCAACTATTCAAGATTGAGCGTGAGCAGCCAGACATGCAACCAAACAAGCATCCGAATCACTGGCATAAAACAGTGCTTCAACCACTTGCTACCTATGCCACGTACGGTGCATCATCGAAACGAAATTTTGCATTTCTGACGAAGAGGCATTACCGCGAACACTTGGCGTGCATGGTGTAGGTGCTGCTGCTTGGGCGCGCCCGGTGGCGGAGATCCAGGCCAACGTGGCCGTGCGTCCAGCGGCAGGACTCCGCGGCGCCCCCGGTGGCTGGGGTCGAGGGAGGAGGGAGCTGGCGGGCGGCCGGCAGCGGGGGTCGAGGGAGGAGGAGGCTAGCGCGCGAGCAGTGGGTGGAGGGCCTTGGCTTGTTGACCACGCGCGTCACCAGTGGAGGTGCCAGGTGAGTACGGACGGGGTAGCCACAGCCGGCCGTGGATCCCGGCCACCGGCGGCGGAGCTTGAGCGGTGATGGATCCCGGCCACCGGCAGTGGCGCAATCTCCTCATCCTCCGCCCACGCCATCATCGGAGCGCCGTGCCTCTGCGGGGAGGAGGGGCAGGACGACGAGTGGTAGTCGGGCGACTGCGAGGAGATGGCGCCGCAGTAGTCGGGCAGCGGCGAGGAGATGAGGACGAGGAGATGGCGGCGTCGGTGGCGGCGGTGAGGAGGTGGGATCTGGGGGATCGAGGGGAGGGGGAGAGAGTGGGTCGATCGGATCTGGGCCTCTGGGGGATCGAGGAGAGGCTGGGTGGGTGAGTTAGGGTTTTTTTTCTTGGGAGAAGCTCCACCGTTGGATGGGTGTGTGATGGATGGCTCAGATTGCGTCCAATTTGGTGATCCGCGTGAAGGCAGTTTCTCGCATCTCATTGATCCATCCACTCTGATTTTTTTAACATAACAATGGCATAGTTTGTCAATCTTATGGCCACATTCATGGCATAGTTTGTTCAAATGATTTAATATTGTGCACAAGGATGCATCTTGGAATGGCAAACAATGTTGGCTAAGGAAGTTTTTATTTTTTTTGGATGAAAAATTCATTTTCCATTATTCGAGTGCCTAAAATGAGTTTTTTTGTGAAGGACCTACCATATATTTGTTGTAAAATTGTACCACACCATTTTTAGAAATTATTAGGCCATATTTAATGTACAATTGAGGAAATGGTTGTGTGTTAAAAGCTTTGATCCACCTCTCATGAAAAAGACAAATTTCCGCTGATTCAGTAGGAAGCAGGTCAAATTTGAACTGCAGCTGCCTCATAGTTTGCTCATGATTTTTTCCAAAAATCATTTCTAGGTACATAAGTATCTATTTAATTAGAGAAACATCAAATTTTTTCCAATATTCAACCACTAGCTAGGATCGGTCATGCGTGCCGTTTTGACCGCATTTTGAAACGGGTATGAAAAATTCAAAAAAAATCAAAAAATTGGAAAACCTTCGCATTGTGTCATTAAGTATGACCAAGTTACCAGGAAAAATAATAAACTTGTAATATGGCAATTATTTTAAAAGGTGTTCTCAGAAATGAGTTATCATATGTGAAGATTCATGGCTTTCAAGCCAAATGATCAATCTTATGGCCACATTCATGGCATAGTTTGTTTAAATGATCTAATATTGTGCACAAGGGTGCATCTTGGAATGGCAAACAATGTTTCCTAAGGAAGTTTTCATTTTCTTTGGACGAAGAATTCATTTTCCATTTTTCGAGTGCCGAAAATTAGTTTTTTTGTGAAGGACCTACCATATATTTGTTGTAAAATTGGACCAAAACAATTTTCTAAAATATTAGTACATATTTAATGTACAATTGAACAAATGGTTGGGTGTCAAATTTTTTGATCCACCTCTTGTGAAAAAGATAAATTTCCGCTGATTCAGTAGGAAGCGGGTCAAATTTGAACTGTAGCTGCCTCATAGTTTGCTCTTTATTTTTTCTAAAAATCATTTCTAGGTACATAAGTATCTATTTAATTAGAGAAACACCAAAAATATTCCAAGATTCAACCACTAGCTAGGAACGGTCATTCCCGCCGTTTTGACCGCATTTTGAAACGGGCATAAAAAATTCAAAAAAAATCAAAAATTGGAAAACCTTCGCATTGTGTCATTATGTGTGACTAAGTTACCAAAAAAATAATAAACTTGTAATACGGCAATTATTTTTAAAAAGTGTTCTCAGAAATGAGCTATCATGTGTGAAGATTCATGGCTTTCAACCCAAATGCTCAATCTTATGGCCACATTCATGGCATAGTTTGTTTAAATGATCTAATATTGTGCACAAGGGTGCATATTGGAATGGCAAACAATGTTGCCTAAGGAAGTTTTCATTTTCTTTGGACGGAAATTTTATTTTCCATTTTTCGAGTGCCCAAAATGACTTTTTTTGTGAAGGACCTTCCATATATTTGTTGCAAAATTGTACCAAATCAATTGTATAAAATACTAGGACATATTTAATGCATAATTGACCAAATGGTTGGGTGTCAAAAGCTTTGATCCACCTCTCATGAAAAAGACAAATTTCTGCCGATTCAGAAGGAAGCGGGTCAAATTTGAACAGCACCTGCCTTATAGTTTGCTCTTTATTTTTTTTCCAAAAATCATTTCTAGGTATATAAGTATCTAGTTAATCATAAATACATGGTTTGGTGGCGATACGTCGAGGTTTGGACGGTGGCCGAGGGCCCCAACTCCAGAGCGCGTGAACTCGCATGCCCGCCACGTGGTCACCGCATGACCGTGGCATTGCCACGTGTTCTGTGTGCCCTAGGCATGTCTAGTAGGTTGGGAACTCCCCCGGTAGGTGACAGGAAGAAGAAGGCAATAGAAGAATCTCACGAGGAGACTGAACCGAGCTCAAACATGAATTAGCAGCCAAGTGTTTGATTAGTGGTGGGGAAAATGCACATGGCCAATGGGCCTGCATTTTGGCCGAGGATGATCATCTACTAAGGACACTGTCTTGGAAAATTTGCTGCCCAAATGGAGGAGCCTAGGTGTCACTTGCTTTGCAAAGTACCACACTGGACAGAAATATGAATGTTGAAGCTGGACGCAAATGAATGAATGGATTGATCTGAAATTTCGAGGAGGATGATAATTTGGCCATATGAAGACACTTTAAAAATTTCATATTATTTGGATAAATAAAAATGGTACTTCCTTCACAGTGCTCTCCTCTGAACAGAAAATTGGGAAAAATGTTGAGGGAAATTGGCTAGAATAAATGAGCTAAAATTTGGTGGAGGGAGGTTCTATGGGCAGGGTCATGTCCTCGTAAATTTTCAGCAATTATAAATTAACATAATATATAGTTGCTTCACAAACTGAAAAAATTACCAAAAAAAAAGATTGGATGGTGAGCTCACATGGATTGTTAGATGGGGCTCAAATTTTGTGGAGAGCTATGATTTGGGAATATAGAAGATGTGGAAAAAATTAAGCTCATTAGGATATGCCTAGCTAGTACTTCTTCACAATGGTTCTAGCTGAACAGAAACTTTGGAAATTTGCCGAGGAAGATTTACCAGGCAAATGGAGCTAAATATTGTCATGAGGTAATGATTTGGATAGTAAAGAATGCCCAATTTTTTTGGGAATTTTTGGAATGACAGAAATATAGGCTGCTTCACAACCTAGGGCAAAAATTGACATATAGACATGACACATAGGCAAAACTGATGAGGTGCCGCCTAGTCATAGCAATGCACCACAATTTACAAGGCTATGACCATCTATATTGGTCGTTATCAGCTAGAAATAAGGCAGCGGACCAGTGCTGTTTGCTTTACGACCATTTCGTGTAAGGAAATTACGACCTTTCTGACCAAAATGGTCGTTATGGTTTAGGGTTTGGAGCCCCTCGAACAACTTTTGACCAATTGGTCTCAAATGGTCGTAGATTTATGACCAGTTCTTCCAGGGTCACTGACAGAAGGTCACAAGTTGACATATTTCTTGTAGTGCTAAAGGCCCTGTATATAAGCAGGACTTTGCAAAATTTGCAAAGTCATCTGCATTTCCCCCCGATGATGCCGAACACAGGACGCCGCTGTCGGTGTCAAAACCGGCAGATCTCGGGTAGGGGTTCCCAAGCTGTGTGTCTGAGGATCGATGGTAACAATGGACAATGGGGACACGATGTTTAACCAGGTTCGGGCCCTCTTAATGAAGGTAAAACCCTACGTCCTGCTTGATTGTATTCGATGAGTATAGGGGTTACAAGAGTTGATCTACCTCGAGATCGTAATGGCTAAACCCTAGCTGTCTAGCCTATGATTATTCTGATTGCCTCTATGGACTAAACCCTCCAGTTTATATACACACCGGAGGGGCCTAGGGTTGTACAGAGTCGGTTTACAGAAGAAGGAAATAATACATCCGGACACCAAACTTGCCGTCCACGCATATAGGAGTCCTACCCAGACAAGGGGGATGGTCTTCTGCTTTATCTTCACGGCCCATCAGTCCGGCCCATATCGAATAGACTGGACACCCGAGGACCCCCTAATCCAGGACTCCCTCAGTAGCCCCTGAACCAGTCTTCGATGACGATGAGTTTGGCACGCGGATTATCTTCGGGATTGCAAGGCGGGTTCCTTCCCCCGAAAATTTTAAGTTAGCTCCATGCATAAAGAAACTGTATCCGGCTCTGCATAATCAATACAACCCTTTGCCACGAAGGCAAGATGTCAAAATAGGAACGGTGTCTTTTACTAACAACTTTTTCGGCGAAGCGTCACACTTGACTCTTTAACATTTCGAACCGTTTTCACGCCTCCCGTTTTGCGTTTCGAGGTCTAGCCTTCATTGGCACGTCTTCTCAAAACAGAGATCATGCCCGCCCATTACGGGATTCTCATCAATATGGTTTGGGTAATCCAACCGCACCTTACACACGATTTCGTTGGGAACAGGCGAGGTTTATGGCTTGAGAAGGGGACGTTTGGTATTTTTACCGTCTATAAGAGGATAAAGATCCCTCCATTTTCCCCACGCCTTCCTCGAGCTTCTGTCTCCCAATCTCCAAGCTCCAGCGCCCATAGCTCCAATCTCCTCCACCGCTGTCACCCACCCCAGCAATGGCCAGGTCCGGCTCCAAGGGCAAGTGGGAGGCCTCCACCGTCACTGAAAAGGACGTCAAGGAGCTCCGGAGCGCGAGCTATTTGTCTGCGGATATCGCGCATAGGATCCCTGACAAAGATCAGGTCATTCCTACTCTGGAGCCCGGTGAGAGGGTCATCTTCATCCCCCATTTCCTTCGGGGGCTAGGGTTTCCCCTCCACCCCTTCGTCCGGGGACTTATGTTCTACTACGGGCTAGATTTCCATGATCTAGCCCCAAATTCCTTCCTTCACATATCGGCATTTATCGTCGTGTGTGAGGCTCTTCTCCGCATCCCCCCACACTTCGGCCTATGGCTCAAGGTCTTCAATCTGAAGCCGAAGGTGGTCGACGGACAGCATGCGGACTGCGGCGGGGCTATGGTGAGCAAGCTCCCCAACGCCGTTTGGCCCAAAGGGGCATTTGTGGAGACGGTCAAGTTGTGGCAGCAAGAGTGGTTCTACATCACCGAACCCCGCGACGCCAACTGGGCGGCCACGCCAGACTTTAGATCCGGACCCCCCACGAGACTCATATCATGGACCGCCAAGGGTCTTGATTGGGGGTCCAAACCGGAGGTGAAGGTGCCCCAAAAACGCATCTCCGACATGTTGGGTGAGAACACTGGTCCCACAAATGTGATTCAAGTGATGCTTTTCCGCCGCATCCTTCCTTGCCAGCTCCAGGCCTCCCCCATGTGGGAGTTCGATCCGGAGAAGCCACGGACCCTGAAGCGCTTCTTCAGCACCACGCACCAAGATATATGGAAGAAGCTCTTCAAGGCTCAGAAAAAGTGGCCGAAGAAGAATGAAGACATCGGGCTCGACATCGAGAACCCAGCCACGGCGGTAAGCATAGCCTATCCAATCAATATTTCAGATATGATAGAAATTATATCACCCACTTTCTTTACAGGTCTGTACGACAAAGGCGGAGCGGATCAACTGTCCAGCACCGCTGCCTGAGGATCCGGCCATACCCCAGCTAACGGAGATGCTGGTCCCGGCGCCCTATCAAGCGCCGGAGAGTTAGACCAAGAATAAGAAAGGCAAGGAGGCCAAGGGCGGCCCCCGCCATAAAGGTCCTTCGGAAACAGTGTCCGGAGAGACCGAAGCCCTCTCTTCCCATGAAGGAGATGAGGAAGAAGAGGAGGAGGAGGTGGAGAGTGACTCCCCCCGTAAGGGGAGGAAGAAGAAGAGGGCGGCCTCCGAAGAACCGGAGGAGGAGGCGCCCAAGAGAGGGAAGCTGGCCCTTCCGGACAGTTCGGACTCAGAGACCGAACTAGTCCCCAAGAAGCCACCCAGGGTGAAGCCCCTGGCCGAATCGTAAGTATCCAGAAACTTACTGTTTATCTTCGGTCTACCTGCTTCCATTATATAAGTTATTTTGTTATTTGCCTTTCAGCCCTCCCCGCGAGCTCCCGCAAACCCCATCATCGGAGGGGAACTCTCTGCCACCCGAAATGGCAGAGAGTGACACGCCGACGCGTGCCACCTCGCCTATCATCATGGAGGACACCGAGGTGTCTTCCCAAAGGACCTCTCTTGGCAGAGGGGGGGGGGGCGAATGAAGCCGCCGAGAAAGCGCCCGAGGTTAATACCTCGGTCGCCGAAAACCTAGGGGAGGCGACCCCTATGGCAACCGACGGTGGGGACCCCCAACCATCCGGGCCCCAACCGGACACCATTCCGGAGACCAACACGGCTCCTGGATTGGATAAGCAACCCTCTTTGAAAGAGGGGGGAGGAGCATCAGCTCCATCGGCGACCTCCACTAATCCGGAGGCGCCCAACGCTCTGGAGGAAGCACTGCAGCGTGCTTCCATCATGGCGGAGCACCGCACCCTAATGGGTGCGATGGTGGAGAAGGTTCAGTCTGCTAAGAGCGGACTGAACGAAGCCTTCACCAGCCTACTGACAGGCTTTGAGGTATGCGACGTAATGTTCTAAAAAACATTTCATATAGAGGAATATACCTGTGTACAGACAGTAGCCCCTAAGGCTCTGTTTGGTTAAAAGAAACCGGACAGAGGATCCATATAGTATTCGAGAGAGTTAACCTGCTATGCTGTTAATGTAACAAGCTTCCCTGTTGGCGGCGACCGCCCAGGCCGCAGAAGTTTCCAAACCCAATCGGAAGCTTCAGGTGGCCAATGAGGAAATCGATCGCATTAATAAACGGTTCAATGAGACGCAAGGTATGCGTATAATGTTAAAAGTTTATTTCGATATCAGAAGTGATATGTATATTTAGAGATTAACTTATGGAATGCTTTGATTATAATCACAGCTGGCGCAGCCGAGGTCGAGACCCTCAAAAGCGCCCTTGCCCAGGCCAAAAAGGAGGCCGAGGCAAATAAGGCAGCCGCTGACAAGGCGGCTGCCGTACTGAAGATAGAGCAAGATGCCTGCCGCCAACACGAAGCTCAGGCGGCCGAAGTAGAGCAGGAGCTGAAGGATGCCATCAGCAAATGTGAAGCTTTAGAGCAGAAGACTTCGGACCAGTCTACGAAGCGCGGATCAAGTCCCGGAGTGCTCGTGAAGAGATCCATCAGGTGAGGCAGATAGCGGCTGGTAAGGCCTTTCTTTTGCAGAGTGTCTGTGGAGGTCAGAGGTATGCTTTGCTGACCCGAGTGTGGAGTTCTCCAGGCGCATTTGCGGATCTTCCGAAGAGTGCCGCTGATGCCGCACAGTACTTCTGAGCCCAGGAGGGGAACTCGACCGAGAAACTGTTCTGGTCGCAATTTGTCGCGCCGGAACACTCGACGCCTCTCCTGGGTGACCAACTACATAGGGTGGCAGGTTTGGCCATGAAGGACTTGACAGTCCAGCTCTGGCCGGCCGAGCCAATCCCTAGTAGCTACTTTGGTTTGGTGAAGCGGCTTAGCGATGCATGGCCTCAGATTGATGCATTGAAGCGCTCGGCCTGCATAGAGGGTGCCCGGATGGCCTTCGCCCGCGTCAAGATGCAATGGGCAAAGATGAAGGCCACCGAAGTGGCAACCGCAGGCCCGCCCGAAGGCAAGGATCACCGGAAGCCGGAGAGGTACTTCGATGACGTCCTAGAAGGAGCCCGAGTGATCGAGGGCCAATGCTCGAAGGATCTAATATTTGATTGAGTGTGTTTGGGTTGTACAAACAATGCGACGAACCCATGCTGTTTATATAGCTATGTTTGCGCCTTTTCTTTCAAGCGATTTTTCCTCCTGTGCGGCCGTTTATTGTTTTATTTCTGAAAGTTGCCAGTCGTCGGCTTCAGCCCCCATGTAGATGCTACAGGGGTGTTCGGCATAACACGTGAACACACTTTATCCAACGTTTTGGTCCGTAAAGGAGGTGTCAGCGTAGTGAACCAGGCAATCAGACAATGCGGCTTTATTACTTTCACTTAGCCATAGGAGTTTGACTGTGGGGCTAAGTACTAGACCCTGGTGCGTGTGCGGATATCCGGACTACGGTGCCTTTTCCACGCGGCTGGACGAAGACCAGCCCCTCGTATAACACGGAGTAAATCGCTAACGATTGTAGTATAAGACTAAGTCACCGAATAGCCGACCAGCTCTCGCTTTATCATGACAGTCAGTTTTCGGCTTTCTCTACTGAGGTATTTGACCGGACGAACCAGAAATACAATCGCAGTAGTTCTCCCTTTACTACCTTAGCCGAACGAGCGAAACATAAGGTGGTAAGCAAAGGAGCCGGGCAACCCAACTATAGACCAAAGACATGATTCGGAGCCGATGCATATAATGCAATATTCGGGACGCCGAAGAGTACCCCATAGTAGTTCGGACTTTAAAATGTGCCAGGCCGGATACAGCCCCCAGTGTTTAAAGCCGGACTAAGGCATGTGTGGCAGTCGGGCGTAGGGAGGGAAGACAGATGATAATATAAAATAGATGAGTACCAAACAAAAGTGGTGATCAACTGCTTCCTTTATGCCCTGATTAATACGTCGAGACGTGTCATTACAGATAATGCCCGAAGGCCAAGGCCTTTTTACATGCCAAAAGTTTACGCAAGGGAAAGGTTTATACAGGGCTTTTCTGAGAAAATAGTGGCTTGAAGGTCCTAATGATGCCCTGCTGCACGTCTGCGCCGTTTCTCCTTGGTTGGAAATCCTTTGAGAGGAGGAGTCGATGGTCGTCTATAAGAAAGGGGAACCTAAAACGGAGTCCCTATACAACCGTAGAGTAGGTAGGTTTTTAATGAACCTGTGGTAAAAGAGAAAGAAAAGAAAAAAGAAAGTTAAGGTCCGAATAGGGTCAAGCCGTACTATAGACCTGTTCCGCAGTATGCCTCCGGCGCTGCCCAAGGTATTTTAAGTGCGTAATTATGCACGCGTGGTACGTATGCCGCAACCTCATGGGGCGATCCGCAGAGGCCGAACTGCTATTCAAGCTCCGGATTTGCCGAGCTGTCATGCTGTAATGTTGATCAGACTCGCTTGGCGGTGTCATGGGTCTTGATGACCGATGAGCTATTGAAGCCGTTCTGTACCTTGGCTGCTAGGGCCGCGGTGTGCTCCTCAGTACGGAGGGAGCGCTCCATATTTCCATTGACTGTGATGACGCCGCGCGGTCTGAGCATTTTGAGCTTCAAATAAGCATAGTGCGGGGCTGCATTAAAGCGGGCGAAAGCAGTTCGTCCAAGCAATGCATGATAACCACTGCAGAAAGGGACGATATTGAAGATCAATTCTTCACTTCGAAAGTTATCTGGAGAGCCGAATACCACTTCCAGTGTTAAGGAACCCGTGCAGCGGGCCTCTACACTAGGTATCACTCCTTTAAAGGTAGTTTTGCTGGGCTTGATTCTTGACGGGTCAATACCTATCTTATGGACAGTGTCTTGGTAAATCAAGTTGAGACTGCTGCCGCCGTCCATAAGGACTCTAGTGAGATGGTATCCGTCGATGATGGGATCGAGTACCAGGGCCGCCGAACCTCTGTGACGCATACTGGTTGGGTGGTCCCTGCGATCGAAGGTGATCGGACAAGCCGACCAAGGGTTGAATTTCGGGGCGACAGGCTCTATGGCGTAGATGTCCCTTAATGCGCTTGCGCTCCCTCTTGGGGATATGCGTGACATATATCATGTTCACTGTTTTCACCTCGGGGGGAAACTTCTTTTGTCCCCCGGTGTTCGGAGGGCGGGGTTCATCGTCGTCCTCGCTTTGAGGTCCTTTCCCCTTATGTTCGGTATTTAATATACCGGCCTGTTTAAAAACCCAGCAATTTCTGTTGGTGTGGTTGGCAGGTTTGTCAGGGGTGCCATGGATTTGACAGGACCTATCCAGTATTTTATCCAAGTTGGACGGGCCGTCTCTATTTCCTTTGAACGGCTTCTTTCGCTGACCGGGTTTAGAGCCGCTGAATCCGGCGTTGACCGCCGTATCCTCGGTTTCTTCATTGTTGTTCTGACACTTATTTTTGCTGCGTCGTGGCCTTCCATTGCCATCCCTGGCCTCAGAGGTGCCAGGGTCGCTGGTGCTGTTGCTTCTACGAGCCAACCAGTTATCTTCGCCCGCACAGAAGCGGGTCATGAGTGCAGTGAGAGCTGCCATAGTCTTCGGCTTTTCCTGACCAAGGTATCGGGCAAGCCATTCGTCGCGGACGCTGTGTTTAAATGCCGCTAATGCTTCGGCGTCCGGACAGTCGACAAGTTGGTTCTTTTTAATTAAGAACCGAGTCCAGAGTTTGCGGGCTGACTCTCCGGGTTGCTGGACTATGTGACTCAAGTCATCAGCGTCCGGTGGCCGGACATAAGTGCCCTGAAAGTTGTCCCGAAAAGCATCCTCTAAATCCTCCCAACTGCCAATGGAGTTCTCTGGGAGGCTATTCAACCAGTGCCGTGCTGGCCCTTTTAGCTTTAGAGGAAGGTATTTAATGGCGTGGAGATCATCACCGCGAGCCATGTGAATGTGGAGAAGAAAATCTTCAATCCACACAACGGGATCTGTCGTTCCATCGTATGCCTCGATGTTTACGGGTTTAAACCCTTCCGGAAACTGGTGCTGCATTACTTCGTCAGTAAAGCACATGGGGTGTGCGGCGCCTCTATATCGGGCAACATCACGACGGAGTTCGGATGACATCCGTGTTCGGTTCTCGGCTCGAACTTGGTTATGCTTGTCGCACCAGGCTTGATGGCTGTCGTCTCGTGTTGGAGCACGTCCCCTTGATCCGTAGATTGATCTGGTCTGGCCGGCTCTATTGTCAAGGTCTTGACGTAAGTCATACGTGTAGCCCGGGGCCGCTGCCTCTTTGCCTCTACGGCGAGGTGGTGTGGGCTGGTGTTCGGCATAATTAGCCGCTTTGTCACGTCCACGTGGTAGTCGGTCCGGTTGATCAGCATGATTGTATCTTGACGGTATTGGCTCAAGGGCTTCATCGTCGAATTGTGGTAGTAGCCTGCGTTTTGGGTAGCTCTTTGTCGGGCGCTCGAGGCCGTATTTGTTCGGCGGCCAGGACCTTGGTCCATCTGTCGTCGAGCGTATCCTGTTCGGCTTGAAGCTGTTGCTGTTTCTTTTTCAGGCTCCTCGTAGTGGCGATGAGCTGTCGCTTGAAGCGTTCTTGTTCGAAGGGTTCCTCTGGCACGATGATCTTCGTTACCGAGGCTAACGTCCTCCTCGGAGGCCGGTAGATAGTTACTATCTTCCGAATCCTCATGATAGATAAGTTCGTCGGAATTGACTTGTCCCTCTTCCCTATCATCCTGCTCAAACGCAGGGTCGATGGGGTCTTTGGCATTGTCCGGAGTGCCATTATCTCCGGTGCCAGTGTTGCTGTCCTGCGCCCGACGTGATCGTGAGCAGCGCCGCTGACGCCGGCGCTTTGGTGGATCCTCGATGGGCTTGTCCTGATCTGGATCTTGAGTGCCATCGTCGTCCTGCTTCTCAGGTGTGTCCACCATGTATACATCATAGGTAGAAGTGGCCGTCCAACGCCCAGTGATAGGCGGGTTTTGACCTGGTTCGGCTCCGGCATCGTCGTCCATACCGTCGATGTCTTCGGAGGTGTAGTCTAGCATGTCAGTTAGATCCTCGACAGTGGCTATTAAGTGGGTGGTGGGTGGGACATAAAATTCCCTGCTCTCAGCCCCCAGCTTAGGCTGGTCGTAGTTCGGAGATGATACTTCCGTGATGGCGAGAGATCGCATTAGGTCCAGTGTCTCGTTTAAGAGCGAAAGCCGGACGGGCGTATGATGATTTGCGGAGCTAGGTTCGGTAATAACCACTTGACCGAGCTCAATGGACGCAGATCTCGAGAGTTCGGAGTTGACGTCCAGAGGCGAGTCCGGCTCCCCGATGTCAGGAAGAGTCACGTTTGACTGCGGGTCTGCTGACAGTATAGTCGCCTCTGGGTCTCCGGCAAGAAGCTCCATAATGGGAGAGAGTCCGGCGGGGTTTAGCCTCCCGTCTTCGGAGAGAGTGGTCCGCCCTGGATCTAAGGCCAGGGCAGGCACGAGAGTCGATCCTTGAGCGGAATCTGACGACGGATCCGACGAGCTTCTTCATGTGGGTGATGAGTGGCGACCGAGGCCGAGAACCCTTCGAAGACCAAGTCTCCATGGATATCCGCGATGTAATTCAAGCTTCCAAACATGATCTGGTGACTAGGGGCGTAGCTGTCGACCTGCTCAAGTGGCCGGTCGAGTTGGCATGTAGCGTGAAGCCGCCAAACACAAAGAGTTGACCAGGGAGAAAAGTCTCCCCGGAAACAGCATTGTTATCGATAACGAGGTGAGCCATCGATTCTTCTGTCGACAACACAACGGAACTCTCAATGAAAGCACCAATGTCGGTGTCAAAACCGGCAGATCTCGGGTTGGGGGTCCCAAGCTGTGTGTCTGAGGATCGATGGTAACAATGGACAATGGGGACACGATGTTTACCCAGGTTCGGGCCCTCTTAATGGAGGTAAAACCCTACGTCCTGCTTGATTGTATTCGATGAGTATACGGGTTACAAGAGTTGATCTACCTCGAGATCGTAATGGCTAAACCCTAGCTGTCTAGCCTATGATTATTCTGATTGCCTCTACGGACTAAACCCTCCGGTTTATATATACACCGGAGGGACCTAGGGTTGTACAGAGTCGGTTTACAGAAGAAAGAAATAATACATCCGGACACCAAATTTGTTGTCCACGCATATAGGAGTCCTACCCGGACACAGGGGATGGTCTTCTGCTTTATCTTCACGGCCCATCAGTCCGGCCCATATCGAATAGACCGGACACCCGAGGACCCCCTAATCCAGGACTCCCTCAGCCGCCAGGCTGCTGCCGTCGCCCACGCCTCCTCCCTGGCCGAGCCCCCGTCAACGCCGCCCGCGCCGGCCTTGACCCCGCCATCGCCGCCCCGGCCGCCGGCCGCCCGCGCCTCCTCCACGCCGGCCGCCCGCGTGCCTCCTCCCCGATGCCGCCCGCGCCGGCCTCGACCCCGCCATCGCCGCCCCCTCTCCGGCTATTTTTTTCACTAGATATTTGTGATTATGCTTAATTGTAGATGAATGTATATATGTATGTATGTAAATTGTAGCTATGCCCGATGTTTGTGATATGCTTAATTGTAGCTATGCAAATTTTCACTAGATGTTTGTGATATACATTTAAAAAAAATTCTTTATATGTATGTATACAATGTATGTACATATGTATTTTTAGATGAATGGTGGAATTTGCATATAGATTGTTTCTTTTTCACTAGCTATTTTTTTCTTCTGTTTTTTAGTTTTGTATACTTTTAATGTTGTATCATATGTATAGTATAATAAAAATTTGCATAGGAAAAAGTTGACCATATGTATATATAGTATAGAAAAAATTTACATAGAAAAAAGTTGAGGAATTTTGACTAAGCATAGAAAAAAGTTGACCATGTATTAAAAATATTTTAATGTTAATATCTTAATGTTGTATTTGCAAAAGTTTGTCATGCACACACACACACACACACATGTTCGCCTCGACCTCGCCCGCTGTGAGCCCCACTCCCCCTCTCCTCCCTCGAATCGAAGCCTCCGCACCGCCGCCGGTGCACACACACACAAATTTTGTTCATCTTTTTTTCATAGATAGTTTTTTTTTCACTGGACGTTGTATAGATGGCTTAGTATATATATGACTTAGCAACAAAAAAGTTGGATAGAAAACACGTTAATATCTTAATGTTGTATATATTTTAATATTGTATCTTAAAAATATTGATCGAAAACATGTTAATATCTTAATGTTGTATATATTTGAAAAAAGTTTGTCGACGATGCCTGGCCCGCATCCTTGTCGTTGGATCGGTGGCGACGACCTACTTCAGAGGCGCCATGTCCGGGACTGGGCTCCGCCGGGCTGGCACTGGGAGGTGCTATCTTCAGGGGCGCGCAGCTTGGTGAGGAACCGGGCTCCCGTCATCGACCCGGAGCTTCTTTGGTGGCGGTCGCGTGGGCCATATTCGGTGCGGAGGCTGGCGTCCCCCGCGAAGGTGATACGTCACCGTGTCAAGGAGGAGGACGAGCACGTCCGTCGCTACATGATTGCGTTGGACGTCACGTTCTCCAATACCTGACTTGTTCTTCAGGGATCTCACCCGAGCTATGATCCTGTGATCGTTCCTTCTCTTTGGGTGTCCACCGCCTGCGCCTTAGGAACCGCGAGTGAACTAGATTCTTCGATAATATTCGATCTGTATTAGCTAGTGATGTTTTATATATGATAATACTCGAGATGTATTCGAGATTATATTCGATAATATTCGAGACGATGTATTCGAGATTATATTATTCGATAATATTCAAGACGATGTATTCGAGATTATATTTGATGACGCATATTATCTGGATTATTCGAGATGTATTAGTGATATTATTCGAGATGCATATTATCTACTATGATTCAGTTTTTCCTTATTGATTGCATTCTAATTTGAATACTAAATTGTTTTATCTTTCTTCTGGATTAGTTAATAACAGAGTTTAAGATACTGAGGAAAACTTGCTAAAAGCGTTCTTTCGACATCAAAACAAAAGGGAAATACTCTTTCCTTACAACTTCAAGTGAGTGTTACTGTCTTGTGCATATTCGGTTTCGCTTACTCGAGGTTAATACTGTAATTGATGAGTTATGCGTGCGCAGGTTCCACTTTATTCTGCTATTCATTAAGCTTGACAGGGGAGTAGTAATTGTCTTAGACTCGAGACGTAAAGATCCTAAGGATTATGCGGACATGACTGAAATGCTCCAGAAGTAAGTTCAATCATTATCGCACCATATCGGCAACTTTTGTTCATTTCCTGATATCAAGTAATCATTTTCTTTGCCGGGCAGGGTTTGGAAAAAGTTCACCCGAATGGTTCCGAGTCTGAATAAGGAGCTGCGATTTACACATCCCAAAGTATGTAGTACTAGCTAGTTCCGCGCATCTCTCATTGATTCTAATTTCATCAATACCATTATCATGCTTGATTATTAGTTTGATTGAACTCTATTCTCATATAGTGCTTGTGGCAGGAAGGCGGGAATAATTTATGTGGATACTACGTTTGCAAGTTCATTCGCCACTCAACCTCTGAGCGGGTCTACTCTGACAAACAATTTGAAGTACGTAAACAATATTCACAGTTTTATTTTATTACCATCAATTGTGTTGAGTTTCATTCATATATATGTATTGACCCCCTTCTTTAAATTAGATGTGGGAGATGTGGCAAGAACTCCTACCACATGATCACATACGGGCAATTCAAGAGGAAGTGGCGGGATTCTTTCTTGACCACGTCATACATGAAAAGGGAGAATACCATATGGAAATTCAATTCGATTTTGGTGCTTGATGATGTCAGGGATCATAAGAGTTTTTAGATTGTATATATGTAGTAATTTCGGATAGATATACGAAAACTTGTTGTTCGACCAAGCCCGGAGAAAGAGAGGTCACTTCTTTCTATATATGTTCGTCATGACGATCTTGTGTAATGGTTCCTTCATTGCTATATATATGTAGTAGCTAGCGTCGAGTTGAATGGAACACTAAATAAAAATGAAACCCTAAATATAAAAGAATTGAAGGGTAAACACAAAACTAAAAGGGGGAAACACAGTATGAAAACTCCTAAACCCTCCAAAACCCCTCCTTTAAAAAAAAACCAAAAACCCTAGCGGCTGTCAGCTGCTGACGCGTGGCTGCCTTTTAGTCCCGGTCGGTGTCACCAACTGGGACTAAAGGTCCCCCAGCCACCTGCGCGGGCTCGTGCCATGTGGTAGGCCTTTGGTCCCGGGCCGTGACGAACCGCGACTAAGGGGTGGGGGGGCCTTTAGTCCCCACCCTTTACTAAAGGCCCATACGAACCGGGACTAAAATCTGATTCTGCACTAGTGAAAACTAAACCTGAAAGAGAAAAATAGAAAATCATAAATAAAAATCAAAAGAAAAAAAAACACGAATTGTACTACCGCTGCTGCGTACGCTAGGCTACATGACATAGCGATGGCAGTCGTACTAGCTAGCAGCGAGCATGGGAGGCGCGCTAGTACTGGCCCATGCGTGCGCGCTGTTGGTGGCCTCCTTTTTTTTTTTGAAGGGAAAGCCTCTCGGTATTTTATTTCTCAGCTAAAAGAGTTACATCATTTATTACATAAGGAATAATGAAATTGGGTGGATCTCCATCCCATTCAAAAGAAGATTGAGTATCATAAGAGTGCTTAGCCAGATGGTGAGCAACTCGATTGGCTTCCCTCGGGCTGTGTTTGAAAGTAACTTCATTGATCATCTTAGCTCTTACAAAACATTCAGCTAAGGTTGCAGTATAAGGACCAAAGATCTCCAACTCCCCATTGCACGCGTTGATCCAAACAATCAGACTCACATGTGATATGGGTGCAGCCCAACTTCTCAACTAGCTCTAGACCTTTTAGCAGGACGAGGGCCTCCGCCGAGGCAGCATCTAAGACCATCTGAACAGCCTCACCTGCGCTGTTACGTAAAACAGCGCCAACAGCACCCGTACCGTCTTGATGGAAAGTAGCATCAACATTTAGTTTATAGCATCCTCGGCTTGGCTTTTCCCACAATATTTCACGTGGTTTGCTGGAATAGGAAACAGCTCCAAAATTTAAAATTAGTGCCTGAATCGCAAAGGCCGTCCAGGGAGGATCCGCCACAGATTCGCCCTTCACCGCCTCCCTCCTTTGCCACCATATATACCAGCATGCAACGGCAACTGACTCCTGTAGTCCTAACATACCCAACACTGGTGACTTCATGTTAGGGTTACAAATAATATGCTCAAGTACTACTGACCCTGATAAGTCTGAAATCAGTGCATCCTCAATGACACCCAGGAGTCCTAGAGCAGACCAAACACTCTGTGCACGCTTGCAAGTAAATAATAGATGACGGATATTTTCCGGAACCGACTGACAAATAGGACATTGCGGCGAGACGGGTATGTGTCGCGATGCAAGAATCGCCTTTCCCAGGATTGTACCATGTAGAGCCTTCCATAGGAACACCTTAATCTTGCTTGGGATTTTTAGATTCCATAAAATGTCCCACACCGGGTTTGGTTCTACAGAGCCTTGCCCATCCTTTCGTCTCGTTCGTGCGCCGAACTAATTATCCCATTCAATATGGTAAGCAGAGCGGACAGAGAATAAAAAGTTTTTACTCCTGTGCCACGCCACAAAATCTACCTACAGATGTGGGCTCAAAGGGATCGCTAGAATATTGCTTGCATCAATGGGTAAGAAAATATCTCTAATAAGTTGTTCATCCCAGCTACCGTTCTGCTGATCTATCAACTCATCCACAGTACGAAGAATACAATGGCCCCTCCTAGTAAACACTTTCCTGGAGTTACTATTTGGGATCCAATGGTCCTCCCAAATGTTAATTCTTTCTCCTGAGCCCACTCTCCAAATGTGTCCACGCCTAAAAGTTTGCAGTCCTGCAAAAATGCTCTGCCAAGTATAGGAAGAACCTTTTTTTGGACCTGCATTTAACAATTTCCCATCAGGATAATATTTTGCTCTCAAGACTTGGGCACAAAGTGAATCAGGGTTATTTAATAATCTCCATGTCTGCTTAGAGAGCATAGCCATGTTAAAAGAAAATAGATCTCGAAATCCCATTCCTCCCAGCTTTTTTGGAATACACAATCTCCACCAAGAAAACCAATGCATCCTCTTGTCATCCTCAGAATCGCCCCACCAAAAGACAGACATAGCATCATTATCTCTTTGCATAATTTTTTCGGGATCTTAAAAACAGCCATGGCAAATACTGGGATTGACTGGATTACTGCCTTCAAAAGAATTTCCTTTGCACCTGTGGAAAGTAACTTCTGCTTTCATCCCTTAAGTCTTTCAATGATCCGTTCAAGCAAGTAAGTAAAACTACCACTTTTGTCCAGCCCCACCGTAGAGGGAAGTCCCAGATACTTTTCAGAAATTGCTTCAGTGTGGATATTAAGTTCAGTACATATCTGGGCTTTTATTTCCTCATCAACATTTGGGCTGAAAAAAAAATACTGCATTTGGCTTCACTAATAAGTTGGCCTGAATTAGCACAGTAAGCATCAAGCACTGATCTCAACGAGGTTGCATTAATCATATCTGCCTTCATGAGTATAAGGGAATCGTCGGCCAATAATAGATGAGATACTGACGGTGCATTTCTGCACACCCGAACACACTGGCGGAGGAGCCCAATGGGCAAGGTGTGGCAGCCGCCACACCTTGATTTGGCATCAATTTTTTTATATCTATAAGCATATACTTTTCTTCATGTGTGAAAATACCTAAGCATATACTGCTTGTTAGTTTTAGACCACACTAGATCGATTCACCCAAATAAAGCTAGATAAAGCACATAAGTTAGATCGAAAGCACACAAGCAGGCAGCCTGACTGATGTGTTGCCCAGCACATGCCCATCTCACTACTAGACGTACGTGAACCAGCTCGCTTCCGCTGCACAACGATCGGATCGATTCTCTCCGCGGCTCGCTCCTGATGGAACTCATGACTAGGCGATCCAAAAACAGAACGGGTAAAATTTTGTTGATGCGTGCAACTTATATTTTTTTTTGTTTTCTTATGACATATATAAGAGTACAAGATTGACTACAAACACGACGCGACTCAGTGTTAGGTTTAAGAGCATCTTCAAGAGAAGATGTATATGCAAAAATAACTAACTTTTGCATCTCTGAGTCCCAAAAACACCTCCCAACAGATGGTGTAGATGCAAAAGAAATTACATTTCCACCTCTCGGAGATGTAAACTACAACACCTCGCGGTGCAAATTTGCATCTCCACCTCTAGGATATGTAAAACTGACGGCATCGCGCCAACCGCCCAATCGCCTTCATTTCACTTCCGCCAGCCCGTCCGCCGGCGATTTTTGCCCTGAAACGCGTCGTCGTCGCCCGTCAGCCCATCCCCGACCCCGCCGCCGGCCGCGCAGTCGTAGCCGCCGCTGACCCGCCAATTTTGAGTCTGCTACGCTGATGACTGCCCGCCTCCGCCGCCGGCGATTTGTGCCCGGAAACGCCGCCGCCGCCACCCATCCGTCCATCCCTAACTCCGTCGCGACCCCGCGGCCTATCCCTGCCACTGCATGCGTCTTCTAGACGTCATTACAAGTTTCGGTGCAGTGCAGTGTGAATTGACTATTATGTTTTTGCATCAATTTTTTTTGAGGGGGCATCAATTTTGTCTAGTTGATAGTTTGCCACACCTTAAATTTTTTTCGTCCTCCGCCTTTGCCCGAACACCCTCTATGCCACGAACCTCCTCTTGTTGGTGGCCTCCTTTTTAGTGTTGGGCTGGACAATAATAAAAAGGAAAACCAACCAACAGACAAAAAGACCACAAAAACATCAATTTAGATGTGACATAAACCAACAGACAAAAAGACCACAAAAACATTAATTTAGATGTGACATAGTTATGTCACATCTAGATGATGCCTAGACACACCTAACTCAAGATGGGAATGGGCCGACCTGGGTCACTGACCCGGCCCAAAATGTCGAGGCCAATGGGCCAGGTGGTGCAGCTGGCACTGTGCGACCTGATGGATCACACGGGTCGCCCCAAACATCTGATTGCGCTGCCCCCGACGATCTCTGTCTGCCGCCGCTAGCCGCCCCGACCATCTCTGCCGGTCTGTTGCCGCTAGCCGCCCCGATCTCTGGCAGTAGTTTTTTTGTCAACGAATGTAGATTGTCGTGTACTGGATATGAAAAGAGTTGAAATTGGACTTGTGCTTCTTTTGTAACTTCTATTTATTTCATATTATAGCTGAATGTCGGGTCGGCCCTGGGGTACCCAATGGGCCAGCGAGGCCACGGGATTTTGTCAGAATGGGTCGACCCGTGGCCCCTTGAAATTGGCCTTGAGGCCACGGGGCCAGGTCCAAGGCTAGGTTCGGGCCGGCCCATTCCCATCTTGACACCCAACCAGAAGACCCGTGCTGTTCGAGAACAAAAAAATCGGCCTAACTTATACGATCTTACGCCACAGCGCAACAGTGGCGCAGTGGCATGGCTGCGTCGGAGCTAGCAGAAGGGTCAGAGCAGAGGCGTCCCCATGGCGTCGGCGCTGCATGGAGACTCTTGTCTGCCCATGGAGAAAGAGGTGCCGGCGTCCTCCCGTTGCTGGCCGTTGTGCCTCCTGCATACCAACAGAGAGGAAATGGTACGGGGGTCAGAGAGAGAGAGAGAGAAGAAGAGGAGGAGGAGGGGTGAGGGATTCATACCATGCCACTGTTGTCGAGGTAGCCATGGTCGTCTTCGTCGCCGTCGAGGCATGGCCTGGGGTCGTCGACGGTGGAAGGGAGCCCCCACACACACACCAACAGGCAATCCAAGCACCTTTTTTATCGCCGGCGTCTAAAATCCGGCCCAGTCACATCCCCAGAAATCCACTTTTCGCCGGTTAGAGTCGAAATTGGCGCCGGCGGACCCAAGCCGAACCCGGCGCGCCTGGGGCGCCGGGGGAAGCGTTTTTGGCGCGAAAACCTGGCCGGCCCGCCGAGTCAGCGACCAGCCGCGTCTCGTCTTCCTCATCGCCTCGTTTTACCGTGGGTAATCAATGCCAAGGCTGCCGCCGGTTAGCCTTCCATTAATTCCTCATGGGCGACGCAGTGATGGTGCGGCGACGCGCCGTCCCCCTCCCGCCATGCGTACACACACGTCTGTCGCCCCCCGGCGGCTATAAAAAGCCACCTCCTCCCTCGCCGGTGGACGCACTCTCCTTCGCCCGCAGTCCTCTCTCGTCGCCGACGCCCCATCTCGTCTCTCTCTCCCTGTCTCCAGCCACCGTGTCTACATCCACCGATGGGAGAGCGTTTCCCCGGCGACGGTGCAGCGGCCAACGGCTTCTGCCGCTACACCCTGCACGAGTGGGAGGCGTACCTCCTCTACGAAGCGAACTACCCGGCGCCGCTTGGCATGCGCGTGCCGGGGCAGTGGAGGCTCAGCGCCGGAGGTGTCCCCGTCCCCCCGCAGCCCAACGCCGACCGCTTCCACGGCGAGATCGCGCGCGTTCGGGCCTCCCTGCCGGAGGAGGTGCGCGGCCGCCCGGAGTACGCCGCCAACAACCACGCCAGCTGGACGGCGTACTTCCAACGCCGCCACGAGGAGCAGGTCGCCTCCACCAACAACGCGCTGGTGAGGAGGCGCCACAACGCCAACGGCCGCCGCCTGTGGTGGGGCGTCCCCGGGCGCACGCTCCACTACGTCCTCGAGCACCTTGAGGGCGGCAACGAGCCGCCGCTCGAGTACCTGGCAGCCCCGGCCCCGGTCCCCCGCCGGAGCGGCGGCATTTGGCTGCCAAGGCGCATGGCGGGCGGGTTGTCCTCCTCCGCCTCCTCCTCCTCCCGCTCCTCCGGTTCACCGGCGCTCGCCAGCGTCAAGGCCGAGCCCGTGGAGACGCCGCTCGGGCGGCGCACCCGCGGCGGCGCCCTCGTCATCAACGAGGGCGGCCGTGGCTCCTCTGCGACCTCCTCCCGGCTCGTCAAGCCGAAGACGGAGCCGGGGCTCATCGCCGTGAAGAGCGAGCACGACGACATAGCCGCGGACGACGAGGCCGCCCTCAAGTGGGCGCGCGAGGACTACGTCCAGATGGAGATGGAGGGCCAGCACCGCGCCCTCGAGGAGACCACCGCTTGGCGCCGCGGCCGCGACGAGGGCGGCGTCGTCGTTGTAACACCCCGGTAGTTAGGCTACAGTAATCCCACGTTAATGATTCCATGTCACCACAGTTACTGTTGTTAATCTCGCGTTAGTTCGAAACCGATTCAAATCCAAATTTGAATTTAAGTCAAACGATAAAGGTTTTCAAATATTAAAACTAAAATGTTCGGGTTGTGCCAGATATTGCATAAATAATTATGTTGGAGAATCCACATTTTTATAAAGTATTTAATTGCACTGAAATAAATAAAACAGTTACAAAAACAAATAATTAAAAGCCCTTTTCTATTAATAAAATATTAAGCTAATTTATTTTATTGCCCGAAACTATTGGGGCAGTGGCATATTTTTTAAAACTAAATTAGGAACTAGTTTTGTATTTCATTTAAACTATAATAAGGTGAAATTAAGAGAACAAAGAAAAGAAAAATAAAATAAAAAAAAACCCACCCCCCGCCCCCCCCCCCGCAACTGGGCCTCAGCCCAGCCAGCGGCCTACCAGGCTGGCCCAACCCCTGTCTATAACCCCCCAGGGGGGACCGAAACCCTAGCCCCCACGAACCCCACTCCCCCGATCCCCTTTCTCCCCCTCCCAGCCCCGAACTGGATCGGGCGCTGCCCCGACGCACCCCGCCACCAGGCCCCGTAGCCGACGCCCGACCCCGTCGCCGCCTCGACCTCGCCGGACCGCCCCGCCCCGCCTCTTCACCGGCCCGCACCCTCGAGCCTCGCCGGCAAACCCCTGCAACGGGGGTGAGGACCCCGACCCACTCCGCCTACTCCCCTTTTTCTCCCCTGTCCACGTCGCTAGCGCTGTCCCCGCTCGCTGTCCGCCGTGGCCGCGCTCCGGCCGCGTCCTGCCTGGCCTCTCGCGCGCCCGCTCGCGTGCTCGCACTCGCCCGCGCAGAACCATGTCGCGCCCGGTTCAACGCTCGCGCCCGCCGCGCCCTGTCCCGCGCAATCCACCGCCTCCTTGCGCCCGCGCGCCCCCAAGCCACGCCCCGTGCGCCCTGCCCAGTGCCCCGGGCCGCGCCGTGCTTGTCCCGGCCGCGCCCGTTGCCGGCTGCGCGCGCCCTCATGTGCGTGGCCTCGCCTCCGCTTCTGCTTCCCTCGCCTGTGCTCACGCAGCCGCCGCGCCCCGCTAGCCTCCCCACAGCACGTCCCTGGCCTCGCCCCCTCCTGCGCGCGCCCGCAGCCTGCTGCTGATGCTGCTTGCGGGCCGGCCGCTGCCCCGGTTGCCTCTCACTGCAGCGCCCTGTCGGGAGGCTGGCGCCCGTCGCCCGAGCTCACCCCATCGGGTGCCCGCAACCGCGCCCATGCCCGACTCCCGGTGCCCGCTAAGGCCCCTGGGGCCTATAACAGTTGGGCCCCACGCCCCAGTACAAAAAGAAAAGAATAAAAAAATAATTAAAAGAAATTTAATTAATTAATTAACCCTGTTTAATTAACCTAATCACTTAATTAAACTAATTAATCATGTTTAGTTAGTCTTAGAGAATGACGAACGGGACCCACCTGCAGGGTTGACCTAGTCAAGCTTTGGCCCTGCTGACATCATGATGACATCACGCTGACGTCATAATTGCCTTTTCTAAATTAAAATAATTCTGTTAATTCTAAAAATGTTTTAAAACTTTAAAAATTAATATAAATTAATCCGTAACCCGGATGAAAATACTTTGTACATGAAAGTTGCTCAGAATTTCGAGACGAATTCGGATGCGCAGTCCGTTCGTCCGCCACACGTCCCTAACATAGCGAACATGCAACCGCCCCCCTCTGTTTCATCTGTCCGAAAATTCCTAACACCGGGAATACTTTCCCGGATGTTTTCCCCTTCACCAGTATCGCGTAGTACCGCGTTAGATCACACCTAGCACCGTTTGTTACCATGTCATGCTTCTGTTTGCGTTGTATTTATTGTTTCTTCCCCCTCTTCTCTCCGTTAGACTTCGAGACTGACGCCACTGCTGCTGCCCCGATCGACTACGGTGTTGATGACCAGCCCCTCTCAGCAGAGTTTCCAGGCAAGCCTCCCCTCCTCCTTGAACAATCCGATATCGCCCATTCCATTCTCTCATGCTTGCATTAGATTTTGCTACTGTAATTGATTGCTCCTATCCTGATGCATAGCCTGCTTTTTGTAACCTGCTTATTGATACCTACCTGCTTAACCTAAACTGCTTAGTATAGGTTGGTTAGTGATCCATCAGTGATGCCACCTTGACCTTGTTGCCTCTGCTTCATCATCGACGACTTGATCAACGTGATCGATGGCCAGAGACCGACACATCACTTCACCCCCCTTAGTTGTACGACTCTGCATAGTTACTATCGAGTGCCGAGGGTGATACCTCGTAACGCACTCCTGATGATAACTCTGCAGTGTAGCTGTTCGGTCATGGTCATCGAGGGTGATTCCTCCTTAACCACTCCCGATACGACTCTGTCGTGCAACCCCTCAAGTGTGAACCTCGAGGGTGATTCCTCCTACGTTCACCTTGATGATTTCATCGAGTGGAATCCACCGAGGGTGATTCCTCGGGGTTTCCGCCTTGATGTTCTGACCACACGGCTACTTTGACTTGTGTCGCAGGCAGGTTGACCCCGAGGGATACCCGCGGGGAAATTATGCAGTCGGGTTTGCCAGGAGGGCACCCGAGAGAGATATTGTGGCGGAGCATAAGAAACTCTGATCGTCTCCGTGAGTTATTAAATACGCCTAACGGATTTGGGTAATTGATCTGAGTTGGCCAATGGCCTATACGCACTACCACCACGTGGGATAATGGTTATGGGGCCCTCTACATCGTACGTTTCTCCCGAAATCTCATCAGACGTCACAGTTCACCGTGCGGGCTGATTGTTGGGGTTGGGCTGGATACTTCACTAACGAGTTCAGTGTCGCGCCTGCTCCCCGGCCAGTCTCGCAATGCGCAGGAGCGCCCAGGGCGATGGCCCAAGACCCCTGGGTGCATAGTTTAGTCCGGCGTGTTGACCTCTCTGCTGAGCCTAGGTAGGGCGCTGCTTCGTGTCGATCTCCCGAGGCCGGTCATTACCCAGCAAGTGTGTCCGACCAGAGGTGATCGAGCATGTTGGGTAATAGTAGTGCACCCCTACAGGGAAGTGATCTATTCGAATAGCCGTGTCCACGGTAACAGGACGCTCAGTTTGGTATCCCTATCTATTACTTGAATTGGATACTTGTTTAATTAATTGAAGCTCCGGGATCGCTTTTTCGCATGGAGTCGAGGAAGGATCTCTAGGCTTTGCCTCAACATGCTTTCTTAATAAAATTCTTTTCTGTACTCTTCTAATAGCTGCAAGATGGTGGCTTCGTGAAGATGCTAGTCTTCGATAGGACTAGGTCTTCTCTCTATTCTGGCTTTTCTGCAGCCCAGTCCACATATACAGCCTTTCCTTGATAATGTTGCATATGTAGTATAGATCCTTGCTTGCTGAGTACTTCGAATGAGTACTCACGGTTGCTTTGCTACCTCTTTTCCCCCATACCCCTTTTGATGTTACCTCAGACGATGGAGCTCAGGAGCCAGATGACACCGCAGGAGCTTACTACCACGAGGGCCTAGACGACACTTACTACTGGAGCGAGCCAGCCGACCAGGAGTAGGATCGGAGGGTCCCAGGCAGGAGGCCTGCGCCTTTTTGATCGTAGTGTTCTCTTTTGCCCTGCCTTCTAAGGCCTATCTGTTTTATCTTTTATATCTGTACTCAGATATCTGATGCTTTCGCTGACGCCTGTATGCGAGCTTATGTATTTGAGCCCTCGAGGCCCCTGGCTTGTAATATAAAGCTTGTATGACTTTATTTATGTTTTAGAGTTGTGTTGTGATTCCTTCAAGTGAGTCCTTAGGCTTGATCGTGTGCATTTACGTCTATGGTTAGTGCACGATTAAGCCGGGGGCGTCATAGGTTGGTATCAGAGCCGACTGCCTGTAGGAACCACCTTTCCAACTCCTTGGCCGAAGTTGAGTCTGGTGGTCCAAAACTGTTTTACTAACTTGGCTGTATGGCTTACGGGCCCACGTCGCCAATTGGGTGGTATTAGGATCTTTTATTCCTCGTCTATACTCTGGGACTCTGATCTCTCTTCTATTCAGGTTAAATAATTTTGCTAACTCTAACACTTGGTTCTCGTAACTGCTTCCTCCCGGAGAGCTCCTTCAACACAGATGATCGTCTGCTTCATCAGAAGGCTCGGAAGATACTTCTCGATGTTTCCCAAGACCCTGTGCCCACTGCTTTGCACTTCCTGACCACCGATAATTTCTGATGGATAACTACTTACAACTGACGTTCATATATTCGTTCCAGTTACTCTTGGGTTCTATCCGACATATCGAAATACTATTCGACATTTCGAGAATTCTCTGAACATACTGCCTTGCAGTTCCTCTCTGCCTGAACACACCTATGAATAAATCCTCATACTTATCGGGGATTCGTTCATCCCCAGTTGATCTTGTGTTTCACGAAATACTTCGTTTTGCTATCCGATCTCCTAAAAATTTTCTGCCGACTATTGCTCTTGGAAATTCTTGCATGCTTGCATTATGGGTAATTCCATATGACAAGTAATCTTTGTTGATATCCCTTGTCACTATCATTCTGGCCTCATTGATTCAACCTATGTGCGAATACTCGCAATCATCAGTTCTTTCCCAGAATTCTCCCTACCGGCTTAGACGTCATTTTGGACATGAGTTGGATCTCGGCCAGTCATGTTGCAATTGATTGTCCACCTAATTCCCTTCAACTTGAACTCCAAATTATTCAGCTGTTTCTATAATCTGATGCCTTTGCATTCTTTCCTTCTTCTGATTGAGTACTGTTGCTCACATCAGATCCCTTGTGGACCACCCAATCCTTTGTTGGATTATTATCCGACAGTGTCCTTCATATTCAAAAATCTTGTGAGTTCTCCCCTGATACATAATACCTTCGGTAAATTGTATCATCTGCTTTGACTTTGACACTTTGCTTTCGAACTCGTATCCCTTGCTTTGGTTGATGGTTGTATAGATTCGTAAAATGTCCCGATGGGTTGGACCTATACTTGCCCTAATCCGTGTGAACTCGAAAGTTATGCGAGTCATAATCTTCTGGTGCTTCAACAGATAAATCTTCAGCACTACAATCTCTTCGAAAACGAGGAGTGAATGAAAGGTTATGCATTGAAGAAGTGGGTGTCGACCTTGAACCTTTGTGTTCATGCCAATGGGCCCGATGTAGAACTCATCATGGAAGCTGCTCGTAAAAAAATAATTATTTCCTTGAAATAAGTTTATCTTGTATCTGTGAATTGATTCTTTGCAATCGTGGTTCCAACCATATTTTCTCCTTGATTCCATTTCCTGGACAAGTTAAAATACTTGTCTTCTGCAGGTCATTTCACCTGTCCAACCTCTAATTTGATCTACCTTCAAGTATTGCCTCATGTTATCTCGAGGATATTGTGTCATTGCACTACCTCTTGTGAATTCTTATTGGAATGATACTCCATCACATCATTCCTAGCCCGATCGGCTATATCATTATCGTGTCGATTTTTAATTATGCTACCTGGTCCTTGTGCCCGGAGCAACTTCCGACGATGAGCGAAGCTTACGTCGATTTCCCTAATCTTATCTTTTCACTTCGAAAAACAAGCTTGATTTCGAGCTTGTGTCGTATCCGTGGTTCCAATAACCTTTCGCTCGGCATTCCTTTTGCTAGATGTCATCGCTGACCAATTACATCTTCTTGAAACCTCTCGACAAATGTATCGTGATCATCATCAACATTCAGAGCTCTTCTAGGATATCAATCGAATTCATGATGAGAAATACCATCCTTGCCCTCAATGATTTGTGATATCATCGGCCACTTTATTGCCTTCCCCCCAACACAAACTTGTTCGTGTTTTGTGTTATACCTTGAGTTGCTTGCTATCCAGCATTTGTTCTTCTTTACCTTGGAATATTACCACCTTTTATGTCAAGAATATCGTGGGAATTTCACCACCTCTTGAGAATTCTTGATAGAAGTGTTACTTCTCACCATCACCATTCCTTCTTGGTCCCCCTATTGTTTATATCTGGAATGCCGACAAATGAACTATGATGTGTGAATTCGAAACTTCTAGCAACCCTATTGCTTGTAAGTTACGAATGATAGTTTCTTTCTTCATGTGTTGATTATTGACTCATCATCCTAACATTGATCGTGCTACTTAGTCCATATTTTGGATGCACTTTTCGATCAATGTTTAATTGCATATGTTTCCCTAGGGCATACATCATTATATCATTTGATCTGACAAGTGTTATCTCCTTGTTCACATAATTGTGGAAATCCATCTTTTTGGAAATCTCAATGAATTGTCGTGGAGTCCATCAGCCACCTCCTCACCCTCTCCTTGATTTAATGATGACCTCATGATTCAGAACTTGCTTCCATAGTTCATTTCCCGAGAATCTTACAATGTCGTCTCGTCAATTTGTGTCGCACCTTTTTCTTCTCAGGCATCCTGAGTCTGAGGTATCCTGACACTAGTCAGATCCGAATCTCGGTCAGATATGATGGTTGGAACATATTTTCAAGAGTCATAACATTGTTTTTTATATAACCCAGTAAGGTGATGTCATGCTTAGCACACCTGTCTGGAGGACCTATTGTTATAGTTTTCTTTTTAGCAAGGTTAACCATTCTTCCATGAGGAAATTGTAAGACTTATTCCTGAGTTGTTCCTGATGGATCCTTTGTGTATCCAAAGTCAGACCTTTGCTGGAAGACCATGTCAATGTTATCTCGAAGCATGACTGTGGTACTCCGATCTTCAATAAGAACATTTGAAGCACAATGCTAAAATTTCTTTATCAATTATCCAAACACCGTTGTATGGGTAATGCCATGAAATTTCTCTCCCCTCACCTAAAGGGTTTTCTACTTTATATCCTGTCATTGATATCATGCTCTACTTGTCCTTGGGAAGGATATACCCCTGAAATATGTGTTTAAACATATTTTCCTTTCCATTGTTTTGTTTAACCTTTCTTGTAATCTGACTTAACTGAGTAGTAATAATTCCCTGCTTAGGTAAGCACCTTGTTGTACCACTCTGTCAGTAAGACCCTGTTACTACTGTTGATGACATTCCGGTAACAACCGATGGACGAGAACTTTGCCTATTGGTCCGCCTCGTTTAACAAGCAGGAAGATGGTTCTCTTCGTCCCTCGCCCTTGGTACCGATGTTGTCGCCGACATAACTGACATGCTATCCTCTGACATGCCTTACTATCATGACTGTGCAATATGTCAGCGCCCTTCCTACTTTAACCCACATGGTGGGACCATAACCCACAGTTCCACAGGATCAAAACTTGACTCTCCTGTACACCTCCTGTTTCCATAGTTATTCCTCACGCGTGTCTTCGTACATAATTCACGAGCTACCTTTCGAGAGATCGTTAATTCTGGTATCAGACACAATGCTTATTCCCATTCCTCTGAACCCCTTTCACACTCCGTTTTTAGACATCGAACGAATGCATGCCCGCTCGAAACTTCTCCTGATACCTTATTACTTTGATCTCGATATTTTCTTAAGTTTCAATTCGAGGGTTACTTTCCGCCACCTTCCCCGATGCTACCTACCAGATAGTCAACCTTGTAATGTCCATTCTTCCGAAGTTACCCTTGTCCTTTCGTAAGTACGATGAAGACCCCGAAGAAAGGATGACGACATCGTCATGATGACCTGAGGTAGAGAAATGAAGACATCAACGTAAAGGAGCAACTACTTAGAGAAGAGCAACCCAGAACGAAAAGATCCGTTAGAATTTCGTAACCTAGTCTTTTCCCCTTGCTCCACCTCTTAAATCTCGGGACGAGATTTCTTGTAGTGGAGGAGATTTGTAACACCCCAGTAGTTAGGCTACAGTAATCCCACGTTAATGATGCCATGTCACCACATTTACTGTTGTTAATCTCGTGTTAGTTCGAAACCGATTCAAATCCAAATTTGAATTTAAGTCAAACGATAAAGGTTTTCAAATACTAAAACTAAAATGTTCGGGTTGTGCCATATATTGCATAAATAATTATGGTGGAGAATCCACATTTTTATAAAGTATTTAATTGCACTGAAAGAAATAAAATAGTAACAAAAACAAATAATTAAATGCCTTTTTCTATTAATAAAATATTAAGCTAATTTATTTTATTGCCCGAAACTATTGGGGCAGTGGCATATTTATTAAAACTAAATTAGGAACTAGTTTTGTATTTCATTTAAACTATAATAAGGTGAAACTACGAGAAAACAGAAAAGAAAAATAAAATAAAACAAAACCCAACCCTCCCCCCCCCCAACTGGGCCTCATCCCAGCCAGCGGCCTACCAGGCTGGCCCAACCCATGTCTATAACCCCCCCAGGGGGCACCGAAACCCTAGCCCCCACGAACCCCACTCCCCCGATCCCCTTTCTCCCCCTCGCAGTCCCGAACTGGATCGGGCGCTGCCCCGACACACCTCGCCGCCGGGCGCCGTCGCCGACGCCCGACCCCGTCGCCGCCTCGACCTCGCCGGACCGCCCCGCCCCGCCTCTTCACCAGCCCGCACCCTCGAGCCTCGCCGGCGAACCCCTGCAACGGGGGTGCGAACCCCGACCCACTCCACCTACCCCCCCTTTTTCTCCCCTGTCCTCGTCGCTAGCGCCGTCCCCGCTCGCTGTCCGCCGTGGCCGCGCTCCGGCCGTGTCCCACCTGGCCTCTCGCACGCCCGCTCGCGTGCTCACACTCACCCGCGCAGAACCATGCCGCGCTTCGCGCAACGCGGGCGCCCGCCGCGCCTTGTCCCACTCACTCCACCGCCTCCTCGCGCCCGCGCGCCCCCAAGCCGCGCCCCGTGCGCAATGCCCAGTGCCCCGGGGCGCGCCGTGCTTGCCACGGCTGCGTCCGTTGCCGGCGGCGCGCGCCCTCATGTGCATGGCCTCGCCTACGCTGCTACTTCCCTCGCCTATGCTCTCGCAGCCACCTTGCCCCGCTAGCCTCCCCACAGCGTGTCCCTGGCCTCGCCCCCTCCCGCGCGCGCTCGCAGCCTGCTGCTGATGTTGCTTGCTGCCACTGCTGCCCACCTCCACTTGCCGGCGGCTACGGCGCGCCCCGCCGCTGCCCCGGTTGCCTCTCCCTGCAGCGCCCTGTCGGGCGGCTGGCGCCCGTCGCCCGGGCTAACCCCATCGGGCGCCTGCAACCGCGCCCGTGGCCGACGGCCGGTGCCCGCTAAGGCCCCTGGGGCCTATGACAGTGGGGCCCCACGCCCCAGTACAAAAAGAAAAGAAAAGAATAAAAAAATAATAAAAGAAATTAATTAATTAACCTTGTTTAATTAACCTAATCACTTAATTAAACTAATTAATCATGTTTAGTTAGTCTTAGACAATGACGAACGGGACCCACCTGCAGGGTTGACCTAGTCAACCTTTGGCCCTGCTGACATCATGATGACATCACGCTAACGTCATAATTGCCTTTTCTAAATTAAAATAATTCTGTTAATTCTAAAAATGTTTTAAAACTTTAAAAATTAATATAAAATAAACCGTAACCCGGATGAAAATACTTTGTACATGAAAGTTGCTCAGAATTTCGAGACGAATTCGGATACACAATCCGTTCGTCCGCTATACGTCCCTAACATAGCGAACATGCAACCGTCCCCCTCCGTTTCATCGGTCCGAAAATGCCTAACACCGGGAATACTTTTCCGGTTGTTTCCCCCTTCACCAGTATCACGTAGTACCGTGTTAGATCACACCTAGCACCGTTTGTTACCATGTCATGCTTCTGTTTGCGTTGTATTTATTGTTTCTTCCCCCTCTTCTCTCCGTTAGACTTCGAGACTGACGCCACTTCTGCTGCCCCGATCGACTATGGTGTTGACGACCAGCCCCTCTGAGCAGAGCTTCCAGGCAAGCCCCCCCTTGAATAATCTGATATCTCCCATTCCATTCTCTCATGCTTGCATTAGATTTTGCTACTGTAATTGATTGCTCCTATCCTGATGCATAGCCTGCTTTTTGTAACCTGCTTATTGATACCTACCTGGTTAACCTAAACTGCTTAGTATAGGTTGGTTAGTGATCCATCAATGACCCCACCTTGACCTTGTTGCCTCTGCTTCATCATCGACGACTCGATCAACATGATCGACGGCCAGAGACCGACACATCACTTCACCCCCCTTAGTTGTACGACTCTGCATAGTTACTATCGAATGCCGAGGGTGATACCTCGTAACGCACTCCTGATGATAACTCTGCAGTGTAGCTGTTCGGTCGTGGTCATCGAGGGTGATTCCTCCTTAACCACTCCTGATACGACTATGTCGTGCAACCCCTCAAGTGTGAACCTCGAGGGTGATTCCTTCGACGTTCACCTTGATGATTTCATCGAGTGGAATCCACCGAGGGTGATTCCTCAGGGTTTCCCCCTTGATGTTATGACCACACAGCTACTTTGACCTGTGTCACAGGCGGGTCGACCCTTAGGGGTACCCACGGGGAAATTATGCAGTCGGGGTTGCCAGGAGGGCACCCGAGAGAGATATTGTGGCGGAGCATCAGAAACTTTGATCGTCTCCGCGAGTTATTAAATACGCCTAACGGATTTGGGTAATTGATCTGAGTTGGCCAATGGCCTATACGCACTACCACCACGTGGGATAATGGTTATGGGGCCCTCTACGTCGTATGTTTCTCCCGAAAGCTCATCAGACGTCACAGTTCACCATGCGGGCTGATTGTTGGGGTTGGGCTGGATACTTCACTGACGAGTTCAGTGTCGCACCTGCTCCCCGGCCAGTCTCGCAACGCGCAGGAGCGCCCGGGGCGCTGGCCCAAGACCCCTGGGTGCATAGGTTAGTCCGGCATGTTGACCTCTCTGCTGAGCCTAGGTAGGGCGCTGCTTCGTGTCGATCTCCCGAGGCCGGTCATTACCCAGCAAGTGTGTCCGGCCAGAGGTGATCGAGCGTGTTGGGTAATAGTAGTGCACCCCTGCAGGGAAGTGATCTATTCGAATAGCCGTGTCCACAGTAACAGGACGCTCAGTTTGGTATCCCTATCTATTACTTGAATTGGATACTTGTTTAATTAATTGAAGCCCCGGGATCGCTTTCTCGCATGGAGTCGAGGAATGATCTCTAGGCTTTGGCTCAACATGCTTGCTTAATAAAATTCTTTTCTGTACTATTCTAATTGCTGCAAGATGGTGGCTTCGTGAAGATGCTAGTCTTCGATAGGACTAGGTATTCTCTCTATTCTGACTTTTCTGCAGCCCAGTCCACATATACAGCCTTTCCTTGATAATGTTGCATATGTAGTGTAGATCCTTGCTTGCTGAGTACTTCTGATGAGTACTCACGGTTGCTTTGCTACCTCTTTTCCCCGATACCCCTTTTGATGTTACCTCAGACGATGGAGCTCAGGAGCCAGATGACACCGCAGGAGCTTACTGGAGCGAGCCAGCCGACCAGGAGTAGGATTGGAGGGTCCCAGGCAGGAGGCCTGCGCCTTTTCAATCGTAGTGTTCTCTTTTGCCCCGCCTTCTAAGGCCTATCTATTTTATCTTTGATATCTGTACTCAGATATCTGATGCTTCCGCTGACGCTTGTATGCGAGCTTTTGTATTCGAGCCCTCGAGGCCCCTGGCTTGTAATATAAAGCTTGTATGACTTTATTTATGTTTTAGAGTTGTGTTGTGATTCCTTCAAGTGAGTCCTTTGGCTTGATCGTGTGCATTTGCGTGTATGGTTAGTGCACGAATAAGCCGGGGGCATCACAGTCGTCCTCGAGGACAGCAACGATGATGCACCACCGCCAACCAAACCCGTCCGCCAAGGCGACTCAGGGCAAGGGTGTAGCAGGGACGACGGCAGCGTGAAGAAGAAGGAGAAGGACGACGGCGGCGGCGACTACAGTGCCTTCGGCAAGCTCTTCGGCTTGTAGGCGGAGTGGCGGACGGCGCGGCGGGCGGCGGCGCAGTAATTTAGTTGTTTTCATTTCGTTTTTAAATTATGTTTTCAATATGTAAGAAACAATGGGAGGCCGAATTATGTTTTTACATTTCGCCGGCGCGCCCCCAGGCGGCGCTATTTAGGGCCACCTGGGGGGCCGAATGGCTATAGATGCTCTTAGGGTTAGGAGGGGAGGTAGAGGGACGAGAGGGGTTATTTTTTTTAGGTTGGTTAGGGTTATACATTAGATACGACTGGCCTGTGGCGCGCACCTCTTAAACTTTGCGACGCGCACAGGAAAAAGCCCGCCACAACTACTGGAGTTACTACTGGCGGGTACAAACAAGAGCCCGCCACTGTTATTTTTTGGATAGATTTGCCGCGAGATAAAAAATAATAGTGGCGGGCACGAATTGCCGCCCGCCACTGCTAACTCGTCTACTTGTGGCGGGCCCCGGTTTGTGCCCGCCACTGGTAATATTTATCCCATGACAAATCTAGATAGATGTTAACAGTGGCGGGCACAAACGGGCGCTCGCCACTGGTAAGCTAATAGCTGTGGCGAGCGGTTTTTAGCACTCGCCACTAGTAAATTTTCAGATTACCAGTGGCGGGTGCTAAAGTCGGCCCGCCACTAATGGGGGTTCACCTATAAGCCCTTTCCCAGTAGTGGTTGATGGGTTGAACAATTAAGTACTGTGAATATAAGAAAATTCAAATATCTAAAAGACTTTCCACGTGCATCTATATCATACATCATCTCCGGATGCCAACAGAAAGCGGAGAATACTAGGATCTTGCTCATTCATGTATTCCTCATGAAACTGCAGATCTTCTTCATCTACCATCCCCGGCAGCAGGAGCCTTAGGGTCATGGTTTTTCTAAACACAACAATTGGTAACCTCAAAGTATAAGAAAGGGCTTACCTTGCATGTAGAAATTAGTTCATCAAGAACATTATTTATCAGCACAAGAGCTTCATTAACCTTCCTCTGCCGAGGAGACATGTCTTTCTGGGTATTTACCAAGTTGGTATAGGAGCAGTACTCCGCATTTCTGCTTCTCGTAGTTTTACATACACAGCCTGACCATGCACCAACAAATCGAATAGTAAATTTAACATAAAAAGAAAGAAAGGCAAGCGAATCAAATTTCATAATATACTCAGTAATACGGGAAGATTTGAATAATAACCTCAACCATTCCATTATCGTAAGATAATGAATCTAAATCATAATTGAATATTGCCTTCCCAATGACATCCAATGTTAGTCGAGAGAACAAAGATTCCATCTCCACATCCTCCCCGTCCAATGTGGCCTTGTCCAACTTTTGACACAGACGGTCTGAAGCTTTCCCAAAGAGACCTATCATCTCCATCACAAACTACTCAACAAAATTCAAAAGTGAACAAAGTTCCTATAGAAAGAAAGCAGTAAACACAAAACCTTAATAGCGAGCAGAAAGCTACTCCCTCCGTTTTAAAATAAGTGTCCAGGTTTTAGTACAAATTTGGTCACACAAAACCTTCTGATGCATTGATGGTACAATGGCACGCCGTCGAACACGCCAAACCTCCCCGTCAGCTGGAATCAGACCCGTACCCATCAGAAACTCCAGTATATCCACAAGAATACCCTACACCAGCACCATGATCAAACAAACAATGACCAAATCAAACATGATGCTACATACTTTTTATTTCTAAAGCGTGGCATTCCTTTGGTTTCTGTTCAAAACTAAAAATCAACTCACAAATGGATGAAAACCTGATATATGGTTTTGTTCCACTTGTAGTCTCCATCGGAGAATGTTCATCTTTGCCTTTCATCACCTGGCCTACTGTAACAAAGCTAATTTCACTTCATCTAATTTCTTCATAGACTTGGTTGTTTATATCTACAGTTCATATAGGGATTAGTAAACAGATAACCTATTTTATCAAATGCTTATCTAGGTTCAAGCAAACTCAAAGTAGGCTGGGGAGGATGAGCAATGATTATACTGATGTTGGACCATATTTTTTGTGCAGCTCCGAGCAAGCTCGTCGCTCACATAAAATAGTTCTTGACGGTGGTCCATAATTGTTGTGCATATTAAGCTCAGTATTTGGCCAAAATTTTAACTTGAACCTCATAAGAAATCAAATGTAGGATTTTTTTATCTAGAAGCAGTACAACTCTTGATTACTAAAATGGTCAGACATTCCTTTAAGGTTCAGATGTATATACTTGTAATATGGCTTTTTTCCTATTTGTGATTTTCCGCACAGATTTTATTTATGGACCTTTAGATCTGCAGAGTTGGCTGGAAATGCTATATCATCAATACCATATGATCGACATCCAACGCATTTGAGAAAAATTGTGATAGTTTTACAAAATAACCTTGCCACTCTCCTCCAAATGATACAAATAGGGTGTTGTTTTTTCAAGTTTGTGAAATTTGAGAAAGGCAAGATAGCCGGTCAAGTAGTTGAGTAGAAACAACAAAGGCCGGGGGCTTCGAGTCCTCGGTGTTTAGATCAAGCTCGGTGTCGATCCAATTTGCTTAATTGTTTAGATTTTAACCTTTTGTGCTCTTTCTGATGTTAATTGGGGTTGGAAAATGATCATGTCCTATATGGTTCATGCATGAGGGATAAAGAAAGAACCTACATCTTACTAGTAGAATGCCTGTGCGTTGCAACGGGCTATAATCCATATAAATGAATCAAATAAATGATTAAAATCATTTCCAAGGTCAAAGCTCATTTCTCCCTATTTATAGGCATGTTCGAACAGTCCGGACTTCCCAAATCCAACTCATATGTTGAAGGATATGTGGTTGTCCGGACTATCTGTCATGTTATCTCCAACATAGAAGCCCAATACAAGAAACCCATCCCACAACATGCATTTCATTTTCCTTCCGGACCATCTCCTTCCTGCTCGGTTTTCGACCGTAGCAGGACAATTCTCGCTGGAGCCCTCTCCTTTAAAATTGGATGACACCCGGGGCACACTGTACTCCGCCAACCGCCTCGCGCTCTGCCCTGATCCCCTTCCCCCTTGCCCCACCCCTCATGTTCCTACTGATCCACCACTGCCATCAAGGGGAAGGAGGTGTGCACTGTCCGTGATGCCCCCAAGCCAAGAAGGCAAATCATGTGTCTCCTGAGCCATTACAGCTGAATGTTGTGCATTTTCACTAAACAAAAATATGATGTCCATTACTGGGCATGCAACTGATACGTCACAGTGTCCGTTATTAACTCTTGAAGCAAGCAACCAATGGATTTACCCTTCTATCCTAACCAAAAAATGTCTGTTATTAACTCCCAAAGCAACCAATAAATGCATTTACACTTCTATCCTAACCAAAAAATTGCACTGGCTTGATAAAAAAAAATAAACCACTCGCTCATGCAATTTGCTGCAAAGCCATCTCTAGTGAAATGTAATTAACCACACTATCTCAAGTAGGGAAATTATTTCGCTAAAACATCCATAAGTGAACAGACCAACACCAACCCTCATTCCGCTCACTCTCAACCCTCACTCTTATCACAAAATCCACTAACTCGTGTTTTAAGCGGACCAATGATTAACGCCACATGGCAGGCCAGCAACATAGGACAATGGCGTTATTTCCATCCTAGTGCTAATACCTCCTGGCAGAGTTATTTGCAAATAAGTGCTTAGTAATCTGGCAATATTTTAGACTCTTTATAATGCTTGTTAAAAAAAGGAGAATGTTTCTTTCAAAATATATACCAAAGTTTCAATAGTGGGCATGAATTGTCCTTGTAAAAAATTGCTATCTTAAATGATACAATGGGAATATGGTCTCACATACATAGTTTGCTCAATGCCACAAAAGTTCAATTTCATATTCTTGAGTCATAGAAATAACAGAGGCAAAGACTTAATTCAACAATAATCTGGTCTCAGGTACAAAACTTGCGCAAGGCTTAGGTAACAAGTGCAAATTAGAATTGCACTTGCAATAAATAAAAGGGTCGAATACCGTAGCTCCTCCTATTAATGAGTGCTACACAATTATTTTGTAGATGCAGTCTGTTTTATTCATTGCATGGTGCTTTGGCGCACCAAGGACCACACTTATTTGATGCACATGCAGGCTTCAAGGTGTGTGATCTTCCTTATAATCGCTCAATTTACTACCCAACAACTATCCCTTGCCGTCTACAAATGTTGAACCAAATTCAGCGGAAAGTTTTGATCGAACAGTAAATTAAAAGAGATAAGATAGATAATAGAGGGTAATCATGCATTGGTATTTTGATTGGAGTAAACATTAAGCATAATTTTTTTGATAGTTTAACTATAACAAAGTTGAGGAATATATGAAAATGATACATAATAACAGTCATAATTCTGTCCCAATTATCAACATTTTCTATTTCACGTATGTGCCAAAAACACTAGAATACATTCATATAATTTTTCAACATGCCTCCTGCTTGACTGGTAATTTGTAAGCATGCTTCCCAGTTGACTGGTAAATCTAAATAAAATTAAAACAAATTAGAGGACAAACCTGAACAAAAGCGACATAACACATTTATACTACTAACAACCGGTTCAGGAAGATATTTTAGAACGCACGCACTTATAAGAGTATCTAGAACTATATATCCTGAGCCCAACCGATAGAATTTACGACCTTTATCCATTAAGAACTAAACTACTATAAATAAATCTAGTTTAGAGATTTGAGAAAAAGAATTGCACTGATAGTAGTAGCAATCAATCAAGACCTATGTTCTTTTATATCGCAATATGGTAGCTAGATTCAAATACAAGAAAAAAACTCAATTCTAACCACAAAGTAGAAAACAAGCATCTACACGTGCCTTTGACAATTAAGAGAGAACTCACAGGTTTTTTCGCGAGATAAGTAAACACAATTTTACAAAGAATGCTATAAATATCTAGTTATGGATAAAAGGAGGCAATTAAGAAACAAGATATTAGATATAAGTAAGCATAATTTTACAAAGACTTTGTTGCAAATACCCATTGGATATTCATCGGGTCCTCTCAAGACCTATACATAAGACATAACTCATTGCACGATGCACGCTCCACATTGGCGTGCTCATTGCCCTGCCGTGCAGTCATAGCCTTTGCATTGACCCACTGCTGCGCCCATGCATCAATGTGTGTGTGGAAAAGCGAAGATGGCGGGGTCGAGGAGATATGGAGTTGGGTTGTCGCAGGCCAGTGGCGCAGGCTGCAGTGATCCACCTTACGTGGAGGTAGTGACTGGAAGCAGTGGCCACCTCTAGGGCTACGGGAGGAGTAACTCAAGGATATGATGCCGATTCTCAATGACAAGTCATTTAATGAGTGTAGATAATAGGATGAGAAGGTGTGCTGGAGTATGTTGCGGTGGGGATTGTGTAATTTCTTTTGGATGTTTTAGATAAAGGATAAAAGTATAGTGGGACATGTGACCATGGGGTTTAGGGGTAGCAGAATATTGCCCAATAAGTCATACTATCGGGTCAGGTTTGGGTATATCCATGGGTACAATATTATGTTCATGCCCTATCCATGAGTAATTGGGTCGTGTTTGGGCGCTGCCCATGGGCACAAAAGCATATCCAAACCCTATCCATTAGGGTTGGATATCCATGAGTATCCATGTCCATGGATAAAATTGCCATCCTTATTTTTAAGAGATCCAATTATGATGAACCAATTTCTAGTGATTTGAGTGCACTAGATTATCTTTATGAAGTTTTGCTTGAAATTCGTGAATCTGAAAATTGTGATGAAGTGTTAAAAGAAGAAATCTATGAAGTGATTCACGATAGCTCCTTGGATGAAAAGCATGATTGTAATGGTTCTACTATAAATTCTATTAATGTCAGTTGTGCTAATGATATGCAAAACCCTAAGCTTGGGGATGCTAGTTCTGCTAGGTCCACTACTTGTTGCAATGATCATGATTGGGGTGATTTTTCTTATGATCTTGAAAATTTATTTAAGCCTCATGATGAATATGTTTGCAATAATATTGAAAGTGGATTTGGAAGAGTGTCAACTCTAGGATATAAATGATCCCACTACTTTGGAGTATGATCAATCTTATGAATTTTTTTATAAATGTGGGTTTGGAGAGGTAATGACATTATTTGATGATAATCCCACTATTTTGGAAGAGTGTCAACTTTGCATGCATGTGGATCATGTTGAGAATATTTTATGTGATAGTTATATTATTGAATTTGATTATGATCCTACATGCAATTATTATGAGAGAGGAAAATATGGTTGTAGAAATTTTCATGTTACTAAATTACCTATCTTTATGTTGAGATTGCTATTGTTTCTTTCTTCTTCCTTGCATATGCTAATTTTTGCTTGTCTTGATAATCTGTTTGCTTATAAAATGCCTATGCATAGGAAGTATGTTAGATTTAGATGTGATTTTCACATGTTTTATGATGCTCTTTTTGTGTTTCAATTATTATCTTTCATGTGAGCATCATTGAAATCTCAATGCCTAGCTAAAAGGATTTAAAGAAAAGCGCTTCTTGGGAGGCAACCCAATATTTTTATTTTCTGTTTTTGTGAGTTTAGACATTATTACCTTTGTAGTAATTGTGTTTTTATGTTTTTATTAGTGTTTGAGCTAAGTAAGACCTTTGGGATGGCATACGGTGATAGTTGATTTGATCTTGTTGAAAAACAGAAACATTTGCATCCTGTTGCAGAATTTTAATAATTAACATAAGCGACGAAAAACCCTGAGTTTTTTTACACAAGATTTATTTACAAATTTTCTCTGTTTTCCTAATTTTTCAGAATATTTGGAGTTATATAAGTATTATAACAATTCAGATCTTCGCAGACTGTTCTGTTTTTGACAGATTCTGTTTTCTTTGTGTTGTTTGCTTATTTTGATGAATCTATGGGTAGTATTGGGGGGTATGAACCATGGAGAAGTTGTAATACAATATATATTACACCAATATAAATAAATAATGACTTAAAAACAGTACCAAAAGTGGTGATTTTATTTTCTTGTACTAACGGATCTCACGAGTTTTCTGTTGAGTTTTGTGTTGTGAAGTTTTCAAGTTTTGGGTAAAGATTTGATGGACTATGGAATAAGGAGTGGCAAGAGCCTAAGCTTGGGGATGCCCAAGGCACCCCAAGGTAATATTCAAGGACAACCAAGAGCCTAAGCTTGGGGATGCCCCGGAAGGCATCCCCTCTTTCGTCTTCGTCTATCGGTAAATTTACTTGAGGCTATATTTTTATTCACCACATGATATGTGTTTTGCTTGGAGCGTCTTGTATGATATGAGTCTTTGCTTTTTAGTTTGCCACAATCATCCTTGCTGTACACACCTTTTGAGAGTGACACGCATGAATCGTGATTTATTAGAATACTCTATGTGCTTCACTTATATCTTTTGAGCTAGGCAATTTTGCTCTAGTGCTTCACTTATATCTATTTAGAGCACGATGGTGGTTTTATTTTATAGAAATTATTGAACTATCATGCTTCACTTATATTATTTTGAGAGTCGTTCTAAACAGCATGGTAATTTGCTTTGGTTATAAATTTAGTCCTAATATGATAGGCATCCAAGAGGGATATAATAAAAACTTTCATATAAAGTGCATTGAATACTATGTGAAGTTTGATTCCTTATGATTGTTTTGAGATATAAAGCTGGTGATATTAGAGTCATTCTAGTGAGTAATTGTGGATTGTAGAAATACTTGTGTTAAAGTTTGTGATTCCCGTAGCATGCACGTATGGTGAACCGTTATGTAATGAAGTTGGAGCATGAGGTATTTATTGATTGTCTTCCTTATGAGTGGCGGTCGGGGAGGTCTTTTCTTACCAATCTATCCCCCTAGGAACATGTGCGTAGTACTTCGTTTCGATGACTAATAGATTTTTGCAATAAGTATGTGAGTTCTTTATGACTAATGTTGAGTCCATGGATTATACGCACTCTCACCCTTCCACCTTTGCTAGCCTCTCTAGTATCGTGCAACTTTCGCCTGTGCCATACACCTACCTTTTAGCTTCCTCAAAACAGCCACCATACCTACCTATTATGTCATTTCCATAGCCATTCCGAGATATATTGCGATGCAACTTTCCACCGTTACATTTTATTATGACACGCTCCATCATTGTCATATTGCTTCGCATGATCATGTAGTTGACATAGTATTTGTGGCAAAGCCACCGTTCATAATTTTTATACATGTCACTCTTGAGTCCTTGCACATCCCGGTACACCACCGAAGGCATTTATATAGAGTCATATTTTGTTCTAAGTATCGAGTTGTAATTCTTGAGTTGTAAGTAAATAAAAGTGTGATGATCTTCATTATTAGAGTATTGTCCCATGTGAGAAAAATAAATAAAAGAGGCCAACGAAGCCCACAAATAAAAAAAAGAGGCCAAAGAAGCCCACAAAATAAAAAATAAAAAAAATGAGAGAAAAGAAAGAAGGGGCAATGTTACTATCCTTTTTCCACACTTGTGCTTCAAAGTAGCACCATGATCTTCATGATAGAGAGTCTCCTATGTTGTCACTTTCATATACTAGTGGGAATTTTTCATTATAAAACTTGGCTTGTATATTCCAATGATGGGCTTCCTCAAATTGCCCTAGGTCTTTGTGAGCAAGCGAGTTGGATGCACACCCACTTAGTTTCTTTTTGAGCTTTCATAAACTTATAGCTCTAGTGCATCCGTTGCATGGCAATCCCTACTCACTCACATTGATATCTATTGATGGGCATCTCCATAGCCCGTCGATACGCCTAGTTGATGTGAGACTATCTCCTTCTTTTTGTCTTCTCCACAACCATCATATTCTATTCCACCTATAGTGTTATGTCCATGGCTCACGCTCATGTATTGCTTGAAAGTTGAAATGGTTTGAGAACATCAAAAGTATGAAACAATTGCTTGGGTTGTCATCGGGGTTGTGCATGATTTGAATACTTTATGTGATGAAGATGGAGCATAGCCAGACTATATGATTTTGTAGGGATAGCTTTCTTTGGCCATGTTATTTTGAGAAGACATGATTGCTTTATTAGTATGCTTGAAGTATTATTGTTTTTATGTCAATATTAAACTTCTGTTTTGAATCTTATGGATCTTAACATTCATGCCACAATAAAGAAAATTACATGGATAAGTATGTTAGGTAGCATTCCACATCAAAAATTCTGTTTTTATCATTTACCTACTCGAGGACGAGCAGGAATTAAGCTTGGGGATGCTTGATACGTCTCCAACGTATCTATAATTTTTGGTTGTTCCATGCTATTATATTATCTATTTTGGATGTTTTATATGCACTAATATGCTATTTTATATTATTTTTGGGACTAACCTATTAACCTAGAGCCCAGTGCCAGTTTCTGTTTTTTCCTTGTTTTTGAGCCTCGTAGGAAAGGAATACCAAACGGAGTCCAAACGGAATAAAACTTCACGATGATTTTTCTTGGACCAGAAGACACCCAGGGGACTTGGAGTCCAAGTCAGAAGAGGGGGGGGGGTCCCCTACCTTGTGGGCCCCTCGATGACTTCCTGACCTAGGTCTTCCTCCTATATATTCACAAATATTCCAGAACCACGAGAGGCATCCACGAAAACACTTTTCCACCGCCGCAACCTTCTATTCCCGTGAGATCCCATCTTGGGGCCTTTTCTGGCATCTTGCCGGAGGGGGAATCGATCACGGAGGGCTTCTACATCAACTCCATTGCCCTTCCGATGATGCGTGAGTAGTTTACCTCAGACCTACGGGTCCATAGCTACTAGCTAGATGGCTTCTTCTCTCTTTGATTCTCAATACAACGTTCTCCTTGATGTTCTTGGAGATCTATCCGATGTAATCATCTTTTACGGTGTGTTTGTCGAGATCCGATGAATTGTGGATTTATGATCAGCTTATCTATGAATATTATTTGAATCTTCTCTGAATTCTTTTATGCATGATTTAATATCTTTGTATTTCTCTTCGAATTATTGGTTTGGTTTTTCTTGCAATGGGAGAGGTGCTTAGCTGTGGGTTCAATCTTGCGTGATTTCACCCAGTGACAAAGTAGGGGTAGCGAGACACGTATTGCATTGTTGCCATCGAGGATAAAAAGATGGGGTTTTCACCATATTGCTTGAGTTAATTCCTCTACATCATGTCATTTTACTTAAGGCGTTACTCCGTTCTTTATGAACTTAATACTCTAGATGCATGCTGGATAGCGGTCGATGTGTGGAGTAATAGTAGTAGATGCAGGCAGGAGTCGGTCTACTTGATACGGACGTGATGCCTATATGCATAATCGTTGCCTTGGATATCGTCATAACTTTGCGCTTTTCTATCAATTGCTCGACAGTAATTTGTTCACCCACCGTATTATTTGCCTTCATGAGAGAAGCCTCTAGTGAAACCTATGGCCCCCGGGTCTATTTTTCATCATATTACTTTCCGATCTACTATTTTGCAATCTTTTATTTTCAGATCTATATACCAAAAAAACCCAAAAATATTTTTTCTTTTGTTTATCTATCTCTATCAGATCTCACCTTTGCAAGTAACCGTGAAGGGATTGACAACCCCTTTATCACGTTGGGTGCAAGTGTTTGATTGTTTGTGCAGGTGTTGGTGATTTGTGCGTTCTTCTCCTACTGGATTGATACCTTGGTTCTTAACTGAGGGAAATACTTACCTCCACTGTGCTGCATCACCCTTTCCTCTTCAAGGGAAAAACCAACGCAAGCTCGAGAAGTAGCACGGTGCGATCAAAATATATTTTGGCAGCACTATTTTCTTTCGAATCCATACAAACATTGCCATCGGCTCTGTTCATCAACGACATGTATTCCTCTGAAATGAATAATGTTGTGACTAAGCAAAAACAAATAAGCAATGATCCATTTCTGGATTATACAGGGAGTTGTTGCTAGAGGAAATTGTAAAAGGAAAAACGGCTTCATCAGGCCCATATGTTTTCAACCTTCAGGGGTGAGCAATTGATGAGAGCATATCTCCCTTTGATTTATAAAATTCTTCTTTTTTTAACTAGGGCATCTATCGATTAGTCCAAATAAAGAAACGCATAATTTCTCTACAGCCATTATATACTAACTATGATGCGCGAGTAGGTCAGGTTGTCTGTCAGATTATCCTCAACACAAGTAAAAGCAGCATGCTTTCCAGCCATGCTGCACTTGTGCAGAGCTGATTTTTTAAATTAAAACACCTAAAGAACGAATAACATAGTACTCAGTGGAGGACCCATGATTTAAAAAAAGGAAATCTAACTAAGCTTCATGCATATGAGAAATACATGGTACATAACTGTTTAAGAAGGTTCAGATAGCCAACCTTTTCAGGTGAAAATCAATTCCTTGGTTCCAACTTAACAGAATTATACACATTCAAATTTTCCAGGATCTCAGCAAAATAGTTCAAGCCATGGCAGTTACGAGGCTCTCTCTCTCTCTCTCTCTATGCATCCAGAATAGAAAAATAGATAGTCAGGAAAGTAGCATAGAAGCACATAGAAAATAAACAAACGAATATACAAATATTGATGTACATAATCGATACAAAAACATCGTGTGGTGACATTGAGATGTTACATTGACAATTCTACACATACATTATGCCCATGCTTTGAGTGAAATAGTGACATAGCAGACCATCACCACAAGGCCAATCATAGAAATTTCCATGGCCAGTGTAGAACCTAGCATGGCACGATGGCAATGGCGTGGACACAAAGAGTACACGAGAAAGCACAGGAGAGCAGGGGCGGTGTTAGAGCTAAAGTCACCCTGATGCACCACTATAACATGGCGTATATTTTTCAAGCAGCATTGTACTAAATAAAAGTGTGTTTCGTAACCTCTAGCATAGACTATCGAACACATTTGAAATTAATGCATATACGGAAAAAAAGTATCAATAAAATGTCATTATAATGGTGAAACAAAAGACAATTGCTTGAAAAAATATTCTGGGTTTTAAAACCTCAAAATACATTATCTAACACCGAGGTCCAATAATATATACGAAATATAAACAGAATTGAAAATTTTCAAGTGGAACATAGTAGAATGGACAAATAAAATTATTCAGGTAGCTAAGTATTTGCATTGTCACCTGTTATAGTACATTCGCTTTCTCAAAATCATGAAATACAACCAATTGATCACTGGTGACTTTAGTCCCAAGCTCATCAAACCAATGAGGATTGAACCTCCCCTTTTAGTCCCAAACTCTGAATATATACAATCAATTTCTCCTGGTTTAATCAAATATATTTTTATTACCATATCTTTTGAAATTCGGATGGTCATTTCTATCAATTTTTCTTTCCTGGATTAAATTTCCTATTTTCAGTTCATGTCTTCTAATGCGTCTTCTCAAGGTTCCCACGTAACAGAATTATACACATTCAAATTTTCCAGGATCTCAGCAAAATAGTTCAAGCCATGGCAGTTACGATGCTCTCTCTCTCTCTATGCATCCAAAATAGAAAAATAGATAGTCAGGCAAGTCGCATAGAAGCACATAGAAAACAAACAAATAAACAAACGAATAAACAAATATTGATGTACATAATTGATACAAAAACATCGTGTGGTGACATTGAGATGTTACATTGACAATTCTACACATACATTATGCCCGTGCATTGAGTGAAATAGTGACATAGCGGACCATCACCACAAGGCCAATCATAGAAATTTCCATGGCCAATGTAGAACCTAGCATGGCACGATGTCAATGGCGTGGACACAAAGAGCACATGAGAAAGCACAGGAGAGCAGGGGCGGTGTTAGAACTAAAGTCACCCTGATGCACCACTATAACATGGCGTATATTTTTCAAGTAGCAATGTACTAAATAAAAGTGTGTTTCATAACCTCTAGCATAGACTATCGAACACATTTGAAATTAATGCATATAAAGAAAAAAAGTAGCAATAAAATGTCATTATAATGGTGAAACAAAAGACAATTGCTTGGAAAAATATTCTGGGTTTTCAAATCTCAAAATACATTATCTAACACCGAGGTCCAATAATATATACGAAATATAAACATAATTGAAAATTTTCAAGTGGAACATAGTAGAATGGACAAATAAAATTATTCAAATAGCTAAGTATTTGCATTGTCACCATTTATAGTACATTCGCTTTCTCAAAGTCAGGAAATACAACCAATTGATCACTGGTGACTTTAGTCCCAAGCTCGTCAAACCAATGAGGATTGAACCTCCCTTTTTAGTCCCAAACTCTAAATATATACAATCAATTTCTCCTGGTTTAATCAAGTATTTTTTTATTACCACATCTTTTGAAATTCAAATGGTCATTTCTATCAATTTTTCTTTCCTGGATTAAATTTCCTATTTTCAGTTCATGTCTTCTAATGCGTCTTCTCATGGTGCTTTACTTCCGACAAGAAACTTATCCATAGTCATTTGATAAACGCAAACAACTGTTCTATTCAAGTAAATGCAAACATGCCTAAATACAAATTACGAATGAGAGAATGATAAAAAAATGAACAATTCTTGATAGCCTAGAATAACATTTTTGCACTAATCACATAAGTGAAAATTAGGGATATTTAATTCACGATACCTATGGTACCTTAGTTCAGACCGAAGATGATTGATGATCAGGTCTGCAGATGGTCGACCGCCGAGGCCGTGTCCTGGGGCGCATCATTCGCCGCATCGGGGGGCAGCGACCTTCCACCTTGTCGATCCATTGATGGCGAAATCTGGTCTTGTGTAAATCCTGGTTGTTCGCCTAGCTGAGTAGCCGGCTCTGCCTATGCGGCCGCTCATAATCGATAAGATGCGATTAATAAGGCCCTAGCTTCCCACAACAATTATATTTTTTAAAGGCAATCCCACAGCATTTAGCTGCCAAAAGGCCCATGGCCTCCCTGCCCAATAAACTGGCATGCCGTAGCCGAACTTTTCCAATAGAGTAGTACGCTCGCTGCCGCAAAAATTCTGGGCCCTGATGCACAACAATCAGCATACCCTGGTGCATAGGCAGATTACAGAAATTAATCGCTATTGGAAAACTAATTCGACCCTGAGGCCTGTGCATCAGGGAGCCTCCATGCAGCTCCGCCCCTGCAGGAGAGGTAGGCGGTGGCTTACCTACACCCGCAGAGTCAGAGAAGAAGCTGCGATGTTGGACTGAGCGGAGTCACACAATGGAGAATTGAGAGGAGGGAGCTCGGGGACGAGCAGAGGTGCATCTAGGGTTCGCCGTCGCTGCAACTCAGAGGGAAGATGGACGGGCTGGGATTCAGAAGGCAGGCGCACTCACCGTGGGTGGCGACCTTGGTGAGGTGCCAGATCAGGACTCCTCCGGCTGAGGAGAGCGGCGTCCGAGATTACCCACCGTACGGCCGCGTCGTTGTGGTCGACCGCACGGCTGTGTGAGGACCCTCTCTGTGCTGCCCCCTGCTTCGTCGATGGAACACGGCGGAGGAAGCGATTCTGGAGTCTGGAAAAGGCAAGGGCTTCATCTTTGGCGGCGGCCACCTCGAGACCCTCCGTCACGGCCGCATGAGCGCAGACCCAGGAGCCGCTTCCTTGACGATCTGCAAGCGTATCCGGCGATGCAAAGAAGTTTGGAGGTGGTGGCTGAGCGGGAGATATGGGAAGGCGGGTGGCGGCGGCGGCGGAGCGGGAGATTGGGGGTGGCGCCGCATCGGTAGAAGAGGGAGGGCGGCCGTGGCGTTTACTCGAGGAGATCGAGAGGAGCAGTGTTTCATGGTGGTGGTTGTTTTTTGTGCGTGCGTGCGTGCGTGGGGTGGGGCGAGGGAAGGGGACAAAAAAAACCAACGAAAAAACAAACAAAAGTGGTGGTACGAAAAAAAACCGTGGAGGCTATTCTACCAACTGCTCCATTAGGAGTAGGGATAAAAGAAAGATCCATATAGATACTTAATTTATAGTTACTTACTTATACAACTTTTACGATAGTTGGCATTATTTTTAACCGTCTCGATCTAACGGAAGAGAAATAGCTAGTACTAGGTAGTACTCGCACGAAAGTACACAAAAGTACTAAAAATGGTGGGGTTAGTACTCAGATTTTTGTGGGAGGCGCTTCTTAATGGAAGGGCAAATTAGTCATCGGTTCGCCGCCCCTCTAGTCCAATCTAAAACCGCCACGGTCCGCTCCTCTCCCTCTTGTCCACAGAACCGCCTCTCCTCTCCATCTTCTCCATTGGAAAACCACCTTTTCTCCTCTCCCAAAGCCAGCGTCGCTCCTCTCCTCTACTCTTCCAAAGCTGGCGAGTGTAGCAGATCAATGGAGGGCGTGAACATCATGGACATTGCCGGCGGCGACCAGGTCAAGATGGTCAGGTTGAGCGAGATCTGTTCTTGGTTTGACAACAAACAAAAGATGTCCTGGAGGGCGCATGCCATGATCAAGTATCTGAAGAAGATCGAGAGGTTGGCGATCTGGCCCCCACCCGCAGTACCGGTGTAGTTCATCGAGGTCCTCCTATGGGCGATGGAGCTGACGGATTCGCCCAGGGAGTACTACAGGCGGAGGTGGTGTGCGTACAGATCCAGGGTAGAGCAACCAGAGGATCAGGAAGCCACCCTGTACGAGGTGCCATTGGAAATTGTGTAGCCTCCAACCGAGTCACCGGAGACACAGTCCTCTAACCGCAAGAGGAGGAGGACAGTGGGCGTGACGTCGCTTCCTCGCCGTTTTTCCACGCTTCCCTCGCCGCTCTCCTCGTCTTAAGTGCGTCAGTAGCGTTGTTTAGGGTAAGCTTATTGATTGGTAAATTATTACTTGCCACTTGGTTAACTTGATTCTCTGCAATATGTTCTTGCTGCATGTATTGTCCCTTTCTGTTTAGTTTTCTTGTATCTGTTCAACTGCACGTCTACTCCAATCCATAGCCTCTGGATTGCAGCTTAATTAATTGCAAAGAATAAATTATGTTTTAGTACTGCAAGTTTAGTACACAGTGGTAGACTCTGGGTAGAACTAAAATGTTTCAGTACTGCAAGTTCAGTACACAGTTGTAGATTCTGAAACATTTCAGTAGTGCAGGTTCAGTATACTCTGAAATATTTCAGTAGACTCTGGGTAGACACTGAAATATTTGAGTACTGCAAGTTCAGTAGACAGTTATAGATTCTGAAATATTTCAGTAGTTCAATTTGAGTACACACTGGTAGACACTGAAATATTTCAGTAGTGCAGTTTTAGTACACACAGGTAGAGACTAAAATATTTCAGTAGTGCAGTTTCAGTACACACAGGTAGACACTTAACTATTTCAGTAGTGCAATTTCAGTAGTGTAATTTCAGCTAATGCACGTATCTACGAATGCATACCATATAAGTTAAATCCACATTATTGTAATGATATATGTCAAAGAAGCATCAATATGATTGTCAATGTTTATGCCATTGATGGTAGTATAACAAATCATCAAATAAGTCAACTTTCATCTTAGGCCACAATTTTTTGTTGCAAAATTTCAAACCAGGCAGTCACACACACAAACGCTCCAAGCCACATGGTCGTGGCCCTGGTCATCCTTGATGCCTAGCCAACCCCAGTGTCCCTCTTGCAATTCTAGCCCTTCTGTCTTTTAGTCATTTTCGGAATATTCGTAATCTAGCATGTCCTAGGTTTCCCTTTTAGGTAGTATATTGTTTTGTGCAGTTCTGTGCAATTTCATATATGAACATATGCATGTTATATATGAATTGGGGCAGCAAAATCCAACTAATCCAATGGTGGTATTAATTTTGTCATTCGGATAAGTTTTGGTGCATGACATTTTGCATAACCTAGCATTTTGTCATTTTTGTTTGAATTAATCGATGCATCACATGCCCTAAGTTTGTACATGTGTTTGGGTCATTTTCATGCCTACTTCTTGTTAAACTTATTGCCATGCCATGAAACACATGATAATCTACTGACCCAAGCTTGCAAAGATGCCATGTCAATGTTCCTAATATCAATATGAAGATGCTAGTAATTTCATGATTTAGGTTACATCTAATGTAGTTGTTTTGTTAATCCCTGTGTACTGCATGTACATGTCATTTGCATGATTTTATCATTTTGTTTACTCATTGTTCAAGCAGTTCAAAGTAAGCCTGATGTTGTTAATCTGTGTTTCACCCTGTTTCACTAAGACTTGCCATAAAGTTTATGTATACTGGGGAGGCTGCAAAAAATAGAATGTAATATTCGAAGATATTCACCTGCCCTTTACGTGATCTCCCTTTAAAATATTTAGGGCTTCCTAATGAAAAAAAGAACAAGAAATAAGCATTGAAAACCTCCTTAAGAGAAAATGGAGAGAAAATATGGTACTTGCCAGGGTAGATTGTTGGGCAGTGCTAGCAGAATCCCTTATGATAGTAGGCATTTATGCTACTTTCTAGAGTTTATGGAAACTTAGAATTAGAGTGTTGTTTGATATTATGAGGGTGGTTGATCTCTGTTTTCCTGTTAATATGATTATTAAAAATTGGCATGATTGGAATGTGTTGCAGAAAAACCAAGAAAAAATAAGGCACATGATGGCGGGCGTAGGAGAAGTTGAGCAGGGTGCGGGGGAGATCTTCAGATCTACTACGCATGGATGGAGGATAGGGCTGTTGATGCTGGTTTATCCTTGCGGCTGGACATGCTGAAAGCATCTAAAGACAATCTCTTGGTAGAGAAAAGTCTGTTCTGCTTTGTTTTTATGTCTTGTCTTTTTGGGTAATGTAATATGTAGTGCACTAAAAATTGGTTCTTGCCTGACGCTTGTGCTAGGTTTATACTATTTGCGTGAGCTGCTAGGTGGATGGGAGGGATGGATCCTTTCCTGACAACAGCGGTATCTATGCTTCTTTGAGCAGCTTATGTTTGTAGTCTTTTTAAAGTAGAGATTCTGTTAACCAATGTCTTTTGAATTTTAGATCCGTGCAGTACTTAGCATATATGTATTCCGTGAATTTCAGACATCTACTTTTAGTAGTATGAAAAATGCATTTTCATATAATCTGAAAGCAACAGCAAGTTAACATATATCATCTCCAAAAAGCTTGAAAATCCATACAACATCAGAAAGCAACCAAATTTGGCATGGATGCTTTTCATGTTCATACAAGGCTGTAGAAAATATTTGATAACATTTGAAGCATGTAAAAAAAGTCCTTCGAGACGAACCCTTCACACCTACCCAAACGGCCTCCGATGAAGAAGGCCAAATTTTGGTCATCTTCGGAATGACACCAAATTTTGCCAGCAAGTGGGCATGCCCACACTGGTATCCCACGCAAAATTTGAAGCAATTTCGACAACGAACACATGTTGCGTCACGTCTGGGAAGTATTATAGTGTTGTATCATCGGAAAATAGCTAGAAAATCCATACAACATCAGAAAGCTACCAAACTTGGCATGGATGCTTTTAATGTAAATATGAGGCTGTAGTTAAAATTTGGTAACATTTGAAGCATGTCAGAAAACGTCATTCGAGGCGGACCCTTCCCTCCTACCCAAACGACCCCCGATGAAGAAGGCCAAATTTTGGACATCTTCAGAACAACACCAAATTTTGGCAGCAAGTGGGCTTGCCCACACTGGTATCCCACACAAAATTTGAAGCAATTTCGACAAAGAATGCATGTTGCGTCATGTCCGAGAAGTATTATAGTGTTTTATCATCGGGAAATAACTAGAAAATTCATACTACATCAGAAAGCTACCAAACTTGGCATGGATGCTTTTAATGTTAATACAGGGCTGTAGTAAAAATTTGGTAACATTTAAAGCATGTCAAAAAACCGTCATTCGAGACGGACCCTTCCCTCCTACCCAAACGGCCCCCGATGAAGAAGGCTAAATTTTGGTCATTTTCAGAATGACACCAAATTTTGCCAGCAAGTGGGCATGCCCACACCGGCATCCCACACAAAATTTGAAGCAATTTCGACAACGAACGCACGGTGCATCACGTCCGGGAAGTATTATGGTGTTTTTATCATCGAGAAATAGCTAGAAAATCCATACAACATCAGAAAGCTACCAAACTTGGCATGGATGCTTTTAATGTTAATACAAGGCTGTAGTAAAAATTTGGTAACATTTGAAGCATGTAAAAAAATGTCATTCGAGATGGACCCTTCCCTCCTACCCAAACGGCCCCCGATGAAGAAGGCCAATTTTTGGTCATCTTCAGAACGACACCAAATTTTGCCAGCAAGTGGGCATGCCGGGTATTCCACACAAATTTTGAAGCAATTTCGATAACGAATGCACGTTGCGTCATGTCCGGGAAGTATTTTGGTGTTTTATCATTTGGAAATAGCTAGAAAATCCATACAACATCAGGAAGCTACCAAACCTGGCATGGATGCTTCTCATGTTGATAGAAGGCTGTAGGAAACATTTGGGTCCATTTTAAGGATGTCGGAAAATACATCATTCGAGACAGACCCTTACCTCCTACCGAAACGACCTCCGATGAACAAGGTCAATTATTGGTCATCTTGACAACAACACCAAATTTTGCCACCAAGTGGGCATGCCACCACGATACCCCACACAAAATTAGAAGGAATTCCAACAACGAATGCATGTTGCTTTGCGTTCAGGAAGTTTTTGAGTGTTTTATCATCGCGAAAAAGCTAGAAAATCCATACATTATCAGAAAGCTACCAAACTTGTCATGGATGCTTTTCATGTTCATACAAGGCTCTAGGAAAAATTTGGTAACATTTGCATGTCCGGGAAGTTTTTTTGTAGGTGCTATGTGTGTGTGGATGGCATGGGGGACCCACATGTCAAGTTTGGTGGATGCGCATGTGGGCCCACATGTTACGTGTCAACAAAAAAAGACTTTGTTTGGAGTGCAATGAGAATTGGTTTGGGAGTACCTAGATGTAATTTCTACACTTGTAAAAAATACCAATATCTATTTTTTATCAAAAATAAACAAGAAAAAAAGGAAAGTAGTGGGAGCGTGCACGAGCGCACGAGGCCACGCGTCTAGTCTCGAGAACTCCAAACGGCCATGAAGACGTCCCTAGTCCCTTCATCGTCGGAAGATGAAGGCCGGCCATGAAGACGCGGCGGCGAAGAAGGACGCAGCCGTAGAAGCAGAGGAGAAGCCTCTTGCCGTCGTTGCGGCCGCGGTTGGTGCGACTGAGGGTGCCGTTACGGCGACGGGTAGTGCATCGTCAGATGTGACTATTCCGGCCGCCGTCGCAGTGGTTAAGCCTGTGGTCGGGGAGCAGGTGGAGGAGGACGTGGCGGTCGATCTAGAGGAGAAGAGGGCCAAGCGCAAGCATGAGCAGTTCGAGCTGGTGGACGCGTACTACGAGGAGGCCGAGCTCGCCAGTCTCGAAGTTAAGAAGGAGGAGGTCTCTGACGAGCTCTTGGAGGAACTACTCTTTTTTCTTGTTTTCTCCTACTTTGTTTTTTGGGTTTTCTCCCATGGGGTTTTCTCCTAAATTGCATGGAGCACGGATTTGATTTCACCCAGATAGGTTTAGGGTTGTATGTTTGATCTCTCCCTTTGGGTTAGGATTTGTACAAGTTGTTTGGTAGATTTGGAAGGAAAACCCCCTTGATTTGCTTAAAAAAATTCATTACAAATCTGAAAGTTGGCATGGAACAGTAGGCATGGAGGCCTAAAATCCCTCTGTGCCTGAATTTTTTTGTGAAGATGTCTACGAATATGATTTTGAAACTGATTATGAATCTGTTCTGATGTACTAAATTGTGGATAAGTTAGGTAACAAATTGTGCAGACAAATTTGTTTATTTAATGACAGTCATCAAGAGGATCAATGATTAATATCCCTGCTATGTGGTTATGATAAATACATGTATACCACTATGTAGTGTGGGAATAACTTTGAATATTGGTTGTTGGATGAAGCCAATCCAACGATGGAAAGTTGGCAAATATGAGCATTGTTAGCCATTGGATATCTTATTCACTACACAAGAATTTGGCATGCATGCGTACTATCTTGAATATCCCATTAGTAAGCTTAAGCACAATGCTCCCTGTACACAAATCTCAGAGCACTATGTTTCTCCTTTGTTCTAGAATCTTACATACTTTAACACTTCAAATTTTTTCAATGTGGTTCATGATTTCCCTATAATGAAGTTGACTATAAATATTTTTTTCAATCTGATTATTAATCTATGGAGATCTAGGAAACGGTACATTTGTTTACTTGGCAGATGAACTTGTTTATTTAATGAAAATCATGAATCCATATAGCTAGATTATAATCATCAATACCCCTGTTATCTGATAACGGTAAATAAAAATGATACAGAGGACTACAATGAAGACATTTTCTGATTGCAATCAGTAGTAGTCCTTTAACAATCAGCAGTAATTCCATCCAGAATTTCTTATCTACGCACACGATGTACTTCAATCAACAAAGATTAGTAATTCAATCCATGATTTCTTATGTACGCACTCGATGTATTTCAATCCAAAATTTCTCTTTTTTTTACAAAATTCATGACATGATTCATATGCTTTGTTGTCTTCAAAATATCAAGTGAGAGCAATCTTTACTTTGTTGTTGCAGTAGTTTTACTTTGTAGTACATACTCATCTAGTTTGAATATCTTTAAACTAGATTATGTCTGGTATCTCTTTAAGATAAATCCAGATCATACAAATATTGTTGAAAGAAATGGTAAGAGATGATCATGTTTTTGGAATGAAGTATTTTCAGTATGAAATACATTATGTGCTAGGATGCAGAAAAAGGCGTTGTCCGTTAACTAGTTGGTTAATCCTAGATGGTTTATAAGAGTGAGAAAACACACCTTCTAGTTTGGCCAACACTAAACCCTCAACCCTTTAATTAATTCTGAATTTAGATTGTACAAATAGGAATAGTTCTTTAGAGGGAAAAACAGCTACACATGCAAAGCAAAGAAAAGCACAAGAAAGAAAACAAACAATACATCAACATATAATGCAATACATGAGGTACATGTCGTTTCAATCATCTGATTGATCATATTTTTGTATTCCTACTTTCAAAATGTACTTGCTACTCGTATGAAATGCTCTATTTTGGTTCATAATCTGACTTAGCTGTGGATGAACTGACTTCTTCTGTGTTTACTAATACGAAGACGTGGATGATAGCAAGGACAGCAGGGACAGCAAGAGCCTCTACATCTTCAGGAGGCTGCGGAATGGGGAAATCCCGTACCGCAACGGTCCCAACAAGTTCTACGGCGACATATACTGCCCCTTCTGCTTTAAGAGAATCCGCAGTAACTACGACAACTTGATCTAGCATGCCACCAGTGTCGGTCGAGGATCGGAGAAGCATCGGCCCGTTGTCAAGGCTCAACACGCTACCTTCGGTGCCTTCCTCAGAAAGTACGCTAAGGGGCATCTACCGTTCCACCTCCCAAGGCCTCCTTGTCTGGCCAAGATGCCGAGCATCTGATGCGCTACTTGGTTGTTGCTGCTGGCCCAGTACTTCCCCCTTTAGGTTTTTATTATGTTATGGCTATTGTGTGCTACTTCTGCCCCATCGTACTGCTTGAACTTATGCGCCGGTTGATCTTTTGGGTTGCGAATCTTTAATCCGCTATGTTAAGTGTTTGGTACTATGTTGCTCATTTCTGTTAAGGCCCAACTTTCAATGCTACATGCTTATATTAATAAACCTCGATTTCTAAAGCAGCAATGCCAATTTGTACAGGATAGGCGCCTAATTAAGCGTCTACCCTGTACTAATAAGCATCGGTGCTTAAATAAACTATGGTTTATTTTTTATAAGCACCTACCCTGAGTGCATTCCATTGTACAGTGCCTAATACCTCTACGCTGGTGATATATAGTGCATGTTTTACCTCAACTGAAGATGGTCTAGACATATCTTAAACTGGACATGTTCTGTGTCTAACTGAAGATGCTAATGCTATATCTTCAACTGTATTTGTTATGTTTCTAAATATAGATGTTGAAGTTATTTCTATGACCAGTTATGGCATTAGAAGTGAGCTTGTATTACTTGCTGCCAAAAGTACATCACGCAAGTGTTTGCCAAGAATACACATTGCCATTTGAAGCAAAACAACTGAGCATGCATTAGTTATTGCCAAAAATATAGCATCCACATGATTGCCAAAAGTACCAATTGCCACTTTTTGATAAGCACTCAGGTTGTATTAGTTATTGTGAAAAGTACATCATGCAAATGATTGGCACAAGGACCTATTGCCAGTTCAAGCAAAAGAACTAACCATGTATCATTGAAAGTTGCCAAAAGTAGAGAATGCTCATGATTGGCAATAGTATGTACTGCCAGTTTGTATTAAGAACTGAGCATGTGTTTGTTCTTGCCAAAAGTAGACCACACACATGAATGACAAAACCAGATATTGGTTGTTCTAGTAGTAGAACATAGCATGTACTAGTTACTACCAGTACATGCCCAGGGGAGTTTTTGTTTACTGCATAGCAAAGTAAATATGAAACCCTAGTTGTACACTAATACGTCTCCAACGTATCTACAATTTCTGATTGTTCCATGCAATATTATCATTATTGGATGTTTTACATTCATTTTATAGCAACTTTATATCATTTTTTGGGACTAACCTATTGATATAGTGCCCAGTGCCAGTTGCTGTTTTTTGCTTGTTTTTTACTTCGCAGAATATCCCTATCTAACGGAGTCCAAACGCAGCGAAAATTTTTGGAGATTTTTTTTGGACCAGAAGACAACTTGGGAGCCAAGGAAGCACCAGAGGGGAGGGCCATGGGGCCCACAACCCACCAGGGCGTGCCAGAGGCCCCTAGCACGCCCAGGTGGGTGGTGGGGCCCATGGGGGTCTCCTCCACCGCCTCTCAGCTCTATAAATTCTCAGATATTCCAAAAACCCTAGGGGAGCGACCGAAACACAATTCCAGCCGCCGCAAGTTCCAGAACCACGAGATCCAATCTAGAGCCCTATTCCGGCACTCTGCCGGAGGGGAACACGATCACAGAGGGGTTCATCATCCTCATTGGTGCTCCTCCGATGATGCATGAGTAGTTCACCATAGACCTACAGGTCCGTAGGCAGTAGCTAGATGGCTTCTTCTCTCTTTTTGATTCTCAATACAATGTTCTCCTCGATGTTCTTGGAGATCTATTTGATGTAATGACTTTTTGCGTTGTGTTTGTTGGGATCCGATGAAGTGCGAGTTTATGATCAGATCTATCCATGAATATTATTTGAGTTCTCTTTGATCTCTTATATGCATGATTGTTATAGCCTCGTATTTGTTCTTAGAAACTTTGGTTTGGTTTGGCCAACTAAATCGATTTTTCTTGCAATGAGAAGAGGTGCTTTGTGATGGGTTCGATCTTGCGGTGTCCTCACTCAGTGACAGAAGGGGTAGCGAGGCACGCATGTATCGTTGCTATTAAGGATAAAAGATGGGGTCTATTCCTACATGAATAAATCTTATCTACATCATGTCATCGTTCTTATTGCATTACTCCGTTTCTCCATGAACTTAATACACTAGATGCATGTTGGATAGCGGTCGATGTGTGGAGTAATAGTAGTAGATGCAGGTAGGAGTTGGTCTACTAATCTTGGACGTGATGCCTATATACATGATCATTGCCTTGGATATCGTCATAATTATTTGCTCTTCTACCAATTTCCCAATAGTAATTTGTTTACCCACCGTATGCTATTTTCTCGAGAGAAGCCACTAGTGAAATCTACGACCCCCGGGTAAATCTTTTATCATATTATTTTCAGATCTATTATTCCAAAAACCCAAAAATACCTTGCTGCACATTTTCTTTACTTATTTTATTTTATGTTTTTGGTAGATCTATTTATCCAATCTCATACAATTTAATCTATCTTTTTTAGGGAGGAGGGATTGACAACCCCTCTTACGCGTTGGGTTGCAAGTATTTGTTCTTTGTGTGCAGGTACCGTTTACATACTGTTGCTTGGTTCTCCTACTGGATTGATAACCTTGGTTTCATAACTGAGGGAAATACTTACCGTAGCTGTGCTGCATCATCCCTTCCTCTTTGGGGAAATACCAACGCAGTTTCAAGCCACGTCAAAGGAGTTTCTGGCGCCATTGCTGGGAGACATCATCAACATCTATCAGGTTCCTAATCACATATCTCATCTCCTCGCAATTTACATTATTTTCCATTTGCCTCTTGTTTTCATCTCCCCCGCTTCACAAAAATTTGCCCTTTTATTTGCCTTCTTTTCTGTTTGCCTTTTTCTTGTAAGATCTCTTGTTTGCTTGCAATCTTGTTTGCGTAGTCAACGATGTCTCAAGAAAATACCAAATTGTGTGATTTTTACAATACCAATAACAATGATTTTATTAGTACTCCGATTGCTCCTCCCGCCACTAGTGCGGAGTCTTGTGATATTAATGCCGCTTTGTTGAATCTTGTTATGAAAGATCAATTTTCCAGTACTCCTAATAAGGATGCAGCGTCCCATCTAAACACATTCGTAGAATTGTGTGATATGCAAAATAAAAAAGATGTGGACAATGATATTGTGAAGTTGAAATTATTTCCTTTCTCCTTGAGGGATCGAGCAAAAATTTTGTTTTCTTCTTTGCCTCGCAATAGTATCGATTCTTGGGATAAGTGCAAAGATGCTTTTATTACTTAGTATTTTTTGCCCACAAAAATTATTTCCCTTAGAACTCAAATCATGAATTTTAAGCAACTTGAGCATGAACATGTTGCACAATCTTGGGAAAGAATGAAATTGATGCTAAGAAATTGTCCTACTCATGGTTTAAATCTTTGGATGATTATACAAAAATTTTATGCGGGATTGAATTTTGTTTCTAGAAATCTTTTAGATTCTGCCGTGGGTGGTACTTTTATGGAGATTACTTTGGGTGAAGCTACTAAATTGCTAGATAATATCATGGCAAATTATTCACAATGGCATAACAAAAGAGCACCTACTAGTAAAAAAGTTAATTCGGTTGAAGAAATTAGTACTTTGAGTGAAAAAGTTGATGCTCTTATGAAATTGGTTGCTAGTAAAAATGCTCCTATTGATATTAATGATGTGCCTTTATCTACTTTGATTGAGCTAAATAGTGATCCCGTAGATGTGAATTTTGTCTCGTGAAACAATTTTTATAAGAATGCTTATAGAGGTAATTTTAATCCTAGGCCTTTTCATGGAAATTCCTCTAATAATTATGGCAATTCCTATGGTAATTCTTCTTACAATAATAATAGGAACCCCTTTGATCTTGAGAGTAATATTAAAGAATTTATCAATGCTCAAAAAGTTTTCAATACTGCGATAGAAGAAAAGTTGAATAAGATTGATGATATGTCTAGAAGCATTGATAGAATTTCCCATGATCTAGAAAATCTCCAGATTAAATTTTTTTCCACCTAAGGTTGATGTCAATGAATCAATTAAAGCTTTATATGTTTCTATGGATGAAAGTAAGAAAAGAACCGCTATGCTTAGAGCTAAAAGAGAATTTTTAGAAAGAGTGTTTTCTACCGATTGCTTTGATAACAATGATGAAGATCTTAAAATGATTGGTGTTTCTTCTATTGATTCCTTGTTTAGTAATATTAAGCTTGATGAAAATAGGATTGAAGAAGAGTCAACTTTAGCTAGAGGGCGTCCTCATAATCCGGAGGGTGGAAATCTTGTTGAAAAAATTGATAAAAGTGGGTTTGGAGAGGTTAAAACTTTAACTAGTGATGTGCCCACTCTTTTGGATTACAAAGACATTAATTATGATAGTTGCTCTTTGATTGAATGTATTTCTTTGTTGCAATCCATGATAAATTCACCCAATGCCTATGAACAAAATAAAGCTTTTACTAAACATATTGTAGAAGCGATGATGAAAGCTTTAGAAGAAAATTGGAATTAGAGATTTCAATTCCTAGAAAATTATATGATGAGTGGGAACCTACCATTAAAGTCAAGATTAAAAATTATGAGTGCTTTGATTTATGTGATTTGGGTGCTAGTGTTTCCACAATTCCGAAATCTCTATGTTATGTGCTTGGTCTTACCAATATTAAAGAATGTTCTCTTAATTTGCACTTGGCGGATTCTACTATTAAAAAACATTTGAGAAGAATTAATGATGTTCTTATTCTTGCAAATAGGAACTATATGCCCATATATTTTATTGTTCTTGATATTGATTGCAATCCGTCTTGTCCCATCATACGTGGTAGACCGTTTTTATGAACTATAGGTGCCGTGATTGATATGAAAGAAGGGAATATTAAATTTCAATTTACACTAAGAAAGGGTATGGAACACTTCCCTAGAACAAGAATTTAGCCACCATATGAATCAATCCTGAGGGCAACCTATGGGGCAAAAACCAAAGATGACAATACTTGAATCTATGCATTATGCCTAGCTAGGGGCATAAAACGATAGCGCTTGTTGGGAGGTAACCCAATGAATAAAATTTATTTTTGCCTTTTTATTTCTGTTCTTGAGTGTTTGCACAATTATGCCTCTATTATGATTGTGATTTTTATGTTTTAATTAGTGTTTGTGCCAAGTAAAGCCTTTGGGAGAGCTTTGGGTGATAGTTTATTTGATCCTGTTGAAAAACAGAAACTTTTGCGTCCAGTAACAGAATTAATAAAATTCACAAAAGTGACGAACAATTCTGAATTGTTTACACAAGATTGATATACAAATTGCCCCTGTTGTCCTAATTTTTCAGAATTTTTGGAGTTACAGGAGTATGAGTAAAATTCGTGTCTTTTAGACTGTTCTATTTTTGACAAATTCTTTTTCTTTGCATTGTGTGGTTATTTTGATGAATCTATGGATTGTATCGGGGGGTATAAGCCATGGTAAAGTTATAATACAGTAGGTATAAAGAAATAACAAAATATGAATGGGTTTTTAACAGTACTTAAAGCAAAGATTGGTTTTGTTATACTAACGGATCTCACGAAGGTTTTGTTCAGTTGTGTGATTGAAGTTTTCAAGTTTTGGGTGAGATCTCGATGGATGAAGGAATACAGAGTGAAAAGAGCCTTAGATTGGGGATGCCCATGGCACCCCAAGGTAATATTCAAGGAGAACCAAGCAACTAAGCTTGGGGATGCCCCGGAAGGCATCCCCTCTTTCTTCTAACAACCATCGGTAATTTTACTTGGTGCTATATTTTTATTCGTCACATATCATGAGTTTTGCTTGGAGATTCTTGTACTATATAAGTCTTTATTTGTTTTGATTTTTAGTTTGTTGCAATCATCCTTGCTGGACACACCTATTTGAGAGAGCCATAATTATGCTATGATTTGTTAGAATTACTCTATGTGCTTCACTTACATTTTTTTGAGCTAGGGAATTGCTCTAGTGCTTCACTTATATCTTTGTGAGCAAGGTGTGCTTTAATTTTTGAAAAAATACTCTCATGCTTCACTTAGATTAATTTGAGAGTTAGTAAATTTTTGAAGAAATTCTCTCATGCCACACTTATATTATTTTGAGAGATGAAATTTTTTATGCTCATGTTCTTCACTTAAATTTGTTTGAGCTTGTCAAAAGCAATTGCAATATATTAAATTAGTCCCAAAGTGATAGATATTCAAGAGGGATATAATAAAAACTTTCATGAAGATCATTGGACAAAATAAACTTGATTCTTTGTAATAGTTTTGAGACATGATGATAGTAATATGTGGGTCATGTTGGTGAGTAATTATTCTTTAGTAAGAATATTGGTGTTAAGGTTTGTGATTCCCTATGTAAGCACGAAAGTCAATAGTTATGCAATGAAATTACATCCTACTTGTGGTGCATTATTCAGTGTTAGTTATGCTTAATGCTTGTTTATGAGAATTTTTGTTTCTTGGTTGGTTGCTTCTCAATCTATTTGCTAGCCTTTCCATGTACTAAGTGGGAATACTACTTGTGCATCCAAAATCCTTAAACCCAGTTATGCCATATGAGTCCACCATACCTACCTATATGCATCATTTCCATGTCGTTCTAAGTAAATTTGTATGTGCCAACTCTAATTTTCAAAATGAATTTACTTTTTGTGTGCCCGTACCGCTCATGAAGCGGTAGGGGGTGGCCGATATTTTTTCATGCTAGATGTGTTATTCTCAAGATGAGTGTTTATTCACTTGTCATTGCACGAGAGTGTGGCTGTAATAGGGATGCCCAGACCCGAAATGAAAAAGAAATTTACTTTATGTTGTCAAATAATAAATTCCTTGAAAAGTGTTGGTATGGAAGGCACCCGTGGATACGACTAGCCATGGATTGTGAAGGAATGATAGAAAAAGGAATAAACTTTATTTTATGTTTGGGGACTGCCTATGATGTATCTAGCCTGGAAAGTATTGGGAACTACTCGGTCATTTTCGTTGACAGGAAAAGCATGCCTCTCAAAAAAATTATCTCTCAATTTAAGCTTTGAGCTCTGGCACCTCTACAAATCTCTGCTTCCCTCTGCGAAGGGCCTATCTATTTAATTTTATGCAATTTTTATTTTTATTTGAGTCTCCATCTGCTCTTATAAAACACCAACTAGGGAGCACTATGATCATACTTGTGCATTTGATGTAGTTAATATTCGGTTGTGTTTCGTGAATGGATCAACGATTGAGCATGATGGGCTAGGGATAGCTTTCTTTAGTGTTAATATTTTGAAAGACATAGTTGCTTGTTGATATGCTTGAGTATTGAAGTATTCATGTCAATTATAGACTATTGCTTTGAACCATCTAAAAGTCCAAATGTCCATGCTACAAAAGAAAAGAATATGTGATGAACATGTTAGGCCACATTCGACATCAAAAATTATATTTTTATCATTTACCTACTCGAGGACGAGCAGGAATTAAGCTTGGGGATGCTGATACGTCTCCAAACATATCTATAATTTTTGATTGTCCATACTGTTATATTATCATTCTTGGATGTTTTACATTCATTTTATAGCAACTTTATATCATTTTCGGGACTAACCTATTAACATAGTGCCCAGTGCGAGTTGCTGTTTTTTGCTTGTTTTTTACTTCGCAGAATATCCCTATCTAACGGAGTCCAAACTCAGCGAAACTTTTTGGAGATGTTTTTGGACCAGAAGACAACTTGGGAGCCAAGGAAGCACCAGAGGGGAGGGCCATGGGTCCCACAACCCACCATGGCGCGCCAGAGGCCCCTGGCACGCCCAGGTGGGTGGTGGGGCCCATGTGGGTGTCCTCCACCGCCTCTCAGCTCTATAAATTCTCAGATATTCCAGAAACCCTAGGGGAGCGATCGAAACACAATTCCAGCAGCCGCAAGTTCTAGAACCATGAGATCCAATCTAGAGCCCTATTCCGGCACTCCGCCGGAGGGGAACACGATCATGGAGGGGTTCATCATCCTCATTGGTGCTCCTCTAATGATGCGTGAGTAGTTCACCATAGATCTACGGGTCCGTAGGCAGTAGCTAGATGGCTTCTTCTCTCTTTTTGATTCTCAATACAATGTTCTCCTCGATGTTCTTGGAGATCTATTTGATATAATGACTTTTTGCGGTGTGTTTGTGTAACATCCCCAGATCTTAACTCTGTCATTAAGCTAATTAGTGTGCCATGTCATCATACTTTACTGAGTCAAAATTGCCACTTGTCCCAAATCCAAATCCAACTTCAAATTCATATTTAAAGTAAAGTCAAATAATTAATTCTTCAAACAGCAAAACAAAAATATTCATAATGTTGCAAATATTTCAGAAGCCATTATAAAAAATATGATCAATATTAATTGAATTAATTAAGTGACTCTAACATCAAGAAATAGTACCAAAACAACACCTCTTTAATCCATTTCATTTAATGCCGAATTCAAACGAAATCATTCTGGCTCCAAACCATTCTATGGCAGTGCATAATATTGCATTGTAATTATGTGGTTAAGTCACATATTTTACAAAAATCAAATTGTGGCCAAACAATTTACAAAACAGAAGCTAAAAATAGAAAACAGAAAAAGAAAGAAAGAAAAGTCCCCACTCCTACTTCCCTGGGCCTTGGCCCACTGCACGGCCCAGCCTGCCGCCCCCCATGCTCTAACCCTAACCCCCACGTACCCCACTCCCCCTCTCGGTCCACTCCTCCCCTCCCTCGTCACCCCTCCTCCCATAATCCCGATATGGATCGGGACCCCGCCTCCCCAACAACGCCGCCCGGCGCCTCCCGCCGCCCCTCCCCCCCGTCATCGGCCGCCCCATCGCCGGACCCCCCTCCTCGCAGACCCCCCTCTTCCCCGCCTCTCCTCTGCTAGATCCCGTCTGGATCGGGGAGGGGGGGAGCGGCTCCGACGTCGCCGCCACCCGACGCCGGTGCCCCGACGCCCGCCGTCGCCGACCGCGCCGACACCGCCTCACCGCAGGACTGCCCTGTCCCCGACTCCCCTTCGCTGGACTCCCACACGCCTCGCCGACCCCGATCCCCTACAAACGGGGGTGAGCTGCGCGTTCCCCCTCGTCTCCTCTCTTCCAGCGTCGGCCGTGTCCGCTCGCGCTCCCGGCAACGCCCGCGCCGCCCAGCTCGTCAGCTGCCGCCGTGCTGCCGCAGCCCGACCGCGGCCCTTCCCCCACCTCATGTGGCCTCACCGCGTCGCGCCCGCCCATCGTTCCTCACGTCCGCGCCCGTGCGAGGCTGCACCTCTGCTGCGGTGCTCGCTGCTCCGGCTCACCGCGCGGACCCTACCCCGCGCCTTGCACACACCCCCGCGCTGTCCGGCCGCCGGCGCCAGCCGCACGCCCGTGCCCCTCGCCGTGGCTCTGGCTAGCCGCGCCAGCGCCGCCCCTTGCCGCGGCCTCGCCCGCCGTCTGACCCGCTCGGGTCTACCCCCTCGGGCACGCGCCCGCATCCGCGCGCCCGCAAACCGTCCCCCCCGGGCCACTACCCAAGGGGCCCCATGCCCATGTTAAATAAATAAATAAATAAGAAATAGAAATTTAAAAATAATAAATAATTAAATACACAATTAATTAGCTTAATTAATACTGTTTAAATTAGCTAATTAAGGTTAATTAACCTAATTATATAATTAACCTAATTCACTACTGTTAATTAACTAAACAGTCACTGACAGGTGGGACCCACCTGTCAGGTTGACCCAGTCAACGGTCAACATTGACTGCTGATGTCATGATGACGCAATAATTTTTTTCGAATTAAATTAATCTTTTAATTCCAGAAAATCATTAAAACTTTAGAAAATCGTATAAAATAAACCATAGCTCAGATCGAAATACTTTGTACATGAAAGTTTCTAAGAACGACGAGACGAATCCGAATACGCAGACCGTTCATCCGCCACACGTCCCTAGCATAGCGAACATGCAACAATGCCCTCGGGTTCGTCTGTCCGAAAATGCCAAACACCGGCGATACTTTCCCGGATGTCTTCCCCTTCGCCAGTATCACGTAGTACCGCGTTAGAACACGCCTAGTGCTGCTTAGTGTCATGTCATGCATCTATTTGCTGTGTATTTATCTGTTTCCTCCCCCTCTTCTCTCTCGGTAGACCCCGACACCGACGTTGTCCCCGAGGCCGACGCAGCTTCGGAGGTTGACGACACTGTTGACGACCTTGCCCTTGCCGCCGAGCAACCAGGCAAAACCCCACCTTGAGCATACCGATATCGCCTATTCTTTCTCTCTCATGCTTGCATTAGAATTGCTGCTGTTACTGCTTTACCTATTCTGATGCATAGCTTGTTTATTGAAACCTTACCTGCTTATGCTAAACTATCTAGTATAGGCTGGGTAGAGACCTATCAGTGACCCCCACTTGTCCCGACTGCCCCGCTGGATCATCAGAAGACTCGACGACCAGGCCCCAGCACCGCACATCACCCCCTTAGTTGTAACGACACTGCAACGTTACTATCGAGTGCCGAGGGTGATACCTCGAATAGCACTCCTGATGTTAACTCTGTAGAGTAGCTATTTGGTCGTGGTCATCGAGGGTGATTCCTCCTTCTCCACTTCCGATACGACCCTGTCGTGCAACACATCAAGTGTGAACCCATCGAGGGTCATTCCTCCGAGTTCACCATGACGGATACATCAAGTAGGAATCCAACGAGGGTGATACATCAGATTCCCCTGATGTTATGGATAAACGGATACTTGGACTTTACCCTGTTACTTGGAAAGGCGGGTCGACCCTGAGGGGTACCCACATGAGCCTAAGTGGCGAGTGACGTGGAGACGGGTTTCCCTAGAGGGTGTCCGAGATATGAATACGAGGCGCGGCCGGGCATTCTTAGCCCTTGCAGCATGTCCTCGAGACGGGGCGACGGGGTCACATCGATCGTGATTCTCTTCTCGTTACCGCAAGCCCCTAGTCTGCCAACGATTTGGATATTTGATCCGAGCAGGCCTCTGGCCTGATAGCACTAACCATCACGTGGGAAGAGTTATGGGCACTCTGCATCGTATGCATCAGCCGAAAGCTCTGTCAGACGTCCAGTTCAGCCTCGTGGATGGGCCGGGCCAGTGCCATCCAGGACTGAGGTGGTGCTCGTCCCGACCCTGCACACACCGACCCGGAGTGCACAGGGCGATGGCCGAAGACCCCTGAGCGCTTAGGATATAGACCGACGGGGACCTCTCTGCTGAGTTGTAGGTAGGGTTGCGGTGTATCGTTTGGCCGAGGCCGGGCATGACCCAGGAAAGTGTGTCCGGCCGGAGTGAAGTGAGCGTGGTGGGTAAGTTGGTGCACCCCTGCAGGGAAGAACACATCTATCGATAGCCGGTCCTATGGTACAGGACACTAGAAGTTGTATCCCAATCGATACAACTAGAACTGGAGATGATACCTAGAGGTATGGCTCTGGGATTGCTTTCTCGCAGGGAGTCAAGAAATGATCTCTGGGCGAGGTTGATGACGGTATGGCTCTAGGATTGCTTTCTCGCAGGGAGTCGAGAGAGGATCTCTGGGTGAGGATGATAACATTACTACTACTTTATACTGTGCTATCTACTCTCTTCTATTGCTGCAAGACCGCTGAAGACGATGAAGATGCTAGTCTTCGATAGGACTAGGCTTTCCCCTCTATTCTGGAATTTCTGCAGCCCAGTCCACATATACAGCCTTCCTTTGATAATGTTGCATACGTAGTGTAGATCCTTGCTTGCTGAGTACTTCGGATGAGTATTCATGGTTGCTTTGCTTTCTTTTTCTCCCCATATCCTTTTGATGCAACCAGATGACGGAGCCCCGGATACAGCTGCCCCCGCCCACGATCGCTACTACTACTACCCCGAGGGTGGATACTTCTACGAGTTGACTGACGACCAGGAGTAGGATCGGAGGGTCCCAGGCAGGAGGCCTGCTCCTTTCGATCGTAGTTTTTGTTTTGCCCCGCCTTTCTAAGGGCTTATCCGTGCTTTCCTTTATATCTGTACTCAGATATCTGATGCTTCCACTTATGCTTGTATGCGAGCTTATGTATTCGAGCCCTCGAGGCCCCTGGCTTGTAATATAAAGCTTGTATGACTTTATTTATGTTTTTAGAGTTGTGTTGTGATATCTTCCCGTGAGCCCTTAGGCTTGATCGTGGGCATTTGCGTGTATGATTAGTGCATGATTGATCCGGGGCGTACCAAGTTGGTATCAGAGCCGACTGCCTGTAGGAACCCCCCTTTCCAACTCCATGGCCGAAGTTGAGTCTAGTGGTCCAAAACTGTTTTACTAACTTGGCTGTGTGGCTTACGGGCCCACGTCGCCAACTGGGTGGTATTAGGATCTTTTATTCCTCGTCTTTACTCTAGGACTCTGATCTCTCTTCTATTCGGGTTAAAATTTTACTAACTCTGGCATTAGGTTCTCGTAACCACTTATTCCCGGAGAGCCACTTCACTATAGATGATCGTCTGCCCCATCAGAAGACTCTGAAGATACTCCTCGGTGATTCCCGAGACCCTGTGCCCATTGCTTTGCAGTTCCTGACCACCGATAAATCCTGACGAATAACTACTTACACTCGTCATACATATATTCATTCCAGTCACTCTTTTGTTCCATCCGACATATCGAAATACTATCCGACATTTCAAAAATTCTCTGAACCCACTACCTTGCAGTTCCTTTCTGCCTAAATACCCTACGAATAATTCCGCACATTACCGGGGATCCGTTCATCCCCAGTTGTTCCTGTGTTTCACGAAATACCTCGTATTGCTATGCGACCTTCCCAAAATCCTCTGCAGCCTATTGCTCCCAAAAGTCTTGTATGCCTGCATTATGGTTAAACCCGTGTGTCTCGCAATATTCATTAGCATTCTTTGTCATTGTCATTCCGAGTCGGTTGATTCAATATGAATAAGAATAATCCCTACCATTCGTCGATTCTTAGAACTCGTCCTTCTGGCTCAAACGTCATTTTGGACATGAGTTGGTTCTCGGCTAATCAACTTGCAATCGATTGTCCTTCGTATTCAATAACCTTGTGAGTTCTTCCCTGATGCTAATACCTTCGGTAAATTGTATCATCTACTTGACTTCGACACTTTGCTTTCGAACTCGTTTCCCTTGCTTTGGTTGATGGTTGTATAGACTCGTAAAATGTCCCGATGGGTTGTATCTATGATTCTGCCAGCAACAAGAACCCAGAAAATTCTACGAGTCATACTCTTCTGGTGCTTCGCCAGATAAATTTTTAGCACTACAATTTCTTCGAAAACGAGGAGTGAATGAAAGGTTATGCATTGAAGAAGTGGGAGTCGACCTTGAACCTTTGTGTTCACGCTCATGGAAACGATGTAGATCCTATCATGGAAGCTCCTTGTAATAATAGTTATCCCCTTGATATAATACCCTCTTGAACCTGTGTTGTGTCCCTTGCAACCATGGAACTAACCATGATTTTTCTTGTTTGAATTCCATTTCTTGGAAAACTTAAAATACTTTTTCTTCTGTAGATCATTTCATCTGTCCAATCTCTACTCTGATTTACCTTCCGGTATTACCCCTAGTACTTGTTACTGGGAAGTTTAATAACCCATCACCTCATTCCTAGCATGATCGGCTATATCAATATCGTGCAACATTTTAACTGTGCTACCTGGTCCTTATTCCCGGAGCACAACTTCTGACGATGAACTAAGCTTACGTCGATCTTCCTCATCTTATCATTTCACCTCGAACAACAAGCTTGACTTCGAGTTTGTGTCGTAACCGTGGTTCCAATAACCTTTCGCTTCATCATTCCTTTGACTTGATGTCATCACGAACCATTTACATCGTCATGAAATCTCTCGACAATTGTGTCATGATCATCATCAACATTCCGAGCTCAACCTCTTTGTATTCCTGCCAACACAGACTTGGTTATGTTTTGCTCATACCTTGTTTTCTTTGCTATTACTGAAGTTATTCCCTGTGTATTCTTGTGGCCTTCATAGCCAACCTTTTCTTGAAACACCATATCATCGCTACCTCGAGGCATAATTGTGGCATTCCGAATATCAACCAGAACAATTAAAGCATAATGCTAAAATTTCTTTATCAATTATCCAAGCACCGTTGTATGGGTAATGACATGAAATTTCTCTCCCCTTACCTAAAGGGTTTTCTACGTTATATCTTGTCATGGATATCATGCTCTGCTTGTCCTTGGGAAGGATATACCCCTGAAATATGTGTTTAAACACATTTTTATTTTTGTTGTTCTGATTAATAGACTAATCATATTTTCCTTTCCATTGTTTTGTTTAACCTTTCTTGTAATCTGACTTAACTGAGCAGCAATAATTCCCTGCTTAGGTAAGCACCTTGTTGTACCACTCTGTCCGTAAGACCATGTTACTATTGTTGATGACATTCCGGTAACCACCGATGGACGAGAACTTTGCCTATTGGTTCGCCTCGTTTAACAAGCAGGAAGATGGTTCTCTTCGTCCCTCGCCCTTGGTACCAACGATGTTGCCGACATAACTGACAGGCTACCCCCTAACATGCCTTGCTATCATGACCGTGCAAGATGTCAGCACCCTTTCTACTTTTAACCCACATGGTGGGCCCAAAACCCATAGTTCCACAGGATCGAAACCTGACTCTCCAATACACCCCTGTTTCTAAAACTTATTCCTCACGCTTGGCTTCGTATTTACTTCGCGGGCCACCTTCCTAGTGATTAGTTCTGGTACCTGACACAATACTTATTCTCGTTGCTCTGGACCCCCTTTCACACCTTGTTCAGACATCGAACGATTATCTATCCGCTTGGAACTTCTTATTGTACCTTCTTACTTGCTCTCAATGTGTTTCATTTGTTCAACTCGAGAGATACTCAGGTGTTCATTTATGGGATAACCCCATGTGATTACCCCTTATAACATTCTAGCATTGTCGAGCTGCCCCTTACCTATTCGTAAGTACATTGGAAGTCCCGAAGGAAAGAAGGATGACTTCACTATGATGACCTGAAGCAGAGAAATGAAGACATCTATGTAATGGATCGACCTCTTCGAGAAGACCAACCAAGACCGAGAAGATCCGTTAGAATTTCGTAACCAGAACTTTCACCCCAACCCGCCTCCTAAATCTCAGGACGAGATTTCTTGTAGTGGAGGAGATTTGTAACATCCCCAGATCTTAACCCTGTCATTAAGCTAATTAGTGTGCCATGTCATCATACTTTACTGAGTCAAAATTGCCACTTGTCCCAAATCCATCTTCAAATTCATATTTAAAGTAAAGTCAAATAATTAATTCTTCAAACAGCAAAACAAAAATATTCATAATGTTGCAAATATTTTAGAAGCAATTATAAAAAAATATGATCAATATTAATTGAATTAATTAAGTGACTCTAACATCAAGAAATAGTACCAAAACATCACCTCTTTAATCCATTTCATTTAATGCCGAATTCAAATGAAATCATTCTGGCTCCAAACCATTTTATGGCAGTGCATAATATTGCATTGTAATTATGTGGTTAAGTCACATATTTTACAAAAATCAAATTGTGGCCAAACAATTTACAAAACAGAAGCTAAAAATAGAAAACAGAAAAAGAAAGAAAGAAAAGTCCCCACCCCTACTTCCCTGGGCCGTGGCCCACTGCACGGCCCAGCCTGCCGCCCCCCATGCTCTAACCCTAACCCCCACGTACCCCACTCCCCCTCTCGGTCCACTCCTCCCCCCTCGTCACCCCTCCTCCCACGATCCCGATCTGGATCGGGACCCCGCCTCCCCGAAAACGTCGCCCGGCGCCTCCAGCCGCCCCATCGCCGGACCCCCCTCCTCGCCGACCCCCCTCTTCCCCGCCTCTCCTCTGCTCGATCCTGTCTGGATCGGGGGGGGGGGACGCGGCTCAAACGTCGCCGCCACCCGACGCCGGTGCCTCGACGCCCGCCGTCGCCGACCGCGCCGACGCCGCCTCACCGCAGGACTGCCCCGTCCCCGACTCCCCTTCGCCGGACTCCCACATGCCTCACCAACCCCGATCCCCTACAAACGGGGGTGAGCTGCGCCTTCCCCCTCCTCTCCACTCTTCCTGCGTCGGCCGTGTCCACTCGCGCTCCCGGCACCGCCCGTGCTGCCCCGCTCGTCTGCTGCCGCCGTGCTGCCGCAGCCCGACCGCGGCCCTTCCCCCGCCTCACGTGGCCTCACCGCGTCGCGCCCGCCCGTCATTCCCCACGCGCACGCCCGTGCGAGGCTGCACCTCTGCTACGGTGCTCGCTGCCCGCCGCTCGCTGCTCCGGCTAGCCGCGCGGACCCTACCCCGCGCCTTGCCCACACCCCCGCGCTGTCCGGCCGCCGGCGCCAGCCGCGCGCCCGTGCCCCTCGCTGCGGCTCTGGCTAGCCACGCCGGCACCGCCCCTTGCCGCGGCCTCGCCCATCGTCTGACCCACTCGGGTACGCCCCCTCGGGCACGCTCCCGCAACCGCGCGGCCGCTAACCCCCCGGGCCACTACCCAAGGGGCCCCACGCCCCTATTAAATAAATAAATAAATAAGAAATAGAAATTTAAAAATAATAAATAATTCAATAAACAATTAATTAACTTTATTAATACTGTTTAAATTAGCTAATTAAGGTTAATTAACCTAATTAAATAATTAACCTAATTAACTACTGTTAATTAACTAAACAGTCACTGACAGGTGGGACCCACCTGTCAGGTTGACCCAGTCAACGGTCAACGTTGACTGCTGATGTCATGATGTCGCAATAATTTATTTTCGAATTAAATTAATCTGTTAATTCCAGAAAATCATTAAAACTTTAGAAAATCATATAAAACAAACCGTAGCTCAGATTGAAATACTTTGTACATGAAAGTTGCTCAGAACGACGAGACGAATCCGAATACGCGGACCGTTCGTTCGCCACACATCCCTAGTATAGCGAACATGCAACAATCCCCTCCGGCTTGTTTGTCCGAAAATGGCAAACACCGGCGATACTTTCCCGGATGTCTTCCCCTTCGCCAGTATCACGTAGTACCGCGTTAGATCACGCCTAGTGCTGCTTATTGTCATGTCATGCATCTATTTACTGTGTATTTATCTATTTCCTCCCCCTCTTCTCTCTCGGTAGACCCCGACACCGACGTCGTCCCCGAGGCCGACGCAGCTCTGGAGGTTGACGACACCGTTGATGACCTAGCCCTAGCCGCCGAGCAACCAGGCAAGCCCCCCCTTGAGCATACCGATATGGCCTATTCTTTCTCTCTCATACTTGCATTAGAATTGCTACTGTTACTGCTTTACCTATTCTGATGCATAGCCTGTTTATTGTCACCTGCTATTGAAACCCTACCTGCTTATCCTAAACTGTCTAGTATAGGCTGGGTAGAGACCTATCAGTGACCCCCACTTGTCCCGATTGCCCCGATGGATCATCAGAAGACTCGACGACCAGGCCCCAGCACCGGACATCACCCCCTTAGTTGTAACGACACTGCAGCGTTACTATCGAGTGCCGAGGGTGATACCTCGAATAGCACTCTTGATGTTAACTCTGTAGAGTAGCTATTTGGTCGTGGTCATCATGGGTGATTCCTCCTTCTCCACTTCTGATACGACCCTGTCGTGCAACACATAAAGTGTGAACCCATCGAGGGTGATTCCTCTGAGTTCACCTTGACGGATACATCAAGTAGGAATCCAACGAGGGTGATACCTCGGATTCCCCTGATGTTATGGACACACGGATACTTGGACTTTACCCTGTTACTTGGAAAGGCGGGTCGACCCTGAGGGGTACCCGCGTGAGCCTAAGTGGCGGGTGACATGGAGACGGGTTGCCCTGGAGGGTGTCCGAGATATGAATACGAGGCGCGGCCGGGCATTCTTAGCCCTTGCAGCAAGTCCTCGAGACGGGGCGACGGGGTCACATCGATCATGAGTCTCTGCTCGTTATAGCAAGCCCCTAGTCTGCCAACGATTTGGATATTTGATCCGAGCAGGCCTCTGGCCTGATAGCACTAACCATCACGTGGGAAGAGTTATGGGCACTCTGCATCGTATGCATTAGCCGAAAGCTCTGTCAGACGTCCAGTTCAGCCTCGTGGCCGGGCCGGGCCAGTGCCATCCAGGACTGAGGTGGTGCTCGTCCCGACCCTGCACACACCGACCCAGAGTGCACAGGGCGATGGCCCAAGACCCCTGAGCGCTTTGGATATAGACCGACGGGGACCTCTCTGCTGAGCTGTAGGTAGGGTTGCGGTGTATCGTTTGGCCGAGGCCGGGCATGACCCAGGAAAGTGTGTCCGGCCGGAGTGAAGCGAGCGTGGTGCGTAAGTTGGTGCACCCCTGCAGGGAAGAACACATCTATCGATAGCCAATCCTATGGTAAAGGACACTCGGAGTTGTATCCCGATCGATACAACTAGAACTGGAGATGATACCTGGAGGTAAGGCTCTGGGATTGCTTGCTCGCAGGGAGTCGAGAAAGGATCCCTAGGCGTGGTTGATGACGGTATGGCTCTGGGATTGCTTTCTCGCAGGGACTCGAGAAAGGATCTCTGGGTGAGGACGATAACATTACTACTACTTTATATTGTGCTATCTACTCTCTTCTATTGCTGCAAGACCGCTGAAGACGATGAAGATGCTAGTCTTCGATAGGACTAGGCTTTCCTCTCTATTCTGGCATTTCTGCAGCCCAGTCCACATATACAGCCTTCCTTTGATAATGTTGCATACGTAGTGTAGATCCTTGCTTGCTGAGTACTTCGGATGAGTACTCACAGTTGCTTTGCTTTCTTTTTCTCCCCATATCCTTTTGGTTCAACTAGATGACGGAGCCCCGGATACAGCTGCCCCCGCCGACGATCGCTACTACTACTACCCCGAGGGTGGATACTTCTTTGAGTTGACTGACGACCAGGAGTAGGATCGGAGGGTCCCAGGCAGGAGGCCTGCGCCTTTCGATCGTAGTTTTTGTTTTGCCCCGCCTTTCTAAGGGCTTATCTGTGCTTTCCTTTATATCTGTACTCAGATATCTGATGCTTCCGCTGACGCTTGTATGCGATCTTATGTATTCGAGCCCTCGAGGCCCCTGCACTACTGGAATCCACGTCTTTGCTGTCTGCTAATTCTTTGCCGTCCGCTTGTTGACGGCAAATAAGGTCTTTGCCGTCAGCCACAAGAAAACGGACGGCAAAGATGTGGCTGATGGCAAACAAAGTCTTTGCCATCAGCCTGTTCTTTGCCGTCTGCTGGCTGACGGCAAAGAATCTTTGCCGTCTGCTGGCTGACGGCAAAGAATCTTTGCCGTCCGCTAGCAGACGGCAAAGAGGTGGGTGGGTCCAGTTATTGTTTAACCAACTCAAGCCCACCGGCCCCACCTCTTTGCCGTCCGCAAGCGGACGGCAAAGAAACTTTGCCGACCGTTGGCTGACGGCAAAGAGGCGCGGTACGTTAACGGCCGTCCCCCCCGCACCCTCTCTTCTTCCACTCTCTCATTACTCCTAAAAAAAAAAAACGAAGAAAAACCGAAGAAAAGAAAAAGTAGGAAGGAAGCAGGTCCAAGAAAGAGAACAGGAAAAAAGAAAAGGCGAAAAGAGAAAGAGAAAGAAAAAAAGACAAGCAAAAGGAAACGGAGAAAAACGAAAAAAACGAAAAATATAAGAAGGAGAAAAGGAAAAATCAAATCAACACCGGGAAAGAGCGGAAGCAGCAGAAAACGGGCGGCGTAGCCGGACGCAACAGACGAAACCGCAACCCTCCAAGACACTACAAAGCCGCCCCGCGGGCCTCCTTCCAAGTCGGGCAGCCGCGCGCGTGCAGTCCCGCCCCGTCGCCGTCCCCGCCCCGTCCCGCAGCGGCTGTCCGGCCTCCCCCTCCACCGGGTTGCTGCCTCCTCCAGCGGCCGCCGCAGCCGTCCGGCCACTCCCTCCACCAGGTGAGCTCCTCCCCTTTTTTTTGTTTAATTAGTTTCTTTTTTCTTTCTTTTAGTTTAGTTTCTGTTTTAGTTATAGTTATAGTTTAGTTTTAGTTTAGTTTATTTTAGGTTAGTTTTAGTTTTAGTTTATTTTAGTTTAGTTTATTTTAGATTAGTTTTAGTTTTAGTTTATTTTAGATTAGGTTTAGTTTTAGTTTAGAAGAAGAAGTAGAAGGAGGAGGGAGGAACAGGAGGAGGGCGAAGAAGAAAGAAGAAAAGAAGAAAAGAAGAGACAACTGACTGTTCGCACCGAGGGGAGGGAAAAAAGGAGGACGAGAAGCCACAGCGAAGAAGTAAAGAATAAGAAGAAGAAAAGAAGAAGAAGATGAAGGAAAGAGAAGAAGAAAAAGAGAGAGATAGAAGAACACGAAGAAGAGTAAAGAGATCAGAAGAAAGAAGAAGAAGGCCAACCCCAAGAAGCAAACAGAAGCACAGAAAAAAGAGAAAAGAAAGTACAAGAAATAGAAGTAGGACAAGAAAGAAAGAAGAAGAAGCGGAAGAAGAGAAGAAAACAGTAAGAAGAAGAGAAGATAAACAAGAAGAGACATAGAAGAACGAACGAAAGAAGATAAAGAAGAAGAAGATAAGCAACGAATAATAGAAACACAAGAAGTACGTATAGAGAGCAAGCGAACTTAGAACACGAAACGAAGAAGAGAAGAAGAAGGAAGAGAGGCAAAGAAAAGAAGAGAGAGCGAGGTCAGGAGGAGGAGGAGAGGAGGAGGAGGAGGAGGAGAAGAGGAAGAAAGAGAAGATAGAAGCAGAAGGAGAATGAGGAGGAAGAGAAGAAAAAAAGAAGAAGAATAAAGAAGAAGAAGAAAAGACTGAAGAGAAGAAAGAAGAAGAAGAAAGAAAGAAGAAAGAAGAAGAAGAAAGAAGAGAAGAGGGAAGTGGAGGAGAAGAAGAAGAAGAAGAAGAAGAAGAAGAAGAAAGAGGAGAGGAGGAGAAGAAGAAGAAGAAGAAAAGAAAGAAAGGAAAAAAGATACCCCGACCCCCGACACCCGACACCCCGACACCTCGGCAAGAAACCCCGACCCCGACCCCCGACCCCCTGACACCACACCCCGACCGGGACCCAGACAACCGACCACCCTGACACACCCACCCCAACCACACCCCGACCCGACCCCGACAACCCTGACACCCCGACCCCCACACGGACACCCCGACCCACGACACCCTAACACACACCCCAACCCCGACCCCGACCACCGACACCCCGACACCTGACACCCCGACCACCGACACCCTGACACCACAACCCACTTACCCCCGAACCCGACCCCCAACAAAGTAGTAGTAGTGAAGAAGAAGAAGATGAAAAAAAGAAGTAGAAGTTGAGGATGAAAAAAAGTAGGAAAAGAGGGCGCCTGGGGACGAGCGGGTTAGGGGGTTCCTCGGTGTCGATGGAACCCTAAATAGCAAGTATCGTCGGTGCGAGGTACATGTGGTCGTCGGTGTCGAATACTACATCCACGTCCCACAAGTGACGCCGACGTCCGACGTCCCAAAGCAACTGTTCTCGGCGTCGATGGCGGTCGAACACCATTGCGAATTTGTCTGGCAGCGTCTGCGATGACGATTAAAAGGCAAGTGTTGCAACTTGAATCACCCAAACTGACTCAAGTCGGTTTGGTTGTTTGAAATTTCAAAACTTGGCTTTAATCCTCATCGTAGAGGCTGCCAGACAAATTCGCCAAGGTGTTCGACTGTCATCGGCCACCAGAACTATTGTTGCGGGACGCCGGGCGCCGGCTTCACTTGTGGGATGTGGATCTAGTGTTCAACGTCGACCGCCTCATATAACTTGCACCGATGGTAGTTGCTATTTAGTTTACCCAGGGACGAGCGGGTTAGGGGGTCGTTGTCGATGGAACCCTAAATAGCAAGTATCGTCGATGCGAGATACATGTGGCCGTCGATGTCGAACACTACATCCACGTCCCACAAGTGACGCCAGCGTCCGGCGTGCCACAGCAACAGTTCTCGGCGTCGATGGCGGTCGAACAGCATTGCGAATTTGTCTGGCAGCCTCTGCGATGACGATTAAAAGGCAAGTGTTGAAACTTGAAACACCCAAACTGACTCAAGTCGGTTTGGTTGTTTGAAAATTTCAAAACTTGGCTTCAATCCTCATCGCAAAGGCTGCCAGACAAATTCGCCAAGGTGCTCGACCGTCATCGGCCACCAGAACTATTGTTGCGGGACGCCGGGCGCCGGCTTCACTTGTGGGATGTGGATCTAGTGTTCAACGCCGAGCGCCACATGTATATCGCACCGATGACACTTGCTATTTAGGGTTCCATCGACGCCAAGGAACCCCCTAACACTTGCTATAGGTGTCTTCAATCATCAGTATGCGTGATCCACTATGCGTCTCCCATTCGAAAGGGTTACATCTATAAATATGCATGCATTTGCATATTTATAATCGTGATTCTTTCGAATTGTCCAACGTTATCCATGGACAGCCCGAGTATGTGTAGATTGGGTTCGTTTTCCCATATGCTCAGCTCCGGATCCGATGCAGAATTTCGTCAGTGCCTCCCTGTTGTTCTCCGGGTACACATTCTCTCTGCTTATTGCCGAGACATGTATCAGGAGAACAGCGGGGAGGTGCTGCCGAAATTTTGCGTCGGATCCGGAGCAGAGCATGGGAAAACGAACCCGATCTACACATACTCGGGTGGGATTAGGACCTATCTTTACCTATTAGCGTGTAGGTTGCATGGACGTAATAAAACTGACAAACTCCATTAACTGATGGATATGGTTTGCTTAATTATGTATATATTTCTTGTGTGTCCAGTAGGAAGTCAATATGAGTGATTGTGCATGGATGTACACCGGTTACACTAGTCAGAAAGTTTGGACCGAGGAATGGTTAACAAAAACCAAGGGGTTTGTTAGAGCCGCATTTGCAAATGGCCAGGAATTTAGCTGGTGCCCCTGTGCCCGTTGCGACAACTATAAAAAGAGGGACGAGCTTGAAATGAGTAAAGACCTGCAGAAGTTTGGTTTTACGCCTGGTTACACGGTCTGGACATTACATGGTGAGTCTGCCCAATGTGCCAGAGCCGAGGTTCGTCGTCGCACCGACGAGCATTGTACCAGGACCGCAGACATGGTGCAAGACTTTGACGATGCTCGGGATTCGGACGAGGAGATGGAGGAATCTGCAAAGGCCTTCACTGAAATGTTGGAGTCCTCAAAACATCCTCTCCACGAGCACACTGAGCTTTGTCAGCTGGATGCCATCTCACAAATAATGGCTTTGAAGGCTCAATTCAACTTGGGCAGAGAATGCTACGACGCGATGATGACAGTATTCGGACGATTTCTACCCAAAGGCCATGTGCTACCTCCAAACCTGTACCAGTCAGACAAAATCCTCCGTGCTCTTAAGATGCCCTATGAGAAGATACATGCCTGTGAGAAAGGATGTGTCTTATTTAGGCTTCAGTATGAGGACTTGAACTATTGTCCCATTTGCAATTCTTCTAGGTATGTTGTGGTAGACAACGGTATGGGTGAGAAGACGCAGACCAAAATACCCGTTAATGTTCTTCGGTATATGCCAATTGTACCAAGACTTCAATGTCTTTTCATGGTCGAAGAGACGGCCAGACAGATGACATGGCACAAAATGGGCAAAAGAACCGAACTAGATGCAGATGGGAATGTGATGATGGTGCACACATCGGATGGTGAAGCGTGGAAGCGCTTCGATGCATTACATAAGGAAAAAATGGCAGATCCAAGGCATCCTCGAGTCGCCGTCAGCACAGATGGGTTCAGTGTGTTTGGTCAGATGGCAGCCCCATACAGCTGTTGGCCCGTGTTTGTCATTCCACTCAATCTCCCCCCCGGGCAGATTATGCAACGAAAGAATATTTTCCTGACGTTGATAATTCTAGGGCCCAACTATCCGGGGAAGAATAAGAATGTGTACATGCAGCCACTTAAGGACGAATTGCAAGACGCTTGGGATAATGGGTTCAAGACATACGACGCTTTTAGCAAACAGAACTTCATAATGCGTGCCTGGTACATGTACTGGACGCATGACTTGCCGGCGTATGCGCTATTCGTTGGCTGGTGTGTGCATGGAAGGTTCCCGTGCCCCACATGCAAGGGAGCTCTTGAGTTTCGTTGGCTGATGGCAGGGCGCAAGTATAGTTGCTTCGACTTGCATAGACCGTTTCTACATCCTGGCCATAAGTTCAGGAAAGACAAGAAGAACTTCATCAAAGGTAGAGTTGTCAAACACTCTGCACCACCTGCGTTGACAGGCCAACAGACCCTAGATCAGTTAAACGCTCTCGAGCCAGATCCAGAGCGTCCAGGGTATTTCAAGGGGTATAATAAGGAACACGCCTGGACTCACAAGACATGCTTCTGGGATCTGCCTTACTTCAAAGACCTCCTATGCCCACACAACATCGACGTGATGCACACTGAAAAGAATATCGCCGAAGCCATTTTTGGTACATTGTTTGGCATCGAGGGGAAATCAAAGGATAGTTCTAAGGCTAGAGTCGATCAAGAGGAGCTATGTGATAGACCGTTACAAAACATGAAAGAACCAAAAGGAAAGGGGATTAACTGGACGAAGCGAAAGTCATGGTTCAATCTTGGAAGGCCAGCTATGAAGGAAATTATTTTGTGGGTGAAAATGCAGTTGATGTTCCCCGAAGGGTATGCAGCAAATCTAAAGAGGGGAGCGAGTCTTCAAAAATTGAAAATATTTGGTCTAAAAAGTCATGATTGGCACATATGGATTGAGCGGATAATGCCGGTGATGTTGTGTGGCTTCATCCCTGAGGATGAATGGCTAGTACTAGCAGAGCTGAGCTATTTCTTCTATGTTCTTTGTGCGAAAGAACTATCGCCTGGCCTCCTAGAAGAAATGGAACAGTTGGCGCCGGAGTTGATCTGCAAGTTAGAGAAGATCTTTCCGCCAAGCTTCTTTAATCCAATGCAACACTTGATTTTGCATCTCCCGACCGAGGCACGATTGGGGGGGCCAGTGCAAAATTGTTGGTGCTACTCAACTGAGAGGATGCAGAAGATGCTTCGAGCAAAATGTAAAAATAAACGTAGAATAGAAGCATCGATGGCGGAGGCATTCATCACTGAGGAGGCGGCAAACTTCGTGACCGCACACTACGAAGCCAAAAATCGTCATTTGCATAATCCGAAGCCTCGGTACAATGCTGACGAACCTCAAAAGGGTCAATCCAACCTCAGCCTATTCAAAGGGAATCTCGCACCAGCCGGTGGTTGGAAACCAGTAAGGTTGGATGTTGAAGAATGGCGGACCATTTCGCTGTATCTCTTCAACAACCTAACAGAAGTGAGGCCATACATCGAGTAAGATCTCGGTACATTGTTTCACAACTTCTAATTCCTTTGAACTTCTCTTATTCCTGGATTTTTGATGCAGTCGATACGTCGCCATATTCTCGTATGGAGCGGTGATCCAAAAGGATTCCGTCGAAGAGTATGAGGTTCTGGCAAAACAAGGAGCCGAATTTCCCGGTTTCATCTCTTGGTTCAAAAAAATGGTAATTTCCATTAGACACTTTTTTTCTTTGGCTAATTTGCGACTAATGCAACAATCCTTTTGTATTAAACTTGTAGGCTAATTCAGAGATTATGGATGCCGAATTGAGACAAGTAGCTAATGGTTTTGACTATAATGTCTGTTCATTTGACAAATACGACATCAACGGGTATCGCTTTCGTACCTATGTCAAAGAGCTATCTATGGCCGACCGAAAGTCTACAAATTGTTGTGTCTCTGCTATCGGCGAAGGAGGTATCGAGTATTATGGAAGAGTTGAAGCAATTTATGAACTTGAATTCTATGATGAAAACCCACCAAACGTCGTAGTCTTTAGATGTTATTGGTTCCAGCCGAGGGAGACTAGAAGGACTCATGAACATATAGGGCTAGTCGAAATCAAACAAAGCACCCATTTGGATGTTCCCAATGTCTATATTACGGCTCAACAGGCAACCCAAGTTTTCTATCTACCGTGGGCCTGTCAAAGTGATCCAAATCTCAGTGGTTGGGACGTCGTTTATGAAGTGCCGCCACGTGTTAGACCACCTCCCCCAATGAAAAGGATTATGAACCTCACATTAACCAAGACACATATGACGAAGGAGAATTCTTCCAAGAAACACGTCTTTCCAAAAAACGTTTCAAGAACCACTCTACTCCACCCCAGAACATTGAAGTAGACAACGATAGTGAATCCGACTTCACCCCTGAGCTGGAACAAGAAGAGCCGGAAGAAGAAGAAGTTACTGCTGCAGATGACCTGTCAATGCTTGAACGATTACGTAAAGGTGGCCTTCCACATGATGATGCATTTATTAATGATGATGATGCTTTTATTAATGATGATGACGAGCACGTCATTACCGATAATGATTATTAGGTATTCAAATTTTTATGTTGTACTTGATTTATATAGTTATTTGTATGATTGTATGATTTATATAGTTGGTATTTATAATTTTCTTACTTTGTATGATTGTTTCTTATACATAGTGCCATGGTCTTGATTTCCGTCCCAGTCGGCCCTCGCCCGCTTTATGATTCGGATGTGGTAAATTCTCTTTCATAACTATTTGTTGCATTTCGCATTTATGCAAATTATGGCCATCAAGTTGACATAGAGATATTTTAATCTAGGAGGTATGTGAACTGGAATTTGAAACGGACCCTCTTGTCGAGAAGTTAAATTTAGTTGAAAAAAAACGAGTATTTGAAAGAAAAGATTAAAAGAATTGAAGAAGAGAAGATGACATTGGAGTTGTATGTTGCCGATGCCATCGATGATCACAAGATGAAGATGAATGCAATGCGCTTGAAGATGGATGCAATGCGCCTGAAGCTTAAGAAGATTAGAAAATATGCCATTGATAATGAGGCTTGGTATCATTATGCCGTTGGATCAATTGTTACCTTAGTTGCAATCTTCATCACATTTGTTGTGATGAGGGTAAGTTTTCTCTAGTGTTTTGCTTTACAAATGGATACTTAGCTTATTTTCCTCCTAAATGGCATAATTACCTAAGTTAGATAAAAAATAAGCTATACTTAGCTTATTCAGTTCATTTATGACATACTTAGCATACTTAGATAAAAAATGGCATGATAATCTTTGTTAGCTCCAAAATGATATAGACTTAGCTTATCTTCCTCAAAAATGACATAATAACCTTACTAAGCTCCAAAATGACCTATTTACCTACCTTAGCTCTAAAATGACCTACACTTAGCATTTTTACCTAGCTTAGCAATAAAATGACATTTTTACCTACCTTAGTTAGAAGAAGAAGAAGATAAAGAAGAGGAGAGGAGAAAAAGAAAGAGAAGAAAAAAAAATCTTCTTCTTCTTCTTCTAACTAGTCTTCTTCTTCTTCTTCTTCTTCTTCTAACTTCCATCTTTCCCAATTTGCAGATTTGCTTTACATGAGGAAGCTTGGATTCATGGAGTGTACTATTCTTGTGGTGCTTCCTTGTTGTTTATGAAAACTTGTTTGGATATGTATGTCTATATGGATATGTTGTTGGAAACTTGTTTCTGGTTATGTATATATGGATATGTTGGACTTTGTTGAACTATGTTGTTGGATTGGATGAAATATGTTGTTGGACATGCTGTTGGATATGTTGGATATGTATGCATGTATATCTGTGTTTGAAACCATGTCTAATTAATGGGATTTAAATAAAAACAGGGGATATATAGCCTCTTTGCCGTCCGCTAGCGGACGGCAAAGAGCTTTGTCGTCCGCTAGCAGACGGCAGAGAGGACACGTGGCAGTCACCTGTGCAAACTGGGAACACTGGCTGCCTATTTGGTCATTTTGCCGTCTGCTGGCGGACGGCAAAGTGACCATCTATGCCGTCTGCCAGCAGACGGCAATGATTCAAACCTCTTTGCCGTCTACTAGCGGACGACATATCTAGACATGTGGCAGCTTCCCAGTGCTGCCTAGCTGGGATCTTTGCCGTCCGCCAGCGGACGGCAAATATCTTTGACTCTTTGCCGTCCGCTGGCGGACAGCAAAGAGCGCCATTAACCCCCTAACGGCTCTCACGCCACCGCACTGCCGGCAGCTGTCTTTGCCATCTGCTGGCCTCGGATGGCGGACGGCGTAATCCTTTACCGTCCGTTTCTAAGAAGCGGACAACAAAGAAGGCCTTTGCTGGCAGGATTTCATCCGGACAGTTTGCCGTCCGCTAGCGGACGGCAAAGCATTTTGCCGTCCGTGATCTATGCCTTTGCCGTCCGGCATGGCGGACGGCAAAGAAGCTGATTCCAGTAGTGCTGGCTTGTAATATAAAGCTTATATGACTTTATTTATGTTTTGAGAGTTGTGTTGAGATATCTTCCCGTGAGTCCTTAGGCTTGATCGTGTGCATTTGCGTGTATGATTAGTGCACGATTGAGCCGGGGCGTCACAGTTTGTTGGGATACGATGAAGTTCAAGTTTATGATCAGATCTATCAATGAATATTATGTGAGTTTTGTTTGATCTCTTATATGCATGATTGTTATAGCCTCGTATTTCTTCTCCAAAACTTTGGTTTGGTTTGGCCAACTAGATTGATTTTTCTTGCAATGGGAAGATGTGCTTTGTGATGGGTTCGATCTTGCGGTGTCCTCACCCAGTGACAGAAGGGGTAGCGAGGCATGCATGTATCATTGCTATTAAGGATAAAAAGATGGGGTCTATTCCTACATGAATAGATCTTGTCTACATCATGTCATCGTTCTTATTGCATTACTCCGTTTCTCCCTGAACTTAATACACTAGATGCATGCTGGATAGCGGTCGATGTGTGGAGTAATAGTAGTAGATGCAGGCAGGAGTCGGTCTACTAATCTTGGACGTGATGCCTATATACATGATCATTGCCTTGGATATCGTCATAATTATTTGCTCTTCTATCAATTGCCCAACAGTAATTTGTTTACCCACCGTATGCTATTTTCTCGAGAGAAGCCACCAGTGAAATCTACGACCCCCAGGTCTATCTTTTATCATATTGTTTTCAGATCTATTATTCCAAAAACCCAAAAATACCTTGCTGCACTTTTTCCTTACTTATTTTATTTTGTGTTTTTGGTAGATCTATTTATCCAATCTTATACAATTTAATCTATCTTTTTACCGAGGAGGGATTGACAACCCCTCTTACGCGTTGGGTTTGAAGTATTTGTTCTTTGTGTGCAGTTACCGTTTACATAGTGTTGCTTGGTTCTCCTACTGGATTGATAACCTTGGTTTCATAACTGAGGAAAATACTTACCGTAGCTGTGCTGCATCATCCCTTCCTCTTTGGGGAAATGCCAACGCAGTTTCAAGCCACGTCATACACTCCTTGCGTACGTACGAACCGCATATCGTAAGTGACATATGTAGCATACCTAAACTACCATTTTCCTTCCTTGAATGGGCTCATCAAAGCTGAAGATGGTTTCACTGCTCTGCCTGATCGTGATGATAAGGACTATACACATGCAGCAATGGTCTTGGTGTCAAAATTACGTTTGAGTTCTTGAAGAGTTTTCCTTGCATCGTCAACGACAATCTTCCTTGGGCGCCCACGTGGTTGATACGTGTCCAATGTATCTATAATTTATGAAATATTCATGCCATGTTTACAACAATTTTATATGGTTTTGGTATGATTTTATTAGAACTAACCCGGACTGACGCTGTTTTCAGCAAAACTACGGTGGTGTCGTTTTTTTGTGCAGAAATAAAAGTTCTCGGAATGAGCTGAAAATTTACGGAGAATATTTGTGGAAAATATAAAAAATACTGGAGCGAAAAGATACCAGAGAGGAGTCCCGAGGCAACCACAAGGGTGGAGCACACGCGCCCCTAGGGCGCGCCCCCTACCTTGCCGCCGCCTCGTGGACCCCCTTGACTTGTCCCCGATGCCAAAACCTCCTATAAATAAAAAAAACTCCAGAAATAAACCTAGATCGGGAGTTCCGCCGCCACAAGCCTCTGTATCCATGAAAAACCAATCGGGAGCCCGTTCCGGCACCCTGTCGGAGGGGGAAACCATCACCGGTGGCCATCTTCATCATCCCGGTGGTCTCCATGATGAGGAGGGAGTAGTTCACCCTCGGGGCTGAGGGTATGTACCAGTAGCTATGTGTTTGATCTCTCTCTCATGTTCTTGATTTGGCACGATCTTGATGTACCGTGAGCTTTGTTACTATAGTCGGATCTTATGGTGTTTCTCCCCCTCTACCTTCTTGTGATGAATTGAGTCTTGCTCTTTGAGGTCTCGTTATGTTGGATTGAGTTTTGGATTTGAGAACACTTGATGTATGCCTTGCGATCGGATATCTATGGTGACAATTGGATGTTCTATTGATTCACTTGATGTATGTTTTGGCACTCAACTCACGGATTCCCGAGGTGACATTGGGGTAATCTATGCATAGGGGTTGATGCACGTTTTTGTCCTATGTTCTCCGATACAAACTTTGGAGTGATTCTTTGTTGCACGTTGAGGGATTGTTATGTGATCCGATTATGTTATTATTCTTGAGAGAACTTGCACTAATGAAAGTATGAACCCTAGGCCTTGTTTCCAAGCATTGAAATACGGTTTTTGCTCACTTTTGTTACTAGTTACCATGCTGTTTTTATATTTTCAGATTACAAAAACCTATATCTACTATCCATATTACACTTGTATCACCATCTCTTCGCCGAACAAGTGCACCTATACAATTTACCATTGTATTGGGTGTGTTGGGGACACAAGAGACTCTTTGTTATTTGGTTGCAGTGTTGTTTGAGAGAGACCATCTTCATCCTACACCGCCCACGGATTGATAAACCTTAGGTCATCCACTTGAGGGAAATTTGCTACTGTCCTACAAAACTCTGCGCTTGGAGGCCCAACACGAGTCTACAAGAAGAAGGTTGCATAGTAGACATCAGTGGTCTCCATCTCTTTGGGGAGCTGGGTGTGTTAGGATTGTTTTGAGAGCTGGGTGTGTCGGTGTTGGTGTGAACAATAGGATCGTTGATCTCTTGTACATCAACTTGTGAAGCCTTAGGTTACGCTGCAAGCTGGGCTTCGTACGCCTCCTTCTGTAGAACAGACATCGATGCATTCATTCAAATCATGAGACATGTGAATAAAATTAAAAATCCATGCTTTATCACTAACCGTTATGGGGTACTTGTTTGAATCGAGGCGAAGACCATTGCAATTTGAACACAGCAGGCTTGAAACTATTTTCCAGCTGAAAATTTCTATCTGTGACTAAATTTGATCAGCTCACATATGTCAGCACAACATTGAGGCATAAGATATTTCAAATTAAATATAGTGTTTGACTGACCTACTCCAAATTCTCGGTAAAATCTACACCGTCCCATGTCAACGTGTACTTCAGTGTGAACAATGCACATGAATGCCTGCAATGTTTAGTTTAGGTTTAGTAAACTTGGACGTGTCGGCGAGGAATAATTTAGGAGGTCGTATGTACCCGTCCTTCTGTTGTGGTATGTTGTCATAGCGTACTACCTCCCACTTGGCAAATATGATGGGCTTAGCTGGTGCTACCAAGCCATCCTTCACTGCTTCGTCGATGCAGGTCTGAATCGACTCCACCTAGCATAATACGAGTTTTACAAAGGGTTACGGTGATTTGGGAGTTCATGGGTCATGTGACGATAAAGAGGCAGCAAGAGAATGCTTACAAGAGTAGTCTCCTTGGACTTGTCAAAATGATCTTTCAAGGAGTTTAGGATTTGAATCTCTTCTTTGACGAAATTAAACAGCATTAGCATCCAGTGGTTATTATGTACATTCAACGAGATGTGCACCTGCCGTAAAATCAAAGCAGACTCATCGCACGGAATAATTTGGATATGGGAAACCATTATGGTTCGGGGGACCCCAGAAATGTTTCCTCTACACTATCTATACGATATATGAAAGTGAGGAAAACAGGTACGTTTCGACGTCCTACAAATTTATTTTCAACACGTGCAATCCACGAGCTTCCACGTCCCCTTGGATTAACTCCATTTGATTCTAACAACTTTCTGGTTTCATTGGGGGATATGATTGACGTAGTATCAGTCTCAACTCCGTTGATGTGAGCAGACGCCATAATAACCTGCCAAATTTGTAATCATATAATGATATGCCAACAGTTCTAATACTTGATGTACAATGGAGTACAAGGGGCTAGCTTACATCACCGTAGATGTATTCATTCTTTTTTGAGCAATTTTAGCATGCTCCATCTTACCCCCTCTTTTCACATAATAGTTAAGAAGGTAAGAATTAATCAAAACAACTATTTAATGCAATCATCGCGTCAGATTTATTTCATACTCTTACCTCATGTGAAAAAGGGGGTAAGAGGGAGCATGTTAGAACACCTCTTATTTTTAAGCTGTTATTACAGGTGACCACGATACGATCACAAATAGATTATTTCTTCAGAATCAACATCACACACAACACCATTACACTAGCCGTCAGCAGCTTCAGCACGAAAACAATTTGTCTCCCTAATCCTAACATCGTATAAGCTTGTTGGTTGGTAATGGTTGGCACATTGCTCTAACTGTAATTTGTCCTGGCTCCAATATTGCCTCTGTTGGTACATGCATTCTTTCCCCACCGTTCTTTTTTGCTCGCTATAGCTCGTACCTTCTATCCTGTGCTGCACCAATTGCATCAACGGCAGCAGCTCCAATAAGGACACTTGTACCAACAAGATGATCCACGTACTCTAGTTCCCAGCGCCAGGAATCACATGTATCCTATGAATCAAATGAACACAAATCATACCAACACTAATGAAACAGTACAAATAATTACTCATGCAGCAAATTTCAACCCAAAGTATAAAGAGATTGTACATCATGGTACTTGCACTTGTAGAACACCTAGCCATCATGCTATTCGATACTAGAGAGATAGAATCTCACCGTCTCATGATAGTCAGGGCAATGGATCAGGGGCACAACAACTGATCGGCCCCTCAGCGCACACCTAATCAAGCTCGAGGACGACATGGTTGATTAGGTGCTAGGCGAGGGCGACAATGGCAGACAGCGGCCCGAATCCTTTCGATAAGAGAAGAACTGGGGACATTTGTTGTGAAAAATATTCGCTCGTCCGCTGGCCCAACAAAACCTAACACCAACACCAGAGGATCGTGCTCCCTCTAAATAGGCTAACTAACAAATCTTCCAAACATCTAACTGACCCTAAAATCATGGACGGATACCGTTCCATCCGTACCATTACTTACAAATATATAATTGATCCTGAAATCACGGATATGTACCCTTCCATCTTAGCACATATCCCTCCTATCTTAACCGCCCCATCAAATTTTTGTCTCCTGACGTAGCCGTTGCCGGGATCGCGCCATCGCTCCGTAGATGCCCGCGCCGACACCGGAGTAAAAGGGTCTCATCCTCCACGTCTCCTCCCATCTCTTGAAACATTGATACATTTTTCCGTTTGATTGGACCAAGAAGGAAGTTGTTTTGAGATTAGAGATGCCATCTTGTGTGCATGATTTTTGGTATTTTTTCCTGGGAGATTAGTTTTTCGTGGAAGGTACTGTTTGGGTGCAAGATTGTGGGTGGTTCTTTTTACTTGGAGGAAAGGCTGTTATGGAGGAGCTATGTGATTGCTAGTTCACAGTAGTTGAAAATATGATCTGTTTAGGGATATGCTGGATTACTAGGAATGATTTGCATGAGGTTGGATTAAAGAATTTTATGCAAGAGCTTTGTGATTGCTTGTTAGTAGTAGCTGATCATACGATCTGGTTATGGATATATTTTCTTGGTGGAGTTACTGTACTAGACCTTTAAGCTATGTTGCATTACTAGGAATGAATTTGATGATGTTTGATTTAGCCACTTAGATGTGTCATACACAGACTTGTTTACAATACTACAGTAAAGTAGGTACTGTTAAAGGAGTCGCTGGATTATTAGGATTGATTTGGATGAGGTTGTTGATAGGATATTAGGAATATGAATGTTAGGAGATTTGAGCTTTTGCTGGAAATTCAGCAGTCAGTTTGGCTCACATATACCATGGTATTTTATATTATGAGATAATTAAATAGTCATATGTTTTAATGACAATCGGTATATTTTGACAATGTGGATCTCATTAATTGCATTCTTGTGTCTGGTATTTAAGGGACCATGGATTCACACGTGCATGACAACCGTGCGGAGTACAACAGGTTGTTGCATGAAGCGCGCCGGGAGATCGACGTGAAGGTCCACCACGAACGTGATGAGATGGACATGATACTCAAACAAGAACGTGCGTACGTTCATAGGATGCTAAAAGATGAGCGTGCTGATATGTCTGGACAAATTAAGCAGATGCGTGAAGAGATGGAACAAAAGTTTCAGTGGGACCGCGAGGACATGGAAAATAAGTTCCAGCTTGCGTACAAGGAGATGCAGCTTACATTGCAAAAGGACCGGAAGGTTGTCGACGGCCTTATAGAGACAGAGCGTGTCAAGATGGACGCCCATGTGTTGCAGGCACGTGCCAATATGGACATTAGGCTGCAACAGGAGTGCAAGGACATGGGCTACAAGGCTATGGTGTCATGGGAGAACATGATCACCTATGGGGCCACCCGCCCCTTTGTGGTTTGGTGAGGGGGAGATCACGTTGCACAAAGAGCGGAGGCAGTGATGCAGCATGACGATGGGACTCTGGTGGTTTTTACCCAGGTTCGGGCCGCTGGGAAGCGTAAAACCCTACTCCTGCTTTGGTGGATTGGATGGAGGAACACAATGAACACGCAGCGCTCAAACCCGGCAAGGTGGCCTCGGGGAGAGCTGCTACGCGCGTACAAGTATGCAAGGGTCCGAATATCTTTCTAGGTAGCCTTGGACCTCCTTTTATAGCTCGAGGGGTAACCACAGTGGCAAAATAGTCATTATCCTATGATTAGATAGCTAACAATGCTATCATACCTAACTCTGGCACTTAGGACAAAGTGCATTAAATGCACTGCTAGGTGTCGTGCTGAGGGTAAACCTGGCAAGCCTGCCGTGCTCCTTAATTATCTTCTGCTTATCATGTTGACACGCCTCTGGACGGGTGTCAAATGGGTGTGACCTATCTTCTAATAATCTGCCACGTACTTAGTGGAAGCCACTTAACCACCTGGGGGCTCGACACCGCACCGATAAGTGACTTGCATCACTGTGCGGTGGAGCGGTGGTGCCTTGGCGGGATTTTTGGTCTTGGCGACCTCGGCAGGCCTGCCGGGGTTATCCTGTATTTCCTTCCGAGGCAGTCTCGACCTGGCCGAGCTCTCCTGCTCGGCAAGGGAGGCCTCCCCAAGGTGATATCTTGTTGTATTGATACTCTTGATGCGCTCCTTGATCTCACGAAGAGCGGCTTCTCTGGCTTGGCCTTATTTGGTATGTTTACGCTGGACATACGATCGTTAGCACGCCTATGTATAAGTCTGGTCAACGAGCGTGGCTGTTTGTTGCACCGACATATGGTGGAGCAGGTCCAAATAGAAGGAAAGATTATGGAAGACCGTGTGATATTACAGCCCCACGTTAAATGACATAGCAATCCACCCCAAGAGCATGTCTTCAATTCTCCCCCTGTGAGTACCTTGCACCGATGCTATACATCCACGACCAAGATTTTGTATGAACATATTTTATTTTTGGGTAACTTTGTGTAAGCTATTCAAATGCAGACTAAGCATCGTCAGATGGCACAATCCCCAAACACTCAAGGCCCAGCGATGGCGGGGTCACATGTTGAATACTACAGCACTCCACTTGAACAACATGTCTTCAATTCTCCCCCTGTAAGGACCTCGCACCCATGGTAAAAATTAACAGCCAACATTTTGTATGACCATTTTTAATTTGTGTGTAACTCTCTGTCGGCGATTCATACATAGGCCAAGCATCTAGAGACGAAACAATCCCGAATCACTCCAGAGGAAGATTCCATCCCATATAATAAGGTAACTTTATCGCGATGTTGATACGCACATCCAAAATTATGTTTGGCCCTTTGCTCATTGTAATGTATTAAATCTGACGTGAGATACTCGTATGTAGGTGATGGTAATAGAATTTTTCATTCATAGGGATTATGAGCTTTTGCATGTCCCGATAGGATACTTCAAGGAAAGACCCTGCGAGATGAGATTGTTTCTACGCAGCGTATTGGACTACGATTTTCTCATGAAAGAAATGGCTAGATTTGGTCATAAAAAGGATTCAGATTTGTACCACTTCTTACCTGAGTATGCGTGCAAACTTCCAGAAGGAATGTTCCTGATTTCAGGACCAGATGATTTTGCAAAGATGATTTATGTTCTGAACGACAGCAAGACATGTCATTTGTACTTAGTGTATAATTGTCCACCGAAATAAGATTATGAGTATTCAGACAAGGATTAAGAGGTTCCTATTGTACATGTTACATGAATTTTATGACTTCATAATCTTTAAGTTTGTTCTAATACCTTCCTATGATTTTTTACAGGAACTGCGCATCCGAGAATTGGAGAGGCTGAGGGTCTAGCAAGAGAGCGTGAGGCACATGAACAACTGGACTCCATAGGTTACATTGATGTATCATGTAAAAATATGGGAGAAGGTGGGTCGTCGCCAAGCCCGAAGCAAACTCCAATGACCAATACATAGAAGTCACTGGATTTTGGCAGCGGAAATGAGCTTCTATAGGAGGCTTCATGTTATTTGAACCATTTTAAGCTAGAGACGACTATTTTTGTTTTTGATACTATGTCTGTCGTTATGAAACAATTCATTCACGATATAGGTCTTTAAACAACATTTTTGCTAGAATGTGATTTCTATCTTCAACGTCACATGCATGTGTTTATATCCAGCTGTATAGTTGTTTGTGAGCAGGCATTGTAACTAAACAACTATGTAGTGTCCTTGCAAAAAAAATCTAAGCAGACATTTCAGAACATTTATGTACATTCATGATGTCTGGTCCTGGATGTGGCCGCACTTGTGCTAGCGATGGTTGTCTACCTGACCGCAGAAGATCCCGCGGCAGGTGCTGGAGGATCATGTACCACTACGATAGAAAAAAATGGTGGAGGAAATAAACTAAGGATGTCAATTTTACCCATGGGTATGGGTACCCACAAATACTAGACCCGCATGGGCCGGGTATGGGCACAATTTTATACCCATGGGTAGTACCCGTACCCAACCTGTTAAGTCATGGGTAGGGCACGGATATGTCCTTGTACCCGTGGATATACCCATACCCTACCCGTATATACTGGCATGTGAATTTTGTCATATGTGCTATTGATGAATGTAAAATTGTGAATATCTTGTGTACTGTTTGATCTACCCGTTGGGTACCCAATGGGTATGGGTACGGGTACGGGTAAAGTTTCATACCCATGGGTATGGGTATGGGTAGAATTTAGTACCCATCGACCACAGGGGTATGGGTATGGTATTGCTCTATCCGCTTTATACCCTACCCATTGCCATCCTGGAAATAAACCAAACGGACATTTTATGTGTGACAACATGACAGAACTACTGGAGACTCGTCCTTGGGATCCGCGAACTCAGACCAGACGAGATCTGCTCCGGGATCGATGTGGCGTCAGGAGCGCATCAAAGTGCAGGCGGATCCCCGACAAAGCGCGTGACGCCATCCTGCGTTGGACACGCAGTGACCAGAGGACGGGCCGTCGCACGCACGCGCGTCGTCACCCGGAGACAGGCTGACCACTACTGCAGAAAGGCTAACAATGGCGGGCGCAAAACGCCCAGTAGTGGCGGGCAAGGCTCTCAAGGGTGCCCGCCACTAACCTCCTGCCACTGCTAACATGGCATCAGTGGCGGGCGCCCGCCCGCCAGTGGTACATAGCTAGCAGTCGCGAGCATGCCGTAGGGCCCGCCACTAGTTATGACCACTTCTCGACGGCGCACACTCTTGGTGGCGAGAACTTCTCGATGCCTGCCATTGCTAATAATTTAAGGAATGGAGACAAATACACAGACTTACGAATATGTCAAATCATAGTACAGGTCTTGTAATACAAGGTGTTCATACATACATACATACACATCATATAAGAATTATAATATATTCATACATCATGATTGATTTACAATTTTGCATAGCCTGGGGTGAGGAGTGCACACAAAGATAATTAATGTTCAAATCGAATAAGAAAGAAAACCATGACACATGATAAGTTAAACAATAGTACATAATTGTTATCATCGAAGGTGAATAACTCGTCATCATTCTAGCACATGACAAGTACTAGCTATGACCTACTCCTCTCTCTTAGGTAAAATTGTATAAAACAGGTAAATCCCTCCATCTCCGCAATGGAGAATGGAGATCCACCTGTCTCCAATACGTGGCCTGCGCACATCCATGTTATCTCCAATTGGTTGTATGCGCGCGTTCATTATTTTGGCCCATCCTTTGATGTTGATGCGTACATTTGTTGAAGAAATCAAGTATGCACTAGAGAAAGACACCGGCGGACTTGGCGGTAAGCTAACAATATGCATGTTACCTTCCATAAACATTAGGCCAGCCAGAACATTTCACGGGAGCTTCTGTTGAAGAAAATAATAGTAATATAGAAAGCAATGTAGTTTTGCTTAAGAAAAATGTATGTGAAAGATAGACTAGTGAGACAATATTACAAAATCTTACCATGCTATGCGCACGGATGTTAACATGGTTCAACACGTTGACTAGAGGCACGTATCCAGTATAATTGTTGCCAATTTGATAATTGATCTTAAAAGTCTCAACATCATTAATAAATGAGACAAGAGATTTTTTTCTCCTCACATGTTAGCTCTGAGCCGTAAGTATAGTACGTCTTGTCTACTGCCTTCCTTGTATTTCTTGGAGCAAAGAAATAAGCTATTAATTAAAAATAAACAACTTTAGTATGGATGAATACCAAACATTTTTAAGTAAACAATATAATTACTTAACAAATTAGTTTGATAAACTCACACAGAGGTAGAACTGGAATAATGTCCACATCCACCCAAATTTCGATATTATCTTCAGGATCATCTTCACCAACAATATTGAAAGTTATTTTCATATCCTCCTCAAATCCGTAGGCATTGCATAGTGCTCTCCAATTTGAACAACCAAAATGAGATTCATGTACTCCATTGTAGAGCTTAACCTCAAAAGTGAAACCATGTTTCGTCTTGAAGTAAGATTTCTTTGTCTCCGTACGCTCCCTATCATCAAAATTGAGTTTGTTTAAGACATAAGGCCTTGCGTAGCAGGGGATGCACTAGTTGAATTGCAAAAAAAACACGTTAAAACAAAAACCATAAGTCATATGCTTAATTAAGTATTTGCCGTTGTTACGTATATACCGTCTCGTATTCGAAGCAATCCTTCAGCATGAGGGTGAAGCGCCTACCATTTCCTAGGTGAGGTCTATCGCATATACCCCCATCGTCGGAGCAGTAATCACACTCGAGGATCCCATCTTTGTCAGACATTTCCTGTGGAAGGCACGTCAACGTTGCATACTTACGATTGTAAGTACGTCAAAGTTTGCAAACAACAGAAAGCTTGAAGCATTCATAAGGTGCTTGTTAGGATACATTTACGTATATTTTTGTCAAGTATCCGGTTTAAATATCATACTTTATAGCACAAGTCATGCCGAAATTTTGGCATAACCTTTGCTAAAAAGAGGACATATCGAGCGCCTGAAATTTGCCAGGACAGAAATGAATCAACATTCTGGCAAAACATAGGCCACTCGAAGGTGTTTCCTGCAAAATGATACTTCATTTCATCCACTAGCGGAGCTTGGCCAAAAGACTACTCTTCTGGCAGCTTACAACATAGCTTCGCCACTGATTTCATCCATCGCTATTATCTATCTATCTAAAAAGAAAATAAACTACATAAAACCTAACAAAAATTGGATCTATCCATTTTTGTGGCATTTTCATCCATCTAATAAAAAACTAAACATAGCATCTACTGCATCATATTAATGAACTCGGTACGAACAGAAATAATGTAAAGAATAGAAATATATACCCTAACCCTAGTTGAGCGTCCGTGTGCGTGTGCATGGCTGCTGCCATGGCTGTCCATGTGCGTGGCGACCATGACCTCGGGTGGCGAGGAGGAAAGCCGGCTGGAGAGAGAGGCGGGGACGGAGGGGATGGCGATGTATTACCAAGTGGATGGCGATGGGGCAGATCGTCGCTGAGGGCGATGGAGGTAGCGGACGGCGACGGAGGCAGCGGACGGAGGGTGATGAAGGCAGCGGACGGATGGTGATGAAGGCAATGGATGGCGACGGTGGCAGTGGACACCGAGGCCGACGGTGATGGTGGCAGCGTGGATGAGCTGAAGGCGACAAGATGGGGGAGGGTGAGAGTGAGAGAGTGAAGTGGGGCAGGGGAGGGGGAGTGCGCGTGTGGATAGTTGATTGAGTTCGTCGTGTGCGACGGGCACGCCAACCCCCGCCATTGCTACTTTGGGGTGGGGGCGGCAATGCCGATTTGATTTTGGGGGCGACCACACAGCTAACTTAGTTGTGGCGGTTGTTGGCAGTTACCCACCACAGATAATATCTGTATAATTTTTTTTGGTGCCGGTTGCAGGCACTAACCTGTGGCGAGCAGTACAGTACGCCCACCAGTGTTGGCTCCTAGAGCAGTGGTGAGCAATCCTGCACACCCGCCACTGACCACATTCATCACGTGGCCATGCTGAGTGGTGCTTATTTGTGGCGGGTCGGCACCCGCCACTACTAGTCCAGTAGCTCTGGCGGTCGTGTTTTGTCACCCGCAAGTGCGTGGTTTCAAAAATAACTGGCGGGTGCCCCGCCGTGCCCGCCACTAATTGGGGTTCACCTATAAGCCCTTTCCTAGTAGTGGACCGACAGATTCGGTGCGGGCCCCAGGCGGATACCCCGCGTGATCCGTGGGTTTGCATGCAAACTTGGCTGGCGGTGGGGTGTGCCGATCATCCAGGCGTGATTACCAACGCCATGCATGCATGTACGCCATTTCCCACATTGGCCCCGCCTCCTCCCCCAAAGCCTGACCCATCAAAGCATTGCAGCGCCGGCCAGCCCACGTCGCGTATGATATCGTGCCGCGATCACGTCTAGCAAAATTTAGTCCCACCTCGCCCCCCGAGCAAGTCCTGGACCTGCTTAAATACCTTCATCATTTTTATTGTTACAAGCGTTGGTCTTCCCTGTACTCTATTTGGAGGATATGCAGGATGAGTAGGCTTCATCACCTGTAATAAACTCGTGGCTATTCGTACTCATCATGCATATTCTTCAGATGGAGAGCATGGATGACAGATGTATTTTTTTTGGATTTGTCAGCAGGGTTACTCCGAAAGAAGTTTTTTTGTCCACCTGCACAAAATGAGCCCATTTTTTTGCACACAATCCCATGGCCATGGCAAGCATCCATGCCAATTTTGGTTAACTTTCAACACTCCATGCATCCATGCCAATTCCGGTTCACTTACAACAATCCATGCTTTTTCTAGGGTTTTCCCAGCCGAAAAACCTTTAAACACTGGCCGGACATGATGCAACGTGTGTTTCGTGTTCAAATCTTGCGTGCGGGCCTACATTCAGCATGGCCACCTGGTCGCAAAATTTCATGTCATCTCATGCATGCCACCACAGAGACCATGTACAAGGAAGACTGTTCGGGTCTGCCGGCCTTCACTGAACAAGGTCAATTTTAGGTCACCTTCAGAATGATACCAAATTTGGCCAGCCTGTGGGGATGCCCACCCCAATACTACGTGCCAAATTTTAAATAATCCCGACAACATACACACGTTGCGTCACGTCAAGAAAGTATTTTAGGGGTTTTCCTCCAGAAAACCGTAGAAAATTCATACAATGTCGAAAAGGTATGAAACTTGGCATGGATGCTTCTAATGATGTTACGAGTTTATGGAAAAATTTTGGGTCCATTCGAAGGATGTCAAAAAAATGTCCTTCGACGAATCCTTCGCTCCTACCCAAACGGCCTCCGCTGAACAATGTCAATTTTAGGTCAACTTCAGAATGACACCAAATTTTGCCAGCCTGTGGGGATACCCACCCCAGTACTCTGTGCCAAATTTTAACGAATTCCGAAAACATACACATGTTGCGTCATGTTCGGAAAGTATTTTAGGGGTTTTCCTCAAGAAAACCATAGAAAATTCATACATTGTTGAAAAGGTACGAAACCTGGCATGGATGCTTGTAATGATGGTACGAACATATGGAAATTTTTTGGGTCCATTCGAAGGCTATAAAAAAAACGTCCTTCAACGGACCCTTTGCTCTTACTGGCCGCGAAGACACCATGATTCTTAAAGTTGGACATCAAAAAATCACATAGACTTTGCAAACCAAAGATGCCAAACTCATGTTGTCAAAAGGGAGTGGATAACCAATTCGCTGAGTCATACATAAAAATAATAATCAGGAGGTCACTAACTAACTGACACAATGAAGTTGATTTTAAAGACCAGGTCACACGGTACTAAACATACACAACAAAGCACACGACAACATCAGGTTCATCGTCGACATACATGCTCCCCGACTATGTGCACAATGTTGTAGCTATCAGAGTTCTGCTTCGAGATCCTACACAGAAGAATATAATTAATGCCATGCAATATATTTGGGCACATGCAAACATTAAATTTGGAGCTTTTTTTTTTCATGCAATATATTTGGACACATGCAAACATTAAATTCGGACATATTTATTACCTCTAACAACTTGCTGCATCTACGTCGATTGTGACCTTCCATGTGACAATAGCCACATTTACCCTTTGATCTTGCCTTCTTCGTCGTTGCTTATAGCCTTTTCTTCGAAGCACCTCGGCCTGGTGCATTGATGTCGCTTGAACTACGTCGGTATTTCCCCAAAGAGGAAGGGATGATGCAGCACAGCTACGGTAGGTATTTCCCCTAGTTATGAAACCAAGGTATCAATCCAGTAGGAGAACCAAGGAACACTATGTAAATTGTACCTGCACACAAAGAATAAATACTTGCAACCCGACGCTTATGAGGGGTTGTCAATCCCTCTACGGGTAACGGCGCCAGAAATTGTCAAGTTGACGGGATAAAAATTGTGTAGATTGGATAAATAGATCTCGATAAAACGAGAAATAAAATAAGTAACAAAAAAGTGCAGCAAGGTATTTTTCAGTTTTTGGAATAATAGATCTGAAAATAAAAGCGAATAAAAATAGATCTCAAAGCAAATATAATAAAGAATAGACCCGGGGGCCGTAGATTTCACTAGTGGCTTCTCGCAAGAAAATAGCACACGGTGGGTAAACAAATTACTGTTGGGCAATTGATAGAAGATCGAATAATTATGACGATATCCAAGGCAATGATCAATATATAGGCATCACGTCCAAGATTAGTAGACCGACTCCTGCCTGCATCTACTACTATTACTCCACACATCGACCACTATCCAGCATGCATCTCGTGTATTAAGTTCATGAAAAAATGGAGTAATGCAATAAGAATGATGACATGATGTAGACGACATCTATTCATGTAGGAATAGCCCCCATCTTGTTATCCTTAATAGCAACGATACATCCGTGTCTTGCTGCCCCTTCTGTCACTGGGAAAGAACACCGCACGATCGAACCCATCACAAAGCACCTCTTCCCATGGAAAGAAAAATCGATCTAGTTGGCCTAACTAAACCAAAGATTCAAAGAAGAAATATGGGGCTATAAATAATCATGCATATAAGAGATCAAAAGAAGACTCAATAATATTCAAGGATATAGATCTGATCATAAACTCAAAGTTCATCGGATCCCAACAAACACACCGCAAAAAAAAGTTGCATCAAATAGATCTCCAAGAGATCATTGTATTGAGAATCAAAAGAGAGAGAGAGGAAGCCATCTAGCTACTGCCTACAGACCCGTAGGCCTATGATGAACTACTCACGCATCATCGGAGAGGCAGCAATGAGGATGATGAACCCCTCCGTGATGGTGTTTAGAATGGATCTCGTGGTTCTGGAACTTGCGGCGGCTGGAATTGTTTTTCGTCGACTCCCCTAGGGTTTCTGGAATATTTGGGGAATTATGTAACATCCCCAGCATCACACTACAGTAATCCCTTATGATCAGTGCCAAGTCATCATCATTTGCCTCATAATGGTCTCAGTGGTTAAGCACTCACATCCAATTGCTTCTCTGAAAACAATTCAAAATTCAAGTGCAAAATAAATTTGCCCAAAAGCTCCTGGAAAAATGTTCATCTCATAGCAAATATTCCATAACCTTTATTTGTTAAGGAATACAACATCACCCTTATGCTAAAATGAGCAGTAGCATTTAAACAGTGCTATTTCGGCAATTTAAAATTGCAAAATCATTTTTGCAAAATACAAATTAATTCCACTTGTCTCTAAAATATTTGAGGCAATGCCTAAAATCACCAAGGATTTAATGGGACACCTTCCCTATTTTTCCTAAGTGAGATGGTAGCTCAAATAATCTTTTTCTCTCTCTGTTTATTATCTAAAAAGAAAAATAGAAGAGAAAAAGGAAAAAGGCCTAACAGCTACTGTGAGCTGGGCCTAAGTGCACAGTGCGGCCCAGCCCACAGCGCTCGGCCTCTCCTTCTCTATCCCTCGCCGTGTCGTCGTCTCCGTGGCTGCGTCGGCGAGCGCTGATGAGGCGACGACACGCCGACGCCACCGACAGCCGAGGGGATAAGGTCGCCTCCTCAGCCTTCCCCCTGGACGCCTCGTCCACTTCTCCTCGCTCCCCCTCGTTTTCCCCTTTCTCTTTCTCCCCCAGCCGAACGCGGTTGTCGCCGTGCGCCGGTCGATCCCGCGGCCACCGGCATCCATCCGCTCCTCCGCCGTGTCCAGACGATCCACCGGCGTCGACTCCTTCGACTGCGGGCAGCAGAGCAAGCCGGACTACCCCGAGCCGCACCGCCGCCCGTTTGCCCTCGCCGGGATCCGCCTCGGCCATAGACGATCACCAGCGACCTCTACCTCCCTCTGCGCTACCGTTCCTCACTGGACCTTCTTGTGTCCCCTCGGTGAGCCTCCGCGACACTCCCTCCCCTTGTTTCTTACTCTAGCGCGCTCCGCCGCCGTCTCCGCGAAGCCGGGCTCCGCCGTCCGCCATTGCTGTTGCACACGAGCTCCCGAGCTCCCCCTGCTCCACCTAGTGACCTTAGCACGCTCCTGGTGGACTGCTGCTGCCGCCTAACCACTTAGCCTGCTCGGAATCAAGCCATAGCCGCGCGCCTGCGCGCTCCCGATTCCGACCGCCGCCGCGCTTGCCATAGCCGACCGTTTCCGTCCGCCGTTGCTCGTGCTAGCAGGCCAGATCAATGCAGCGCTTCGCACTCGCTCGGATGCAACCGAAAACACACGCGAAGGCACCTCGTAGCCGCGTGCCCGAAATCGCTCGAAGCTCACCGCCGCCACCGACGACGTCCAGCTTCACTCCGTCCACCGTAGCTCGAGCGGATAGGCTAGATCGATGCGGCTCGAAGTGCACGTTCGATAGCAACAAACCGCGCGTGAAATGATCCAGTGTACACGAAAGCCGAGCTCGCCGGAGCTCTCGGCCGCGCTCGACGCTCGCCGGAGATCGTTCCGGCGCCGGCGTCCTACGTGTCCTGGCCAATGGGCCACCCTGAGTCGCTGGCAACTGGGTCCCGCAGACCCAGTTGACCGGGTCAACCGGCTGACGTGGCCCCCCCATAGTCACTGACGTGTGGGCCTGCTTTGATTAGTCAACTAATTAAACTGATTTTTATTAAAACTAAATTAATTAAGTTAATTAGTCACTGACAGCCCGGGCCCACAAGCTGAACTCTCTGTTAGTTAAATTTAAGCATTGATTAACCCCCTTCGAGACTAACAGGTGGGTCCCGCAGGTCAGGTTTGACCTGGACCAGCGGGTTTGACTCGCTGACATCAAGATGACGTCAGGCTGACATAGTATTTCGTTTTCTGTTAATTTAAATGATTTCAGAAAAATGCTAAAAACTTTGTAAAACCATAGAAAATAAACCATAGCTCGGATCGAAAAACTTTATACATGAAAGTTGCTCAGAACAACGAGACGAATCCGAATACGCTCTCCATTTATCTGTCACATGCCTCTAACTACCTGAACATGGAACCATTCCATCCGGTTCATCTGTCTGGCAGACGCCTGGAACCGGGAAAACTTTCCCGTTAAATTCCCACTCCGTCTATAGCCCTCAGCATTGCACTAGGTCACCTCTAGCGCCGCGTATTTGCCATGTTATGCTTTATGATGCTCTGATTGCTCTATTATTTATTGTGCTTCCCCTCCGTTACTTCTTTCCAGTAGATTTCGATACCGACGTAGTCCCCGAGAACGACGCAGCTTTGGAGTACGACTACACCGTCGAAGACCCTGCCTTTGCCGCCGAGCAACCAGGCAAGCACCCCCCTTTTGAGCATTCCGATATCGCCTACTCTTCTCTCTCTTATGCTTGCATTAGAAGTTGCTGCTGCTACTGTTTTCCTATATCTGCTGCATAGCCTGTTTAATTGTAACCTGCTGTTGATACTTACCTGATATCCTAAACTGTTTAGTATAGGCTGGCTAGAGACCTATCGGAGACCCCACTTTATCCCGACTGCCCCGCTGGATTCTCAGAAGACCCGATCAACGGGATCGAAGACTAGGCCCCGACATTGCACGTCACTTCCCCCTTAATTGCTCGACACTACTGGGTTAATATCGAGTGCCGAGGGTGATACCTCGTCAGCACTTCTGATGTTAACCTTGTAGGTTAGTTATTCGGTCGTGGTAAGCGAGGGTGATTCCTCCTACACCACCCCTGGTAACGACATTGTCGTGCAACTACTCAAGTGTGGACCTCGAGGGTGATGCCTCTTTAGTTCACCTTGATGTTTACGTCAGGTGGGAATCCAACGAGGGTGATGCCGCGGATTCCTTCTTGATATGGTAGCCACACGGATGCCTTTACATTGTGGTTGACACTGCTTAATTTGGATAATGACGGGTCGGCCCTGAGGGGTACTCGCGCGAGCTTAATTGCGAGAGTTGTGGAGTCGGGTGGACCTGGATGGTGCCCGAGGTTTGAACACGAGGCATGGCCGGGCATTCCTAGCCCTTGCCGCAAGTCCTCAAGACGGGGCGACGGGGTCACATCTATCGTGAGTCTCTGCTCATTACCGCACTATCAACACACTAACGGTTTGGATATTTGATCCGAGGGGCCTCTGGCTTGATAGCACTAACCATCACGTGGGCATAGTATGGGTGTTCTGCGTTGTATACATCAGCCGAAGCTCTATAGACGTCAGCGAGGAGCGGCCCGCTTTGGATTGGACTGGTTAAGCTCGCGCTTGTATTAAGGGGGCTAGGTCTGCTTCCGGAGCGTCCTCGCAACGTGCAGGGTTCCCAGGGCGAAGGCCCAAGACCCCTGGGGGCATAGGTTAGTCCGGCGTGCTGACCTCTCTTTAGAGCCTAGGTTGGGTTGCGGCGTGTCGCTTAGCCGAGGCCGGGCATGACCCAGTAAAGTGTGTCCGGCCGGAGTTAAGCGAGCGTGGTGGGTAAGTTGGTGCACCCCTGCAGGGAAGAAAACATCTATCAATAGCCTGTCCTATGGTAACGGACACTCGGAGTTGTATCCCGATCGGTACAACTAGAACTGGTGACTTGAGATTAAATGGATAGTATGGCTCTGGGATTGCTTTCTCGCAGGGAGTCGAGGAAGAATCTCTGGACGAGGTTAAAGATACTACTACTACTACTTTACATTATGTTAATATGCACTCTCCTAATGCTGCAAGACCGATGAAGATGCTAGTCTTCGGTAGGACTAGGCTCTCCCCTCTATTCTGGCAATTCTGCAGCCCAGTCCACATATACAGCCACCCCTTTGAAAATGTTGCATATGTAGTGTAGATCCTTGCTTGCTGAGTACTTCGGATGAGTACTCACGTTTGCTTTATTTTCTTTTTCTCCCCATATCCACTTGTCGCAACTAGATGAAGGAGCCCCCGAGACAGCTGCCCCCGTCGACAACTACGGTTACTACTACTACCCTCCCGGCGAGTACTACTACTATGAGGAGCCGACCGATGACCAGGAGTAGGTTTGGAGGATCCCAGGCAGGAGGCCAGCGCCTTTCGATCCTAGTGTTTTCTTTTGCCCCGCCTTCTTAAAGGCTTATTCTGTCTTTCTTTTATATCTGTACTCAGATATCTCACGCTTCTGCTGATGCTTGTTTGTTATCAAGCTTATGTATTCGAGCCCCCGAGGCCCTGGTTTGTAATATAAAGCTTGTATGACTTTATTTTTGTTTTAGAGTTGTGTTGTGATATCTTCATGTGAGTCCTTAGGCTTGATCGTGTGCATTTGCGTGTATGGTTAGTGCATGATTAAGCCGGGGTCGTCACAATTTATAGGGCGAAGAGGCAGTGCGGGAGGCCACCGAGGGGGGCACAACCGCCTGGGCGTGCCTGGACTCCTGGGTGCGCCCAGGTGGGTTGTGCCCACCTCAGGCCTCCCCTCTGGTACTTCTTTGGCCCATGTTGTCTCTTCTAGTCCAAAAAAAGTTCTCCAAAAAGTTTCGCAGCGTTTGGACTCCGTTTGGTACTGATATTCTGCAAAGTGAAAAACAAGCAAAAAATAGCAACTGGCAATGGGCACTATGTCAATAGGTTAGTCCCAAAAAATGATATAAAGTTGCTATAAAATGATTGTAAAACATCCAAGAATGATAATATAACAGCATGGAACAAACAAAAATTATAGATACGTTGAAGACGTATCAGCATCCCCAAGTTTAATTCCTACTCGTCCTCGAGTAGGTAAATGATGAAAAACAGAATTTTTGATGTGGAATGCTGCCTAACATGTTCAGCACATATTCTTTTCTTTTGTAGCATGGTCATTTTGAATTTTATATGATTCAAAGCAATAGTCTAGTTTTGGCATGAAGGTTTCAATACTCAAGCATATCAACAAGCAACCATGTCTTACAAAATATCAACACTAAAGAAAGTTATCCGTAGCCCATCATGCTCAATCATTGATCCATTCATGAAACACACTCGCATATTAGCTACATCCAATACTCAAGTATGATCATAGTGCCCCTTAGTTGGTGCTTTATAAGAGAAGATGGAGACTCAAATAAAAATAAAAATTGCATAAAGTAAATAGATAGGCCCTTCGCAGAGGGAAGTAGGGATTTATAGAGGTGCCAGAGCTCAAAGCTTAAATTGAGAGATAATTTTTTTTGAGAGGCATACTTTTCCCGTCAACAAAAACGACTGAGTAATTCCCAAAACTTCCCATGCTAGATATATCATAGGCGGTTCCCAAACTAAAAATAAAGTTTATTCCTTTTTCCACCAATCTTTCACATTCCACGGCTAGCCGTATCCACAGGTACCGTCCATACAAACACTTTTCAAGGAATTTTTTATTTGACAACATGAAGTAAATTTCTTTTTTATTTCGGGACTGGGCATCCCTATTACCGCCGTACTCTCATGCAAAGACAAGTGAATAAACACTCATCTTGAGAATAACACATCTAGCATGGAAAATATTGGCCACCCCCCTGCCGCTTCATGAGCGGTATGAGCACACAAAAAGGAAATTATTTTGAAAATTAGAGATGGCACATACAAATTTGCTTAGAACGGCATGGAAATACTGCATATAGGTAGGTATGCTGGACTCATGTGGCAAAACTTGGTTTAAGGATTTTGGATGCACAAGTAGTATTTCTACTTAGTACAAGTGGAGGCTAGCAAAAAGATTGAGAAGCAACCAACCAAGAAACAAAAAATCACATAAGCGAGCATCAAGCATAACTAACACTGAATAATGCACCACAAGTAGGATGTAATTTCATTGCATAACTATTGACTTTCGTGCTTGCATAGGGAATCACAAACCTTAACACCAATATTCTTACTAAAGCATAATTACTCACCAACATGACTCAGATATCACTATCATCATATCTCAAAACTATTACAAAGAATCTAGTTTATTTTGTCCAATGATCTTCATGAAAGTTTTTATTATATCCCTCTTGAATATCTATCACTTTGGGACTAGTTTCATATGTTGCAATTGCTTTTGACAAGCTCAAACAAATCTAAGTGAAGAACATGAGCATAATTTTTTTTGTCTCTCAAAATAATATAAATGAAGCATGAGAGAATTTCTTCGAAAATTTACTAACTCTCAAATAAATCTAAGTGAAGCATGAGAGCATTTCTTCAAAAATATTAAAGCACACCGTGCTCAAAAAGATATAAGTGAAGCACTAGAGCAATTCCATAGCTCAAAAAATTTAAGTCAAGCATATAGAGCAATTCTAACAAATCATAGCATAATTTTGGCTCTCTCAAATAGGTGTGTCCAGCAAGGATACTTGTGACAAAATAGAAAGAAAAACAAGAAAATACTCATATAATACGAGACGCTCCAAGCAAAACTCATGATATGTGATGAATAAAAATATAGCTCCAGGTAAAATACCGATGGTCGTTAGAAGAAAGAGGGGATGCCTTTCGGGGTATCCCCAAGCTTAGTTGCTTGGTTCTCCTTGAATGTTAACTTGGGGTGCCATGGGGCATCCCCAAGCTTAGGCTCTTTTCACTCCTTATTCCTTCATCCATCGCGATCTCACCCAAAACTTAAAAACTTCAATCACACAAAACTTAACAAAACCTTCGTGAGACCCGTTAGTATTAGAAAACCAATCTTTACTTTAAGTACTGTAGCAAACCCATTCAAATTTTGTTATTGCATTATATCTACTGTATTATAACTTTACCATGGCTTATACTCCCCGATACAATCCATAGATTCATCAAAATAAGCACACAATGCAAAGAAAATAGAATCTGTCAAAAAAAGAACAGTCTGTAAATATGTGAATTGTTCTCATACTTCTGTACCTCCAAACGTTCTGAAAACTTAGGAAACCATAGGCAATTTGTATATAAATCTTGTGTAAAAAATTAAGAATTTTTTGTCGCTTCTGTGAATTTAAACAATTCTGTTACTGGACACAAAAGTTTCTGTTTTTCAAAAGGATCAAATCAACTATCACCAAAGCTATCCCAAAGGCTTTACTTGGCACAAACACTAATTAGAACATAAAAAACACAATAATAACAGAGGCATAATTGTGCAAACACTCAAGAACAGAAAGAAAAAGGAAAAAAATAAATTTTATTCATTGGGTTGCCTCCCAACAAGCGCTATCGTTTTATGCCCCTAGCTAGGCATAATAATTTTAATGATGCTCACATGGAAGACAAGAATTGAAGCACAAAGAGAGAATCATCTAGCATATGACAAACACATTTAAGTCTAACATACTTCCTATGCATAGGAATTTTATAAGCAAACAAATTATCATGACAAGAAATATCTAACATATGCAAAGGAAAGGAATAAAACATTGACAATCTCAACATAACGAGAGGAAATTTAATAACATAAAAGTTTCTACAATCATATTTCCCTCTCTCATAATAATTACATGTGGGATCATATTCAAATTCAACAATATAACTATCACATAAAATATTCTCTTCATGATCCACATGCATGCAAAGTTGACACTCTTCCAAAATAGTGGGATTATCATCAAATAAAATCATGACCTCTCCAAGCCCACTTTCATAAAAAAAAATCGTAAGATTGAATGCAATCCAAATATGTGGGATTATTTTTACCTAAAGTTGACGCTCTTCCAAACCCACTTTCAATATTATTGCAAACATTATTATCAATATCATATTCATAATGAGGCTTAAATAAATTTTCAAGATCATAAGAAGAATCACCACAATCATGATCATTGCAACAAGTAGAGGATGTAGGAAAATTAGCATCCCCAAGCTTGGAGTTTTGCATATTATTGGCACAATTGACATTAATAGAATTTATAGTAAAATCATTGCAATCATGCTTTTCATTCAAGGAGCTATCATGAATCGCTTCACAAATTTCTTCATCGCAATTTTCAGATTCAGGAATCTCAAGCAAAACTTCATAAAGATAATCTAGTGCACTCAACTCACTAGCAATTGGTTCATCATGATTGGATCTTTTAAAAAGATTAGCAAGTGGATGGGAATCCATAACAATAGATTTTTAGCAAGCGAAGATGCAAGCATATAGAAGGCACATGGCAACACAAGCAAACAAAAGATCAAACAAGAAAAAGGCAAACGAAAAGAAGGCGAATAAAAAGGCAAATATTTTTGTGAAGTGGGGTAGATGAAAATGAGAGGCAAATGGCAAATAATGTAAATTGCAAGGAGATGAGATTTGTGATTAGGAACCTGATAGATGTTGATGATGTCTCCATAGCAACGGCGCCAGAAATTCCTTTTGATGTGGCTTGAACTACGTGGGTATTTACCCAAAGAGGAAGGGATGATGTAGCACAACTACGGTAGGTATTTCCCTCAGTTATGAAACCAAGGTATCAATCCAGTAGGAGAACCAAGCAACACTATGTAAACGGTACCTGCACACAAAGAACAAATACTTGCAATCCGACGCTTATGAGGGGTTGTCAATCCCTCTACGGGTAACGACGCCAGAAATTGGCAAGTTGACGGGATAAAAATTGTGTAGATTGGATAAATAGATCTCGATAAAATGTGAAATAAAATAAATAACAAAAAAGTGCAGCAAGGTATTTTTGGGTTTTTGGAATAATAGATCTGAAAATAAAAGCGAATAAAAATAGATCTCAAAGCAAATATGATAAAGAATAGACCTGGGGGCCATAGATTTCACTAGTGGCTTCTCTCAAGAAAATAGCACACGGTGGGTAAACAAATTACTGTTGGGCAATTGATAGAAGATCAAATAATTATGATGATATCCAAGGCAATGATCAATATATAGGCATCACGTCCAAGATTAGTAGACCGACTCCTGCCTGCATCTACTACTATTACTCCACACATCGACCGCTATCCAGCATGCATCTAGTGTATTAAGTTCATGGAAAAATGGAGTACCGCAATAAGAACGATGACATGATGTAGACGAGATGTATTCATGTAGGAATAGCCCCCATCTTGTTATCCTTAATAGCAGCAATACATGCGTGTCTTGCTGCCCCTTCTGTCACTGGGAAAGAACACCGCACGATCGAACCCATCACAAAGCACCTCTTCCCATGGCAAGAAAAATCGATCTAGTTGGCCTAACTAAACCAAAGATTCGAAGAAGAAATACGAGGCTATAAATAATCATGCATATAAGAGATCAAAAGAATACTCAAATAATATTCATTGATATAGATCTGATCATAAACTCAAAGTTCGTCGGATCCCAACAAACACACCGCAAAAAAGAGTTACATCAAATAGATCTCCAAGAGACCATTGTATTGACAATCAAAAGAGAGAGAGAGAGGAAGCCATCTAGCTACTGCCTACGGACCCGTAGGTCTATGATGAACTACTCACGCATCATCGGAGAAGCACCAATGAGGATGATGCACCCCTCTGTGATGGTGTTTAGATTGGATCTCGTGGTTCTGGAACTTGCGGCGGCTGGAATTGTTTTTCGTCGACTCCCCTAGGGTTTCTGGAATATTTGGGGATTTATAGGGCAAAGAGATGGTGCGGGAGGCCACTGAGGGGGGCACAACCCCCCTGGGCGTGCCCTGGCTCCTGGGCACGCCCAGGTGGGTTGTGCCAACCTCGGGCCTGCCATCTGGTACTTCTTTGGCCAATATTGTGTCTTCTGGTCCAAAAAAATTCTCCAAAAAGTTTCGCTACATTTGGACTCCGTTTGGTACTGATATTCTGTGAAGTGAAAAACAAACAAAAAACTGCAACTGACAATGGGCACTATGTTAATAGGTTAGTCCCAAAAAATGATATAAAGTTGCTATAAAATGATTGTAAAACATCCAAGAATGATAATATAACAGCATGGAACAAGCAAAAATTATAGATACGTTGCAGACGTATCATACATTCACGGGATCCATAACCTTATCCAAACCTTCACCATCAAGGTTAGCCGATTGCAGCATCAACGGACCAAACCTAATGTTGTTACTCTAGGCATTAGTTGATTCCTTGCTGTCAGCTTGTTCAATAGTTGTTTCCTTGCTAACATCTTGTCCTTCCAAAATCATCTTTAGACGCTGAAACACCTCATCAGAGTGGCATGACTTGAAACATGCCACGTGACTAAAATTCCGCAACTTACGGTACCTTTGCAGGCTTGCAGAATATTCATACATCTCGCTCTTTCTGGTCAGTGCGTATGCAGATTTTGCACTCACTGTCCACCTAGTTGGAACACAACACCTGGGCAGTCTTTCTTCTTGTAAAATTTCCAATATGTAAAATATGTGGGAACATGGTGTGCCTGCGCATTCCAACTTGCTATGAGAACAACTGATTCTGTGAAGCAGACCTTCCTTCAACTCACTGCGCACTTTGATATTTTTATCCATTCTTTCTTTCTTAGACACAATGTATGTGGTAACTTCTCATGCATCAAGTACCTCTCTCATCACACATTTTCTTACAACATTTATGCTCCATAAGACCAACTTAAACACAGCAGGAGTGAAAACTTTTGTGGCGTGTTTCTCAAGACTTGAAGCAGACGGCAAAGAGCTGGCTGATGGCAAATTCCCTGTTTCCAGTAGTATACCACAACTTTCTCAGCTTATACATCTGATGCAGCCAGGACTCCTCACTTGTTACTTTATTTCGTTATAAGAATTGTAACCATTTTCTCTTATGCTCTTCAATGGAAGATGCATCATATATGAAAGATCTGAATTCCTCCTTTACTGTGTCATCATGCAGATGACGTACAATTTTCTGCTGAATGTGCCATATACACAGCCTATATATGGTTGGAGTCAGGCCAGACCACCCTGATTGCTCTATGCATTGCAAGGTCCCCATCCATGATCACAGATATCGGATGCTTCTGTCCCATGGCATCATAAAAGGTCTGTAACATCCACTCATATGCCTCGCTTGTTTCATGAGAAATGATACCACATCCAAAAATAACAGTGCTGCGGTGGTGATTCAACCCGATAAACGACACAAATGGTAGATTGTACTTATTTGTTCTGTATGTGCTATAAAAAACAATAATGTCTCCGAAAGCCTCATAGTCAAGTTGGGATTGACTATCAGACCAGAACAGTCCCTTCAGATGGCCAACTTCATCAACCAAGTACCTGAAGAAAAAAATCTGAATCTCGCTCTCACCGCGCCACCATGTGATTGATCACCATTTGAGCATCACCGGCAGCAATTGATTCCTGCTTGTTAGCATGGCAGCAATTGTAAATGCCCCTCGTCATGCATCCAACCTAATCATATCCACCGTATTGCATGCATAAAATATCCATAATATGGTGTTTCCGGATCCCAGATTTTTCCATGTCTGCAATGTCCGCTTTCTGCTCATCGCTAATTCTTCTGCGTGAACACAGAAGATATGAAATATCCCGTGGGGCTAGAGAATGGTTGTGTTCATCGATGAAATCCTTCACAAACCACCGACCTGTTTCCTCCTGTCTTGCAATCATCAATTTAGCTTTACACCCTACATGAGTCATACTCCGTGGCCTCCTCTTTCTATCTTCCATCTTCCTCTTCATGTGCTTCTCTTCACGAACCCCTTCACGACTACACACAATTGTCCTGAAAATTATATGGCTGTTGGATCCATCCCACTCAACATAGCTTCTCCTGACACTAAAACCTTTCTCAAGACCATATTTGTAATAGAATCTGTAACCTTCATCCTCACTATCAAACATCTTGTTGGCAATATGATAGTACTCCAACATAGACTCATCACTTACATCCGCCATGTCTTCCTGCATCACCATTCAGATGAAAAAAAGCTCAAACGACAAAGACAAATGCATGCAAAAGCCAGTACGAAATCTTGTGTGGAATTTTAAACTTTGATCCTTGTACATGTTATGCCTAGCGATCATGAACGTCCATAAACTACTGAACTGACAATGAATGATGAAAAATCCTAAATTGAATTGCATGCACTAGAGAAACCTAAATCGATGATGACTAAACTAATCTATGTAGTAAGTGCAGGCTACGAATCCAAGTCAGGTGAGATTCGGGCGATTCATACCTTAGGATAGAAGTCAGGAAGAGATGGGATAGGACGGGGGTAAGTTCCTATAGCACCGCCATCGTCGCCGCCGACTCAACCGCCGCATATGTGATGCCTTATTCTTCTTCTTGCCGCCGGGCACATCGAGGATAGTAAAGAGGACGAGGAGGAGGACGAGGACAAGGAGGAGGCTGAGGATGGTGAATTGGTTCCTCTCGTCGGGCTTGTCGGAGACAGCGAAGGGGACGAGGACGAGGACTTGACCTCAATCTGGATCGACTAGAGGTTCTGGTCGTGGACGTGATCGGTTGAAAGAACAATATTTTACCCTAGACCATTATGCCCTTCTTGAATTATAGAAATTAAATTTAACAAATTTAATCCCACACCAGATCGGATGGCTAATAAAAATCAGAGGGGCAAGTACTGGGTAGTACTCCCAATACTACGCCAATCACCCTAAAAGAGCTCACTTACAGTATAATTTTTATATTAATTTTACCTCATTAACCAGTTATCCCTATCCAGCTAAAATAAATCATTTCATATCTTGTTTTCATGTATTTCTTTCCAGTTTGATTGACACTGATCATATGCATCCGGTGGTGGGGAGGTGGGAGAAGATGAGGTTTAAGAAAGAGATCCACTCCGTGCAGCTCAGGGAGATGTACAACAGCTGGGTTCTAGACAGGCAGGACAGGTTCATGCTCCGGTTTGCCGACACACTAGTGCATCCAAAGGTCAGCCATGAGTTGCGCGTCATTTTGGGTCAACTTCTCACACGTAACTGATCAATCTTTCATCGATCCATTCATGTATCCATGGATTTACTCTGAATGTCATCGAACATTAAGTGGATTGGTTCATGGATATGCAGTGTGACAAGTCATGTGAGATGAAGGTAAGAGTAAAAGTTTGAGAGCTGCCAAATTTTGTTCGATCGAGCTCCTAGATGGTTAAGCCTGAAAAGTTAATGGAAGATTCAGATTACATGTGGATTCCTTTTTGTTGCCTACAATGCTATAACATGCTAACTATGTGCATGGAGTACCTGAGTTGATGCAAAAATTGCCTGCAGATAGGCACCTGGATGCATGCAGAACCATCGAGGAGGCCGAAGCCAGCACTATTCTGGTTGGACAGGAGGAATTGTATAACGTATTCCAAGGCTCCCTGGTGATGGAGATTGACTAAGCGGTGTTGGAAAGGAGCTCCAGACTGACTCTATACGCAGATCACTGTCCTACTCAATTATTATTGATATTTACTCTGAGTAACTTTCAGGCATATCACATCTAGACTGTCAGAAGGACAAGCAATGGAGTGACTCATGAACTAGCCAGTCGTTCCAAAGCTCATGGATACCCAGTGATTGCGGATGGTGTCCACGACAAACTACATGGGTTTGCTCTAAAAGGAACACGACGCAGCTTTGACGTTTCCCTAAGTCTTGATGTAATACTAAAAGAAATATTGCTTGTAGATAGGTTATACACAAGCATGCATGGCGTAGGTCATTAAATTTGGAATATTGAGACCTACTTAGATGCTTTGCTTACTGTTATGGCTAATAAAGTGTAGAGGGTAGTGACTGAAGTTTGTTGGTTTCGCTCAACCTGGTGTTACTTGATCGGTACTCAATCAAGATGAAGTGATCATACTAGCATATGTTGAGTACATGTATATGCACTGAATTTTCCGTTGTGCCAAAACTAACACAATAGAATCTTTCTATTTGTTGCTATCATATTTCTAAGTAAGGACACAATCATGCAAAGGAATCTTTCTATTTGTTGCAATAATACTCCATGCTGATAGCCCAACCTCATTTATAAAATATTTGGGCCAACAGAGGGCTCTGACAACCTTATGCATATGGTGGTGATAATCCTCTCGGAATGGAGGGGCGGCTCGGTGTGCACTCTGGAGAATCAACCAGTTCCATAGAAGAACCGAGGTGCTGGTGATGGGGCGCATGTGTCATGGCACCGCTGGGCTGCGCACGAGCATGATACATTACATTTGTGGTTGGCTAGGGATCCTAAGATCTCATATTATGCCTAATGGACCGTTTTAATACATCAAGCAAGAACATGTTGTTTTTGAAGCTTTATGTCGACTAGTCCTTATAAATTGTAGTGCATACAATATCTTATGAAGCTTCCTTCTTATAATCATTTTATGTGCATGTTAGAAAACCAAACCATGTGTCCCGCCACCAACACACTAACATGAGAAACAATGGATCAAGTGGTAGGAAGAAGGGGGATCCAAGATGATGGCTTTGCTGTGTAGGTGTCCTTGGTGTCGCTAGAGTGATATTTCTCTATGTTAGAGGGTTAGTGATAGAGCAACAAATTAATAGGAGAACATAAAGTGTTAGGTTGTTCTTTTGTGTACACAATTTTAATCGTGGGGTAGGAGGGTTCGTACAGGTTGAGCTATCAGCTGTCATACAACACTAAAAAAAGAAAAGGAGGGTGCATCGCATTTTATGATGTATAACATTGCAAATTTGTTTTGGGAAAATTTTGAATTTATAAAAACTTTGAGGGGAGTGGATGACGAATTCAGCAAGCCATTCGAAGTTAGGACTATGGGAATTACAATGGAAATTTGGCAAACTTGGAGTAAGCACATGTGGATTTGGAGCAAGGGGCGGAGCAGAAGCGAGAGGCATGTGATAGATTCATTTGTTAGCATGTGGGTTCGAGATTTGAATGTCGATGACAATTTGGCAGACTTGAGGAAACATGGAGGATTTGAAGAGGGATGACATCGGCGAAGCGTCGACACAATAACTAAACATACTGAAATGAAAGCTCATCATAGATCCATATATTGGCCTGTGGCAACACATGTGCATTGAACTAGTTTCACAAGATTTCATCTGACTGGCACAATATTTGGTAACCTAAAGAATTCATTGTCGACAAACAATATTTGGGAACCCGAATCAACCTCTATTTTCTTTTCGAATATCTCTCCAATCACCCAATAAAATCACTATTGGTAGTCAATCTTCATGAATCAATGTTTCTTTCCTAATATCTCTTCTATCACCCTAACACCTACCGGGTTAGTCCATGAAAATCAGATACTTTCCCCATTCCATCCAGCGATGCCATCAATCACGTGATAACATGGTTATTTTCGTCCATCTCCTCCCTCCAAGATCTTGCCTCCCTCATGACCATGAACTGTTGCCTGAGGCTTGTCACCACTAGGGCAACAACTCCACTCCACCGCATGGGGAGCGTCGGGGGAAACAGCTTCACATCGACGCGTCGGCCATGGCGCTGTTATGCTTGCACTGTCTCCCTATCGAGCAGCATGTACGATGCAACTGCTGCTGCAGGTTGATGCCACCATTAGACCCGCAATAAAAAAATTGATGCCACCATTAGGATGATTCCAAGGTATCGACTAATCCACGTGTGTTGATCTGATCCTGAGTATATTGATGCATGTACTAACCTGATCCGAGATGTCCATTGTCATCGTCACCTGGCCGCAAGGTGAACCTGACCCTAACCATATCACTGCCATCATCAACACCTTCACCAGCACCATCTCCTCTCAAACCCTAGTTCATCTCTTGTATTTAGTCTTTGTCCAAAAAACTCATATTGGTACCTGTGGGTTGCTAGTAGTGTTGATTACATCTTGTAGTTGATGCTAGTTGGTTTATTAGGTGGAAGATTATATGTTCAGATCCTCAAGCATATTCAATACACCTCTGATCTTGAACATGATTAAGAATTGTAAGTAGTTACTTTTGTTCTTGAGGACACGGGAGAAGTCTTGGTATATGTAATCATGGGAAGTTGCTATTTGTTTGATATTTTGATGATATGTATGTTGTTCTTCCTTTAGTTGTGTCATGTGAACATCGACTACATGACACTTCACCATAGTTGGGCCTAAGGGAAGGCATTGGTTGAGTAATAAGTAGATGATGGGTTGCGAGAGTGACAGAAGCTTAAACCCTATTTTATGTGTTATTTCGTAAGGGGCTAGTTTGGATCCATATGTTTCATGCTCTAGTTAGATTTATCTTAATTCTTTTTTTGTAGTTGCGGATGCTTGCGAGAGGGGGCAATCATAAGAGGGTTGTTTGTTCAAGTAAGAACAACACCCTAGCACGGTCCACCCACATATCAAATTATCAAAGTAGCAAATGCGAATCAACTAAACATGATGAACATGACTAGATGACAATTCTCATGTGTCCTCGAGTATGCATATTATGAATTTGTGGCATATTATGAATTACTACGCCAGCACTAAACAAATTATATACGGCGTGGACAGAAATACAACGCCAACATTAGCTTTTGCCTGGTCAGTACAGATGGGCCCACAAATTTGTGGCGCTTTAGAAAAAAGCAACACCAACACTAACTCTGTAAAGGTGGCAAACCAATTGTGCCGACGCCAGCACTATTTGAAAAAAAGAGTGCTTGCGTTGGTAAAAAATGGTGCGCCACCAAAAAAAGTTGTGGCTAGCCATTTTTCCACTTGTGGAACGTACCCATAGTGTAACATGATACGTCTCCAACGTATCTATAATTTTTTATTGTTCCATGCTACTATATTATGCTTCTTGGATGTTTTATATCCATTAATATGCTATTTTATATCATTTTTTGGGACTAACCTATTAACCTAATGCCCAGTGCTAGTTGTTGTTTTTCCTTGTTTTTGTCTTTTACAGAAAATCAATAACAAACAGAGTCCAAACGGAATAAACTTTTTGAGGATTTTTCTTGGACCAGAAGACAACCACGAAGGTTTGGGAGGAGGCCAGAGGAGCCATGAGAGGGCCACAAGCCCTACCGGCGCGCCCCAGGGGGGCGCCCCCAAGGCTTGTGGGCCTCTCGGGACTCCCCTAACCCTAATCTGAGCTCTATAAATACCCAAAATATTCCCCGTATACCAGAGGGCACACCAAAGATACTTTTCCTCCGCCGCAAGCTTCTGTTCTCGTGAAATCCCATCTTGGGGACTTTTCCAGCACTCTGTCGGAAGGGGATTCGATCACGGAGGGCCTCTACACCAACCTTGCTGCCCTTCTGATGATGTGTGAGTAGTTTACCACAGACCTACGGGTCCATAGCTAGTAGCTAGATGGCTTCTTTTCTCTCGTTGATCTTCAATACAATGTTCTCCTCGGTGTTCTTGGAGATCTATTCGATGTAATCTTCTTTTGTGGTGTGTTTGTTGAGATCCGATGAATTGTGGATTTATGATCAGATTTTCTATGAATATTATTTGAGTCTTCTCTGAACTCTTTTATGCATGATTAAGATAGCTTAGTATTTCTCTCCGATCTATTGATTTGGTTTGGCCAACTAGATTGATCTATCTTGCAATGGGAGAGGTGCTTTGTTTTGGGTTCAATCTTGCGGTGTTTGATGTCTACTATGCAACTTTATTCTTGTAGACTCGTGTTGGGCCTCCAAGCGCAGAGTTTTGTAGGACAGTAGCAATTCTCCCTCAAGTGGATGACCTAAGGTTTATCAATCCATGGGAGGTGTAGGATGAAGATGCTCTCTCTCAAACAACCCTGCAACCAAATAACAAAGAGTCTCTTGTGTCCCCAACACACCAAATATAATGGTAATTTGTATAGGTGCACTAGTTCGGCGAAGAGATGGTGATACAAGTGTAATATGGATAGTAGATATTGGTTTTTGTAGTAGGAACAAAAAAAACAGCAAGGTAGCAATTGATAAAACGGAGCACAAACGGTATTGCAATACTTGAAAATGAGGCCTAGGGTCCGTACTTTCGCTAGTGCAATCTCTCAACAATGCTAATCTAATTGGATCATATAACCATCCCTCAAACTGCGATGAAGAATCACTCCAAAGTTCTTATCTAGCGGAGAACATAAGAAGAAATTGTTTGTAGCTATTCTTTCCGATCGAACTATCCAACAATTCGTACTAAAATAACACCAAGTTATTCTTTCCGATCGATCTATCAAGCGTTCGTACTAAAATAACACTAAGTTATTCTTTCTGATCGATCTATCAGGAGTTCTTACTAAAATAACACCAAAGCAAATTCAGATTCATAATACTCAATCCAACACAAAGAACCTCGAAGAGTGCCCCAAGATTTCTACCGGAGAAACAAAAGACGAGAACGTGCATCAACCCCTATGCATAGATTACCCCAATGTCACCTCGAGAATCCACGAGTTGAGTGCCAGAACATATCTCGAGTGAATCAATATAATACCCCATTGTCACCTAGGGTATTCATATGCAAGACATATATCAAGTGCTCTCAAATCCATAAAAGTATTCAATCCGATAAGAACGAAATCTCAAAGGGAAAACTCATTTCGCAACAAGATAGAGAGGGAAAAACACCATATGATCCCACTATATTAACAAAGCCCGCGATACATCAAGATCGTGACATCTCAAGAACATGAGAGAGAGATTAAACACATAGCTACTGGTACAAACCCTCAGCCCCTAGGGTGGACTACTCCCTCCTCATCATGATGGCCGTCGGGATGATGAAGATGGCCACCGGTGATGATTTCCCCCTCTGGCAGGGTGCCGGAATGGGGTCTAGATTGGTTTTTCATGGCTACAGAGGCTTGCAGTGGCAAAACTTTTGATCTAGGGTTGCCCCGAGGGTTTTTGGAATATTTGGCAATTTATAGGGTGAAGAGGCGGTGCGGGAGGTGACCGAGGTGGGCACAACCCACCAGGGCGCGCCTGGGACCCCAGGCGCGCCCAGGTGGGTTGTGCCCCCCTCGGGGCACCCTTCTGGTACTTCTTTGGCCCAAGTTGTGTCTTCTGATCCATAGAAATTCTCCAAAAAGTTTCGCTGCATTTGGACTCCGTTTGGTATTGATTTTCTGCGATGTAAAAAACAAGCAAAAAACAGCAACTGGCATTGGGACTATGTCAGTAGGTTAGTCCCAACAAATGATATAAAGTTGCTATAAAATGATTATAAAACATCCAAGAATGATAATATAAAAGTATGAATACTTCATAAATTATAGATACGTTGGAGACGTATCAGCATCCCCAAGCTTAATTCCTAGTCTTCCTCGATGGTAATTTATGAAGAAATAATTTATGAAGTGTGAATGCTAGCAAAGTGCATAAGTTTGATCAATGATAATTTCAATCACCTTTCCTAGCATCATAATAGCAATTCTTTCTCGTAAAACTTCTCATGTTAAAGTAGCAACCAATTCACATGTTAAGGTTCAAACAATGAATTCTCTTGAAACTCAACAACCTATGTTCTCAGCCACCAAACAATTGCAATTCAACTTATTCAACAAAATCTAAGTAAGAGCTCCACATACTCAATCATCATATAATCTTTTATGATTGCTAGTACTCAAAGCATATTCTTAGAACAAATGGCATCCATCGAACACAGAGAAAGATAGGGGCTTAATATTTTGCCTCCCAACTCATTTATCATAGAGATAATTGTCAACAATAATAAATCATGATCAAATATATTTGACTGGGCATATGTGCCTAGATCTTTCCCCACCACATGATGCTTGCCAACTAGAGAATAGTTGAGGTTGAAATGAGATTTCATACTATTGACTCTTTGCGTAAAAGTAAATACTGAAAAGTAAAAGATAGGCCCTTCGTAGAGGGAAGCAGAGGTTGTCATGCGCTTTTTATTCGGATGCCCAAGCTCTTAATGCAAAGGAACGTCATGTTATATTGCCCCTGATGATAGCAACCTTTATTATGCAGTCCATCGCTTTTATTACTTTGCCATCACAAGTTCGTACATCGCTCAATTTTCCCTTACAATAAAAGATCAAACATATTTAGGAGCAATTTTTATTGCTTTATGCAGCGATGACAACTTACTTGAAGGATCTTATTCAATCCATAGGTAGGTATGGTGGACACTCATGGCAAGAAACTGGGTTTAAGGGGTTTTGGATGCACAAGTAGTATCTCTACTTAGTACGAATTTTTGGCTAGCAAAAGATCCTAAGCAAACACCACATGTTGGAGGATCCATAACAATATAACTTCTATGAAAATATACACAACCATAACTCATTACGGTGTCTTCCTTGTCCAACTTCAACTAATTTGCTCAAGTTTTAAAATAATTAATGGGTATTCACAATCATAGAAGATGTCCAAGATAATATATTTGTATGTGAAAGTTCTCTTCCTTATACTAATCATTCATGAATTGCTTGTATGACCAATATTGTGATTGTCAAGCTTCAAAAGATTTCACTCTCTAAACCCAATGTGAAGCTACTACTAGGCATGATATGAACATATAATTTCAACTTCATGATATTCAATTCATTCAACAATTTACTCATAGGATATAAGTGAAGCACAAGAGTAAATGACAAACTACTCCAAAAAGATATAAGTGAAGATCAAGCGAGTAGTTAAGTAAATGGGTAGTTAATTGATGACTCTCTCTTATTTAAAAAAATTCAGATCTAAGTATTTTATTAAAACAGCAAGCAAAACAAAATAAAATGACATTCCAAGAATAGCACAACTCATGTGAAGAAGCAAAAACTTAGGCTCAACCGATACTAACCGATAATTGTTGATGAAGAAAGGTGGGATGCCTACCAGCGCATCCCCAAGCTTAGATGCTTGAGACTTCTTGAAATATTATATTGGGATGCCTTGGGCATCCCCAATCTTGAGCTTTTGTGTCTCCTTAATTCCTTTTATATCACGGTTTCCCTAAATCTTAAAAACTTCATCCACATAAAACTCAACAAGAACTCATGAGATACGTTAGTATAAATCAATGCATAACCTTATCATTATCTACTGTAGCAAAAAACTAAAATTATTATTTAACATTGCATACTAAATGCCTCTGCATATTTAATATTCCTATCCTCAAATAGAATCATTAAACAAGCAAACATATGCAAACAATGCAAACATAACAGTAATCTGCCAAAACAGGACAGTCTGTAAAGGATGCAAGAGTATTCATACTTCTCTAACTCCAAAAATTCTGAAAATTTAGCACACTGTAGAAAATTTATCAGAGCTTATTTTGCAAAAAGTTTCTAAATTTTATCAGATTCTGACTTTTCTAGGGAATTTTTACAACAGCGCTAAACATTCTGTTTTGAAACAGCAACAAATAGACTTGCAAAATAAGCATGGTAAAGGCTATCCTTGACAATTTTATTGAAATGAAAGATGCAAAACATTATTATAAATATCATCAAGAAAATACAAATAAAATAAAATGACGCTCCAAGAAAAACACATATCATCTAACGAATAAAATTATAGCTCCAAGTGAGGTTACCGATAATGTCGGAGACGAAAGTGGGGATGCCTTCCGGGGCATCCCCAAGCTTAGTTGCTTGGATCTTCCTTGAATATTACCTTGGGGGTGCCTTGGGAATCCCCAAGCTTAGGTTCTTGTCACTCCTTATTCTCCTCATATCGATATCTCACCCAAAACTTGAAAACTTCAATCACACAAAACTTAACGGAACTTCGTGAGATGGGTTAGTATGATAAAGACAAATCATTCACTTTGGTACTGTCAAAGACAAGATTCATAATTGTTCTCACACAATGAATACTGTACTATCCAATTTGCACAATTTATATTAAGCAATATAAGCCATGGAAACCATAAAACAAGCAAACTATGCATTGAAAACAGAATATGTCAAAAACAGAACAGTATGTAAAGATCTGAATTAAGGTCATACTTATGCAACTCCAAAATATCTGAAAATTTAGGAAAATGTAGAAAATTTGTAGATAAAACAACAGTAAAAAAATTCCAAGGTTTTCGACGCTCCAGTGAATTTAAACAATTCTGTTACTGGGCGCATAAGTTTCTGTTTCTGCACAGAATCAAGTCAACTATCATCCACACTGTCCCAAAGGCTTTACTTGGCACTTTATTGAAATAAAAGCTATAAAACATGATTACTACAGTAGCCTAATCATGTGAAAACACAAAAATAGTAGGGGTAAATGTGTTGGGTTGTCTCCCAACAAGCGCTTTTCTTTAATGCCTTTTAGCTAGGCATGATGATTTCAATGTTGCTCACATAAAAGATAAGAACTGAAACACAAAGAGAGCATCATGAAGCATATGACTAGCACATTTAAGTCTAACCCACTTCCTATGCATAGGGATTTTGTGAGCAAACCTCTTATGGGAACAAGAATCAAATAGCATAGGACGGCAAAACAAGCATAACTTCAAAACTTTCAACACATAGAGAGAAAACTTGATATTGTTGCAATATGTAAAAGCATAAGTCCCTCTCTCATAGTAATTTTCAATAGCATCATGAATCAATTCAACAATATAACTATCACATAAAGCACTCTTTTCATGATGCATAAGCATAGAAATTTTGTTACTCTCCACATAAGAAAATTTATTCTCATCAATAGTAGTGGGAGCAAACTCACCAAAATTGTTGGGGAACGTAGTAATAATTCAAAAATTTCCTACGTGTCACCAAGATCAATCTAGGAGATGCTAGCAACAAGTGAGAGGGAGTGCATCTTCATACCCTTGAAGATCGCTAAGCGGAAGCGTTACAAGAACGCGGTTGATGGAGTCGTACTCGCGGCGATTCAAATCACGGAAGATCCGATTCAAGCGCCGAACGGACGGCGCCTCCGCGTTCAACACACGCACAGCCCGGGGATGTCTCCTCCTTCTTGATCTAACAAGGGGAGAGGATAATTTTAGGGAGAGCTCCGGCAGCATGACGGCGTGGTGGTGGAGCTTGCGGTTCTCCGGCAGGGCTTCGCCAAGCACTACGGAGGAGGAGGAGGAGTTGGGGGGCGGGGGGGGGGGGGGGGGGGAAGGGCTGCGCCAGGGGAAGGGTTGCAGCTCCCATGCACCTCCCCACTATATATAGGGATGGAGGGGGCTGGTTTCTTGCCCTCCAAGTCCATTGGGGCGTTGGCAAAGGTGGAAGGAAAGAAATCCCATCCTTTCCCTTCCCCACCGATTGTTATCCCCCCTTTTTAGGGATCTTGATCTTATCCCTTCGGGATATGATCTTATTCCTTCTAAGGGGGGATCTTGGTGCGCCTTGACCAGGGGTGTGGGGACTTGCCCCCACTACCCATGTTCATATGGGTCCCCCCATGCAGGTGGGCCCCACACCAGAACCTTCTAGAACCTTCCTGGTACAATACCGAAAAATCCCGAACATTTTCCGGTGGCCAAAATAGGACTTCCCATATATAAATCTTTACCTCCGGACCATTCCAGAACTCCTCGTGACGTCCGGGATCTCATCCGAGACTCCGAACAACTTTCGGTAACCACATACAATTTCCCATAACGACTCTAGCGTCACGGAACCTTAAGTGTGTAGACCCTACGGGTTCGGGAAGCATGCAGACATGACCGAGACACCTCTCCGGCCAATAACCAATAGCGGGATCTGGATACCCAGTAGCGGGATCTGGATACCCATATTGGCTCCCACATGTTCCACGATGATCTCATCGGATGAACCACGATGTCGGGGATTCAATCAATCCCGTATACAATTCCCTTTGTCCATCGGTATGTTACTTGCCCGAGATTCGATCGTCGGTATCCCTATACCTTGTTCAATCTCATTACCGGCAAGTCTCTTTACTCATTCCGTAATGCATGATCCCGTGGCTAACTCCTTAGTCACATTGAGCTCATTATGATGATGCATTACCGAGTGGGCCCAGAGATACCTCTCCGTCATACGGAGTGACAAATCCCAGTCTCGATTCGTGCCAACCCAACAGACACTTTCGAAGATACCTGTAGTGCACCTTTATGGTCACCTAGTTACGTTGTGACATTTGATACAACCAAAGCATTCCTATGGTATTCGGGAGTTGCACAATCTCATGGTCTAAGGAAATGAAACTTGACATTAGAAAAGCTCTAGCAAACGAACTACACGATCTTGTGCTATGCTTAGGATTGGGTCTTGTCCATCACATCATTCTCCTAATGATGTGATCCTGTTATCAACGACATCCAATATCCATGGTCAGGAAACCACAACCATCTATTGATCAACGAGCTAGTCAACTAGAGGCTCATTAGGGACATGCTGTGGTCTATGTATTCACACATGTATTACAGTTTCCGGTTAATACAATTATAGCATGAACAACAGACAATTATCATGAACAAGGAAATATAATAATAACCATTTTATTATTGCCTCTAGGGCATATTTCCAACAAAAATAGCTATCATGTGATTAAAAATTAAAATCATGAAGACAAGCTTCATGGTTATCATTATTCAATATAGCATACATATCATCACCATAATCATCATAGATAGCAACTTTTTTATCATAGTCAATTGAAACCTCTTCCAAAATAGTGGATTCATAACTAAATAAAGTCATGACCTCTGCAAATCCACTTTTTTCATTATAATAAGATTCAACACCCTCCAAAATAGTGGGATCATTACCTAGAGTTGACACTCTTCCAAACCCACTTTCATCAATATAATCATCATAAATAGGAGGCATGCAATCATCATAATAATTTTTCTCATCAAAACTTGGCGGACTAAAAATATCATCTTCATCAAACATAGCATCCCCAAGCTTATGGCTTTGCATATCACTAGCATCATGGATATTGAAAGAGTTCATACCAACAACATTGCAATCATGCTCATCATTCAAAGATTTTTTTGTCAAACATTTTATAGAATTCTCCTTCTATCAATTGAGCACAATTTTCCTTTCCATCATTTTCACGAAAGACATTATAGAGATGAATAATATGATGCAACCTCAATTCCATTTTTTTGTAGTTTTTTTTTATAAACCAAACTAGTGATAAAACAAGAAAATAAAAGATTCAATTGCAAGATCTAAAGATATACCTTCAAGCACTCACCTCCCCGGCAATGGCGCCAGAATAGAGCTTGATGTCTACTACGCAAGTTTATTCTTGTAGACTCGTGTTGGGCCTCCAAGCGCAGAGTTTTGTAGGACAGTAGCAATTTTCCCTCAAGTGGATGACCTAAGGTTTATCAATCCGTGGGAGGTGTAGGATGAAGGTGGTCTCTCTCAAACAACCCTGCAACGAAATAACAAAGAGTCTCTTGTGTCCCCAACACACCAAATACAATGGTAATTTGTATAGGTGCACTAGTTCGGCGAAGAGATGGTGATACAAGTGTAATATGGATAGTAGATATTGGTTTTTGTAGTAGGAACAAAAAAACAGCAAGGTAGCAATTGATAAAATGGAGCACAAACAGTATTGCAATACTTGAAAATGAGGCCTAGGGTCCGTACTTTCGCTAGTGCAATCTCTCAACAATGATAACCTAATTGGATCATATAACCATCCCTCAAAGTGCGATGAAGAATCACTCCAAGGTTCTTATCTAGCGGAGAACATAAGAAGAAATTGTTTGTAGCTATTCTTTCCGATCGATCTATCCAAGAGTTTGTACTGAAATAACACCAAGTTATTATTTCCGATCGATCTATCAAGAGTTCGTACTAAAATAACACTAAGTTATTCTTTCCAATCGATCTATCAAGAGTTCGTACTAAAATAACACCAAAGCAAATTCAGATTCATAATACTCAATCCAACACAAAGAACCTCACAGAGTGCCCCAAGATTTCTACCGGAGAAGCAAAAGAGAAGAACGTGCATCAACCCCTATGGATAGATTACCCCAATGTCACCTCGGGAATCCACAAGTTGAGTGCCAAAACACATAGCTACTGGTACAAACCCTTAGCCCCGAGGGTGGACTACTCCCTCCTTATCATGGTGGCCGCTGGGATGATGAAGAAGGCCACCGGTGATGATTTCCCTCTCCGGCAGGGTGCCGGAACGGGGTCTAGATTGGTTTTTCATGGCTACAGAGGTTGCGGCGGGGCAACTTCTGATCTAGGGTTGCCCCAAGGGTTTTTGGAATATTTGGCAATTTATAGGGCGAAGAGGCGGCGCGGGAGGTGACCGAGGTGGGTTGTGCCCCCCTCGGGGCACCCCTTTGGTACTTCTTTGGCCCAAGTTGTGTCTTCTGGTCCATAAAAATTCTCCAAAAAGTTTCGCTGCATTCGGACTCAGTTTGGTATTGATTTTCTGCGATGTAAAAAACAAGCAAAAAACAGCAACTGTCACTGGGCACTATGTCAATAGGTTAGTCCCAAAAAATGATATAAAGTTGCTATAAAATGATTGTAAAACATTCAAGAATGATAATATAACAGCATGAATACTTCATAAATTATAGATACGTTGGAGACGTATCAGTTTCCTCACCTAGTGACAGTAGGGGTAGCGAGGCACGTATTTGTATTGTTGCCATTAAGGATAAAAATATGGGGGTTTTACCATATTGCTTGGATCTATCCCTCTTCATCATGTCATCTGGCTTAAGTCGTTACTCCCTTCTTGTTAACTTAATACACTAGATGCATGTTGGATAGCAGTCGATGTGTGGAGTAATAGTAGTAGATGCAGGCAGGAGTCGGTCTACTTGTCATGGATGTGATGCCTACATTCCTGATCATTGCCTCGGATATCTTCATAACTATGCATTTTTTTATCAATTGCTCAACAGTAATTTCTTTACCTACCATATGTTTTCTTCAAGAGAGAAGCCTCTAGTGAAACCTATCACTATTGGAAAAAGCCTAGCTATGGCGTGGCAAAAAGTGCCTTGCTGGCATAGACACCCAACGCCACCAATATGGCGCCAGTGAAAACAATTTAGTGGAAGCGTTGGCAGACACGTCAGCAGTATTTTAGTACTGTTGGCGTGCCACCTGGCTAACACCAGCAATATATTGTGTTAGCTATGGCGTTTATTGTGAGGCAACGCCAGCAATATGTATTTTTCAGTAATAAAAAAAATACCCAGCTATTAATATATGTGCAGCCATTTAAACTTGTAGTGGTAACTTCTCCACAAATAGTAGTGATCAACTAGCTTGCTACCTACAAGCAAAAGTTATCCGGTAGCTAGCTACAAGCAAAAGTTATCCTCCTCTCATGCAACTGGTTATCCGCTAGCTAGCTACGATGAAGAATGATCCTCATCTCACGCAACTTGTTCCTGTTGCTCTATCCCTCCTTTCTGAAATAGACTTTGTGGGTCTTCAGTTCCGCCCTCTCGACCTTCAGGAGCCGTATCTCCTTCTTCATACAATTGATCTCGGTGACCAGTTTGTCCTTCTGGTCGATGAGCTTCAATTTCTTATCGCAGAGATCGGAGTTCTCGTCGATGATCTCATCCTTCTCTTTCTTCAGGGAGTCATTCAACTCCTTAAGTTCCCTCATTGTACTCTCCTTTGACGCGACAAGCTCATGGCTGAGCATGTCCATGTCATGTACCGGTAGCTGCTGCTAGACCGGTTCTGGAGATGGGTCTCGTACATACGCCTGGCAAGTCAAATATTTGAAATCATCAATAATGAATGGTTAGATGATATATGTATATATGCATGTGTTTGCAATGCTCATGGATGTTTTTGTAATCTTACCTAGTTGGTGCTCGTTTCGCGTTTGTCAACTTCATCATAGGCCGCGAAGTTGCACGAGGACTGGTAGTGGTTGTTCTAGCTAGTCATGGTTGGAACTTCAAAATAATAACAAGTATAGGTTATTATGACAAGAACCAAACACACATGCCAAGTGATCTAATGCCAATCACTACAAATATATATATATAGCATCACAATGTCAAACAAGAATTTCCTTAGTGCTCACAAAAAATTTCCTTAGTTCTGACAAGAACCAAACACACATGTCAAACAAGAATAACAAGTAAGTTGCATCCATGCCCATCTTTGCTATGTGTTGCAAGTTGTAAAATGATTTGTAAGTGATCTAATGCCAATCATAACAATAATAACAAGTAAGTTGGTAATAATGCCAATCAAAGTATGGCAAGTGATCTAATACACTTACACAAATTCTACAACCTAACTGATCTATATAGAGGCATGGCAAATTGTCAAGTAAACAAAGGAAATTATGTTCTTTTATGGGAGTAAACAATGGAACCCTGATCTAAACATCCACATGATGATCATTGATGCAAAATGCAGATACAAAATGTCATTGCCACTGTCATATGTTCATTCATGTTACCATACAACTAAAATGCCTCGATAATGATACCACCTGCTATCTTCATTTATCCTTAGTTTTGCTTCATTTTAGTTATGCTGTAGAAACCTAAGAAAGTGATAAACAAGCAAAGAAATTGTATATACTATATTTCAGTTTAGCATTAGGAATACTACATTTCAGTTTAGCATTAGGAACACTACATTTCAGTTAAGCATTAGGAACACTACAAATACTGGCAGTGATAACTAGCAAGTCCTTTTAGCATTAGGAACACTGCATTTCAGTTTGTTTTACGCTCTTCCTTTACCAAAGACCCTACAATTTAGCATTACGAACACTACAATTTAACACTACAATTTAGCATTAGGAACACTACATTAATTAGGAATAGTGGCGATTCCACTAGGGAGGCTTCAATAGGCTTAAGCCTACCCTCCAAAATCCTATTTAAGCTAAACATACCACTTGACAAGTATATTCTGGTGGTTTACATGCAACAATTTCATTGCATTTGCTAATTAGACTTAGGAAATTTGTGTTTTAAGCCTACCCTCCAATGTCCTGCTAGATTTGCCACTGATTAGGAACACTACATTAGGAACACTATAGGAGGAAAAGATGGAGGCGACGAACTCACCGAGGGATGAAGATGGAGGCGATGAACCCAAGCAGTCTGTCACTTCCGCCGCCGCCGTCACTTCCGCCGCCACCGTCGCTTCCGCCGCCATCGTCTCTTCCGCCGCCGCCGCCGAAGAAACCCTATCTCAAAACGAAATGAACTCCAATCTAATTGGAGGGTAACGAGTGGCGAGAGAGGGAGAGAGGGGGAGAGAGCGGAAGATTACCTAACCACCGGCAAGAGAGGGAGAGCGACGACGATGAGCGGGAAGAGAGGGAGAGGAAAGGGGAACGAGAGAGAGGGAGTGGGGCGAGGGTGTCGTTGCCCTGGTTTTGACCCCCACGGACTCCTAATACTTGGGCTTGGCCCAATGCTATAAAAAAGTTCACCACATAAAAAACTAAAAAGAAAAAATAGTCAGTATTTCCATTTAAAATAATATAAATTTAATAAAAGTAAACTATAATATACTATAAAAAAGATCACCACATAAAAAACTAAAAAGAAAAAAATTTGGAAGTGTCAAACTACATATTTGAAGGCTCAAAACTACAAATTTCAAGTTTCAAACTAAAAAGGAAAAAAAGTAAATTTGAAGTCTCAAAGTACATATTGCCCTAGGTCTTCGTGAGCAAGCGAGTTGGATGCACACCCACTTAGTTTTGTTTTGAGCTTTCATACACTTATAGCTCTAGTGCATCCGTTGCATGGCAATCCCTACTCACTTGCACCAATATGAATTGATGGGCATCTCCATAGCCTATTAATTTGCCTAGTTGGTGTGAGAATTTCTTTCTCCTTTTTGTCTACTACCACCTTCTATTCCACCCATAGTGCTATATCCATGGCTCACGCTCATGTATTGCGTGAAAGTTGAAAAGGCTTTAGAACGTCAAAAGTGTGAAACAATTGCTTGGTTTGTCATCGGGGTTGTGCATGATAAACACTTTGTGTGATGAAGATAGAGCAAGACAAGATTATATGATTCTGTAGGGATAACTTTCTTTAGCCATGATATTTTGAAAAGACATGATTGCTTTATTAGTATGCTTGAAGTATTATTATTTTTATGTCAATATTAAACTTTTGTTTTGAATCTTATGGATCTGAATATTCATGCCACAATAAGAAAGATTATTTGATAAACATGTTAGGTAGCATTCCACATCAAAAATTCTGTTTTTATCATTTACCTACTCGAGGACGAGCAGGAATTAAGCTTGGGGATGCTGGATACGTCTCCAACGTATCTATAATTTTTGATTGTTCCAGGCTATTATATTATCCTTCTTGGATGTTTTATGGGAAATGATTTAAATCAACCGACCGATAACAACGACCGCGTCTGCCGGCCCCGTGGCCGTCGGATCGGATTTTAATTAGATGGCTCAGAGCAACGTGTTGCACAGACTAGTTTTCGCAACCAAGCCGCCATTGCAATCCCCCCACCGCAACAAGTGATGTGTTGCAGGATCTGGATCTAGATCCTCTTGTGCTCTCTCGAGCTCCGCATCAAGCCGACGCCTCCATGCGCTGCTTGGACCGCCGCTACCACTGCTCGCCGCCGGCAGCACACGGAGAAGGCTGCCGACAAGCACACCGACGAGGTCACCACCCCCCGTCTCCCTGTGTCAGCTCGCGACCAGTGGCCATGGTCTCTTGAGCATGCACACCAGAGCTCTACTCCGGCTGCCGTGGCCCAGCTATGCCGCTCCGGCCTCATGCTGTATCGCCTCCACCACCACCATCATCGCATACACTACACCCCTCGTCCCTTCCCCAACAAGACCGAGCTTCTGCTCAAGGCCATGGTTGCAAGCAATGCAACGCGGTGACTTTTTGCAACAAGACCTCGGTTGCAAAAAAATTGCAACAACAGATTTGTTTCAAAAAAATCAAAAATATTCCGCAACAAGACCGTTGTTGCAAAAAAACCTGCAGCAAAACCTTTGTTACAAAAATTTCTGCAACAAGACATGTGTTGCAAAAGGGTTCTCGCAACATGACTTCTGTTGCAAAAAAGACAACGACGCTTGACCAGGAGACTGCGTCAGATTGGACAGCTCGTAGACCGGCGAATCTTTATAAAAGATCCGCCGGCCGACGCATAGCACGACCCATGTTTTATATGCATTAATATGCTATTTTATATCATTTTTGGGGACTAACCTATTAACCTAGTGCCCAGTGCCAGTTGCTGTTTTTTCCTTGTTTTTGTCTTTTTATAGAAAATCAATACCAAACAGTGTCCAAACGGAACGAAACTTTTTGAGGATATTTCTTGGACCAGAAGACAACCACGAAGTTTCGGGAGGACGCCAGAGGAGCCACGAGAGGGCCACAAGCCCTAGGGGCGCGCCACAGGGGGGCGCCCCCAAGGCTTGTGGGCCCCTCAGGACTCCCCTAACCCTAATCTCAGCTCTATAAATACCCAAATATTCCCCGTATACCAGAGGGCACACCAAAAATACTTTTCCGCCGCCGCAATCTTCTTTTCTCGTGAGATCCCATCTTGGGGCCTTTTCTGGCACTCTGCCAGAAGTGGATTCAATCATGGAGGGCCTCTACACCAACCTTGCTGCCCTTTCGATGATGTGTGAGTAGTTTACCATAGACCTACGGGTCCACAGCTAGTAGCTAGATGTCTTCTTCTCTCTCTTTGATCCTCAATACAGTGTTCTCCTCGATGATCTTAGAGATCTATTCGATGTAATCTTCTTTTGCGGTGTGTTTGTTGAGATTCGATGAATTGTGGATTTATGATCAGATTATCTATGAATATTATTTGAGTCTTCTCTGAACTCTTTTATGCATGATTAAGATAGCTTTGTATTTCTCTCCGATCTATTGACTTGGTTTGGCCAACTAGATTGATCTATCTTGCAATGGGAGACGTGCTTTGTTTTGGGTTCAATCTTGCGGTGTCCTCACCCAGTGACAGTAGGGGTAGCGAGGCATGTATTTGTATTGTTTCCATTAAGGATAAAAAGATGGGGTTTTTACCGTATTGCTTGGATCTATCCCTCTACATCATGTCATCTTGCTTAAGGCATTACTCCGTTCTTGTTAACTTAATACACTAGATGCATGCTGGATAGCGGTCGATGAGTAGAGTAATAGTAGTAGATGCAGGCAGGAGTCGGTCTACTTGTCACGGACGTGATGCCTATATTCATGATCATTGCCTTGGATATCGTCATAACTATGCTCTTTTCTATCAATTGCTCAACAGTAATTTGTTTACCCACCGTATGTTTTCTTCAAGAGAGAAGCCTCTAGTGAAACTTATGGCCCCAGGTCTATTTTCTATCATATTATTTTTAGATCTATAGAACCAAAAATACAAAAATACCTTGCTGCAATTTATTTATATTTACTTTATTTTACACTTTTACTTATCTTTTATACCTATCTCTATTAGATCTCACTCTTGCTAGTGACCGTGAAGGGATTGACAACCCCTTTTTCGTGTTGTGTGCAAGTGTTTGTTTGTTTGTGCAGGTGCATCTATTGGGGACTTGTGTGTTCCTCCTACTATATTGATACCTTGGTTCTTAACTGAGGGAAATACTTATCTCTACTTTGTTGCATCACCCTTTCCTCTTCAAGGGAAAAATCAACGCAAGCTCAAAAAGTAGTAGGAAGAATTTCTGGCACCGTTGTCGGGGAGGTTCTACATCAAGCCTACCAAGTACTTATCATAAACTCTTATCTCTTGCACTTACATTATTTTCCATTTGCCTCTCGTTTTCCTCTCCCCCACTTCTAAAACGTTTTCAGAAAAAACACAAAAATATTTTCCTTTTTATTTGCCTTCTCTCCGTTCATCTTTTCGTTTGCTTTTTGTTTGCTTGTGTGCTAGTTTGCTTTCTTTGTCACGATGTCTCAAGAAAATACCAAGTTGTGTGATTTCTCCAACACTAATAATAATGATTTTATTAGTACTCCGATTGCTCCCGCCACTAGTGCGGAATCTTATGAAATTAATGTCGCTTTGTTGAATCTTGTTATGAAAGAACAATTTTCTGGTAGTCCTCGTGAAGATGCTGCATCCCATCTAAATACTTTCATTGAGTTGTGTGATATGCAAAAGAAAAAAGATGTGGATAATGATATTGTTAAATTGAAGCTATTTCCGTTCTCACTACGAGATCGTGCTAAAACTTGGTTTTCATGTTTGCCTAAAAATAGTATTGATTCATGGAATAAGTGTAAAGATGCTTTTATTTCCAAGTATTTTCCACCCGCTAAGATCATCTCCCTTTGGAACGATATAATGAATTTTAAGCAACTTGATCATGAACATGTTGCACAATCTTGGGAGAGGATGAAATTGATGATAAGAAATTGCCCTACTCATGGTTTAAGATTGTGGAAGATCATACAATTTTTTATGCTAGATTGAATTTTGCATCTTGAAATCTTTTAGATTCCGCCGCGGGTGGTACTTTTATGGAAATCACATTAGGAGAAGCTACTAAACTCCTAGATAATATTATGGCAAATTACTCTCGATGGCATACCGAAAGATCTTCTACTAGTAAAAAAGTGCATGCGATTGAAGAAATTAATACTTTGAGTGGAAGGATGGATGAACTTATGAAATTGATTGCTAGTAAGAGTGCTCCTATTGATCCCAATGATATGCCTTTGTACACTTTGATTGAGAATAATAATGAATCTATGGATGTGAATTTTTTTGGTAGGAACAATTTTGGTAATAATGCGTATAGAGGTAATTTCAACCCTAGGCCGTTTCCTAGTAATTCCTCTAATAATTATGGTAATTCCTACAACAATTCTTATGGGAATTATAATAATATACCGTCTGATCTTGAGAAGAATATTAAATAATTTATTAATTCTCAAAAGATTTTCAATGCTATGGTAGAAGAAAAATTGCTTAAGATTGATGATTTGGCTAGAAACGTTGATAGAATTTCTCATGAGATTGATTATTTTAAGATTATATCTATGACACCCAAGATTGATATTAATGAGTCCCTAAAATCTGTTCAAATTTCTATTAATGAAAGTAGGGAGAGAACCGCTAGGATGCATGCTAAGAGAGAATGGCTAGAAAAGGTTTGTTCTTCTAGTTTTCGTGATAATAATGATGAAGATCTTAAAGTGATTGGTGTGACTCCTATTGAATCTTTGTTTGCTAATATAAAACTTGATAAAGAAGGGACTGGAGATGAGTCAAATTTAGCTAGAAGGTGTCCCAATAATTTGGAGGGTGGAGATCTTAATGAAAAAATTGATAAAAGTGGGATTGACGAGGTCAAAACTTTAAGTAGTGATGAACCCACTCTTTTGGATTTCAAGGACTTTAATTATGATAATTGTTCTTTGATTGATTGTATTTCCTTGTTGCAATCCATGCTTAATTCACCTCATACTTATAATCAAAATAAATCTTTTACTAAACATATTGTTGATGCTATGATGAAATCTTTTGAAGAAAAACTTGAATTGGAAGTTTCAATCCCTAGAAAGCTTTGTGATGAATGGAAAATACTATTAAGATTAATATTAAAGATTATGAGTGCTATGCTTTGCGTGATTTGGGTGCTAGCATTTCAACTATCCCAAAAACTTTATGTGATGTGTTAGGTTTCCATGAACTTGATGATTATTCTTTGAATTTGCATCTAGCGGATTCTACTATTAAGAAACCTATGGGAAGAATTAATGATGTTCTTATTATTGCAAATAGGAATTATGTGCCCGTAGATTTTATTGTGCTTGTTATAGATTGCAATCCTACATGCCCTATTATTCTTGGTAGACCTTTCCTTAGAACGATTGGTGCAATTATTGATATGAAAGAAGGAAACATTAGATTTCAATTTCCATTAAGGAAGGACATGGAACACTTTCCAAGAAAGAAAATTAAGTTTCCATATGAATCTATTATGAGGGCTACTTATGGATTGCATACCAAAGATGACAATACCTAGATCTATGCAATATGCCTAGCTAGGGGCGTTAAATAATAGCGCTTGTTGGGAGGCAACCCAATTTTATTTTGTGTTTTTTGTTTTTGCTTCTGTTCTTGAAATAAATTTGCAATATTACTTCTGTAATAATTTTGTTTTAGTGTTTTAATTAGTGTTTGAGCCGAGCAAGACCTTTGGGATGCTTTGGTATATCGTTGATTTGATTTTGCTGAAAAACAGAAACTTTTACGTCCAGTAGCAGCATTGTTAAAATTTACTGGAGAGCGGAAAAACTCTGAAGTTTTTACAAAAGATTGATATGTTAATTTCCTATGTTTTCCTAATTTTTCAAAAAAATTGGAGTTACATAAGTATGACTAATATTCAGGTCTTTACAGACTGTTCTATTTTTGACAGATTCAGTTTTCGATGTGTTGTTTGCTTATTTTGATGAATCTATGTGTAGTATCGGGGGGTATGAACCATGGAGAAGTTAGAATACAGTAGATATAACACAAATATAAAATTGTAATGAGTTCAAAACAGTACCTAAAAGTGGAGATTTGTTTTATCATACTAACGGATCTCATGATTTTTTTTTCTTGAGTTTTGTGTTGTGAAGTTTTCAAGTTTTGGGTAAAGTTTTGATGGACTACGAAATAAGGAGTGGCAAGAGCCTAAGCTTGGGGATGCCCAAGGAACCCTAAGGAAATATTCAAGGACAACCAAGCATCTAAGCTTCGGGATGCCCCAGATGGCATCCCCTCTTTTGTCTTCAATCCATCGGTAAAATTACTTGACACTATATTTTTGTTCACCACATGATATGTGTTTTGCTTGGAGCGTCTTGTATTATATGAGTATTTGATTTTAGTTTGACTCAATCATCCTTGCTATACACACCTTTTTAGAGGTACACACATTAATCGTGAATTTATTAGAATACCCTATGTGCTTCACTTATATATTTTGAGCTAGGTAGTTGCTCTAGTGCTTCACTTATATCTTTTTAGAGCACGGCGGTGGTTTTATTTTGAAGAAATTGATGACTCTCCTACTTCACTTATATTATTTTGAGAGCCTTAAAATAGTATGGCAATTTTCTTAGGTTATGAACTTGCTCCTAATATGATGGGTATTCAAGAGGGATATTAAAAACTTTCATGAAGATCATTGAATATATGAGAAGTTTGATTCCTTGCATTTGTTTTGAGATATGAAGATGGTGATATTAGAGTCATGCTAGTTAGTAATTGTGGGTTAGTAAAAATACTTGTGTTAAGGTTTGTGATTCCCGAAGCGTGCATGTATGGTCTCTCGTTATGCGATGAAGTTAGAGCATGATTTATTTTTTATTGTCTTCCTTATGAGTGGCGGTCGGGGACGAGCGATGGTATTTTCCTACCAATCTATCCCCCTAGGAGCATGCGTATTAGTACTTTTTTCGAGGGCTAATAAATTTTTGCAATAAGTATGTGAGTTCTTTATGACTAACGTTGAATCCATGGATTATAGGCCCTCTCACCCTTCCACCTTTGCTAGCCTCTCTAGTACCATGCAACTTTCGCCGATACCCACCATATACCTTCTTCAAAACAGCCACCATACCTACCTAATATGGCATTTCCATAGCCATTCCGAGATATATTGCCATGCAACTTCCACTGTTCTGTTTATTATGACACACACCATCATTGTCATATTGCTTTACATGATCATATAGTTGGCATAGTATTTGTGGCTTGGCCACCGTTCATATTTTTTATACATGTCACGCTAGATCATTGCACATCCCGGTACACCGCTGGAGGCATTCATATAGAGTCATATTTTTGTTCTAATATCGAGGTGTAATTCTTGAGTTGCAAGTAAATAAAAGTGTGATGATCATCATTATTAGAGCATTGTCCCATGTGAGGAAAGGATGATGGAGGCTATGATTCCCCCACAAGTCATTATGAGACTCCAAACTTAAAATAAAAAAAAAAGAGGCCAACGAGCCCAAAAAGAAAAAAAAGAGAAAAAAGGAAAAATATAAAAGAAAAAATGAGAGAAAAAGAGAGAAGGGACAATGTTACTATCCTTTTTCCACACTTGTGCTTCAAAGTAGCACCATGTTCTTCATATAGAGAGTCTCCTATGTTATTACTTTCATATATTACTAATGGGAATTTTTCATTATAGAACTTGGCTTGTATATTCCAATGATGGGCTTCCTCAAATTGCCCTAGGTCTTCGTGAGCAAGCGAGTTGGATGCACACCCACTTAGTTTTCTTTTGAGCTTTCATACACTTATAGCTCTAGTGCATCCGTTTCATGGCAATCCCTACTCACTTGCACCAATATGAATTGATGGGCATCTCCATAGCCTATTAATTTGCCTAGTTGGTGTGAGAATTTCTTTCTCCTTTTTGTCTACTACCACTTTCTATTCCACCCATAGTGCTATATCCATGGCTCACGCTCATGTTTTGCGTGAAAGTTGAAAAAGCTATAGAAGGTCAAAAGTATGAAACAATTGCTTGGCTTGTCATTGGGGTTGTGCATGATAAATACTTTGTGTGATAAAGATAGAGCATGACAAGATTATATGATTTTGTAGGGATAACTTTCTTTAGCCAGGATATTTTGAAAAGACATGATTGCTTTATTAGTATGCTTGAAGTATTATTGTTTTTATGTCAATATTAAACTTTTGTTTTGAATCCTATGGATCTGAATATTCATGCCACAATAAGAAAGATTACTTGGTAAACATGTTAGGTAGCATTCCACATCAAAAATTCTGTTTTTATCATTTACCTACTCGAGGACGAGCAGGAATTAAGCTTGGGGATGCTTGATACGTCTCCAACGTATCTATACTATTTGATTGTTCCGTGCTATTATATTATCCTTCTTGAATGTTTTATATGCATTAATATGCTATTTTATATCATTTTTGGGGACTAACCTATTAACCTAGTGCCCAGTGCCAGTTGCTATTTTTTTCCTTATTTTTGTCTTTTATAGAAAATCAATACCAAACAGAGTCCAAACGGAACGAAACTTTTTGAGGATTTTTCTTGGACCAGAAGACAACCACGAAGTTTCAGGAGGAGGCCAGATCAGGAGCAATGAGAGGCCCACAAGCCCTAGGGGCGCGCCCTAGGGAGGGCCACCAAGGCTTGTGGGCCCCTCAGGACTCCCCTAACCCGAATCTCAGCTCTATAAATACCCAAATATTCCCCATATACCAGAGGGCACACCAAAAATACTTCTCCGCCGCCGCAAGCTTCTGTTCTCGTGAGATCCCATCATGGGGCCTTTTCCGGCACTCTGCCGGATGGGGATTCAATCACGGAGGGCCTCTACACCAACCTTGCTGTCATTCCAATGATGTGTGAGTAGTTTACCACAGACCTGCGGGTCCATAGCTAGTAGCTAGATGGCTTCTTCTCTCTTTTTGATATTCAATACAGTGTTCTCCTCGATGTTCTTGGAGAACTATTCGATGTAATCTTCTTTTGCGGTGTGTTTGTTGAGATCCGATGAATTGTGGATTTATGATCAGATTATCTATGAATATTATTTGAGTCTTCTCTGAACTCTTTTATGCATGATTAAGATAGCTTTGTATTTCTCTCCGATCTATTGATTTGGTTTGGCTAACTAGATTGATCTATCTTGCAATGGGAGAGGTGCTTTGTTTTGGGTTCAATAATTGCCTTGGATATCGTCATAATTATTCGATCTTCTATCAATTGCTAAACAGTAATTTGTTTACCCACCGTATGTTTTCTTCAAGAGAGAAGCCTCTAGTGAAACCTATGGCCCCCGAGTCTATTTTCTATCATATTATTTTCAGATCTATAGAACGAAAAATACAAAAATACCTTGCTGTAATTTATTTATATTTACTTTATTTTACACTTTTACTTATCTTTTATACCTATCTATATTAGATCTCACTCTTGCTAGTGACCGTGAAGGGATTGACAACCCCTTTTTCGCGTTGTGTGCAAGTGTTTGTTAGCTTGTGCAGGTGCATCTATTTGGGACTTGTGTGTTCCTCCTACTGGATTGATACCTTGGTCTTAATTGAGGAAAATACTGTAACATCCCTATGTAATGGCTACAGTGATTGCCTTCTGATAAAGCCAAGTCATCATGTTCAACAATGCTGGATCATCATTAGTGTCATAATCCATTTCAAAATCCAATTCAAATTTCAACTCAAACTTAAAGTGAAGATAAAAGTTGTTCAATTTGGAAAACTAAAATGTTCACCTTGAAGCAAATATTCCAAACAATTTGTGGTTAAGGAAAACAACATCAACATCAATTCTAGGTGGGCCGGAGCATTTATAACAGTGCCAAAACAGCACTTTAAATGCTGTAATTATTTTTCAATAATCCAATTGGTTCCCAAAAATGCCCAAATATTTTGTGGCAGTGCATATTAGTGCAAAGTGTTTTATGGGCCAAGTCACACATTTTTCAAAAATGTTTAACAGCCCATAAAATCACTAACTCTCTCTGCCAAATTATCTAAATGGAAAAAAACAGAGGGAGTTAAACGGGCGAGGCCTTACCTGTTCACTGGGCCGGGCAGCAGTGGCCGGTCCGGCCCGCTCCTCCACCTACTTTCCCCTCTGTGTCGCCATCTCCATGGACGGCCGCGCCTCCGCCGGCCGCAGCGCGACACCGTGACGGGCAGCTGGACGGAGGGGATAAGAACGGCGCCCATCCACTCCCCCTAGTCACCGCACCACTTCTCCCCCCTCTCCCTCGCTCGCTCATCTCTCCCTCTCCCTCTCCGTCTATGCCGAGTGCCACCGTCGCCGCTCGCCACATCCGACGCGGCCACCTTCGACCCCGCGACTAGCTGAGCAGCTCGGAAGCTCTGCCAGCCTCTTCCTCTTCTCTTGGAGCTCTCAGGCAAAGCCGGGGAGACCTACATCGACGCCAACGACCGATCCCCTTTTCGGCCACCGTGCGCCATCGCCATTCAACTCCGGCACCGTACTGCACTACTAAGCTTCCGAAGGCCTCCGTACGCCGCTCGGTGAGCACCTGCACCCCCTCCTCCTTCCCCTAGGCTCTCGCGTAGCCCTCCTAGCTAGCTACTGCTCTCCCGCCGTGATACCGAGCTCCGCCGCCCGCCATGGCCGCCACCCGCGATCCGTGCTAACTCCGGGGCGCCCGCGACTGTGTTGGGCGCGCTCCAGAGCGCCCGTGGCGTCGCCCCGTGCCCGCGTTTAGCCCCCTTGTTCGCCCCGCCTCGTTCTCGATCGAGGCCCGAGCACCACCGTCGCCCGTGCTCGCCACCGCCGTCGTTGTAGGCCGCCCCAGCCCGAACTGAGGCCACAACTTGACACGCCACTCCTCCCGCTTCCGAACGAGCACGGCCGCGCTCGAAACGGCCCCCTGTGGCGCGTTTCCGGCGAGGTCCTGAGCCCCTCCACCGCATTCCGCATTGCCGGAGCTCCACCGCCGGCCGCGCCGACGTGGCCGCCTCGGGGCCACCCTCTGGGTCGCTGACCGATGGCCCCCGCATGTCCCCTGGGTCCTATTGACCCCGTCAAATGCTGACTGGTCAACGCCCAGTCACTGCAAGAGGGCCCCTCATGGGCCCTGTTGACTAGTCAACTGGACTGTTGACCGCCGACGCAGGGCTGACGTCAGGAGGACGTCATAATTCAATTTCTGGAGAATTAAGTAATTAAAACAAATTCAGAATATTACTAAAACTTTGGTAATTCATAGAAAATAATCCGTCCCTCGGATGGAAAAACTTTGTACATGAAAATTGATCAGAACGACGAGACGAAGCTGACCGTGCCGTCTGTTTCCGTGACGGGATCCCCTACGGAGGTGAACCCGTAAGTTTTAGCTTGTTTCCGCTAGATGAATAGTGCATAACCATCAGTTAATAATTCCAACTTTAATCCAAAAAATAACTAATATGACTTAGACATGCTTTAGGCAAACCTGCACCGCACGTTAGCGTGGCCTTCTCTGTGTTGCTTTGTCCGCCTTGTATTTATAATGTTTTCTCCCCCTCTTCTCGATAGAGCCCGGTAGCGATGTAGCTCTGGTGACTGGCTACACTACGGACGACCTTGCCTTTGCCGCCGAGCAACCAGGCAAGCCCCCCCCCCCCCCCCAGCATCCCGATATGGCCCATTCTATTCTCTCCTGCTTGCATTAGATTTTGCTACCGTTGCTGTTATCCCATTTCTACTGCATAGCTTGTTTATTGTAACCTGCTGTTGATACCTTCCTGTTCATCCTAAACTGTTTAGAATAGACTGGGTAGAAACCCATCAGTGACCCCCACTTGTCCCGACTGCCCCGCTGGATTCTCAGAAGACCCGATCAACGGGATCGAAGACCAGACCCCCGCACCGCACCTCACTTCCCCCTTAGTTTCTCGACACTACTGGGTTGCTATCGAGTGCCGAGGGTGATACCTCGTCAGCACTGCTGATGATAACCTTGTAGTTTAGTTAATCGGCCGTGGTCAGCGAGGGTGATTCCTCCTACACCACCCCCGATAACGACGAAATCGTGCAACACCTCAAGTGTGGACCTCGAGGGTGATTCCTCCTTCATTCACCTTGACGATAACATTAGGTGGAATTCCATCGAGGGTGATTCCTCAGGGTTCCCCTTGGTGTTAGACACACGGTTAATATGATTACTATGACTTTACCACTGATACTTGGAAAGGCGGGTCGACCCTGAGGGGTACCCGCGAATGATTGGATGTCGGGTTGACCTAGAGGTTACCCGTGAGATGAATACGAGGCGTGGCCGGGCATTCTTAGCCCTTGCCACAAGTCCTCGAGACCGGGCGACGGGGTCACATCGATCGTGAGTCTCTGCTCGTTACCGCAAGCCCCTAATCTACTAACGATTTGGATATTTGATCCGAGCCAGCCTCTGGCCGGATAGCACTAACCATCACGTGGGAAGAGTTATGGGCACTCTGCATTGTAGCATCAGCCGAAAGCTCTGTCAGACGTCCAGTTCAGCCTGGCGGCCGGGCTGGGCCGGCACCATCCTGTAGTGGTGGAGCCTGGTTTGCCCTGCACGCAACGACCCGGAGGGCGAGGGGCGATGGCCCAAGACCCCCTTGCGCTTAGGAGGGCGAGGGCCGATGGCCCAAGACCCCCTTGCGCTTAGGAAAGTGTGTCCGGCCGGAGTTAAACAAACGTGGTGGGTAAGTTGGTGCACCCCTGCAGGGAAGAACTAATCTATCGATAGCCTGTCCTACGGTAACAGACACTCGGAGTTGTATCCCGATCGATACAACTAGAACTTGAGATGATAACTGGATATAATGGCTCCGGGATCGCTTTCTCGCAGGGAGACGAGGAAGGGTCTCTGGGCGAGACTGTTACTTGACACAACCAATACTATTTTATACGGTGCTGATCTACTCTCTTATGTTGCTGCAAGACCGCTGAAGATGCTATTCTTCGATAGGACTAGGCCTTCTCTCTATTCTGGCATTTCTGCAGCCCAGTCCACATATACAGCCTCCCTTTGATAATGTTGCATATGTAGTGTAGATCCTTGCTTGCTGAGTACTTCGAAGTACTCACGGTTGCTTTGCTTTCTTTTTCTCCCCATATCAGTTTGTCGTGACCATATGACGGAGCCCTGAGACAACTGCCCTGCCAACGACTACTACTACCACCTCGAGAGTGGTTACTTCTATGAGCTAGCTGACGACCAGGAGTAGGATCGGAGGGTCCTAGGCAGGAGGCCTGCGCCTTTCGATCGTAGTGTTTTTATTTTGCCCCGCCTTTCAAAAGTCCTATCTGTTAACTTATATATGTACTCAGATGTCTGATGCTTCCGCTGATGCTTGTAAGACATCGAGCTTATGTATTCGAGCCCTCGAGGCCCTAGCGTGTAATATAAAGCTTGTATGACTTTATTTATGTTTTAGCATTGTGTTGTGATATCTTCAAGTGAGTCCTTAGGCTTGATCATGTGCATTTGCGTGTATGATTAGTGCACAATTAAGACGGGGGCGTCAAAGGTTGGTATCAAAGTCGGCTGCCTGTAGGAACCTCCCCCTTTCCAACTCCTTGGCCGAAGTTGAGTCTAGTCGTCAAAAACTGTTTTACTAACTTGGTTGTGTGGCTTACGGGCCCACGTCGCCAATTGGGTGGTATTAGGATCTTTTACTCCTCGACCTTTACTCTGGGACTCTGGTCTCTCTTCCTTTCGGGTTAAAATTCTACTAACTCCAACATTAGGTTCTCATGATCACATCCACCCGGACTTCTGAAAATATCTTCCCTTACTTCAAGATTGTGGGCCAGGTTCTGCTTACAGGATCCTTTTATCGAGGGCACCCGGTGTTGTCACTTGCAGATTCCTCGCTTCAACAGTTTTCTCCGACGTTGATGTAGCCTTTGCTATGTCTCGTTGTGTACTTCCTTACCACGTGCCTACGCGCCGCCTAGCTTGTCTAGCTGCGTGCGTTTCCGAACTCCTACCGCGGTTTGTGTCCAACTCCGTGCATCGTTCGGTATGTCTTTAATGACTACTAATATGCACCTGATGCCTTCTTGTTCATTACTCATGTTACATCGTGAATGACCTCTTACACATGCACTTTTTCTTGTTAAACTGCCCCTGTTAAGTTTGGCAGGATGGCTGACGGTCCTCCACCTCCACCCTATATTGCCGCAATGATGCAGCAGTTCGAACTCAACCGTCAACAGTCTGAACTCAACTGTCAGTTTATGACCGGAGTATTGGCTCAGTTCCCAACTTAGAATGCTTAGCAATAGTCTGCTCCAATAACTCTGCTAGAATTTGTGCGCCTCAACCCGTCTATTTTCCGCAACTCCACCAATCCTATGGATGCTGATGATTGGCTTCGTGACATCCTGTTTGAAATGGAGTCAGCTAGTGTGGCCCCTGACAGTTAAGTCGCCTTTGCGACATTCCATTTAAAGGGTCCAGCTGCTCAATGGTGGGAAAGCCATAAGGGTATGTTGCCTACTGAATCTGTACCCACTTGGCAGGAATTTCAGTCAGCCTTTCATGCACGGTACATTCCTCAAGGTCTGATCGACCAGAAGAAGCAGGAGTTCCGCAAACTCTCACAGGGCACAATGACTGTGGATGAATATCAGAGGAAATTTCTCGAATTATCCCGCTATGCTAAAGATGATGTCGACACTGACGCTCGCAAGCAGGAGAAATTTTGTGAAGGACTGCGTTCCGATATACAGCTCGCACTTCTTGTCCTTGATTGTGAGGACTTTGCGACGCTTGTCAGCCAAGCCTACCGAGTTGAAATTGGTTTGGCTAAATACCAGGAGTCGCTCAAACGCACTCGTGATGTTGGCTCGTCCTCGGGTCAGTCAGTTCAGAAACGTCGAGTGTGGATTCCGCACAATGTACATTACCGACCTGCCCCTGCACCGAGACCTTCTTATGTTGCACCTCGTCTGCCTGCGCCGCCTAGACAACTCATAAGTTAAAGTGGACATCCTAATGTTATGGGTCCTCCCCATAATGATGGTTTATGCCACAAGTGTGGACAACCAGGGCACCGTGCTCTCAACTGTCGCCAGGGTCAGCCGCAGGATTCAACATGTCGACCTGTTGACCATAGGAAGGGCCGTCGAAACCATCCTAGTAGAAAACGTAATGCTAGACCACCTGCTATGAATAGTGGTCAAGTCACCCATGTCAAAATGGAAGAAGCTCGAGAGTCCCCTAAAATCGTGATGGGAACTCTTCCAGTTAATTCAGTGGCAGCTTCTGTTCCCTTTGATTCCGGAGCATCACATTCCTTTGTGTCCCAGCTATTTGCACAATTGCATGAGTTAACCATGAGCTTATTACCCACTCCATTGGAGATTAGTACTCCCCGTTCCAGGTGGCAAACCAAGATGGTAAGTCACAACAATCAAATCAGAATTGAAGGGTTGATGTTCTCTGCTTCCCTTATTGCTCTTGGACCTCCCGACATTGACATCATTCTTGGTATGGATTGGTTGACAGCCCATAAAGCTTTGATTGACTGTGCTACTAAGACAGTCCAGCTCACACACCCTTCCGGTCAGAGAATAAACTACTCCGCGCGGATAGACCAGAATGCTGAGAGCCAGATTTATGCTCTGAATGCATTGAATGCCTCACCTCTTGAAGGCATAGAGAACGTTCCAGTTGTTCGTGATTTCCAGGATGTCTTTCCGGAAGAACTTCCAGGAATACCCCCTGCTAGAGCTGTCGAGTTTGTCATCGACTTGAAACCAGGCACAACTCCTATTGCGACGCGTCCTTATAAGATGCCTCCACACCACCTTCTCAAGCTTAAGGAAGAAATCGATAAGTCACTTAAGAAGGGTTTCATCCGCCCTAGTTCCTCTGCTTAGGGAGCACCTTCCCTCTTTGTCAAGAAGAAGGATGGTACGAATCGGTTGGTTCAAGATTACCGACCTATCAACGAAGCAACAATCCAGAACAAGTATCCGCTTCCCAGAATCAACAATCTGTATGATCAACTTGCTGGTTCCTCAGTATTCTCTAAGCTTGATTTGAGATTGGGATATCATCAGATCCGAGTTTGTGAAGAGGATATTCCGAAGACATCATTCGTTACTCGCTATGGTTCTTATGAGTACACTGCCATGTCTTTCAGATTGACTAATGCTCCAGCTACCTTCTCCCGGTTAATGAATTACATCTTCATGGATTATCTTGACAAATTCATCGTGGTATATCTGGATGATATTCGGGTGTATTCGAAGAATGAAGAAGAACATGCCGAACATCTCCGGCTTGTACTGGAAAAGCTGCGTGAACATCAACTGTATGCCAAGTATTCCAAATGCGAGTTCTGGCAATCTGAAGTGACATATCTCGGCCATGTGATTTCCAAAGATGGCATCGCCGTTAACCCAGAATGAGTTCAGGCTATTCTTGAATGGACTCCGCCGAAGAATGTCAAGCAAGTCAGAAGTTTTCTCGGCCTTGCAAGCTATTGCCGTTGTTTGTCGAGAATTTCTCAAAGATTGCTATGCCTCTGACTGATCCGCTTCACAAGGGCATTAAGTTTGAATGGACAGAAAAATGTCAGGAAAGTTTTCAAACACTCAAAGAAGCTGACATCTGCCCCTGTACTTGCTCCTCCAGATTCTCACAAAGATTTTGTGATCTATTGTGACGCATCCCGTGAAGGATTAGGCTGTGTCCTAATGCAAGAGCGTAAAGTGATTGCTTATGGCCCTCGACAGTTGCGCCTGCATGAAGAGAATTATCCGATACATGATCTAGAACTAGCTGCTGTTATCTATGCACTGCAGTTGTGGCGACATTACCTCCTCGGTAATCATTGCGAAATCTACACGAATCATAAAAGTCCGAAGTACTTGTTCACTCAGCCATCTCTAAACCTCCATCAGCAAAGATGGATGGAGACCATTGCGGACTATGATTTGGGTATTTCTTATACCCCTGGCAAGGCTAATGTAATGGCTGATGCGTTGAGCCGTAAATCCTATTGCTGTGAACTTGAAGTCCAGCTAGAGCAACCACTTCTGTATGAAGAGCTTTGAAAGCTAAATATCGAGATAGTTCCTTAAGGATACCTAAAAACCTTGGTTGTTGAACCAGACCTTGAGAAGGCTGTTAAGATTGCGCAAGCTAAAGATGCTGAAGTTGATCTGATGAAGAAAGATCTTCACCTGGAAAAGTACAGGGATTTCTCGCTGTCTGAAGATGGAACCTTGTACTTCAGAGACCGCATTGTGCTACCTCGCTTTGAGCTTATGACTGACAAGGTCATGAAGGAGGCACATGACACACCGCTGTCTATTCATCCGGGTAGCACCAAGATATATCGTGATCTCCGTCAAAGGTACTGGTGGTCTAGAATGAAGCAGGACATTGCTCGCTATGTTGCTAAATGTGATGTTTGCCTTCGCGTCAAAGCAGAACATCAGAAGCCTGCTGGAATTCTGCAACCACTTCCTATTCCTTTATGGAAATGGGATAAGGTTCAGATGGATTTCATTACTGGCCTTCCCAAGTCACAGAAGGGTCACGATGCTATTCTTGTCGTCGTCGACCAACTTTCCAAAGTTGCACACTTTCTGCCTGTCAAAGAGACGATCACTACTAGTCAGTTAGCAGAATTATATATCTCCAGAATTGTATCACTCCACGGTATTCCGAAGGAGATCAGTTCGGACCATGGCGGTCTTTTCACCTCAAAGTTCATGGGAAAGTTTCCAAGCAGCCATGGGAACTCATATTACCTGCAGTTCAGCTTATCATCCCCAATCCCAAGGCCAAGTCGAGCGAGTCAATCAAGTGCTTGAGGATATGCTTCGGGCTTGTGTTATTTCTTTCGGCAAGAAGTGGGAAGAGTCTCTCCCATATGCCGAATTCTCATATAACAACAGCTATCAAGCCAGCTTGAAAATGGCTCCCTTTGAAGTACTTTATGGACGTAAGTGTCGAAACCCTCTGAATTGGTCAGAAACTGGGGAACGACCGCTCGTGGGTCCGGATATTATTCAACACGCCGAAGAGCAAGTCCGTATCGTTCGGGAAAATCTGAAGGCGGCTCAGGACCGTCAGAAGAGCAATTATGATCGCAAACGATGGGGTTTGACTTATCAACCTGGTGATCAAGCTTATCTGCGTGTCACTCCTATGAAGGGCACTCATCGTTTCGGAATCAAGGGCAAGCTAGCTCCACGCTACATCGGCCCCTTTCGCATTGTTGCTAGACGTGGTCACGTGGCATATAAATTGGAGTTGCCACCGCAATTCTCTCATATCCACGACGTCTTCCATGTGTCGCAACTTCGTCGTTGCTTCAAGGAATCTCCACACAGAGCAGTGGATCACGAGATGCTCGAATTGCAAGATGATCTTTCTCATAAGGAGCATCCGATCCGCATTCTCGATGAAGCTGAACGTCGGACTCGTCAGAAGGTTACCAAGTTCCTGAAAGTGCAGTGGTCTAATCATACTGAAGATGAAGCCACTTGGGAACGCGAGGATCATCTTCGCAAGGAATACCCCGACCTATTTCCTTCTACCTCCTGAATTCTCGGGACGAGAATTTCTTTTAGTGGAGGAGAATTGTAACATCCCTATGTAATGGTTACAGTGATTGCCTTCTGATAAAGCCAAGTCATCATGTTCAACAATGCTTGATCATCATTAGTGTCATAATCCATTTCAAAATCCATTTCAAAATCCAATTCAAATTTCAACTCAAACTTAAAGTGAAGATAAAAGTTGTTTAATTTGGAAAACTAAAATGTTCACCTTGAAGCAAATATTCCAAAACAATTTGTGGTTAAGGAAAACAACATCAACATCAACTCTAGGTGGGCCTGAGCATTTATAACAGTGCCAAAACAGCACTTTAAATGCTATAATTATTTCTGAATAATCCAATTGGTTCCCAAAAATGCCCAAATATTTTGTGGCAGTGCATATTAGTGCAAAGTGTTTTATGGGCCAAGCCACACATTTTTCAAAAATGTTTAACAGCCCATAAAAATCATTAACTCTCTCTGCCAAATTATCTAAATGAAAAAAAAAACAGAGGGACTTAAATGGGCGAGGCCTTACCTGTTCACTGGGCCGGGCAGCAGTGGCCGGTCCAGCCCGCTCCTCCACCTACTTTCCCCTCCGTGTCACCATCTCCATGGACGGCCGCGCCTCCGCCGGCCGCAGCGTGACACCGCGACGGGCAGCTGGACGGAGGGGATAAGAACGGCGCCCATCCACTCCACCTGGTTACTGCACCACTTCTCCACCCTCTCCCTCACTCGCTCGTCTCTCCCTCTCCCTCTCCGTCTAGGCCGAGCGCCACCGTCGCCGCTCGCCGCATCCGACGCGGCCACCTTCGACCTCGCGACCAGGTAAGCAGCTCGGAAGCTCCGCCAGCCTCTTCCTCTTCTCTTGGAGCTCTCAGGTGAAGCCGGGGAGGTCTACATCGACGCCAGTGACCGATCCCCTTTTCGGCCACCGTGCGCCGTCGCCGTTCAACTCCGGTGCCGTACTGCGCTACTAAGCTTCCGAAGGCCTCCGTGCGCCGCTTGGTGAGCACCTGCACCCCCTCCTCCTTCCCCTAGGCACCCGCGTAGCCCTCCTAGCTAGCTACTACTCTCCTGCCGCGATACCGAGCTCTGCCGCCGGCCATGGCCGCCGCCCGAGATCCATGCTGACTCCGGGGCAACCGCGACTATGTTGGGCGTGCTCCAGAGCGCCCGCGGAATCGCCCCGTGCCCGCGTTTAGCCCCCTTGTTCGCCCCGCCTCGTTCTCGATCGTGGCCCGAGCGCTGCCGTCGCCCGTGCTCGCCACCGCCATCATTGCAGGCCGCCCCAGCCCGAACTGAGGCCACAACTGGACGCGCCACTCCTCCCACTTCCGAACGAGCACGACCGCGCTCGAAACGGCCCCCTGTGGCGCGTTTCTGGCGAGGTCCCGAGCCCCTCCGCCGCGATCCGCATCGCCGGAGCTCCATCACCGGCCGTGCCGACATGGCCGCCTCGGTGCCACCCTCTGGGTCGCTGACCGGTGGCCCCCGCATGTCCCCTGGGTCTCGTTGACCCAGTCAAATCCTGACTGGGCAACGCCCAGTCACTGCCAGAGGGCCCCGCATGGGCCCTGTTGACTGGTCAACTGGACTGTTGACCACTGACGCAGGGCTGACATCATGATGATGTCATAATTCAATTTCTGGCGAATTAAGTAATTAAAACAAATTCAGAATATTGCTAAAACTTTGATAATTCATAGAAAATAATCCGTAGCTCGGATGGAAAAACTTTGTACATGAAAATTGATCAGAACGACGAGACGAAGCTGACCGTGCCATCTATTTCCATGACGGGATCCCCTACGGAGGTGAACCCGTAACTTTTAGCCTGTTTCCGGTAGATGAATAGTGCATAACCACCGGTTAATAATTCCAACTTTAATCCTAAAAATAACTAATATGACTTAGACATGTTTAGGCAACCCTGCACCGCACGTTAGCGTAGCCTGCTCTGTGTTGCTTTGTCCGCCTTGTATTTATACTGTTTCCTCCCCCTCTTCTTGATAGAGCCTGGTACCGACGCAGCTCCGGTGACTGGCTACACTACGGACGACCTTGCCTTTGCCGCCGAGCAACCAGGCAAGCCCCCCCCCCCCTTGAGCATCCCGATATCGCCCATTCTATTCTCTCCTGCTTACATTAGATTTTGCTACCGTTGCTGTTATCCTATTTCTGCTGCATAGCCTGTTTATTGTAACCTGCTGTTGATACCTTCCTGTTCATCCTAAACTGTTTAGAATAGACTGGGTAGAAACCCATCAGTGACCCCCACTTGTCCCGACTGCCCTGCTGGATTCTCAGAAGACCCGATCAACGGGATCGAAGACCAGGCCCCGGCACCGCACCTCACTTACCCCTTAGTTGCTCGACACTACTGGGTTACTATCGAGTGCCGAGGGTGATACCTCGTCAGCACTTCTGATGATAACCTTGTAGGTTAGTTAATCGGTCGTGGTCAGCGAGGCTGATTCCTCCTACACCACCCCCGATAACGATGAAATCGTGCAACACCTCAAGTGTGGACCTCGAGGGTGATTCCTCCTTCTTTCACCTTGACGATAACATCATGTGGAATTCCATCGAGGGTGATTCCTCAGGGTTCCCCTTGGTGTTAGACACACGGTTACTATGATTACTATGACTTTACCACTAATACTTGGAAAGGCGGGTCGACCCTGTGGGGTACCCGCGAATGATGGGATGTCGGGTTGACCTAGAGGTTACCCGTGAGACGAATACGAGGTGTGGCCGGGCTTTCTTAGCCCTTGCCACAAGTCCTCGAGAGGGGGCGACGGGGTCACATCGATCATGAGTTTCTGCTCGTTACCGCAAGCCCCTAATCTACTAACGATTTGGATATTTGGTCCGAGCCGGCCTCTGGCCGGATAGCACTAACCATCACGTGGGAAGAGTTATGGGCACTCTACATCGTAGCATCAGCCGAAAACTCTGTCAAACGTCCAGTTCAGCCTGGCGGCCGGGCTGGGCCGGCACCATCCTGTAGTGGTGGAGCCTGGTTCGCCCTGCATGCAACGACCCGGAGGGCGAGGGGCGATGGCCCAAGACCCCTTGCGCTTAGGAGGTACATCGACGGGGACCTCTCTGCTGAGCTGTAGGTAGGGTTGCGATGTATCATTTGGCCGAGGCCGGGCATGACCCAGGAAAGTGTGTCTGGCCGGAGTTAAACGAACGTGGTGGGTAAGTTGGTGCACCCCTGCAGGGAAGAACTAATCTATCGATAGCCTGTCCTACGGTAACGGACACTCGGAGTTGTATCCCGATCGATACAACTAGAACTTGAGATGATAACTGGATATGATGGCTCCGGGATCGCTTTCTCGCCGGGAGACGAGGAAGGATCTCTGGGCGAGACTGTTACTTGACACAACCACTACTATTTTATACGGTGCTGATCTACTCTCTTCTGTTGCTGCAAGACCGCTGAAGATGCTAGTCTTCGATAGGACTAGGCCTTCTCTCTATTCTGGCATTTCTGCAGCCCAGTCCACATATACAGCCTCCCTTTGATAATGTTGCATATGTAGTGTAGATCATTGCTTGCTGAGTACTTCGGAGTACTCACAGTTGCTTTGCTTTCTTTTTCTCCCCATATCAGTTTGTCGTGACCATATGACGGAGCCTTGAGACAGCTGCCCCGCCGCCGACTACTACTACCACCTCGAGAGTGGTTACTTCTACGAGCTGGCCGACGACCAGGAGTAGGATCGGAGGGTCCCAGGCAGGAGGCCTGCGCCTTTCGATCGTAGTGTTTTTATTTTGCCCCGCCTTTCAAAAGTCCTATCTGTTAACTTATATCTGTACTCAGATATCTGATGCTTCCGTTGATGCTTGTAAGACATCGAGCTTATGTATTCGAGCCCTCGAGGCCTTGGCTTGTAATATAAAGCTTGTATGACTTTATTTATGTTTTAGCGTTGTGTTGTGATATCTTCAAGTAAGTCCTTAGGCTTGATCGTGTGCATTTGCGTGTATGATTAGTGCATGATTAAGCCGGGGGCGTCACAAATACTTATCTCTACTTTTCTGCATCACCCTTTCATCTTCAAGGGAAAAATCAACGCAAGCTCAAGAAGTAGCATAACACACTTGACTTATCAACATCTTCAATTGTTGGTCTTCTCTAGAAGCAATACCAGCAGTGTAAACAACCACTGATGCAGTAGAACATGCACTTCCTTCTGAATCAAAAGCAGCTTTCATGCCTAAGTTGGAATTACATGTGGCTTTGTCCTCCGACTAACAGTCATGTTCAACCCCTTAGTTGTGTGAATTGTTGCTCCGGTTGTCATCTCGACCTATTAGTGCAAATAGATGTGACAATATATTTTATTAGTTATGATGAATCAGAAAGCTAGTGGGGAACGTACCTGAGGTGCTCCTGGAGCCATCTGAAAATCAAACCGCTTGACAAGCATTGCAGTTGCCACCACAATCTACACAGAAAATTTCAAATGTCAGGGATTCTCAATAGTTATAGGACAAACAATTTGTAGGATGTGCATCCTCTTGGTGCATGCATAGGCTGGGAAAGCCACATATCTCCATTTTCACTAGAAAAGAAATAATATCACAGATTCCAAGAAGCCTAAGGTAAAATATAGAAAAATAAAATGCCTTAATACGACTAAATCAAACTAATAAAATCTAGTAAAGCTTATGATATTGCAAAATGCTAATTCGAAATTATTAACTGCAAACCCTAAAGAATTAGAATGGTTTACCTCAAAAGTAGCAAACATATCACCTACACATTTCCTTGGTCCGCCACCAAAAGGTATGTAACTGAAAAATCAACAAGACGTTGTAAATACAGTAGTTATAACCTAAAATAGGTTTGTAAGCCATTAGTTAAACAATGATAGCAAACATGGCACCACTATTCTTGAGAAGGAAAGCTACCATAGCCACCCAATGGATCTCTAAGAGTGTGACATAAAAAGTACATTTTTTGTTTATTTGAAAAATGTGCTATCATTAGATAAATATCAATTTTACTGTAATAATGTTGCTGATGTAAATTGAAAAAATAGTGACATGAAGAAACACAAGCAAAAAAAAGGAAAATCAAGGCATAACTACATAGCACATTATTTTCTTATTAATTCCAAGTTTCATATGGATATTTAGGAGACAAATTTTATCTACTAATATGTCTCTGTAATAGTTCAAATTGTTCCTTCGTAGCAATTCAAGATGTTCGATTCATCCCAACTGAAGTTACGCCATAGTCCATAGTCCTTTATAAATGTATTTTTTTAGTAAAGGATTGTATATTAATATCAAAAAGATATCACCCACCCCTTTAGAAATGTATTGCATGAGCATTATGATTTGTCGCCCATAACACTAAAGATTATGGAAACTCCAGTAATATATTTCCCATGAAAGGCAATATTCAAATTGATCTTTGGCCTTCCTAGGTCCTAAAAAGGGATCCATTGGGTAGGTACTAAAATTGTGACACATAAACTTACCAGCCTATACAAAGTTACAATTTCTAATGCATTTCTATTTATTGTATGTAATGGTTATTGGGAAGGCATTTGTGTGATTGTTTTTCGGGCACTCACAAAGAAACAACATACAAAAAACAATGTTCATCGGACTAGCATTTTAACATGATTACCAAGGGTATGAGTTTTTATTCCATTAACCATAAATTCCAATTCGTGTTTAATTCATCCATTTTAAGATTCATCACTGACATATTCAAACTTTCAAAGGTCTTCCAATTCTTGCAACAGAAATTAGAAACAACTAATACACTTGATAACTGAGGTGACACATGGTGTAACAAAAATCATTTCATTATAGTAATAGGGATGGAACCTGAATTTTTGGTTCGTCTCATTTGGATTTGGTCCGGCCAAAGGCCACCTTTCTGGATTGAAAACATCTGCATCATCCCAATGCTTTGGGCAATGATGAAGATTCCAGATGGATATAAAAATGTCTTCTCCCCTTGAAAAGAGCAATGAAGGTTTAGATTCGTATGGAAATGCTAAAATAAATAATATCATAATAAAAATGCCCAATAATACCAATTAAACTAACTTAGCTACAAAAAATAGCATAAGGAAAGGCATACAAAGAATATGTTGAATAAATTAGTCCGTCGAGGATTGGGAAAAGGCAGGAACAATCTATGCTAATATGTAACTCACACGAGTATCCAAGGAAAATGATGTGGAAAAGCCCTTAGACAAAAGGAGTATAACTCCATGGTAATCAAGGTACTTTTGTGACAAATTAATAATTGATCCTTACTCCTTACTAATGAATTGATACTAAAGCTAACCGTTTTATAAATGACCTAATAGATGCTAGAAAATGTTTACCTCCCGATTGGATACTCCCCCAGCATATCATCCTCAAGGGACCGACGAGCTAAAGTAGGTGGTTGTGGATATAGTCTCAAAGACTGCAATAATGATAATGTTCCCATTCAGTGAAAAAAACTCATTACGTTACAAGGTAACACTTTTGGTACTTACTTCGTTAATAACTCGAGTAGTATACTTTAGTTTCTTCAGATCTTCAATTGTTGGTAAACCATCTCCTAGAACATCATCAACCTGTGGATAATTGAGCAAAGAAAATATCAGTTGCCATTTCTACAATTCAGAAGTGTGAACCTCCATTTAAAAGTACATTAGAGATAAAAGTTGAGTCTACCTCAGCTTGAAGCTTGGACATTACTTTTGGATACTACAAGTTCACAATATAAAACGCAATGAGAATAAGTAAAAGTATTAATGGTTTAATGAATATCAAGATGGTCAATGATATAATATCATTGGATTTTCTATACTACTACAACATTGAGTTTTGAGTTATTAACCATATCACACCTTAGATAGAAGATAAAATGTCCATGTCAGGACTGCTGCAGAAGTCTCATGCCCAGCTATGAGCATTGTCATCAGATCATCACGGAGCTGCTTGCTGGACACCTAAGGTCAATGGGTTGAACAATTAAGTACTGTGAATATAAGAAAATCGAAATATCTAAAAGACTTTCCAAGTGCATCTATATCATACATCATCTCCGGATGCCAACAGAAAGCGGAGAATACTAGGATCTTGCTCATTCATATATTCCTCATGAAACTGCAGATCTTCTTCATCTACCATCCTCTGCAGCAAGAGCCTTAGGGTCATGGTTTTTCTAAACACAACAATTGGTAACCTCAAAGTATAAGAAAGGGTTTACCTTGCATGTAGAAATTAGTTCATCAAGAACATTATTTATCAGCACAAGAGCTTCATTAACCTTCCTCTGCCGAGGGGAGATGTCTTTCCATATGGGTATTTTCCAAGTTGGTATAGGAGTAGTACTCCGCATTTCTGCTTCTCGTAGTGTTACATACACAGCCTGACCATGCACCAACAAATCAAATAGTAAATTTAACATAAAAAGAAAGAAAGACAAGTGAATGAAATTTCATAATATACTCAGTAGTACGGGAAGATCTGAATAATAACCTCAACCATTCCATTATCGTAAGATAATGAATCGAAATCATAATTGAATATTGCCTTCCCAATGACATCCAATGTTAGTCGAGAGAACAAAGATTCCATCTCCACATCCTCCCCGTCCAATGTGGCCTTGTCCAACTTCTGACACAGCCGGTCTGAAGCTTTCCCAAAGAGACCTATCATCTCCATCACAAACTGCTCAACAAAATTCAAAAGTGAACAAAGTTCCTATAGAAAGAAAGCAGTAAACACAAAACCTTCATAGCAAGCAGAAAGCTACTCCCTCCGTTTCAAAATAAGTGTCCTGGTTTTAGTTCAAATTTGGTCACACAAAACCTTCTGATGCAATGATGGTACAATGGCACGCCGTCGAACACGCCAAACCTCCCCGTCAGCCGGGATCAGACCCGTACCCATCAGAAACTCCAGTATTTCCGCTTGAATGCCCTACACCACCACCATGATCAAACAAACAATGACAGAATCAAACAGGATGATACATACTTTTTATTTCTGAAGTGCGGCATTCCTTTACTGTTGAAAATAACTTGCAATAAAAGAAAGCTTCGGGATCAATCGATGTAGAGGCCCGGGGGTCATAACTTCTTTTTGATTATTGAGAGAAGTCCATATTACAACCCTGAACTACCACCAAAGTCTAAGATACAACCCCCGAACTCCAAAACCGTCTAAACATCAATCCCGAACTCTGGAAACCGGACAAAAACCAACCCTGACCCGATTTTGACTGGTTTTGACCATTGACTGCCTAGTCAGCCTGCCATCTCAGCGACCTATTTAACCCTAGCACCTCTCTCTCTCCTCACTCATCTCATCCCATCCATCCAGTAGCCACCATCTCCTTCTCGCTCCATCCCGAGGGCGCTGTCGCGCCACCTGGCCAACCGCCGGCATGCCTCCGACGGCGAGCGGCGCCGCTGCTTCCCATGCCCCCTCCCGCCTCTGGCCGACGGCCACGACCGCCGCAGTCACACAGCCGCCGCCACTGCTGCGTCACCGCCACCCATCGATCCAGCCCCCTCGGACCGCATCGGCAGCCGGGCCGCCCTCGCCCTGCTCGCCGGCGAGCCGAGCATCCGCCACCGCCAACCAGTCTCCTCCCCCCGCTTCTCCCCGCCAACCCTGCACCTCACCGAACCCGCGGCCACCAAACTCCGAGGAGAACATCATCGCTCGTATGCGCGGCCACCGACGACCTCCAGACAAACCGAGGTGTCTGTGGGACGCAACGTCGACCTCCTCCTCCAAACGGGGACGCCCCCACGCTGACGTCCGCCTCTAAGTCTGACCACGGCCTCCACCTCTGAGCTCGATCCCGTTGCTGTCGCTGCCTCCCCTTCCTTCCCGACCACCGATTCGACCTCCTCGAGGTGAGTCACACCTCGTTCCCTCATTCCCGGCCATTTTCCCTCTTCGCTGGTGCCAATTCCGGTGATGCCGAGCTCCTAGACGTGGCCGCCTTAGCCACGGGGGCCCGCTCACCTCATCTGCCTCGCAGCCGAGCGCCGCCTGTAATCCCCACACACACTCACCGCGCAACACATGCGCAAGAGCACCTCCAGCCGCCGCCTTGCACTGCCACCTCGCCGGAGCTCCACCACTGTCAGTGCATCGGCCTCCACTGTTGCCCTCCTCTGCGCAGGGCTGGTTTGAGGAGATTTTTTTTATGGGTCCCACATGCAAGTGACTGGCTGGGACAGATGGTCTTTTTTATTTATCTGACTAGGCTAACTGCGATTGTTGACTAGACTGCTGACTAGGCAGTCAATGGTCAAAACTGAGTCAAAACCGGGCCAGGTTTGGTTTTTGTCCGGTTTTCAGAGTTCGGGGTTGATTTTTAGATGGTTTTGGAGTTCGGGGTTGTATCTTAGACTTTGGTGGTAGTTCAGGTTGTAATATGGACTTCTCTCTTGATTATTGTTTTGAGGATTATAACCTCTTTTTGATAAACATAAACGAAAATGACTAGAACAAAATTCAGAACCAAACCTTGGAATAAGCCTTGGAGTTGTCCCTCAGGATATGCTTGGCTATATCTGGATCAGAGACGATGACGAAAGACTAGAAGGAAAAAAAAACAGAGACCATTAGCAACAAGGCAACGTTAAAAAAGAGTGCAATTTTGGGAGCAATTCGCTAGCTTCAGTGGCGCGCTCACCTTGGGCCCGAGGTTGAGGTGAAAGAGGCCGCCATGTGTGAGGAAGTGGTCGTAGAGCAGCAGGAAGAAGGCGTCCCCGGCCGCCAGCGACCCCTTCACCTGCGGCAGCTCCGGGCCCCTGCGCGCCACTCCGACGCCCGCTACCTTGAGCAGCGCAGCCGCGAGCTGCCCCGGCGGGCCCAGCTTGGCCAGCCATCTGAACAAGAAAAGATTCAAGCATCTAAACAAGAAAAGATCACGCCTCGCCTCACCCGATCACCACCGGAGCTACACGAGGAGAAAGAAATATGAAGAGATGATAAAGAATTGCCGGGGAACACTGACCCTGGGCCTTGGGTGGTAAACTCGCCGGAGGAAGTGCGAGCCGAGAGCTCGGACCGACGCCGCTTTTGCTCCTCGAGGACCGGGTCGGGGCCGCCAGCTCCATCACCACCCGACGTGGAGCAGCGGAGGAGCTGACTGTTACGTCTGCTGGCTGCCGGAGCGAGGCGCGTGGGCCGGCCCTGGACGGAGCCGAAGTACCCCGAGGGCAGTGCGGGGGCGGCGGTGGCCATGGCCCTGAACGGTGCCACGAAGCTGGCAGGGGAAGGGGGAGGAGGGATCGAATGGGGGGAGGCGAGGTGCCGTGCGTGGAGAGAGTACGAGAAGAGAAGCAATGATGGGTGGATGTGATCTAAGGAGACGAGACGACGACGACGACGAGGAGTCGCCGTCCGGCCGGCTGCCGTATGCAGCATTCGTGTCCACTGGCGCACAAGACAATAAGTCTGGGGTCGTGGTGATGGTGATTCACGCGGCAAGTGCATGCATGCATGGAGAGAAAGCAATCTACGCTATGAGGACGACGGACAGTTACGTACACAGTACCACGTACAGAGACAACGCATGAGCTGCTCAGGCAAGTGCATGTAGCATCGAAGACCAAAAGGAGCAGTGCTGCCTCTTGTATTCTTTGCCCGCCTCCTATAACTTGTATAGATGAGGTTGAGGCCCACCTTGTATATCATACTAGCAAATATGCCCGTGTGTTGAAAACACATGCCCCTAAATCTAATATGCATGGCGACGGAAATGTGTGCGCTGAGGAATAACATGAAGGAGAATTTTGAAATTAGCCAACCAAATTTTACAAACGGCTAATAAACTTATGCATTGTACAATTTGCGGGTGATTAAAGACAGTCACCTCCGCCCTCTTGAGGAACGTGAATCATGTCCGTTTCTCCTTGTTTCCTTATTTCTGAAATCAGCCTCTTTCTTTCTTTAGTCCCTCTCTCTTTCCTTCCTTAGCATCTCTCTCTTTCTCTCTTGCTAGATCGGAATCGCGCCTTGGCGCGAGGGTGCCGGTGTCAACGTTTTGGTGCTCAATATCAACATGAGACTATAAGGCAGAATCAATTCCAGTACGTTCACAAGATCACAAACAATAGCCACTCGACAAGAATCTCAAAACCAAAAGCGCAGCCACTCGACATGAAGTTCAATACCAAAAGCGATATAACAGGAGAGAGGGAGTAATAAGAGCATGAACATAATAAAGGAGAGACAACTACCGAGCCATAGCTACAAAGCATACTAATAGGTGTATTCATTTTACTACCTTGTCGATAAACTTCATAGGCGCCACTCACACGATCCTGATGCAAACAACTTGTGAGATATACGGCATATCATGATTTCTGTGCACTTGCGTTTATGTACCTTACCCTTCTCAAAGCCTATGCAAAATACAGGAGCCGAAAACAGGATCGTGTGAGGGTGTCGGTCCCAACGTTTTGGTCAAGCAGATAATACTAAGTCAGTTAATAAGAATCAACGTTTTGGTGTCACCAAATGACAGACAACCAAATACGAATAATCATTTTTAAATAGAATAGAATAGAATAGTATGCACAGTGATTTTAGCACACTCGAGTTGTCTGATTACAATGATAAAACTATAGAAGTATCAAATGCGAAAGTGTCTTTCCGCTCCCGAGCTCAAATGAGCTTGGTGAACAGTAAAATCAAAAAAAATTAAAAAAATTCCAAATTTTTTTTGGGATAAACTTTGACAAAAGTTCTAAGTGCTTGCAAAATTCATCATGGAATCACATTCCTGTAAGGCGTGGCAAAAAAAAACAAATTCGATGCTCCAAAATGCAGAGTACCGAATTTTTTTTTTGCCACGCCTTCTAGGAATGTGATTTCGTGACGAATTTTTGCAAGCACTTAAAACTTTTGTCAATGTTTCTCCCAAAAAAAATTGAAATTTTTTGAATTTTTTTCGATTTTGTTTTGATTTTACTGTTCACCCGAGCTCATTTGAGCTCGGGTCCTATCAAATGGTAAACTATAGAAGTATCAGATACATTACTGAAAGTACCTATCTGAGCGCGAGCACATATGCGAATCTTACTCGTCCATTTGCGTCCAGATTCGCGCCCTCCCAGGTATAGCACACGGTATAGTTATTGTATTCCGCACTTTTTTTGGACCTATAGCCCACATCACGAAAAGGTAGAAACGGCGTCGTCCCCTCCAAGGAAGGCTCAGTTAAAAGGGTAACGTGATGGGCCGACCCCCCATATTTCTCTACCAACCCCTCCCACTAATCAGTCTTGTTCCGCACGACTCATCTCCTTCCCCACTGATTTTCTCTCTCTGTTGTTAAGACCAACAAGTTTTTTTTAAAGTATGTTAAGACCAACAAGTTTGTTACGAGTTGAGGTGCTGGTGAAACGCTATCAGCTATAGGCGTATGTCTAGGACATCCCCGCTCGGTAAGTTCAAAATTCAAATACTCCGTATTCAAATTAGTCAGACTGCCTGGCTGAGCAGGTGCGACCGTGCGACACCCGTCATGCATTACAATATGCTATGTGCATTTGATTAAGAATTCTAACTTCAGCCAGCAGGCACGTACATGTATCTTCCACGCCGCATAACGCACAAATTCCAGAATTACTCCATACTATAGTTAATGAGATCAGGCAGCTGTACAACCCATAAATTGCAGAACACACACGTATTTGTACTTCCTAATCAAGATCAGGCAGCTGTACCTATATTCATTACAATTCACCACAATGTAATTATTTATTACAACCCACAAATTAACCCATCTGCTATCCTCCGTTCCATTGCCTTTGTGTAATTATTTCCCCGGTGCCCCTCCATGCCGCAATTCTTCCACCTACGAGGCTTCCGAGGTTTCTTCAGCACATCCCACTTAGTCAGGGAATGCAGTCCTCTTGTGCCCTTGCTTGCGGCCAATGGTGCAGAACCTCGTTATCTTACTCAATCCTTCGTATGGAGCCTTCTCTCTGCTTGTCGTCAGGCAACGCATTTTTTCCCTCTTCGCTGGCACAATTGCGATGCATTATCTTCAACACCCTGTGGTTGAAGGCATTGAAATCTCCCCGTGCAAGCTGTGCAATTGTTGACCACTTCATCTGGGACCTGACAGTAAAACACAGAAAATAAGATAACAATAGAAAGTACACCCAAAAACACCTAACAATATAATGAGAGAGTAGCTAAGGATTTCATTTTCATCAGTGCGGCAGAAGAGACAAAAAATATATGCAGACAGCAAGCCAGGTAAAACATCCCATGGAAGTACTGCAAGTTGAATCAACAGTGCAAAGAAAAAGCCACAAAGCAACTGTACAACAGCAGAAGCCTTACTGTGAGATGCACAAATGGAAAATAATGTGCAGCCATGAACTATAGAACACAATTGGGATTTGGGAAGCCATAAGTTGTCAGATAACAGGACAATGGTACTCTAGTAGGACATACAATATTGGGTAAGCCAAGTAAACTAAACATTAACTCTCAACATTCTCCTAAACACCTTCTGTGCATTGCTGATCACACTGCATTTTTTATCTGCTGAATTAGTTTCTACCATAATTAGATGCTTAAAATGGAGCAGAGTAAAAGTTCAAACAATTCATCAAGTGTTAACAAAAGAAACTACATAATCTAGAGAGAAAAAGACTGCAAGAGCTTCACGCATACAAGCGAAATGATAGACTGAAAGATAAACAATTTTGCATGAGTCTGCATAAGCAACAAACATTCCAGATAAATAGGCAATAATTAAGTTAGAGAAGGATATAGTTGTTGTCTATAAAATTTCAAATTCGAAATAAGCAAGTAATAATTAAATGCACACTTGCAGGCAGGCCTCGTTTCAAATGAAGATAGAGAAAGAACTTACCCAATGGTCTTTCTCCTCATTCACGGGCTTAATTAAGTTCCTCGAATCATGAAAATTCTCCATCTTCTTATTTTGTTGTTCGGAAGGGCTGCCAGCATCAGCAGTTGCTTCACTTCTCGAAATGCTGTTTCCAGCCATCTCCTTGAACCGTGGTTAGAAAAAATCTGAATTGTCGACATTTCTCCATAAATAATGGATGGTAACTGCTCAAAATTATAAGAAACTGAAGGATGAAATAAAATGAAGGGAATACAGGAACAAGGTAAAGTTTTTCAGCGCGTGTCATTTAAAGCACCTATGAGCAGTGTCTGGAATCACACTCTTTATCGCGAGCTCCATGGCTCGATTTTGGTTTGCGCATTTCCAAAAACAACAATCATCAGCAAAATTATGGCTGTTCCAAGATCATTATGAACATGCACAAAAATAACTACGCGTAAGACTTGTCATAGGAGCAGGTCCCCTCTGTCATCCCACTTGGAACTTTCCTCTATATGTTTCGGACTAAAACCCCAGCCAGGATAATACTCTGTAAACAGTCAACCATATCCATAATTCTCGGAGGTCCATACAACACATGAATCAGTTTCTTCACACAATCAATCAGGACTATCGATTATTGAAGCACACAAGTCGAGTTTCTAAAATGTTGAATTCACCTGCAGAGAGGGGCAATCTCAGGCAAGCCCACGTAGACCACTCCATCTACATGGCAGAGATCAGGTGCACAACGTAAGCATGCCTGATGGTGTTGGGGCTCGCGTCCGATAACCCAACATACTTGACCTCCCTTCCTCCACCAGCCTCTTGAGCTCACCAATCTACAACAAAACCAGCCCCATAATGAGAGCACGGAATCACACCAAATGGCAAGGTAAGTAGTCCCTGGAAAATACTGGACCAGAAAGCTCTGATTGGAGCTAGATGATATTGGATGCAACCTTTCATCTCAACCATATGCTAATACTGATGGAAGATGCCTGATGGTGGCAGAGCTGAATGATACAATAAATGCATATGCATATATGAAACAAAAAAAGATGCTCGATTAACGCATATTCAGAACTTGGAACGGGGAATAGCATCATGATGCTTCCCATTTATTCATATAACACAAATAAACAAAAAGATAGATGTCAGTCAGTGGTGATCCTGCCCTGACTGCATGATACACTACCTCATTATAATGGTGCTAAGCTGATTTCCCTGCAATGATCTCAGTTCTTATATCCTCTAATCTTCAAGATAGAAAATCATGCATACATAGTACCGATGTGAGCAACTGTCTAGCAAGATTTAATATAATAACTTGCCAACATTGAGAGTGTGGGACTCTGTTCTGATTTCTATGACTGTTCACCCAGGATTCTAGTGCTAAGTTGATTTTTATGACTCTGTTCACCTAGAATTTGGGGCAAAATGGCATGAAAGAACGGAAGATACTAATGCAAATATAATAACATAATATGATACATGCAGCACTGCCTCAGTAACTATCTCTCCATAGTATAATTGTATAAAGTAACGTATTTATAGGAACATAGCTACATGGATTTAACCTAGCATGATCCAATCAAACTACCCTTTTGCCCACATCGTAGGACATGTTGATATAAACACCTTGACATATTGGTGTGACAAAAAAAAGGAAAAGGAAAAGAAACATGAAGTAAAATCATAATAGAGCATCTATTTCGCATCCACGCATAATCTGTATCTGTCAATAGAGCATAAGTGGAGTAACCTCACCGGTTATCATCGCCGAGAGGAGCTCAATTGGGCCTTATAACCACCCACGCAGTCATGGAAGCTTTAGCCTTATACCTCAGAAACACACTCGTATCCCTCCTTCCGGAGCCGCTGCAGGAAGAAGGCGAATGTCAATGAACACACATTGTTTTCTGTAAAATGTAAACATTTCCCATGGACACTAAATAACAAATGTTGGATTAACATGTATTTACTGCAAAAGGTAATACAGAGAAGAAAATCAAGGACACTAATTGCAGATACATTTAAAAACACATGTAATGCTAAGGTCTACAGCAAGCCCTCAGTGACTCGTACAGTAAAGTGAACATCAAAGGATTGTGAAAGCAACCTTTGAAGCTGATTTTAAAATCAAAGCCATATTGACTGTACAGTAAACTGAACATCCAAAAGGGGATGATGGAGGATGTTGCAGTTTTAGTCAAATTTAAGTTGAGCCATTCATACTGCCTGTACAGTTGCAAGGTGAATCCAACTCACATCTAAGTGCTAGAGAGAGAGAGGGGGGAGGGGAGTAGGAGGCAGCCATGAGTCATACCCAGCGCTGCATCTGACCTGGTTGCGTGAGGAGGGTCAGCTCCTCCGTCCACGCGCTCAACAAGCATCTACTCCATGGCCTTCCTGCACACAAGCAGAGATGAGATGAGACCTCACGCACGCACAGACAGATCAAACGAAAAAGAAGAATAAGCAAAGAAGAGGAGAGGATGGATGCACTCACGCATCAGATGCTCCTCTTGGAAGGGCATCCTGCGCCACGGGGGGATCTTTGGGGGCACAATCTGTTTCCCTCCGCCTCTGGTGTGCTCGGGTTAGCCTGGGCCGAGGAGACGGCGGGGGCAGGGGTCGCATCCCACCTCATGCGATGCGTTGGTGGCCGGCTGGGCGAAGGAGACGGCGACGGCGTGGGGCTGGACCTGGACGGCAGCGGGGTAGGGAGGCGCGGGCGGTTCTAGGGTTTGGAGGGAGAGAAAGTGAGGCGAGGCGGGAGGAAGAGGAGAGGGCGCGGCGCGGGTGCGGGAGGAGCGACGGCGGCGGCGCGAGGTCGTGGATGGGTGCCTGGGTGAGCGACGGCGGCGGCGCGACGACGGCGGCAGGGCAGGGAGGCAGGCGCGAGTTAGGGTTTGGAGGGAGAGAGAGGCGGGGCAGGAGGAAGAGGAGAGGCAGCTGCGTGAGTGCGGGAGGAGGTCGCTGCAACAGGAGCGGGCACCTTTTATACCCCAGGACGCGAAATGACGAAACTGCCCTTGGGGAGCGTTGGAATTACGCGCGGTGGCACAATCGTTGCTGTACTATTCATTGCGACAGGGTTTCCGATCCGATCCGACGGCCGAGGCTCTCCAGCGGCTTGATCCGACAGACGAGAACGCATCAAGCAATCAGATCCAACGGTCAGGGATCCAAATCACTGGGAAGGTGGAGGTTCCCTGTCATTCTTATTTCTCGATTCCCAGACGATTTCTTAACTCCCAGGGAAGTCAATGACATATATAAATTGGGTGGATCATATATAAGAGGGCGATGTGGTATTATTTGACAGGCGTGTTGACCTTCCTTTTATCACATAACATAACCTGGTTCGGTTGGTTGATTGTGGTGTTATGTGCTCAAAGGAGGTTTATTAGTAGGTATAGATAGATATAGATATAGATATACGTGCACTTTGCATCCGATCAACAAATCGAGAGTTGCATTGCCAAACCTAGTCTTCAACATGTATGAGTTGATTTTAGCAAGCAAGCAAACCAGAAGCCCTCGTGCCGTTAGAGGTGAGCAAAAAATCGGCCTAACTTATACGTTCTCACGCCACGGCACGCGCATGCGGCGCCGGTGGAGGAGACGCTGCCGGCGGTGGTAGCCATGCATGGCAGGCTTCGGTGCGGCACTGGCGGCGCAGCAGTCGTGTAGTGGTGCAGTGGCATGGCCGCCTCGGAGATTGCAGAGGGAGAGATAGAGGATGAGGCGAGGTGCCGTGCGTGGAGAGTGCTGGAGAGAAGAGAAGAGAAGAAAGAAAGGGGTGGGCGTGGGATTCGGCGCTCCGTCCGTCTGTTGTTGCTAGCCAGACAAGGACGACGACCGACGACTCTCCGGGTTTGGAAACTGACGTGAAGGAATCTGTTGCCCGTGCATGCAACCACGCTCTTCATATGCAGAATGTCAGTTTAAGTACCGAAGTAGTACTACATATTTTGTTCTTTTTTTTTTTGAAGGGACATATTTTGTTCTTGGTATTGTACAAACTTGTATGTAGTTTGGAAGAATAGTTCATATGCAATGTTCGTTGACCAAAGCTTCCTAGAATGCATCCACTCTTCATATGCAATGTCAGATGACCGAAGTACATATTCTTGATATATTCTACAAAGTTAGAAGTAATGTACAAGATCGATCTAATTCTGCTAAAAATATTTGCTGACTTGGTCAAGCATCATAACCTCTCTACTCTCGTTTCTCCCCTAACCCTTCAGGGCTACGGTGAACTCTCCCCTCCAGACTTCACTGGCGAACCCGTGGATGCACCTCCCCTCTGCTTGCCGCTCCGACGGCGGGTGGCGGGGAGGAGAATCCAGTTGCCTCCGCATGTGACTAGTTTACGTAGAATTTTCTAGTCCTCGCTGGTGCGGTGCTCGTGCGGATGGCAGCACTTCTTCTTCGAGTTTGTTTGTCTTCTGAGCTCCGATCCTCCTCGAGGTCTTCCATCTGGACATAGTCGACGGAGCTCCGTCGTAGATTCCTGCTGTCTCCTTGGGGCAGTGAGGTTAGGCTATCTCGTGTGGCAAGATTTGGTGTCAGGTGTTTCAGATCTATTCAAGGATTCAACGTCGAAGACTACGGTTACATGACGCTGGTCCTTAGGAGCACATGCACGAAGATTTCCCGGCTGTCATCGACAAGGTCAACCCAGCTCTAGTAGGGGATTAGCGACAGCGGTGCATCAGCGGCTCGTTCTGACGGCAGTAATGGTCATTTGGTGGTATTGGAATCTTCATGTAATTTTATTATGTTTGAGGTGATTTATACTTTTGGTGAACTTTCATAATAGATCTTAATCATTTTCAAAAAAGAAGCAATGTACAAGAATGCTTTCGATCTTCACATGCAACGTGAGTTGACCCAAGTACATATTCTTGATATGGTATACATAGTTGTAAGCAACATAGAAGAATACATTTTTCATCAAAAACATTTTCCACGCTTTGAAATAATCTCCAAACAACTATGCACATAAGGTTATTTTACACCTATAGTGATGCAGGATAAGTTATTCACACCTAGATTTTCTTATATTGAGAGAGCGAGAGAGCAATAAACGTTGTCTTCTCACTTTTTCAGGAATTGAATTTCTAATATTCTAACAAACACAGTTTTCGGAATGCCACAATATACAATTCTTAGGTATTCTTTGTACAAAAAACAGTCGGATGTACTGTATTTTAAAAACCACAATATTACAACATGTAGGCATAAAATAACATGGTATATGAATACTATAGTATTTTGCAGCATTGGCAAAACCAAGGGGTGATTAACACTTTTCATATTTACTACAGTATTTTTGATCATTTTGTTTATGTTTTCAACTATGTTAGGCAATTAGCCTTTGAAATCATTGTTTAAACAAAATTTCCTAAGGATGTGCACAATTTGGAGCTTAGATGTTAAAGTCACGTATCACAAATCTATAGCATATGCGTCATGACTCCTTGCTAGGTCACTGTCACACGGTGTACGAATGTATCCGTTGCTCGCGCGCACGTGTGTGTATGGTGAAGAGAAAGTTAATCAAGCTCTGTAGTCTATAAATGAAACAATCAAGCTGAATTGAAAAGGTGTAGCGACTTTGTTCTCCTCCACCAAGGTGGTTTTGGGTGGATCTTTGTACTCATTTTGTCGGACTCTGGTGAATAAATTAATAAAGATGATTGCATGCATCATTTTGATGCAGAGGCCGGGGTAATCCTCCTTTTCGAAAAAAGGTTGTCCATGCCTCGGCTAGGCGTGATGCACTTCTCTTTAGATGAGTCGATTAGGTCACTTGGGATCGGGTCGTCTCACAACAAGGGAAATAATGAGTTGATGCGCTGTTGCTGTATAAGTTGTCACTCACCGCGAAGAAAACGGGAGAGCTTATCTAATGCATGTACGGATGAAATAGGTGATGGGGCAAGCCTTAGCTAAATTTGTTCATCCTCATTGTGCAACCGATCTGTTCTTTGCACGTTCGGGGAAATAACCTACCTTCCACGAACTTCCCATTAATCTGACTAGCGCCAAATTTGAATGGGCAACTCACTGAACCATCACCCCCAAAAGGAACGTGATGTCAAACATCACTGAACATCATCGAACCCTACATGCTCCTAGGGTGGCACCGTGGCAGGGTATCACTTGCAACCCTGTTGGGCATGTTGTAAGCATCAACCCCAATATGCAGGCCTTGTGGGTTGCCTGCGTCCAAGCATCTACAGCCTCCAATATCTATAGAATATATCAACCTTGGGAACAACTCTCTCTCTAATCCACTCCCTTCCATCCATGACACATGTCCAGCCTCCAGGGCGTCAACCTCAAGAAAACTTTCTTCAATCAATTGATCAGGATTTCTTCACAGGCCTGGAAATTTTTGTCCACGTCTCCCACCGGAACAATGTAATGAACATGTCATCTGGAGGCTGGACATCATCGCCTCCGCCTCCGACTCCGACTCGATCTGCTTCGGTTTGTGCTAGATCCGGTACAGGGAAACTGTCGTCATCTCCCGGTGCTGGCTACATGGATCTAGCGGCGACGGCTAGACCCTTGGTCTAGTCTTCGACAGAGAAGGCGGCGGTCCGTGCACAAGAAGCGGATGGAGTTCTTCGAACAGATCTGGGTGAAAACCTGCTCTTGGCTAGATGCCAAAGCCAGTGGTGGTGGCGCTCTACGGTGTCGTTCCCTTCTTGAATGCATCGCCGTGGAGAAGTTCTAGACTACGATCTGCTACCTCCGGGGGAAACTCTATATCGATAGATCAGAAGACGGCGACGCGTTTGTGTCGTTTCCCCCTTGGGGCGTCTTTCTTGGAGGTGTACGCGGGCTCGAGGGACCAGTGGACGACGTCTTTGGTGGAGCGGTGCTTCATCATGCACATTGATGGTGACAGATCTCGATGGCATGGCGCTCTAGAGATTAGGCGTCTGATGTGCGATGATGGACTCGCGCAGGAGGGTGACGCTGTCTGGCTTCGTGGTGACGTCGATGGCAGCTAGACCGGGCAAGGTAGATGCAGCGGTACAGCACCGAAGATGGATTGGTGGCAGGTGGCAGGTGGCTACGGCGGCCTCATACCTGGCAGGCGTCCTGGTTGAGGAGTGCGCCGGACTGGTGGGTGCCCCATACCCAGCAGGCATCCTGGTTGGGACCTCAGGTCTTAGATGTTAGGTTTGGCTGCGAGGTCTGTTTGGTATTAGGCCCAGACTATCAGCATCCCTTCATCAACTGGATAGGAGTAGCGACAGATGTTGCCTAGACGGTGGCTTTAGTCTTACTGTTGTATGACTTTGTAAGGTCGTGTGTGAATAATTAATAAAGTGGCTGAATGCATCGTCCAGATGCCGGGGTCCTTCTCCTTTTCTAAAAAAAAAAATCTGGAGGCAGGACGTTGATCGTTGACTTCACTTCCTCGATGCAGAAGCTGCAAAACCTTGACCTTACCAATTGCAACCTCATTGGTAGCATACACGAGCCCCTGAGCTCAATGAAAAGCCTCCTGATGCTCGGTTTGTCCTCTCTATGGCCCGATCCGGTCACATTCAGTGGTTCCAGCATAAGGATGCTCTGGATCAACGATAACCAAAAGCTCTCGGGCACAATCAATGTGATCACCTCATTGACTGACCTTGAGATGATGGTCTCACTAGTTGTCAACAAGTTCTCTGGCATGATCCTAGCGACATTGGTGCATGCAAGCCCCTGTTTATTAGCGGAGGAGGGCAATCCACACTATATGTGGCCAATACTACATTAGAGTACATATATAACATATGGGCGTGCCTACATGCAAGTTGCCTCAAATAGTTTTAGGGTCAGTCTTTTTTTTTTTTTGAGAGCGGACGCACAGTACGCTAAGCTGTATCCAGTGTACTATTGTTACGTGGCACTATAGCTAGCTGGTTCAACGTGTGTGTGCCTATTTTTTTTCTTTGTGTATGCGCGCCTGTCGGTGTATGTCGGCATGTGTGCGTGCGCTTATGCGGATGTGCTCGTGTGCGTGTGCGTGTGCGTGTGCATGGGTGGATGCGTGTGCACACGTATGTATTGTGTATCTGCGTGCCTCCAACTATGCGTGTGCATGTGCTTGAGGGTATGCATGCGCGTATGTGAGAGAGATTGAAAACGTGACACCACTCATATACGTAGTCGATCCACATATTGTGTGTTCATGGAATAAATTAGTGGCATTGGTATAAACTTTTCTAGAACAAAGAAATAAAACAATCTAATTAAATAATGATAAAATTTGCACATAATTGACACATAATTTGTGTTTTTATATAATATACAAGAATAAGCATGTAATAGTGGAATTTTTATTAAACAAAAGCTTTCTAAGAAGGAATAGATAGTCGCACTGTATTACCTTTAAAAAGGAAAGAAAGAAAATAAAAACTAAAACAAATCGAAATCAAAATTATAGATTTTAAGTAAGAATGAATTAGTGGCATTGATATTACCTTTCCAGAAGGAAAAAAATAAAAATTAAATACGGACAAAATTTGCACACAGTTTACACAAAAATTACATGTCTTCACAATATGCAAGAAAAAACATATGATGGTGGAGTTTCGCAAAAAAAAATTTCTCTAAGAAGGAATTAAGTCGTGGCGTTGGTATTAGCCTTAAAGAAGAAAGAAAATGAAATAAAAACAAAAACTAAATTTAAATAATTAAGTCTTTTAAGAAAGAATAAATTAGTGGTATTGGTATTACCTTCCAGAAGAAATTGTTGTTTGAAAATATTAAAACAAAGACTCACAAAATTTGCACTTACCCACAAATTGCACATTCTCATAATATGCAAAATAACATAATAGTGGGTTTTCTGAAGCAAAAACAATATATCCTAAGAAGGAATTACTTAATGTCATTTGTATTATCCTTAAAGAAAAATGAAATAAAACTACAACTAAAGAAAAAATGAAGTTTTCTAAAGAAAAGTAAGAATGAATTGGTGTCACTGGTATTATCCTTAAAGAAGAAAGAAAAGTATAAAAACTTAAACAAAGTCAAGATAATGAAGTTATCTAAAGAAAATAAATTAGTGGCATTGGTGTTATCCTTTAAGAAGAAAGAAGGTGGAACAAAAACTTTAAAAAAACTTGCACACAACTTTACACTAAAATTACAGTTTTTGTAATATGCAAAGAATAAGTATATAGTGCAATTTCACTCTCTAGTATAATTTACACCCATACTGTATAGTACTTGCGTATATATATTGAACTCACCCAGCATCTAAAAATACCATATAAAATATAACTAAAAAGAAAAAGGAAATAAAATAAAACACATACAAATGTCGAAGATTAATATCTCTTGCTATTTCGAAGATGAGCTATTTCTCATACTGGAGTTTTTTTTTCCAAAAAGGAGGATTAGCCCCCGGCCTCTGCATCACCATGATGCACACAGTCATCTTTATTAATTATTCACCAACGTCTGACAAAATTAATACAAGGATCAACCCGAAGCCCCCTTCTTGGCGAACTAAGTCGCTACACCTACACCAATATAGATGTGCCTTGTCCGCATAACAGACACAATCTAATTCAGAGGTCTTAATACCATCTGGTCTAGGCGTCCTATAACACATGCACCACCTGCGCACGCTGAAGGATCCGCCACCGCCATCTTCCGCCATCCCGCCTTCAGGAGGAATCACTGCATAGATATTGCCAATCCCATCTGCCGTCGACGTCACCACGACACCAGACAGCTCCACCAGCCTGCGCGCGTCGATCAAACCGCGTCCAACTCTAAGACTCCACTGCTCCACGCCGCTGAGACCCACCGTCTTCAATGCGGTCGATGTAACACCGCTCCACCTGTTGGCCTCTCCAGTGAATCACTGCTCCAAGACGATGCGCCCAGGAGGGAGAACGACATCAAAGTCTCCGTCATCATCCGATCCGGGAGACCCAGACCTAGGGTTTCCCCCGTAACAGCTACCATAGCTACCACCTAGAGGAAGAGGGACGCGCCAGCTGCAACTGCAGACGCACCCAAGCGGTGCCCACCGCCACATAGCTCTCACGACGATGCCTTCAAGAAGGACATGACACCCAGAGTGCCGTTACCGCCTTAGGGTTTTCACCTGAGAGACCGTGAGGTGGGAAAAGGTAGGGCGGATATGAACGATGTCTCCAACAAGAAAAACGGCACCCTCAGGTGTCATCGCCGTCGCGGCCGGCATGAGCGGGCCTGGGAATTATCCCCATCCGGATCCCCACCTCCCGCTCCGTCCCAACCCGGTAACCAGCTAGGAGCGCGACCATGTCCGGTAAGACGGAGTGCACGCAACATGGGTTGGAGGAAGAAGTAGCTCGGCGCCATTGGCCACCGGGGCAGTAAGCCGCGGCACCAACCCGCCGGTGAATCTCCGGCCATCCGGTCCGATCCCCGGCAGCCCTCCCGCCCCGCCGTGCCACTGGACAGGGAGGCCATCCCAGGGGCCGCCGCCCCTAATCCAGGGCCCTCCACCCCAGATCGGGAAGGGCTGCGCCAGCCCTGCCGCCAAGGCCACCGCTGGGACGCCGGCTGGCCGCCACGCCGTCGTTGTCCATCGGGGTGCCATGGTCCAGATCGGCGCTGCCACAATCCAGATCGAAATCACACCCTCGAGATGAGGCGTCTCGTGCCACCCATAGACCCGAGAGGGGAGGTAGTACCTCCGCCGCCGCCATCGGACACACGGGCTTTGCCCGGCGTCAACCACCGGCGGCGGCGAAGGGGGGGAGGGGAAGGCGGGGAGGACCAGCGGCTAGGGCTAGGGCCCCTCGGTCGCCCGCGCGGGAGGCGGCGGAGGGGGAGTAGGGGAAGGGAGGGGCGGCCGCGATCTGTTGGCTGGCGGCGGCGGCGCCTCGCGAGGGGAGGAGGAGGTCGCAAGAGGAGGAGCACATACTGGAGGCGTGTCTCTCTTTTTTCTCACACACGCGCACACATCACACACACAAATAATAAAAAAACTGACAAGCACAAAGAGGGAAAAAAAGGTGCTGTGCATGTAGGCACGGAGGCATGGCATCACATGCATACAGCTTGTCTGCAGAATTGACTGAACCAAAAGAACAAATCAGGCGACTGATATATAGCAAAACTGATGACATATTATGCAAATAATTATGACCTTGATTCTAATAACCAATTTAATTTTCTTTGCTTCGTTTTGGGTCTGGCTTTATGGCAGATGAAGATATCCCATAGTCCATACTTCTTTAGGCACGTATTTTCTGGATATCATTCTCCAAAATGAAGTGTGACTTAGTCCTATATGTTAGGAAGGCCTTGGGTGGGGCTAGACGGTCGCAAGCTCCGAGTCGTGTGCGACTCCTCGGAACCACCTTCCCGAATTATCGGGCAAGGTCAATCTGAGTCAAGTAGGCTTCTGGGTGTTAAAAGTAGTGTTATTTGACATAGAGTAAAGAATATGAATTGCCCCTCCTGGGCGAGAGGCCCTGAAATATAACACAATGTAAACGCACAATGTAGAATTAAGGGCATGTTTCGTTACCTGCACCGTTTTTTGCCACTTTGCATACTTGTTCTAGTTGGGTCTGGTTGAGCATATGCAGGCAAAAAATCAACATCTGCATGTTGATTGGTCGCCTGCATACCCTCTCCCTGCATCGTAGCAACACCTCTACGCGTTGTGTTTGGTTGCTCGCATTGACTGTGCTTATACTAGTGCACGTTGTTTGGTTGCATACACTGGATATGATTAAGAGTTAACAACTACACATAACACACAGTGTTACACTAAAGGTGCCTCGGCGACAGAGGTGGGCGGCGGTCGCGGCGCCGCGTCCGACATGACGAGCATGGAGTCGCGGGCGAGCGATCCCATCGGCGGCGCAGTGAACTAGTTGCTAGCACCGCCACCGCCGAGAAAGTCAGTGTGGAGTAACGAATAGGACATTGATGCAGAGGATGATGGAGAAAAAATGCAGTGTGCGCGTCATGGCGGCCTCAGTGTAGTAGGACGCGAAGGAGGAGGCTGGAAAGAACGACGATGACGACGGCGCCAGCGTAGTAGGACGCGAGCGAAGAGGCCGAGAGGAAACGACGTCGGCGATGGCTTCAGTGTAGCAGGACATCGGAAAGTAGACCGAGAGAAACGACGACCACACGAGTGTAGTAGGACATGGGAGAGGTGCTTGAGAGGAATGACGCCATCGATGGCGCTAGTGCAACAACACGCGGGAGAGAACGACGATGGCGACGGCGCCAGTGTAGTAAGACACGAGCGAGACGGCCAAGAGGAACGACGCCCGCGATGGCTTTAGTGTAGCAGGACATGGGAGAGAATGTAGAGAGGAACGATGCCGGTAGTGGTGCTAGTGCAACAGCACGCGAGAGAGGAGCGACGCCGGCGGTGACACGTGTGTAGTAGGACACCGGAGAGGAGACTGAGATTAAGGAGTGTCAATAACACCATATGCGTATATACTTTTCAAGAGGAAGTTAGATCTAATCGTCTACGATCGTTGAAACAGAAAATGCGCAACACGAAAGTCGTGTGAAACTATAAGATAAAGCTACTGGTCAAAGGAAATTTCAAACGGTCGACCGTGCGCGACGAAATTGAAAAAATTCATCCAAAATAGCTTCAAACATGAACACGAAATTGAATATTTACGGTTGACGAAACTTTGAACAAATCACAAAAATGAAACCATAACATCAATATGCATCTTTTTCATGTAGAGCTTATCTCGATTTGATGCACCGTTGTGTAGATTAGAAGGGACTAATAAGTGAGTGTGGCGTTTTGGCACACGGGAGCACGCGCTCCTGGTTTTAAAATGTGTTTTAAACATATTTTGGAATGTCAAAAATTTTCAAATAAAAATTTGATGCGTACATCTTGATATTGTACATGTTCACAAAGTCGTTTCGTAAAAAACCGACAAGTTATGTGTCGCATGTGAAAAAGACAAAATCTGGTGTTAAAATTTGCTTTTCACAAGACATCTTTTTGTCTTTTTTACACAAACCATAAAAAATATCGATTTTCTCCGAAACTTGATGTGCACACATATAATGTTGAGATGTATGCACCAAATTTTTGTTTGAAATTTTTTACCCTATAAATTTTTTTTCCGATGGCAGGAGCACGCGCTCCCATGTGCCAAAGCAAATTTCTGCTAATAAGTGAACAAGGTTAGGAGTTAAACCAACAGACCACATGCAAACTCACGTACACCTGTGCATGAGAATGAACGAGGCTGCATCCACCCACCCACATGCGCGCTCGGGCCTGGCTGAGGAAAAACGGTCAAATCGAGCGTTCCCACGGATGCAGGCCAGAGATGCTTTAAAGTTCGTGCTATGCAGACCCAACAGTAAATGCGGACAATCAAACGGGCCAAATAGTTCTCGCGCGGGCCTGACTGCACCTAATACACGTAACCAAACGCATCCTAAAGCACTGAGTTCGGGATTGCACCCAGACAAGCATCCACGCGCTAGCTAAATCACTGTAACAGGCGACCCTAGTGGGCTTTGTGGCATCAAGTAGCAGCTGGACCGGCGTGCCATCATGTGACGACCCCGGCTTAATCGTGCACTAATCATACACGCAAATGCGCACAATCAAGCCTAAGGACTCACTTGAAGATATTACAACACAACTCTAAAACATAAAATAAAGTCATACAAGCTTAATATTACAAGTCAGGGCCTCGAGGGCTCGAATACATAGCTCGATGGCATACAAGCGTCAGCGGAAGCATTAGATATCTGGGTACAGATATATTACATAGAGAGAATAGGCCTTCACAGAGGCGGGGTAAAATAAAATACTACGATCGAAAGGCGTAGGCCTCATGCCCTGGACCCTCCGATCCTACTCCTGGTCGTCGAACGGCTCCTCGTAGTAGTAGTACTCGCCAGGCGGGTAGTAGTACTGGTCGTCGGCTGGGGCTTCTGGCTCAGGGGCTCCGTCGTCTGGTGGCATCAAATGGAATATGGGAGAAAAAGAAAATAAAGCAAACGTGAGTACTCATCCGAAGTACTCAGCAAGCAAGGATCTACACTACATATGCATCATTGTCAAAGGAATGGCTGTATATGTGGACTGGGCTGCAGAAATGCCAGAATAGAGGGGGAAAGCCTAGTCCTATCGAAGACTAGCATCTTCAACAATCTTCAGCAGTCTTTCAGTATGAGGAGAGAGCAGATTACATAAGTAAAGTAGTAGTAGTAGTATCATCAACCTCGACCTGAGATCCTTTCTCGACTCCCTGCGAGAAAGCAATCCCAGAGCCGTACTATCCAGTTCTCATCACATGTTCTAGTTGTACCGATCGGGGTACAACTCCGAGTGTCCGTTACCGTAGGACAGGCTATCGATAGAAGTTTCTTCCCTGCAGGGGCGCACCAACTTACCCACCACGCTCGCTTAACTCCGGCCGGACACACTTTTCTGGGTCATGCCCGGCCTCGGCTAAGCAACACGCCGCAACCCGACCAAATACTTAACAGAGAGGTCAGCACGCCAGACTAACCTATGCCCCCAGGGGTCTTGGGCCATCGCCTCGGGAACTCCTGCACGTTACGTGCACCGCCGGTGAGCAGACCTAGCAACCCCTTATACAAGCGCGGTTGCGTTCCCAGTCCAACCCAGCGTGTGCCGCATCAGTCGCTGACGTCCATTAAGCTCCGGCTGAAGTATACGACGCAGAACGCCCATACTATGCCCACGTGATGGTTAGTGCTATCAGGCCAGAGGCCCCTCGGATCAAATATCCAAATCGTAGTGGATTAGGAGCGCGCGGAAACGAGCAGAGACTCACGATCGATGTGACCCCGTCGCCCCGTCTCGAGGACTTGCGGCAAGGGCTAAGAATGCCCGGCCACGCCTCGTAGTTATCTCGCGGGCACCATCCAGGTCAACCCGACTCCACATCACTTCGCAATAAGCTCGCGCGGGTACCCCTCAGGGCCGACCCGTCTTTAGTATCGTGGTTCATAGTCAAGTCATAATATCCAAGGTAACTGTGTGTCTGACACCGAAGGGAACCATGAGGAATCACCCTCGATGGAGTTCCCGCTCGATGTTATCATCAAGGTGAACGAAGGAAGAATCACCCTCGAGGTCCACACTTGAGAGGTTGCGCGACGATGTCGTTATCGGGGGTGGTGTAGGAGGAATCACCCTCGCTTACCACGACCGAGTAACTAACCTACAAGGTTAACATCAGAAGTGCTAACGAGGTATCACCCTCGGCACTCGACGGTAACCCAGCAGTGTCGGCAACTAAGGGGTAGTGATGTGCGGTGCCAGGGTCTGGTCTTCAATCCCGATGATCGGGTCTTCTGATGTCCAGCAGGGCAGTCGGGATCAAGTGGGGGTCTCTGTCGTGTCTCTACCCAGCCTATACTAAGCAGTCTAGGATAACCAGTAAGGTAACAAAGCAGGGTACAATAATTAGGCTATGCAGCAGATATAGGAAAACAGTAGCAGTAGCAGTTCTAATGCAAGCATAAGAGAGAAGGGAATAGGCGATATAGGCATGCTCAAAATGGGGGTGCTTGCCTGTTTGCTCGGGGGCAAGGGCAAGGTCTTCAGTAGTATCGTCGGGGACGTAGTCGTACTCCTGTGCGGCGTCTGCCTCGGGAGCTATGTCAACGTCAGGGTCTACCGAGAGAGAAGAGGGGGAAGAAACAGGTAAACATAATGCAAACAAATGCAATACGGTGCGTGTGATGCTATGATGCAGTGCAGGGTTGCCTAATTATGCATCTAAGTCATTTTAGTTATTTTTAGAATTATTCTGGGATTTAATATCCGACGTGTGTGCACTATTCATCTACCGGATTCGGGTCCGGAGTTACGAGTTCTTCTACGTAGGGGGTTCCGATGGAGAAACAGACGGCACGATCAAACTCGTCTCGTCGTTTTGAGCAACTTTCATGTTTTAACTTTTTCGATCCGAGCTACGGTTTAAAAGTTATTAATTTTTAAAGTTTATTTGAATTTCTGGAATTATTTTATTTATCAGAAAATGAAGTATGACGTCAGCATTGCGTCATAGTGACGTCAGCAGGTCAACTGTGGTTGACCAGGGTCAAACCTGACATGTGGGTCCAGTGGGACCCACATGTCAGTCTCTGTTTAGTCTAACAGTGGATTAACTTAAACCACAGGGTTAATTAGGGGGCGGGCCCCACTTGTTAGTGAGACATTAGGTTAATCTAATTAATTTTACTTATTTAACTATTCAATTAGTCTAATTAATCGCGGGGGCCCACATGTCAGTGAGAGGGGATGAACAGTAACCACGGTTGACCGTGGTCAACGTGGTCAACGCGGCCCCCTGGGCCCACGGGTCAGTGACCCAGGGCGACCTACGTGGCGGCCACGTCGGCGCTGGCGCCGGAGAACGCATCGGCGACCATTTCGCGCGGCGGCGCGCTCGGGCGGTGGCCGGAAATCGCCTACAGGCCACCAAAAGGGACGGGGCCGGGTGCGTTCGAACGGCCGCTCGACGGCGCGTCGAATGGTGGCGGTGAGGTGGCCGGAAACGACGTGTGTCGCCGACGGCGAGCTTTGCGGCGGGTGCCGGAGTTCGGTCATCGACGGGATCGAGGCAGCAGCGCGCAAGTGAGCAAGTGGCGGGGCTAACGAGAACCTACTCGATGCGCTGAGCGCAAAGGGCTCGGCCCGGTGACCATTTGGTCATCGGAAGGGCGCCGGCGACGGGCAGAGGCGGAGGCGCGTTCGAGCACTCGCTGGGCTAGATGCTAGAGAGCACGGGGAAGTGCGTGTGCGGGTGCGTTCGGCTCCTGGAAGCACCAGGAGCACGATGCCGTGCTCAGGCAGGCATGGCAGAGGTCAGGACCACGGCGACGAGGCGCTCAGCGGCGGCGAGCTCACGGCATCGACGCCAGCTAGCTGTAGGCGTCGACGGGCAGCGCAAGGCATCGGGGAGGGAGAAGGGAAGCTCACCGAGTGGTCACGAAAGACCGTTGTCAGGTTAGTAGCAGCAGGGCTCGTCGGAGAGGAAGGGGATCGCCGGAGTCCGAGGAGGAAGACGACGCCGAACGGCAGCTGCAGGGCCTCCCCGCTCCAGCTGAAGGCACCAGAGGAAGTGGCCGACCGCAGCGGGGCTGGCGGACACGGTCGGCAGGCACGGGACCGCCTGTGGCCACGACAAACGGCGAAGTGCGGCGACGACGGCGCTCGGTGGCCGGATCTGGGAGGGAGCGAGGGGCGGAGCGAGCGAGGGGTGAGAGGGGAGAGTGAACGAGAGAAGTGGATAGGAACGGAGAGGATGTGGATCGAGCTCCTCCTTATCCTCTGGCTGTCGGTGGCGTCGGCGCCATCGCCGTGTCGCCGCCCGGCTGGCGCGGGCGCGCGCGGCCAGGGGCGCGCCGACACGCACGAGGAGGGAGGTGAGGTGGGCCGCTGTTGAACTGGGCCGCACACTGTGCACTTAGGCCCAGGCAACAGTAGCGTTTTCCTTTTTCTTATTTCTCTTCTCCCTTTTCTTTTATTCTTTTTCTATTTCAAAATGATTAGGCCACTTGTGCTCTTTTGTAACATGTGGAAGTTGGCCCAAATATTGCAATGCAATATTATCTCTCACCAAAAAGTGGTTTGGGCAGATTTGGAGTTCATTTGAATCTGTAATGATTTTAAATGGATTTTAATATTCTGTTTAGGTGCTGTTTCACCTTGTTTGAGTCACTTGTCCAACTCCAAATATTTTGATATTGGTTTTAGAAATGTTCCTGGATTATTGGCCATTTAATGAACATTTTCCCAACAGAGTTTGAACAACTTTATATTTCACTTTTGAATTTGAGTTGATTTTCAGATGTGAATTTGAATTAGATCATTAACCCTTATGACTTGGCACTGCAAATGATCATGACTTGGCAGTTTTAACAGAGTGTCACAGAGTTTATTACAAGGGGGTGTTACAAGTTCTCCTCCTCTAAAAGAAATTCTCGTCCCGAGAATTTAGGAGGTAGAAGGAAAAAGTCCGGGATATTCTTCCCGAAGATGATCCTCGCGTTCCCAAGTGGCTTCATCTTCAGTGTGATTCGACCATTGCACTTTTAGGAACTTGGTCGTCTTCTGACGAGTACGACGCTCAGCTTCATCGAGAATGCGGATCGGATGCTCCTTATAGGACAAATCATCTTGCAGATCGAGCATCTCATGATCCACTGCACGGTGCGGAGATTCCTTGAAGCACTTACGGAGTTGCGACACGTGGAAGACATCATGAATATGGGAGAATTGCGGTGGCAACTCCAATTTATATGCCACCTGTCCCCGTCTAGCCACGATGCGGAAAGGACCAATATAGCGAGGAGATAGCTTGCCCTTGATTCCGAAACGACGGGTGCCCTTCATTGGAGTGACACGAAGATAGGCTTGATCACCAGGTTGATAGATCACACCCCATCGCTTGCGATCATAATTACTCTTCTGACGGTCTTGAGCTGCTTTGAGATTCTCCCGGACAATTCGGACTTGTTCTTCGGCATGCTGAATAATGTCCGGTCCAACAAGAGGTCGTTCCCCAGTTTCTGACCAATTCAGAGGGGTTCGACATTTACGTCCATAAAGAACCTCAAATGGGGCCATTTTTAAGCTGGCTTGATAACTGTTGTTATAAGAGAACTCGGCATACAGGAGAGATTCCTCCCACTTCTTACCGAAGGATATAACACAGGCTCGAAGCATGTCTTCAAGCACTTGATTAACGCGCTCAACTTGGCCTTGGGATTGGGGATGATAAGCTGAACTCCAGGTAATATGAGTTCCCATTGCTTTCTGGAAACTTTCCCAGAAATGGCCAGTGAAAATGCTGCCACGGTCTGAACTGATTTCCTTGGGAATACCATGGAGTGAAACAATTCTGGAGATATATAGCTCTGCTAACTGACTAGCAGTAATAGTCTCCTTAACTGGCAGAAAGTGTGCAACCTTGGAGAGTTGGTCGACGACGACAAGAATGGCATCGTGACCCTTCTGAGACTTGGGAAGACCAGTAATGAAGTACATTTGCACTTTATCCCACTTCCATAGCGGAATAGGGAGCGGTTGCAGAATTCCAGCAGGTTTCTGATGTTCTGCCTTCACGCGACGACAAACGTCACACTCGGCAACATAACGAGCAATATCTTGCTTCATTCTAGACCACCAGTACCTTTGACGAAGATCTCGATACATTTTGGTACTACCCGGATGGATAGATAGCGGTGTATCATGGGCCTCCTTCATGACTTTGTCAGTCATCAGCTCGAAGCGAGGTACTACAATGCGGTCTCGGAAGTACAAGGTTCCATCTTCAGCAATCGAGAAATCCCTGTACTTTTGGAGGTGAAGCTCTTTCTTCATTAGGCCAATTTCGGCATCTTTAGCTTGCGCAATCTTGACAGCTTTCTCAAGATCTGACTGTATCACAAGGTTATTAAGAGAACCTTGCGGAATAATGCAGAGATTCAGCTTGCGCAATTCTTCATATAGCTGGGGTTGAGCTTGTTTTACCATGAGGTTACTACAGTATGACTTGCGGCTCAAGGCATCAGCCATCACATTAGCTTTGCCAGGAGTGTATGAAATACCACAGTCATAATCGGTGATTGTTTCCAACCAACGCTGCTGACGAAGATTAAGTTCCGGTTGAGTGAATAGGTACTTCAAGCTCTGATGATCGGTGTAAATCTCACACCGATTACCAAGGAGGTAATGACGCCACTGCTTCAAAGCATAAATGACAGCAGCAAGTTCGAGGTCATGCACTGGGTAATTCTCTTCATGTGGACGCAGTTGTCGCGAAGCATAAGCAATAACTCTTCGCTCTTGCATTAGGACACAACCTAGTCCTTGGCGAGATGCGTCGCAGAAGATCACGAAATCTTTACGAGAGTCTGGAGGAGCAAGGACTGGAGCAGAAGTCAGCTTGTCCTTGAGGGTCTGGAAGCTTTCCAGACATTTGTCTGTCCACTCAAACTTAACGCCTTTGTGGAGTAGATTAGTCAGGGGCTTGGCAATCTTGGAGAAATTTTCGATGAATCAGCGACAATAACTTGCAAGCCCGAGGAAACTTCTGACTTGCTTGACATTCTTCGGAGGGGTCCAGTCAAGAATAGCCTGAACTCGCTCCGGGTTAACTGCAATACCATCCTTGGAGATGACATGTCCAAGGTAGGTTACCTCGGAAAGCCAGAATTCGCACTTAGAGTACTTGGCATATAATTGGTGCTCTCGAAGTCTCTCCAGAACTAGTCGAAGGTGCTCAGCATGTTCTTCTTTGTTCTTCGAATAAACCAGAATATCATCCAGATATACCACGACGAATTTGTCGAGGTAATCCATGAATATGTAATTCATTAGGCGGGAGAATGTAGCTGGAGCGTTTGTTAAACCAAATGACATGACTGTGTACTCGTAAGAGCCATAACGAGTAACAAATGCAGTCTTCGGAATATCGTCTTCGCGGACACGGATCTGGTGATAACCCAACCTCAAGTCGAGTTTAGAAAACACCGAAGATCCTGCGAGTTGGTCATATAAATCGTTGATCCGGGGAAGTGGATATTTATTCTGAATGGTTGCCTGGTTGATAGGACGATAATCTTGGACCAACCTATTCGTTCCATCTTTCTTCTTGACGAAAAGAGACGGTGCTCCCCAAGCAGAGGAACTGGGGCGAATGAAACCCTTCCTTAAGGATTTATCAATTTCCTCCTTAAGCTCGATGAGGTGGTGCGGAGGCATCTTGTAGGGACGCTTCGCAATAGGAGTGGTGCCAGGCTTCAAGTCGATGACGAACTCGACAGCTCTAGCTGGGGGTATTCCTGGAAGTTCTTCTGGAAAAACATCCGGGAAGTCACAGACCGCTGGGATATTCTCGATCCCATCAAGTGGAGAAGCATTCAACGCGTTCAAGGCATAAATTTGAGCCTCAGCGTTCTGGGTAAGGTGAGCTTGATAGTTCACTATCTCGTTCGAGGGATGTAGAAGGTGTACCACTTTAGTGGCACAGTTGATTGAGGCTTAGTGGGCCTTCAACCAATCCATTCCCAAAATAAGATCAATACCAGAGGAGTTGAGAATAATGGGGGATGCTCGGAACTCTAACCCTTCGATATTAATCACAACATCAGGGCTAACCAAGGAGGTTTGACAGTGTCCCGCGGGAGTATTTACTCGTATCTTTTGGGGTAGCATATCACATTTAACTTCATGCATGAGTGCGAATTTATCTGACATAAATGAATGCGATGCTCCTGAATCAAATAAAACGGATGCAGGTACTGAATTAACGAGAAGTGTACCCATCACAGTATCTAGTTGATTTGGAGCTTCAGACATGTTGACGTGGTAGTACTGCCCACGACCATAAGAAGGTCTGGCATTATAGTTGCGCTGTTGAGGATTACCACGGCCAATACCACGGCCAGCTGATGGAAGAGCCAGTTGATTCTGATTCTGAGAACAATCTCTAGCACGGTGACCTGGCTTGCCACACTTGAAGCATAGTCCGCTGTCAGGACGAGGTGCTGGAGCTCGAGGTGCTGGAGTTGGCAGAGGCTGTCTCGGTGGTGGAGGTGGCAGGCGTGGTGCAGCATAAGAGGGCCTGTTTGCAGGGGCTGCTGAACGGAACATGCCTTGGGGAAACCAGATGCGTCGCTTCTGGGAAGACGAGCCCGAAGATGAGCCCGATTCACGGGTGCGTCTGGACGCTTCCTTGTGCTTCTTAAGTCCAGTTTCAACCATGATGGCCTTATTCACCAAGGTGGCGAAATCAGGGTAATCTTGAACAAGAAGGGCTAACTGAATGTCATGGTGCAGTCTTTCACGAAACTTCTCCTGTCTGCGTTCATCAGTAGGAATGTCCTCTTCAGCGTAACGAGATAAGTCTAGAAACTCGCGCTGATAGACTTCCACAGTCTTGTTTCCTTGGACAAGGCTACGGAACTCAGCCTTCTTCCTAGCTATGACAGCTACAGGAATGTAGCGGGCACGGAAAGCAATCTTGAACTCTGCCCAAGTGACGACAGTACCAGGCGGCAGAGTCTGTCGGTGAGTGGCCCACCATTGGGCTGCGGGACCCTTAAGAAGATATGTCGCAAAAGTGACATAGTTAATTTCGGCGACGCCAGCAGACTCCATCTCATGAGAGATATCACGTAGCCAGTCATCTGCATCCAGTGGGTTGACTGTGTTGCGGAAAAACGATGGACTGAGCCTCATGAACTCTGGTAAGGTAATGGATGGTTGCTGCTGATTAGCATCAGGACGAGGGAATTGCTGCATAATGCCCGTCATAAACTGGCGGTTGAGTTCAAACTGTTGCATCATCGCTTCCATGTAATCAGGTGGTGGCGGCGGTGGCGGGTTGTTGTCAGCCATCCTGCTATTCCAACAGGGGTATTTCAGCGATAGCTTATGCAAGTGTTTAACAATAAACATGAGGTAACTCGACATTATTGAAAGAGTGCAATAGATGCTTAAAGTAGTCATTAAGACATACAGATCCATACACAGTCAGTTAAAATCGGGCAGCATAACGGCGCAAATTGAAAAACTAGAGACACACTAGGCGGCACGCAGGCACGCGGTAAGGAAGTACACAACGTGACATAGCAAAGGCTACATCAGCGTCGGAGAAAACCACGGAAACGGGGTAACTGCAAGTGCGGACGACGAATGTTCGTCGCGGCAGGATCCTGTGCTCCATGTGCACTCTGATGCAGAACCCGGTCTCGAACTGTAAGAAGAGGTCCACGTGCAGGCGTGTGACCTCCCACTGCAGGCCAATCAATACCTGGCGGCATCTCGGTCCTGCGTGGGTAAAGAATATCCTCCGGATGTATCCCTGCACGAACAGCTGGTAGCAACTGTGTCATTGCCTCGTAGTAGCGTGCTCGAGTGGCGAACAACTCGACGGCAAGAGCCCGAACAGTGCGATCCAGAGCCTGAGTGCACTGAATCAGAACCTGCGGGTCGTAGCGTCGAGACTCGTACGGGGCACAGATAGCTGTGTAAAATCCAGTAGCATCTCCAACAGGTGCATACGGAATGTACCGAAACACAGTATCATCCAAGTTAGCATTGTGCTCTCCTCGGAGACGTGCGACAGCAGAGTAGGCGGCATCATGTACTGCCATCTCAATCGTCACGCCTATTCCGTGAAAAAGATGTAGCTCAGTGTCTGAGTTGTTCTGCTGATCATAAATCCGAACTTCAGCATAGTACTGTTCCTGGTTGAACTCGCGGTAAACCTCATAGACCATGTACTCGGGATACCAGCGGTAAGCCAGTCTACTCAGGAGGGCGATCAGAACAGCTGGAAATCCAGGGACATCCGAGCCCAAGTGCGAAGCACAAGCTGGGTCGTAGGCCGCGGTGGAAACAGTCGATCCATCTGAAACAGAGAGGTTCAGGGTTGTCATAAGACAATGAGAAATATAACCGATCTCGGAAGGAAAGGTTAAACAAAACAATGGAAAGGAAAATGATTATCAGACTAATCAGATCAACGTCAGGGAAATCGCACTGAATCCAGCTCTCCGGGTGGATAGAATTAACGAGATCCTAAATGTCGGTGTTAGTAAATTTTATTAAACCCGAATAGATGAGAGATTAGAATCCCAGAGTAAAGACAAGGAATAAAAGATCCTAATTCCACCCAGTTGGCGACGTGGGCCCGTAAGCCACACAGCCAAGTTAGTAAAATCAGTTTTTGACTTCTAGACTCAACTTCGGCCAAGGAATTGGGAAGGGGGATACCTAGAGGCAGTCGGCTCTGATACCAACCTGTGACGACCCCGGCTTAATCGTGCACTAATCATACACGCAAATGCGCATGATCAAGCCTAAGGACTCACTTGAAGATATCACAACACAACTCTAAAACATAAAATAAAGTCATACAAGCTTAATATTACAAGCCAGGACCTCGAGGGCTCGAATACATAGCTCGATGGCATACAAGCGTCAGCGGAAGCATTAGATATCTGGGTACAGATATATTACATAGAGAGAATTAGGCCTTCACAGAGGCGGGGTAAAATAAAATACTACGATCGAAAGGCGTAGGCCTCCTGCCCTGGACCATCCGATCCTACTCCTAGTCGTCGAACGGCTCCTCGTAGTAGTAGTACTCGCCAGGCAGGTAGTAGTACTGGTCGTCGGCTGGGGCTTCTGGCTCAGGGGCTCCGTCGTCTGGTGGCATCAAATGGAATATGGGGGGAAAAGAAAATAAAGCAAACGTGAGTACTCATCCGAAGTACTCAGCAAGCAAGGATCTACACTACATATGCATCATTGTCAAAGGAATGGCTGTATATGTGGACTGGGCTGCAGAAATGCCAGAATAGAGGGGGAAAGCCTAGTCCTATCGAAGACTAGCATCTTCAACAATCTTCAGCAGTCTTTCAGCATGAGGAGAGAGCAGATTACATAAGTAAAGTAGTAGTAGTAGTATCATCAACCTCGACCTGAGATCCTTTCTCGACTCCCTGCGAGAAAGCAATCCCAGAGCCGTACTATCCAGTTCTCATCACATGTTCTAGTTGTACCGATCGGGGTACAACTCCGAGTGTCCGTTACCGTAGGACAGGCTATCGATAGAAGTTTCTTCCCTGCAGGGGTGCACCAACTTACCCACCACGCTCGCTTAACTCCGGCCGGACACACTTTTCTGGGTCATGCCCGGCCTCGGCTAAGCAACACGCCGCAACCCGACCAAATACTTAACAGAGAGGTCAGCACGCCGGACTAACCTATGCCCCCAGGGGTCTTGGGCCATCGCCCCGGGAACTCCTGCACGTTACGTGCACCGCCGGTGAGCAGACCTAGCAACCACTTATACAAGTGCGGTTGCGTTCCCAGTCCAACCCAGCGTGTGCCGCATCAGTCGCTGACGTCCATTAAGCTCCGGCTGAAGTATACGACGCAGAACGCCCGTACTATGCCCACGTGATGGTTAGTGCTATCGGGCCAGAGGCCCCTCGGATCAAATATCCAAATCGTAGTGGATTAGGAGCGCGCGGAAACGAGCAGAGACTCACGATCGATGTGACCCCGTCGCCCTGTCTCGAGGACTTGCGGCAATGGCTAAGAATGCCCGGCCATGCCTCGTAGTTATCTCGCGGGCACCATCCAGGTCAACCCGACTCCACATCACTTCGCAATAAGCTCGCGCGGGTACCCCTCAGGGCCGACCCGTCTTTAGTATCGTGGTTCATAGTCAAGTCATAATATCCAAGGTAACTGTGTGTCTGACACCGAAGGGAACCATGAGGAATCACCCTCGATGGAGTTCCCGCTCGATGTTATCATCAAGGTGAACGAAGGAGGAATCACCCTCGAGGTCCACACTTGAGAGGTTGTGCGACGATGTCGTTATCGGGGGTGATGTAGGAGGAATCACCCTCGCTTACCACGACCGAGTAACTAACCTACAAGGTTAACATCAGAAGTGCTAACGAGGTATCACCCTCGGCACTCGACGGTAACCCAGCAGTGTCGGCAACTAAGGGGTAGTGATGTGCGGTGCCAGGGTCTGGTCTTCAATCCCGCTGATCGGGTCTTCTGATGTCCAGCAGGGCAGTCGGGATCAAGTGGGGGTCTCTGTCGTGTCTCTACCTAGCCTATACTAAGCAGTCTAGGATAACCAGTAAGGTAACAAAGCAGGGTAAAATAATTAGGCTATGCAGCAGATATAGGAAAACAGTAGCAGTAGCAGTTCTAATGCAAGCATAAGAGAGAAGGGAATAGGCGATATAGGCATGCTCAAAATGGGGGTGCTTGCTTGTTTGCTCGGGGGCAAGGGCAAGGTATTCAGTAGTATCATCGGGGACGTAGTCGTACTCCTGTGCGGCGTCTGCCTCGGGAGCTACGTCAACGTCGGGGTCTACCGAGAGAGAAGAGGGGGAAGAAACAGGTAAACATAATGCAAACAAATGCAATACGGTGCGTGTGATGCTATGATGCAGTGCAGGGTTGCCTAATTATGCATCTAAGTCATTTTAGTTATTTTTAGAATTATTCTGGGATTTAATATCCGACGTGTGTGCACTATTCATCTACCGGATTCGGGTCCGGAGTTACGAGTTCTTCTACGTAGGGGGTTCCGATGGAGAAACAGACGGCACGATCAGACTCGTCTCGTCGTTCTGAGCAACTTTCATGTTTTAACCTTTTCGATCCGAGCTACGGTTTAAAAGTTATTAATTTTTAAAGTTTATTTGAATTTCTGGAATTATTTTATTTATCAGAAAATGAAGTATGACGTCAGCATTGCGTCATAGTGACGTCAGCAGGTCGACTGCGGTTGACCAGGGTCAAACCTGACATGTGGGTCCAGTGGGACCCACATGTCAGTCTCTGTTTAGTCTAACAGTGGATTAACTTAAACCACAGGGTTAATTAGGGGGCGGGCCCCACTTGTCAGTGAGACATTAGGTTAATCTAATTAATTTTACTTATTTAACTATTCAATTAGTCTAATTAATCGCGGGGGCCCACATGTCAGTGAGAGGGGATGAACAGTAACCACGGTTGACCGTGGTCAACGTGGTCAACGCGGGCCCCTGGGCCCACGGGTCAGTGACCCAGGGCGACCTACGTGGCGGCCACGTTGGCGCCAGCGCCGGAGAACGCTCCGGCGACCATTTCGCGCGGCGGCGCGCTCGGGCGGTGGCCGGAAATCGCCTACAGGCCACCAAAAGGGACGGGGCCGGGTGCGTTCGAACGGCCGCTCGACGGCGCGTCGAATGGTGGCGGTGAGGTGGCCGGAAACGACGTGTGTCGCCGACGGCGAGCTTTGCGGCGGGCGCCGGAGTTCGGTCATCGACGGGATCGAGGCAGCAGCGCGCAAGTGAGCAAGTGGCGGGGCTAACGAGAACCTACTCGATGCGCTGAGCGCAAAGGGCTCGGCCCGGTGACCATTTGGTCATCGGAAGGGCGCCGGCGACGAGCAGAGGCGGAGGCGCGTTCGAGCACTCGCTGGGCTAGATGCTAGAGAGCACGGGGAAGTGCGTGTGCGGGTGCGTTCGGCTCCTGGAAGCACCAGGAGCACGATGCCGTGCTCAGGCAGGCATGGCAGAGGTCAGGACCACGGCGACGAGGCGCTCAGCGGCGGTGAGCTCACGGCATCGACGCCAGCTAGCTGTAGGCGTCGACGGGCAGCGCAAGGCATCGGGGAGGGAGAAGGGAAGCTCACCGAGTGGTCACGAAAGACCGTTGTCAGGTTAGTAGCAGCAGGGCTCGTCGGAGAGGAAGGGGATCGCCGGAGTCCGAGGAGGAAGACGACGCCGAACGGCAGCTGCAGGGCCTCCCCGCTCCAGCTGAAGGCACCAGAGGAAGTGGCCGACCGCAGCGGGGCTGGCGGACACGGTCGGCAGGCACGTGACCGCCTGTGGCCACGACAAACGGCGAAGTGCGGCGACGACGGCGCTCGGTGGCCGGATCTGGGAGGGAGCGAGGGGCGGAGCGAGCGAGGGGTGAGAGGGGAGAGTGAACGAGAGAAGTGGATAGGAACGGAGAGGAGGTGGATCGAGCTCCTCCTTATCCTCTGGCTGTCGGTGGCGTCGGCGCCATCGCCGTGTCGCCGCCCGGCTGGCGCGGGCGCGCGCGGCCAGGGGCGCGCCGACACGCATGAGGAGGGAGGTGAGGTGGGCCGCTGTTGGACTGGGCCGCACACTGTGCACTTAGGCCCAGCCAACAGTAGCATTTTCCTTTTTCTTATTTCTCTTCTCCGTTTTCTTTTATTCTTTTTCTGTTTCAAAATGATTAGGCCACTTGTGCTCTTTTGTAAAATGTGGAAGTTGGCACAAATATTGCAATGCAATATTATCTCTCACCAAAAAGTGGTTTGGGCAGATTTGGAGTTCATTTGAATCTGTAATGATTTTAAATGGACTTTAATATTCTGTTTAGGTGATGTTTCACCTTGTTTGAGTCACTTGTCCAACTCCAAATATTTTGATATTGGTTTTAGAAATGTTCCTGGATTATTGGCCATTTAATGAACATTTTCCCAACAGAGTTTGAACAACTTTATATTTCACTTTTGAATTTGAGTTGATTTTCAGATGTGAATTTGAATTAGATCATTAACCCTTATGACTTGGCACTGCAAATGATCATGACTTGGCAGTTTTAACAAAGTGTCACAGAGTTTATTACAAGGGGGTGTTACACATCAACTGCAGCTCGGTGGTGAGCTCGACGGCCTTGAAGGAGACGACGCTGAGTCGATTCTCCTCGTTGGCATCAAAGGTAACATTGACCCGGGTTTTTCTTGTTGCAAAAATGGCATTCGAATCTCTTGTAAAAGTTTGTCGGAATTACAAATTATCCAAATATAATAAAAACTACATGGAGATACTTATAGATCACAATGACCAAGCCGCCAACGCGCCGTTGTCGTCGCTTCCCTATTGGAGCCGTTCTGACATTATGGATGATAGTCGAAACCCGTTTAACAAAGGACTATATATTTTTTTTACAAAGCTACCCTCCGTCCAATTTCTGAGCTACAGTTATTTCAAGGCAGAGGAAGTATTATTTATGGGCACGAGCTTTGCTACACTTACGTAATTTTTTTACATAAACTCCTTACGAAATCAACTTGGCAACTGGTGGTTGGTTGGTAGGAAACCATGGGACAGGGCCTGCAGTTAAAATCAGGGGGCGGAAGAGAATTAGGGGAAGGTTTACGTAACAGGCACGTAGTTGTACGTGGGTGTAGAATTATTGTATCGGCACTCTAAATTACTGTAACGGGCGACCCTCGTGAGCTTTGTGGCATCAAATAACAGCTGGACCGGTGTTCGATCAGTTGCAGCTCGGCGGTGAGCTCGACGGCCTTGAAGGAGATGACGCTGCATCGATTCTCCTCGTTTGTCTGATTAGTCATCGAAACACAAAACCTGCCACCCCCAAAGTAGCTCACGTGGGGGGATGAAGGAGCACATTGTGTCGGCGGCCGACCCGACTGTGGGCCATGCCTCAGGCCAGGACCCGAGGATCACCGGCGGCCTAGCGTCCATGTCGACGGCGCAGAACTTGTGATCCCTGGAGGAACGGATGCCGAAAAGCAGACGTCGGCCGCTGCCCAGAAAGTCCGGCACCAGGACAGCCCGGCCGATGACGGGCATGTTAGAAATTTAGGGTTTGTGGTCTACCCCTATTCCTCTGCGCTTATCCGTAGTGCCGCTCACAATTCGCATATCTGAGGCTAGGGGTAGGGACATTCTTATACTGTCTTTCCAAAGAGTCCACCTCTTGTACAGATAAGATTCCTAGTCATTACAACTAGTTTCCGGGATAGAGTCCAGATCAAATTACCAACCACGATCATATTTGACTGTTAACAGATTCTACCCGTTATGTCCCTGGAGCATGCGCTTGTGAACAACGCGCCATAATAGAGTGTAAATTCCTCTAATTACATAGATCAATATTAGAGCTGTAATCTAACTATACGATCTAACTCCTTCCAATCATCAGTGTACCCGGATAGTCTTTCCAATATAAATAGTATATTGTATTTCACTGATAATCGACCAGCTTCCTTAAGCATAGTACTTAAGTATAGTCCAACAAGTAACAATTTCGTGCTAAACATGTAAAGCAATTCCATGTATAAATACATGTATAATTCCATAATGAATTATTCCGAATATTAGTAATTCCTAGTAATTTGAATATAGTTGCAGGACACATAATTCCAACATCTCCCACTTGTCCCAAACGATCATTCAAATATTCATAAACCCATAGCGTTAACATGCTTGCCAAATACCTCCTAACTAAGTGGTTTAGTCAAGGGATCAGCAATCATATTAACACTACATTGAAAGCCCACAAAATATATATACGTGGTGATACTTCCCTTCAATATGTTTCCTTGCTGTGACACTTAAGATGACTAGAGAACTTTAGTTTCCGCCTAATTATTCCAGCATAGCTGTCCTCGGCACCTCAAGTTTTATTTCCTCGAGTGTAATTCCACCTATATGGGCACCTTGAGTATTTTGTTTCCTCAAGTGAAATTCCGCATCAATTATTTTCTATCACATATATCAATAATATGATTAATTCCACATCGAGTCAAATAGATGATAACCATGTTGAATAATGTTTTTGAAACCACATAAATATCAAATCCACTTCGTAAATGAAGTTCCATAAGTAACTATGAAATAAATTCCTGACTTGTGTCAGTGAACCTACACCTTATTAGTAATACAAAAAAATTTAATATGCATACCTGGACTTGTTTCTCATCTCGTAGATACAGTAATAGCTTCCTCGATGTGTTTAACTTCAATATAAATTACAGAACAAGTGACATGTTGTGATGCGCTTTCCACAATCTTATATGATGTGTGAGATTCCCTTAGCTGCTCGTCTTTCCTTCCACTGCTTGAATGCAGCATAAATCCCGGTAGCTAAGGTATGATAATATAATGAAGATACATACGAATTCCAGTGCCATTTATTATTCCATTTTCCTCACGAGTTCGAATATAAATCCTCAGTGAGTATGATTCCCTTTATCAAAGGTATTTTAAAAGATTTGCAATTTTCCATGGAGAAACTATTCAAAATATTTTCTATGTATTTCCACTCCTGAAACATGGGAAGCTCCACAAATTCCTTTCATATGAAAGTTAGAAAATGACCAAGCTTAAACTTCCATCAATGTGACTTATCAATGCACAAACAACCAAAAAAATGTTAATGTATACAATAATAATGTAAACTATTTTACACTTACATTTGTAGATGACCGCCTTACTTCATTTAGAAAGCCATATGACCTGCTATTCCATTGATGTGAAGCTTGTATAAGACCATGCATTAATATATTCAATTATCAGACCATGTTTTTAGTTCCTCTTTCCCAAAATTCCAGGAGAGAGAGTTTTCACAAAGTAAATTTCCCTTTGTGTGAAGAACTGAATAGCAAGAGTGACATTATAATATTCCAACGAGCCAAATTTCCTCAAATAAATAAAAAAATACCTACAAACAATGGGCTTGCGGTTGTTTGGTATGATAATTGATTGCTTGTATCTGCGTTGGTATTTCATCGAAGAGGAGAGGATGATGCAGCACAGCAACGGTAAGTATTTCCCTCAGTTATGAAACCAAGGTTATCAATGCAGTAGGAGAACCAAGCAACACTATGTAAGTGGTACGTGCACACAAATAACAAATACTTGCAACCCAACACGTAAGAGGGGTTGTCAATCCCTCCTCAGTATTGAGATAGATTAAATTGTATGAGATTGGATAAATAGATCTGACAAAAACACAAAATAAAATAAATAAAGAAAAAGTGCAGCAAGGTATTTTTGGGTTTTTGGAGTAATAGATCTGAAAACAATATGATAAAAGATAGACCCGGGGGCCGTAGATTTCACTAGTGGCTTCTCTCGAGAAAATAGCATACGGTGGGTAAACAAATTACTGTTGGGCAATTGATAGAAAAGCAAATAATCATGACGATATCCAAGGCAATGATCTTGTATATAGGCATCACGTTCAAGATTAGTAGACCGACTCCTGCCTGCATCTACTACTATTACTCCACACATCGACCGCTGTCCAGCATGCATCCAGTGTATTAAGTTCATGGAAAAACGGAGTAATGCAATAAGAACGATGACATGATGTACACAAGATCTATTCATGTAGGAATAGACCCCATCTTTTTATCCTTAATAGCAACGATACATGCATGTCACTTCTCCTTCTGTCACTGAGATTGAGCACCGCAAGATCGAACCCATCACAAAGCACCTCTTCTCATTTCAAGAAAAAAAATCTAGTTGGCCAAACCAAACCAAAGTTTCAGAGAAGAAATACGAGGCAATAATAATCATGCATATAAGAGATCAAATAAGAATCAAATAATATTCATTGATATAACTGATCATAAACTCGCAATTCATCGGATCCCAACAAACACACAGCAAAACGTCATTACATCAAATAGATCTCCAAGAATATCGAGGAGAACATTGTATTGAAAATCAAAAAGAGAGAAGAAACCATCTAGCTACTGCCTACGGATATGTAGGTCTGTGGTAAACTAGTCACGCATCATCGGAGGAGCACCAATGAGGATGATGAACCCCTCTGTGATCGTGTTCGCCTCCGGAAAGGTGCCGGGATAGGGCTATAGATTGGATCTCGTGGTTCTGGAACTTGCGGCGGCTGGAATTGTGTTTTGTCGACTCCCCTAGGGTTTCTGGAATATTTGGGTATTTATAGAGCTGAGAGGCGGTGGAAAGGACTCCCGTGGGCCCCACTACCCACCTGGCTGCGCTAGGGGCCTCTAGCGCGCCCTGGTGTCTTGTGGGCCCCACAGGCCTCCCCTCCTGCACATCGTTGGCTCCCAAGTTGTCTTCTAGGAAGAAAAAAATCTCCAAAAAGTTTCGCTGCGTTTGGACTCCGTTTGATATGGATATTCTGCGAAGTAAAAAACAAACAAAAAAACAACAACTGGCACTGGGCACTATGTCAATAGGTTAGTCCCAAAAAATGATATAAAGTTGCTATAAAATGAATATAAAACATCCAAGAATGATAATATAACAGCATAGAACAATAAAAAATTGTAGATACGTTGGAGACGCATCAGCATCCCCAAGCTTAATACCTGCTCGTCCTCGAGTAGGTAAATGATAAAAACAGAATTTTTGATGTGGAACGCTGCCTAACATGTTCATCACATATTCTTTTCTTTTGTAGCATGGATATTTGGACTTTTAGATGATTCAAAGCAATAGTCTATATTTGACATGAAGATTTCAATACTCAAGCATATCAACAAGCTACCATGTCTTTCAAAATATCAACACTAAAGAAAGTTATCCCTAGCCCATCACGCTCAATCATTGATCCATTCATGAAACACACTCGAATATTAGCTACATCCAATGCACAAGTATGATCATAGTGCTCCCTAGTTGGTGCTTTATAAGAGAAGATGCACTCATTGGCACAACTTGGTTTAAGGAGTTTGGATGCACAAGTAGTATTCCCACTTAGTACAAGGAAAGGCTAGCAAATAGATTGAGAAGCAACCAAACCAAAAAGCGAAAATTCTCATAAACGAGCATTAAGCATAACTAACACCGAATAATACACCACAAGTAGGATGTGATTTCATTGCATAATTATTGACTTTCGTGCTTGCATAGAGAATCACAAACCTTAACACCAATATTCTTACTAAAGCATAATTACTCACCAACATGACTCACATATTACTATCATCATGCCTCAAAACTATTACAAAGAATCAAGTTTATTTTGTCCAATGATCTTCATGAAAGTTTTTATTATATCCCTCTTGGATATCTATCACTTTGGGACTAGATTAATATATTACCATTGCTTATAACAAGCTCTCAAATAAATTTAAGTGAAGAACATGAGCATAGATAATTTTTTTCCTTCTCTCAAAATAATATAAGTGAAGCATGAGAGAATTTGTTCAAAAATTTACTAACTCTCAAATTAATCTAAGTGAATCATGAGAGTATTTCTTCAAAAAATTAAAGCACCACCGTGCTCAAAAAGATATAAGTGAAGCACTAGAGCAATTCCATAGCTCAAAAAATTTAAGTGAAGCACATAGAGCAATTCAAACAAATCTTAGCATCATTATGGCTTTCTCAAATAGGTGTGTCCAGCAAGGATAATTGTGACAAACTAAAAATCAAAACAATCAAAGACTCATATAATACAAAACGCTCCAAGCAAAACTCATGACATGTGACGAATAAAAATAAAGCTCCAAGTAAAACTACCGATGGTTGTTAGAAGAAAGAGGGGATGCCTTCCGGGGCATCCACAAGCTTAGTTGCTTGGTTCTCCTTGAATATTACCTTGGGGTGCCATGGGCATCCCCAATATTAGGCTCTTTTCACTCCTTATTCCTTCATCCATCGTGATCTCACCCAAAACATGAAAACTTCAATCACACAAAACTTAACAAAACCTTCGTGAGATCCGTTAGTATAAGAAAACTAATCTTTGCTTTAAGTACTATTCCAAACCCATTCATATTTTGTTATTGCATTATATCTACTATATTCTAACTTTACCATGGCTAAAACCCCCCGGTATAGTCGATAGATTCATCAAAATAAGCACACAATGCAATGAAAACAGAATCTGTCAAAATCAGAACAGTCTGTAAAGACTCAAATTTTACTCATACTTATGTAACTCCAATTTTTTTGAACAATTAGGAAAACAGTGGAAATTTGTATATCAATCTTGTGTAAAAAATTCAGGGTTTTTTATCGCTCCAGTGATTTTTAACAATTCTGCTACTGGACGTAAAAGTTTCTGTTTTTCAACAGGATTAAATCAACTATCACCCAAAGCCATCCTAAAGGCATTACATGGCATAAACACTAATTAAAACATAAAAAACACAATCATAAAAGTGGTATAATTGTGTGAACACACAAAAAGTGAAACAAAAAGAAAAAAAATATTTTATTCATTGGGTTGCCTCCCAACAAGCGCTATCATTTAATGCCCCTAGCTAGGCATAATGCATAGATTCAAGTATTGTCATCTTTAGTTTTTTCCCCATAGGTTGCCCTCATGATTAATTCATATGGTGGCTTAATTCTTGTTCTAGGGAAGTGTTCCATACCCTTTCTTAGTGGAAATTGAAATTTAATATTACCTTCTTTCATATCAATCACGGCACTATAGTTCGTAAAAACGGTCTACCAAGTATTATAGGACAAGAAGGATTGCAATCAATATCAAGAACAATAAAATCTATGGGCACATAGTTCCTATTGGCAATAATAAGAACATCATTAATTCTTCCCAAAGGTTTTTTATAGTAGAATCCGCCAAGTGCAAATTAAGAGAGCATTCTTCAATATTGGTAAGACCAAACACATCACATAGAGATTTCGGAATTGCGGAAACACTAGCACCTAAATCACATAAAGTAAAGCACTCATAATTTTTAATCTTAACTTTAATGGTAGGTTCCCATTCATCATATAATTTTCTAGGAATTGAAATCTCTAATTCCAACTTTTCTTCTAAAGCTTTCATCATCGCTTCTACAATATGTTTAGTAAAAGCTTTATTTTGTAAGAAGAATTACCATAGGAATTGCCATAATTATTAGGGGAATTTCCAAGAAAAGGCCTAGGACTAAAATTACCTCTATAAGCATTGTTATTAAAATCATTTTGCGAGACAAAATTCACATCTATGGGATCACTATTTTGCTCAATCAAAGTAGACAAAGGCACATCATTAAGATCAATAGGAGCATTTTTACTAGCAACCAATTTCATAAGACCATCAACTTTTTCACTCAAAGTACTAATTTCTTCAATCGAGTTAACTTTTTTACTAGTAGGTGCTCTTTCGGTATGCCATTGTGAATAATTTGCCATGATATTATCTAGCACTTTAGTAGCTTCACCCAAAGTAATTTCCATAAAAGTACCACCCGCAGCGGAATCTAAAAGATTTCTAGAAACAAAATTCAATCCTGCATAAAAAATTTGTATAATCATCCAAAGATTTAAACCATGAGTAGGACAATTTCTTAGCATTAATTTCATTCTTTCCCAAGATTGCGCAACATGTTCATGCTCAAGTTGCTTAAAATTCATGATTTTATTTCTAAGGAAAATAATTTTTGCGGGCGGAAAATACTTTGTAATAAAAGCATCTTTGCACTTATCCCAAGAATCGATACTATTACGAGGCAAAGAACAAAACCAAATTTTTGCATGATCCCTCAAAGAGAAAGGAAACAATTTCAATTTCACAATATCATTGTCCACATCTTTTTTCTTTTGCATATCACATAATTTTACGAAAGTGTTTAGATGGGACGCGACATCCTCATTAGGAGTACCGGAAAATTGCTCTTTCATAACAAGATTCAACAAATCGGCATTAATATCATAAGACTCCGCACTAGCAGCGTGAGGAGCAATTGGAGTACTAATAAAATCTTTATTATTGGTATTGGAAAAATCACACAACTTGGTATTTTCTTGAGACATCGTGACTACGCAAACAAGATCACACGCAAACAAAAGAGGAACGAGAAAACCGTAGACGAAAAAGAAGGAAAATAAAAAGGCAAATATTTTTGTGCTTTTCGCAAAAACATTTTAGAAGTGGGGGAGATGAATACGAGAGGCAAATGGCAAATAATGTAAATTATAAGGAGATAAGATTTGTGATTGGAATCCTGATAGATGTTGATGATGTCTCCCCGGCAACGGCGCCATAAATTCTTCCTGATTGCTTGTATCTGTGTTGCTATTTCCCCGAAGAGGAGAGGATGATGCAGCACATCAACGCTAAGTATTTCCCTCAGTTATGAAACCAAGGTTATTAATCTAGTAGGAGAACCAAGCAACACTATGTAAGCGGTATCTGCACATAAATAACAAATACTTGCAACCCAACGCGTAAAAGGGGTTGTCAATCCCTCCTCGGTATTGAGATAGATTAAATTGTATGAGATTGGATAAATAGACCTGACAAAAACACAAAATGAAATAAATAAATAAAAAGTGCAGCAAGGTATTTTTGGGTTTTTGGAATAATAGATCTGAAAACTATATGATAAAAGATAGACCCGGGGGGCGTAGATATCACTAGTGGCTTCTCTCGAGAAAATAGCATACGGTCGGTAAACAAATTACTGTTGGGCAATTGATAGAAAAGCAAATAATCATGACGATATCCAAGGCAATGATCATGTATATAGGCATCACGTCCAAGATTAGTAGACCGACTCCTTCCTGCATCTACTACTATTACTCCACAAATCAACCGCTATCCATCATGCATCTAGTGTATTAAGTTCATGGAGAAACGGACTAATGCAATAAGAACGATGACATGATGTAAAGAAGATCTATTCATGTAGGAATAGACCCCATATTTTTATCCTTCATAGCAACGATACATGTGTGTCACTTCTCCTTCTGTCACTGGGATTGAGCACCGCAAGATCGAACCCATCACAAAGAACCTCTTCCCATTGCAACAAAATCAATCTAGTAGGCCAAACCAAACCAAAGTTTCGAAGAAGAAATACGAGGCTATAATAATCATGCATATAAGAGATCAAAGAAGAGTCAAATAATATTCATAGATATAACTGACCATAAAATCGCAATTCAACGGATCCCAACAAACATACCGCAAAAAGTCATTACATCAAATAGATCTCCAAGAACATCGAGGAGAACTTTGTATTGAGAATCAAAAAGAGAGAAGAAGCCTGATGTCGCTTGAACTACGTCGGTATTTCCCCAAAGAGGAAGGGATGATGCAGCACAACTACGGTAGGTATTTCCCTCAGTTATGAAACCAAGGTAGCAATCCAGTAGGAGAACCAAGCAACATTATGTAAACGGTACCTGCACACAAATAACAAATACTTGCAACACGATGATTAGGAGGGCTTGTCAATCCCTCTACAGGTAAAAAGATAGATAAAATTGTGATATATTGGATAAATAGATCTCGATAAAACGCGAAATAAAATAAATAGCAAAAAAGTGCAGCAAGGTATTTTTGGGTTTTTCGAATAATAGATCTGAAAATAAAAGCGAATAAAAATAGATCTCGCAGCAAATATGATAAAGAATAGACCCGGGGGCCGTATATTTCACTAGTGGCTTCTCTCAAGAAAATAGCATACGGTGGGTAAACAAATTACTGTTGGGCAATTGATAAAACTTCAAATAATTATGATGATATCCAGGCAATGATCATTATATAGGCATCACGTCCAAGATTAGTAGACCGACTCATGCCTGCATCTACTACTATTACTCCACCCATCGACCGCTATCCAGCATGCATCTAGTGTATTAAGTTCATGGAAAAATGGAGTAATGCAATAAGAACGATGACATGATGTAGACGAGATCTATTCATGTAGGAATAGCTCCCATCTTGTTATACTTAATAGCAATGATACATGCATGTCTTGCTGCCCCTTATGTCACTGGGAAAGAACACCGCACGATCGAACCCATCACAAAGCACCTCTTCCCATGGGAAGAAAAATCGATCTAGTTGGCCTAACTAAACGAAAGATTCGAAGAAGAAATACGAGGCTATAAGTAATCACGCATAAAATAGAGCAAAGAACTCAAATAACTTTCATGGATATAGATCTGATCATAAACTCAAAGTTCATCGGATCCCAACAAACACACCACAAAAAGAGTTACATCAAATAGATCTCCAAGAGACCATTGTATTGAGAATCAAAGAGAGAGAAGAAGCCATCTAGCTACTGCCTACGGACCCGTAGGTCTACAATGAACTACTCAGGCATCATCGGAGAGGCACCAACGAGGATGATGAACCCCTCCGTGATGGTGTCTAGATTGGATCTCGTGGTTCTGGAACTTGCGGTGGCTGGAATTGTATTTCATCGACTCCCCTAGGGTTTCTGGAATATTTGAGAATTTATAGGGCGAAGAGGCGATGGGGGAGTCCACCGAGGAGGGCACAACCCACCTGGGCGCGCCTGGGCCCCCAGGCGCGCCCTAGGGGGTTGTGCTCCCCTTGGAGCCCCCCTCTGGTACTTCTTTGGACCAACAGATGTCTTCTGGTCCAGAAACATTCTCCAAAAAGTTTCGCTGAGTTTGGACTCCGTTTGGTATTGATTTTCTGCAAAGTAAATAACAAGCAAAAAATCAGCAACTCGCACTGGGCACTATGTCAATAGGTTAGTCCCAAAAAATGATATAAAGTTGCTATAAAATGATTATAAAACATCCAAGAATGATAATATAACAGCATGGAACTAGCAAAAATTATAGATAAGTTGGAGACGTATCAGCATCCCCAAGCTTAATTCCTACTCGTCCTCGAGTAGGTAAATGATAAAAACAGAAATTTTGATGTGGAATGCTGCCTAACATGTTCATCACATTTCTTTTCTTTGTAGCATGGACATTTGGACTTTTATATGGTTCAAAGTAATAGTCTAGTTTTGACAAGAAGATTTCAATACTCAAGCATATCAACAAGCAACCATGTCTTTCAAAATATCAACACTAAAGAAAGTTATCCCTAGCCCGTCATGTTCAATCATTGATCCATTCATGAAACACACTCGCATATTAGCTATACCCAATGCTCAAGTATGATCATAGTGCCCCTTAATTGGTGCTTTATAAGAGAAGATGGATACTCAAAAAAATTGCATAAAGTAAATAGATAGGCCCTTCGCAGAGGGAAGTAGGGATTTATAGAGGTGCCAGAGCTCAAAGCTTAAATTGAGAGATAAAAATTTTGAGAGGCATACTTTTCCCGTCAACGAAAACGACCGAGTAATTCCCAACACTTTCCATGCTAAATATATCATAGGCCGTTCCCAAACAGAAAATAAAGTTTATTCCTTTTTCCACCATTCTTTTACTTTCCATGGCTAGCCGTATCCACGGGTGCCCTCCATACCAACACTTTCCAAGAAATTTATTATTTGACAACATAAAGTAAATTTCTTTTTCATTTCAGGACCGGGCATCCCTATTACTGTAGCACTCTCGTGCAATGACAAGTGAATAAACACTCATCTTGAGAATAACACATCTAGCATGGAAAATATTGGCCACCCCCTACCGCTTCATGAGCGGTACGAGCACACAAAAAGGAAATTTCTTTTGAACATTAGAGATGGCACATACAAATTTGCGTAGAATGCCATGGGAATACCGCATATAGGTAGGTATGGTGGACTCATATGGCAAAACTGGGTTTAAGGATTTTGGATGCACAAGTAGTATTTCTACTTAGTACAAGTGGAGGCTAGCAAAAAAATTAAGAAGCAACCAACCAAGAAACAAAAAATCACATAAGCGAGCATTAAGCATAACTAACACCGAATAATGCACCACAAGTAGGATGTAATTTCATTGCATAACTATTGACTTTCATGCTTGCATAGGGAATGACAAACCTTAAAACCAATATTCTTACTAATGCATAATTACTCACCAACATGACTCACATATCACTATCATCATATCTCAAAACTATTATAAAGAATCAAGTTTATTTTGTCCAATGATCTTCATGAAAGTTTTTATTATATCCCTCTTAAATATCTATCACTTTGGGACTAATTTCATATGTTGCATTTGCTTTTGACAAGCTCAAACAAATCTAAGTGAAGAACACGAGCATAAAATTTACTATCTCTCAAAATAATATAAGTGAAGCATGAGAGAATTTCTTCAAAAATTTACTAACTCTCAAATAAGTCTAAGTGAAGCATGAGATCATTTCTTCAAAAATATTAAAGCACACTGTGCTCAAAAAGATATAAGTGAAGCACTAGAGCAATTCCATAGCTCAAAAAATTTAAGTGAAGCATAAAGAGCAATTCTAATAAATCATAGCATAATTTTGGCTCTCTCAAATAGGTGTGTCCAGCAAGGATACTTGTGACAAACTAAAAAGCAAAACAAGCAAAGACTCATATAATACAAGACGCTCCAAGCAAAACTCATGATATGTGACGAATAAAAAATATAGCTCCAAGTAAAATACCGATGGTCGTTAGAAGAAAGAGGGGATGCCTTCCGGGGCATCCCCAAGCTTAGTTGCTTGGTTCTCCTTGAATATTAACTTGGGGTGCCATGGGCCATCCCCAAGCTTAGGCTTTTCTTACTCCTTATTCCTTCATCCATCGAGATCTCACCCAAAACTTGAAAACTTCAATCACACAAAACCTAACAAAGCCTTCGTGAGATCCGTTAGTATAAGAAAACCAATCTTTACTTTAAGTACTATAGAAAACCCATTCAAATTTTGTTATTGCATTATATCTACTGTATTCTAAATTTGCCATGGCTTATACCCCCCGATACAATCCATAGAATCACCAAAATAAGCACACAATGCAAAGAAAACAGAATCTGTCAAAAATAGAACAGTCTGTAAAGACTCGAATTTTACTCATACTTCTGTAACTCCAAAAATTCTGAAAATTTTAGGACAACAGAGGCAATTTGTATATCAATGTTGTGTAAACAGTTCAGAATTTTTCGTCGCTTCTGTGAATTTAGACAATTATTTTACTGGACGCAAAAGTTTCTGTTTTTCAACAGGATCAAATCAACTATTACCAAAGCTATCCCAAAGGCTTTACTTGGCACAAACACTAATTAAAACATAAAAAAAACAATCATAACAGAGGCATAATTGTGCAAAAACTGAAGAACAGAAAGAAAAAGGCAAAAATAAATTTTATTCATTGGGTTGCCTCCCAACGAGCGCTATTGTTTTATGCCCCTAGCTAGGCATAATGCATAGATTCAAGTATTGTCATCTTTCTTCTTATTTTCCGTAGATGTGTTCTTGTCGGGAGGTTTTACAAAAATAACTTGAAACACATTATCCATAGAAATTTTAGCATTATCAAGTTGCCCATCTATGTATCCCCTTTGATTTCCGGCAACAATCCAAGAATATTGTTGATTAACATCATTGAAAGCTTGTTGCATTATATCTAAAACGGGGATTTCCTTTTTAGGATTCTTATAAAAAAATTTGGTTATTACCAAGCAAATGTCTCAACATGTAATCACTATTGTAAAGGATCTCATCTATTACCGGTTTTTCATGGCTGATGCCATAAAAAACAAAAATTTCCCTAGCTTCCCGCACTATGTGATCAAATTCATTCACAGGAACTTGGGTAGCTATCTTTTTAGCTTTAGGATCTTTTATAGATGGTAGCTCATAAAACAATCTTTGCAAGGTTGGGTGAGTACGGATAAATCTATTTTGAAGTTTCAGAACTAGTGCTGAAATAGCTTCCGCATAAGATTTAGTTCTTTTAAGTATAGGAGCATCATCAAGAGTCAAATTTTCAACACAATTGAAAAATTCTTGGATATGTGCTTTTCCCATAACGTTCCCTTGCCCCAAAACAAAAAATTTGGCATCCAGATTGCCAGATCGTCCAATTTTAGGAGTTAGGCCGTCATCTGTTTCTGCCATACCAAAGTCACTCATGGTGACAAGTTCAAGCAAATAAGAGATCTGACTAGAAAAACGGCGAACGAAAAAGAGGGCGAATAAAACAGCAAATTTTTGTGAAGTGAGGGGGATGAAAACGAGAGGCAAATGGCAAATAATGTAAATTGCAAGGAGATGAGATTTGTGATTAGGAACCTGATAGATGTTGATGATGTCTCCCCGGCAACAACGCCAGAAATTGACGAGTTGTCGGGAGACAATCTTGACTTGATCCTCCCCAGCAACGGCGCCAGAAATGCCTTTTGATGTCGCTTGAACTATGTCGTTATTTCCCCAAAGAGGAAGGGATGATGCAGCACGACTACGGTAGGTATTTCCCTCAGTTATGAAACCAAGGTATCAATCTAGTAGGAGAACCAAGCAACACTATGTAAATGGTACCTGCACACAAATAACAAATACTTGCAACCCGACGATTAGGAGGGGTTGTCAATCCCTCTACGGGTAAAAAGATAGATAAAATTGTGATCGATTGGATAAATAGATCTCAATAAAACGCGAAATAAAATAAATAGCAAAAAAGTACAGCAAGGTATTTTTGGGTTTTTCGAATAATAGATCTGAAAATAAAAGCGAATAAAAATAGATCTTGAAGCAAATATGATAAAGAATAGACCCGGGGGCCGTAGATTTCACTAGTGGCTTCTCCCGAGAAAATAGCATACGGTGGGTAAACAAATTACTGTTGGGCAATTAATAAAACTTCAAATAATTATGACGATATCCAGGCAATGATCATTATATAGGCATCACGTCCAAGATTAGTAGACCGACTCCTGCCTGCATCTACTACTATTACTTCACACATCGACCGCTATCCAGCATGCATCTAGTGTATTAAGTTCATGGAAAAACGGAGTAATGCAATAAGAACGATGACATGATGTAGACGAGATCTATTCATGTAGGAATAGCCCCCATCTTGTTATCCTTAATAGCAACGATACATGCGTGTCTTGCTGCCCCTTCTGTCACTGGGAAAGAACACCGCACGATCGAACCCATCACAAAGCACCTCTTCCCATGGCAAGAAAAATCGATCTAGTTGGCCTAACTAAACCAAAGATTTGAAGAAGAAATACGAGGCTATAAGTAATCATTCATAAAAGAGATCAAAGAACTCAAATAACTTTCATGGATATAGATCTGATCATAAACTCAAAGTTCATCGGATCCCAACAAACACACCGCAAAAAGAGTTACATCAAATAGATCTCCAAGAGACCATTGTATTGAGAATCAAAAAGAGAGAAGAAGCCATCTAGCTACTACCTACGGACCCGTAGGTCTACAATGAACTACTCACGCATCATTGGAGAGGCACCAATGAGGATGATGAACCCCTCTGTGATGGTGTCTAGATTGAATCTCGTGGTTCTGGAACTTGCGGTGGCTGGAATTGTGTTTCGTCGACTCCCTTAGGGTTTCTGGAATATTTGGGAATTTATAAGGCGAAGAGGCGGTGCGGGAGGCCACCGAGGTGGGCACAACCCACATGGGCATGCCTGGGCCCCCAGGCGCGCCCTGGTGGGTTGTGCTCCCCTCGGAGCCCCCCTCTGGTACTTTTTTGGCCCAACAGGTGTCTTCTGGTTCAGAAAAATTCTCCAAAAAGTTTCGCTGCATTTGGACTCCGTTTGGTAGTGATTTTCTGCGAAGTAAAAAACAAGCAAAAAACAGCAACTGGCACTGGGCACTATGTCAATAGGGTAGTCCCAAAAAATGATATAAAGTTGCTAAAAATGATTGTAAAACATCCAAGAATGATAATATAACAGCATGGAACAAGCAAAAATTATAGATACGTTGGAGACGTATCAAAGCCATCTAGCTACTGCCTACGGACCCGTAGGTCTGTGGTAAACTACTCACGCATCATCGGAGGAGCACCAATGAGGATGATGAACCCCTCTGTGATCGTGTTCTCCTCCGGGAAGGTGCCGGAATAGGGCTCTAGATTGGATCTCGTGGTTCTAGAACTTGCGGCGGCTGGAATTGTGTTTCGTCGACTCCCCTAGGGTTTCTGGAATATTTGGGTATTTATAGAGCCGAGAGGTGGTGGAAACGACTCCCATGGGCCCCACTACCCACCTGGGCGCGCTAGGGGCCTCTGGCGCGCCCTGGTGTCTTGTGGGCCCCATGTGCCTCCCCTCCTGCACTTCCTTGGCTCCCAAGTTATCTTCTGGGCAGGAAAAAATCTCCATAAAGTTTCGCTGCATTTGGACTCCGTTTGATATGGATATTCTGTGAAGTAAAAAACAAGCAAAAAACAGCAACTGGCACTGGGCACTATGTCAATAGGTTAGTCCCAAAAAATGATATAAAGTTGCTATAAAATGAATATAAAACATCCAAGAATGATAATATAACAGCATGTAACAATCAAAAATTATAGATACGTTGGAGACGTATCAGTAATAACTTCCCAAGCTATATATTTGCTCATTGAATTTGTTCCTTCCCGCATTTCTTCCACCGATAGTTGACATTGTTGAAATAAAAAAACTTCTTAAGAGAATTTAATTATTCCTCTAAAATTTAGAGTGACATCCCACAACGCATAACAATTATTCAGACATGATATTCCAAGCTAATTCCTCCCACTTACCCTAAGCATGTTAGTGTCCGGAGTTTCACTTGTAGTTTCCTTTGGGGTCGAGATTATATTCCAGTAATATTATCAACAATTCCACCCTTCATCATAAAAATAATAATTAGTTTCCAACTTCCCACAATTTTCCTTTTCCAAATAAAAAAACACCCTTTGATCCACTAAAATAACAATTACAAAATTCCTGGTATGTGCTTTGTAGTAATTACGAATTTCTAGCCAAAATAAAAAGACTTACTTCCATTCTACAGACCATAAGGAGTGACTGTGCTATATGAATGATATACACAAATGACAGCATATATGCAATGCTTCTTCCAAAAAATAACTGGCTAGTAAAAGTACGCAATTCCTCCATTTAATTTTGGAGTGTACGGTCTATTACAATGGTGCGTAGTTCCATGTTCTTTACATGTTCAATTGATATATTCCTAAAGTGTACTTCCCCCACCAATCAGCTGTTAAAACTTTGAAATCTTTTAATCAACTAATTTTCCACTTCAACACAAAATATGATAAGCACAATAAAACATTCCGACTTGTATTTTTAAATAGTATAAACATAACCATATCAGGTGCAATCATCAATGAATGAGATAAAATAAATAATCAGACCTGTAGTGGGAGTGTAAAAAAGTACCATAAGTATATCCAAATAAATAACAATGTGACGCCTTTTTTTACCTTCCACCTTCATAAAAAAAGGTGTATGATAAAAGACATCATATATATATATATGTGCTTCACATGTACCATAGTCCTTCCACTAAAGTTTAAAATTACAGAACCAACAAGCCTCTTGATACTGTTCCAAGATATGTCACAACGTCGTGGATGATATAACTAATATGATTCCAAGCATGTGTTCCCATTATTAATATTCCTCTCTATGGAGTTATCTTCACCAAATAAACAATCTGGGTTGCCAACTTCCAATGGACCATAAAAAAAGATGAGTCCATTGTGTGAAATTTCGTAATGCACTGATTTTATCATTGAGCAATATTTCCACTCTTCCTTTTCCAAATAGTATGACATAGTCAATAGATTCCAAGATAGAACAATAAATTAAATCCATTCTCATTGAAGTTGAATAGCCTGTCCTATAACAATAATAGTTTTCCTCCACAAGGGAGTTTCATGGCAAAATTTCCAATTCCAAAGTGTATAAGATATAGCAGCAATGACAAAGCACAGAAATATATATAATTTCCTTTGGAACTGTTATGTACTATTAAAGTTGCCATTGTATTCCAACAATATATGATGTATATAAACAAACACCATAATCCAACTAGTTCAAATAAATATTAACAGTACAAATATTATCATTGGACATACAGACAAAATGAAGAGCAAATTTCCTTATCTTAGGAGTGACACTTATATTCCTCCATACACAAGTGATGCTCCATAATAACACTTCTCTGAAAACCCTTTTCAAGTTATGCACAATTTTCCTTACAATATTTCCGCCATGACAATTTTCAATATGTAATCATTTCCTTCATGCAATCCATCCACACATTTAATCCGGAGTCCTCCTCAACTTCTTCCAAGGAGTAGATGTATTTTCCTTGTTATGACGTACATAAAATAGATTAGCAATCAAACAAGTTAGTCTGTTAATCAACGAAAAAAGAGTCTGTTAATCAACGATAAATAAATTAATATATACTAGTTGGGATTTTTGTAATTAGCATCCCTTCCCTTGTAGCACGCATGCACAAGTGCATGTGGATTTTTCGGATGGCCGGTTGGTCGTGCAGTTGGCTAGATGGTAGGCCTAATAAACAACAGAAAAAAATTCCTTCTTCTTCCTTCAACTAATGTCTTGAAATTCCTATAATTTTCAGAGGGATATACTGTTCTTGATGATGTAGGTAGCAGCGGCAGCAGGCGTGGGCAAGTTTCCGAGCAGCTAACTCATTCGGCTTGGCAAGTTGTCGAGTGCAGATTTTGGAGCAGGGGCAATCTCATCAGGGCGGAGGACTTGGCAATTATATGGCTACGTACGCACGCTGTCGGAGGCGCCGGATTCCGCCGTGGGCTAGATTCCGAAGCAAGGCATCGGCAGCGATGCGCATGTACGTAGGTCTGATTGATTTTTGCAGCAGTACAACTCGTACTTACTCGAGCTAGCTGTGGACATTGATTGATCCTTTTCATCAACACATGTACGCACCAGCATGGATCGATCTGAAATTTTCTTCTTCTTTCCTTCTCTTTCCTATTCGAACTCGAGGTTCAATTCATATTTTCGTGGAGCTAGACCACGTGAAGCCTGCAAAGCTGCACGTAGATTCGTCTTCCTCAATTGGCGTGTACTAATGCTTCCGGCGAATAATTAATTAGGTGCAACCATCGTCTGTGAACAGAACAAACGAGCCTGATTTTGATCCAGAACACACGCTTCGGTGTCAGGGCAGCAGCCATCATCGCAGCACGGTAGCATGCTATCTAAATAGCGGGCGACAAGGGTTGTGATGCATGTGCGTGGCAATCTTGCGGCGGCGGATCGACGCGCGACCGGCGGCAGAGTGCGCAACCGATCTGGGTTACGAGCGATGACCACATTGGCAGAGTTGCACAACGGATTAGGATCGTGGCGGTGACAGTCCAACCTTAGCTCCGATCATAGTTGCCGGGATCGGGGAACGAGGCAGCGACCCTCGTACCGGGTTCGTCGTCCCGAATCGAGGGTCGGGGTCGACGTGGGGAACGCCCAGATTCGATGGCGGGGACGCGACCCCATTCGCTAGAATACGAACCACTTCAGCGACACCAAAAATCGAAACACTGGATCTCGATTCCAATTTACCATCGCAAACAGAAAAGGGAGGATTGAATCGTTGGGACGCTGAGATTTACCAGGAGAGGAGTCCATGGCGTCCAGCTTCCACCGGCGTGAACATGGTACCATCAGGGCTTCATGCAGCCGTTGTGGTGCTTCCTCACCGCGCCGCTGATCCTGACCAAGTACGAGCTGGTGCGGCGCCGGGAGTCTCGTCGGCGGGGCGGCGCCTTCGGGCAGGGTGAGGGCCGGCGTCGCCGTAGAGCTCGACTTGCTCACGGAAAGGAGCAACCTCTGGGACGCGCCAGCCGAGATCATGCAATTCATCCGCGGATATCGCGTGCGTTCCGCACACTCACGAGGCTCGCACTTTCTTTTATTGTATTTCGATGTTTCACACTTTCCACGGTTGTGAAAAAACAGCCATGTAAGGTAACGTGGATAACGGGCTTACCAGTATAATGGAATCAATCAATTATATCCTTTTTTTGTCGCTGTGATTCCTTTAGATATCCTAACTAATAGGAGTAATAACTAATGCACCTCTCGCGTTCCTCGACGAGTCATATTGTTCCGGGTTCATCGTTCCCAAATTGACCGGGTCACGTTCCACCTATCAACCAGTTCGCTCGAAAGATGTATACCCCCATCGTTCCCTGCTATTGGCCACCTAGCAATCCTCGACCCTCGTTCCTGTCCCTCAACCCCATCGTCCCGGGAACTTGGCAACTATGACTCCGATGCCAATGTTAGAAGGTTTCTGGTCTACCCTCAATTACTCTGCACTTATTCGTGGTGCCGCTCACAATTCGCATATCTGAGAATAGGGGGTAGGGACCTTCTTATACTGCCTTTACAGAGAGTCTACCTCTTATACAGATAAGATTCCTAGTCATTACAACTTGATTCCGGGATAGAGTCCAGATCAAATTACCAACCACGATCATATTAACAGGTTCTACCCGTTATGTCTCCGGAACACGCTGATACGTCTCCTACGTATTTATAATTTTTAATTATTCCATGCTATTATATTATTCATCTTGGATGTTTTATATGCATTAATATGCTAATTTATATTATTTTTTGGGACTAATCTATTAACCTAGGGTCAGTTGCTGTTTTTTTTCTTCTTTTTGTCTTTTACAGAAAATCAATACCAAACGGAGTCCAAACGGAACGAAACTTTTTGAGAATTTTTCTTGGACCAGAAGACAACCACGAAGCTTTGGGAGGAGGCCAGAGAAGCCAATAGAGGGCCACAAACCCTAGAGGCACGCCCCAAGGGGAGCGTGCCCCCTAGGCTTGTGGGCCCCTCCAGACTCCCCTAACCCTAATCTCAGCTCCATAAATACCCAAATATTCCCCTTATACCAGAGGGCACACCAAAAATACTTTTCCGCCGCTGCAAACTTTTGTTCTCGTGAGATCCCATCTTAGAGCCTTTTCCAGCACTCTGCCGGAGCGGGATTCGATCACGGAGGGCCTCTACATCAACCTTGCTGCCCTTCCGATGATGTGTGCGTAGTTTACCATACACCTACAGGTCCATAGCTAGTAGCTAGATGGCTTCTTCTCTCTCTTTGATCTTCAATACAATGTTCTCCTCGATGTTCTTGGAGATCTATTCGATGTAATCTTCTTTTGCGGTGTGTTTGTTGAGATCCGATGAATTGTGGATTTATGATCAGATTATCTATGAATATTATTTTAGTCTTCTTTGAACTCTTTTATGCATGATTAAAATATCTTTGTATTTCTCTCTGATTTATTGATTTGGTTTGGCCAACTAGATTGATCTATCTTGCAATGGGAGAGGTGCTTTGTTTTGGGTTCAATCTTGCGGTGTCCTCACCTAGTGACAGTAGGGGTAGCGACGCACGTATTTGTATTATTATCATTAAGGATAAAAAGATGGGGTTTTTACCATATTGCTTGGATCTATCCATCTACATCATGTCATCTTGCTTAAGGCGTTACTCCGTTCTTATTAACTTAATACACTAGATGCATGCTGGATAGCGGTCGATGTGTGGAGTAATAGTAGTAAATGCAGACAGGAGTCGGTCTACTTGTCACGGATGTGATGCCTATATTCATGATCATTGCCTTGGATATTGTCATAACTATGCGCTTTTCTATCAATTGCTCAACAGTTATTTGTTTACCCATCGTATGCGTTCTTTTAAGAGAGAAGCCTCTAGTGAAACCTATGGCCCCCGGGTCTATTTTCTATCATATTATTTTCAGATCTATAAAACCAAAAACCCAAAAATACTTTGCTGCAATTTATTTATATTTACTTTATTTTACACTTTTATTTATCATTTATATCAATCTCTATTAGATCTAACTTTTGCTAGTGACCGTGAAGGGATTGACAACCTCTTTTTCGTGTTGTGTGCAAGTGTTTGTTAGTTTGTGCAGGTGCATCCATTGGAGACTTGTGTGTTCCTCCTAATGGATTGATACCTTGGTTCTTAACCGTGGGAAGTATTTATCTCTACTTTGCTGCAACACACTTTCCTCTTCAAGGGAAAAATCAACGCAAGCTCAAGAAGTAGTAGGAAGAATTTCTGGCGCCGTTGCCACAATGATATGTGTTTTGCTCGGAGCGTCTTCTATTATATGAGTCTTTGCTTTTTAGTTTGCCACAATCATCATTGCTGTACACACCTTTTGAGGAGGACACACATTAATCGTTAAATTTATTAGAATACTCTATGTGCTTCAGTTATATCTTTTGAGCTAGGTAGTTGCTCTAGTGCTTCACTTATATCTTTTTAGAGCACGGCGGTGGTTTTATTCTAAAGAAATTTATGAACACTCATGCTTCACTTATATTATTTTGAGAGTCTTAAAAATAGTAAGACAATTTTCTTAGGTTATGAATTTGCTCCTAATATGATGGGTATTCAAGAGAGATATAATAAAAACTTTCATGAAGATCATTGAATATATGAAAAGTTTGATTCCTTGCATTTGTTTTGAGATATGAAGATGGTGATATTAGAGTCATGCTAGTTGGTAATTGTGAATTAGTAAAAATATTTGTGTTAAGTTGTGATTCCCGAAGCATGCACGTATGGTCTCTCGTTATGCGATGAAGTTAGAGCATGATTTATTTTTTATTGTCTTCCTTATGAGTGGCGGTCGGGGATGAGCGATGGTCTTTTCCTACCAATCTATCCCCCTAGGAGCATGCATATTAGTACTTTGTTTCGAGGGCTAATAAATTTTTACAATAACTATGTGAGTACTTTATGACTAATGTTGAGCCCATGGATTATACACACTCTCACCCTTCCATCTTTGCTAGCCTCTCTAGTACCACGCAACTTTCGGTGGTGCATTAAACCCACCATATACCTTCCTCAAAACAGCCACCATGCAAATTCCATCGTTCCGTTTATTATGACACACACCATCATTTTCATATTGCTTTGCATGATCATATAGTTGGCATAGTATTTGTGGCTTGGCCACCGTTCATATTTTTTATGCATGTCACGCTAGATCATTGCACATCCCAGTACACCGCCGGAGGCATTCATATAGAGTCATATTTTTGTTCTAGAATTGAGTGGTAATTCTTGAGTTGTAAGTAAATGAAAGTGTGATGATCATCATTATTAGAGCATTGTCCTATGTGAGGAAAGGATGATGGAGACTATGATTCCCTCACAAGTCGGGATGAGACTCCGGACTTAGAAAAAGAGGCCAAAGAGCCCAAAAAGAAAAAAAAGGGGGGGGAAAGAAAAAAAGAAAAAAGAAAAAAGAAAAAATGAGAGAAAAAGAGAGAAGGGACAATGTTACTATCATTTTTCCACACTTGTGCTTCAAAGTAGCACCATGTTCTTCATATAGAGAGTCTCCTATGTTATCACTTTCATATATTACTAGTGGGAATTTTTCATTATAGAACTTGGCTTGTATATTCCAATGATGAGCTACCTCAAATTGCCCTAGGTCTTCGTGAGCAAGCGAGTTGGATGCACACCTACTTAGTTTTCTTTTGAGCTTTCATACACTTATAGCTCTAGTGCATCCGTTGCATTGCAATCCCTACTCACTTGCACCAATATCAATTGATGGGCATCTACATAGCCTATTAATTTGCCTAGTTGGTGTGAGAATTTCTCTCTCCTTTTCGTCAACCTCCACCATCATATTCTATTCCACTACTGGAATCAGCTTCTTTGCCATCCGCCATGGCGGACGGCAAAGGCATGGATCACGGACGGCAAACATCTTTGCCGTCCGCCAGCAGACGGCAAACTTTTCGGCTGAACACGTGCCAGCAAAGGCCTTCTTTGCCGTTCGCTTCCTGGAAACGGACGGCAAAGGATTGTGCCGTCCGCCATCTGAGGCCAGCAGATGGCAAAGACAACGGACGGCAGTGCGGTGGCGTGAGAGCCGTTAGGGGGTTAACGGCGCTCCTTGCCGTCTGCCAGCGGACGGCAAAGAGTCAAAGCTCTTTGCCGTCCGCTGACAGACGGCAAACAGCTCAGCTAGGCAGTACTGAGAAGCTGCCATGTGGCCAGCTATGCCGTCCGCTGGCAGACGGCAAAGTGATTTGAATCTTTGTCGTCCGCAGGCAGACGGCAAAGTGACCAAATAGGCAGCCAGTGTTCCCAGGTTTCACAGGTAGCTGCCACGTGTCCTCTTTGCCGTCTGCTAGCGGACGGCAAAGCTCTTTGCCATCCGCTAGCAGACGGCAAAGAGGCTATGTATCCCCTGTTTTTATTTGAATCCATTTAATTTGACAGGGTTTCAAACACAGATATACATATATATATATATTTTTTTTCATAGGCACACACAGATATACATATATGATGTATCCAACACACAGATATACATATACATATCTATCTCCATCCATGACAACATACATATATACATAAGAAACATAGTTCCATCCATATATACATATTACATATCACAATGTTCATCCAACACATTGTTTCATGCATCCATATAACAAGTTCCACATTTTTCATCGATACAAACGAAAAAAAGATAAGGGAAACAAGCACTCCATGCATCCATGCAAGCTTCCATATAGTGAATTAAAATCTTAAAATGGAAACAAGAAAGTTAGAAGAAGAAGACTAGAATCAGAAGAAGAAGAAGAAAATGAAAAGAAAAGAAAATGAAGAAGAAGAAGAAGTAAGCATACTTAGGTAAATGGAGCTAACCTAGCTATTGTGCCATTTTTTAGTGAACTAAGCTATAATAGCCATTTTTTATATAACTTAGAGCTAACTTCATTTTGGAGAAGAAGAAGAAAACTAGAAGAAAGAAGAAGAAGAAGAAGAAGAAGAAGAAGAAGAAGAAAAGACTTAGTCTTCTCCTTCTTCTTTTCTCTTCTTTCTTGTTCTTCTTCTCTTTCTTCTCTATTCCTTCTTTTCCTTCCTCTTCTTGGATTTTCTTCATCTTATTATGTCATTGTGGGACTAAAAAGATAAATTATGTCATAAATGACTAAATAGCTAAATAAGACGAAAAATGCCATTTTGTGAGCTTACCTAGCTAATTATGCCATTTTTTACCTAACTAACATATTATAGATATAACTTAGAGCTACTTCATTTGGAGAAGAAAAGAAAAGAAGAAAACTGAGAAGAGAAGAAGAAGAAGAAAAAAGAAGAGAAGAAGACAGAAGAAAGAAGAAGAAGAAGAACTTCTTCTTCTTCTTCTTCTTCTTCTTCTTCTTTTCTTCCATCTTCCTTCTTTTCTTCCTCTTCCTTGATTTCTTCATCTTATTATGTCATTTGTGGACTAAATAGGCTAAATTATGTCATAAATGGACTAAATAGGCTATAAAAGAAAAAATTGCCATTTTTTGAGCTTACCTAGCTAATTATGGGCCATTTTTACCTAACTAAGCATATTATGGCCTTTTTTATCTAACTTAGAGCTAACTTCATTTTGGAGAAGAAGAAGAAGAAGAAGAAGAAAACTAGAAGAAGAAGAAGAAGAAGAAGAAGAAGAAGAAGAAGGAGAAGAAGAAGACTAGAAGAAGAAGAAGAAGATCTTCTTCTAGATCTTCTTCTTCTTCTTCTAGTCTTCTTCTTCTTCTCCATCTTCTTCTTCTTTTCTTTCTATTCATTCTTTCCTTCCTCTTCCTTGATTTTCTTCATCTTATTATGTCATTTGTGGACTAAATAGGCTAAATTATGTCATAAATGGACTAAACACGCTAATTAAGAAGAAAAATACCGTTATCACGGAGATGTAGGAATGGTCGGGGCTGCGCCAGTGCCAGACGGAGGTGAAGGACCGGTCGGGGTTCCGGCATTGGCAGAAGGAGTGGTCGATGCTTGTCGGGAGCCATGCTGCACCAAAGATCATTTCCCATAATGTCTCGTTAGCAAGTTCGCAAACTGAAATGTGAATAGTAGTAAGCAACGACCATTCAAATCAAACTCACCGTGATCGCCGGAACAATCTGGGGCATCGGCGGAGGGGCCTGACCGTTTTTCTCGCACAAGCTCTACATATTTGGTTGTCACGAGTCAGTCATATTAGATAGTAATGCGAACATTACGTGCATGATTGGGCTAATATGCACGAGAAACGTACCACGATGAGCTCGTATAGGGCCCGGTTAGCGCTGTCGTTCCGGCTCCTCTCCTCCTCCAACAGCTTAGTCGTCTTCTCCTCCATCTCCCTCTCCCTCTCCACCGCCTCCCTTTGTGCCTCCCTTTTTGCCTCCTCCAGAAGCTCCTTCGTCTTCAATCTCTCTTTATCAACAATAGCCTGCAACACACCACTCCTCGTTAGCATTGTAATCATCGACGGACGCACACACAATGTAATGGAGGAAAGGTGAGAGAGTCCGTATAACTAACCGCCATGGCGATCTCCGCGGGCCGTGCACGAGGCGTTATCTCAGGATCAGAGCTACTCAGGCGCTTCTTGATCTGCGGGAGAGTCTTAGGACAACGTATCAGTCCATCACCAATGGCTAGAGAGCCATGGGACCTCCCGCCACCAGATATCATCACTAGCTCTGTATCAAAAGGATCCTGCTCGGGTTAAAGTCCTCCCCTTTCCTTGCCTTCCCCTCGTGTCTGTACTTCACAAGCTTGTGGTGGGAGGTCTTGTTGGTGAAGTTCTCTGGATCATCTAGGTCAGACTCCATGAATGGCTTGGCCTTCTTGTACGGGGCCATATGGGCCATGCCATAGAGGTCGAACAGACCTGGCACAGGCTTCTTGTGGTGGTGCGCCTGAGAGAGAGGAACAAAATATTAGTTAAGGGCTGAAGCTAGCATGAAGAATGATATTGCTATGTAAATAGGTCATTTTGGAGCTAAGAAAGGTTATTATGTCATTTTCGAGGAAAATAAGTTAAGTTTAGGTCATTTTCGAGGTAACCAAGATTATTATGCCATTTTTGACCAAAGTATGCTAATTATGTCATTATTGAGCTATCCAAGGTTAGTATGTCATTTTAGAGCTAACTATAGCATATTTAGGCATTCTGTAGAGCTATCTAAGGTTATTATGTCATTTTAGAGCTAATTATGTCATGAATGAACTAGCTAAGATTAGTTTAGGTCGTTATTGAGCGATCGAAGGTAGTTATGCCATTTTTTAACTGACTAAAGCATATTAAGTCATTTTATAGAGCTATCTAAGGTTATTATGTCATTTTAGAGCTAAATATGTCATAAATGAACTATCTAGCATGAAGAATGAATTGCATGAATCATGTAGCAAACCACATACCCAGTTATCCCCGTACTCAAACAGGTTGGAGCTCCCTTGATGGTGTGGCGCACCTTCCATTTGGTCGCGCTTATCCATGGCCCTTTGGTGTTCGACTTTCCATTGGGCAGAGCACCACGCATCCACCAACGCCTCCCAACAGTCCATCTTATCCACACACCATCTCGGGGGCACCTAAGTGAGTCAAGAGAAATTTCAGCACTACGCCTACGAATCAAATCAAGAAAACTAAGTTCAAGGCCTTAAGAATAGGTAATTACCTTCATGTACTTCTCCTTACTTAGAAACTTGCCGCGACACTTCTGCTTGCCCCTCCTAATACCCTTCGAGGCGTAGTAGTCTCGAACGGCCTGCACCCGAGCCTCGTGCCTTAAGTTCTGAAGTAGGCGCTTGCACTCGTTTTCGACAACCATACACGCGGCCTCCTGCTCTCCCTCTAAAACCCTGTAGAAGGTCTGCAATCAAACAAGACAACACTGATTAGTACAATCACTAGGTAATGTTGATTTTTAATTCCGTAAAGGAGAAATTACCCAAAACCGACGGAACACAATGTCGGCCACCGTCTCGCACAAGACACCGTCGACCCTCTCCTCCGGCGGGGCCGGGGCAACCGAGTACAGCTCCCAGGTCAGTGCTAGCTGTGGAACCTGACCCTCACCGGGCAACGTGACCCACCCAGGGAAGTGCTGCCGGCAAAGCACACCAAGGACCTGGTTGGGCCTACGGGAACCACGGGGGCGTACCCAGCCCCTGCAGTATGACAAGGCCAACGCATTAGATATTAATTTGAAGGAACATGAAGGAAAATGTTAAAAAATAGTAAATGCACTTACTTCAACCCTTTAGGCGCAATCAACCACCTCTGGTCGGGGGTCATCGGCACATGCGGGAGCTTTGTACAGCCACGCTTGTAGACCTTCTTGCCCTTCTCAACCAGCTCGTCGTCGCTGTAGCTATCTTCTGAAAAGGTGTCCTCGCTACCATCCTCCGAGCCACTAGCCTCCGGAGTCTCGTGGGAAGAAGACTCCGGGATCGGAGTCTTCTGGGACGAAGACTCCGGGACCTGGGACGAAGACCCCGTGACCGGAGTCTTCTGGGACGAAGACTCTAGGACCGGACTCACATGGGGCGAAGGGTCGGCGACCCGAGTCTGGTGGGGCGAAGGATCAGCGACCGGAGGCTCATGGACCGGAGTTCGAGGGTCCACGTAAGACGGAGCACTCCTGTGGTCGGGTGAATCAGCTGAGGGTGGCGGCGAGGAACGCGTAGCAGCCTTCCTACCTCTCCCACTGCCACGTCCACCTCTACCAGCCTTCTTCGTCCTCCCCCGACCTCTCCCAGCCATAGAAGAAGCGCCCACCGCAGCTGTCTGCATACCATCCTGCACCGCTCTCCGGAGGGGCTGCGCTGCAATAATGCAACCACCCCTCCCAGTAGCGCTCGCAGGAGGCTCGGGGTGCTCTGGACCCTTGCCCACCATCCTGTCAACACCTGCAATGAAAAAAAGTAAACGAAATTAGTACAACATAAAAAAATTGGACCTGACATGAACATAATAATATGTATATAATTTAAGTGTATCATAATCATGAACATAATAAAAATACACCCGATCAACACAAATATATATGGGGTCGGGGTGTGGTGTCAGGGTGTCGGGGTCGTGGGTGTCCAGGGTGTCGGTTCCGGGTCGGGGTGTGGTCCAGGGGTTGTGTGCGGGGTCCGGTGGGCGGGGTACGGGTGGGTGTGGTGTCAGGTGTCGGTGGTCGGGTGTCAGGTGTCGGGGTGTCAGGTGGTCGGGTGGTCGGGGTCGGGTGCGGTGTCAGGGTGTCGGGGTGTCGGTCGGGGTGTCGTGGCCGGTGTCGTGTCGGGGTCGGGGGGTTCGGGGTCGGGGTCGGGGTTTGGGTCGGGGTGTGGTGTCGTGGTGTCGGTTGTCGGGGGTCGGGGTCGGGGTGGTGGTGTCGGTTGGGTCGTGTCGGTGGGGTGTCGTGCCGAGGTGTCGAGGTGTCGGTGTCGGGGGTCGGGTCGGGGTCGGGGTATCTTTTTTCCTTTTCTTCTCTTTCTTCTCCTCCTCTCCTCTTTCTTCCTATCTTCTTCCTCTTCTCCTCCACTTCTCTTTCTTCTCTATCTTCTTCTTCTTTTTCTTCTTCTTTCTCTCTTCTTCTTCTTCTTTCTTCTCCTCTCCTCCTCCTCCTCCTCCTCCTCTTTCTTCTTCTTCTTCTTCATTCTTCTTCTTCTTCTTCTTCTTCTTCTTCTTCTCCTTTTTCCTCTTCTTCTTCCTTTCTTCTTCTTCTTCTCCTCCTCCTGTTCCTCCTCCTCCTTCTACTTCTTCTTCATAACTACTGAAACTATCTAAAATACACCATAGAACTAAAATAAACTAAAACTAAAACAAACATCTCAAATCAAACTAAACTAAAATAAACTAAAACTATCTAAAATAAACTAAACTAAAACTAACCAACTACACCTAAAACTATAACAAACGAAACTAAAACTAAAAGAACAAAAGAACTAATGTAACAAAACAAAAGGGAGAGCTTCACCTGGTGGAGTGGCTGTCACGGCTGCGGCGGCCGCTTGAGGAGCGGCGAGCCCGGCGGAGGGGGAGGCCGGACGGCCGCGCGGGTACCGGGGCGGGACGGCCGCGGCGAGACGGGGGCGGGGACGGCCGCGGGCGGCGCTCGACTGGAAGAGCGGCGGGGGCCCGTGGAGGTCGGGCTGGGAGGGGTTGTCGGCGGCGCCGGCTATGTCGGACTTGGCGTCGCGGCGGCTGCGGGCCGGTGTGTGTTTGTGGGAGGCGACGAGGGGAGGGGGCGGGGCGACGTGGAAGGGGCGGCGGGGGTGCGGTGGAGGCCGGGGGGCGCAGGGGAGGGGTGCGGGGCGGCGGGTCGGCCGGCTACGGCAGACGGGGTCGGCGGCGCGGGTGTGGGTGGGGAGGAATGAGAGAGTGGAGAAAAGAGAGGGGGGCGGGACGGCCGTTAACGTACCCGCCTCTTTGCCGTCAGCCAACGGTCGGCAAAGTTTCTTTGCCGTCCGCTTGCGGACGGCAAAGAGGTGGGGCCGGTGGGCTTGAGTTGGTTAAACAATAACTGGACCCACCCACCTCTTTGCCGTCTGCTAGCGGACGACAAAGATTCTTTGCCGTCAGCCAGTCGACGGCAAAGAACAGGCTGATGGCAAAGACTTTGTTTGCCATCAGCCACATCTTTGCCGTCCATTTTCTTGTGGCTGACGGCAAAGACCTTATTTGCCGTCAGCAAGCGGACGGCAAAGAATTAGCAGACGGCAAAGAAGTGGATTCCAGTAGTGTTTCACCCATAGTGTTATATCCATGGCTCACGCTCATGTATTGCGTGAAAGTTGAAAAAGCTTGAGAACATTAAAAGTATGAAACAATTGCTTGGCTTGTCATCGGGGTTGTGCATGATAAATACTTTGTGCGATGAAGATAGAGCATGACAAGATTATATGATTTTGTAGGGATAAATTTCTTTAGCCATGATATTTTGAAAATCCATGATTGCTTTATTAGTATGCTTGAAGTATTATTGTTCTTATGTCAATATTAAACTTTTGTTTTTAATCTTATGGATCTGAATATTCATACCACAATAACAAAGATTACTTGATAAACATGTTAGGTAGCACCACATCAAAAATTCTGTTTTTATCATTTACCTACTTGAGGACGAGAATGAATTAGGCTTGGGTATGCTTGATACGTCTCCAACTTATCTATAATTTTTCATTGTTTCATGCTATTATATTATCCATCTTGGATGTTTTATATGCATTAATATGCTATTTTATATCATTTTTTGGGACTAACCTGTTAACATAGTGCCCTGTGCTAGTTGCTGTTTTTTCCTTATTTTTGTCTTTTCCAGAAAATCAATACCAAACGGAGTCCAAAGGAACAAAACTTTTTGAGGATTTTTTATGGACCAGAAGACAACCATGAAGCTTCGGGAGGAGTCCATAGGAGCCACGAGAGGGCCACAAGCCCTAGAGGCGCGCCCCCAGGCTTGTGGGCCCCTCGGGACTCCCCTAACCCTAATCTCAGCTCCATAAATACCCAAATATTCCCCGTGTACCAGAGGGCACACCAAAAATACTTTTTCGCCGCCGCAAGCTTCTGTTCTCGTGAGATCCCATCTTGGGACCTTTTCCGGCACTCTGCCAGATGGGGGTTCGATCACGGAGGGCCTCTACACCAACCTTGCTGCTCTTTTGATGATGTGTGAGTAGTTTACCACAGACCTACGGGTCCATAGCTAGTAGCTAGATGGCTTCTTCTCTCTCTTTGATCTTCAATACAATGTTCTCCTTGATGTTCTTGGAAATCTATTCGATGTAATCTTCGTTTGCGGTGTGTTTGTTGAGATCCGATGAATTGTGGGTTTATGATCAGATTATCTATGAATATTATTTGAGTCTTCTCTGAACTCTTTTATGAATGATTAAGATAGCTTTGTATTTCTCTCCGATCTATTGATTTGGTTTGGCCAAATAGATTGATCTATCTTGCAATGGGAGAGGTGCTTTGTTTTGGGTTCAATCTTGCGGTGTCCTTACCCAATGACAGTAGGGGTAGTAAGGCACGTATTTGTATTGTTATCATTAAGGATAAAAAGATGGAGTTCTTACCATATTGCTTGGATATATCCCTCTACATCATGTGATCTTACTTAAGGCGTTACTCCGTTCTTTTTAACTTAATACACTAGATGCATGTTGGATAGCGGTCGATGTGTGGAGTAATAGTAGTAGATGCAGGCAGGAGTCGGTCTACTTGTCACGGACGTGATGCCTATATTCATGATCATTGCCTTGGATGTGGTCATAACTATGCGCTTTTCTATCAATTGCTCAACAGTAATTTGTTTACCCACCGTATGCGTTATTTCAAGAGAGAAGCCTCTAGTGAAACCTATGGCCCCCGGGTCTATTTTCTATCATATTATTTTCAAATCTATAAAACCAAAAAACCAAAAATACCTTGTTGCAATTTATTTATATTTACTTTATTTTACACTTTTATTTATCTTTTATACCAATCTCTATTAGATCTCACTCTTGCTAGTGACTGTGAAAGGATTGACAACCATTTTTTCGCATTGTGTGCAGGTGTTTGTTAGTTTGTGTAGGTGCATCTATTGGAGACTTGTGTGTTTCTCCTACTGGATTGATACCTTGGTTCTTAACTGAGGAAAATACTTATCTCTACTTTGCTGCATCACCCTTTCCTCATCAAGGAAAAAAATCAACGCAAGCTCAAGAAGTAGCACACGCGCTTGTGAGCAACGCGCCATAATAGTGTGTAACTTCCTCTAATTACGTAGATCAACATTAGGACTGTAATCTAACTATACGATCTAGCTCCTTCCAATCATGAGTGTACCCGGGTAGTCTTTCCAATATAAATAGTATATTGTATTCCACTGATAATCGACCAGCTTTCTTAAGCATATTATTTAAGTACAGTCCAACAAGTAACAATTTTATTCTAAACATGTAAAGCAATTCCATGTATAAATACATGTATAATTCCATAATGAATTTTTTTCGAATATTAGTAATTTCTAGTAATTTGAATATAGTTGCAGGACACATAATTCCAACAGGACAGCATCCAGGCGCCCTCCTCACGCCACTGCTGGCGTGCCGTGTCGAAGGGATGGGTGCCCCGGAGGCGCACGGAGATCCAAACGCGGGCGCCGTCAATGAAGTAGGCCCTGACTTCCTCCCTCTAGCCGCGGGCGAGGCCGGGCGGGTTAGGAAGGGCGCTCCAGAGCTGCTGCTACAGAGCCTCGAACCAGGGTCCCCAGCGGGGGACGTCCAGGAGCGAGTGGACGGACATGCCAAAGAACATACGATCTCCGACCGGGACGAGGAACATGTAGTGCTTGACGGAGCGCATCTCTAGCCCGGGGGAGACGCCGCCATCGCCGGCGTCGTTGATCAGGGTCCGGCCACAAGCAGCGTAGTTAATGGCGATGATGACGTCACAGACGCGGAAGTGGCGAACGCCAAGCGCTCAAAGTTGTCGACTTGCTTGAAGCACGCGACGACCTCGGGTTGGGCATGGGGTTCTTCTTCCTCCGGCTGGGATGTGGAGGAGGAGAAGAGATGCTTGAGATTGAGCTTGAAGATGAGGTTGCCTACCTCGCTGGAGTCTTGAGCCACTGCTACTTTTGAGCTTGCGTTGGTTTTCGCTTAAAGAGAAAGGGGTGATGCAACAAAATAGAGATAAGTATTTTCCTCGGTTAAGAACCAAGGTATCAATCCAGTAGGAGGAACACAGAAGACTTCAATAATTGCACCTACACAAACAAACAAATACTTGCACCCAACGCGATAAAGGGGTTGTCAATTCCTCCACGATTACTTGCATGGATGAGATCTGGTAGTGACAGATATAAAAGATAAGTAAAAGTGTGAAATAAAATAAAAGTAAATAAATTACAGCAAGGTATTTTTGTGTTTTTTATTTTATAGATATGAAAATAATAAGATAAAAGATAGACCCCGGGGACCATAGTTTTCACTAGAGGCTTCTCTCTTGAAATAAAGCATACGGTGGTGGGTAAACAAATTACTATTGAGCAATTGATAGAAAAGCGCATAGTTATGACGATATCCAAGGCAATAATCATGAATATAGACATCACGTTTGTGACAAGTAGACCGACTCCTGCCTGCAACTACTACTATTACTCCACACATTGACCGCTATCCAGCATGCATCTAGTGTATTAAGTTAACAAGAGCGGAGTAACGCCTTAAGCAAGATGACATGATGTAGAGGGATAGATCCAAGCAATATGATAAAAAACCCCATCTTTTTATTCTTAATGGCAATAATACAAATACATGCCTCGCTACCCCTACTGTCACTAGGTGAGGACATCGCAAGATTGAACCCAAAACAAAGCACCTCTCCCATTGCAAGATAGATCAATCTAGTTGGCCAAATCAAATCAATAGATCGGAAAGAAATACAAAGCTATATAAATCATGCATAAAAGAGTTCAGAGAAGACTCAAATAATATTCATAGATAATCTGATCATAAACCCACAATTCATCGGATCTCAACAAACGCACCGCAAAAGAAGATTACATAGAATAGATCTCCAAGAACATCAAGAAGAACATTGTATTGAAGATCAAAGAGAGGGAAGAAGCCATCTAGCTACTAGTTATGGACCCGTAGGTCTGTGGTAAACTAGTCACACATCATCGAAAGGGCAGCAAGGTTGATGTAGAAGCTCTCCGTGGTCAAATCCCCCTCCGACAGAGTACCAAAAAAGGTCTCCAGATGGGATCTCACGAAGACAGAAACTTGCGGCGGCGGAAAAGTATTTTTGGTGTGCCTTATGGTCTACAGGGAATATTTGGGTATTCATAGAAGAAAAATTATGGTTGGAAGTGCCACGGGGGGCCTACAAGCTTGGGGGGCGCCCCCCCCCCCCCCCAGGGCTCACCCTCCGAGCTTGTGGCCACCTCGTGGCCCTTGTGGCCTCCTCCCGAAGCTTTCAGGATGTCTTGTGGTCCAAGAAAAATCGTCAAAAAGTTTCGTTCCGTTTGGATTCGGTTGGTATTGATTTTCTGTGAAGACAAAAACAAGAAAAAAAACAATTGGCACTGGGCACTTGGTTAATAGGTTAGTCCCAAAAAATAATATAAAATAACATAATAATGCATATAAAACATCCAAGATTTATAATATAATAGCATGGAACAATAAAAAAATATAGATACATTGAAGACGTATCAGGGAGCGACCCACTGGACAGGGCAGCAGCCAGCAACGGCCACGCCTACTCCCCATGCCGGCCGGCGGCAGGAGTCAAGGCCCCAGCCCGTGGGGAGGCCACCTAGGCGAGATCCAGCGGCAGCGACCTCCACGCAGCCCCGTGCCACCAAGGACGAAGCGGGCGAGCAGGGAGGAGGCCAACACGGGGATGGAGGGAGGCAGAGGTGGAAGGAGTCCCGCCGCCGCCGCGGGCCGGCCGAAGGCCGCCGACGACAGCGGCGAGGGGAGGCAGCAAGGGTGGCGGCGCTCGGGGGGAAAACCTAATCGCCTCCAAGTTGCCTGCGCGAGACGACACGGGGGAGGGGAGGGGGGGGGGGGGGGCAGCGATCTCTTTCCAATTTGTGCAACTTATAGCGCTCCCCACCTTCAGATCTCTATGTTTCATGTGGTTGAAAATTTAGGTATCCTGTTTTTAGGTCTGCTATAAACGTAGAATCTTTTTTTTATACCTAAATCTTCTCTCTGCACACCTCAAATTGTTTTTAGGTAGCCAAATTTTACGCTAGCTGTTGGAGATGCTCTTGCAACAACGGACGACCTAATGCTTTGACGCAAGTTTGGCAGAAATTTAATAGTAAAAAAAAAACAGTCCAGTGAGCTGTTAGCTTGAAAAATGAAAGTGTACACAGGCCGTTGGATGTTGGTTCCGGAAGCCCACCGAAGCCCAATAACAACTTTCTTCACGTGACCACCGTGACCTACCGTCCTCACGCCCAGCCCTTCTTCACGCCGCCGCATTCCCCTCTTCCGTTCTTGCTGCTCTCACTCTCCTCTTCTACTCCGCTGACCAGCAGACACCGACCTCCTCTCCTTTGCTTTCCGCAGCCAGAGGAAGCGGTGCTCCTCACTCCACCTGTCTCCGGGCCCTCGATCCGGGTCCTGGGGCTGCCGCCTACCTGGATCCGGCCGGAATGGCAGATCGGTGTAAGCTTTCTTCCGCCATTGTAGCTGACTCTGTGGAAAGGTCGTACCTGCTCAAGGTAGATGGGTACTCAAGCGCCAAGGAGCGATTCAGGACCGGCGAGTGCCTGTCGTCTCCCCTTCTCAGCTTTAAAGGCCACGACTGGGTTCTAAGGTACTATCCCAACGGTAAATCGGAAGAAGGTGGTGCTCGTTATATATATCACTGGTTGTTGAATGCTCCGATCCCAAGGATGACCTACCAGTGCCGCCCATTAGTCTGTCAGCACTCCTAGAGTGCCAGATCAACGAACACGCACGCGAGAGAGTGGAGCTCAAGGTAGACGATGAACACAAGTGGTTTTGTGCTGTAAACTTCACAGCTTTTCTGCTTCTTTCTTGCCTCTATTTATTCAGAGTTACCGATGGGAAACAGGGGATCGTGGCCCCTGACTTCGCGCCCGCGTGATCTACAACGCTCGTGCCATCCCACGAACAGATCGACGAGGCGCGAGACTCGCTCCAGGCTGTTGAAACCCACGAGCTAAACTAGCTAACAGAAAAACTGAACGGGAAAGCTAACCTGACAGAAACGCGAACTAACTGAACTTCGACAGGGCTTGGGGTTTTATTTCAACAAATCACCCCCTAAAACCTAAGCCCTTGTCAATTTCTACCATGCCAATCCTTGCTCGCAGCTCCGTGAAGCGCACACGCCCGAGAGCCTTGGTGAGAAGATCGGCGAGCTGTCCGTCTGTCCCGACGAACTCCACCTCCACTTGCTTGTTCTCCACGCATTCTCTAATGAAGTGGAAGCGGACATCTATATGTTTGCTCCGTTCATGGAACACTGGATTCTTCGCGAGGGAGATGGCTGATTTGTTATCCATCCAGAGCGGGAAGCAGGCTGGCCTCTCCTTCTTGAGCTCGCTGAGAAAACGAGCCAGCCAAACTCCTTGGCATGCTGCCGTCGTGGCGCTGATGTACTCGGCCTCGCAGGACGACAGGGCCACGACTTTCTGCTTGAGTGACTGCCAGCTGATGATGCAGTTGCCGTAGAAGAACATGGCGCCGGTCGTGCTCCGTCGACGTCTCCTCCCATGTCACTGTCGCTATAGCCAGCGAGGTGACCATCTCCTTTACCCCTTGGGTAGAAGCAGCCCCAATGCAGTGTGCCGGCGATGTAGCGCAGGATCTTCCTCACCGCAGCTAGGTGCTCGGTGGTGGGTGCCTCCATGAAGGCGAGACGTAGCCGACCGCGAAAGCGATATCTGGCCTGGTATGAACCAAATAGCGCAGACATCCGACGAGGCCGCGGTACTCCGTCGCGTCAGTCAGAGGCGCGGTGCTCTGCTTGCTGAGCTTCAGTCTGGGCTCCATGGGCACCGCGCACGGGTTGCACCCCGTCATGCCGCCGCGCTCCAGGATCTTCTCAGCGTACGCCGTTTGGTTCAGAGAAGTACCAGTCGGCGCCTGGTGCACCTCGATCCCTAAGTAGAAACTTAGGAGACCGAGATCGCTCATCTTGAAGAGCTTCATCATCTCCACCTTGAACCGCGCGATCTCGCCGTCGTCGTTGCCGGTGATGACCAGGTCATCGACGTACACCCCCACAAGGAGGCGAGACGAGGCGTTGCCACGCCCGTAGATAGCGTGCTCGGTGGTGCTGCGCTCGAAGCCGAGCGAGGCGAGGCATGCGTCCAGCTTCTGGTTCCAGGCGCGCGGTGCCTGCTTCAGACCGTACAAGGCCTTATCAAGACGCAGTACCTTGCTTTCTTGTCCGGCGACGACGTACCCAGGTGGTTGCGCGACGTAGACCTCCTCCTGGAGCTCCCCGTTGAGGAAAGCGCTCTTCACGTCCATGTGGTGCACGCCCCAGCCCGCGCGCGCGGCCAGAGCGAGCAGGAGGCGTACTGACTCCATGCGGGCGACGGGCGCGAACACCTCTTCGTAGTCCACGCCCTGGCGCTGCACGAAACCTTTGGCGACGAGGCGGGCCTTGTGCCGGACCACCGTGCCGTGGGCGTCGCGTTTTACCTTGTAGACCCACTTGAGACCAATGGGACGATGGCCGGGAGGGAGATCGGCGAGGTGCCACGTGCGATTCTCCTGAATGGACGCCATCTCCTCGTCCATGGCGCGTCTCCAGGCTGCATCTCCTTGTGCTTCATCGAGAGAGGCTGGCTCCTCTGCCAGCCCGAGGTGCAGCTCCTCGTCGTCGAGGACGTCGAGGTCGAGGATGTAGTCCGTGAGCTGCTGGTTCGGCTGCACGATGCCGTCCTGTGCGCGCGTCACCATCGGGTGCACGCCCGCGTGGTCAGCTGGTGGCGACACGATCGGAGGCGACGAGGCGCTCGCGCTGGGCGGAGACCGCGACCCGGCAGAGCTCTGCTCAGGGGAGAGATCCCTCCCGCCTGTGCTCGCGGGCGTGAATGGAGAGAGCGCGTCGGCGCCCGCTGCGGCTGCGTCCCCAACGCCACTGGTGTGAGGGGGAGTGCCCAGCGTTGCCGGCGCGGTCTGTCGCACCCCCTCAAACACTGCGGCCGGTCCGTACTCGACGGTGAAAGTCGCAGCGCCGGGAGCGTCCACCCCCTGCTGCCAGTCCCAGCTTGCTCGCTCATCGAAGACGACGTCGCGCGTGACGTGCACGCGCTTGGTGGCGGGGTCGTACGCGCGGTAGGCCTTGCCGCCCGGCTCATACCCGACGAAGACCATGGGCTTGCTCCTGTCCGCCAGCTTCTGCAGGTGTGGGCGCGTGTCCTTGACATGAGCTACGCACCCGAAGACGCGCAGGAAGTGTACGTTGGGCTTGCGGCCATGCCACGCCTCAAATGGTGTCTTCCCAACCAGGCTCCTCGTGTACGACCTGTTCATCAAGAACACAGCAGTGGTGACAGCCTCTCCCCAGAAGAAAGCCGGCATCCCCCTTGCCTTGAGCATGCTCCTCGCCATGCCCACGACGGTCAGGTTGCGGCGCTCCACCACTCCGTTTTGTTGCGGGGCCGTCAGGTGTCGCTGCACGCCGTGGTCGGCGCAGTACTCCGCGAACGCCGTGCTCGTGAACTCTCCTCCGCGATCCGTGCGGAACGTGCGCAGGGAGTGGCGCGACTCGGTCTCCGCGGCGGCCTTGAACCGACGGATCGCCTCGGCCGCCTCGTCCTTGGAGCGCAGCAAGACGAGCCAGGTGTAGCGGCTGTGGTCGTCCACCAGCAGGAGGAAGTAGCGCTTCCCGCCCGGCGTCGCCGGCGAGATCGGCCCGCAGATGTCGCCGTGGACCAGCTCCAGTGGCTCCGTCGCGCGGAACTTGGCGGCTTGGGGAAACGAGGCCCGCCTCTGCTTGCCGGCAAGGCACGCCTCGCAGATCTGCTCCGCGTGGACGATGAGGGGGAGCCCGGTGACCATGCCGGCGCGCGCCATCCTCTCGAGACCCTGGAAGTGAACATGGCCGAACCTCTCGTGCCAGCGCCAGCCAGCACCGTCACACTCACTCGCGGCGAGGCACGCCGGCTTCACGATCTTGATGTGCAATATATAGAGTCGCTTGGCCGTGCGGGTTACCTTGGCGAGGAGATTCTTCTGCCGATCGCGGACCGTCATGGTGCCGTGCTCCACCAGTGTCGCGCACCCGACCTCATCCAGCTGGCCGATGCTGATAATGCTGCTCTTGAGGCAGGGTATCCAGTAGACGTTGGTGAGGCCACGGTGGTGGCCGCCTGCCACGGCGAACAGCACCGTGCCGCGCCCACGTATGTCCACCAGAGACCCGTCGCCGAACTTGACCGATCCCGTCACGGACTCATCCAGGTCCGCGAACGCTGATACGTCGCCGGTCATGTGGTTCGACACCCAGGTGTCGAGGTACCAGGCCGCATCGGTGTCGCCAGGGGCCTGCTGCAGTTCGACGCGCGCTCGCTCCTCGTTGAGGAATACCTGCGCCGCCGCGGTCGCGAGGGATGCCTGAGGCGCAGCCAGGTTCAGCTCCGGCCCTGCCGCGCTCCCCTCGTCGAGGGTGCAAGCCTAGACCATCAGGAGGCCCGGCTCCTCCTCGTCAGCCTCGGCGAGGTTGGCCTCCTCGTCGCGCTTCTTCTTCCGGCATTCCCGGGCCCAGTGGCCCAGGTTGTTGCAGTAGCAGCACTTGTTGGTCTTGCGGGCGGCGCTGCCAGAGGAGTTCTGGTTTCCGCGCCCGCCTCTGCCGCCTCCACGGCCGCGTGAGCGTCCGCCACCGCCGCCACCGCGGCGGCCGCCCCCGCCGGCAGCTTGGTTGCTGCTGCCTCCGGTGGCTCCGGCCTGGTCGATCTTCTGCTGGCGCGCCATCCACTCCTCGTGAGTGAACAGCAGGCTGCTCCCGCCTTGGGCGACCCCGTCCAGCCCGTAGCGTTCCTCCGCCGCTTTCAGCCGGCCGGTGAGCTCCTCGATCGTGAGCTCCGACAGGTCAAGCAGCGTCTCTATGGAGAGGGCCACCTGTGCATAACGTGGTGGGACGACCCGGAGAAATTTCTCCACGGCCCTTTCTTCCTTCAGATCGTCACCAAGAAGAGCTAGGTTATTCATCATACCGGTGAGCCGAAGGGCAAACTCGTCGACGGTCTCCCCGTCCTTGAAACGGAGGTCGTAGAACTCGCAGCGGAGGGACTGAGCCTTCGCCTTGCGCACGCGGTCGACTCCAAGACGGATCGTCTTGATGGAGTCCCACGCCTCCTTCGCCGTCTCCTTCACGGCGAGCGTCGCCAGCATCTCCGACGGAACGGCCCGGAGGATTGCCTCCAGCGCCAGGCGATCGTCACGGTAATCGGCGTCGTCGTCGAGACACGCGCCGAGCTCGATGACGGTCCACAGGCCTCTCGCCTGCAGGATTACCTTCATCAGGAGCGACCACTCCGCGTAGTTCGTCCTCGTCAGGGCGGGGTAGGAGGTCGATCCAGTCGCCTCGCGGAGCGGCCGTGGCATCGCTAGCTCACGGCCGGACGGCCTCCCTGAGCCGTCGCCAAGCAGGGGCGCGGGCTTGCCGCCGCCGCTGCCGGTGCCCTTCCCGTCCTTCTTCGCCTCAGCCCCGGGCTTCTCCGGCGAGGCGGAACGGGAGCGATCTGGGTTGCTCTTTCCCATGACCAAACGCGGCTCTGATGCCAATTGTCAGCACTCCTAGAGTGCCAGATCAACGAACACGCACGCGAGAGAGTGGAGCTCAAGGTAGACGATGAACACAAGTGGTTTTGTGCTGTAAACTTCACAGCTTTTCTGCTTCTTTCTTGCCTCTATTTATTCAGAGTTACCGAAGGGAAACAGGGGATCGTGGCCCCTGACTTCGCGCCCGCGTGATCCACAACGCTCGTGCCATCCCACGAACAGATCGACGAGGCGCGAGACTCGCTCCAAGCTGTTGAAACCCATGAGCTAAACTAGCTAACAGAAAAACTGAACGGGAAAGCTAACCTGACAGAAACGCGAACTAACTGAACTTCGACAGGGCTTGGGGTTTTATTTCAACATAGTCTACGCCACAGAGACGGGCGGCGAGTGGTGCCGCCGTACGTCGTCAATGCCGGCTACACAGAGCCGTTCAGCAGTGCATCCGGCTTAAGTTCATATCATCTCTTCCTTATAGATCAGGCGAGGTTGGAGCAATCAAGGGATATAAAAGATGACTGTTTCAGCATCAGGTGTGTCCTTACTCTCAGCGAGAGAGAGACGGCGGGTAATCGGTTTGTTTTCGTTCCTCCAAGCGACATGCATCTGCATTTCGGCAGCCTCCTAGAGAGCATGGACGGAGCGGATGGGACATTTCTTGTCGGCGGGGAGCAGTTCTCGGCTCATAGGCTTGTGCTCGCTGCGAGGTCGTCTGTGTTCAGGGCGGAGCTCCTCGGCGCCATGAGGGAGAGCGCCGGCGGGCCGATTGAAATCCATGAGATGGAACCTGATGTGTTCAAGCGTTTGATCCATTTCATATGCACCGACTCGGTGCCCGATCTTCAGATGGCTAGCAACCATGGTGAAGCGCACCTTCAGATGGCTAGCCATCTACTGGTGGCAGCTGACAGGTACAACATCGAGAAGCTGAAACTGATATGCGAGCACAAGTTATGCATCCACATTGATGCCAGCATGGTGGCCACCAGTTTGGCCTTAGCTGAGCAGCATTGCTGCAATGGACTCAAGGAAGCTTGCCTGCAGTTCCTTGCTTCTCCTTCCAATTTGGAGGCGATGCTGAAAAGTGATGGCTACAAGCATCTCAAAAGCAGTTGCCCATCTGCCCTCAAGGAGCTGATTGCTAGGCTCCTTCCAGCTAACATGAAAGCGGCCAAGGATATCGTCATGACACTTTAGTAGTGCGGGCGCGTGATGACCACACCTTAATTAATTAAGTATCTATGCATGTTTAAGATTTAATTAATTAAGTATCTATGCATGTTTAAGATTAGTTTTCTACGTATGGTGTGCTGGCTCTGAAGTTTGCCATGTGGCTCCTTTGACCCAAAAAACTGCTACATATCTGTATTGCAAGTACAATGCGATTGATTTGGTGTCGCCTGTATATTTTCAATTTTCTGAGATGCATGAGTGCCGGCCAGTTTATCTTTTCTTTTGCTTGCTTCAGTTCCTGTTATGATTTGCAAGGTCTTCGGCTACTCTATGTGTAGTTCTGTTTTACATGATGTTCAATCCTCTACTTCTTTTCTCCTAATTAAAAAGTGTATCCTGAATCAGACGTTATTTGTGCTGTTGCCTTTAGACTGCGTATGTTCGGGGGATCTCTGCTCCTCAATCTAAAAGATAACAACTCCATGATATATATATGTCCTGTTTGTCCTTACTCTGCAAGTGAATATGTCACTCCTCTGTTTTCATTTCTCTTTAGCGTGACATAGCCAAGTTTTGGATGGGCTGGGAAAAATCTTTCTTGGTTAATGAATGTATTGTTGTGATCAATTGTTTGCCTTTTCTTGAGTGTGATTCTAAGAATTCAACTTTTGACTGAAGCATGGCGGTACCGAACTGGATCTGATATTACGAGCTTAGTTTTTCATTGCAGCTCAAGCTTTTATTCTGTGGGCTCATATTGTTTTGCAGCGATTATGATGAGTCCTGAGAAGAAATGTTACAGAGTGCCAATTGTAGCAGTACAAATTTCAGGATTCAGAGTTGTGCGAAGTAGGCTTATTGCTATGTCTTGTTCAGAATTAACTCTGCTGGTAGCCAAAGCACACAGTTGTTTTGGGTATCAAGGCTATCTATTCTAGTAGTTTGTATGATCAACCGTTAAGCATTTGTCATGTACAATATCTGACAGTGCTCCAATCTATCTGGAATTGTGCTTCCACTGATATTCATATCGACCGGCCAGTTGCTTTGGGTATCAAGGCTGCAGTCAAAAGTTGAGACTGCAGCTTCTGTGAGCGGTTTTTTTAGGCCAGGGAAGCTTCTCTGAGCATTTTTTTTTTACAAAAAGACACCCAAAGGGTATCTTAGATTTGATAATTACCAAGGAAAACAATATGCTTTGGCGCGTGTGCTAGTTACAATCATGGACTAAAGCTGTCTTTGGCTTTGAGCTCTATTAGTTTGATTATTTCAGATGTATCGTGTACTTCATAGAATAATTAAGAAAATACAACTCTCACAATTGCAATATTTATTGCTAATTATGTCATTTTGTCGAGACCGGACCTGTTTAGAGATTGAAGACCACCACTGTGACTGAAGTACTGTACGGAGGACTGGTAAAAGAGATGGGGCTCTCAGGTGCACCAAATGTTAGGATTCTTCCCTGAACCTGAAGAGCTGACACCGAAGATCAGATTCAGTTAGCATCTGCCTTATGTTGTGTACTGTCGCGAGCCCCTTCTCGCTAGACGTCGATATCTGATCCAACAGGGTGTCATCACTCCTTACTGCTTCATGCCAGGACGATGACCTGGTCGACATGATCGACGGCTCACGCGCTTCGACTGGTCGCTATTCAAATTGCCGGCGACATCCGCTTTTCTGTCTTCTTTTACTTTGCTTTTCCTTGGATTGTAATGGCTTCAGTTATTGACTGAACCCAAGTCCGACAGTTCATAACTTTGAACCTGTCATCAAATACAGTTGCTGCTAGTACCAGATTCATTTGAACCTCGAGGCTGCTAGTACGGCGCCTCCTATTCTTCTCCAAAATATCATACTCGAGGCCAACCTTTGGGTTGCTGCGGGTGCTAAGAAGCTAGGGCGTATTGTTGTACGTGAGTAATTGTCATGCCGTCTTTATAGGGTCACTTGTAATCTGTCAAACTCTTTCTCCTCTTAATTAATGGATGAGGCAAATCTTTTGCCTCCATTTCGGAAAAAAAAAAGATTCATTTGAACCTGGTAGCATCAGTATTCGGCAACAAAATGCTGGAATGCTTTTTTGCTTCTTGTAGAGATGGAAAATACAGTGGAGGATGAGGGAGTTTGTCTATCTTTTTTTTTTTTTGGTCTATCAAAATTTCCAGGGACGAAATCGACACTGCACACTGTGGGCCGGTGTGGCTGCAGAGCTGCCCTTTATATTGAGTTTAGCATTGTGTATGAATATTTTCGTCGGTCGCAGCCCATTTTACACTTACAGTCAGTTGTGAGGCCTTTCTTAATCTCCCTTTCTGCAGAAAAGGGGGGCATTCCGAAATCGGAAACTACACAAAAATTGGAAAGGTGAACGTGAGTGGTCGCTCCTCACAGCCCTCTTAGGGCATCTCCAACGCTAACCTGCAAATTCCCTTTCATATCCGTCCGCAGAATTTTTTTTTTTTTAGGGTAAAGACTAGCTTTATTGATCAAACTCCACACGAGGTGGGATACAAAATGGATTATGAGGGTGGAGCAACCACACATGTCGCCCCTGATCCAAAGAGTACGAGAATTTAGCTAGTCTATCAGCATCTACATTTGCTAATCTACCTTCAAAAGTTATATTACAATTAAAAGAGGAAACAAGCTCGCTAATCTCCCTGATGATTGCCCCGTACAGTCCATCAGCTCCATTCTGTATGTCATGCACAACTTGCTTCGCATCTGAAGCTATGATAATATCATGCAGATGGAGGTCTTGTGCCAATGCAAGCCCCTCGCGAATAGCTAACGCCTCCATTGACGCCACACTTGTTACACCGTGAATAACCAGCGCCGAGCTTCCAAGGAAGTTTCCCTCAGCGTCTCTGCAAACAGCGGCACAAGCACCTCCCGCATGGGATCTCGCCATCGCCGCGTCGGTGTGGATCTTTGCTACCCCTGGCGGTGGTACTTTTGGTCTTGCGACCCCTCTGTTTCCTCCCAAGCGGGCTTCGCTGGGTTTAGGTTTTAGTACTTCCAGCTCTTCGATGAACCTGCTGATGAACTGATGTGTTGCCGCTGGGCTTTGGTAAATTTGCTCATGAATAGCCTGTTGTCGTGCCCACCAAATAGCCCATAGCGTCACGGCCAGTTTGACAAAGGCCGCATGCGATATAGACTCTTTCATAAAGAACAGCCATTGTTTTGCGCTGGGGACTGTTGTCTCTCTCAAGTGCTCGGCCAACTCACCGTCGACCAGGGCCCATACACATCTTGCCACCGTGAACTCAAGTAAGGAATGCCTCCATGAGTCAGCCGCTCCGCAAAGACCACAGGAGCTTGTGGTGGACATTTTTCTGTGAGCTCTGACATCCTCTGTCGGGAGAGACTGTTTTGCTAGGCGCCATAGGAACATTTTAATTTTACCTGGGACTGGAGTTTGCCATAATTCCTTCCATGACGATCGATCATGATCGGTACTAGATGATCCGGCATCCCCCTCCAGCCATGCTTCACATCTCTTCTTTGTTTCCACCAGCATCCTGTAACAAGACTTGACAGAGAACTGCCCACTCCTCTCGAAGTGCCACGCCCAGAAGTCCTGAATGGCTCTGGTGCAGATAGGGATTGCTCGGATCGCCGGAACATCAATGGACAGGAAGACTGAAGAAATCACCTCCATATTCCATGTGGCCGTAGTGTGATCAATAAGTTCTGACACATACACCGGAGGGTTTTGGCTGATGCATCCATAGGGGCGTAACATTTCATCACGGGGTATCCAGTTATCCGTCGAAATCCGTGTCATAGCTCCGTCGCCTATGCGCCTGATTAAACCCTGCAGGAGAACATCCCGTCCTTCAATGATGGAACGCCAAACCTTGCTAGGTCTGCTTCCAAGCTGAGCTTCCAGAATGCTTCCGGCTGGGTAGTACGCCGCTTTTAAAATTCTGCCACTCAAAGAATCAGGAGCTTGTAGTAATCTCCATGCCTGCTTCGCCAGAAGAGCCAAATTGAACAGTTCAAAATCTTTGAATCCCAAACCTCCCATACTCTTTGGTTGTGTCATGGGCTTCCATGAGACCCAATGTGGTTTGCGTCGACCCTCTTTGCTGCCCCACCAGAATTTTCTTATAAGCATGTTCAAATGTTCACACAGACCCCTTGGCAGTTTAAAGCACGACATGGAAAACACTGGAACAGCCTGAGCAACTGCCTTGACCAAGACTTCCTTCCCTGCTGCAGACATTGTATGCTCAATCCACCCCTGAACTTTGCTCCACAAATAATCCTTAAGATACTTGAAAGCACCATTCTTTGAAGAACCAACATCAGTTGGCATCCCCAAGTACTTCTCATTGAGGGTTTCATTAGGTACCTGCAACACCCCTTTAATCTCTTCCTTGACATTGTTTGGACAGCCCCTGCTGAAGAATATCGATGACTTCCCATAGTTAATTCTCTGACCGGAAGCTTGGCAATAGTTATTCAACATCTGGTTCACCTCTCTAGCCCCATCGCCACTCGCCTTAAAGAACAGCAGGCTATCGTCAGCAAATAGTAAATGGTTAACCGGTGGTGCCGTAGGTGCCACCTTCAACCCGCTCAAGCTGGACAACTCATCAATAGATTTTAGGAGGCACGAAAGGCCCTCTACTGCAATTAGGAAGAGGTATGGGGAGATTGGGTCTCCCTGTCGAATTCCTCTTGACGGAATAAACTCATCAAGTTTCTTGCCATTAAAAAGAACTGAGAATTTAACAGTCCTTACCAAGCCCATCACAATATTCACCCATCTCTCTGAGAAGCCTAGTTTTAACATTATTGCTTGTAGATAATCCCACTCCACCCTATCATATGCTTTCATCATGTCCAACTTCAATGCACAAAAACGGTTTCTTTTTGCCTTGTTCCTATTCATAAAATGAAGGCATTCATATGCTGCAATAATGTTATCTGTGATGAGTCTGCCGGGAACAAACGCAGATTGCTCATCTGATATTATCTCTGGCAGAACTAGCTTCAACCTATTAGAAATTACTTTGGAGGCAATTTTGTATAACACGTTACATAAAGAGATGGGCCGAAACTGAGTGAGCATCGTAGGATTTTTTACCTTTGGTATTAAAACCAATATAGTATCATTGATGCATTCTGCCGATTCGGTCCCATTAATAATCCGCAAGACAGCCGCAGTAACATCAGCACCGCACACCTCCCAATGCCGCTGAAAGAAATGTGCCGGGAAACCGTCAGGACCCGGCGCCTTCGTGGGGAACATTTGGAATAAAGCTTCTTTTACTTCCTCCTGAGAGTATTCAACATTCAGTCTCGCGTTCATCTCCATGGTTACCTTGCATGGTACGTGGTCCAAGACCCGGTTCATGTCATGCACACCTTCAGACGTGTACAATTGTTGGTAAAAATTGGTGGCCATGTCCTCCATAACCGCCACATCATCGGTTAGATCCCCACTAGGAAGCTGGAGGGCCTTGATTTGGTTCTTCTTTCTACGCCTACTTGCCCGGAGGTGGAAGAAGTAGGTGTTTTTATCACCATGCGCCAGCCACTCTATTCTTGCTCTCTGCCTCCAAAGGATTTCTTCTCTGTTAAAAAGTTCAACCAACCTGTCACAGATTTTTGTTTCTCCATGGGAAGGTCCCATCCGACCTGGGATCGCGCGCATCACTGATGATTCCTTCTGCAGCTCTCGGATTTCTCGTTTCACGTTCCCAAAGACCCCTTTGTCCCATGCAGAGAGACCCGCAGACAACTGATGTAGCTTGTCCTTTACTGCTCGGACAGAGGCATCTCCACTCGTCCAGCTATTTCCAACCAGGTCACTGAGACCTTCGTGCGTCTCCCACATGAGCTCGTATTTAAAGGTGCGGGGTCCGCTCCTGCATGCATGCGCGTCCGTCACTTTGAGCACAAGTGGGCTGTGGTCTGAAGTCGCCGCCGTGTGGTGTTCAAGTTCAGCAGAGGGAAAGGCCAAGCACCATTCCGCCGAAGCAACACAGCGATCAAGTCTGACCCGCGTGAATGTTCCACCAGCAACCTTCTTTTCAAATGTCCAGGGCAGGCCCTTATAACCTATATCCGTGAGTCCACACGTATCAATCGCCTCTCTAAACCCATCCATTTGGGCCTGCTCCGTTCACCGATTCCATCATGTTCATGTGCATGCAATACCTCGTTGAAATCACCCATTACTATCCATGGCAACGAACTGGCACTTGTTATCCCTTTAAGCGTATCCCAGGTTTGATATCTCTCCTGGACCTGGGCTTCTCCATACACAAAAGTAACTCTGGATGGTGAGCCTCCAAGATCATCCACTTCGACATCAATATGGTACTGAGAGTAGCCAACAACTGACACATTTATTGAATCATTCCAAAAAATACAAAGACCTCCACTTCTACCCGAGCTACTAACTGAAAAGCTTTTATTAAAACCTAAGGAACCACTATGACCCTCAACCCTAGACCCCTCAATCTGAGTTTCGAGGATACACAGGATCGTGGGGGCAAAACGCCTCGTGAGTTCACGAAGCTCTCGAATTGTCGCGGGGTTGCCCGCCCCACGACAATTCCAGCACAAGAGACTCATTGTGCCCGGCGATCCTCCTCTAGGGAGGTCGCCGATTTCGCATCTGTGGTCTTGTTCGTAGTAGTTATCCTCCTTCTACTCTCCTTCTCACTGTTACTGGTTTTAGGGCGCTTCGGTCCTTGCTTTGTCGATGGACTTGGAGGTATCGGAGGTGGTGGAAGGGCCAGCAAGGAGGTAGTGATTCCTCCTTTTTCTGTTCCCTGTCCGGCCGTCCTCTTCCTATTCTCGTCTGCTTCAGTCATTCGCTGGTCATGATCTTCCCCGTCATACTCCTCTTCGTGCTCAGTTAGTCCTGCAGCCGGCCTCGGTCCATCGCCTCTGCCTCGGCCACGTCCTCGTCCAGAGCGGCCGCGGCCTCTCCCCTCTCCTGGGCCTCTCCCCGGGCCCCTAAACCATGTCGCACGGAGGTCCTTGAAGACAAGCGCTTCCGGGGGGTGCACCCCATCGCCATGCTCCTTGAACTGGTGCCCTAGATGACCACACACAGCACACCAGTCTGGCAAGCGTTCGTACTTGACCATGAAAAATTGTCTCTTTCCCCCCTTCACCACCGAAACAGCGTTCTTCAGTGGTTGATGCACATTGATCTTGACCCTGACACGGGCGAAGTTACCTTCAAAGTCATGAGATAGTGGCTCTGCGAATATAAATTTGCCAACTTTGCCTGCCAGGGATTTAATCATCGAAAAATAACCCTCAGGAAGGTCATGTATCTGCACCCATATCTCAATCTCATCCAGACTAATCTCTGATGGTTTTGTAAAGCCGTCGTATTCTGCCATCACCACCGCATTCCCTTTGAAAGTCCATGGTCCATCTGCCATGACCCGTTCCCAGTCGCCCAAGCACGAGAACTGCATCGAGTACAGGTTGTCCTCCAGGGGGCGGATTTTCACCTCCTGAGCCAAGTCCCAAGCTGCACGCATGTTGCGGAAGAACCAGTACTGGCTATAGGTCTTCGGGGTATGAACTCTAGCTACAGCCCTCCATCTGATCGCTTCCGCCGGCGGAGCCTGTTCGTCCTCAAAAACCACATCGTCCAGATCCTCCTCAGTGAGGCCCAGGCGCTTCATCATGTCATCAACATCTATCGTCTTCGAGCCCGACCCTGAGGCCGAGCCATCCATCGATGAGAAACCCTAACCCGACGAACCAAAGCCACAGGGTGGAGAAACCCTAACGAACCAACCCTGCAGCCCGAGATTAGCCGCCAGATCAAGACCGAGCAGCGATGCTAGATCGCCCCGTAATCGGTCCGAATCCAGACGGCGATCCGGGTAGGAATTGGCGAGGGAGTTGCCGATCTCAACGGCGGCCCGAGAGTCGCCGAGAGGAAGGAGAAACCCTACCTACGTAAGGAGGGGACTTGTTCATGTCAGAACTCTCCGTCCGCAGATAAGAGGACCAGTTCGCAGTTACGGATGCGGGAGCCGGCCATCCAACCCTATCCTGTATATGTCCGTCAGTACAGGGCAATTTTAAATTTAAATAAAGTCGGATCCATAGCGTCCGGATCACATGCCCAATCACAACTAAAAAGTGACAAGTATGCTTAAGCTTGACATGCCCGATCACAAAAGAATATCAGTCCGACAGTCCGTGAAAAAAATTGAGATTTTCTTCCGTGCCGGACCGGTAATCCGAGCCTCCATGCTCAAGGTGTCGTCGTTGCCGCATATGCAGCCTCCGCCTCCTTGTCAGCCACCTCCTCCTCATCTCTGTTCACGCCTCCAACTCATCTTTCTGCCGCTGCAACATCTTGTAGCGGATGGCTTGCACGATCATCCTTGTGTCAGCATCAAAAGACTCCAAATTCAAGGGACATATCTTGGTGTCCTCCGCATCGGCTGCGATCTTCACCTTCTTTTCTTCGAGCATGGCCTTCTCGTATTCAATAATGGCCCTCTTCTCTTCGAGCGCTAGCTTCTTCTCGGTCGCCTTCATTAATAGTTTGAACATCTTCGCCTTTTTTTTCCTCTTTGATGTCTGAGCACTTGACGTATGCCTCCTCCTTGGACAGGGAACCTCTCCGTCATCTTCACAGCCGCACCTTCTTGCTTCGCCCTCTCCTCCTCCCACTTTTTTCGCTGAAACCCTCTTCTAACCTTCTTGGGTGGTTCTTTTGTTGGATCGTTTGTTTTCTTCAGGATTTTTCCTATTATTTTAGTTTTTTCCTTCACTAATTTTGTTTTGTCCAAAAATATTTTCTTCTTCTTTTATTTTATATTATTTTATTTTCAGTTTTCTCATAACTTCACAATATTCGAGAAATCTTCAGATTTTATAAAAGTGTCAGTGATTTTCCAAAAAAATGTTTGAAATTTTCAAAATTTGTTTGCATTTATAAAAATGTTTGCAAGTTCCAAAAAATGTTCACAAATTTTAAAATTGTTTGTGTTTTAAAATTTGTTCGCTTATTAAAATAACTTATCATGGTTTCAAAATTATTTCATTTTAAAAAAATGGTTACTTCTTTTCAAAAATGTTCACAATTTCATAAAATGTTCCAAATATTCAAAAGTTGTTCACAATTTCACAATTTTTCACACAATTTGAAATTTTTCATTTTTTTATCGAAATTTGTTCATGTTTTCCAAAAAATCTTCGCTCAATTAGTCACCATTTGCAAGAAATGTTCAAAAGATTTTCAACAATTGTTCAAATCTAGCACTGCAGTTAATTCTTATGGTTTCTCACTTCTAATCAGTCACCAACGGTCATCAGCTTGAGTGGCTAGCAACTCATGTCATCACTTGAAGGTTGTGTGTTCGATCATGTGCAAGTGCGCTTTTCTTTTTGGTGATTTTTATGTCACACCGTTTGCAAGCTCACAAACTAGATGTTGGGTGCGTGCAAATGGGCCAGCCCAGTTGGGCTCCCCTGTGCGAAAGAAGAAAATAGCAGGACCCCTATTTATGAACATAAATGGAAAACACGAACAAGTTTTGGAAATTTGTAGAAATTTCGAAAAATGGGAATATCTTTAAATTTCTAAACATTTGTTGAAAAAGAAAAAGAAACTTGAAAAAGCAAAAGAAAATAAAAAAGAAAATTAAAGTAAAGTGAAGAAAATAGAAAAAATGAAAAATGAAAGAAAAAGAAGAAAGGAGAGAAAAGAAAGAAAACAGAAAAGTAAAAAATAAAAAGAACCAGAAAAACCGGTTCAAGAATCATCTCGAAGCTTCCAAAACCCAAAAAATCCGGCTGGGAACCTCATGGAAGGTTCGCAAAACTGGGATCGCAGAAATGCTTAACGGGCCGGCCCAGTTCACCACTCGATCACCAGCTCATGTGCGATAGCTCGACAGCTTGACGCAGAATGCGTCATATAGGGTTTGCCTCTGCGCCGACCGACCGGTGCAAGCGCCATATCGATGGGCAAGCAAGCAGTTGGATCAATAAGTATCAACGCCCTAGACCGCTTGTTCCTCGTTCTCAGCCCACCCTCTGCAAGACACGACTTGCGAGTTGCGAGCGAGGGAAACTCCCCAAACCCCTCCCGCCGCCGCGTAGATGCTTGTCGACATTGTCATTCTTGGTAGCCCCCGTCCTGGAAACCTCGGAGCACCACCGCACCACCAGCTCGCCACTGCTCGCTGCACCGACACGTACTTACGACGCACAATTCGAAGCACTGTTGACGAGGCCCCCTTGCAGCACCATGGTTCTCGGCCGCGCGCAGAGGCGAGCCCGTGGGACTATGGCATCGCTTCGCCGCAGCGGCTGGTTTGTAGCACCATCGTTGAGTCTGCAGCATCCCCGGCCTAGGGGCTCCATTTTCGTCGCTGCCACGCTCCCAGGGGCCACTTGAAACGTTGTTGGGCATTTTGTGAGCATCAAACTCTAATCTGTGACAGGCTTTGTGGGTTGCGTGAGCATCTCCAGCCTGCAAGATGTGTCGAACATCAACCTTCAACGCCCTTCCTTCCATGACATGTTGTCACGCCCAATATGTGACCCTATCCACGTGGCACTCGAAGGCCCCAGCAGGGATAGAAATGCATATTGAGACGATTACAAGGTGAATATCATCGTACCATATACATAATAGTTGGGGATACTCACCAATACATACATACAACACAAGAATTCATCAATACATAGCAAACATCATACAGAAGAGCAGAATCCGACTACGAATGAAAACAAATGAAAAGGTGAACAACATCCACCTTACTAGCCCAGGCTGCCGACCAGGAACCTATCCTGAGATCGACGAAGAAGAAGAAGCAGAAGAAGAAGTCCAAAGGCAAACGAACATCGCTCTCACGTCAGATCATCGCATTACCTGTACCTGCATCTGTTGTTGTTGTAATCTGTGAGCCACGAGGACTCAGCAATCCCATGACCATGGGTATCAAGACTAGCAAATCTTAATGAGGATGGAAGGGGATAAAGTGGTGAAGGTTGTAGCAAGCACTAAGCATTGTATGGTGACTAACTTACGAGTACAAGAATAAGAAGAGCAACTACGCAAAACGGTCGCAATCTACAAATGATCACTAAGTGATCCTGAACACCTACTTACGAGTCAAACATAACCCCACCGTGTTCTCTTCTCAAACTTCCTCGAAAAGAGACGGTCACGGTTACGCATGCGGTTGGTGTATTTTAATTAGGATTTAGTGTCAAGTTATCTACAACCGGAGGTTATAAATATCCAAGTACCCCATAACCGCCGGCACGGCTTCGCGTAAGATTTAATCCTGCAGGGGTGTTCCAACCTGACCCATCATAAGTCAACACAAGTTGCGTTGAGAATACCTCAACCTCAAGAAAATCCGATCAACCTCGAGTCAGCCCGAAGTATCCTCGGAATCCCGGTGCACAAGACATTTTGACAATGGTAACACAAGTCTAGCAAGACCTCCCGGCGTGCCGACACCCTGATAGTAGCTATGCGTATCTCGTCTCAGGCCACGACCAGATCGTCCAAACTTCCGGTAGGCCATCGCTAGAGTTGCCTCTAGTGGCCATCGGCGGTTGACAAATTTGGACCAGCACCATCAGCACTGCCCCCCCTGTATTATGTGGAATTAAAAAAGAATCCACGGGTTCATGACGCCCTATGCCAATTAATTATTTAGTTCAGTATTATTATGTTGGCAAATGTTAAAACCAAAGTTGGGCCTGAAAGCGGTTATTCAAAGCGAACTGTCAAGAGGGTCCTATTCCCCTGAGCGTGTTAGGAACGATAAACATCGATTATAACGCCAACATTACGGAAACTAGGGCGGCATGAGTGGAATAGAACACCAGGCAAAAGGCCAAGCCTTCCACCCCATAACCAAGTATATATATGCATTAATTAAATAATAGATATTGTGATATCCCATGATATCCATGTCCAAATATGGAACAGCCTGCAGTGCACCTGCAAGTAGCAACGCTATAAGAAAGGGGCTGAGCAAAGCGGTAACATAGCCAAACAACGGTTTGCTGGGTAAGGGTGGTTAGAGGCTATATCATGGCATATGGGAGGCTGACATATATGTGGTAGGAAGTGCGACATAGCGATAGCATCAAGACAACTAGCAAGCAAAGATAGTAGAGATATCCAAGGTTATGGTCATCTTGCCTGAAATCCCACTTGGAAGAAGATCGAGTCCATGAAGAAGATGAACCAAGCGTATTCGAACGAATCCTCACAATCGCAACGAAACCGGAACTATCGAGAAGAAGCACAACCGGAAAGAAGCAAACAAGAAAGTAAACACACAGGCATAAACATGGCATGATGCACAACCAAGTATGATGCATGGCAAGGTTAAATGTTGTTAAACATGGCAAGAGATGAAGCACAAGCAAACCATACAACTAGGCAAGTTTAAATGAGGCCGAAAACACAAATAACGATTCCAGAAGGTCCCCATATGTAAATTTAGAAATTGGTACTGATCTGAATTAAACACCATGTCAAAGTGGTTAAACAGCAAGTTAACATGCATCATGATGATCTACATGTTTTTCTAGTCAAGTTACATATGTAGAACAATTAATTCGGAGCTATGGTCTAAAAGATATGAACTAAACAAATTTAACATGGCATTGATGCAAAAACACACTGCATCAACAACAAACACTCAAATCAAGGATGCAACACGATAATATGAAGCTACACACAATTCTAAGCAAGTTTCATATAGAACATGACCAAAACGGAGCAACGGTTAAATATGCTACATGGCAAGAACATGGCATCAAATGGTATGGCATGATAGAGCATAACATAAACAACAAAACATGTTTACTGATCATGTTCAGAAGAGTCATGGATATGATGGTAGTATCAAGAGAACATGGCAAGATGATATAACAGATTTCAGACTCGGTGAAAAACTGGGCATGTTGATAACAACATCATGATGCTGACTTAGGAGGCACATAATAGCAAGCATAGCAATTTTATTATTTATGAAAATGACATGAGCATGTAGTAGACATAACAATCTTCAAATTACCCCATGGCACAAGTTTATAGGATACACAGACCATTTACTATGGATTTTGCAAAATGGAACATTCTGTTAATAGGATGACAGTTATATCATGATAGCAACTTGGGAGCAACAAATAGACATGCTACAGGAAGATAACATAGCAACCAAGGGCATGGCATCAAAGTATGTAGGGAAACGCAGGAGAAAACAATTTTTTTTCGACCTACGCACCAGCCCAGGACCACTATGAAGACTGCATACAAGGGTTGATCTTTTTCGTTACCGACTCGTAGCGCAGCGGAAGTAGAGTCGATGACGATCGGCGGTGCAGATCCCCGCAGCTAGGATTTACAACCTCCCAACCGCGAGGATGTATACCCTCGTTTGCCCCTCGGACAGCCCTCCGGGAGGCGGTCGGACAGTCCCTCGGATGGTGTCGCGGACAGCCCTTCGGGAGGACCTTTGAAACTCGGACGGTCACTCGGACAGCCCTTCGGGAGGCACTCTCGAACTAAGACTGAAGCTACGATCTCTCTATAGAGTTGCACACATACGGTCTCATCTATCCGGCAGGGCTTCACCTTCCAGAACTAGTTCCCACCGGAACCCAGACAGCCTTTCGGCTCTACGAAACTATTTCGCTAGGAGGGAGAGAGAAGGCCAGATCATGCATGGCTTGTGTATGTTGAGAAAGAGTGAGTTTGGGCAGCCCCCTCCACCTCTATTTATAGGAGAAGGAGGGGTGGAGGGGCTGAAATTCCAGCCACATCCATCCATGTCATCCCCATGATATTTTGGAGCAAAAGCCCAAAAAGGTGGCTTTCCAAAAAGTAACCATAAAGCTGATTTCACTATTCACGATGACATTTTTCAGCGTCCGTTCGAACTGAAAATATTTATGTGGGCTTAGAACATTTCCAGTACCCACTAAAATAATTTTCAATGCGTTCCGAAACAATTTCGGATTAGTGATTTTCATCTGCGAAAAGCAGCAAAACTGGTTCCGGCAGCTCCGAAACATTTCCGGTTTTTTTCCCGAAAAATTCCCAAATGTTTCCAGAATGATTCTAGCACCCTCCAAAAATTATCAGGCGTGTCCCGAAACCATTTTGACTTAATGGTATACCCCGAAACAACTTTTCGGTTTTACCGAAACTATTCCAGTGTTCTCTCTTCGGAACTTTTCCGTTGTCTCCGAAACTTTTCCGGAGAATTTCTCTCAAACTCCCTGTCTAGTATTCAGCAGATAGACGACCCTTAACCGTGTGACCCTATAGGTTCGGTGAAGTATAGACATGATCGGAACACTTTCCGATCAATGATCAACAACGGAGCCGTGGACACCCATATTGACACCTATACCCACACGAATGAATATTCGAGTGAACCTCCAGTTGCCGTGTGCTATTCCTGTTGCTTCGCGATATGTTACAAATACCCGAGGTGAGATGTATTGGCATCCCCGTGGATCAACAACTTTGTCCACTATGCCAGTTACCTCGTTACCTGTATTGTTCTCTTTTCTCGTTCCTGTGTTCCGGCATCCCTGTGATCAAATCACAATGTGTCTGGCCAGACGATGATGGATACCATAACACCGAGAGGGCCCAGAGATATCTCTCCATCGACGGAGGAGCAAATCCCAATCTTGAGCTATCAAGTTACTTGACATACTTTTCCATGAACCCGTAAGACGCCGTAATAGCCACCCATTTACGGATGACGTTTAACAAACCCCAAAGTTCATGAAGCAAGCATGAAGAAACTCGATACTCTCATGGTCTAAGGAATTATGCAAACGTAAACTTCCTCTGTGTTATTCACCATTAACTTATGACGAACGTATCTCATAGCATAACATCAAACGGGTTGATTCAACCACAAGTGTTCTACTAACAGTGTGTCCCCAAAGTTGCCGGCACAGTCATGCCCATGATCAGGAAAACAGAACCATCATGCAACACTTGAGCTAGTCTTAGAGGCTAGACTAGGAATACATTTTGCCGTTTATTATTCCACACGTGCATATGAGTCTTCCTCCAAGCCTCGTGTTATTGTAGACTCGAGAACCATAGCAGTTATAGCATGGAACATAAACATAATGATGAACACAGAGATAAATAATAACATTTATTATTGCCTCTAGGCCATATCTCCTACAAAGTACACATCACCAACAGCAAAACTCATGAAGGAGACATATTTATATGAGGTCTAGATTAGTGGCAACCATCAAGCAAAGTTGGAAAGTTTTATAATAGATAGTTTAGGACTTGGTGAAATTTACAAGTCTGAAAACAGAAACAACACTAGTCATGTTTGCAAGCTCATGGCACTCACATCAAGGCATATCATGGCATGAAATAAAGACTACAAGCATGAACACATAAAAATGATCCAATGTCATGTTGGCAAGTTGCTCATATAGTGCATTCATTAAATCACACAAAAATGAGCAAATGGCAAATGATAATAGTTTTCAGCACTTAACATCACATAGCACTTTTGCAACAGAGATTATGGCATGAAGATGAATCCTATCATGAATGCAAATGGCACCATCACGTGGAGCACGAAGAGTAGCTCAAATTACATACAAAGTTCATCTAATACAGAACTACGGTTATTAAGTTATGAAATAAAACATTGTAGCATGCCATTTATGCAAAATAATGCAAACAGCAAGTTTAAGCATTTTTATCATGTATGAAAGTTGGATATTATGAAACTACACGAATTTTTTTATTTGGATGCATGGTTAATTAGCTATTAACATTTTAGTACAGTGGCATCTCTGTAAATATGCAATTCAGTGGATAAAAGATAAATTCGCAGACAACCAAAAAATCGCTGTTGGGCCGAAACCAGCGAGCGGCGAGTGCTTATGCAGCGCACAGGGCAAGGACTTGGGCGGCTGGGCGCTCACCATGGGCCTTAGCCCGGCTTGGTGGAGGCGGCTGGGCCGGTCGGGCGGAAGCTGGGCCTTGGCGCGGCTGGAGAGGTCCACGCAGGCGTGGAGTGTAGGAGATATGCCCTAGAGGCAATAATAAATGTTATTATTTATCTCCATGCTCATAATTATGTTTATGTTCCATGCTATAACTGCTGTGGTTCCTGAGCCCGTATATCCATAAAGGCTCTGGGGAAAACCCATGTGCACGTGTGGAATAATAAACGGTAAAATGTATTCCTAGTCATGCCTCTAAGACTAGCTCAAGTGTTGCATGATGATTATGTTTTCCCAATCATGGGCATGTCTATGCCAGCAGCTTTGAGGGTACAATGTTAGAAGAACATTTGTGTTGAATCAACCCAAATTGATGTTATGTTATGAGATACATTCGTCACAAGTTAATGGTTAATAACACAGAGAAGTTAATGTTTGCATAATTCCTTAGACCATGAGAGTGTCGAGTTTCTTCATGCTTGCTTCATGAACTTTGGGGTTTGTTAAACGTCATCCGTAAATGGGTGGCTATTACGGCGGCTTACGGGTTCATGGAAAAGTATGTCGAGTAACTTGATAGCTCAAGACTGGGATTTGCTCCTCCGACGATGGAGAGATATCTCTGGGCCCTCTTGGTGTTACGGTATCCATCATCGTCTGGCCAGACACTTTGTGATTTGATCACGGGGATGCCGGAACACGGTAACGAGAAAAGAGAACAATACCGGTAACGAGGTAACTGGCATAGTGGACAAGTTGTTGATCCACGGGAATGCCAACATGTCTCACCTTGGGTATTTGTAACATATCGCGAAGCAACAGGAATAGCACACGGCAACTGGAGGTTCACTCGAATATTCATTCGTGTGGGTATAGGGGTCAATATGGGTGTCCACGGCTCCGATGTTGATCATTAATCAGAAAGTGTTCCGGTCATGTCTATGCTTCACCGAACCTATAGGGTCACACGCTTAAGGGTCATCTATCTGCTGAATACTAGACAAGGAGTCCGAGAGAAAGTCACTGGAAAAGTTTCAGAGACAACGGAAAAGTTCCGGAGAGAACACCGAAAAAGTTTTGGTAAAACCGAAAAGTTTTTTCGGATAAAACCATTGATCCAAAAAGGTTTCGGCAAGCACCAGGAATGTTTTGGAGGTTGCCAGATTGGTCTGGTAATTTCTGGAAATTTTTCGGAGAAAAAACCAAAAAAATGTTTCGGAGCTGCCGGGATTGTTTACCAGGTAAACAAAGATGGTTTTAAATTAAACCACCATACTGGAAATGTTCCAGAGCGCATCCAAATAATTTTAGAGGGTGTCGGAAATGTTCTGGGACCTTCCGGAATTTTTCAGAAGTAATAGTCGCGGAAAACATCTTGTGCCAGCGTGATGGGACAAGATCCCACGTAACGTGGGGGCTGTTTTGGGGGGCGCTCCCTTTAGGGGACAGCCCCCTTGTGGCTGGACAAAGTGTTGGGGGGGGGGCCATGGTGGGGGGCAGCCCCCACAAATGGTGGAGAGTGTTGGGAGGAAGGTGGGGCCCCATGGTGGAACACCATGGACAAGGGAACATGTTTTCTCCATGTTTGGTGGGAACATGTTTTCCTTGTTTGGTGGGTGCATGTTTTGTGGGATGAATTTCAGCCCCCCCTCACCCCTTCCACCACTATATAAGGAGGTGGAGAGGAGCTCTCCATCCCCACTCCAACTCTCTCACACAAGCCATGCATTATCTTGCTTCTTCTCTCCCTCCCACGAAAAGAGTTTCGCAGAGCCGAAAGGCTGTCTGGGTTCCGGTGGGAACTAGTTCTGGACGGCGAAGCCCTGCCGGATAGATGACACCGTATGTGTGCAACTTTGTAGAGAGGTCGTAGTTTCGATCTTAGTGCCTGTGGGGCTGTTCGTGAGTGCCTCTCGGAGGGCTGTCCAAGTGACGGTCCGAGTTCTATGAGTCCTCCCGAAGGGCTGTCCGCGACACCGTCCGGGTGACTGTCCGACCGCCTCCCGGAGGGCTGTCCGGGTGGCGGATGAGGGTATACATCCTCGCGGTTGGGAGGTTATAAATCCTAGCTATGGGGATCTACACTGACGATCATCATCGACTCTACTTCCGCTGCGCTACGAGTCAGTAACGAAAATGATCAAACCTTGTATGCAGTCTCCATAGTGGTCCTGGGCTGGTGCGTAGGTCGGAAATTTTTTGTTTTCTGTTGCATTCCCCTACATGGAGGTCAACGGGCAGGGGTGGCTGCGTGTTGCTCGTGCTACTGCATGAACGGGAGGTCCATGGCGGCGCTAGCAATGGGGGATTATGGCGGCTGAGGACGAGGCATGGCGGCGCAGGTGCAGGATGGCGAGGGCGGCCGAATCCGATGGGTGGCGCTGCCCGGAGGTCGCCGAACGAAGCAAGACTACAGTGGCGGCGTCATGGAACTCGAGCGAGCTCGTTCCTGCGAATGAGAGAGCAAGGGTCGCGGTAAGAGAGAGAAAGGAAAAACAGGAGGAGAGGGCATGGGGTTGGCTTGGGGCTTGCCGGCGGTGAGGTCGAGACGGCGGGGATGGTCAGGGACCAACGAGGTCCCGGTAGCGGCGCGCAACCGAGAGCAGGAGGAGCTCGCGGGAGCAGCGGGCGACCGCGCTCGGTCCTTGATGAGCTCCCAGGGCCCCGATCTAGGCCCTGCGGGCTGTGATGATTGAGGGAGAGGTGGGACACTTGGCAGCGACGAGTTGGATCGGCGCAACAAACGAGGAAGGTGGGTGGAGGCAGCTGGCTGGATCGGGAGGGTTGCGGTTGGTCTGCTTGGGATCCCGAGGGAGAAAAGACAGTGGCGGCGGGGTGGAGGTGATGGATGGGACAAGTCCCTAGGTTTTAGGGTTTGACTGATTTGGACTAGGTGGTCTATATATATAAGGAAAGGAGGGAGTTTGGATCATCCGATCGAAATCGGACGGTCGAGATAAAAATGCTATGGGAGTCCAAGTAAGAAACCGAAGATGTTTTGGGGATGTTCGGAGATGATCCGGACCCATTGGTAACGACAGCCCGGTTCGGGTTCGGGGCCGTTTTCGGACGCGGTTGCGAGGTGTCTTTGCACTGGCAGAGAGGCTGATCATCTAGACGAGAGGGGAAGTCAAAGTCAACGTGGTCTGACAAAAGGCCACGGAGACAAGGGGGTTTGGTTGGGCTTAGAGATAAGAAAGAAGAGAGCGGATCGGTTGGTGTGAGAGAAGGACGACGGAAGCAAAGAGAGAACTGGCAACTATTAACGCAACAAGGAGAAACAACAACTACGAATGGACGCAAGGTTTTGAAAAACATGCGGATGAAATGCACATGATGACATGGCAAAGTGCAACACGCAAACGAATGCCATGGCAACGACGGCGAATAAACAGAAGACATCTGGCACATCGGTCTCGGGGCGTCACAACTCTCCTCCACTAACAAAGGATCTCGTCCCGAGATCTTAGGAAGGCAACGGGAGATAAAGAGGAAGGAGAAGAGGTCAAACAAGAGCTCAAGAGAGCAGATGAACAACGTCGAGAGTACTCCGATGGAAAATAGGAACGGGGAACATGACGATAATGAAGAGCTCAAGAGACAAGATGAAAGACTATGAGACCACTCGGTTACAACATGATAGAAAAGGAGTAAGAAAGAAAGAAATTGAATAGCATCCCGGTAGAAAAGAGAAACAAAGCTAGATAAGATGAAAAGAGCTTGAAAAGGGGACACAACACTCCGGTAAAATGGACAAGCAAAGAACGAGCATGATCTTGGTGAAACGAGATAATGGGTCAAAGAGAGCAACATCACCATGCCTCCGGAATGAAAGAATAGAAACTAAATCGTTGGGAGGAAAAGAAAGGGGAAAACACAAGACAACTTTGTCCATAATTGAATTGAGAAGCATCCTTGCAAAGAAAGATTGGACGGTGTTGTTGGAAAATCAACAACGAAAAGAATAAGCTTGTTATGGGCATATGGAGAACATCTCGAAATTATGAGGTGACAACCGGCCGCAAACGGAAACAATTGATTGCTTGAGATGGATGAAAAGATGTGAAACAACATGTCTGAAAGACAAGGAAGAATTAATTGCACTTCGAAATGCAAGAAGAAGAATACTTGAGCTCCAACAAGAATCTTGACGGACTTCAAGAAAGAATTAAATTCTTGATGAACCACCATGAAGAACTCCGGTAAACAAAAGGATTATAGAAACGAAGTTGAAAGGAACAAGATGAAGCATAGCGATGATTTAGATGGAGCTTGGTGACGAGACAACCGGGAAAAACTTGGAACTCCGAATAAGAAAAAATGAAGCGAATTGACTCGATTGATATCATGAACGAACTCCGGAAGAAAGAATTAAATCACCTCAATGAAATAAGAATAAGAATTATAATATGTCTATCCTTCATCAAATTAAATTGATCCTTCATCAAATTAAATTGATGACAACCACGGATTTGCATACTACTTATTCTTCTTGAAAAGGATTTAGAGATATATAGCACAAACTTGGGAAAATCTTCAACGAACCACCGGTAGGATTGGAAAGAACGAATGAAATGAGACGATAACAAAGGAAGAGAAATGTTGAACAAACCACCATAAGAATTGAAAACGAACGAAGGAAAGAACAAATCGCCGGGAAGAGTTATAAATGAATGAAAATACTTGAGGGAATTTAGATACAAGAGAACGAACTGATCTCAAGCTGACTACAGAATACTTGAACGTTGCACCGGAAGAATTCGAGAACAAGAGATGAATGTTGAAAATGAAGAATTCTTCTGAAATGATGGCCACCAGAGAATATTAAATGGAAAGAACTCAAGAATGCTCCGGATGAGAATGAAAGGAACTCTCACACCCGAAAAGAATTGTGGGGATGGCATGAAGCTAGAACCATGAATCTTCAAGAGAACGGATAAGGATTTAAGAGAAACTCTTCTTCGGTCTTTATATGTTGAAAAATGCCGACGAGAAGCACCATGAAGAATTTATGAGATACTCCGGAATAATGAAGAAGATGAAGATTGGGACCAAAATGAAAAGAAGTGGAAAGCGATCTTGGAGAAGACATATGACTGATGGAATCCATTCTTACGTCAAACTTGGAAAGAATTTGAATAACTCCGGGAAAATTAGAAGAGTCAGGTAAGATCCTAGTGAAAGACCTGTGGGTTAGGGCCCACTGAAAAGAAACACCGTTGGAACGATTGCTTGAAAGAGAGAATGCACAGGTAAGATTGAAATGGCTTGGATGAGGTAACAACCACGAAATAGAATGGATGGATTTCGAATGGAAATACGAATCTTTGAGATAATTTGAGCACTCCGGGTAAGAACAGAGAGATGGATGGTTAAGAGTTGCACCGGCATGGAAAAACATTTGAAATGAGGAAAGGGGTATGATCAACACCGAAAACTTGAATTGAATCCACCGGAAAACAAAACAAGAACAAAGAAAAGAATGGAAAGATTTCACATGAATAGAATGGATACTCGAATTGAGACTTCAGACTTCGCGATGAAAAAGGGTGGGTAGGTGGGAAAAAGAAAAAGCAACTTGGGATGGGTGAAGCGAACACTGTTGAAAGCTGAGAACCAATCTTGCAAAAGACGAAGAGGACGGAATAACTCGAAGAGAAAGGCACCAGTTGAAAAAGGATGGACAACGATCGCAAACACCTGCGTGATCCTAAAAAAATTTGAAGGGGAAGAGTAGAAGAATCAAAACACCTACGTCACAATTCCTCACAAAAGTGATGAAGGGGATAAGGAGTAAAAAGAATTCCTACTCTCCGACATAACTAGACTCCAAAAAATAGTTTTTATTCTAGACTCGACAACGGCCAAGCTACGATCAATCAAGGGGCTCCTATAGTTGGTCGAGGCTCTGATACCAACTTTTTCACGCCCAATATGCGACCCTATCCATGTGGCACTCGAAGGCCCCACCAGGGGAAGAAACGCATATTGAGACGCTTGCAAGGTGGATATCATTACATCGTACCATATACATAATAGTTGGGGATACTCACCAATACATACCAAACATCATACAGAAGAGCAGAATCCGACTACGGATGAAAACAAACGAAAAGGAGACCAACATCCACCCTGCTAGCCCAGGCTGCCGACCAGGAACCTATCCCGAGATCGACGAAGAAGAAGAAGCAGAAGAAGAACTCCAAAGGCAAGCAAACATCGCTCTCACGTCAGATCATCGCATTACCTGTACCTGCATCTGTTGTTGTAGTAATCTGTGAGCCACGAGGACTCAGCAATCCCATAACCATGGGTATCAAGACTAGCAAAGCTTAATGGGTATGGAACGGGATAAAGTGGTGAAGGCTGCAGCAAGCACTAAGCATTGTATGGTGACTAAATTACGAGTACAAGAATAAGAAGAGCAACTACACAAAATGGTCGCAATCTACAAATGTTCACTAAGTGATCCTGAACACCTACTTACGAGTCAAACATAACCCCACCGTGTTCTCTTCTCAAACTTCCTCGAAAAGAGACGGTCATGGTTACGCACGCGGTTGGTGTATTCTAATTAGGATTTAGTGTCAAGTTATCTACAACCAGAGGTTATAAATATCCAAGTACCCCATAACCGCGGGCACAGCTTCATGTAAGATTTAACCCTGCAGGGGCGTTCCAACCTGACCCATCACAAGTCAACACAAGCTGCGTTGAGAATACCTCAACCTCAAGAAAACCCGATCAACCTCGAGGCAGCCCGAAGTATCCTTGGACTCCCGGTGCACAAGACATTTCAACAATGGTAACACAAGTCCAGCAAGACCTCCCGGCGTGCCGACACCCTTATAGTAGCCGCACGTATCTCGTCTCAGGCCACGACCGGATCGTCCAAACTTCCGGTAGGCCATCGCCAGAGTTGCCCCTGGTGGCCACCGGTGGTTGACAAATGGACAAGCACCATCAGCACTGGCCCCCCTGTATTATGTGGAATTAAAAAAGAATCCATGGGTTCATGACGCCCTATGCCAATTAATTATTTAGTTCAGTATTATTATGTTGGCAAATGTTAAAACCAAAGTTGGGCCTTGTTGGAAGCGGTTAGTCAAAGCGAACTGTCAAGAGGGTCCCATTCCCCTGAGCGTGTTAGGAACGATAAACATGGATCATAACACCAGCATTACGGAAACTAGGGCAGCATATAGATGCATTAATTAAATAATAGATATTGTGATATCCCATGATATCCATGTCCCAACATGGAACAACCTGCACTGCACCTGCAACTAGCAACGCTATAAGAAAGAGGCTAAGCAAAGTGGTAACATAGCCAAACAACGGTTTGCTGGGTAAGGGTGGTTAGAGGCTGTATCATGGCATATGGGAGGCTGACATATATGTGGTAGGAAGCGCGACTTAGCGATAGCATCGAGACTACTAGCAGGCAAAGATAGTCAAGGTTATGGTCATCTTGCCTGAAATCTAGCTTGGAAGAAGATCGAGTCCATGAAGAAGACGAACCAAGCGTAGTCAAACGAATCCTCACAATCGCAACGAAACCGGAACTATCGAGAAGAACCACAACCGAAAAGAAGCAAACAACAAGATAAACTCACAAGCATAAACATGGCATGATGCACAACCAAGTATGATGCATGGCAAGGTTAAATTTTGTTAAACATGGCAAGAGATGAAGCACAAGCAAACCATACAACTAGGCAAGTTTAAATGAGGCCGGAAACACAAATAACAATTCCGGAAGGTCCCCATATGTAAATTTAGAAATTGGTACTGATCTGAATTAAACACCATGTTAAAGTGGTTAAACAGCAAGTTAACATGCATCATGATGATCTACACGTTTTCCTAGTCATGTTACATATGTAGAACAATTAATTCGGAGCTACAGTCTAAAAGATGTGAACTAAACAAGTTTAACATGGCATTGATGCAAAAGCACACTACATCAACAACAAACACTCAAATCAAGGATGCAACATGATAATATGAAGCTACACACAATTCTAAGCAAGTTTCATATAGAACATGACCAAAACGGAGCAACGGTTCAACACATACACTCAAATCAACATATAACAACAATCTGCCTAAAACAACAACTACGCACTTTGCAAGCATCAAAACAGCAAGCTACAGTAGCATGATGGGCACAAACTAGATATGCAATGAAAATAGACATGATATACTTCAATTCATCTCTAAGGTTCAGGTTCATTGGCATCACGGTTAATTCAATATGATCAATGCAAAATGCAAAGTTCTGGTACAGATTATGACAGAGAGAAACAGCGCACATACATGAGCAGTTAATATGATGGCATGTTGGAGACAATAAACAAATATGCTACAGTCCTTATACATGGCAAACAAAAGCATGGCATGAAAGTACTAGTTGCACATAGCAAATGATGTTTACTGAACATAAGCATATGACCTCTAGATCAATGAGATTCATCAAGGCAAGTTGCAAAGTTATATCAGATTCCCAGACTTAGTGAAATTCAATATGGCATAAACAGATTTAATATGCACACCTGGAGGCAAGAATTAAATATGCTACATGGCAAGAACATGGCATCAAATGATATGACATGATAGAGCATAACATAAAAAACAAAACATGTTTACTGATCACGTTCAGAAGAGTCATGGATATGATGGTAGCATAAGAGAACATAGCAAGATAATATAACAAATTTCAGACAGTAAAAAACTGAGCATGCTGACAACATCATGATGCTGAATTGGAAGGCACATAACAGCAAGCATAGCAATTTTACTATTTATGAAAATAACATGATCATGTAGTAGACATAACAATCTTCAAATTACCCCATTGCACAAGTTCATACGACGCACAAATCATGTACTATGGATTTTACAAAATAGAACATTCTGTTAACAGGCTGACAGTTATATCATGATAGCAATTTGGGAGCAACAAATAGACATGTTACAGGAAGATAACATAGCAACCAAGGGCATGGCATCAAATTACACATCACCAACAGCAAAACTCATGAAGGAGAAATATTCATATGAGGTCTAGATTAGTGGCAACCATCAAGCAAAGTTGGCAAGTTTTAAAATAGACTGTTTAGGACTTAGTGAAATTTACAAGTCTGGAAACAGAAACAACGACTAGGCATATTTGCAAGGTCATGGCACTCACATCCAGAAATAACATGGCATGAAATAAAGACTACAAGCAATAACACATAAAAATGATCCAATGTCATGTTGACAAGTTGCTCATATAGTGCATGCATTAAATCACACAAAAATGACAAAATGGCAAATGATAATAGTTTTCAGCACTTAACATCACATAGCACTTTTGCAACAGAGATTGTGGCATGAAGATGAATCCTATCATGAATGCAAATGTCACCATCATGTGGAGCACGAAGAGTAGATCAAATTACATATAAAGTTCATCTAATACGGAACTACGGTTATTAAGTTATGAAATAAAACATTGTAGCATGCCATTTATGCAAAATTATGCAAATAGCAAGTTTAAGCATTTTTATCATGGATGAAAGTTGGATGTTATGAAACTACATGAAATTCTAAGCATTTAACATATATGAAATTTTCTATTTGGATGCATGGTTAATTAGCTATTAACATTTTAGTATAGTGGCATCTCTGTAAATATGCAATTCAGTGGATAAAAGATAAATTCACAGACAACCAAAAAAACGCTGTTGGGCCGAAACCAGCGAGCAGTGGTACTTATGTAGCGCACAGGGCAAGGACTTGGGCGGCTGGGCGCTCACCATGGGCCTTAGCCTGGCTTGGTGGAGGCGGCTGGGCCGGCGGGGCTGTAGCTGGGCCTTGGCGCGGCTGGAGAGGCCCACGCAGGCGTGGAGGTTAACAAGCAAGGGTGGCTTGGTCTTCCTCATGCTACTGCATGAATGGGAGGTCCATGGCGGCGCTAGCGATGGGGATTGTGGCGGCTGAGGACGAGGCATGGCGGCGCAGGTGCGGGATGGCGAGGACGGCGGGATCTGGCGGGTGGCGCTGCCCGGAGGTCACCGGACGAAGCAGGACTATAGCGGCGACGCCATGGAGCTCGGGCGAGCTCGTTCCTGCATAGGAGAGAGCGAGGGTCACGGTGAGAGAGAGAAAGGAAAAACAGGAGGAGAGGGCATGGGGTCGGCCTGGGGCTTGCCGGCGGTGAGGTCGAAGCGGCGGGGATGGTCTGGGACCGACGAGGTCCCGTTAGTGGCGCGCAACCGAGAGCAGGAGGAGCTCGCGGGAGCAGCGGGCAATGACGCGCTCGGGCCTTGATGGGCTCCCAGGGCCCCGATCTGGGCCCTGCGGGCCACGACGGTTGAGGGAGAGGTGGGACACTTGGCGGCGGTGGGTTGGATTGGCGCAACAAACGAGGAAGGTGGGTGGAGGCGGCTGGCTGGATCGGGTGGGTTGCGGTTGGTCTGCTTGGGATCTCGAGGGAGAAGAGACAGTGGCGGCGGGGTGGAGGTGATGGATGGGACAAATGTAGGGGAATGCGACAGAAAACAAAAAATTTCGGTATAGCGAGCACGCCCAGGATCACTAAGGAGATTGCATACAAGGTTTGATCTGATCATTACCGACTCGTAGCGCAACGGAAAGAGAGTCGGTGTAGATCGTTGGTGTAGATCCCCGCAGTTAGCATTTACAACCTCCCAAGCGCGGGGATGTACTCCCTCGTCGGACAGCCCTTCGGGAGGCGGTCGGATAGTCCCTCTGACGATGTCACGGACAGCCCTTCGGGAGGAGCTCCACGCTTGGCCGTCCCACCTTCACGGGGCCCCCCAAAGGGGGTTCCTTGATCCCCAAGTCCTTCTAGAAGCCTTTTGGGAAAAGCCCTAAAAGGTGGCTTTCCACAAACTAACCCAAAAAGCACTTTCACTATTCGTGAAGACATTTTTCTGCGACCGTTAAATCTTAAACTTTTTATGTAGGCCTAGAACATTTCTAGTACCCACTAAAATAAATTTGGACGCATTCCGAAACTTTTTCGGATCAATGATTTTCTTCAGCGAAAAGCAACCAAAGCGGTTTCGGCAGCTTCGGAACACTTTCAGTTTTTTTTTCCCGGAAAAATCCCAGAAGTTCCCAGAGCAATTCTGGCACCCTCCAAGAATTTCCAGGAATGTGCCGAAACCATTTTGACTTAATGGTGTACTCCAAAACAACTTTTTGGTTTTACTGAAACTATTCCGGTGTTCTCTCTCCGAAACTTTTCCGCTGTCTCCAGAACTTTTCCGCTGACTTTCTCTCAGACTCCTTTTCTAGTATTCAGGAGATAGATGGCCCTTAAGTGTGTGACCCTATAGGTTCGGTGAGGCATAGACATGACCGGAACACTTTCCGATCAATGATCAACATCGGAGTCGTGGACACCCATATTGACCCCTATATCCACACGAATAAATATTCGAGCGAACCTCCGGTTGCAGTGTGCTATTCCTGTTGCTTTGCGATATGTTACAAACACCCGAGGTGAGATTATCGGCATCCCCGTGGATCAACAACTTATCCACTATGCCAGTTACCTCGTTACCGGTTTTGTTCTCTATTCTCGTTTCCGTGTTCCGGTATCCCTGTGATCAAATCACATTGTGTCTGACCAGACGATGATGGTTACTGTAACACCGAGAGGGCCCTAAGAATATCTCTCCATCGTAGGAGGAGTAAATCCCAATCTTGAGCTATCAAGTTACTTGCCATACTTTCCCATGAACCCGTAAGCCGCCGTAATAGGCACCCAGTTACGGATGACATTTAACAAAGCCCAAAGTTCATGAATCAAGCATGAAGGAACTCGATACTCTCATGGTCTAAGGAATTATGCAAACGTAAACTTTCTCTATGTTATAAACCATTAACTTGTGACGAATATATCTCATAGCATAACGTCTATTCGGGTCGATTCAACACAAGTGTTCTCCTAACATTGTGCCCTCAAAATTGCCGGCATAGTCATGCCCATGATCAAGAAAATAGGATCATCATGCAATACTTGAGCCAGTCTTAGAGGCATGACTAGGAATACATTTTATAGTTTATTACACCACACGTGCACATGAGTTTCCCTCTGAGCCTCCACTAGTAGAAAACAGGCCTTACATTTTCACCTTTATTCCCGGTTTGGTTTTGGCCCGGGACTAATGTGACCATTAGTCCTGGTTCCAACGGCTAGGAGCGGTCGGGGGCACGGGCATCATTAGTCCCGGTTCATTTGGGACCTATAGTCCTAGTTTGAGATACAAACCGGGAATAAAGGGGTAATGGCAGGTTGGTGTCAGTCTGGGGCCCCCACGAGCCCCTTTTGTCCCGGTTTGTATCACAAACCGGGACTATAGGTGGACCTTTAGTCCCGGTTTGTATAACCAACCGGGACTAAAGACATCCCTATATAAACCCTTCGTCGAGCCCGAGCCCATTCTCTCTGTTTTTCCCCTTCCTCTCCTCTGTTCTTCCCCTTGCTCGAGCTCACCTCCATTTTTGCCAAAGATTTGTCAAGATTTGAAGGCACCCCATCTATCCAAGTGTTCACAAAGGTTAGCAACTTTGTCTTTTCATCTCTCATTGCTAGATTAGCTCATGCAATGCTCTATAAGTATAGTGATTTGTGGGTTTTAGTTTGGGAGTAATTATGTGGGAGTTTATTTGATTTATATGCAATTAGAGCTCAAATTAACTTCTTAGTTAGCATATTTGTAGGTGTGGTTTACCTGATCTAGTGCCTTCCCGTCCTCACCATCGTCGATCGCCCGCGTCGTCCGGTCGCCGGCACCACCTAGCTAGCTTGGTGAGGCTCTTGTCCTTTTTGTGAAAAAAATCATATTTGTATGATTAAGATAGTTGAGGTAGTTGCTTGTATAATTTTCTTACTTGTATGATTGTTTGTTGTACGTAGTGCCATGGTTTTGATATCTGTTCCCGTCAGCCCTCGTCCGGTTTATGATTTGGATGTGGTATATATATTCTCTTTTATAACTATTTGTTGCATTTCGTGTTTATGACAATTATACCCATCAAGTTGACATAGATATTTTTATCTAGGAGGTATGTGAAACGGAAATTGTAACCGACCCTCTTGTCGAGAAGTTAAATTTAGTTGAAAAAGAAAATGAGTATTTGAAAGAAAAATTAAAAAGAATTGAAGAAGAGAAGATGAAATTGGAGTTGTATGTTCCCGATGTCGTCGATAATCACAAGATCAAGATGGATGCAATGCGCTTGAAGATTAGAAAGATTAGAAAATATGCCGTTAATAAAGAGGCTTGGCATCATTATGCTGTTCGATCAATTGTTACCTTAGTTGCGATCTTGATCGCATTTGTTGTTGCATTTAAATGCTTTAGCTAGATAGTTGTATGTTGTTTTATGAGAATAAGTGTGTATGAACTTTATGTATGAACTTGTATTAATTTGGTTTTTTTGGTGTTGTGTAATGAAGATGAGCCGGCAATGGATGTACGATGATCGACGCTCTCCCCAGTTCATTAATGGCGTGCAAAGTTTTCTTCATGCGGCTGAGGCAAACAAGCGGAATGGTTTTATGTGTTGTCCATGTAGTGGCTGTAAGAGTGATAGGAATTACTCTAACTCAAAAGCCATTCACGTCCACCTGTTTACGTCCGGTTTCATGTCCGGCTATAACTGTTGGACCAAGCACAGAGAAAGAGGGGTTCTAGTGGAAGAGAATGAAGAAGAAGAGGATGATGACAACTATCCTAGGTTACATGAATACGATGGTACTACAATGGGGGAAGAGAATGAAGAAGAAGAAGCTGAAGAAGAGGCATCAGATGAGCCCGCTGATGATCTTGGTCAGGCCATTGCTGATGCAAAGAGAAACTGCGAAAGTAGAAAGGAGAAGTTGAAGTTGCAGCGCATGTTAGAGGATCACAAAAAATAGTTGTACCCAAATTGCGAAGATGACAACACAAAGCTGGGTACCACACTGGAATTGTTGCAATGGAAGGCAGTGAATGGTTTATCTGACAAGGGATTTGAGAAGTTACTGAAAATAATGAAGAAGAAGCTTCCAAAGGACAACGAATTGCCCGACAGTACATACGAAGCAAAGAAGGCCGTCTGCCCTCTATGATTGGAGGTGCAGAAGATACATGCATGCCCTAATGACTGCATCCTCTACCGTGGTGAGGAGTACAAGAATTTGAATGCATGCCCGGTATGTGGTGCATTGCGCTATAAGATCAGCCCCGATGACCCTGGTGACGATGTTGAGGGCGAGCACCCCAGGAAGAGGATTCCTGCCAAGGTGACGTGGCATGCTCCTATAATACCGCGGTTGAAACATTTGTTCCAAAACAAAGAGCATGCCAAGTTGATGAGATGGCACAAAGAAGACCGTACGAAAGACGGGAAGTTGAGAGTACCCACTGACGGGTTGCAGTGGAGAAAAATCGAGAGGAAGTGGCGGGACTTTGCAGATGATGCAAGGAACGTATGGTTTGGTTTAAGTGCAGATGGCATTAATCCTTTTGGGGAGTAGGGCAGCAATCATAGCACCTGGCCTGTGACTCTATGTATCTATAACCTTCCTCCTTGGTTGTGCATGAAGCGGAAGTTCATTATGATGCCAGTGCTCATCCAAGGCCCCAAGCAACCCGGCAACGACATTGATGTGTACCTAAGGCCATTAGTTGAAGAACTCTTACAGCTGTGGGACATAAAAGGTGTACGTGTGTGGGATGAGCACAAATAGCAGGAATTTGACCTACGAGCGTTGCTGTTTGTAACCATCAATGATTGGCCTGCTCTTAGTAACCTTTCAGGACAGACAAACAAGGGGTACCACGCATGCGCACACTGTTTAGATGATACCAAAAGTATATATTTGGATAAATGTAAGAAGAATGTGTACCTGGGACATCGTCGATTTCTTCCAATCAAGCATCTCTTAAGAAAGAAAGAAAGGCAAGCATTTCAAAGGTGAGGCAGAGCACCGGAAGAAGCCTTGCCACCGTACTGGTGATGATATATTTGATATGGTCAAGGATTTAAAAGTAATTTTTGGAAAGGGTCCTGACGGACAATCTGTTCTGAATGACGCTGACGGACACGCACCCATGTGGAAGAAGAAATCTATATTTTGGGACCTACCCTATTGGAAAGACCTAGAGGTCCGCTCTGCAATCGACGTGATGCACGTGACGAATAATCTTTGCGTGAACCTGCTAGGCTTCTTGGGTGTGTATGGGAAGACAAAAGATACACCGGAGGCACAGGAGGACCAGCAACGTATGCACGAAAAAGACGGCATGCATCCAAAGCAGTATCAAGGTCCTGCCAGCTATGCTCTTACCAATGAAGAGAAGGAAATCTTCTTTGAATGACTGCTCTGTATGAAGGTCCCGTCTGGCTTCTCGTCAAATATAAATGGAATAATAAATATGGCAGAGAAAAAGTTCCAGGACCTAAAGTCTCATGGCTGCCATGTGATTATGACGCAACTGCTTCCGGTTGCATTGAGGGGGCTTCTACCGGAAAATGTTCGATTAGCCATTGTGAAGCTATGTGCATTCCTCAATGCAATCACTCAGAAGGTAATCGATCCAGAAATCCTACCAAGGTTACAGAATGATTTGGTGCAATGTCTTGTCAGTTTCGAGTTGGTGTTCCCACCATCCTTCTTCAATATCATGACACATGTCCTAGTTCACCTAGTCGAAGAGATTGCCATTCTGGGTCTTGTATTTCTACACAATATGTTCCCCTTTGAGAGGTTCATGGGAGTCTTAAAGAAATATGTTCATAACCGTGCTAGGCCAGAAGGAAGCATCTCCAAGGGCCATGAAACAGAGGAGGTCATTGAGTTTTGTGTTGACTTTATTCTAGACATTAAGCCGATTGGTGTTCCCGAATCGCGGCATGAGGGCAGACTGGGTGGAAAAGGCTTGCTAGGAAAGAATTCAGTAATATGCCAGGACGGGCATTCTTTTGCGCAAGCACACTACACAGTTCTACAAAATTCCAGCTTGGTGGCTCTGTATATCGAGGAACACCTGGATAGTGTACGCTCCAAGAACCCGGAGCAGTCTGAGCCCTGGATCAAACGTACACACATGGAGTCATTCGGCGGTTGGTTGCAAACACGTCTCATGCATGACGACACTGTTGGAGATGAGCTGTACTTGCTGGCCAAGTTACCATCTTCGACTATATCGACTTTCAAAGGGTACGAGATAAATGGGAATACATTTTACACAATCACCCAAGATAAAAAGAGCACCAACCAAAACAGTGGTGTCCGCTTTGATGCAGCAAACACCAATAGGCCAAATGACACATTTTATGGTTACATAGAAGAGATATGGGAACTTGACTATGGACGTGATTTGAAGGTCCCTTTGTTTCGGTGCAAATGGGTCAATCTGACAGGAAGCAGGGTAAAGCTTGACCCACGGAATGAAATGACAACAGTGGATCTCAACAATCTTGGGTACATAGATGAACCATTCGTCCTAGCCAATGGTGTGGCGCAGGTTTTCTATGTGCAGGACATGTCTACCAAACCGAGAAAAAGGAAAGATAAGGAAGTGAACACATCATACGGTGAGCCAAAGCGCCACATAGTTCTTTCAGAGAAAAGAAACATCGTGGGAGTGGAGGACAAGACAGACATGTCAGAAGATTATGAAAAGTTTCATGAAATTCCTCCCTTCACAGTGAAGACTGACCCAAGCATCCTGTTAAATGAAGAAGATTGTCCATGGTTACGGCGCAAAGGGACACACATGAAGAAAAAGTTTTATACCCCAAGATCCCACTCTGGGATGTGATCGGCTTCACCGTCATCACTTTCTTCTCTAGTGAGTAGCCGAGATAGGCCAGTTTGTACACGAAGTGCATCCAGTTTTTACCGTAACCCTCTCAACTTTTTAGCACATGCTATGTGTGTGTAATGATGATACCATGCCAAGTTTCAACCTTTTCAGAGTTCATTTGTAGTGCTTTTCAATTTCAGGGTCATTTAGCTAAAAAAATCATTAAATGCATGAAAAATAGCAAATGAAGTTAGAAATGGTTGAAATTTGAGGAAGTGTCTTTGAATGGTGCATATTGAATGCGCAAAAAGTCTGGAGTTGAAATAATTTAAAAAAATGAAATGCCTTTGTAACAGATGAGTTTTTGTCCGAAACCCTCATACTTCGAAGGAGATGGTCCAGTTTGTACACGAAGTGCGTCCAGTTTTTGCCGTAACCCTCTCAACTTTTTAGCACATGCCATGTGTGTGAAATGATGATACCATGCTAAGTTTCAACCTTTTCAGAGTTCATTTGTAGTGCTTTTCAATTTCAGGGTCATTGAGCTTAAAAAAATCATTAAATGCATGAAAAATAGCAAATGAAGTTAGAAATGGTTGAAAGTTGAGGATGTGTCTTTGAATGGTGCATATTGAATGCACAAAAAGTCTAGAGTGGAAATAAGTTTAAAAAATGAAATGCCTTTGTAACAGATGAGTTTTCGTCCCAAACACTCGTACTTTGAAGGAGATGGTCCAGTTTGTACATGAAGTGCGTCCAGTTTTTGCCGTAACCCTCTCAACTTTTTAGCACATGCTATGTGTCTGAAATGATGATACCATGCCAAGTTTCAACCTTTTCAGAGTTCATTTGTAGTGCTTTTCAATTTCAGGGTGATTTAGCTAAAAAAATCATTAAATGCATGAAAAATAGCAAATGAAGTTAGAAATGGTTGAAATTTGAGGATGTGTCTTTGAATGGTGCATATTGAATGCACAAAATGTCTGGAGTTGAAATAAGTTTAAAAAAATGAAATGCCTTTGTAACAGATGAGTTTTCGTCTGAAACCCTCATACTTCGAAGGAGATGGTCCAGTTTGTACACGAAGTGCGTCCAGTTTTTGCCGTAAACCTCTCAACTTTTTAGCACATGCTATGTGTGTGAAATGATGATACCATGCCAAGTTTCAACCTTTTCAGAATTCATTTGTAGTGCTTTTCAATTTCAGGGTCATTTAGCTAAAAAAATCATTAAATGCATGAAAAATAGCAAATGAAGTTAGAAATGGTTGAAAGTTGAGGATGTGTCTTTGAATGGTGCATATTGAATGCACAAAAAGTCTAGAGTTGAAAAAAGTTTAAAAAAACGAAATACCTTTGTAACAGATGAGTTTTGGATTAAAACAGAATGTGTTTTTGATTAAAACACCTATTTAAAATAACCTAAAAATTACCAAATTGAACATACTGATAAAACAAACTAATACTAAACAGTAGGAAAAAGAATCACTCAAAATTCTATTTTTAAAGTAAAGTTATTCACAAACTAGTGATTCACACAAATTTCAAAGAATTCAAATTTAAACTATTCAAATTTAAAAACTACTGGCACTAGCAAAAAGTTTATAATTTTTGTGACCTAAAGAAAAAATATTCACTCAAAAACTCTAAATATTGCCTGTTAATTAGTAGAAACAAAAGTAAAAAAAATAAAGCAAAAAAGAAAAAAAGAAAACATGAAAAACACCTATAGTCCCGGTTGCCACCACCAACCGGGACTAAAGGTCCTTCTCCCGCCCGCCGCCCACCACAGACCAATAGTCCCGGTTGGTGGTGGCAACCGGGACCAAAGGTTGGACCTATAGTCCCGGTGCGTGGCACCAACCGGGACTATAGACCCTATAGTCCCGGTTGGTGCCACGAACCGGGGCTATAGGTCCCTGGGTATTTAAACCGCATGCTCATTCTCCCCCAAATCCTTCCTCTCCGTCTCGCCCGATCAACCAATCACTCTCTCCCTCTCCGCCGCCGGCCTCCACGCGCGCGACGCCATCAGGCTGCCCGACGTGCCGCCGCCGGCCTTCACGCGCCGCCCGAGCCCGCCGGCGCCGCTCTCCTCCACGCGCCCCGACCGCCTCACCTCGTCGATGCCTCCCACGCGCCGCCCGAGCCCGCCGGCCTCCACGCAATGCCCGAGCCCACCGGCGCCCCAAGTTCCCCCTGCCCCGACGAGCCTGGCCGCGCCGCTCCTCCACGCCGCCCGGCCCCCCACCCCGACGACCGATCGAGCCCCCTCCCCGCGGTGAGCTCCTCTCCAGCCATCTTTTTTTAATTTTTGTTCATCTTTTTGTGTGTGTGTGTGTGTGTAGATGTATGGAATTTTTGTATGTTATGTGATGAATGTTAGATGTATGTAGAACTAGAAGATGTATATGTATGTAGGAATTTTTGGTTATATGAACATGAATAGAAAATGAGCATATGTAAAATTACATAGTTAATTGCAAGATATTGCATTTTGATGAACATAGAAAGTCTATTAGGGGATGGTGCTTTAGTGATGTATTTGCAAACATATATTAATGTTGCGTTGAACATGAATGCTGAATTTGCAAACATATATTGTAGAAAGTCTATTGTAGAAAGTGATGTATTTGCAAACATATATTAAGAAACTTCTTTAGTGATGCCACAAACATATATTAAGAATGCTGAATTTTTGCATATAAATTTTTTGCATAGAATTTGTTCTCGACGTCGACGATGCCCGGCCCGCATCCTCGTCGTCGACTCGGCGGCGACTACCTGCTTGAGAGGGGCCATGTCCGGGACTGGGCTTCGCTGGGCTGGCACTGGGAGGTACTACCTTCCGGGGTGCGCAGCTTGGTGAGGAGGGCTCCCGTCGTCGATCCGGAGCTTCTTTCGTGTCGGTCATGTGGGCCACTATCGGTGCGGAGGCAGCCGGTCCCCGAGGAGCTGGTACGTCGCCGTGTCAGGGAGGAGGACGAGCACATCCGTCGCTACATGGTGGCGTTGGACGTCAGGTTCTCCAATACCTGGCAGGTTCTTCAGGGATCTCACCCAAGCTATGATCCTGTGATGGTTCCTTCTCTTTGGGTGTCCACCGCCCGCGCCTCAGGAACCGCGAGTGAACTAGGTTATTCGATAATATTCGATCTGTATTAGCTAGTGATTTTATATGATAATATTCGAGATGTATTAGTGATAATACTCGAGATGTATTCGAGATTATATTCGATAATATTCGATGATGCATTAACTAGATTATTTGAGATGTATTAGTGATAATATTCGAGATGTATTCGAGATTATATTCGATAATATTCGATGATGCATTAACTAGATTATTCGACTTGTATTAGTGATATTATTCGAGATGCATTCTAATTTGAATACTAAATTGTTTTATCTTTCTTCTGGATTAGTTAAGCTATGGACGCTAGCGGCAGAGACGATGATCAAAACAAGATCATGTTCGACATCATCCAAAACCCAGAGGGTGAACCTGATCAAGATGACGGCTCACAATATCTTAACAATTCCGGTGAGGGAATATTTTTGGAAGAACCAACAGACGAAGGCGACACAAACACTGATGGCGAAGGAATTAATCTTCAATTAACAAAGACCGGCGAGGTATATATAAGGCCTCTGGTGATCATTACGTGTATAAATTGATTTGTATATATATATATATCATAACGAATCGATCTTTATTCTTTTAGCCCTCCGGATCGAACAAATCTTCTACAAAATCAAGCAGGGCAGTACGAGGCCCGGCCAGAAAGTTGCTGGCTAGCATAAAGTACAACATCAATGAGATCAAACCAAATGGCGAACCGCTTGCTCCTAAACAGAATGCGGAAAAATTTATTCGTCAGTGCGGAGTTATTGTCAGGGACCAAATCCCGATCTCCGTTCAAGAATGGAATATGCCAAAGGAAGATCGAGGAGTTAGTTTTGTGAACGAAAGAGCAAAAGATCTGCTTTGGGATACGCTCATGACACATTTCACCCTGCCAGACCATCTCACAGATGCAGAACGGGAGAAAGTGAAGAAGAGTGCTCTTAAGAAGATGGCCACACAATTCTCCAACTGGAAGAAAAGATTATGGGGCATGTACCTCGACGCAAAAAAGCAGCCTCCAGAATTCACTGGACCAATGGAGAAGGTAAAAGAACACTGGGACTTATTTGTGGAGTTCAAGGAATCAGAAGCAGCTCAGGAACGGTCGAGGAAAAACAAGCTCAATGCTGCGAAAAAAATGTTTCACCATGTTTTGGGTCCAGGTGGCTACAAGACTGGCCTGCCTAAGTGGGATGCATCTGAGGCCGATATGATTGCTGCAGGGGTCACTCCAAAAACTTTGGGTTGGCCCGACAGGTGCAGGACTTGGTTTTATGCGCATGGGGGAAAGTTGGACCCAAAGACAGGGGAGATTATGGTGCAGGCAAGTCTTACAGAAGCCTCGAAAGATTTACTTGATGTAATGGAAGCGGCTCGAAGGGGGGCATTCCAGTCCAAGACAGAGAACGACGAGCTTACATGCGCCCTCGGGAATCCTGAATAGCTGGGATGAACACGAGGCAAAGGCGTTGTTCCGTGGTATGAGGGGTTTGCGGACTTGAACGACACTTACAGAAGCTGTTCGAGAAAGAAGAAGCAGGATGCAGACAGGCTTCAAAGGGTAGAATCAAAGAATGCGGAGTTGGAACGCACTTTCATGCGGCAGTAAGAGCAGATCGATACACTTAGCCAGCAAAGGGCGTCTCAGCGGCAGGAGCAACCATATCCAGCATTGGATAGTACCATCCCATCTATGCCGAGAAGCAGCGTGGGTTCCACGGGGGTCCCGGCCGATGATGCACTGCTGGCTTGCTACCCCGTGGATGATATCCAAGAGACAACAACTTGTGAGCTGCACATGAAAATGAAGAACATATCCATGTAGGTGGCGGACGGCTATGCTTTACCGAATGCACGTGGAGCAACCATCCACGGCAACCCGATTCCACCTGGCTATGCTCGTGTCGGGGTGGATGCAGTTCTGTCGGGATATGACTCACTGGAGCTTGACTTTCCTGGAGGTGAAGGGAAGCAGACACTAGGAGATGCCATACATGGTCACATTGTATGGAGAAAGGAATGCATCGTGTTTCCAAACTTGGTGCCAGCAAGGCCATCGACTCCTCCTCCAAGTCCGTTGTGTCAGCCGACTCCTCCAACCCACCTCAAGACGGAGCGCATCGTGAGTCCGCCATATCGATCTCTGCCGCGTCAGCCGAATCAACCCAACCCCAAGACGGAGCCCAGCGCGAGTCCGCCATATCGATCTCTGCCAAGTGAGCCGACTCCAAAGCGGAAGAGAGCACCAAAGAAGAAACCAGAGCCTCCTGCCAAAAAGAAGTTAGCTTACGAGCTGACTGAGGAGGAAACCACATTGGTCGTGGCTGCCAAATTGAAGGCCCATTTTGGACCGAAACCGCCCCCGCCACCGAACGAGAAAATACCTGACAAAGTTGTACAACACTTTCTAGATCTTGCTAAACCACCTCCGGAGAAAAGGCGACGATCAGACTATGAACGCTCTATTAGCAAGTCATATCATCAACGACAAAAAAATCAACAGTCGAGCGGTTTAGGTAGTAATAATAACTGCGAGAAAAGTGTTCCCCAGCTCGAAGAACAGGCAGTGCAATCGACCCCCCTGCTCAAGGTGAGTACCGATAGGGCGGTAATTACCGACGCTGATAGAGAGAGGGCCAGAGAGTTTGGTATCACTGTTGAACAACTCCTAGGCATGGAGGAAGTCCCCGCGGGGAAACTAGCATGGTCATATGTCTGCGGGCAGCCTCTGGTCAGGCCTGGGGAGGAGGAGCTTCTATCAACGCAAATGTACAAATTGCTTCATTGACACCTGAGAGAAGTAAAGGCCGGGCGAGGGAGCCTCATGGTGAAAGTCATGTCAGAGCATTACTTCCATGAAAAAGATTTGTGGGATGAATTTCCAGAATTTTTCCAGTTATTCAATCAACAAGCACTCGACAAATCTCTCGTCGGTTGCTATTGTCTGTAAGTGATTTCTTTCTGTAATTTAAGTCTCTAGCTTAGCTCGCTCATTGCCTGTAATTATCCTCACTATATTCTTTTGTGTGGTATTATGCAGAATGAAGATTTTTGAATTGAAAAGAGATGGAGTCTATGGCATTGGGTTCATTGACCCAAATACTATTAATGAAAATGTGTTAATAGAACACCCCGAAGACACAGAGAATAGCTTGCTAATGTTTTTGAAGGAACTAAATACCAAACTAGAAATAATTTTGCCTTACAACTTCAAGTGAGTGTTACTGTCTTGTACTACAAATTCTATTTTTGCTTACTCGATGTTAAGTGTAGTTAATGAGTTATGCATGCCCGCTTATACAAATGTGTGCGTAGATTCCACTGGATCCTTCTAATCATCAGAGTTGACGGAGGACAAGTTGAAGTACTGGACTCACTGACTAAACCCCATGAAGAATACAGGAGCCTGTATTTGATGCTCAACAGGTAATTTCAATCATTATCGCACTATGTCGGCCTCTTTAGTTCATTTCCTGATATCAAGTAATTAATATATAACTCCTTTATTCATTTTCTTTGCCGGGCAGGGTTTGGAAAAGGTTCATTAAAGAGGTCGTGAATGAATGGAAACCAGAGCTGAGATGGCGACGGGGCAAGGTAATTAAGTAGTACTAGCTACGTCCACGCACCTCTTTAATTCTTCTTTCAATACCATTATCATGCTTGATTATTATCTGATTGAATTCTATTCTCGTAAAGTGTGTGAGGCAGGAACCGGGGACCAATTTATGTGCATACCACGTTTTCGAGAACATTCGCTCTTTGACCGAAAGGAGCACAGATGATAGACATCTTTGGGTACGTAAACACTATTCACAATTTTTTTATCATGATCTAATATATATACACACAACTAATATATTCATATTGATCTCCTTCTTTAAAGATGCGGGAGATGCGGGAGAGGCTCCTAACAAAGGACCGCATACAAGCACTTCAAGAGGAAATGGCGGGATTTTTGCTTGAGCAGGTCATATCTCCCAACGGAGAATACCATTTCACCTATCCATAATTATGATCTGCAAATTGTAGGAGAAATTGTATATACCAAATTGTATATATGTGTGTATGTATGCATGGTCGTACGAGAAATTTGATGGCAGAAGAGGCAGTGGATGTGTTGTCATGTAAGTCAAGTCGTGCTCTGCAAACGGAAGTCAGCTCCGTGGCACTTGCATGCACTCTGTTGTCATCATTCGCGTGTGCCGCTCTGCTCGTGCTCTGCAGTGGCACTTGACGACTGCAGTAGCGTAAAATATGTTTGAAATGAAAAAGAATTAAATGGAAAACAGAAAATCAAACGAAAAAATAAACCATAAAACCATAAAACCTAAAACCCTAAACCCCTAAACCTTTAAGTCCCGGTTGGTGACACCAACCGGGACTAAAGGTCCCCAGCCCCCAGCGCGCGCTTCCTGCCACATGGCAGGGCTTTAGTCCCGGTTGGTGGTCCCCAGCCCCCGGCGCGCGCGGCCGGCCACGTGGCAGGGATTTAGTCCCGGTTCGTGGCCAACCGAGACTAAAGGGTGGGACCCTTTAGTCCCGATTTATTAGTCCCGGTTGGTGAACCGAGACTAAAGGCCCTTCCCAACCGGGACTAAAGGCCCGTTTTCTACTAATGCTCGTGGATATTGTAGACTCGAGAATCATTGCAGTTATAGCATGGATCAGAAACATTCATTTACAAACTTTGGAGATACAAAATAACTGTCATTACTGCCTCTAGGGCATATCTCCTACAACAAGTCCCTAGGCTTTAGGGTTTGACTGATTTGGACTAGGTGGTCTATATATATAAGGAAAGGAGGGAGTTTGGATCATCCGATCAAAATCAGACGGTCAAGATAAAAATGCTATGGGAGTCCAAGTAAGAAACCGAAGATGTTTTGGGGATGTTCGGAGATGATCTGGACCCATCGGTAATGACAACCGAATGAGTTTATATTTGCGTTCAATATGTCTTGTCTTATGGTGCGAAGTGTAGGGAAACGTAGCATGCAATTTAAAAAAAAATCTACGCTCACGCAAGATCTATCTAGGAGATGCATAGCAACGAGAGGGGGAGAGTGTGTCCACGTACCCTCGTAGACCGAAAGCGGAAGCGTTAGCTTAACGCGGTTGATGTAGTCGAACGTCTTCTCGATTCAACCGATCAAGCATCGAACGTACGACGCCTCCGAGTTCTGCACATGTTCAGCTTGATGACGTTCCTCGAACTCTTTATCCAGCAAAGTGTCGAGGGAGAGTTTCATCAGCACGACGGCGTGGTGACGGTGATGGTGAAGTGATTCGCGCAGGGCTTCGCCTAAGCACTACTACAATATGACCGGAGGAGTAAACGGTGGAGGGGGGCGCCGCACACGGCTAAGAACAATTTTTGTCCTTTGGGGTGCCCCCCTGCCCCCGTATATAAAGGAGGAGGGGAGGAGGCTGCCGGCCCTAGGGGGTGCGCCATGGGGGGAACCGAATAGGACTCCAAGTCCTATTCGACCCCCCCTTCCTTTCTTACGGAGAGGGAAAGGGGAAGGAAGAGGGAAGAGGAGAAGGAAAGGGGGGCGCGCCACCTCCCCTAGTCCAATTCGGACTCCCCATGGGAGGGGGGTGCGGCCAACCCTTGTGGGCTGCCTCCCCTCTCCCCTATGGCCCATGTAGGCCCAATACTTCCCCGAGGGGTTCCCGTAACCCCTCGGTACTCCGAAAAATACCCGAACCACTCCGAAACCATTCCGGTGTCCGAATACCATCTTCCAATATATCAATCTTTACCTCTCGACCATTTCAAGACTCCTCATCATGTCCGTGATCTCATCCGGGACTCCGAACAATCTTCGGTTACCAGAACACATAACTCATAATACAAATCATCATCGAACGTTAAGCGTGCAGACCCTACGGGTTCGAGAACTATGTAGACATGACCGAGACACATCTCCGGTCAATAACCAATAGCGAAACCTGGATGCTCATATTGGTTCCTACATATTCTAGGAAGATCTTTATCGGTCAAACCGTAATGACAACATACGTCATTCCCTTTGTCATCGGTATGTTACTTGCCCGAGATTCGATCATCCGTATCTCCATACCTAGTTCAATCTCGTTACCGGCAAGTCTCTTTACTCATTCCGTAATGCATCATCCCACAACTAACTCATTCACTACAAGAAATATGTCAACTTGCGACCATCACTATTGGTCGCGGAAAGGTCATTGTTTTTCATTTGCGACCTTTTTGTGACCAAAAATAGATGGTCAAAAGCTGACGGTCGTTAATGGAAATTAACGACCTTTTTTCTGAAATGGGAAAGGTCATTGGTTCAACGACCAATTTTTTGGTCATTGGTTGTCTGCTCAGGCCACATCGGATCCGACGTGGCAATCTGACGTGGCAAAATTGCGACCAATTGAATTGGTCGTTGGTAAGATTCAGCCCGGTCCAATTCGGTGTTCTACATGGGCCTAGCCCAACAATTCGGCCTTTTTATATATTTTTTCTATCAATTTTTGATCGGCTTCATGGGCCAAGCCCAACATTGCAACCTTTTTTATTGTTGGGTTGTGGCCTTTTTGTCTAAATGAATTTAGTTTTTCTTTTTTTTCCCAAAAGAAGGGTCCACTAGTTAGACGGGTCCTGGTTGCCAGGTTCTATTAAAGTGGGACCCTTTTGACAGCATCATAATATTCAGATTACAATTTGACAATTTAACAGAAATAAATAACCATATTTAAATAAGAACAGACAGAGAACACAAGTAATATTTCAAATAACAACAGCGAGAATCAATCACAGTCACACAGATATACTGGGCTCCTTCTGTCATGACACAGTTACAAGCTCTACTAGTGTAATAACACAGATACAAATACAATCACAGTCACACAGATATAGGGACAATCACAATGAGAATTGACAATCAGCACAAACTGGGCTCCTGCTCCAGTCAGATGAAACCGTATGCACGACTCACTAGGCGACCATAGTCGACTAGGCCACCTTCGCTACACTAGAACAGCAATAGAACTATCATCATGCCTTCGGCCGTCGCCCTGTTACATGCATCAGAAGAGAAGAATCAAAACACTGGAGCCAATATATAATGAACAGACCATTCAAAAAAAAGGACAAGTTCTTTAGAATGATAACACAAATTCAGCTAATACAATGATTTTTGTTCCCCAGATAGTTAAAACGATATACTCATTCATGCAAGAAAGGTGACGCAAGAAAATAGAGCACTTTACTCATAGCATGCAGAGTATCATTATTATGTTCATATCAGCTTATTCTTATGCCTACAGCAAGGAAATAAATCTGACCAAAGAAGCAACAACTCCATAAATTAAAACATCAGGGCTAAATAAGAAGACTAATCTCTTTGTGAAAAATGTATTGGATAATTGGTTTTACATATACAATCCCTTGCATTTAGGGAGAACTTGACGCACAGTGTGCACAAAACTTGGGAGAGCAGCTAGAGAAAATACATAGTTGGTGCTGGAGGGAGTGGTGAATTACCTCAATGGCATACTTGATGGGTGATGCTGGTCCTTCTCAAGGAAGTAGTTGTCGTCCACAGTTAAGAAGTTTCATACATTTGTCTACAACAATCAGCAAACCAGCAAACCAGAAATCAGGACGAATGCTTCAATCTCATAAGAAGTTTAAAAAAGACTATAGCAGGACCAAACCAGAGCAAGTAAAGGAGCTAATAGTCCAAATTCAGGTCATGTTATCATATCAGGTATTGCATAAGGACATCTAGGGACATATATAAAGCATCAAATTAATATAAGTTATTCCATTATCAGAAAAGACCATGAAACAGACATTCTGAAACCAACTAAGATCTAATATAAGTTCTTCCATTATATTTACCTACCTAACTATCGATTTCTCGACATCAATTGGAAGTAACAACCAACAAAAATTCTATTTAGCATGTGTGCAAACCGGAGTTGTTTCAGTTCATACAGCAGATACCCGGAGGAAGTATGCAAATGTCTGATCTATAATTCTATTTAGCAATCCTTCACAAATCTGAACTAACAGATTTTGACTGCATTCAGGAACGTGTTGGCATGCATGACAGATCAATTCGCAACAGCAGAGAAGCATTGTAATTCATTGGAGATGCATCAAGCAGTCAGTGTACATTTCAGAACCATATCAGAGTTTTTAGCAGATTTCGAACAGATCCATATGGGACAGAGCAGAGAAGGTCAAACATCTCCAGATGGGGGAGAACAAGGCAGATCCAATGAGGCGTGCCCGATGGGTGAACATCTACAGATCTAAAATGTTGATTTCATCAGTACACGAGGCCTGCTACAGATCAAAGCCAAGCAGAGGAGAGGGGAACGAGGTACGGTTCATCATGAGTAGAGAGAAGGGGAGGAGAAGGCAGAGAGCGTCACCTGTGGGGGGTTGGGGTTGGGGACGGGTGCTGCTGCCTGGGGCGGGTCCTGCTGCACAGCGGCGCCCCTCTGCCTCCCTTGAGCGCGGCCAGGGCCGCCACGGCCAGCGCGAGCACCATGGAGAACGGCCTCCATTGATAACCTGTGGGGATGAGGTGAGCATCCCGAGAAGACGCTGGAAACCCTAGACGAATGAGGAGGGGGGAACAGGATGAGACTCAACCAGGAAGTCGAACTGGGCCTGATCTGCTGGCCCTGCTGGTGCACCTGGAGGAGGGTCTTCGAGGCGGTGTCCTGCATCTCCTCGGTGACTCGGAGGTAGCTGTCGACCCGGCGCGTGGTCTCCTCGGCCTTGTAGGCCGCGTAGCCCTCGAGGTCCTGCACCGACTGCGCCTCCACGCCCCCGGAGTCCCGGAAGTCGTTCCTGTACCGGCCCCTGGCCGCTGCTGACGACGACGAGGAGGATGCGAACTCGGATGGCCCCGCTCGTCTGCGGGGACCAGTGCAGAGGTGGCCCTGGCTGGGGCGATGGCGGGGGTCGGGACGGACGAGGCCCGCGTCGGGCCTTGGAGGAGGCGAGGAGGGCGGCGAGCGGGAAGGAGGCCGCTGCGCCCTGAGGGCGGCCGCGGCGGAGGACGTGGTGGCGGAGAGCGGCTTGAGCATGCGCGAGCGGGAGAGGATGAGGGGGAGAGTGAGGCCGGCGGCGAGATTGGATCTGGGGAGAAGGGGGCGGCGACGATGGAGTGGGAGGGGATAGGGTTTGGGTGGTTGGGCTGCCCGGGGGGTGGGGGGTTCTTTTTCTCACTTTCTCTTTTTTCTTTAGATAAATGGGCTGGATGGATTGATGCCATGTCATCAATCCATGGCACAAACATTTCAACCAATGAGAACAAAGCTTATGTAATTGTGTTTTTCTATTTGTTTCTCTTGTATTTTTTGCACAAGGGTGCATTTTGGAATGGCATAATTTGTTCAAATTATATCATACTTTGCACAAGGGTGCATCATGGAATGGCAAACAATGTTGCCTAAGGAAATTTTCATTTTCTTTTCACAAAAAAATCATTTTCCATTTTTTGAGTGCCCAAAATGAGTTTTTTTGTGAAGGACCTACCATATATTTGTTGCAAAATTGGAACAAATCATTTTTCTAAAATATTAGGCCATATTTAATGTACAATTGACCAAATGGTTGGGTGTCAGAAGTTTTGATCCACCTCTCGTGAAAAAGACAAATTTCCGCCGATTCAGTTGGAAGTGGGTCAAATTTGAACTGCGGCTGCCTCATATTTTGCTCATTATTTTTTCCAAAAAACATTTCTAGGTACAAAAGTATCTATTTCATTAGAGATACACCAAAATTTTTCCAAGATTCAACCACTAGCTAGGAACGGTCATGTCTGCCGTTTTGACCGCATTTTGAAATGGGCATGAAAAATTAAAAAAAATCAAAAAATTGGAAAACGTTCGCACAGTGTCATTATATGTGGCCAAGTTACCATTAAAAATAATAAACTTGTAATACGGTAATTATTTTAAAAAAGTGTTCTTGGAAATGAGCTATCATGTGTGAAGATCAATGGCTTTCAAGCCAAATGATCAATGTTATGGTAGCATTCATGGCATAGTTTGTTCAAATGACCTCAATTTGTGCACAAGGGTGCATCTTGGAATGGGAAACAATGTTGGCTAAGGAAGTTTTCATTTTCTTTTGACAAAAAAATCATTTTCCATTTTTGGAGTGCCCAAAATAAGTTTTTTTGTGAAGAATCTACCATATATTTGTTGCAAAATTGGACCAAATCATTTTTCTAAAATATTAGGCCATATTTAATATATAATTGACCAAATGATTGAGTGTCAGAAGCTTTGATCCACCTCTCGTGAAAAAGACAAATTTCCGCCGATTCATCTGAAAGCGAGTCAAATTTGAACAGCAACTACCTTATAGTTTGCTCTTTAATTTTTCCAAAAATCATTTCTAGGTAGATAAGTATCTATTTCATTACAGATATTCCAAAATTTTTGCAAGATTCAACACCTAGCTACGAACGGTTATGTCCGCCATTTTCACCGCATTTTGAAACGGGCATAAGAAATTCAAAAAAAATCAAAAAATTGGAAAACATTTGCATTGTTTCATTATATGTGACCAAGTTACCAGGAAAAATAATAAACTTGTAATACGACAATTGTTTTAAAAAAGTGTTCTCAGAAAAGAGCAATCATGTGTGAAGATGCATGTCCTTCAAGCCAAATGACCAATCTTATGGCCACATTCATGGCATAGTTTGTTCAAATGATCTCATATTATGCACAAGGGTGCATCTTGGAATGGCAAACAATGTTGCCTAAGGAAGTTTTCATTTTCTTTGGACGAAAAATTCATTTCCTATTTTTCGAGTGCCCAAAATGAGTTTTTTTGTGAAGGACCTACCATATATTTGTTGCAAAATGGGACCAGGTCATTTTTATAATATATTAGGCCATATTTAATGTACAATTGATAAAATGGTTGGTTGTCAAAAGTTTTTATACATCTCTGATGAAAAAGACAAAATTTCGCCGATTCAGTAGGAAGCGGGTCAAATTTGAACTGCAGCTGCCTCATAGTTTGCTCTTTATTTTTTCCAAAAATCATTTCTAGGTACATAAGTATCTATTAAATCAGAGAAACATCAAAAGTTTTCCAAGATTCACCCACTAGCTAGCAACGGTCATGCCCGCCGTTTTGACCGCATTTTGAAACGGGCATGAAAAATTCGAAAAAAATCAAAAAATTGGAAAACCTTCGCATTGTATCATTATATGTGGCCAAGTTACTAGGAAAAATAATAAACTTGTAATACGGCAAGTATTTTTTAAAAGTGTTCTCAGAAACGAGCTATCATGTGTGGAGATCAATGGCTTTCAAGCCAAATGATCAATCTTATGGCCACATTCATGGCATAGTTTGTTCAAATAATCTCATATTGTGCACAAGGGTGAATATTGGAATGGCAAACAATGTTGCCTAAGGAAGTTTTCATTTTCTTTGGACGAAAAAAATCATTTTCCATTTTTCGAGCGCCCAAAATGAGTTTTTTGTAAAGAACCTACCATATATTTGTTGCAAAATTGGACCAAATCAAATTTCTAAAATACTAGGCCATATTTAATGTACAATTGATCAAATGGTTGGGTATAAAAAGTTTTTGATCCACCTCTCGTGAAAAGACAAATTTCCTCATATTCATTTTCCATTTTTCGAGTTAACAAAATGAGTTTTTTTGTGAAGAACCTAACAAATATTTATTATAAAAAAAACTTCTCTAGTTTTCAAGAATATTAGACCACATTTTATGAACAAATTTGTGTACACTAGAAACATTTTTTATAGATATTAAACGGTTTTTAGTTACATCATTAACATTTTTTTTTAATAAATATTTTGATGTCTAATATTTTGAACACATGTCTACATTTTTTAAGACACATTGTACATATTGTTTATATTGTTAACTTTTTTCAAATACATGATTAACATATTTTCATATATTCCCAACAAAAAAACATCTTTTCATCATACGTTTTGATGTCTATATTTGTTTTTACACATTGTACATTTTTGTATACATATAAAACATTGTTGATATTGGTTAGAAAATTTTAAATACATAATTAACATTTTTAGAAAATCTTGTTTTGTTATCTACTTTTCCATATATATATTGTAAATTTTTCATATATACGTACTGATGACTATTTTTGCATACACATGAAACTTTTTTTATACATATCTAATATTATTTATGATTATCATTTTTTATGTGCATGAAACTTTTCAAATACACACATTTATTTTTTTAAACACATGATTACATTTTTTGAAATACGTATTAACATTAATAATGAAAAACTTGTTTTTTCCCATTTTCGTTGGGCCGAATATATGTTTTTTTAGTAATATGAGGGCATCCCACATTTCTTCCTGGATGGGCCGAGGCCTACATGGCACACTGTTTTTTTTTAAAGGAGGTTGCCTCGTTCCACCGAGGCCCAAGCCCACCTTGAGCGACACCTTAAGTACCAATGCATCCATGTTCACAACCTCATGACTATTTATATTGGTCATAATCAGGTAGAAATAAGGTCGTCGACCACTCTTGTCTGCTTTATGACTATTTGGTGTAAGCCAATTTCAGGGTTTGAGCCCTTCCAAGCGAAATGGCCGTGGATTTACGACCAATTCAGATGGGGTCACTGAGAGAAGGTCACAAGTTGACATATTTCTTGTAGTGATTAGTCACATTGCTTGCAAGGCTTCTTATGATGTGCATTACCGAGAGGGCCCAGAAATACCTTTCTGATACTCGGAGTGACAAATCCTAATCTTGATCTATGCCAACCCAACAAACACCTTCGGAAATACCTGTAGAGCATCTTTATAATCACCCAGTTAAGTTGTGACGTTTGATAGCACACAAGGTATTCCTCCGGTATCCGGGAGTTGCATAATCTCATAGTCAAAGGAATATGTATATGACATGAAGAAAGCTATAGCAATAAAACTGAACGATCAATATGCTAAGCTAACGGATAGGTCTTGTCCATCACATCATTCTCCTAATGATGTGATCCCGTTCATCAAATGAGAACACATGTCTATGGTTAGGAAACTTAACCATCTTTGATAAACGAGCTAGTCTAGTAGAGGCTTACTAGGGACATGGTGTTTTGTCTATGTATTCACACATGTATCAAGTTTCCGGTTAATACAATTCTAGCATGAATAATAAACATTTATCATGATATAAGGAAATATAAAATAACAACTTTATTATTGCCTCTAGGGCATATTTCCTTCAGTCTCCCACTTGCACTAGAGTCAATAATCTAGTTCACATTGTCATGTGATTTAACACCAATAGTTCACATCTTTATGTAATTAATACCCATAGTTCACATCGCCATGTGACTAACACCCAAAGGGTTTACTAGAGTCAATAATCTAGTTCACATCGCTATGTGATTAACACCCAAACAGTACTAAGGTGTGATCATGTTTTTCTTGTGAGAGAAGTTTAGTCAACGGGTCTGCCACATTCAGAGCCGTATGTATTTTGCAAATTTTCTATGTCTACAATGCTCTGCATGGAGCTACTCTAGCTAATTGCTCCCACTTTCAATATGTATCCAGATTGAGACTTAGAGTCATCCGGATCGGTGTAAAAGCTTGCATCGACGTAACTCTTTACGACGAACTCTTTATCACCTCCACAACCGAGAAATATTTCCCTAGTCCTCTGAGGTAACTAAGGATAACTTTGACCGTTGTCCAGTGATCCACTCCTGGATCACTATCGTACCCCCTTGCCAAACTCATGGCAAGGTACACAATAGGTCTGGTACATAGCATAGCATACTTTATAGAACCTATGACTGAGGCATAGGGAATGACTTTCATTCTCTTAATATTTTCTGCCGTGGTCAGGTTTTGAGTCTTACTCAATTTCACACCTTGCAACACAGGCAAGAACCCTTTCTTTGACTGATCCATTTTGAACTTCTTCAAAACTTTATCAAGGTATGTGCTTTGTGAAAGTCCTATTAAGCGTCTCAATCTATCCCTATAGATCTTGATGCCCAATATATAAGCAGCTTCACCGAGGTCTTTCATTGAAAAACTTTTATTCAAGTATCCTTTTATGCTATCCAGAAATTCTATATCATTTCCAATCAACAATATGTCATCCACATATAATATTAGAAATGCTACAGAGCTCCCACTCACTTTCTTGTAAATACAGGCTTCTCCAAAAGTCTGTATAAAACCGTATGCTTTGATCACCTCATCAAAGTGTATATTCCAACTCCGAGATGCTTGCACCAGTCCATAAATGGATCGCTGGAGCTTGCACACTTTTTTAGCGCCTTTAGGATCGAGAAAACCTTCTAGTTGCATCATATACAACTCTTCTTTAAGAAATCCATTAACGAATGCAGTTTTGACATCCATTTGCCAGATTTCATAATCATAAAATACGGCAATTGCTAACATGATTCGGACGGACTTAAGCATCGCTACGGGTGAGAAAGTCTCATCGTAGTCAACTCCTTGAACTTGTCGAAAACCTTTTGCGACAAGTCGAGCTTTGTAGATAGTAACATTACCATCGGCGTCAGTCTTCTTCTTGAAGATCCATTTATTCTTTATGGCTCGCCGATCATCGGGCAAGTCCATCAAAGTCCATACTTTGTTCTCATACATGGATCCTATCTCAGATTTCATAGCCTCAAGCCATCTGTCGGAATCTGGGCTCATCATAGCTTCTTCATAGTTCGTAGGTTCGCCTTGGTGTAGTAACATGACTTCCAGTACAGGATTCCCATACCACTCTGGTATGGATCGTGTTCTGGTTGACCTACGATGTTCTGTAGTAACTTGATCTGAAGTTTCATGATCATCATCATTAGCTTCCTCTCTAGTTGGTGTAGGCATCACGGGAACGGTTTTCTCTGATGAACTACTTTCCAATTTTAGAGAAGGTACGATTACCTCATCAAGTTCTACTTTCCTCCCACTCACTTCTTTTGAGAGAAACTCCTTCTCTAGAAAGGATCCATTCTTAGCAACAAAGATCTTGCCTTTGGATCTGTGATAGAAGGTGTACCCAACAAATTCTTTTGGGTATCCTATGAAGACGCACTTCTCCGATTTGGGTTCGAGCTCATGAGGCTGAAGCTTTTTCACATAAGCATGGCAAACCCAAACTTTAAGAAACGACAGCTTAGGTTTCTTGCCAAACCACAGTTCATACGGTGTCATCTCAACGGATTTAGATGGTGCCCTATTTAACATGAATGCAGCTATCGCTAATGCATAACCCCAAAACGATAGTTGTAAATCGGTAAGAAACATCATAGATCGCACCAAATCCAATAAAGTACGGTTACGACGTTCAGACACACCATTACGCTGTGGTGTTCCAGGTGGCGTGAGTTGTGAAACTATTCTACATTGTTCTAAATGAAGGCCAAACTCGTCACTCAAATATTTGCCTCCGTGATCAGATTGTGGAAACTTTATTTTCTTGTTACGATGATTCTCCACTTCACTCTGAAATTCTTTGAACCTTTCAAATGTTTCAGACTTGTGTTTCATTTAGTAGATATACCCATATCTGCTCAAATCATCTGTGAAGGTCAGAAAATAACGATACCTACCGCGTGCCTTAATACTTATTGGACCGCATACATCGGTATGTATTATTTCCAATAAGTCATTGACTCGCTCCATTGTTCCGGAGAACGGAGTTTTAGTCATCTTGCCCATGAGGCATGGTTCGCAAGTATCAAATGATTCATAATCAAGTGATTCCAAAAGCCCATCTGCATGGAGTTTCTTCATGCGCTTTACACCAATATGACCTAAACGGTAGTGCCACAAGTATGTTGCACTATTATTATCAACTTTGCATCTTTTGGCATCAATATTATGAATATGTGTATCACTACGATCGAGATTCAATAAACCATTTACATTGAGTGTATGACCATAGAAGGTTTTATTCATGTAAATAGAACAACAATTATTCTCTGACTTAAATGAATAACCGTATCGCAATAAACATGATCCAATCATATTTATGCTTAACGCAAACACCAAATAACATTTATTTAGGTCCAACACTAATCCCGAAGGTAGAGGGAGTGTGCGATGGTGATCTTATCAACCTTGGAATCACTTCCAACATACATCGTCACCTCGTCATGAACTAGTCTCTGTTCATTTTGCAACTCCTGTTTCGAGTTACTAATCTTAGCAACTGAACCGGTATCAAATACCCAGGGGCTACTATGAACACTAGTAAAATACACATCAATAACATGTATATCAAATATACCTTTGTTCACTTTGCCATCCTTCTTATCCGCCAAATATTTGGGGTAGTTCCACTTCTAGTGACCATTTCCTTTGCAGTAGAAGCACTCAGTTTCAGACTTGGGTCCAGCTTTGGGCTTCTTCACGGGAGTGGCAACTTGCTTGCCATTCTTCTTGAAGTTCCCTTTCTTTCCCTTGCCCTTTTTCTTGAAACTAGTGGTCTTGTTAACCATCAACACTTGATGCTATTTCTTGATTTCTACCTTCGCCGATTTCAGCATCGCGAAGAGCTTGGGAATCGTTTTCGTCATCCCTTGCATATTATAGTTCATCACAAAGTTCTATTAACTTGGTGATAGTGACTAGAGAACTCTGTCAATCACTATCTTATCTGGAAGATTAACTCCCACTTGATTCAAGCGATTGTAGTACCTAGACATTCTGAGCACATGCTCACTAGCTGAGCTATTCTCCTCCATCTTATAGGCAAAGTACTTGTCAGAGGTCTCATACCTCTCGACACGGGCATGAGTCTGAAATACCAATTTCATCTCTTTGGAACATCTCATATGCTCCGTGGCGTTCAAAACATTTTTGAAATCCCGGTTGTAAGCCGTAAAGCATGGCGCACTAAACTATCAAGTAGTCATCATATCGAGCTTGCTAAATGTTCATAACATCTGCATCTGCTCCTGCAATAGGTCTGTCACCTAGCGGTGCATCAAGGACATAATTCTTCTGTGCAGCAATGAGGATAATCCTCAGATCACGGACCCAGTCCGCATTATTGCTACTCTCATCTTTCAACTTAGTTTTCTCTAGGAACATATGAAAAATAAACGAGGAGCTACAACGCGAGCTATTGATCTACAACATAGATATGCAAATACTATCAGGACTAAGTTCATGATAAATTAAGTTCAATTAATCATATTACTTAAGAACTCCCACTTAGATAGACATCCCTCGAGTCATCTAAATCACGTGGTCCATATCAACTAAACCATGTCCGATCATCACGTGAGATGGAGTAGTTTTCAATGGTGAACATCTCTATGTTGATCATATCTACTATATGATTCACATTCGACCTTTCGGTCTCCAGTGTTCCGAGGCCATGTCTGTACATGCTAGGCTCGTCAAGTTTAACACGAGTATTCCGCGCGTGCAAAACTGTCTTGCACCCATTGTATGTGAATGTAGAGCTTATCACACCCGATCATCACGTGGTGTCTCGGCACGACGAACTGTCGCAACGGTGCATACTCAGGGAGAACACTTATACCTTGAAATTTTAGTGAGGGATCATCTTATAATGCTACCGCCGTACTAAGCAAAATAAGATGCATAAAAGATAAACATCACATGCAATCAAAATATGTGACATGATATGGCCATCATCATCTTGTGCCTTTGATCTCCATCTCCAAAGCACCGTCATGATCTCCATCGTCACCGGCATGACACCTTGATCTTCATCGTAGCGTCATTGTCGTCTCGCCAACTATTGCTTCTACAACTATCGCTAATGCATAGTGATAAAGTAAAGCAATTACATGGCGATTGCATTTCATACAATAAAGCGACAACCATAAGGCTCCTGCCAGTTGCTGATAACTTTTACAAAACATGATCATCTCATACAACAACGTATATCACATCATGTCTTGACCATATCACATCACAACATGCCCTGCAAAAATGAGTTAGACGTCCTCTACTTTGTTGTTGCAAGTTTTACGTGGCTGCTACGGGCTTCTAGCAAGAACCGTTCTTACCTACGCATCAAAACCACAACGATGTTTCGTCAAGTTTGCTGTTTTAACCTTCAACAAGGACAGGCCGTAGTCAAATTCGATTCAACTAAAGTTGGAGAAACAGACACCCGCCAGCCACCTTTATGCAACAAGTTGCATTCTGTCGGTGGAACAGGTCTCATGAACGCGGTCATGTAAGGTTGGTCCGGGCCGCTTCATCCAACAAAGCCGCCGAATCAAAATAAGACGTTGGTGGTAAGCAGTATGACTATCATCGCCCACAACTCTTTGTGTTCTACTCATGCATATCATCTACGCATAGACCTGGCTCGGATGCAACTGTAGGGAAATGTAGCATGCAATTTCAAAAAAATTCTACGCTCACGCAAGATCTATCTAGGAGATGCATAGCAACGAGAGGGGGCGAGTGTGTCCACGTACCCTCGTAGACCGAAAGCGGAAGCGTTAGCTTAACGCGGTTGATGTAGTCGAACGTCTTCTCGATTCAACCGATCAAGCATCGAACGTACAACGCCTCCGAGTTCTGCACACGTTCAGCTCGATGACGTCCCTCGAACTCTTGATCCAGCAAAGTGTCGAGGGAGGGTTTCGTCAGCACGATGGTGTGGTGACGGTGATGGTGAAGTGATTCACGCAGGGCTTCGCCTAAGCACTACGACATTATGACCGGAGGAGTAAACGGTGGAGGGGGGCGCCGCACACGGCTAAGAACAATTATTGTACTTTGGGGTGCCCCCTGCCCCCGTATATAAAGGAGGAGGGGAGGAGGCTGCCGGCCCTAGGGGGTGCGCCATGGGGGGAAATCGAATAGGACTGCAAGTCCTATTCGGCCCCCCCCCTTCCTTTCTTACGGAGAGGGAAAGGGGAAGGGAGAGGGAAGAGGAGAAGGAAAGGGGGGCGCGCCCCCTCCCCTAGTCCAATTCGGACTCCCCATGGGAGGGGCGCGCGGCCACCCCTTGTGGGCTGCCTCCCCTCTCCCCTATGGCCCATGTAGGCCCAATACTTCCCCGGGGGGTTCCGGTAAACCCTCGGTACTCCGAAAAATACCCGAACCACTCCGAAACCATTCCGGTGTCCGAATACCATCTTCCAATTTATCAATCTTTACCTCTCGACCATTTTGAGACTCCTCGTCATGTCTGTGATCTCATCCGGGACTCTGAACAATCTTCGGTCACCAAAACGCATAACTCATAATACAAATCGTCATCGAAGGTTAAGCGTGCGGACCCTACGCGTTCGAGAACTATGTAGACATGACCGAGACACATCTCCGGTCAATAACCAATAGCGGAACCTGGATGCTCATATTGGTTCCTACATATTCTACGAAGATCTTTATCGGTCAAACTGTAATGACAACATACGTCATTCCCTTTGTCATCGGTATGTTACTTGCCTGAGATTCGATCGTCGGTATCTCCATACCTAGTTCAATATCGTTATCGGCAAGTCTCTTTACTCGTTCTGTAATGCATCATCTCGCAACTAACTCATTAGTCACATTGCTTGCAAGGCTTCTTATGATGTGCATTACCGAGAGGGCCTAGAGATACCTTTCCGATACTCGGAGTGACAAATCCTAATCTTGATCTATGCCAACCCAACAAACACCTTCGGAAATACCTATAGAGCATCTTTATAATCACCCAATTATGTTGTGACGTTTGATAGCACACAAGGTATTCCTCCGGTATCTGGGAGTTGCATAATCTCATAGTCAAAGGAATATGTATATGACATGAAGAAAGTATAGCAATAAAACTGAACGATCAATATGCTAAGCTAATGGATGGGTCTTGTCCATCACATCATTCTCCTAATGATGTGATCCCGTTCATCAAATGACAACACATGTCTATGGTAAGGAAACTTAACCATCTTTGATAAACGAGCTAGTCTAGTAGAGGCTTACTAGGGACACGGTGTTTTGTCTATGTATTCACACATGTATCAAGTTTCCGGTTAATACAATTCTAGCATGAATAATAAAAATTTATCATGATATAAGGAAATATAAAATAACAACTTTATTATTGCCTCTAGGGCATATTTCCTTCACGAAGATGGCTCTTTGGCCTGAGCCACGGCGCCACTATTATCACAAAAGATCTCCACCGGGTCCAGCGCACTTGGAACCACACCAAAGTCTTCAAGAAACTGCTTGATCCAGACCACCTCCCTGGAGGCTTCTGAAGCTGCAACATATTCCGCCTCCATCATAGAATCTACCACAGTCTTTTGTTTGGAACTTTTCCAATCAACTGCGCCACCGTTCAATATGAAACATAGCCTGATTGAGATTTGAAGTCATATGGGTCAGTCATGAAGCCTGCATCAGTGTAACCACTTACAATGAGCTCTTCATCACCTCCTTACAAAAGGAGTAAATCCTTGGTCCTTCTGAGGTACTTAACAATACCTTTGACTGCGGCCCAGTGTTCCAATTGTGGATCACTTTGGTACCGGCTGCTAACACTTAGCGCATAGGAAACATCCGGTCTTGTACATAGCATGGCATACATAATTGAACCAACTGCCGAAGCATATGGAACATCATTAATTTGTACTCGCTCATCGAGCGTCCGAGGACACTGATTCTTGCAAAGCACTGTGCCAGGTGACATGGGGAGTAGGCCTTTCTTGGATTTCTCCATGTTGAACCTTTTCAACACCTTGTCAATGTACGTGCTTTGGCTAAGTGCTATCAGGCATTTTGATCTATCTCTATAGATTCTGATGCCCAATACATATGCTGCTTCGTCTAAGTCTTTCATTGAAAAACTCTTCTTCAATGAGTCTTTTATTTCGCTAAGAAAATTCACGTCATTTCCAATCAACAACATGTCATCCACATACAAGACTAGAAATGCTTTTGCGCTCCCACTAAACTTCTTGTAAACACAAGATTCTTTGTCATTCCTGATGAAGCCAAACTCTTTGACTACTTCATCAAAACAAATGTTCCAGCTCCTTGATGCTTGCTTCAGACCATAAATGGCCTTCTGAAGTTTGCATACCTTTCCCGCATCCTTATGAACGACAAAACCTTCAGGCTGTATCATGTATACATCTTATTTGAGATTTCAATTTAGGAAAGCCGTTTTGACATCCATCTGCCATATTTCATAATCGAAATAAGCAGCAATTGCTAGTAATATCCGAAAAGACTTAAGCATAGCTACGGGCGAGAAAGTCTCATCGTAGTCCACTCCAGGAACTTGCGTGAACCCTTTCATGACAAGTCTAGCTTTATGGATAGTAATGTTTCCATCCGCGTCTGTCTTTCTTTTGAAAATCCATTTACATCTAATGGGCTTTACGCCTTCTGGAAGTTCCACCAAGTTCCAAACTTGATTTTCGTACATGGATTCCATTTCGGATTTCATGGCCTTGTGCCATTCCCTTGAGCTGGGCCCCGCCATCGCTTCCTTGTAGTGCGCAGGTTCAGCGTCTTCAAGAATGAAGATTTCGTTATGAAACCACTCAAGTGGCTGGATAGCCCTACCTGATCTGCGCGGTTCAGTTACAACATTGTCTGAAGTTTCCGCATCAGATGCGACAACTTCCGGCTCGGTTGTAGGGATAATTTGCGGAATTACTTCCGGTTCCTTAGCCATATCAACGGTCGCCGAAGATTCACCAATCTCATTAAGTTGTACTGTCCTCCCACTTAATTCTTTAGCGAGAAATTCTTTCTCGAGAAAGTGTCCAACTCTTGCAACAAACACTTTGCCCTCGGACTGGTGGTAGAAGGAATACCCAATGGTGTTATTGGGATAACCTACAAAGTAACATTTGTCTAATCTGGGGTCAAGTTTGCTTGGTTGTAAATGTTTTACATAAGCTTCATAACCCCAAACCTTGAGATGCGACGCATTGGGTTTCTTCCCATACCATAATTCAAATGCCGTAGTCTCAACAGACTTAGACGGTGCTCTATTTAATGTATAAGTGGCAGTGAGTAGTGCGTGACCCCAAAAGGATATCGGTAGATCTGTAAGAGACATCATCGACCTTACCATGTCCAACAGAGTTCGATTACGTCTTTCTGACACTCCGTTTTGCTGTGGAGTTGCGGGAGGCGTAAGCTGTGAAACGATTCCACGGTCACTCAGATGTTGGCTAAACTCATGACTAAGATATTCGCCTCCATGATCTGACCGCAGAAACTTAATCCTTTTGTTACGTTGATTTTCTACCTCATTCTAAAATTCTTTAAACTTTTCAAAGGTTTCCGACTTATGCTTCATCAAGTAAATATGGCCATCTCGACTCAAATCATCAGTAAAAGTCACGAAGTAGAAATACCGACCCCGTGCGGTTGTGCTTATCGGACCACATACATCACTATGTATTATTTTCAATAATTCACCCGCCCGTTCAGGATGACTCGTGAATGGCGTCTTGGTCATTTTCCCCATCAGACAAGCTTCACATGTGTCAAATGATTCAAAATCAAAATACGGTAAAACTCCATCTTTATGGAGTGTTTGCATGCGTTTCTTTCTGATGTGGCCAAGCCGACAGTGCCACAAGAAAGTGGTGGGGGTATCAGCCTTCTTAAGGCGTTTACCATTCACGTTAAAGACATCATTTCCACATTCAAGATTTAGTATGAAAAGCCCCCCAACAATGGGTGCAAATCCATAAAACATATCCTTACAATAAAGTGAACAACCATTGTTCTCAAATTTGTACGAATACCCATCATGTACTAAACATGATCCGGAGATAATGTTTCTACACAACAGCGGAACAAAATAACAGTTACTTAGTTCTAAGATAAATCCTGAAGGGAGACGTAGAGGCATAATGCCGACGGCTTGAGCGGCGATCCCAGCACTGTTCCCGACGCGCATCATGACTTCATTCTTTGCCAGCTTGCGCACCTTCTGAAGCCCCTGTATCGAGTTGCAAATGTGAGCAACCAATCCGATATCAAATACCCAAGACTTAGAATTTTCGCTAGCAAGCAAAACGTCAATGACATTAACCTGTATAACAATTATACCTTTTTTGGTTTTCCTAGACTTCTTATCTTCCAGATACTTCCTGCATTTCTCTTCCAGTGTCCTGTTCCCTTGCAGTAGAAGCACTCAGTGTCATTTTTGGCTCCGCCCTTAGAGTTGCTTTGGGAGCCGGTCTTAACGGCGCCCTTGCCCTTCTTTGGCTTGCCTTTCTTTTTGAAACTGGCGGTTTTATTCACAAGCAACACTTGCTTGTGATTTTTCCGTAGTCCTCCTTCCGCAGTTTTTAGCATGGTGAGCACTTCCTCTTGTGTCTTATCCATCCCACTCATGTTGTAGTTCATGGTAAAGCCTTCGTAAGACAGGGGGAGTGAAGCAAGCAACATGTCCATCATATGGCCTGATGGAAATGGAAATTCCATGGTTTTAAGCCTTTCAACATAGCCAATCATTTTGATCACATGTTCGCCAACTGAACTGCCCTCAGCCATCCTACAATCCATCACGGCCTTCATGATATCAAATCGTTCAGACCGTGAGGTTTCCTTGTACAGAGCATCCAATTCCCGGATCATATCACGGGTGTTATGGAATTCAAAACATTTTTGAAGCTCTGGACTCATGCAAGCTAGCAAGAGGCACTGCACTAAGTTGTAATCATCATCCTAAGTGGCCCAGACATTTTGTTCATCTTTCGGGGCAGTTGCCGCCGGTTTAGCTGGAAGAGGAGTTTCAAGCACATATGTTCTCTTAGCGCTCCTGAGGACAATCCTCAGGTTACGGACCCAATCCGCATAGTTGTTTCCAGTCGCAGGTAACTTCTCTTTCTCTAACATTGGCCCTAAGTTGAATGCGGCGTTGCGAGCCATTTGATCTACAACGGTAAACACAAGTTTCACTTAGACTTTGTTCATAATAAATTTGCACTAGTGAATAAACAAATTTTATTCTAAAGTGCGCTCCCACTCAAATCAATATCTCTCATAATTGATTGTGAGTGATTCAAGATCCGCTTTTCCATTCAGCGCCACGGTTCGAGATGAACACAAATGGCGTGAACTTCAATCGGTAGGCAAACTTGCTGATCACATCTCTATGTGATTCTTGTTCATCTTTCGATGCGTGTGTTCCAAGCTCAGGACTTTCCTGCCTGAACGTCAAGTCAACCAAGTGATCTTGCTACGAGGTCTCAACTCACTCACCTCACACTTCTCTAATGGTTCGCACCCATGGAGATCATGTGATGCCCCGAAGAGATAGGTGCCGTGACGGTGCTACACTTGGGAGAACACTAACTACTTGATATTTTTTAAGTGAGAGATCACCCTAATAAAAAGCGACTACCACGCAATCAAAAGGGTGCATCATAAGCGATAAACATCTCAGGCAATTCATAATAGCATGATATGGTATAGCCCTTTCTGACAGAGAAGTCTTTAATTTCTTCGTCTTCGGCATTTGCATCCGTGTTCACCTTCGCGAAGATTGCCACCACCTTGTCGATGCACCAGATAATATTGCTATCTCTATAGCTAATAAAATAAGTGCATTACTTAAGGTTGACACGCAGGTCATTAAAGTGACAGTCATATGGCTCCAGCCATCATGCCGAATCATGACACGCAAGTCATGTTAATAAATTTACATTATATAGTCATCTCATACATAATCGAATTAATATAAGAACTGCTATACCACATCACATGCACATCCTGCAAAACCAAGTTAGACGCCTCTAATCGGTTTATGCAAAATTTTATTTTACGTGGCTTCTAAGGTTTTGACTTAAACCGTAGCTACCAATGTTTATCATCAAGTATGATTATTAAATTCGCTATATGAACTTTGCGGGGCGTATGAAAATCGAGATAATAAAATCTTGAGCCCCATACTGAACTTCGTCATATGCATGACCCCCGTGCAGATCATATCTGCATTGCCCTTTCGTCTGCGAAATTTCATCTTTCTCTCAACTATGGTGGAACCCAAAGAACTGATTGTTAGATAATGTTTATACGTAGCTTCTGTATATATCCTGTATATTGTATTTGTACACTTGATGTACCCTTATATATATATGAGATAGCCACACCCGTATTGGGTGCCGTGCAGTTTCCCAAACCCTAGCTTTTACATGGTATCATTTTAGGTTTCGATCACTTCTGCTCTGTCCCGATCGCCCTCGACCCCGATCGTTCCCGATGGCATCCGGCCCGTCCGCCACCGCCCTGGCCTCCCCGTTCCTGGCCTTTCGGCCGATGTTTCCCCTATCCAGTGCTGCCCCATCGTCGCCGGTCATCAATGCCTCTTTGCTCCATGCGGACGTACACAACACATCTTCGCTGCATGCGGCCGCTCCTGCGGTGCCTTCCTATGAGATGCATGCAGGCGTACAAAGCGCGTGGCCCGTGACTGCGTACGGCGCGCCGCCCCTGGCCGTATACGGTGCCCCGCCCTCGGCTGCATACGGCGCCCCGCCCCCGACCGTGTACAGTGCAGCACCCGCGGCCACGTACAGCGCATCGCCCGCGGTTCCACATAGTGCTGCACCGGCGATCTACGGCGGGTACCAGCCGACTCCTCCGAACGCGTCGTATTGTGGTGCATCTGCTCTGTCCTATGGTGCTTCCCCAGCAACGTATCCTCCGCCAGCTACAGCTCCTTCGACGGAACTCATTCCCATCTTGCCGGCGTCCGGTGGTGGTCTGCATTAGGGCTACTACACGCCTCTGCCTGATCATGTCGCCACTACTGCACCGTTCTACTTCGCGCACCTCATCCCGGTGAAGCTCACGACGGATAACTACCTGTTGTGGCATGCACAGGGGCTGCTGCTTCTCCGCAATTGCTACTTGGATGGCTTTGTTTATGGTACTCTGCCATGCCCTCCGCCATATCATCCGGGGCATCATGCGTGGGTGGCTCAAGATCAAGCCATCCTCTCTGATATCCAGTCCTCTCTCACGGAGGGAGTCTCGTCGCTCGTCATCTTTGCCGCTATGTCTCGGGACGCGTGGACGGCTCTTCATACCAGTTTTGCTTCGCAGTCTCAGGCGTGGGCTCACGCCATCCGCACTGCACTTGGGGAGGTGAAGCTTCATGATCTCACCAGCACCGACTACTTCAACAAGGTGATGGGCATGGCTGACACACTTGCCTCCATTGGTAAGGTGCTTGGTCCAGAGGATTTCACCTCTTATGTGCTCAACGGACTGAGTGACGACTATGATAATTTGGTGGAGAATATCAATGGTCGTGACACTCCCATCCAGCCGCGTGAGTTGTACGCGCGTCTCCTCGCTACGGAACAACGCATTCAGGCTCGCCGCTCTATGCCGAGTTTCCCTTCCGCCAACGCTGCAACGCGTGGGAAGGGCAAGCCCTACAAGCCACCGACTGGTGGCAAACCTCCGCTGACCGCGCCTAGTTCGCGGAACACCACTACCTCCATAGGAGGTCGAGTCCGTGCCTGCTACCCTTCATGTGGTGCTCAGGTCCCCTGCCAGCTATGTGGACTTGATGGTCACCTTGCCTCCCGTTGTCATCGTTGCTTCAAGCAGGATTTCTTGGGGATTGGGAACAATGGCAAGGGTAATGAGAAGCAGGTTGCCCTGGCAAGTCATGAGCAGGGGCATACTCCTTCCTATCCAGTTGATGGATCTTGGTACATGGATACGAGAGCTACCAATCACCTGACGAGTGAGATGGGCAAACTCTCTACACAGGAGCCGTACCATGGACACGATTAGGTTCGCACCGCTAATGGGGAAGGTATGCACATCTCACATATTGGTCAGGCATCACTTCTTACACGTCGACCCACACAATTACGTCTTCTTAATGTCCTTCGTGTTCCCTCTGTTTCACGTAGTTTGCTTTCAGTTACTAAACTTACTCGTGATAATAATGTTCTTGCTGAATTTCATCCTTTTCATTTTTTTATTAAGGACCGGGAAACGAGGAACGTACTCCTTAGAGGTCGACTACGCCATAATGGTCTCTATGCACTTGATGTGCCACTAGCTCCTAGTGCTTTCAGCGGTGTTCGTGTGTCTCCATCACATTGGCATGCGCGCCTTGGTCATCCCGCCACTCCCATCGTTCGCCATGTACTTCATCGTCATGAGCTTCCAGTCGTGTCCAATAAACATGTTGATGCAGTTTGTGATGCCTGTCAGCAAGGCAAGAGTCATCAGCTTCCTTTTTCTGAGTCGAGTCGTGTAGTTAATAAACCGCTTGAACTTGTGTTTTCGGATGTATGGGGCCATGCCCAAACCTCTGTTAGTGGTCATAATTACAATGTCAGTTTCATTGATGCTTACAGTCGGTTCACTTGGCTTTATCTTCTTAAACGCAAGTCTGATGTGTTTAATGTTTTCTTGCAATTCCAAGCGCATGTTGAGCGTCTGCTCAGTCATAAAATCATTCTTGCGCAATCCGATTGGGGGGGGGGGGGGGGGTGATATCACAAACCTCAATGCATTCTTTAATAAGCTTGGAATTACACATCGTGTGTCTTGTCCTCATACACATTAGCAAAACGGTGTAGCTGAGCGTAAGCATCGTCATATAGTTGAGACTGGTCTTGCTTTGCTTGCCCATGCCTCCGTTCCTTTCTGTTTTTGGAGTGATGCATTTTCCACTGCATGCTTTCTCATTAACAGACTCCCTACACGACTCCGTCGGATGAAAACACCACTTGAGCTCTTGCTGAATGAAGTTCCTGATTATACGTTTCTCAAGGTTTTTGGGTGTGCGTGTTGGCCACATCTTTGTCCATAAAACCAACGCAAGTTGGAGTTTCGGTCTAAACAGTGCGTGTTTCTTGGTTATAGTTCTCTTCATAAAGGGTACAAGTGTCTTCATGTTCCCTCTAACCGCGTCTACATCTCACGTGATGTGGTGTTTGATGAGAATGTTTTTCCTTTTTCCGCACTTCCGGTCACCTCCACCACTTCCACTGCACCTAAGAAATCTGTTTTACCTTTGCCTGGTCAATTTGTTGATGTTGCATATAACCCCTTGTTGCTACCTAACCATGGTGCAGGTACTGGGCGTGGAGCACGCCTTGAGCTTCTGGATGAGCAGCCACCGGTCCTTTGGTGTGATAGTATTGGTGTGACGTATCTTTCATCTAATCCAGTTTTCCATGCTCGTACCAAGCACATCGAAGTTGACTATCACTTTGTGAGGGAACGTGTTGCACAGAAGCTTCTTCATATCAAGTTCATCTCCTCCAAAGATCAACTTGCTGACATCTTCACGAAGCCACTTCCACAACCAAAGTTTGAAGGTTGTAGGCGCAATCTTAACTTGCTTTGTACTTCAGGCCACAGTTAAGATTGACGGAGGGTGTTAGATAATGTTTATACATAGCTTCTGTATATATCCTGTATATTATATTTGTACACTTGACGTACCCTTATATATATGAGATAGCCACACCCGTATTGGGGGTCGTGCAGTTTCCCAAACCCTAGCTTTTACACTGATAGCACTTCATTGATCAATCAGGATCGCGGATTGCCAGAACTTTGTGAAATTCCACCATGCCGTTTCAAGATCAGAAATACGCAAATTCTAGGGAAGCAACAGGAACATCGGGTAACAGATTTCATCTGCCACCCGCATAAATAATTTTCAGCAATAGATCTCATCTACTACAAAATTATATTATGCAATACCCATAAATCTCATGTATTCTAGATCGAAACCTGCATCTACGCATAGCACAGCTAGCTCTTGATGCCACTGTAGGGGAACGTGACAGAAAAAAAATCGGTACAGCGAGCACGCCCAGGATCACTAAGGAAATTGCATACAAGGTTTGATCTGATCATTACCGACTTGTAGCGCAGCGGAAGAAGAGTCGGTGTAGATCATCGGTGCAGATCCCCGCAGCTAGGATTTACAACCTCCCAACTGTGAGGATGTACTCCCTCGTCGGACAGCCCTTCGGGAGGCGGTCGGATAGTCCCTCGGACGATGTCACGGACAGCCCTTCGGGAGGATCCTCGAACCTCAAACGGTAACTCGAACAGCCCTTCGGGAGGACCCTCGAACAGCCTCTCGGGCAAAAGATCGAATTTACGACCTCTCTACGGGGTTGCACACATACAGTGTCAGCTATCCGGCAGGGCTTCGTCGTCCAGAACTAGTTCCTACCGGAACCCAGACAGCCTTTCGGCTCTACGGAACTATTTCGCGGGGAGGGAGAGAGAAGGCCAGATCATGCATGGCTTGTGTATGAGAGTAAGGAGTGAGTGTGGAGAGTGCCTCTCCACCTCTATTTATAGGTAGGGGTAGGGGGCACATGAAAAAACCCAAAAATGCCCACACTTTATGTCACACATAAAAGGCATAAAGGGCATAAAAGGATGACAAGTGGAGCTCTATGGAGGAGCTCCACCCTTGCCGTCCCACCTTCATGGGGGCCCCCCAAAGGGGGTTCCTTGATCCCCAAGCCCTTCTAGAAGCCTTTTGGGAAAAACCCTAAAAGGTGGCTTTCCATAAAGTAACCTAAAAAGCACTTTCACTATTCGTGAAGACATTTTTCTGCGACCGTTAAATCCGAAACTTTTTCTGTAGGCCTAGAACATTTCTAGTACCCACTAAAATAAATTTGGACACATTCCAAAACTTTTTCGGATCAATGATTTTCTTCAGCGAAAAGCAAACAAAGCAGTTTTGGCAGCTTCGAAACACTTCCGGTTTTTTCCCCGGAAAAATCCCAGAAGTTCCAAGAGCAATTTTGGCACCCTCCAAGAATTTCCAGGCGTGTGCCGAAACCATTTTGACTTAATGGTGTAATCCGAAATAACTTTTTGGTTTTACCGAAACTATTCTGGTGTTCTCTCTCCGGAACTTTTCCGCTGTCTCCAGAACTTTTCCGGTGACTTTCTTTCAGACTCCTTGTCTAGTATTCAGCAGATAGATGACCCTTAAACGTGTGACCCTATAGGTTCGGTGAAGCATAGACATGACCGGAACACTTTCCGATCAATGATCAACATCGGAGCCGTGGACACCCATATTGACCGCTATACCCACACGAATAAATATTCGAGCGAACCTCCGGTTGCAGTGTGCTATTCCTGTTGCTTTGCGATATGTTACAAACACCCAAGGTGAGATTATCGGCATCCCCGTGGATCAACAACTTGTCCACTATGCTAGTTATCTCGTTACTGGTTTTGTTCTCTATTCTCGTTTTCATGTTCCGGTATCCCTATGATCAAATCACATTGTGTCTGGCCAGACGATGATGGATATCATAACACCGAGAGGGCCCTAAGAATATCTCTCCATCGTAGGAGGAGCAAATCCCAATCTTGAGCGATCAAGTTACTTGCCATACTTTCCCATGAACCCGTAAGCCGCCGTAATAGCCACCCAGTTACGGATGACGTTTATAAAACCCCAAAGTTCATGAATCAAGCATGAAGGAACTCGATACTGTCATGGTCTAAGGAATTATGCAGACGTAAACTTTCTCTATGTTATAAACAATTAACTTGTGACGAATGTATCTCATAGCATAACATCTATTCGGGTCGATTCAACACAAGTGTTCTCCTTACATTGTGCCCTCAAAATTTCCGGCATAGTCATGCCCATGATCAGGAAAACAGGATCATCATGCAATACTTGAGCCAGTCTTAGAGGCATGACTAGGAATACACTTTATAGTTTATTATACCACACGTGCACATGAGTTTCCCTCCGAGCCTCGTGGATATTGTAGACTCGAGAATCATTGCAGTTATAGCATGGATCATAAACATTCATTACAAACTTTCGAGATACAAATAACTGTTATTACTGCCTCTAGGACATATCTCCTACAACAAGTCCCTAGGTTTTAGAGTTTGACTGATTTGGACTAGGTGGTCTATATATATAAGGAAAGGAGGGAGTTTGGATCATCCGATCGAAATCGGACGGTCAAGATAAAAATGCTATGGGAGTCCAAGTAAGAAACCGAAGATGTTTTGGGGATGTTCGGAGATGATCCGGACCCATCGGTAACGACAGCCAGGTTCGGGTTTGGGGCCGTTTTCGGACGCGGTTGCGAGGTGTATGTGCACTGGCGGAGAGGCTGAGCATCTAGACGAGAGGGGAAGTCGAAGTCAACGGGGTCTGACAAAAGGCCACGGAGACAAGGGGGTTTGGTTGGGCTTAGAGAAAAGAAAGAAGAGAGCGGATCGGTTGGTGTGAGAGAAGGACGACGGAAGCAAAGAGAGAACCGGCAACTACAAACGCAACGAGGAGAAACAACAACTACGAACGAACGCAAGGTTTTGAAAAACATGCGGATGAAATGCACATGATGACATGGCAAAGTGCAACACGCAAACGAATGACATGGCAACGACGGTGAATAAACGGAAGACATCTGGCACATCGGTCTCGGGGCATCACACATATCCAACCTCCAACACATTTACCTCGACAGAAAACTCCTTCAACTCAATTGCCCAAGACTTCTTCACATGCCTGGAAAATTTTGTCCACATCTCCCTCCGTAACAATATAATGAACGCGTTATATGGGGGTTTGGGCGCTGCCCGTTGACTTCGCTTCATCGGTTCAGAAGCTGCAACAACTTGATCTTATCGGCTTCAACCTCATCAACAATGTATCATAGTTCCTAGGCTCAATGAAAAGCCTCTAGATGCTCAAGCTGTCCTACAACTACCTCTGTGGCGCGATAAACAACAACCATAAGCTCTGAGGCTCAATCGATGCGATCACTACAATGACTGACCTCGGAAAAAAGGACCTCTTTTTTATATTGAACATATAAAGCCTCAAGAAGTGCTAGACAGGACGAAGCCCTCCACGTCGCCCCCTAAATCTATGAACAGTGCGTGAGCGCCACAGCGAGCGAGCGGCCAGCGCCTCCTCAGGCCATCCACGCGATGCCTTGCTCCCGATTCGGTTCAATTTCACCTCGCCTCTTGCCTACTCTTGGTCGCTGACGGGCGGGACCCTCTAGGACGTGGGTCCGGTTCAATTTGGGTGAAAACCCTAGACTTGAGCCTCCTCTCCTACCCCAATCCCATGCCTCCCCTTCTCCCCCCAATCCCCGCCTCCTCTCCCTCCTCCCCATTCCGCCGCCTCCTCCCCAATTCGCCGCCTCCCCCCTCCCCAATCTGGCATCGACGTGCTCAGGAGGAGCCCTCGGACGGGAGACTGCAGAGACGGAGACCAAGGTCGCCATCCAAACCATGGCGCTCGTGGTGGCCGACGGAGGGATTCAGGAGGGATCCCGCCCACCAGGGAGGCCATGGGGAAAGGGAGAGATGCCACGTGGGAGACGACGACAGCGACGGTGGGTAGATCAAAGCACACCACAATGTCCTTCCTTGGTTCCTCCCGCATCTTCTCCTGGTTCGATTTAATTTGATAATTTTTGTTTCTTTGCTAATGTTTGGGGTGATGGCCATGGCCCAGCAGCTGCACCTCTCCCTCAATATCCCCGATGGCCATGGCCCAGCAGCTGCACCTCTCCCTCTACTTTCGCAATCTCGCCAACGAGTCAAAGTGAGGCTCTCTTTTCCCCCTGTGCTCTTGCAGAGTTCATATGATCCAGTTATCTTCTTTTCCAGTTGAACAAGTCTCAATGAACAAGGTCTAGGTGCTGTTCCAACTCTACAAAAAGATCAACTGCTCCATCATCGATGACCTTCTCATTCACAAGGTGCCTCCAATTTTTTTTTACTTTTATGTGTTCTTAGGATCAGCTAATGTGAGATAAGTTCATTTTGTTTTAATTTTCTTCAAGTAAAAGGAGTCAGTCCATAGGCTGGAGCGCAAGTCACTGGATAAATATTTGAAATATGGTGTTTTCTTAGAAAGAAGGCTGCATCTGCTGGACAATGGCGTCTGCCCGGCGGCTGCAGTTGGTGGAGGATGACAACGGCTACCAAGAGAACGACTCCGCTCCGGTCTCTTATCGGCCAAGGTGACCACGCCTGCTCGCTACTTCTTCATGTGGCCTACTCCCCGTTTCTTCCTGGTCACTTTCCTTAATGTCTCGCTTTTACAGGATCGGATACTTGTTTGTGTTCGCCGTTTGTTGCCATGGCATCTGCAGGGCGGGTCAGAGGTGAAGGAGAGCGTCTAGCATGCTTAGCTTTCCATGGATTGTTGCGTCGTTATGTCGACTCGATGTGTCTATTTAGTCTTACTAAGTCCACTTTGTCTTTGGTAGGGTCATGGGCTAGGTCAGATTGTCCGTTTCTGCTTCTTAGGTGCGTTCGTTGGCTGCTATGTTCCTCCTATATCATCGTTGTTTTGTCCTGGTTGCATTTTGATTTTGCTTGCAGGCTCCTCTCTGCGGTTCTGGCTGCTTCCTTGCGTGACAAGGAAAGAGCTGTTGCTGGCCATATATTTTGACGTGATTCCCCTCATGTTTTTAGCATTGATTCAATGGATTGGAAAAATTGTATGTTGAAAGAGTAAAATAAAGTGAGTTGTGGACTTGTGGTGGGAGGACAAGAGAGAAGCTCACCTTAACTAAGAGGGTGGCAGGTATACTATGATTGTTTTGTTCTTATGCATCACTGTCCACTTCACATTTTGCTTCAGTGCTTACACTTTGGTTCATAGTGTTTCGTTTTGCTACATTTGACATGACCCATCTTTCTGCTAATGCTTCTCGTTGGAGGCCGCGGGTCTTGCATGTTTGACTTTGGTGGATTGAGAATTCTTTGTGTCGGAGTTGTTAGTTATAGCTTTAATCTGCACACTACAGCAAGATTCATAAAAATGAGAGAAGTGTCAAGGCTAGGTCACTTGATATTGAATTGCTGAAAGAAAGTAACATGTTGAGGGTAGAGAAAAGAGTCGTACCAGTACACTTAATCTGGAGCAGCACATGGTTTCAAATATGAATCTGTATCCCCCATAATTACAACAAAAAAAGCTTATTTATGGATAAGAATATCATCTGTGCATCTGCTTTATAAGGCGCAATAGTACAATCTTCAGTACCTGCATTGCATATGGCATGTTTTAATACACAAGTCTAACCAAACAAAATATTCTCACTCGTGTTAGAAATTATTTTAAATACATCTTCCATGGGATGTCGTAAGTATCCCCATATACTGACCTACTATTCCCCATTTCAGGTGTTGCCATGCTTAATCGTTTGGGTTTCTGTGTTCAAATTGCTTGGAAGGTATGCCTGACCAACAATTCCAATCATGGCTTCTCGACATGTGCGGTTGCTTAACCATTTTTACCGCTTGTTACGTGATTACAAGCATGTGTGTATGTCTATTAACCATACCTGTTGTTTGTTCCCATTGATGGTCCCTGCTGTGTGTTGTCATATACAAAATAGGAGATGAATTATTCCTTGTATAATCCGTCATCTAGGAGCAAGTACTGCCCTAGCAAGGATACAAAGAGCTGCAAAGCGGTGAGCAACATGTCCACTATTTTCCTTCTTTATTTGTAGCTACAACATAAAAGGCATGTTTACAGATAAGAATATCATCTGTGCATCGGCTTTATAAGGCCCAACAATACAATCTTCAGTACCTGCATTGCATTTGGCATGTTTTAAAATAGTAAATACACAAGTCTAACCAAACAGAATGTTCTGACTCATGTTAGAAAATTACTTTAAATACGTGGCAGACAGTTGGTAACATTACATGGAATTTGCATCTGTACCTAGACCAAGGCAAAAGTCACTTCAGTGTAAAACTGATTTTTTTATAACACAAACAATTGGTATGCGCTAATAATAATATTCTCCTTCACTCCTTGCAGATGTACGTCGACCTTCTTCTTCCCCGTTTATCTTGCCCCGTTGTGCTCTTGCCATAGCTGCTCCTAACCCAAGCTTTCGCCGCTCCTCAACTCTCAGCAGGAGAGGCACGGGCGCCACGACATGTTACAAATTTGAAGGCAAAATGAACAGCTACTCCACTGGCTACATGTACGCCTATAGCCCATTTTTAATTTCTGCCCAGTTTGTTTTATATGCATGTATATGGACAAATTAATGGGTATAACAGTGATTGTTCTTTCTGTGTATGTTTTCTTTTGGATCGCTTAATTTTTTGCTATTTCTCCCTCACTGCAGGATGTTTGTTGTTCATTCCTTTTACCTGCATTTATATCCGCCTATAGCCTATTTTTAATTTCTGCCCAGTTTGTTTTATATGCATGTATATGGACAAATTAATTGGGTATAATAGTGATTGTTCTTTTTGTGTATGTTTTCTTTTGGATTGGTTCATTTTTGGCTATTTCTCCCTCACTGCAGGATATTTGTTGTTCATTCCTTTTACCTGCATTTATATCCGGCCAATGTGTGAATTAGCCAATCGTTTTTTGGCATATACACTGCATGATCTACCTATGTTTGTTTCCACTTGTGCCTGGCTATGCTGCTATACAGATACTCAATTGTTGTTTTCTCCCATGTCTAACCGCACACATCTACTATCTTTGTTATAGATTTTGCCTGCTTGGCAAAGTGTAAAAAGGCAATACCTGCTCGGCAAAGTTTAAAAAGGCAAAGTATTATTTATAAAGTTATTTGGAATGTATGATAGGAATTATGTGCTCCTCCCTTTGCCTCACATTTCCTCTGACACACTTGTTTAAATTACTAATATATTGACTTTCTAAAATGGATGTGTGCAGAGCTGAGAAAGAAGAGAAGAAGAGGAATCTAGCAGAGGAATGTGAATATTCTCTCTTGTGGAATACAATAAGGTTTGTTCCTGCTGGCAAGCAATACTGACCTCATGCTTCTACTTATTGTTGCCTTGGTTATATTCATCTATACAGGGAATTTCAACATTTCATGTACGTAAGCATTTCTTTTGTTACAAATTGTATGCACTCGACAAGGTGCAAAAATGCAAAAAAGGTCATTTATATAGCTATTTTGAATGTAAGGGCTGGATCGTCTCTCTCAACAATTGTGAAAAATTTGAGTGATCCTTGGTCATGTGAATCTTGGCGGATAAAAGTAGATACAGCTGATGTACACATGACTTCGTGAGCGTCTGTCGAGGTTCTTAGTGAGTGCTTCCTCAAAGATGCTTTCAGATCATTGATTGCTTTGTGCCCTATATATGCCCGCAAGGTGTATCTCCTTTTAGTTTACACCCTGAATAGGATACATGGTGTTCATTTCTGTTTGATTTATTTATTTTATTCTTGTATAGTTTGGTTTTAGAAATGAAATCATGATGTGGTTAGTTTTGCATCTAGCACACTTGCCGCTGTTACACGTAATTGTACTTCTGTTTTTTATTGTCGCTTTCTCAGTTTCTTAAGGCTAGGACATTTCTTAAGGCTAGAACAGTATTGTTCTAGATTTTGTAGCTGAAAGATTAATGAAACTGTTTGGACTAACTTTCATTTTTCTAGCATTTGTTCCATATGAGAGAGATAGCATATTTAATATTGTACTGAAATAATAAAGAAAAGGCTAGCAGTCCTCTATTTGCATGTCTGCTGGTTTGATGCAAGACAAGAGACCTATGCATAATTATGTATCTTGCTTGCGCTATCTATATTTCCTGTTTTGGTGCTAAACCCATAGGTTTTGTGGTTTTACTCCTAGAGCGGTAGATTCCTTGATGATATGTTGATGCGGTCCGCTTGGTGTTCTTGCTTGGCAGGAGAGAAAAAAAAAAGCATCTTTGAGACGCTTGATCGTTCATGCCGTGGTTGGATGAGAATGGAGAACTATGATGCAAATGGAGGATTGTCGATACAAATTTTGTTTGATTGGTCAGACTATTTGTTCATTTGGCTATCTTAATGCAGTCCCATGTGCATACTTTTTGCAGGCATCAGTGAAGATTTGGGAGGCAGGGACGGAATACTCAAGTGGAAACAAAGTAAGGACCAAGCAGCTCAAGATTTTACTGCTACCTTGCTAATAGCTTTGTGAGGTAATTAAGCTAGCTACACGCGTGTTTGTTTCCTACTATAACGAAGTCATTATTCTAATTTAGAAAATAGGAAAAATGAAGTGTGATTTAACAGTCTAATAGCAAATGTTGTTAGCATGAATAGAATGTGTGTTGTACGTACTAACTAACAACCGAGTCAAATTCTTCCCATGTAGCGGTTGTCAACGGAGACTTGACCAGCCCAGACTTGACGTACTTCCTGCTTTATTTCTTCTTTGATTTAGGGAACATACAAATGCATGAGGTATTAGTCATGTGCATGTTAATTGTTGTTACAAACATGGCGATGGAAGGCGATAGTGTAAAATTTGTTCCCCAAGGTGGTGTCGATCACTTTGTGCATCTTTTCTTATTGGTGCGAAAACGATTCCTTTATGCTCCCGTGCTCTTTTTAGATTTGAGTTGCCTCTTGGAGTAGCAGATTGCTGACATGGGGACTAGGGAGGATGCCCAAAGTTATAAGATTTTGATTCTTTATGTTGTTTTTTCAATTTGTTTTTCTATTGCTGCAGTATGGTCATAACCAGATTATGTAATGGCCACATAAAGTTATATGAATTTTATTCAATCCGAAGAGATTCTTAGTTCGACAGTAGGGTTATAAACCTACAGCAAGTTATAGATAAAATGAAAGTGGTGCTTCAAAGAGAATTACATGTGATGTTCATGTTCTTGGCTATAATCCAATGGTACGGCTGTAGGCACAAGTGGTGCTTCAAATGTTTCTACCCTGGCTTCTCACATTGTTCTTTTGCCCTTCAAATTTGTAACATGCCGCCGTATGCTAAGGTGGAGAGGAGAATGTTAATTTTTGTGGGGATTACAAAGAATGGTAGACGTGGATATATAGTATATTCTTTTTCCTATTGTTCTTTAACATATTTAGTTTTTAGTGCAAACGTGGCCAGTAAATTCAATCTGCCAAAATCATGGTTCTTAAAACCATTTAATTACTACCAGAGACTTTTCATTTTGTGGACTTACTGAACTATTCATTGTGTTGACATGGCCTATTTACACTGCTCATAAAACAAAAGGACCATCCGGTGTACTATATGTTTGAAACACCACCGTAGATAACACACACTTGATTTCATTGTCTGAACCTGAGTGCTTTTGTATATATGTACACCCTTCGTTCCTAAATATAAGACATTTTTGCAGTTTAAATTGAACTGTAAAAACATCTTATATTTAGAAACAGAGGTGGTATATCAGAAAGGAATGTGCAGAATTCTATATGACTGGTGTGAGATCTTTTCGGTAGTAATGCATTTTCTCTACCAGTGATTTATGTGAAGGGCCACCACATTTATTGCTTGTTTAGCGTTGCTTTATAAGATCGATGTAAATAAGCTATCATAAACTGCCTTCATAACTTTATTTTTATGCTCGTTCATGCAATTTACATCTCTTGTATTTATTTTCCAAAATATCTGCATGATGATACTTAAAATTTATGAATGGTTTTACCAACATGTTGCTAGGATTTAGAGGCATAAACGAATTATTTTTACATGCTGGCTACATGGAGTTCTTCGTGACTTATTGTTTGTCCGTTTTAGAATCAGACAATGCATGGTGTGGGTCAAGGTGATGTCTAGTTGCCTCCCTCATCACCTAGACAACACTACGGAGGGCTCAAAGGTTGAACCTGAATGTGCTTCTTCCTATCTCTGGTTCATCGGCCTCCCGAGACACTCTGAGGTATGAAAGTAAAACCCCTTTCTCCGCCATATGTTGATTGCATTAATGATTCTGTTCTATTCACTTTGCCTCTATCACCTGCCAGTGCAGTTTTGGTTATTTATTTGTTCATTTCATTCAACATACATGTTTCTGTAGTACCCTTGGTGCAGACACAGATTCAAACTCATGGATGCTGACCATGGTGAACTGCCAATCACTACTGGAGACGGAACTATTGCTGTCACAACCCGCTTTATCAAGGGTGTTGATAAAAGGGCCACCATCACTATAGGCTGGAGCGATTTCTTCTGTCAGGCACACATGAACAAAGGGCAAGCATATGCTTTCGTCTTCAAATGCACTTCCAAGGGACTGCGCCTGATCGTCTACTCAATATAAGCAAGTTGCAAGAGCCCCTTGTTATATAACTTAGCATTAGTGTAGATGCCTACCAAGACCTCTATGTTTATCATCCTTTTGGGTCTTATTAATCACCTAAGACCATCATGTGCGTTTAACTGTCGGTTATTTCCTGCTTAGACTGCTGTGTGCTATGCTTTTCAAACAACCATGATGAAAGAAATATATGCTCTCGCCTTGAAGTGCACCTCCAAAGGCCTCTGCATGATTAACTATTCAATCTAAGCAGATCACAAGAATCCTTTGCTACCTGACTTCGTAATCCTTTGCTACCTGACTTTGTATTACTGTAAGAACCTGCCGACACTTTTATATTTGGCATCATTTTGGATCTTATGTAAAACATGTATCATTAGCGCCATCTATCTGTCATCAATTCGTATTTATTTCCATATGTTTTATTTACTGTTTACATATTTTAATTCACACTCTTCCAATACTTGGCTTACACTCGGCCTTTATGCCATTGGCGCAACGGGTCATCTAGTACAACAAAAAAGAAACCACAGGGCAATGCAATACTCACACACACACACACACAAAGACATGTCTAAGGCTGCGTTTAGAGAGAGACGAGAGAAACGTGTGGATGGAAAGGAGCCTGTGGCTGGATAAGGAGATTGAGTGGTGGGTGGGTCCATCATAAATGGCCAGACGCCTAGTAAAAAGAGGCAGTGCCGACCGTGTGATGGAGCGTGATCGAACGGCGCATGAGGTGGTCGCTCGCACGGCTGCGTGCATCCGGATGAAGCGAAGGAGTTTCCATAGAGGGCGATACTAAGCTCCCTTGAATTGAAGCGTTCCGGTGCTTTGAGGTTGTGGGGGTCGCTGAGGACCCCACGCGTAACCGTGTGGTGTTTAGTTTTTTTCTTCTCTTTTTATTTTTTATTTTTTTCAAGTTTGAATTCATGAGCGCTTACTAAAGTTTGTGTACTTTTAAAAACATAAATATATTTTAAAATTCACATTTTTGCAGGCTCATTAATATTGATTAAATTGTGGATATTTTTAAAGTTCATGATCATTTAAAGTTTCTGAACATTTTTTAAATTTGAAAACTTTTTAATTTGCGAACAGTTTTTGAAATCAATGAATATATTTTAAACTCATGAATATTTTCTAAAATCCATGGTTTTTAAAATTCAAAGTTCCTTAAACATCATTCTAAGGCCCCATTCGGATCTTCTCCGGCTCCCAGCTTCACCGGCTCCGTGCGTGGAGCCGGCCCGAACGCGTCAGCTTCGCGAAGCCAAGTCATCCTCTAGTGCAAAATAGAGAAGCGGCCTTTGCCCAGCTTCTCCAAACGGCGGAGCGGGAGTTCAGGTTAATTACATAAGGATGCCACAGCGAAGTCAAAAAACGGTTCAGGTTAATTACATAAGGATGCCACCGCGAAGTCAAAAAATGGTTCGCATGTTTGTCCACCATGCCTGTAGCCCGTCCATCTACTGTCTAATTGGGCTGCCAGCCCATACTCTGGATCTGGAGCTGGTTTAGCATTGCCAAACGGATCGAAATTCTCGGGAGAAGATGGAATCGTGATGGAGAAGCAGGAGTTGAGGATTTAGAGAAGCCGGAGGACTTCCGAACAGGTAATTTAACTAACCTTTTCAAATGCCCCTAAAAAAAACTAACCTTTTCAAATAAAAAAAGATAGGCAATTTTTTTCTTGAGCTACCAGTGGGGCAAGCGAAAAAAACTAAACAAGCGAGAGGAGCAAGAGCTTTGTGATCCTTCCTCTGCTCCTCTTCCTTCTTCACCTTTTCGTCCCATCCCTCCTTCTTTGGGATCTTCCAACCTATGATACCTCTCAACCCAAGTCTCCATCCGCATGAACCACCACATGACCTAGATCCAGGTACCGAATAAACCACCTTCACCGAGGCCCTTGGCGTGCAAGTAGCCCCTGCATCTGCTGGTAGAATAGCATAGCAACTCCACCCATACACTTCCGATCACAGTCCATCTCTCCTCCTCGTCTAGCTCCAACAGTGCCTCAACGAGTTTGCATGCATCGTGAATCGGGGTACCTTCTGTTTCCCTCGCCTTGAGAATTTCCTGCGCGAGAATTTCTTCTTTGTCAAGCGGTACCTCGCTATCCTTCAAGAGCAGCTCGATATCCTCAATGGCAAGGTAGAAGAAAGCTGATCTGGCGCCAGGAATCAGCATCTCAGGATGAATGGAAAAATAGGTACATCATGTAGTTGGATATGTCCTTGCTCATCTGTGTTGCCTGTTCTCCTTGTGTTGAGGTGTTCATTGGAGTACACGCAGAGGTCGGTAGCAATGTGCCACACAAGGACGCTCTCGTCGAACCGCATGCTGACGCTCCATCCTATGCGTTCCATCAGACTGTGGCGACTTAGGATCGACTGTCCCCTGAAATTATTGAATCTCTTGTATCTAGCAACATCGCCCCGGCCGGATGTACTCTGTCCACCCCAATTTCGTATATGAGAAAACTATATGTATAATATTGTTCCATGAATCTAACTCGTGAATGGATGCATGCATGTTTGCTGACGATCTCCCTTAGAAAATTGAAGGTAGCAAGTTTCATCAAAATGGTGGGCTTCTTCTTGCGAGCACAGTACGACAATAGGTTGTACTTGTAGGAGATATGTCCTAGAGGCAATAATAAATATTATTGATTATCTCCCTGTTCATAATTATGCTTATGTTCCATGCTATAACTGCTATGGTTCTCGAGTCTGCAATAACACGACGCTCGGAGGAAGACTCATATGCATGTGTGGAATAATAAACGGTAAAATGTATTCCTAGTCTGGCCTCTAAGACTAGCTCAAGTGTTGCATGATGGTTTTGTTTTTCTGATCATGGGCATGTCTTTGCCAGCAACTTATGAGGGCACAATGTTGGTAGAACATTTGTGTTGAATCGACCCGAATTAATGTTATGCTATGAGATACATTCGTCACAAGTTAATGGTTAATAACACAAAGATGGTTAACGTTTGCATGATTCCTGAGACCATGAGAGTATCGAGTTTCTTCATGCTTGCTTCATGAACTTTGGGGTTTGTTAAACGTCATCCGTAATTGGGTGGCTATTACGGTGGCTTACGGGTTCATGGAAAAGTGTGTCAAGTAACTTGATAGCTCAATATTGGGATTTGCTCCTCCGACGATGGAGAGATATCTCTGGGCCCTCTCGGTGTTACGGTATCCATCATCGTCTGGCCAGACACAAGGTGATTTGATCACTGGGATGCCAGAACACGATAACGAGAAAAGAGAACAATACCGGTAACGAGGTGACTGGCATAGTGAACAAGTTGTTGATCCACGGGGATGCCAATATGTCTCACCTCGGGTATTTGTAAGATATCGCGAAGCAACAGGAATAGCACACGGCAACTGGAGGTTCACTCGAATATTCATTCGTGTGGGTATAGGGGTCAATATGGGTGTCCACGACTCCGATGTTGATCATTGATCGGAAGGGGTTCAGGGTCATGTCTATACTTCACCGAACCTATAGGATCACACGCTTAAGGGTCATCTATCTGCTGAATACTAGACAGGGAGTCTGAGAGAAAGTCTCCGGAAAAAGTTTCGGAGACAGAGGAAAAGTTCCGAAGAGAGAGGTCACCGGATGAGTTCCGGTAAAACTGAAAAGTTGTTTCAGGGGATACCATTAAGTCAAATTGGTTTCGGCACACGCCTGATAATTCTTGGAGGGTGCTAGAATCATTTTGGAAACTTCTGAGAATTTTTCGGAAGAAAAACCGGAAATGTTCCGGAGCTGCCGGAACCGCTTTGTTTGCGTTTCGCAAATGAAAATCACTAATCTGAAATTGTTTTGGAACGCGTCCAACATCATTTGTGTGGTTACTGGAATTATTCTAAGACCCACAAAAATATTTTCAGATTTAACGGTCGTGGAAAAATGTTTCCGTGAATAGTGAAACTGCTTTTTGGAAAGCCATTATTTTGGGCTTTGTCCCAAGATATTTTTGGGGATGACATGGATGGATGAGGCCCCCTTGGGGGGCCCACCAAGGGGGTGGCCGGCCACATGTGGTGCTCCTCCATGGAGCACCACTTGTCCTTTGGCTTTCCCCTTTTGCCCTTGGAAAGTGTTTCCTTCATGGGCATTTTTGGTATTTTTGAATACCCTTCCTACCCCTTGGTTTTCCTATAAAAGGAGTGGACGGGGCTGCCCACTCACTCATCCCTTCTCACATACACATGCCATGACATTTCTGGCTTCTCTCTCCCTCCCAGCGAAATAGTTTCGTAGAGCCGAAAGGCTGTCTGGGTTTCGATGGAAACTAGTTCTGGATGGCGAAGCCCTGCCGGATAGATGACACCGCATGTGTGCAACTCTGTAGAGAGATCATAGTTTTGGTCTTAGTTCAAGAGTGCCTCCCGAAGGGCTGTCCATGTGACCGTCCGAGTTTTGAGGGTCCTCCCGAAGGGCTGTCCGAGTGACCGTCCGAGTTTCGAAGGTCCTCCCGAAGGGCTGTCCGAGACACCGTTCGGGGGACTGTTCGACCGCCTCCCGGAGGGCTGTCCGAGGGGCAGATAAGGATATACATCCTCGCGGTTGGGAGGTTGTAAATCCTAGCTGCGGGGATCTGCACCGCCGATCGTCATCGACTCTACTTCCGCTGCGCTGCGAGTCGGTAACAAAAAAGATCAAACCTTGTATGCAGTCTCCATAGTGGTCCTGGGCTGGTGCGTAGGTCGGAAATTTTTGTTTTCTGCTGCGTTACCCTATAGTGGTATTAGAGCCGTGCTATGCGTAGATGCAGGTTGCGATCTAGAATACATCGAGATGTATGGGTGTTGCACAATATAATTAGGTAGTAGATGAGTTCTATTACTGAAAATTATTTGTGCGGGTAGCAGATGAAATCTGTTACCCGATGTTCTTGTTGCTTCCCTGGAATTTGCATATTTCTGATCTTGATAACAGCATGATGGAGTTTCAATGTTCTGGCAATCCGCGATCCTGATTGATCAACGAAGTGCTAATAGTTCATTGAATTCCACTGTAGTTAAAAAGAAAGATGAAATTTCGCAGACGAAATGGCAATGCAGATATGATCTGCACGGGGGTCATGCGTATGATGAAGTTCAGTATGGGGCTTTGAGATTTTATTATTTTGTGTTTCATACATCCTGCAAAGTTAATCTAGCGACTTGAATTATCATACTTGATGATGGACGTTGGTAGCTTCGGTTTGTTCCGAAACCTTAGAAGCCACGTAAAACAAGTTTTGGCTGGACCGATTAGAGGCGTCTAACTTGGTTTTGCAGGAGGGTTTGCATATGCATGTGATGTGGTATAGCAGTGCTCATAATAATTTGATTATGTATGAGATGACTATATGATGTAAATTGATTAACATGACCTGCGTGTCATGATTCGGCATGAGAGCCATATGATTGTCACTTTAATGACCTGTGTGTCAACCTTAAGTAATGCACTTATTTTATTAGCTATAGAGATAGCAATATTATCTGGTGCATCGACAAGGTGGTGGCAATCTTCGCGAAGGTGAACACCGACACGAATGCCGAAGACGAAGAAATGAAAGACTTCTCCGTCAGAAAGGGCTATACCATATCATGCTATTATGAATTGCCTGAGATGTTTATCCCTTATGATGCACCCTTCTTGATTGCGCGGTAGTCGCTTTTATTAGGGTGATCTCTCACAAAAATATCAAGTATTTAGTGTTCTCCCAAGTGTAGCACCGTCACGGCACCTATGTTTTCGGGGTACGACATATACACATGAGTACGAACGATTAGAGAAGTGTGAGGCGGGTGAGGTCAGACCTCACTGCGTGATCACTTGGTTGTCTTGACGTTCAGGCAGGACAGTCTTGAGCTCGGAACACACGCATCGAAAGAAGAACAAGAGTCACATAGAGATGTGATTGGCAAGTTGGCCTACCGATTGAAATTCACATCATCAGTGATGAACCCATCAATGGCGTCAAATTGAAATGCGGATCTTGAATCACTCACAATCAATTATGAGAGATATTGATTTGAGTGGGAGCGCACTCCAGAATTAACTTGTTTAATTCTCAGTGCAATTAATTTTGAACACTGTCTAAGTGTGATTTGCAAAATAGTTGTAGAATGATGGCTCGCGTTTCCACCTTCCCTGTTAAAATTGAATAGCTGTTAAATATCTGATTAAAACTTTATGGTTGGTAACGTAATGTGAGGATTGTCCTCTAGAGTGCCGAGAAGGACTTTGTCCTATCGCATGCTTTCGGTATTCTCTCGCTAATGCTATGGATCATGTGACTCTCGTCCTTCGATCCAAAAGCTAGAATTCCGTTTCAGTCAAGTGCAATACGTTTGCTTCCATGAGACCCGAACTTCGAAAGTTTTGGGATAGTTATGTGATATTCATGGAACTGAAAATTAATTTTCAGATGCAAACAAAGGCTGAAAGATATGAAATATCCAAAGCAATGTTTGTTTGCAAACTATTAGTAAAGGTGTTTACTATGCATTAGACTGATAAGAGAGGGATCCAGAAGAACGCCTGTCATATGATGAAAGGTGAATAAAACAACAACTTAAAGAGAAAGGAAGTGTCCGAAGGGTGTTAGTGAAACTTTCACGCCTAGAAAGTCCGGGGCTAACGCCACTCTTAAGTTGGGTGCTTCTTCTGAGAGTAGGAGAAATACTGAAAGTTAAACTGTTAGAAGTATAAAGACAGAAAGGATGAAGACTGGAATATCCAGCTCATGTATGGATGTCATATAAGTTTTTGATGTATAGAAGGCTGGTCAAAGATATAGTTCTTGAGAATTATGGTTAAACATGTTAATCACTAATTCTTGGGTATTGTGAGTTGATCACAAAGATACCCGCTCGATTGCATTCTGTTGCAACTCGATGTAAGAACTACTATGGCCTGAAAGACTAGCTAGGAATGAGGTTTAGATACACACAGGGAACATAGTAAATGTTACTATACTTTCCATCGGTGTATTACCGTCTGTAATTACGTTCATAATTCATTTAGAGTTTCAAACACTCTAGCCCTTTGCATAAGGTATCTTGCAAAAAGGTTATTCATAAGAGAACTTTTGATGTTCGGTGTTATGAATGACATAAGGGCCATACTTTCATTATGAATGAGATGTATGTTATGAATATTGATATTAATACATTACCTCTATATTTACTTTCATAATTCATTTTAGAGTTTTACACTCTAGCCCCTTGCATAATTTTTTGCAAGAAAGTTGTTCATGATAGAACAATTGTTGTTCAGTATTATGAATAACATGAAGGGCCATGCTTCCATCCAAGATGGGATGTATGTTATGAATATTGATGGTAATATGATACATCCATAACACTGACAATAAATGTCTAAAGACTAAAAGAATACCACAGAAGTGTGGCACTGCATTTGGTCACATTGGAGAAACTTGCAAGGAAAAATTCCATTATGATGGATTTTGAAGTCGTTTGATTTTGAATCATCTGACACTTGCAACTTTCCTCCGAAAAGTGAAGTGACTGAAATACCGTTCACAGGCCATAAGGAACGAGCAACAAACTTATTGGTGATCATACTTTTTGATGTGTGTAGTTCAAAAAATGTTGTTGCAAGTAGTGGATTTGTCTATCTTCTAAAATGACTCAAGTGGATATATTGATATTTACTTGATGAGACGTAAGTCTGGATCTTTTGAATTCATTCAAAAGGTTTTTCAAAAATGAAGTAGAAGTTATTGTAACAAGAAAATTATGTTTCTTCAATTCGATTGCGGAAAGGAATATTTGAGTTACAAGTTTAGCGAATGTCTGATGAGTTGTGAAAGGGGTTTCATAACTTGCACCTCCCGGAACACCACTGCAAGTGGAAAGTCCGTGAAGATGTAATCGAACCATTCATGACATGGTAAGATCAAAGATGACATAAATAAATTTGCCATTATCCCTTTTAAAGTGATGCTTTAGAGACTGCGGCTTTTACACTGAAAAGAGCTCCATCGGGTCTGTTGAAATGATGCCATGGTATGGTACGCCCAATCATGTTATATCTTTTCTTAAACATTTGGAATATGGGGCTTGTGTAAAAGGTTACAAACCTATTCCAAATTAGACAAGTGCTACTTTGCAGGTTATCCCAAGTTATTGGGTATTCCCCCACCACTATACCGAGGCAAAGGATTTTGCCACAAAACGGTATGCTTTTAAAGAGAATAGTTCTTGCAAAAGGGTGAGTGGGAGAACAGTGCAACTCGACGAGATAGCAGTAACTTCGTCATCAGATCAAAGGAAAGAGACCTTGGAAGTAATTTCAGAGTTTCCTACTGCGACTGATATGGAAGCCTCTACATGAGATGTATGGACTTCGGTCGAACTTGCAGCTGAACCACGTAGGAAAAACTCGTGCAAATCTCTCAGGTGCGCATACGAGATATTGTTGTTAGACAACAGTATACCTACAATACACAAGGAAGCGTTGATGGGCCCTGACTCCGGAATTGGCTAAATGCCAATACAATCCGAGATAGTTTCCATATAAGTGATTCAAGATTAAAATCTTGATACACCTTTCGGAAGACTTAGAGTCTAACGAATATTTATGGAACTAAAAACTGATACGGATAAAAATGTTTTATCCATAGAGCTCGACTTGTTGCAATAACAAATTCAAGGAGTTGACTACGATGAGGTTGTTTCACCGTAGCGATGCTTAAAGTCGGTTCGGGTTGAACTAGCAATTAATACATATTTCAATCATGAGATATGAAACATGGATGACGAAAGGATTTCCATCTGATGGAAATGAAACCAAGTACTTGCATATGATATAGTCCAAGGTATTTTGTCAGTCCAGAGGATGCTAGTGAGGGTGCAAACTTCAGAGTTCCAACGATGGACAGAAGAGAGCAAAAAGGAGTTGGAATCTTCGTGTTTTGATGAAATGGTCAAAGGGGTTTGACTTCATCAATGGGTAACGAAGATGCTTGGGATTCAAGAAAGTAAGTGGGAGCATAATAATATTTCTAAACACCTTGTGTGCTTGACACATTGTTAAATGGAAATAAATTTTTTGACACGAATTAGGACTTCATTTGAAAATAGTTTTTCGATGAAGTGCTTGGGCTAAATAAATAGCCTCGATATTAGGCATGATGATCTATGAAGATAGATTTACCTAATGGGGCTAAGCAATGAATACATATTGACAAGATGCTAAAACTTTTTAGCATTTAAAATGCCAAGGCGTGATTCTTGCCGAAGTCATATGGAAAGAATTTTTGCAAGACTCGGTGTCCCAAAAACAATGAGGAGCAAAATACATGATGAAGATTTCACACACTTTCGTGTTTGGATTAATCATGTATTCCATAGTATGTAAAAACAACCAGATATGTACAATACTCCAAAGTTGTTGCGAGTATAGATACCAAAGTGATCAAAATACTGATCATGGGACAACAGTGAAAAAGGGTCATTGAGTGCCACAGTGACACTGATGACATGTTTTCTCGCAAGCGGAGATCATGAAGAGTTCGTTGTAAAAGGTTACATCGATACAGTCTTCACCAATTCTCCATGCGTTTTTCGATTTAAATTAAGGGTTTTGTGTGATACACAATATGGTGGCACGGTAGTTGAAAATTGTTCCAAACAAGATGTTGTGGCGAATTCTATAACAAAGGCTAAGTATGTTGACGCTTTAGAAGCAACAAACAAGTTGTTGAATCATATAGTTCATTCATGAACTTAGTATGGTTCCAAGAAGGCTTTGGTCAATGGGACACTATTGCAGATAGTTGCTCCATAGCTCAGTCTGAGGAATCAGGTTTCGACCAATGATTCACATATATACAAAGTCAAGCCCACGCAAAATACGAATTTTGTGGAAGTGTGAAAACGCGAGGATATGCAAAGATACACACGGAGCTGAAGTCGTCAGATCCGTTGGACATCAGGCTATACCACAAGAGAAGCATATTTACACCGGTGTGCCACATGTGTAAAGTGCATTAGCATTAACTAGATTATTGACTCTAGTGCAAATGGGAGTCTGTAGGAGATATGCCCTACAGGCAATAATAAATGTTATTGATTATCTCCCTGTTCATAATTATATTTATGTTCCATGCTATAACTGCTATGGTTCTCGAGTCTGCAATAACACGAGGCTCGGAGGAAGACTCATATGCACGTGTGGAATAATAAACGGTAAAATGTATTCCTAGTCTGGTCTCTAAGACTAGCTCAAGTGTTGCATGATGGTTCTGTTTTCCTGATCATGGGCATGTCTTTGCCAGCAACTTATGAAGGCACAATGTTGGTAGAACATTTGTGTTGAATCAACCCGAATTGATGTTATGCTATGAGATACATTCGTCACAAGTTAATGGTTAATAACACAAAGATGGTTAACGTTTGCATGATTCCTTAGACCATGAGAGTATCGAGTTTCTTCATGCTTGCTTCATGAACTTTGGGGTTTGTTAAACGTCATCCGTAAATGGGTGGCTATTACGGCGGCTTACAGGTTCATGAAAAAGTGTGTCAAGTAACTTGATAGCTCAAGATTGAGATTTGCTCCTCTGACGATGGAGAGATATCTCTGGGCCCTCTCGGTGTTACCGTATCCATCATCGTCTGGCCAGACACAGGGTGATTTGATCACTGGGATGCTGGAACACGGTAACGAGAAAAGAGAACAATATCGGTAACGAGGTGACTGGCATAGTGGACAAGTTGTTGATCCACGGGGATGCCAACATGTCTCACATCGGGTATTTGTAACATATCGCGAAGCAACAGGAATAGCACACGGCAACTGGAGGTTCACTCGAATATTCATTCGTGTGGGTATAGGGGTCAATATGGGTCTCCATTGCTCCGATGTTGATCATTGATCGGAAGGGGTTCCGGATCATGTCTATACTTCACCGAACCTATAGGGTCACACGCTTAAGGGTCATCTATCTGCTGAATACTAGACAGGGAGTCTGAGAGAAAGTCTCCGGAAAAAGTTTCGGAGACAGAGGAAAAGTTCCGAAGAGAGAGGTCACCGGATGAGTTCCGGTAAAACTGAAAAGTTGTTTCAGGGGATACCATTAAGTCAAATTGGTTTCGGCACACGCCTGATAATTCTTGGAGGTTTCCGGAAGAAAAACCGGAAATGTTCCGGAGCTGCCGGAACCGCTTTGTTTGCGTTTCGCGGAGGAAAATCACTAATCCGAAATTGTTTTGGAACGCGTCCAAAATCATTTGTGTGGGTACTGGAATTATTCTAAGACCCACAGAAATATTTTCGGATTTAAAGGTCGCGAAAAAATGTTTCCGTGAATAGTGAAAGTGCTTTTTGGATTACTTTTTGGAAAGCCATTATTTTAGGCTTTGTCCCAAGATATTTTTGGGGATGACATGGAGGCAAAATTTCGTGTTTTGACCCTTTTGCGAAACTTGTTTGAGATCTGACCCTGCTTTGCAAAATTTTTGAGATCTGACCTTTTCTTACCGCCAAGGCCCCTGACGGTAGGGTATAACAGCCTACCTCCAAGGCGGTAGGAAACACCCCTACCGCCAAACAGGCTGGCGGTAGCCTGTACAACCCTACCGCCAAGGTGCCCGGCGGTAGGTGCGAGCATGCACTGTGTTCCATACTTAGAAAAAAATGCAACCCTACCACCAGGGGCCTTGGAGGTAGGCTGTTATACCCTACCGGCAGGGGCCTTGGCGGTAAGAAAAGGGTCAGATCCTGAAATTTTTGCAAAGCAGGGTCAGATCTCGAACAAGTTTCAAAAAAGGGTCAAAACACAAAATTTAGCCTGACATGGATGGATGAGGCCCCCCCCCCCCCCCCCACCAAGGGGGTGGCCGGCCACATGTGGTGCTCCTCCATGGAGCACCACTTGTCCTTTGACTTTCCCCTTTTGCCGTTGAAAAGTGTTTCCTTCATGGGCATTTTTGATATTTTTGAATATCCTTCTTACCCCTTGGTTTTCCTATAAAAAGAGTGGAGGGGGCTGCCCACTCACTCATCCCTTCTCACATACACATGCCATGACATTTCTGGTTTCTCTCTCCCTCCCAGCGAAATAGCTTCGTAGAGCCGAAAGGCTTTCTGGGTTCCGGTGGGAACTAGTTCTAGACGGCGAAGCCCTGCTGGATAGATGACACCGCGTGTGTGCAACTCTGTAGAGAGATCGTAGTTTCGGTCTTAGTTCGAGAGTGCCTTCCGAAGGGCTGTCCATGTGACCGTCCGAGTTTTGAGGGTCCTCCCGAAGGGCTGTCCGAGTGACCGTCCGAGTTTCGAAGGTCCTCCCGAAGGGCTGTCCGAGACACTGTCCGGGGGACTGTTCGACCGCCTCCCGGAGGGCTGTCCGAGGGGCAGATGAGGGTATACATCCTCGCGGTTGGGAGGTTGTAAATCCTAGCTGCGGGGATCTACACCGCCGATCGTCATCGACTCTACTTTCGCTGCGCTACGAGTCGGTAACGAAAAAGATCAAACCTTGTATGCAGTCTCCACAGTGGTCCTCGACTAGTGCGTAGGTCGAAATTTTTTTGTTTTCTGCTGCGTGGGAACCATCCTCCTTCCAGCAGCGATTGGCCCCATGCATTTTGGGCGGGTCACAACGCAAAATAAGAAGCGGAACATCGTCAACCAGGGAAAGAACTCTTGCACAGCTGCGTAACAGAAGACGATGTATGTCACCCTGATGTCGTTCACACTGTAACCATCCTTGTGGCTCCTGGCGAAGAGCACCACTGAGGCTAAAGAAAGGGATGGAAGCAGATATTGATGCAACATACCACTAATTAAGAGGACTGTCGGTTGCTCTCAATCCACTATATATACATGGCTAACTATCTGGTGTGGATGTACAGGTTTATTCCCTTGAGTCCACTCAAGCACTCAAGCACTCAAGCTTGATGAAATATTGTAGCTCCCTTAGCCGAGCAGAGTATGGCGCAATGACGTCAACAAAATAATGGAGCAGAGTATGGCGCAATGACGTCGACAAAATAATTGGTGTGACCGACTGTTGATTCCGCCCGGTTCAAAGGGTCTTCATCATTAGCTGTCTCCGTCTGCGTTGCCAGCAGCACAGGCTTGCTTGCTTCTTCAACAAACTTGTGGAGTGATTCTCTTTCTTGTCGTTCCCTCCATCCAACCTTCTTTGCTTCTTCAAGTTCATATAAAATCGGTAGTACACCACGTCCACAATGCAGCTACAATTCCTCCTTTTCTTGGCGGGGGGAGAGAGCTGTCTGCCTTGAGGCTATTGAAGCTAGCTCTCCTTAGGAGCCATGGCTTCTGGGCGAATCTGATGATGCCAACTATGAACTGCAAAACCACTGCCGTCAGCAACTTCCCCCCGCCCGACCACCACTTGCAGAAGACATACAAGGCGATCGTGACCCGAGTCATTAGTGTGAGGACATGCCGCCGCCATAGCTCATTGTCTTCTAGGCTGTAGGCAGTTACGCTCCACTGGCCGCTGAGGTGCCCATATATATGACCTCCAGACCGCTGCTCCCCCCATCCACCGCCAGCTTCTTCTGGCGACCGAAGAGGGTGGCGAGGGCGTAGATCGCCAGGGCATCGCTGCCTATGTACGCCAACCATAGGAACACCCTTAGTTTGGGCTTGCGACGCAGCCTTTCAGCGTAGGCCAGCAACATATGCATGCTAGGACGAGGAAGCGCAGCTGCCACTCCTCCCACCAATGCATAGCACTTGAGACATCTTGCTTTCTGTCTTGCGCGGAATGGGGCTCTCTTTTCAGACGGCTAGATGTGCAGACGCAAAAAAGTGAGCTGTGGAATCATTCCAGACTCGCCCGTTAGTCCTACTAGCAAACATGCCCGTGCGTTGCAACGGAAGAGTAAATATTTTTTATCCGAGCCATTGTTCTCATTTCGATTCAATTTTGATTCTGACTCGTAATATTGATGGCGTGCACCTACGGCTAGACTCATATAGCAACCGGTCGGTGTCGTTCGACACTAAGGAGGCCGCGTCTATAAATTAAGTCTATTTAAGAAAGCCCATATGTGTCCCCGTCACATGCAGCGGATAAAACACAAATTAAGATCCTATGTATCGGTTTCAATATTAACGTTCATGGTTATCACGAGAATTGTTCGGATATTTTCAAAATAATTTTTTCATGTACTTTTGATGTTCATGGATTTTATAAGTGTATGTATGCTATAAAAAAATAAAAAAAATTGTACTCCGTTGGTAAGCACGCATGTGGATTTTGCCAAAAAAATATATACGTAGGGTCTTCTATCATGGGACATGTACGTAGGTTGCACCCGAAATAGTATTTTTAAAATAGTTAATAGATAAAGTTAACATCATATTCAAATTCTACACATTTTTCTATTTCATATATAAAAAGAATTGTGTACTACATTGGTAAATACGCATGTGGATTTCGCCAAAAAAAATACATACATAGGGTCTTCGATCATGGGACATGTATGTAGGTTGCACCCTAAATAGCATTTTTTTAAAATAGTTAGTAGATAAAAATAACATCATATTCAAATTCTACACATTTTTCTAATCAATTTTCATATATAATATGTTAAAATTGGAGTTAGGGTTTAAAAGATATGATTATTTTAAAAATTATTCCAGATGAACTGCGGGTTGATTAACAAAAATATTATGAGGTTTTATGTAAAAATTCAGAAAATGATTCACTGTGAACTGCGGGTTGATTAATATAAACATCAGGGGGTTTTGTGTAAAATGGAAAAATGATTCGTCCTGCCTTAAAGATGGACTGCGGGTTGATTTCAATAAACTGCAGGGGTGTTTTTGCAAAAAGACATAACAGATGACCAGAAGCACTCCGTGCTTTATTATTAGGGAAAGATAGGAGTATTGTTTTGAATCTGAGCACAACTTAGAGGGTGTTTGTTTACAGGGACTTTTTGGTGTAGGGACTAAAAAAAGTCCCTTTTAGTCCCATCTAAACTAAATATGAGGGACTTTTAGGGATTAAAAGTGGGCATTTGGGACTAAAGAAAGAAGACCCTGAGGAAGAGTCTTTTTTGGACTTGTTCCAACAGTTGCCCTGCCCCGCACCGCACCTTATCTCTATTAGTTCATTACTAGGGGTAACATGATCTTTTAGCATGTCATTTAATAACCTTTAGTCCATGTTTAGTCCCTGGAACCAAACAGATAGGGATTAGGGACTTTTAAGTTGAAACTAAAAAAAAGTCCTTGAACTTTTTAACCAAACAGGGCCTTAGTGCCGGGCTGGACTAGATATTTCCCTTGACCTTGACCAGTTTGTGCATCAACCGATCTACTCCACCGGGTTTTTTCCAAAGGATATTAACTCCAATTGATGGCCTAGCAGTTAATTTACTGCTGTGCTCTACCACCAGCTAGGCTATAGCATACACCATCAAGAAGTCATGCCCGGGCCCTTAAAACTGGTTGGCTCCGCCACTCGACAAAGGATCATAATGGTTCGGTCACCAAATTATCTTAGTCCAAAAAAAAAATACCAGTGTAGCTTCAGAAGATAAAAACATGTACTAGGCCGGGAGAACATGGGTCTAGGTGGACCTGATTTTAAAAAAAAACCCAAAAATGTTATCTCAAAGTTTCACACAAATTTGAAATAAAACACACATGTACATATTACCTTGATACTTACTCGTGCAAATTTCCAAGAAAAAATACGATGGTATGTGACCTACACAGACAAAGAGAAAATGGAACTTTGTATTTTTTTCACAGTAAAAATCAGGTCCTTTTATTGTTACTTGTGTTGGAAACATAGATATAGTCAGTTTAGTAGTTTGTACATGGTCCTGTTTGTAAGCAGTCTACGTGATCACTTTTGCGAAACCTTGTCAAATTGTTACCACAACCTAGAGGTGTCATATGATGGCACCATGCCAAGTTTTGCGTTTTTTGGACTTCATTTGGATTTTTCAAAATTGAATAACTACTAAATTCCATGTTCGGAGTCGAGTCTTTGCACCCTCATGTTTGAAATTCCTTTTCTTTTATTAGATAAGGCCTAAACATGGACTCAAGAATACAAATATGATTTTTCAATCCATTTGTGACGACCATTTGATGTACCCGCAGTTCAAATTTGATTTATATTCATTAAATGACTAGAAATGCACTTAATGGCTTAAATATACAAACAGACACCGAGAGATGCCAAATTTTGGCACGGATCATGTAATAGTGTATCTCGAGTGTAGAAAATTTTTCAAGGCTAACGGATGAAGCGGCAGTCATATCGCCTTCAAACCTGATCCATTCCATCTTGAAATCATGATTCTTTCTCGGAGATGGTCCGGTTTGTAAGCAGTATACGTGACAACTTTAGCGGAACCTTCTCAAATTTTTACCATAGTTTGTATGTGTCATATGAGGGCACCATGCCAAGTTTCATGTTTTTCAGAGTTCGTTTGGATTTTTCAAAATTAAATAACCACTAAACTCCATGTTCGGAGTCGAGTCTTAATTTGCACCCTCATGTTTGAAATTCCTTTTCTTTTCTTGGGTAAGGCCTACACATGGACTCAAGAACACAAATATGACTTTTCAACCTATTTGTGGCTATCATTTCATGTACCCGCAGTTCAAATTTGATTTATATTCATTAAATGACTAGAAATGCACTTGATTAGGGATGCCCATGTTGATGCCCGAGTCTCGGCCAACATGCGGCTTGGGATTCTTCTTTTTCTTTACATACCATTTTAGGGATTTTTCTATACTTGTTCAAAAGAGAAGTAATCCATGCAATGAAAATAAATAGAAGAAGAAATCAAAGAAAAATAGAAAATAGAAGAAGAAAGCAAAGCAAAGAAAATAAGATAGAAGAAATCAAAGCAAAGAAAAGAAAATAGAAGAAGAAAGCAAAGAAAATAGTTAAAGAAAATAGAAGAAAGAAAGAAAAACAGAAACTATGAGAGAAAAAAAACAACTTTGCCGAGTGTTGGATGTCGGGTACTCGGCAAAGGGTCCACGCCATTAGTTCGTCATCCACAACACCGTATAGGGCGCCACGTCTACCGAGTTTCTGGTCTTTGCCGAGTGTATTTCAAGTGGCACTCGGCAAAGCGCCTGCTTTGCTGAGTTTTTTCAGTTCGCCGAGTGCTTTTTCCATGGCAATGGGCAAATCGCATTCTTTGCCGAGTTTGTTGTTTTGCGTGTGGCACCCAGCAAAGACCCTTTTTGCCGAGTTCCCAACAGATGGCACTAGGCAAAAGTCCGAACACTTGGCAAAGTTCATTTTTCCAGTAGTGAGACGACCTTGTTTCTGATACTCAGAGGTGAAACTCTGTGATGCATTATCATCAGGTGAGCCTTTAGCCGTTAATTAGATAGAGTATTGATCAGGACTGACCTTCCACAAATGTCAATCATTATTTGAAACCATCACTTTAACCACCATTCAAGCGACTACTATTTTTTTAACTTCTTCATTTCTTGTAAGATGTAATTATTACTACTACTTCAGTCGCAAATAAGTTATAGGACTGATGTGTTGTGCAGAAACACAACTTTACCACAAAATTGTAGTGTAACATACATATTTGTCAACCTGATAAAATAATTACATTATGAAATTACTCTTCGAGACAAATCTACTCATATCATTTCCATATAGTCGATCTGTATGTTCTGAAAATTATAATAGTTTGATAGTGCAAATATTTGGACCACCATTTCTTTTCTTTTTATTGGAGGGTGTAAGGTAAGAAGAGGTAAATCTGTATATTATGGGCCATAATTTATTTGAAAACAATAGCTTCCCTTTTTTTCTCCCATAGCAAAAAGGGCACATTCTAGTATGTAGCCAAAGAGCTCAAGAGAGAGCATTATAATCAGAAAATCATAGGAAGAAATTGTGACCGAAGAATAGCTCTGATGAAGGCATTTTAAGTAGGATTAAAAAAAAACCATGAGTTTGTGACAAATGCAAGCGAGAGCATTTTTTGTGTGTGATTAAGGTACAAATAACATGATCAGCAATGTGAGGAGAAGTTGAAAAGAATAAAATGGAGACTAGGACCGAAGCACTGCCTTACTCATGATGCTAAAGGCAAAGGTGCGGGCATTGCCTTGTATTGGGATGAGTCAATAAAAATGAAGTGTGTCGTATGGCCCCCGCTACCCTGCTACTTTGATGTGTTAGTGAGTGATGATCCCCATGGCCCGTCGTGGCGTGGTACTTTTGTCTATGGTGAACCAAGAGCTCAAGATAGGCACCATATGTGGTCCCTACTGAGAAGGATTAAACCAATTGCAAGTGAACCATGGCTGATGATCGGGGACTTTAATGAGACGATGTGGCAATCTAAACATTTCTCCATGACTAGAAGATCTGAAGGGCAAATGGCAAGGTTCTGTAGTGTGCTAAATTTCTGTAACATGCACGACCTGGGTTTCAAGGGAAAGCGCCTTGGACCTATAATAACAAGCAGCAAGGAGATAACAATGTAAACAGGGACGGATTCAAGGGGGGACGAGGGGGGGCGAGACCCCCCCTAACGATCGCGTCGCCCCGTTATATCGATCAGTTACCAGCTAATTTTCTGTGTACGCACAGAGTCCGTGGCATGTCTCGCCCCCCCTGTGCAGCTGTCCTTCCCATAGAGTGGGCCATGTACTGATAAAAGGCCCAAATCTTATAGGAAAGGAGAAAGGGCCACTGGGCCAGGCTCAAAATAGTAAGCACGTACACATAGTTTCATCCCTGTTCAGATCTCATCTAATCGCTTCGTTTCCAACCTCCCCACTACTCCTGCCGCCTGAGATCGAGCCTGCCGCCGGCAGCCTGCTATCGTGAGTCGAATCTCTTCGTTGAGGAGGGAAGGGGACAGGCAACCGCAGTGACGCCGATCCACGACCACGAGCGCGCTGCCGGCCGGCTGGCCACACGGAGCGACCAAACCAAAAGAAATAGGGGTTAGTTTACTTTCAGCATTAGATTAGTTTATTTATGGCTTCAAATTGTATAAGTGGAATTGTAGAACTGCAAACATTTACAACTAACTAGTAAATTCTAATTAGTCTAATTGTCTAAGGAATCTACTAGGGCGCACGCTATGGTTTGCAGGCGTCTTTGCCAATAGCGTGCTGGCAATATGTGTTCGTAATTCACCAAAATCAGATGATGCAAATTTTGTCCTGCTAGATGGATATTGCCTGAAACGTTCGATCAATAGATGCCTGAATGTATTTGTGTAGACACAAAGAGAAAGAGGACTGAATCAATTAATAATTTTTTAAGCCAATTGGTTCAAGCTCGCTGCCATGTGAACATGATGCTAATGCAAACGAAATGCAATGTAACACCGACTCAAATTAATAGATATGATTTTTTTATTATTATAGAACAACATACATATATTTACTATCTAGATCTTGCATTATTTACTAGGTATATGACCACGTATCCTACTATGATTTTGGTGCTTCGAGTTCTTGCCCCCCCCTATCTTCATTTTCTGGCTCCGTCCCTGAATGTAAAGGCCAGAATTGATCGTGCCGTGGTTACCCCATGCTGGCAAGATTTGTTCAAACATGCTACTGTTACTTACATAACTACTCAAAGATCCGACCACTTTCCGCTCCTGCTAAATTACTCAGATTAGGCAAAGGAGTGGGGTGGTCCAAGGCCTTTGATGTATGAGTACATGTGGGAGAGGGATCCTTCCCTGATGGATGAAATTAAAAAGGCCTGGAATAGCAGCAACGCACAAGGTCCTGGGCTGGCCAGAGGGGCACATAAATTAAAAAGAGTGCAACAGGATTTGCAAGGTTGGAGCAGGAGAAAATTCAGATCGGTTCGGTACAAAGTACAGAAACTGCAGCAGCAGCTTGGCAAACTGTGGGACATGGCACCATCAAACAGAAGGGATGTTCTAATCCAGGAATGCTCGAGGGAGTTAGATGAGTACTTATTAGACTTTAATCCATAATATCGTGTAAGAGTTGGAAACGTGGTTTCCATGAGTCGTGGCTTGCACGCCACTTATGTTTACGTCAGGGTCAAGTACTAGGAGTCCTCGTTTGAACCAGTTTAGGATTACTGGGTTAGCTAGCTTCAGGTCGGTTTGGTCTCATATATATATATATATATATGTGGCCGTATACGATGTAAAACAACACCAGAAAAGGAGAAATAAAGGATCAGGAGCGACACGCCCCTGTTGCTATAATCGAGCGTGTCTGATGCCTTGTGTTCTCACGTGTGTTTCCGCCGGCGACTTTGTACGTATAGGCGTGTGTTCCGGCCGGAGGGAATCGATCCAGCGGCTTGGTGTAGCTTCGTACGTGCGCGTCCCGATAGAAAGTACTCGTGGGCTAGTGGCGTCAAGGGCGAGGCTGCGTCATCAATTGGTATCAAAGCAAGGTCGGTTTGAAGCTGTGCTTGCCCCGGGGTGGCGACCGACTAACGCCTCGGGGTGGGCCATGAAGTCGCTGGATGGTGCAGCGACCAGGATGATCAGGCCATCGTCGTTCGGTGGAGTGACAAGGCAGGAGACGTGGGCTGTCGTCGGCCAGGTGGCGAAAGGAGATCGTTGATGAGGGAGTGGTGCCGAGGTGCGGCGCTGTAGATCATCAAGATCGTCGTCCGGGGGGAGTCGGATGAGTCAAGGAGTCGTGTGTGTTTGCACGATCAGTCGTCGTCGCGTATGTGAGTAGTCGTCGTGTCCAAGTGCTTGTCTCTGTGTGGATTCGTTGAAGGTGAAGCAGTGTGCACGGTGTTCCGTGAGTCATGTCCATGTCCTCGTGGAGCGTCCTGGTTGTGGCCAGTGTGGGTTCGGTGTGATGCCGAAGGTGGACGATGGTAACCGAAGCCATCGTAAAGCGAGGAGGTGTGCGAGCAGTGAAGAGTGGATCTATTGCAAGCAAGTACAAAAGAAGTATGGTGCGAACCGAGTGCAAGGCAGCGGCCAAGCAATGACGGTGCCAGAACATGACAGAGCAAGAAGGCGCACTGCATGTTTCCAGACGGGTCGTACTTACAGTACTGACATGGCAGTTTTAGTCGAGTCGTCGATCTGGCAAGTATGGATTAGGGAGAGATTGTCAGACTTTAATCCATAATATCGTGTAAGAGTTGGAAACGTGGTTTCCATGAGTCGTGGCTTGCACGCCACTTATGTTTACGTGAGGGTCAAGTACTAGGAGTCCTAGTTTGAATCAGTTTAGGATTGCTGGGTTAGCTAGCTTCAGATCGGTTTGGTCTCATATATATATATATATATATATATATATACTAGAAGAACGCCCATGCGTTGCAACGGGGTCATATTAACTTTAAGAGTTCAATATTAATATTCTCATACATATCAAGTGACATTGACGACTTTTTTACCATCAAATCCTCACACACACACTCTCTCCCTCCCTCTTCCTCACTCTCTCTCCCCCTCTCCCTCTCTCTTTCTCTAACACACACACATATTCATCTTATTGGGTACGGGACCATAATCCATCTATTTCACACACACACGCTAGTGCATAACAATATGGATTATGTGTATTATATTTGCCACCATAACTAAGGGAATTAATTTCATGTAAATCGGCCAGCCACAGCTCCAAGAATATGGGGAGGAGGTGGCCCGGGTCGGCGTCGGCGCCGTCCGGCGCGGGCCACGGGCCCGCTTCCAAGTGCGTCTGCGCGCCGGCCACCCACGCCGGGCCCGCTTCCAAGTGCGTCTGCGCGCCGGCCACCAACTCCCAGGGCCACGGTCACGGCCAGGGCCAGGGAAGCCGCCCTTCTTCGCCCCCTTCACCGGCCGCGGCCAACGCGGTGCCGCGGCACCCGGCCTCGCCGTCCTCGTCCTCCGGCACCGTCGCGACCCAGTGACGCAGCCCAAGCATCGGCCTCGAGAATCAAGAACGCTCGACAACGGAGAGGTAAGGGAAGATCATATACATGTCATAAGAAAGGGAGTTTATTTACTGCTCCCTCGATGTATTGTTTCCTTTGTTTGCAGATTGATTACCATCCGTGAGGTTAATGTGATTAAGCGATTTTTCTGAAAATCAATTAATGTGATTGAGTGATTTAAGGTAAGGTTAATTAATTTAGATTTGATCTTTAGAGATTGTTCGTGATTGATTCTACATTACTAAATATAACTTGCACCAGTATGGAAAGTTCTGATCTGTTCAGATTTCTTTCGTTGTGTGAGAGGGTGACGCGAAAATAAACCGATGAAGTGGGGGGAGGGGACGAAAAAAATCTACGAAAAAAAATCAGCGAAGGTGAGAGGAGGTACCAAAAAAAACCATGGGAGGTGGGACGAAAAAAAACCTGGAAACAAAACTACCAACTGCTCCATTAGGAGTATATATATATATATATATATATATATATATATATATATGTGTGTGTGTGTGTGTGTGTGTGTGTGTGTGTGTGTGTGTGTGTGTGTGTGTGTGTGTGTGTGTGGCCGTATACGATGTAAAACAACACCAGCAAAAAGAGAAATAAAGGATCAGGAGCGACACGGCAGAATGAACAAATATGACCTCGAGACGAAAATATTTCACAAACTAAACTGTTTGGGAAAAAATTTCACTCAGCTGACCTTTTTGTGTAGCGTCGGACATCCAGACGCCACACTACACTGTGCAGCGCCTAGCTCTCAGGCGCTACACACTGACAACTACACTGTAGCGCCTGAGGCCTGGGCGCTACACAGCTTAATGTGCTCCATGCACCGCGCCTCCATGCACTCTGCAAGGGAGAGAAGCGTAGACGAACTCCGTTGTTGACGGTCAAAGAGAGGAGGATGACGTGTCAACCTGCATGGGCCATGGCGTGGACACTGCTCAGCCGAGCTAGTCCCGCGCATGCATGCATGTACTGCAGTCGACATGCACTGGCTTACTGACCGATCGTCTCGTCAAGTCTAGTCTACTCTGCATACATGTCCCGTCAAATTAACAAAAGCTACTACCTATACGTACGTTGATGAACAATCCGTGTGCATGTGATTGGAGCTTCACATTAAGCCATGCAATCCGCGGACAGAGGCAGCTCAATCGTGCAGCACCCAGACGTCAGGCGCTACACTGTAGCGCCTAGCTCTCAGGCGCTACACACTGACTTAGCAATTTTCAGGCAGCAGATGTGTGTCACGCTGATCAGATGTGTAGCGTCTGAGAGCTAGGCGCTGCACAGTGTAGTGTGGCGCCTGGATGTCGGGCGCTACACAAAAGGGTCAGTTGAGTGAATTTTTTTTTCGAACAGTTCAATTTGTGAAATACTTTCGTCTCGAGGTCAGATTTGTCAAATTTGCTGAGCGACACGCCCCTGTTGCTATAATCGAGCGTGTCTGGTACCTTGTGTTCTCACGTGTGTTTCCGCCGGCGACTTTGTACGTATAGGCGTGTGTTCCCGCCGGAGGGAATCGATCCAGCGGCTTGGTGTAGCTTCGTACGTGCGCGTCCCGACGGAAAGTACTCATGGGAGCTGGTGGCGTCAAGGGCGAGGCTACGCCATCAGTACTTGTACAGGGAAGAGATGCTATGGCGTCAACGTTCTCGGGTCACTGGTATCCGTGAGGGCAGTGGTGGATCCATGACCCAGCCCCACCCACCCCCGGCCCGGGGCGTGAGGAGCAATTCCTTCGTGACTGTAGCACCATGGTACTGGTTAGCACTGCACTGACACTGTAGCAAGTATGAGGTCCGGGGCTTGGCCCAATCCTGGATTCGCCACTGTGTGAGGGAGAACAAAATACAAAGTACTTTCAGCGCAAGGCTACACGGCGACAGAAGAAAAACAATATCAGCAAGCTGAAAAATTCAGATGGTAACTGGGTCCAGGAAAAAGAGCAGATTGCATCGATGGCAACATATTTTTTCAAGAAACTTTATGAGGCTGATGACGACGTGGAACCAGAAGTTCTGCTTAACCTCTTTGATGATAAACTTTCTCAAGAGATTAATGAGGCCCTCTGCCCAGAGTTTATTGACAACGAGATAAGTGATGCCTTGTTTCAAATTGGGCCCCTGAAGGCTCCGGGCAGAGACGGATTTCCTGCGAGATTTTTTCAGAGGAATTGGACTGAGCTGAAACATGATGTGGTTGCAGCGGTGAAAAATTTCTTTGCATATGGCATCATGCCGGAGGGCATTAACGATACTGTGATTGTTCTAATTCCAAAAGGAAAATCGCCAGAAAAATTACAAGACTTTAGGCCGATCAGCCTATGCAACGTGATCTACAAAATCATCTCAAAATGCTTGGTAAATCGACTCAGACCGTTCCTGGATGAACTCATCTCGGAATCCCAAAGTTCTTTCATTCCAGGTAGATTGATTTGGGACAATGCATCTATCGCCTTTGAATGCTTCTACAAGATTTAGCAGAGTAAGAACGAACGGGATAACCATTGTGCATATAAACTAGACCTAACAAAAGCATATGACCAGGTGGAATGGAAATACCTTGAAGAAGTTTTGATAAAATATGGTTTTTGTCAGAAATAGGTTTCATGGATAATGTCGCGCGTCTGATCAGTTAGATATGCTATTAAACTAAAGGAAAAGTAGTGGCTATACCCATGTTGGATGCACCCACGCTGCACCCCCTTGTCTCGACCGTCCATGCATATGTCCATTTCTTGGGATATGGGCCATGTGAGTATTGTTGCCAGTGATTAAGAGAGGAGGAGTTTTGGGACATGCGCTTCGTGACAGAATGGTGCCAGTGACATGCACCAATCTCACGTGTGATGGCTACATGTTTGCTCTATCCCAAGTCTGCTGCAACAGTGAGAGAAAAAGAGTGGGCCAGCTAATAGAAAAGTGTGGGGCCGCTAGGAGAATAGTGAAGGGAGAGGTAGCATGTGAGAGTGAGAAGACATTTCATTGAGAAGATTTCTTTGAGAGAGAGTGCCTACGTAGAAGACTCAAAGAGAGATTTTTTTTGCGGAATTTGAAGAGAGAGAGAACACGTGAGAGAGAGCTTGCGCATGTGAATGTAAATTTCATTGCATGGCTGACTGTTGCATCTGACTTGAGAGAGAGAGAGAAATATGGTCAAGAAGAAAGTCCCTTTGTCTGCATGTGCATGCAGAATCTTTCATGAGAGGGTGAGAGACATGACGTGAGAGAGAGAAATGTCAAGCAGATTACTGTACACACTGGGATTTAACTTCTGACGCATGTGTTGATCATGGAACAGATCTCGAGGAACATTGCAAGACACAAACGGTTTGAATATGGGGTGTAGCGTGGGTGCATCTATCCTGGGTATAGAAAACCCACTCTGAGCTCTGTGCCTCTGCATCGGCTTGGTTCCAAAAGCTGCAGATTTAACTCTGTTACTCCAAAGATGTACCATGCATCTTCATATCATCTCTAGCTCTCCCTCTCGAGTGTGTATGGTTAATGTCCTAGAGCAGCAGGCGAAAAGCAATTTTTTTTGCATTCAGCTATTTTTTTTTGAGGACATCTTTTTTGGCTCTATTTTGGTGCATGTGAACTTTCATGAATTGTATAGTTGTGCAGGCTGCTTTGTAGTAGCCATGATAACATTGGGGTAGATCCTTTACTTCGTTTTGGTTTGCCAGTTATAACAGTTGAGAGGTCAGTTACCAACAGAAACTTGGTCGACTGTGCATTCTTGCTGCTTATACCAAATAATGTGTTTAACTCATTCAGATGACTTGCGCCCTTTGTTAACTCTGTATCCTGTGTATTTTGTCTCAATCAGAGATTGTGCTTCTTCTTGATTTTTTAAATAGATGAACATTTTTCTTTGCAGGGAGATGAACATGATCATTTGGATGTATGTTTCCATTATGTAGCCTCAAAGCTTTCCTGCTATGGTCTTCATTCAGATTTCTATTTGGATTATGTAACCTGAGGCTTCAAAACCTTTCTGCTATGGTTCGCCATTTGTATTGTGCTCAGTAGGCTATGGCAGTTCCTTTACATGGTTTTCATTTGGTATCATAGGCTAAATCCGCTCTGTTATTGCTTGCAAGATCAAAAGCTTTATTCCTTACACCTATTGATTATATATATCATTTTCACATGATCATTTGGATTTATATTTTGCTTGATTCTTCTACCTGTTCCGTATATATCCTTTCATATGATATTTAGGATTGAACCGGCAAGGGTATCCTGGTTGGCTGGTTGCATGAGGGTTTCCCCCATCACAGGAGAATGACAAGGTTAGTCAGGAAAACCTTATGACATAAAAAAAAACATAAGAAAGGATATACAAGCCATGCATGGAATAGGAGATTGACAGCGTTACTCCTATTGACAAGGTCCTGAATATGTTAGGTTCTCAAAAAGGAAGGGTAGCATCTGGTTGTTAAATAATACAGTAATATGCATGTGTGTTTCTTTTGGGGTACAAAGTTAGCTAGAAATAAATAAGTGCTTTTCCGCAAAAAAAAACTAAGTGCTTAATTGCACATGTTGATGTCTGATTCTTATTCAAATTTTGGTATACATACATGGATTGCATATGTAAAGTTTCTGCATTTATTTATACCAGATACTTCCCCCTGGCATAGGCACATGGCAAAATCCAACACGCCTCGGGTGCTCCACTGCGCGTAGCAACACAAAGCATTGCCACAAACTAAAACCATAACCCTTTGTCTGTGCACCCTCGAGGAGCCTATCACTGGATGAGGCCACGCCGACGACCCGCGTTCGTACCCGCTATTTGTGTTGCCCATCCTATGTGTATCATGAAGATTTGGATTGTGTTATAGCCGGCGACGACTTTGTAACTGAACTATTGGACTGTTTGCTACCTACTCATTGCTACTCCTATCTAATACAAGAGCTGTACTAATACAATCGAGTGATCCATCTAAGTGGACTGACAGGGGCGCGCCAAGGCTTTATTGGATTGGTATTGTGCTTCTGCCTGGAGATGATGGGAACTATGACAAGGTAGACTAACTACCGGTGTTTTTTAATCAGTAGTTTCTTTAGCTCTGTAGCTTCTTCTTGCGGCCTAATTGGATTCCATGTTTGCAAGCTAATGTTCAGAAGTGAAATTAACGAAATGCCCAGGGGCGCTGTTTAGGACTAGTATTATTTAGAGTTGCTCAGGTTAATCCAAAACGCTTTTAGAGTTAATTTGGGCATATGAGAGGAGAAAATAAAATTTCATATTAACCCAAGTTAGGTTTTGAGCCCTGGAAATATTTGGGTTGGACTCCTCATGACGGAATTTTCTAGGATTTATTTTAGGCCATGTTGCATGTTTATTTAAATTATAACCGGTTTCTATAATTTAATTTAATTTTTAAGAAATACATGTAACTTTATTCATACTCGTAACCATTACAGGTACACTGCTTTGGATCCATGATCCAAGAAATTACAAAGTAACTCCTACAACTAAGAATTACAATAAAATTTCTTAGAGACATCTTCGTGGTATCAAACTTTGCAAGACAAAATTCTGCCAAGACTTCAGTAAAGAGACTGTAATTGGACTGGAGCAATGATACTGCCACTCGTTCACCTGCACGAACTTGATTACCGATAACGGTTTCTGAAAGCCCCTTGAGTCACCCATCCAAAAAGATGGGACCCATGAACGATGAACGTAATTGGGCCGGGGATGATCCCCTAGAGGTGCAGGCCGCTGAAGCACAAAATCTTCACCATAATGTCGGGCCAAAATTCAAACTCCACGAAGAATCAAACCTACAAAAACTACACAACATACTACCATAGACTCATCATATCTGAATAATCGACTCTGTGAGGACACATACCTCTCTGGCTTCATGGCACCGCCACAAAGAACCGAAGTAATTTATTCGAAAAACACCATGATCACTTCTAGAAGCTGAGGAAGACTACAAATATCTTGAAGATCGGAGGTCCCCCACCTCACGGCGCCAAGATGGCTACTGAAGGCGAGGGGACGGAATTTTTCTCCGTGGTGGCTAGGGTTCTAGCGGCGGCTATCAATCTCTAAGGAATTTCTTGCGTGGTACCTCTTGTGGCTTTGGCGATCAATCGAGACGATTCATGTGCGTGTTACAATTTAATTAATTGGAAAGACATTTGCATCAGAACTGGGTCATCATTCCACAGCGTATCTCTCTCTCCTCTCCACGGACTAAAGTACATCTCTCTTTTCTCTCTCCTTTCCACGCCAAGCCCAACTCCTCGCCCCTTTGGCCCAAGCGCCAAGCGCCTTGTCTGCCTTTGCTTGTGGAAAACCCTATTTGACGCACACTGCATCGAAATGTCGCTATAACATGCACCCAACGTGTGCAATGGGACGGCCCATTCCGGCAGTATTTTTATGCTATAAGCGGATTTTCCATAGGTTTCCGCCAGTTTCTACTGGTTTTCTTATTTCATGTTTTCTTTTTCTTTTTTCTTGTTCTTTTCTTTTTTCCTTCCTTTTTTAATACATGAACATTTTTTAAAATACATAAACTTTTCATCGTACACAGGAACATTTGTTTTGTAAAATATGAATAAGTGATTTTTTAAAAATACACAATTTTTTTTGTAAATATGAATTTTTTTTCTGTAAATACATGAATGTTTAAAAAATACATGAACTTTTCTTAACACGTGAGCTTTTTTACAATGATTTTTTTCAAAATACATGATTTTTTTGTAACAAATGAACATGTTTTAAGCATTAGACGAACATTTTCAAATACATATATTTTTTTGCAATACATATATTTTAAACTTTTTTTTCATAAAAAAATATGTCAAAAAAGACAACCGGTTTTTCTTCTACGGGAGCGATCGTTTTTCTCTTCGAGAGCGAGGAGCAACACAAGAGCCGAGCTTCATAGAGCTCTTTATTTTTTTTCAGCGAAAATACTATTTTCGCATATTAAAAAAATATGTCAAAAAAGACTATTTGATCGAAAAATGCATATAGAGGCCGAGCTTCATAGAGCTCTTTATTTTTTTAGCGAAATACTATTTCCGCATATTAAAAAAATATGTCAAAAAAGTATATACATAGATGTATATTTGTAGTATACACATATAAAATTTCATGAACATATATGTTCACATGTAATGTATAAAAAAAATACACAGATTAAAATGGGCTTTTTCTTTGTTATTTTTGGGCCAGATATTTATCTTTTTTGTGTAGCATGCAAATAATCGAATTACCTGATGAAACTTTTTACATACTTGACAAGCATGCATATGTATTTGTATAAAAATAATTGATATATTTTGAAACTTTTAAGTATATTTTGAATTTTTTTTGGCAAAACGGGCTTCATGGAGCCCGGCCTCTGCAACGCCGCACTGCTATTTGATCTCTCTCTAGCACCCCTGTGACGTGCCGCTGCCGCCATCAATTCTCTCTTTTCTTTATTTGATTTGGTTGAAACCATGACGTGAATTTAAACTAAATTCACATCGATGCATTCGGCTCATTTCATGGTGTTGCGTCTCACACCACCGTGGAAGCTCGGTGCTAAGCAAAACACCCGTTGGACCAGACGTACGTTGTTAGACTACCCACAGTGAGAGTAACATAGGTGGTAACATCACACATCTTTAGACGAAACAGATGATGTAACGAGTAATTAATGAGGAAATAGGGGCATGTGGTAATATAGCTAGTTACTGTAACATCACACATACCAAGACAAGATGAGTCTACCACCTAATAAATGTAGTGTTGCATGATACCACACATATGTTACTCCTCACTATAGAAGCAGTAACATAGACTAGTAACATATGTATGTTATTAGTCTAAGTGTCTAAGTTACTATCCATTGTGACTAGTCTTAGAAAGTTCTTCGGATGCACAGTCGGCCATCCAGTTGGCCATTAGTCCATTACTAACCCACGGTTTAGTGGGCTCTTTTCCTTGCCGTAAAGGGGCTGCGTTTTTTGCTCGCTGCCAGCATGCTGAATCATCATGACGGAAGGCAATGCCATCATGTATACATAGTAAACTAGTGCTTTCTCTGTTCACAAATACTCCTTCCGTCCCAAAAGTTATATTAAAATTAAGACACTTATTTTGGAACGGAGTAATACTATAAGATGTTTTGGATATTTCAATATAGCGTATATATAGACCGAAATGAGTGAACAAACACATTAAAATGAGTCAATATACATCCGAATTAGACCTGGGCATGGGCAGCCCGGCCCGACGAACCAGACCGAACCCGGCCCAAAAAACCTGGGCCGGGCCGGGTCGGGCTCAGGCCTGAAAAACCGGCCCGTTATGTACGCCGGACCGGGCTCGGGCTTGGGAAAGTAGGTAGTTTACATGGAGACCTGGCCCGGTCCAGCCCGAAATGCATCTTTTTAGTCCCTTCGGGCCGACATATGCGTTTTTTGGCTAGGCCGGGCCAGGCTCGTGCCTAGACTTTGCAAGTCGGGCTTTGACAGGCCAGGCCCGAGGAATGCCTAGGTTTAATCCGAATCAGAAAAAAAAGTTAGAACATACTCTTTCCGTCCCGGTATTACTTGTCGCTCAACACAGCCTTACCGGTATAAATTTTGGTGTTCTGTCACTATCAATCCCTAATTGCTGCCAATTGTAACACCACACACCGGTCACTCTCCTCTCTTCGCGACGTCCACGATCGTGATGGTCGGTAACAAATTAGCAAACACCCTCCCTCACCCTCAGCCATGCCAGCGCCATTTACATCTAGACACCGCACGGGTGCGGTTTCGAAGTTGGCCGTCGCACCTAATTCTCCGTACGGACCGAATTAATTGGTTGATGTATGCATCGCTTGGGGCCAGGAGGATCCGAGGAAATCCGAACCAACGACTATAAACGCTCCCCGCAAAAAAAGAAAAGAAAAAGAAGAAGACTATAAACGCTCGTTGGTAGTGCAAGGTCGTGCTGCATGCGATTTTAAAGCCTTATCTGCTCAACTCCCTCCTTATCCCCTCGTACCTTGGAGTTTTTATTACAACAAGTCCCTTTCTGCGAACCAATCTGTGATTGGATGGTTAGAGGGATTGTGGTATTTCCAGCCCATCAGGATTCAAGTCCTGGTGCTCGCATTATTCCTGAATTTATTTAGGATTTCCGGCGATGCGCTTTCAGTGGCAGTGGGAGGAGACGTTCCCGTCGACGACGAGGCACCTACGGTGACTTCATAAATCTCAAAATGAAATGCCGGCTCAGTCTCTCGGAGATGCTCACAGGGATAGAGTGTGCGTGTGTGCGTTTATAGGGATGAGTGTATGCGCGTATGTATGAACGCTTGCGTCTGTACTGTGTTAAAGAAAAAATCCCTTTCTGTCACGTACAAGCTCGGTAATGCCGTGCTAATTAGGCTTTCATTCCGCTACACCAACTCAGAGATGCAAGATTCACCGACCGGGTATTTAATTTGTTTTGCTAATCGACATCAGCGTCAGCTCCTAGCCGCCTCTCCGTCTCCGGTCCTTGTCTCCGCCTCTCCGTCTCCGGTCCTTGTCTAACCGGGTATTTAATTTCTGCTGGACGAGGTTTGTCCTTCGACAGAACTGGTTTGAGCAGCTCCGGTAGCACTGACGTGCTGGGAACATGCACGGAGAATTGGAGATCGATCCGGCCCTTGTCTCCCATCATGCGCACAAAATGGCTAAAAAGTAAACAAGTCTGTTTAGACTCTGCTTACATAATTGATGTGAAGACTAGCAGCAAACCATTCGTGATGGGGATCAGAAGAGCTGACTGGTCTGGTTACGCCGGAGTCCAGCTTTCGGAAGAAAAATTTCAGGGTCAGAATGGTCATTGTGGCCCGCTCAAGTACTCCTGTAAGAATTGAAATAGGTCGCTCCCCACGCCCGCGTCGCTCCCGCATCGGGCGACTCGGGTGGGCCGAAACCCTATCCACCGGGGCCACGATCTACTTCCTCCCCTCCCCCTGTCGCCGCCGCGTGACGCCGCTGGGCTAAGCCCGGGAGCTGACGGCGGTGTCAGGGGTCTCCCTCTCTCCCGCGGCTTGGGGGTGCCCCCCCCCCCCCCCCCCCCGGCGGCGTGAGGAGGTGCGGCCGGTCGGGTCCTTGCGGCGCGGCGGCCGGCCCTGCTTCGGGCGGCGGCGGCGTGGAGGGCCTAGTGCACGGATCGGCTGCATGCGTGGTATGGTCTCCAGTCAGATCTGATCTGGTCGATGCGGCCTACTCACTGCGCGGCGGCGGAGATCGGTGGCGGTCCCGTGCACACGAGGCTGGATGGAGGTTCCTCGAGCGGATCCGGGTGAAAACCCTACTCTTGGCTCGTTGCCAAGGCCGGCGATGGCGGCGTTCTCTGCGTCGTCCCCTTCTTGAAGGCATCGCCATGGAGAAACTCTAGACCCCTATCCACTACCTCCGGGGGAACCCTAGATCAGTCGATCGGATGACAGCGGCGCTCTTGTGTTGTACCCGCCCTTGGGGGCGTCATTCTTGGATGTGTACATAGGCTCGAGGGACCAGTGGAGGGCTTCTGCGGTGGAGCGGCGTTCCCTGTGACGCATCGACGACGTGGAGTCTCGGCGGCGTGACATTGTAGGATCTCGGCAGCGGATGCGTGATGATGGACGCGCGTAGGGAGGTGGCGTTGTCTGGCGCCGTGGTGGCGTCAACGGTAGGCCTGGCATGGTCGATGCGTCAGTACCTGCTCTGAAGATGGACCAGTGGAAGACGGTGGCGACGGCCTCTGCAGCGTGCGCATGCAGTGTCCGTTGAGAGTGCGCCGGACCGGTGTGTGACCTAGACCTGGCAATTTGGCTTGGTTGGGGCCTCCGGCTTTAGATATTGGGCTTTGGTGTGAGGTTTGGGTATGCGGTCCTGACAATTTGCACCCCTTCATCAACTGGATAGGAGTAGCGACAGTTGTCGTCAAGATGGTGGCTTCAGACTTATTGATGTATTACTTTGTAAGGTCTTGATGAATAATTAATAAAAATGGCTGCATGCACCCACTACTCGGGAAAACCCTAGCAGTAGCGCGGGTTTGTGGCCTAGCAGTAGCGCTGGTGCCCGCGCTACTGCTAGGGCGCTACAGCTAATGTTTAGCAGTAGCGCCGATTGTACCCCGCTACTGCTAACAAACCTAGCAGTAGCGTTGGCACGGCCAGCGCTACTGTCCAACCAACGCTACTGCTAAAATTTTCCTTTTTATTATTTTCTTCTGCGTATTTGCACTGTGTTTGTACATGTTTTATACAGTAGTATCATCACATTATTTTATGATCATAATTAGTTATTATATCAATGGGTGAAAGAGACGTGGATTAGATTCAAGTGGAGGCAACATGGCGCAGATCCAAAGTACCATCGTTCCCTCCACTTGAATCTAATCCACGTTTCTTTCACCCACTGGTATAATAGCTCATCATGCTCATAATGATATAACAACTCAGCATCATCATCATAATAATAACTCATCATCACTATCATAATAACACAAGTCATACTCATCATTATCATAGTCATCTAACAACTTCTACTCGTTATCATAGTCATAACCATCCCTAGTTAATTGTTCTTAGAACATGATCATGAGTATTAGCTAGGACCTGCTACGCTCTCTAAGGTAAAATAGCATAAAACAACATAGCCCCCTGACTCTCTATTATGAAGAATGGAGATTATCCTGTCTCTAATTCGTGCGCTTCGCACAATGTTGCTTCCATGTAGCTCTCTATGATTATTCATAACTTTTTTCCATTTTTTGATTGTGATGTCTTCATCGGTTTGAGAAATCTTGTATGAACAACGGTGAACCCTAGGCGGACTTGCCCCTAATCTAATAACATCAATGCGGCCTTTCGTAAACATCAGATGAGGCACACAATCCTTCGGGATTTTCTGTTGAAGAACATAATAATAACATAGTTAGCAATGTAGTTTAGCTTTAGAAGAATGTACGCAAAAGATGCACTGATGTCGTAATAGTAAAAAATCTTACCATGCCATCTCCATGGATGTTACCGTAGTTCAACACGTGCACTAGTGGCACGTATTTACCAAAATGTGGAGGAGTTTCATAATTGATATTGAAATTCTCAACATCAATAATAAATGAGATAAAATGATCTTTCTCCTCGTAACTTAGTTCAGAGCCGTCAGTGTAGTAGGTTCTGTCTACTATCTTCCGTACATTTTTTGAAAAATGAAAATAAGCTGTCAATCGAAATAAGCTGTCAATGATTTTTAAATAAACAATATAAATTACTTAACAAATCTATTTGACAAACTCACAAAGAGGTAGAACTGGAAGCGTCTCGACATCCACCAAAATGTCGATATTATCATCAATTTCATCTTCAGGCCAAAGGTCGAAGGTGATTTGCATATCCTCCTTAAATTCATAGGCCTTGCAAAATCCTCTCCAAGTTGAGCAACCGAAATGCGAGCTATTTGATGCATTAAATAGCTTAACCAAAAAAGTGAAATCATGCTTCGTCCTAAGGTGAGCACTCTTCGTCTCTGTTCTCTCCCTATCTTCAAAACCGAGGTTTTCCAAGACATACGGTCTTGCATGACATGGGATGAACTATTTCAATTAAAAAAAAGGAAAATTACACGTTGAAGCCAAAATTCACAAGTCATGCATAATTATGGGAAAATACTTGTCGTCGTTACGTACCGTAAAAGCGTCAAAAGTCTCCTTCAGCACGATGGTGAAGTACCTACCATTTTGCAGATAAGGCATCCTGTCGCACATACCCCGGTCGTCTTCGCAGTAGTCGCACTCAGCAATCATATCGTCGTCAGACATTTTGTGTGTTCATAAGTCAAAGATTAAAAATCAACGGCAAATAACAGGAACTCAACACACAGATCATTATTACTCATCACAGGTTGACTTTCGGTCTGTCGAGTCTTTCCTTGAAAACCCTCATCTCACATGGTGTATATGGTGGGCACTCCCTCTCTGATATATTCGACCAACGGTGATGGTCGCTACTCCCTTGGACTGTATATAGTGGACACTCCCTCACAGATATTTCGAACGTCGGTGATGGTCGCTTCCCCTCCTCCTCTCGTGCATTACCAAGGTATATCACGCGAAGGAGGAAAGGAAGCGACCCCCACGACAACAGTCGGGATTCTTCTCTCCCATATACCCATATATGGAGCAAGGAGCCCCAACAGACTGAATGTCAACCCGTTACATATATGGAGCAATGGCATAAAAAATGGCCTACCTTTTGCCGGAATGTCGATTAATTCCCGTTCCGGCAAATCACGGGCATTCGATATTTCCTACTTTCTAGCACAAGTCATGCCAAAATTCACAAAAAAATTCGGCATGACCTTTGCTAAATTAGGACATGTCGAGCGCCTGAAATTTGCCGGAATGGAAATGAATCAACATTCCGGCAAAACATAGGCCACTCGGAGGTGTTCCCTGCAAAATGCATCTGTGCATCCATTTTGTCGGCATTTTTCAAAATCAATAATGAAACAAAAGTGCAACAAACAATAATGTATCCATCCATCTAACCATCCATTCTAGCAAACATACATACATCTACATATATATTAAAATAAAACTAAATCAACAATATAATTGACAACAACAATTTTATATGATATCACTATTTTTTACTTAAAACTTTCTATTCTATTACTATTTTTTTACTAAAAATATAATTGAAAAGACCTACATTTACTAATAATACCCTAGTTCTAACCCTAACATCCATCCATCTATCCATCTATATATCCATCCATCTGTCTATTTATGCAAATGTATCAAAAATAGACTAGTTCTATATATCCATCTATCCATCCATCTGTCTATTTATGCAGTGTATAAAAAATAGCCTAGTTCTATATACCCATCTATCTATCCAATGCAGTTCATCTACCAAAAATAGCCTATTTCTATATATACATCTATATATCCATCTATCTATTTATGCAATGCAGTAGGGATGGAGGGAGAGGGTCGTAGGGAGGAAGGGAGAATGGAGGGATGGAGGGAGAGAGGAGGGGGAAGGAGGAGGGCAGCGGCTGGAGGAGAGAACAGGGCCGGCGGCTACAGGAGGAAGGAGGGGTAGCAGTTGCTGGAGGAGGGAGGATGGGCGGCCGGCGGCTGGAAGAGGGAGGAGGGGCGGCGGTTAGCTGGAGGAGGGAGGAGGGAGGTGGGGAGGAGGGCGAGGAGGGAGGAGGGCGAGGAGGGAGGAGGCTTACCGAGAAGGACGGCGGCGACGGCGTGGGAGGTGAGGAGGTAGAGAGTGGAGAGGGAGAGTGAGCAACGAGCGCCGAGCAGTAGGGGATGAAGATGGCTTAGCAGCAGCGCGGGTTGGGGACCAACGCTACTGCTAAACATATTAGCAATAGCGCGGGTACCCAGCCGCCGCTGCTGCTAAATGGGGACGGGCAGCTGGGCCCGGGCTGGTCACAGTAGCAGCGCGTGCAGCGGACCAGCGCTACTGCTAATGGGCTTAGCAGTAGTGCTGGCCCACCGCACGCGCTGCTACTGTGGCCAGCCCGTGGGGACACGGTGGGGTCAACATAGTAGTAGCATTGGTAGCTTAGGCCAGCGCTACTGCTAAATGCCAATTTATCCCCGCGCTACTGTTAACTCTCTACCTATAAGGCATTTTCTAGTAGTGATCACCAGAGGCCGGGGTGGTCCTCCTTTTCGAAAAAAATGAATGGTCACTGTGGATGCATCCAGCTATGGAAGGTGTGTGTGTCAGTTTGTGCCTAGCTGCAATTTATATATGGTTAGGAATAAAATAACCGAATAAGGAAGCAAATATATATATGTGCTGGTAGTTGCCTTCTATGCAAGATATGCAAAGTTATTGATTTCTGTGCAAGATTTGCAACTAGTAGTACGTCGTCGCAACAGATGCATTCCTTCAGGCCGGTACTTCTTCTTCCATTAAATCAACTATATATTCATAGTACGTCTTTTTTTTGAATTTTTTTTCGATCTATTCATCATCAATCATGGCAATACAATGAACACCGAAAATAATAAAAATTACATCCAGATCCATAGACCACCTAGCGACGACTACAAGCACTAAAACGAGCTGAAGGCGCGCCGCCGTCATCATCCCTCCCTCGTCAGAGCCGAGCAAAGACTCCGTAGACAGTTGGGAAGTCGTCGTGCTAAGACCCTGTAGGACCAGCGCAGCGGAACATCAACCGCCGCCAATGAAGAGAAGCGTATGTTCGAAGGATCCAACCTGAAAAAACACTGACATAGATTAACGAAGACCGGATCCGAGCGGATCCACCAAAGACAATCCCCGACCGAATCCTGTGAGATCCGCCGGAGACACACCTCCAGACGCCCTCCGACAATGCTAGACACATCACCGAAACGGGGGCTAGGCGGAGAGAACCTTATTTCATCTTCAGGGAGCCGTCGCCGTTAGTCTTCCCGAGTAGGACATAAACCCTAACAAAACTCAAAGAAACATATAAAAACTGAGCCCTCCTGCGGCAAGGGCCGGGATCCACCGCGCCCCCATGGCCCTAAGGCTACAGGAGACAAGGCAGATCGGCGGCGCCGCTGACGGGAGGCAGATACCCTAGCCGTCTGTTCGCTTGGAGGAGAGGCAACCAAACCTCATAGTACGGCCTTCGCTCATGGTGCATTATAGAATTTCAAATCAGATTGCCGTCCAAGATCGATGTTGCAGATAAGATCGTCCGTTCCCAGCAAGCTGAAGCTAGCAGCCGATGCTGTTGCTGTCTTCCCAACTTGATAATTTTAGCGATAAGAAAAGCAGACATATAGGTACTATGCCCGTAGTACTACATGGCGTGTTTGGTGCACAAGGTTTTCCTGATCTGCTGCTTCCAAAAGCCAAAAATCTCCATGGAGTGGAGTGTGAAGTGTGCCAACACAAAAATGGCGCCGAACTTTCCTCGGGTAAAGGGAGATCATGCGTGCTAGTGCTGCCATTCGAGCGTACGTACATTGTCATTTTAATTGCTAGCATCGACATCTTTTCCACGACGGGAAAGTAAGGGCAGCTACAGCTAGACATCTGTTGTTCAAAAGAAGCACTAGAATCACTACCTCCCCAATCGACTTCCCAGAGGTGATCAACAATCGAGTCAAGCCCATACGATCACGGCAAAGATCGATCGATATCTCGCCATGAAACCGAAGATCCGCGAGAAAGCAAAAGTAGCAGCAACGTACAATACCTATCCACTATCCACTACTAGGGAACAGCCAGCAGTGATGGAGTTGGATCATATCATCCGTCCAACCAGCTGCACCACAATGCAGAGCTGATACATCATTATCCCCGGACAGAAGGGTTACGTACAGCCAACTCAATATTTTTTTTCAAAACGGAGGCATAAGCTTTGCCTCATCTATTAATTAAGGAGGGAAAAGAGTTTGTGTTACAAAGACACCCTTACAACCAACGTTGTTACTCTGCCAAATTGAAATTCCCTAACTTCTTAGCACCCGCTTTGACCAAAAGTTTGGCCTCCTCTTTAATTAAGCGTAGAAGGATTGGTGGCGGAGCGCTATTGCGACGGAATACACGGGCATTACGCTCGTTCCAAATCATCCAACTCACGGGCATTACGCATGGTGAGGGAAGCCATTGCTTTCCTATTAGGTATGTTGGCACCCGAAGAGTTGATCCACCAATCCTTGACAAAATCCTCTAAGTGCCATGAAGAGGAGTCAATGTGCCCAAGTTGTAACCAACCCTTGACAAGGTTCCAAAGGCAAAGAGTGAAACGGCATTAGTAGATGTGGCCCGGATTCTTGTTCCCTCTTGCATAGTGGACAAAGGCCGCAATTAGGCCATCCACGCTTGGCCAAGCAGTTGGCAGTCCAAATTCGATCTTGAATTGGCAACCACGCGAAGAATTTGGCCTTGGGGGGGGGGGGGGGGGGGGGCAAGCTTCAAAATGTTGCTCCATAGGGGATAGTGTGGATCCCAAAAAATGTGCTTTGTAAGCGGACGCCGCCGAGTAGTGGCCACTAACCGTATGCTTCCAAGTAATATCGTCCTCCACAAGCTCATCCAAATGAAAGTCTTGGATTAGGGACCAAAGCGCCAAAAACTCATGTATGTGGTCCCAAGAGAAAGCATTGTTTAGCTTGATTTTCGAAATCCAAGAATTGTGTTTGAGAGCCTCCCGAACTTACCACGTTTTCCTTGTGGACGCCTCAAAAATAAGCGGAGCTATATCTTTCGGCTTCCTCCCAAAAACCCAAGGGCAGTACCAAAATGGAGTCTTGGCGCCATTCCCAACGGTGATGATGGTGGAGGCATAGAAGAAATCGAGATCTCCCTCGTCACAAGGGTTGCCCATGCCCACCCAAAGTTTGCTTGGTTCTTTCCATTCATACCAAGGCCATCGCAATCTAAGTGCCCACGCGAACTTGTTGGTGTTGAGAACTCCAAGACCCCCATAGGCCAAGGGGCGGCACACGTTGTTCCAATTAACTTTGCATTTTGCAGCGGTTGTCTTGTCCAACCCGGACCAAAGAAAAGCCCTCTCAAGCTTTTTAGTGTTGCAGAGCGTGCTTGGGGGGACGATGAGAGGTGTAATAAAATACACCGCTTGGGAGGTAAGCACCGACTTGACATGGCTCGTGCGGCCAATGGTGGTGATGTTTTGGCCCTCCCAAGGGACGAGCTTCATGGCCACCTTGTCTTCCAAAAATTGGAAATCCACTTTTTTGAGTAGCCAAACCGAAAGCGGGAGACCCAAATATCTCATAGGGAAGGAGGTCTTCGTGGCCGGCAAACTTTGGAGAATGCAGTCCAAGTTAATGTAGTCAACTTTCTCTTTGATTGCAACTCTTCAAATATAGTAAAGACATGTGCAAAGCATAATCTTTGCTTTAGACAGATTTTGGCAGTATACAATCTCGAGAACTTCAAAATATCAATTCTATCACACAACTCCCTTCATAAGCATACTACCAAGTCCATCATTTCAAACACTATGGGGTCTAGCTTCTCCAAGCCTATTCCTTTAAGACAATTCTAGCAGCGACACCCTAGTCTCATTGGACTTTTTCTTATTGCCTTTTTGTTATTTTAATTTTTCAAACAACGGCAAGCTTTAGTTAACTGAGCGAAACAATGCAAGAACTACTCAACTAGAATAACTAGGCTAATATTTTTTTTTACTAACTACCAAGACCTATTCCCACGTATGTACATCAGGCATTAACTACTACTAACATGCATGGGTAATCAAGTTTCTAAAGCGGGAGTCTTAGGACATACCTCTTGTCCATGAATGTCCATGTTGCTCTCCTCAGGATGTGATCCTTTCCATGCTCGGAGCGAATCAACTTCAGCTCCAAAAAATATAAGCAAGGATACCAAGAAGAACACCATAGAAAAGAGCTAAAACAAAAGAAAGAAAAGTTAAATCTTTTTGGGTTTTTGATTTTTGAACTCTAGAGAGAAAGAAAAGAAAACGAATTGAAAACTTTGAATAAAAACAGTGAGAAAAGCAAGGTGGTCTGACTAAAAAACAAAACCAAAAGGACATGAAAAAGCAAAGCATTGGAATGAGTCCAACACTAGTGATTTTAGAGCTCCCACGGAGCTGCGGTACAACCTCATTACAACTTATTAAATAAATGTCACCGCCTCTTGATGTAGCTCCCCAATCTTAGACTTTTGCAAGTCTAAGACCAAGAGCTCATTGTGGTGGCAGCGGGTAGTAGTCGGGAGCCCATCCATGGCTCCATGATGTGAACTTAGATGTCATCATGTCGGCGGTGTCTTGGAGAGCATTGGCGAGGGTGCTCATGTTGTTGATGGAGTCTCCGAGCTGGTTCACATCCGCGTTAGGTTACATACGCTTCCTCTCCTTCATCTTCATCTTGTGGCTGCATCTCATCCTTGGGTTCACCTTCGTCTTCTTCTTCGATGTTCTCAAGCATCTCAGTGTTGGGGTCGGCGTCTTCATCTTCTCCCTGCACATTGTAATGAACAATCCCATCCTCAAGAGAGAACAGGTTAGGTATAGGTGTCGGCACTAGCTGTGTGACGTTAGGGAAACGAATAAAGGGCCTTCCCACCCTAACCAGAACCATACTGATACGTCTCAAACGTATCTATAAATTTTGCTTGTTTTATGCTAATTTTATATCATTACTGCATCACTTTGGCACCAATTTTTATCAATTTATTGGACTAGCCTATTAATTCAATGCCCAGTGTCAACTTTTTTGCATGTTTTTGGACTTTTCAGAAAAATAACATTTTAGGGACCAAAAAAATAACGTTTCGGGGACAAAAAAAAGACACATATTTCGCGAAGTTTCCCACTAGTATACCTCGGGCATTTGAGGAAGCCCATCATCGGAATATACAAGCCAAGTTTTATAATGAAAAATTCCCACTAGTATATAAAAATGAAAGCATAGGAGACTCTCTATATGAAAAACATGGTGCTACTTTGAAGCACAAGTGTGGAAAAGGATAGTAGCATTGCCCTTTCTCTCATTTTTTCTTTTTTTTCTTCTTCTTTTTTTTGTTGGGCTCTTTTTGGCCTCCTTTTTTTTCTTTTCCTTTTTTATTTATTTTTCGTCCGGAGTCTCATCCCGACTTGTGGGGGAATCATAGTCTCCATCATCCTTTCCTCACTGGCCGTGGGATAATGCTCTAATAATGATGATCATCACACTTTTATTTATTACAACTCAAGATTGCAACTCAATACTAGAACAAAATATGACTCTATATGAATGCCTCTGGCAGTGTACCAGGATGTGCAATGATACTAGCGTAACATATATGAAAATGATGAACGGTGGCTGAGCCACAAATACTATGTCAGCTATATGATCATGCAAAGCAATATGACAATGACGATGTGTGTCATAAAAAGGGAACGGTGGAAGTTGCATGGCAATATATCTCGGAATGGCTATGGAAATGTCATAATAGGTATGTATGGTGGTTGTTTTGAGGAAGATATAAGGAGGTTTATGTGTGATAGAGCATATCATATCACGGGGTTTGGATGCACCGGTGAAGTTTGCACCAACTCTCAGTGTGAGAAAGGGCAATGCACGGTACTAGAGAGGCTAGCAAATTGCGGAAAGGTGAGAGTGCGTATAATCCATGGACTCACATTAATCATATAGAACTCACATACTTATTGCAAAAGTTTATTAGCCCTCGAAGCAAAGTACTACTACGCATGCTCCTAGGGGGAGGGTTGGTAGGAGTTAACCATCGCGCGACCCGATCACCACACAAAGGAAGACAATCAATAATAAATCATGCTCCAACTTCATAGCATAACGAAAGACCATACATGCATGCTTCGGGAATCACAAACCTTAACACCAATATTCTTACTAAACCACAATTATTCACTAGTACCTCCCATATATTACCGCCTTAATATCACAAAACTATTGCAAGGAATCAAACTTATCATATTCAGTGATCTATATGAAAGTTTTTATTATATCCTTCTTGAATACCTATCATATTAGGACCAATTTCATAACCCGTGCAAATTGCCATTACTATTTATGAGACTCTCAAAAAGATATAAGTGAATCATGAGATTGCAACTATTTTTTTAAAATATAACCACCGCCGTGCTAAAAAAGATATAAGTGAAGCACTAGAACAACTGCCTAGCTCAAAAGATATAAGTGAAGCACATAGAGTATTCTAATAAATCACGAATAAATGCGTGTCTCTCAAAAAAGTGTGTCCAGCAAGGGATGATTGTGGCAAACTAAAAATAAAACAAGCAAAAGACCAATATAATGCACGACACTCCAAGCAAAACTCATATCATGTGATGAATAAAAATATAGCTCCAAGTAAGTTACTGATGGTTGGTAGAAGAAAGAGGAGATGCCACTCGAGGCATCCCCAAGCTTGAATGCTTGAGTCTCTTTAAATATTATCTTGGGGTGCCTCGGGCATCCCCAAGCTTAGGCTCTTGCCACTCCTTATTCCTTCATTCATCATGATCTCACTCAAAACTTGAAAACTTCAGCACACAAAACTCACCAAAAACCTTCCATTAGTATAACAATCAAATCATGAACTCTAGGTACTGTTATGAACCCATTCATATTTTATTATTGCTTAATAGATACTATATTCCAACTTCTCCATGACTTATACCCCCCGATACAAACCATAGATTCATCAAAACAAGCAAACTGTGCAACGAAAACAGAATTTGTCTAAAACAGAACAGTATGACGCAATCTGAATAACAACTGTACTTCTGAACGTCCAAAAATTCTGAAAAATTAGGACAACATGGACAATTTGTATATGAATCATGTGTAAAAAATTCAGAGCCAGAACACCTTCCAGTTATTTTTAGATTTTTCTGGATTGAGCATAAAAGTTTCTGTTTTTTCACAGAATCAAAGCAACTATTATCCCGCATCATCCTAAAGGATTTACTTGACACAAACACTAATTTAAACATAAAAACACAATCATAACAGTAGCATAATTGTATGCACACTCAAATAAACAGAATGACAACTATTGGGTTGTCTCCCAACAAGCTCTTTCTTTATAGTCACTAAGATAGGCTTGAGATTTTATTGATGCTCACATGAAAGATAATAATTGAAACACAAAGAGAGCATCATGCAGCATGCGAAAAACACATTTAAGTCTAACATGCTTCCTATGCATAGACATTTTATAAGAAAACAAATTATCAAGACAAGAAATATCTAGCATATGCAAGGGAGAAAAATAAAACATTGACGATATCAACATAACGAGAGGTAATTTAGTAAAATGAAAATTTCTACAACCATATTTTCCTCTATCATAATAATTACATGTAGGATCATATTCAAATTCAACAATATAGCAATCACATAACATATTCTCTACATGATCCACATGGATGCAAAGTTGACACTCTTCCAAAATAGTGGGATTATCATCAACTAAAGTCATGAGTTGGTTCTCGGCCAATCAAGTTGCAATTGATTGTCCATCTAGTTCTATTCAACTTACTCATCTTTTGATCAGGGCGTATGCTTCTGATCCTTCGTATTAGAAATCATAATTCCTTTGAATTTAAACATCAAATTATTCAGTTGTTTCTATAATCTGCTGCCTTTGCATTTTTCTTCTTCTGGTTGAGTACCGATACTCACATCAGATCCCTTGTGGACCGTCAAATCCTTTGTTGGATTATTAATCGACAGTGTCCTTCATATTCAATAACTCTTATTACATCCTTGTTGCTTATGAGTCTGTACTCAACAATGTTTTTCCCAGCCGATCAGCTACATAATTATCATGCTAATTTTAAATGTGCCACCTGTTCCTCCTTTCCGGTGCACATTTCAGACAATGGGCTAAGCCTGCGTCAAACTTTCATCATCATATCGTTTTGCTTACGCAACATGAATCCGAGCGTCATATCCGTGGTTCCGTTGACCTTGAACCTCATTCCATCTCCTTTGATCATCTTACTGATCGATTTCGTCTTCTTGAAACCCCTCGACAAAATGTGTCATAATCATCGTCAGCCTTTTGACTTCTTCCGAGATGTCAATTGAATTCATGATGAGAAATGCCATCATTGTTCCTCGATGATTTGTGTTGTCATCGACAACATCCTTGCGTTCCTTCCAACATAGACTTGGTCATGTTTTGCTTATACCTTGCTTTCCTTGCTATTCTTGAAATTGTTCCTTGTGTATTCTTGTGATCTTCAGACCCTACGCTTACTTGAAACACCATATTATTGCTACCTCGAAGCATGCCTGTGGTACTCCGAATATCAACAAGAACATCGGAAGCGCAATGATAAATGTTTCTGGATCAATTATGCAAACACCGTTGTATGGGTAACATCATGATTTTTCCTCGCCCCTTTACCTAATTGGCTATCCACTAGCTAACCTGTCATGGATATAATACCATGCTTGTCCTTTGGAAGGATATACACTTAATTCTTGTGTATAATCACATTTTCCTTTTCATTCGTCTGTTTAACCTTTCTTACAATTTATATGATCTAAGCAGTATTAATTCCCTTCCTATGTAAACACCTCGGTGTACCACTCTGTCAGTAACACCTTGTTACTATTGTTGATGACATTCCGGTAACACTGGTGGACGAGAACTTTGCCTATTGGTCCGCCTCATTTTAACGAGCAGGAAAATGGTTCTCTTCGTCCCCCACCCTTGGTACCGACGTTGTTGCCGACATAGCTGACAAGATATCCTCTGACATGCCTTGCTATCGTGATCGTGCAAGATGTCACCGCCCTTCCTACTCCTAATCCACACTCACCACAGTTCCACAGGATCGAAACCTGACTCTCCTATACATTCTTGATTCTGAAGTATTCTTTGCACTTGGCTTCGTATGTAATTCACGAGCTAATTTCCTTACCATGTTTCATTCCGGTATCAGATGCAACATTATTCTTCATTGCTCTGAAACCCTTCATGACCTGTTTTAGGCATCCACTGAATGCCTACCCGATTGAACCTTGTTGAACCTCTTTATATCAGTCTCGATATGTTCCCAGTCGCTTCTAAACCTCCTCCCTTGAGATAATTACCGGATGCCAATCCTTCCAGGCCTCCGTCCCTATACCCCTTTACTCCGCCTCCAAAATCTCGGATGAGATTTCTTGTAGTGGAGGAGAATTGTCACACCCCCAGTGTCATACTACAGTGATCTCCCCCTAATGGTGGTCATGTCATCATGATCATCATGCCAATTTGCCACTTGTCCAAAATCAAAGCCAAATTCCAATTTGAATTGCATGTCAAATATTTGCTTCTTTTGTCATGCAATTAAAATAGTTCATAATTTGGAAAATATTCTCTAAGTATTTGTCATGTTGAATCCAACCTCACTTAATTCCCAAATTATCCCTGGGAATTGTTTTAGTGGTCCAATAGCATTTATTTTGGCCTTTTCAATTTCTAAAAATACCACACCTTCTCCAATGGCCCCAAACTTTTTGTGCCACCTAGCAATGTTATGCTTGATTTATGTGCAGAGTTTCTCAGCTAACAAAAATTGTTTGCTAGCTCTTTTAAATAGAAACAGAGCTATTTCTTTTAACAGAAAGCAAAGGGTAAATGAAATAGAAAAGCCTACTGTTGACTGGGCCTAACTCTACAGCGCCCTAGCCCAGCCTACAAACTCCATCACCTACCTCCACCTGCTCCCTCTCCCGTGGCGATGCCGTAGCCACCAGAGACGCCAACGGGCGCATGCGTCGCCATCCGACGAGCCGCGGAGAGGATAAGGCTGCCCCAACGCCCCTCGCTCCCCCCTCTGGACCCCCTGGCTCCCCTCCTTCCCCCTTTCCCTCGCTCTATCTCTCGCGCAGCACACCCACCCGAGAGCGCCGCCGCCGCACCGTCGGTTCCACCGTGGCCACTGGCCTCCCCACGGCCAGCCAAGGCCCCAGGAGGACTGCCATCGACCACTGCTTCTTCCCTGGGTCTTCGTTCATCGAGGGCAGCACCACATCGTCTGCATCGACCGGTTCTCCACCCACGGCCGCCGCCGCCATTGCCGTTGATTTAGGCCGCCTCGACCTCCACGGACCTCTCTGAGCGCGTCTTCCACCTTGATGTTAGCATGCGCTTTTTCTCCCCTAAATTCGAGCTTGATTTCGAGCTCGAGCCAGCAGTTCGCTATCACGTTTCTACGGTCACCGTCAGATGCGTTCGTCGCCGTTGTTTTAGTTGTCCCCAACCAACACCGCAAGCTCCGTTGGATGCAGCGCTTCGCGCGGGTGCTTTTGGCTATCGCCGCCGTTCCATTATGGTCACCGGAGAGTAGCTCCGGTTGGCCTCCGCCCTGTCGCGCTCGTCACCGGTGTGCACAGCGCGCGCGCACGTTTAAACCACCTCGGGCCAGCTCACTAACATGTGGGCCCCAGCGCTAACCGCGGCGATTAGCGCTAAGCTAACCCCCCTAACTCCCACTGAACTACCGCAATAACGCTTCGATTAGTATATGACACTGACATGTGGGCCCTCAACACTGTAGCAGTTAATTAGCTTAATTACACTGACAGTAGACCCCACCAGCTAATTGGAGTTTTTAAAATAAATAAAACTTGTTAATTTAACTGAGTCACTGACAGTGGGGCCCCGCCTCTCAGTTTGACCAGGTCAACAGTCAACAGAGTTGACTGCTGACTGGGCTGCTGACTAGGTAGTGGCCCACCTATCGTACACAGTGGCTAGCTGCTGCTGTGTATAAAAAGGTTTTGGTACTATTCAGGATAATTCAAATTAAATAAACCCAGGATTTTTTGAATATTGCTAAAACTTCAGAAATTCATAAAAATTAAACCATAACTCCGACGGAAAAGTTTTCTACATGAAAGTTGATTAGAAAAATCCAACGAATCCGAATCTGTCGTCTGCATGCATGCCAGGATCCTCTAAGTAGGCGAACCTATAAGTTTTTGCCTGTGTCTGGTAGGTGAATAGTGTCTGACTACCGGTTATTAATTTTGACTTAAATCCTAAAATAACTAAAATTGCTTATAGATGCATTAGGTCACCAATGCATTACTTTTGCCATGTCATGCTCCGTGACTGCATTTGTATGCTGTGTATTAATTTGTTTCCTCTCCCTCTTCTCTCCGGTAGACCCTGTGGCGGACGATGTCCCTGAGTTTGACTACCCCTCAGACGCCCAGCCTCTTTCAGCAGAGCTTCCACGCAAGCAAAACCCCTTGATCATTTCAACATCGCCCATTTCTTTCTCTCCCGTGCTTGCATTAGAACTTTGCTACTGTGTTCGTTAGCTCCTATTCTGATGCATAGCTGTTTTTGTAACTACTATTGATGCCATACCTGCTAGCCTATATGCTTAGTATAGGTTGGTTAGTGATCCATCAGTGGCCCTACACCTTGGTCCGTGTTGCTATGCTTTGCTTCCGGATGTTTCGATCAATGTGATCAATGTGCTGAGACCGACATATCACCGCACCCCCCCTTAGTTGTATGACGCTACAGAGCTACTATCGAGTGCCGAGGGTGATACCTCTTACCTCACTCCTGATGATACCTCTGTAGTGTAGCAAGTAGGTTGTGGATTACTGAGGGTGACTCCTTTTCCACCACCTCCGATGATGCCTCTGTCGTGCAACTCCTCAAGCGTGAACACATCGAGGGTGATTCTCCAAGTTCACCTTGACGGATACATCGAGTGGGAACGGATTCCCCCCTTGATGACATGGACACACTGTTACTTTACCTGTTGCCCCTTTTACTATTACTGTGGGACTGAAGGGACAGGCGGCACCACCCCGGTAGAGGTGGACCTGAGTTCCCGACAGTCTCTTTGGAAGTCGGGTTGACTTGGAGGATACCCGCGAGATAATTATGAGGCATAGCCGGGCTGGCAGACCGCCCTAGAGAGGGATGGGCCTGACCCTTGCCGTAAGTCCTCGAGACGGGGCGACAGGGCCACTGATCGTCATCGCGCGCTCCCAACACACTAATGGGTTTGGATATGTGATCTGAGTAGGCCTCTGGCCTTTAATGCACTGACCACCATGTGGGAATAAGTATGGGCACTCGGCGTCGTATGTTTCTTCCGAAGCTCCTCAGACGTCTGCAGTTGTGCGGCGCATGACCGGGTGAACTGGGAAAGCCTGTGTGTGTATACAGGGGCTAGGTTTAGTCCCGGTCGCGTTCACAACGAACGGGAGTGCAAAGGGCGATGGGCCTGGACCCCTGCGCGCTTAGGATTTAGACCGGCGTGCTGGCCTCTCTGTTGAGCCCAGGTTGGGCTACAATGTGTCAATTAGCCGAGGCCGGGCATGACCCGATAAAAGTGTGTTCGGCCAGAGTTAATCGAGCGTGTTGGGTACATTGGTGCACCCCTATGTTGTCTACTACACAACTTGTTCTTGTAGACTCATGTTGGGCCTCCAAGCACAGAGTTTTTGTAGGACAGCGGCAATTTCCCCTCAAGTGGATGACCTAATGTTTATCAATCTGTGGGAGACGTAGGTTGAAGATGGTATCTCTCAAGCAACCCTGCAACCAAATACAAGAAATCTCTTGTGTCCCCAACACACCCAATACAATGGTAAATTGTATAGGTGCACTAGTTCGGCGAAGAGATGGTGATAAAAGTGTGGTATGGATAGTAGATATAGGTTTTTGTAGTGCGAACAATAAAAAACAGCAAGGTAACTAGTAGTAAAAGTGAGCACAAACGGTATTGTAATGCTTAAAAATGAGGCCTAGGGTTCATACTTTACTAGTGCAATCTCTCAACAGTGTTGACATAGTTGAATCGTATGTAAATCCCTCACGTGCGACAAAGAGTTCACTCCAAAGTCACAAATAGCGGAGAACAAACGAAGAAATTGTTGTAGGGTACGAAACCACCTCAATGTTATCCTTCCTGATCAATCTTATGACCCATCCCCATTAATTGTCACGAACAGCCCTAGAGTTCGTACTAGAATAACACCTTAAGATACAGATCAACCAAAACCCTAATGTCACCTAGGCACTCCAATGTCACCACGAGTACCCACGGGTTTGATTATACGATATGCATGACACAATCTCAGATTCATCTATTCAAACTAACACAAAGAACTTCAAAGAGTGCCCCAAAGTTTTTACCGAAAAGTCAAGACGAAAACGTGTGCCAACCCTTATGCATAGAACCCCAAGGTCACGAAACCCGCAAGTTGATCACCAAAACATACATCAAGTGACTCAAGTGAATATCCCATTGTCACCACAGATATCCATATGCAAGACATACATCAAGTGTTCTCAAATCCTCAAAGACTCAATCCGATAAGAAAACTTGAAAGGGAAAACCTAATTCATCACACGAAGATAGAGAGGGGAAAACTCCATATGATTCATCTATATCAACAAAGCTCGCGATACATCAAGATCGTGCCATCTCAAGAACACGAGAGAGAGAGAGAGAGAGATCAAACACATAGCTACTAGTACATACCCCTAGCCTCGAGGGTGAACTACTCCCTCCTCGTCATGGAGACCGCCGAGATGTTGAAGATGGCCTCCGGTGATGATCCCCCCTCCGGCAGGGTGCCGAAACAGGGCTCCAGATTGGTTTTCTTCGATACAGAGGCTTGCGGCGGCGGAGTCCAAGTTCTAGGGTTATTTCTGGGGGTTTCTCTATTTATAGGATTTTTTCAGCGTTAGAATCACGCAAAATGGAGTTACGAGTGGCCCACATGGCACTTGCCCATGCCAGGGGGGTGGCACGCCCAAGTGCCATGTGGGGCCCCTGTGGCTCCTCTGGCCTCCTCCCAAAGCTTCATGGGTTCATTTTCCTCCAAAAAAAATCGTCAAAAAGTTTCGTTGCATTTGGACTTCATTTGATATGGATTTTCTGGAAAACCAAAAACAAGCAGAAAACAACTGGCACTGGGCACTAGGTCAATAGGTTAGTCCATAAAAATCATGTAAATGCCATACAAAAGTGCACCAAAATCATGCGAAACTATAGTAAACATGGCATGAATACTTCATAAATTATAGATACGTTGGAGATGTATCAGCATCCCCAAGCTTAATTCCTGCTCGTCCTCGAGTAGGTAAATGATAAAAGAAATAATTTGTGAAGTGTGAATGCTAGCATAGTGCATAAGTTTGATCAATGATAATTTCAATCACTTTTCCTAGCATCATAACAACAACTTTTTCTCATAAAACTTCAACATGATAAAGTAGCAATCAATTCATATGTTATGGTTCAAACAATGCATTCTCTTGAAACTTAACAACCTATGTTCTTAGTCAACAAGCAATTACAATTCAACCTTATTCAACAAAGTCTAAGAAAGAGCTCCACATACTCAATTATCGTATAGTCTTCTATGATTGCGAGTACTCAAAGCATATTTTTAGAACAAATGGCATCCATCGAACATAGAGAAAGATAGGGGCATACTGTTTTGCCTCCCAACTCATTTATCATAGAGATAATTGTCAACAATAATAAATCATGATCAAATATATTTGACTGTTCATATGTGCTTGGATCTTTCCCCACCACATGATGCTTACCAACTAGAGAATAGGTTGGGATAAGGAATTGACTCAACAAAAATAAATAACATGAAAGTAAATAGCATAAAGGTAAATAACATGAAGTAAAAGATAGGCCCTTCGCAGAGGGAAGCAGAGGTTGTCATGCGCTTTTTTTTGGTGCACAAGCTCTTATTGCAAAGGAACGTCACGCTATATTGCCCCTTGTGATAGCAACCTTTATTATGCAGTCCGTCGCTTTTATTTCATTACCATCACAAGTTCGTACAACGCTTATTTTCCATTACAATAAAAGATCATACTTATTTAGGAGCAATTTTTATTGCTTTTTGCACCGATGACAACTTACTTGAAGGATCTTATTCAATCCATAGGTAGATATGGTGGACACTCATGGCAAGAAACTGGGTTTAAGGGGTTTCAGATGCACAAGTAGTATTTCTACTTAGTACAAATTTTTGGCTAGCAAAAGATCCTAAGCAAGCACTACATGTTGGAGGATCCATGACAATATCACTTCTATGCAAATATACCCACACATAACTCATTGCGTTGTCTTCCTTGTCCAACTTCAACTAATTTGCTCAAGTTTGAAAATAATTAATCGGTGTTCACAATCATAAAAGATGTCCAAGATAATATATTTATATGTGAAAGTTCTCTTCCTCATACTAATCATTCATGAATTGCCTGTATGACCAATATTGTGATTGTCAAGCTTCAATAGATTTCACCATCTAAACTCAATGTGAAGCTACTACTAGGCATGACATAATCATATGATGCTCATATTACTTCAACGTCATGATATTCGATGCCTACAGGGGCATCCCCAAGCTTAGTTTCTTGAGACTTCTTGGAATATGAACTTGGGATGCCTTGGGCATCCCCAAGCTTGAGCTCTTGTGTCTCCTTAATTCTTCTTATAACACGGTTTTCTTACATCTTAAAAACTTCATTCACACAAAACTCAACAAGAACTCGTGAGATAAGTTAGTATAAATCAATGCAAAACCTTATCATTCTCTACTGTAACAAATCACTAAAATTATAATTTAACATTTCATACTAAATGCCTCTGCATATTTAATACTCCTATCCTCAAATAGAACCATTAAACAAGCTAACATATGCAAACAATGCAAACATAACAGCAATCTGTCTAACCAGAATAGTCTGCAAAGGATAAAGCAAGATCCATACTTAATTAACTCCAAAAATTCTGAAAATTTACCACACTGTATAGAATTTATAATAGCATACTTTGCCAAAATTTCAAGATTTTATGACATACTTACTTTTCTAGGGAATTTTTGCAATAACAGCAAACTTTCTGTTTTGAAACGGCAACTCATTCACTTGCAAATTGAGCATGGTAAAGGCTATAATTGACACTTTTATTGAAATAAAGGATACAAAACATTATTATAAATAAAATAAAGCAAATCCAACTCAAGTAAAATGACGCTCCAAGAAAAACACATATCATGTGACGAATAAAAATATAGTCCCAAGTGAGGTTACCGATAATATTGAAGACGAAAGAGGGGATGCCTTCCGGGGCATCCCCAAGCTTAGATGCTTGGGTCTTCCTTGAATATTATCTTGGGGTGCCTTGTGCATCCCCAAGCTTAGGGTCTCTCCACTCCTTATTCTCCTCATATCGATATCTCACCCAAAACTTGAAAACTTCCATCACTCAAAACTTAACGGAACTTCGTGAGAGAGGTTAGTATGATAAAAATAAATCATCTACTTAGGTACTGTCAAGACAGGATTCATAATTGTTCTCACATAATTCCTACTGTATTCTATCGTATCGACAATTTATATTACTCAATATAAGCTATGGAAACACTAAAACAAGCAAACTATGCATTGAAAACAGAATCTGTCAAATACAGAACAGTCTGTAATGACCTGAATATTGGTCATACTTCTGTTAACTCCAAAACTTCTGAGAAATTAGGATGACGTGGAAAATTTGCTTATAAATTATGTGTAAAAAAATTCAGAACCTTTTGACGCTCTGGTGATTTTTAAAAATTCCAGTACTGGACGCAAAAGTTTTTTTTTTTGCACAGTATCAAATCAACAAGTATCCACACTACCCCAAAGGCTTTACTTGGCACATTATCGGAAAAAATATATAAAACATGATTACTACAGTAGATTAATCATGTGAACACATGAAAACAGTAGGGGTAAATGTTGGGTTGTCTCCCAACAAGCGCTTTTCTTTATTGCCTTTTAGCTAGGCTTGATGATTTCAATGATGCTCGCATAAAAGTAAAGAGTTGAAACACAAAGAGATCATCATGAAGCATATGACTAGCACATTTAAGCCTAACCCACTTCCTATGCATTGGGATTTTGTGAGCAAACAATTTGTGGGAGCAAGAATCAACTAGCATAGGAAGGCAAAACAAGTATAACTTTGAAACTTTCAACACATAGAGACGAAACTTGATATTATTGAATTATGTAGAAGCATATGATCCTCTCTCATATTAATTTTCAGTAGCATCATGAATGAATTCAACAATATAGCTATCACATAAAGAATTCTTTTCATGATCCACAAGCATAGACATTTTATAACTCTCGACATAAGCAAATTTCTTCTTATTCATAATAGTGGAAGCAAACTCAACAAAATAACTATCATGAGATACTTGATTGGAATAATCCAATTGAAAATTAAAATCATGATGACAACTTTCATAGTTATCATTATTCTTTATAGCATACATGTGATCACAATAATCATCATAGATAGCAACTTTATTGTCATAATCAATTGAAACCTCTTCCAAAATAGTGGATTCATCATTAAATAAAGTCATGACCTCTCCAAATCCACCTTTATCAATATTGTAAAAAGGTTAAACACCCTCCAAAATAGTGGGATCATTAGTACTTAGAGTTGGCACTCTTCCAAACCCACTTTCATCAATATAATCATCATAAATAAGAGGCATGCTCTCATCATAATAAATTTCCTCATCAAAACTTGGGGGAGTAAAAATATCATCTTCATCAAACATAGCATCCCCAAGCTTGTGGCTTTGCATATCATTAGCATCATGGAAATTCATAGAATTCATACTAACAACATTGCAATCATACTCATCATTCATGGATTTTATGCCAAGCATTTTATTGAATTCCTCTTCTATCAATTGAGCACAATTTTCCGCTCCATAATTTTCAAGAAAGACATTATAAAGATGCATAATATGAGGCAACAGCAAATCCATTTTTTTGTGTAGTTTTCTTTTTATAAGATCTAAAGATATACCTTCAAGCACTCACCTCCCCGGCAACGGCGCCAGAAAAGAGCTTGATGTCTACTACACAACTTGTTCTTGTAGACTCGTGTTGGGCCTCCAAGCGCAGAGTTTTTGTAGGGTAGCGGCAATTTTCCCTCAAGTGGATGACATAAGATTTATCAATCCATGGGAGGCGTAGGTTGAAGATGGTATCTCTCAAGCAACCCCGCAACCAAATACAAGAAATCTCTTGTGTCCCCAACACACCCAATACAATGGTAAATTGTACAGGTGCTCTAGTTCGGCAAAGAGATGGTGATAAAAGTGTAGTATGGATAGTAGATATAGGTTTTTGTAGTGCGAACAATAAAAAACAGCAAGGTAACTAGTAGTAAAAGTGAGCACAAACGGTATTGTAATGCTTGTGAATGAGGCCTAAGGTTCATACTTTCACTAGTGCAATCTCTCAACAGTGTTGACATAGTTGAATCATATGTAAATCCCTCATGTGTGACAAAGAGTTCACTCCAAAGCCACAAATAGTGTTGAACAAACGAAGAAATTGTTGTAGGGTACGAAACCACCTCAAAGTTATCCTTCCCGATCAATCTTATGAGCCATCCCCATTAATTGTCACGAATAGCCCTAGAGTTCGTATTGGAATAACTCCTTAAGATACACATCAACCAAAACCCTAATGTCACCTAGGCACTCCAATGTCACCACGAGTACCCACGGGTTTGATTATACGATATGCATCACAAAATCTTAGATTCATCTATTCAAACCAACACAAAGAACTTCAAAGAGTGCCCCAAAGTTTTTACCGGAAAGTCAATAGTAAAACATGTGCCAACCCTTATGCATAGATTCCCAAGGTCACGGAACCCGCAAGTTGATCACCAAAACATACATCAAGTGACTCAAGTGAATATCCCATTGTCACCACAGATATCCATATGCAAGACATACATCAAGTGTTCTCAAATCCTCAAATACTCAATCCAATAAGAAAACTTCAAAGGGAAAACCCAATTCATGACAAGAAGATAGAGAGGGGAAAACTCCATATGATTCATCTATATCAACAAAGCTCGCGATACATCAAGATCGTGCCATCTCAAGAACACGAGAGAGAGAGAGAGAGAGAGAGAGATCAAACACATAGCTACTAGTACATACCCCTAGCCTCGAGGGTGAACTACTCCCTCCTTGTCATGGAGACCGCTAGGATGATGAAGATGGCCTCCGGTGATGATCCCCCCTCCGGCAGAGTGCCTAAACAGGGCTCCATATTGGTTTTCGTTAATACAGAGGCTTGCGGTGGCGGAGTCCAAGTTCTAGGGTTATTTCTGGGGGTTTCTCTATTTATAGGATTTTTCAGCATTGGAATCATGCAAAAGGGAGCTATGAGTGGCCCACATGGCACTTGCCCATGCCATGGGGGTGGCGTGCCCAAGTGCCATGTGGGGCCCCTGTGGCTCCTCTGGCCTCCTCCCGAAGCTTCGTGGGTTCATTTTCCTCCAGAAAAAATCATCAAAAAGTTTCGTTGCATTTGGACTTCATTTGATATGGATTTTCTGGAAAACCAAAAACAAGCAGAAAATAGCAACTGGCACTAGGCACTTGGTCAATAGGTTAGTCCATTTAAAATCATGTAAATGCCATACAAAAGTGCACCAAAATCATGCAAAACTATAGTAAACAAGGCATGCATACTTCATAAATTATAGATACGTTGCAGACGTATCAGCATCCCCAAGCTTTATTCCTGCTCGTCCTCGAGTAGGTAAATGATAAAAGAAATAATGTATGAAGTGTGATTGCTAGCATAGTGCATAAGTTTGATCAATGATAATTTCAATCACTTTTCCTGGCATCATAACAACAACATTTTCTCATAAAACTTCAACATGATAAAGTAGCAATCAATTCACATGTTATGGTTCAAACAACGCATTCTCTTGAAACTTAACAACCTATGTTCTTAGTCACCAAGCAATTTCAAATCAACCTTATTCAACAAAGTCTAAGAAAGAGATCCACATACTCAATTATCATATATAGTCTTCTATGACTGCGAGTACTCAAAGCATATTTTTAGAACAAATGGCATCCACCAAACACAGAGAAACATATGGGCATACTGTTTCGCCTCCCAACTCATTTATCATAGAGATAATTGTCAACAATAATAAATCATGATCAAATATATTTGACTGGTCATATGTGCTTGGATCTTTCCCCACCACATGATGCTTACCAACTAGAGAATAGGTTGGGATAAGGAATTGACTCAACAAAAATAAATAACATGAAAGTAAATAGCATAAGGGTAAATAACATGAAGTAAAAGATAGGCCCTTCGTAGAGGGAAGCAGAGGTTGTCATGCACTTTTTTATTTTTGGGTGCACAAGCTCTTAATGCAAAGGAACATCACGTTATATTGCCCCTTGTGATAGCAACCTTTATTATGCAGTTCATCGCTTTTATTTCTTTACCATCACAAGTTCGTACAATGTTTATTTTCCATTACAATAAATGATCATACTTATTTAGGAGCAATTTTTATTGCTTTTTGCACCGATGACAACTTACTTGAAGGATCTCATTCAATCCATAGGTAGATATGGTGGACACTCATGGCAAGAAACTGGGTTTAAGGGGTTTTGTATGCACAAGTAGTTTTTCTACTTAGTACGAATTTTTGGCTAGCAAAAGATCCTAAGCAAGCACCACATGTTGGAGGATCCATGACAATATAACTTCTATGCAAATATACCCAAACATAACTCATTACGTTGTCTTCCTTGTCCAACTTCAACTAATTTGCTCAAGTTTGAAAATAATTAATCGGTATTCTCAATCATAAAAGATGTCCAAGATAATATATTTATATGTGAAAGTTCTCTTCCTCATACTAATCATTCATGAATTGCCTGTATGACCAATATTGTGATTGTCAAGCTTCAATAGAATTTACCATCTAAACTCAATGTGAAGCTACTACTAGGCATGACATAATCATTTGAAGCTCATATTACTTCAACTTCATGATATTAAATTCATTCAATAATTTACTCTTAGGATATAAGTGAAGAATAAGAGTAAATGACAAACTACTCCAAAAAGATATAAGTGAAGATCAATGAGTAGTCAAACAATTAAGTAGCTATGTGAGGACTCTCTCTAAATAAAGATTTCAGATCTTGATGATTTTATTAAAACAGCAAACAAAATGAAAATAAAAGGACACACCAAGAATGGCACATCTCATGTGAAGAAGCAAAAACATAGGCTCAACGAAAACTGACCGATAGTTGTTGAAGAAGAAAGGTGGGATGCCTACCGAGGTATCCCCAAGCTTAGTTGCTTGAGAATTCTTGGAATATGAATTTGGGATGCCTTGGGCATCCCCAAGCTTGAGATCTTGTGTCTCCTTAATTCCTCCTATATCACGGTTTTCTTACATCTTAAGAACTTCATTCACACAAAACTCAACAAGAACTCATGAGATAAGTTAGTATAAATCAATGAAAAACCTTATCATTCTCTAATATAAAAAATCACTAAAATTATAATTTAACATTGCATACTAAATGCCTCTGCATATTTAATACTCCTATCCTCAAATAGAACCATTAGACAAGCTACCATTTGCAAACAATGCAAACATAACAGCAATCTGTCTAACCAGAATAGTCTGTAATGGATAAAGCAAGATCCATATTTAATTAACTCCAAAAATTCTGAAAATTTACCACACTGTAGAGAATTTATAATAGCATACTTTGTAAAAGTTTCAATATTTTATGACATACTTACTTTTCTAGGGAATTTTTGCAATAACAGCAAACTTTCTGTTTTGAAACAGCAACTCATTCACTTGCAAATTGAGCATGGTAAAGGCTATACTTGACACTTTTATTGAAATAAAGGATACAAAACATTATTCTAAATAACATCAAGCAAATCCAACTCAAATAAAATAACGCTCTAAGCAAAACACGTATCATGTGATGAATAAAAATATAGTCCCAAGTGAGGTTACCGATAATGTTGAAGACGAAAGAGGGGATGCCTTCCGGGGCATCCCCAAGCTTATTTGATAGGGTCTTCCTTGAATATTATCTTGGGGTGCCTTGGGCATACCCAATCATAGTGTCTTGCCACTCCTTATTCTCCTCATATCGACATCTCACCCAAAACTTGAAAACTTCAATCACACAAAACTTAACGGAACTTCGTGAGAGAGGTTAGTATGATAAAAATAAATCATCTACTTAGGAACTGTCAAGACAAGATTCATAATTGTTCCCACATAATTCCTACTATATTATCTCATTTCCACAATTTATATTACTCAATATAAGCTATGGAAACACTAAAACAAGCAAACTATGCATTGAAAACAGAATCTGTCAAAAACAGAATAGTCTGTAATGATCTGCATATTGGTCATACTTCTGTTAACTCCAAAACTTATGAGAAATTAGTATGACATGGAAAGTTTGTATATAAATTATGTGTAAAAAATTTAGAAGCTTTTAACGCTCTGGTGATTTAAAAAAATTCTAGTACTGGACGCAAAAGTTTGTGTTACTTGGCACATTATTGAAAAAAAATATAAAACATCATTACTACAGTAGATTAATCATGCGAACACTCAAAAGCAGTAGGGGTAAATGTTGGGTTGTCTCCCAACAAGAGCTTTTCTTTATTGCCTTTTAGCTAGGCATGATGATTTCAATGATGCTCGCATAAAAGTAAAGAGTTGAAACACAAAGAGATCATCATGAAGCATATGACTAGCACATTTAAGCCTAACCCACTTCCTATGCATTGGGATTTTGTGAGCAAACAATTTGTGGGAGCAAGAATCAACTAGCATAGGAAGGCAAAACAAGTATAACTTTGAAACTTTCAACACATAGAGACGAAACTTGATATTATTGAATTATGTAGAAGCATATGATCCTCTCTCATAATAATTTTCAGTAGCATCATGAATGAATTCAACAATATAGCTATCACATAAATAATTCTTTTCATGATCCACAAGCATAGAAATTTTATTACTCTCCACATAAGCAAATTTCTTCTTATTCATAATAGTGGGAGCAAACTCAACAAAATAAGTATCATGAGATACTTGATTGGAATAATCCAATTGAAAATTAAAATCATGATGACAAGTTTCATAGTTATCATTATTCATAGTTATCATAGATAGCAACTTTATTGTCATAATCAATTGAAACATCTTCCAAAATAGTGGATTCATCATTAAATAAAGTCATGACCTCTCCAAATCCACCTTTATCAATATTGTAAAAAGGTTCAACACCCTCCAAAATAGTGGGATCATTAGTACTTAGAGTTGACACTCTTCCAAACCCACCTTCATCAATATAATCATCATAAATAGGAGGCATGCTTTCATCATAATAAATTTGCTCATCAAAACTTGGGGGACTAAAAATATCATCTTCATCAAACATAGCATCCCCAAGCTTGTGTCTTTGCATATCATTAGCATCATGGATATTCATAGAATTCATACTAACAACATTGCAATCATGCTCATCATTCATGGATTTTATGCCTAGCATTTTATTTAATTCCTCTTTTATCAATTGAGCACAATTTTCCGCTCCATCATTTTCAAGAAAGATATTATAAAGATGCATAATATGAGGCAACCGCAAATCCATTTTTTGTGTAGTTTTCTTTTTATAAAACCAAACTAATGATAAACAAGAAAATAAAAGATTCAATTGCAAGATCTAAAGATATACATGCAAGCACTCACCTCCCCGGCAACAGCGCCAGAAAAGAGCTTGATGTCTACTACACAACTTGTTCTTGTAGACTCGTGTTGGGCCTCCAAGCGCAGAGTTTTTGTAGGACAGCGGTAATTTTCCCTCAAGTGGATGACCTAAGGTTTATCAATTCGTGGGAGGTGTAGGTTGAAGATGGTATCTCTCAAGCAACCCTGCAACCAAATACAAGAATTCTCTTGTGTCCCCAACACACCCAATACAATGGTAAATTGTATAGGTGCACTAGTTTGGAGAAGAGATGGTGATAAAAGTGTAGTATGGATAGTAGATATAGGTTTTTGTAGTGCGAACAATAAAAAACAGAAAGGTAACTAGTAGTAAAAGTGAGCACAAACGGTATTGTAATGCTTGAAAATAAGGCCTAGGGTTCATACTTTCACTAGTGCAATCTCTCAACAGTGTTGACATAGTTGAATCATATGTAAATCCCTCACGTGCGACAAAGAGTTCACTCCAAAGTCACAAATAGCGGAGAACAAACGAATAAATTGTTGTAGGGTATGAAACCACCTCAAAGTTATCCTTCCCGATCAATCTGATGAGCTATCCCCATTAATTGTCACGAACAGCCCTAGAGTTCGTACTAGAATAACACCTTAAGATACACATCAACCAAAACCCTAATGTCACCTAGGCACTCCAATGTCACCACGAGTACCCACGGTTTGATTATACGATATGCATCACACAATATCAGATTCATCTATTCAAACCAACACAAAGAACTTCAAAGAGTGCCCCAAAGTTTTTACCAGAAAATCATGACGAAAACGTGTGCCAACCCTTATGCATAGATCCCCAAGGTCACGGAACCCGCAAGTTGATCACCAAAACATACATCAAGTGACTCAAGTGAATATCCCATTGTCACCACAAATATCCATATGCAAGACATACATCAAGTGTTCTCAAATCCTCGACTCAATCCGATAAGAAAACTTCAAAGAGAAAACCCAATTCATCACAAGAAGATAGAGAGGGGAAAACTCCATATGATTCATCTATATCAACAAAGCTCATGATACATCAAGATTGTGCCATCTCAAGAACAAAAGAGAGAGAGATCAAACACATAGCTACTAGTACATACCCCTAGCCTCGATGGTGAACTACTCCCTCCTCGTCATGGAGACCGCCGGGATGATGAAGATGGCCTCCGGTGATGATCCCCCCTCCGGCAGGGTGCCGAAACAGGGCTCCAGATTGGTTTTCTTTGATACAGAGGCTTGCGGCAGCGGAGTCCAAGTTCTAGGGTTATTTATGGGGGTTTCTCTATTTATAGTATTTTTCAGCGTTGGAATCACGCAAAATGAAGCTACGAGTGGCCCACATGGCACTTGCCCGTGCCAGGTGGTGGTGCACCCAAGTGCCATGTGGGGCCCCTGTGGCTCCTCTGGCCTCCTCTCGAAGCTTTGTGGGTTCATTTTCTTCCAGAAAAAATCATCAAAAAGTTTTGTTGCATTTGGACTTCATTTGATATGGATTTTTTGGAAAACCAAAAACAAACAGAAAACAGCAACTGGCACTGGGCACTAGGTTAATAGGTTAGTCCATAAAAATCAAGTAAATGCCATACAAAATTGCATCAAAATCATGCAAAACTATAGTAAACATGGCATGAATACTTCATAAATTATAGATATGTTGGAGACGTATCACCCTACAGGGAAGAACTTAATCTATTCGAATAACCGTGTCCCCGATTACGGACGCTCAGAGAGTATCCCGATCTACTGCAACTAGAACTAAATATTGATGTTACTTTAATAATATGATAGCTCTGGGATTGCTTTCTCGCAGGGAGTCAAGGAAGGATCTCTGGGCATTGTTACTATAACTTACTGCTTATTTAATATGTTGTTCTACTCTCTTCTACTGCTGCACGATGCTAGTCTTCGATAGGCTAGGCCTTCTCTCTATTCTGGCATTTCTGCAGTCTATCTCACAGTTACAACCCCTCCTTTGAAAATGATGCATACTTAGAATAGTTTTGATGTAAGTCTTGCGAGTACTTTGGATGAGTACTCACTGTTGCTTTGCTACCTTTTTCCCCCTACCCGGTTGTTGCGACCAGATGACGGAGCCCCGGAGCCAGATGTTCCCGTCGACGACTACTACTACCCCTCCGACGGAGCTTACAATTACATGGAGACCGACGACCAGGAGTAGTTTCAGAGGTTCCCAGGCAGGAGGCCTGTGCCTCTTCGATCTAGATGTCGTTGTTTTGCTCAACATTCTTAAGGCAACCTTTTCTAATATATCTGTACTCAGGTACTGATGCTTTCACTGACTCTTGTGTAATCGAGCTTATGTATTCGAGCCCTTGAGGCCCCTGGCTTGTAATATAAAGCTTGTATTATTTTGTTTTTTGTCTAGAGTTGTGTTGTGATGTCTTCCCGTGAGTCTCTGGGCTTGATCGTGCGCATTTGCGTGTATGATTAGTGCACGATCAAGTCGGGGGCGTCACACCACTTTCATCAAAAAATTCATAAGATTGAACACTCTCTAAATATGTTGGATTTTTTTAACCTAAAGTTGACACTCTTCCAAACCCACTTTCAATACTATTGCAAACATTATTATCAATAGCATATTCATCATGAGGCTTAAATAAATTTTCAAGATCATAAGAAGTATCATCACCCCAATCATGATCATTGTAATAAGTAGTGGACATAACAAAATTTTCATCCCCAAGCTTGTATCTTTGCATATCATTAACACAATTGACATTAATAGAATTTATAATAACATCATTGCAATCATGCTTTTCATTCACGGAGATATCATGAATCACTTTATAAATTTCTACTTTTAACACTTCATCACAATTTTCAAGCAAAACTTCACAAAGATAATCAAGTGCACTCAACTCACTAGCAATTGGTTCAACATAATTGGATTTTTTGAAAAGATTAGCAAGTGGATGAGGATCCATCTTTATTTTCTTTTTTCTTTTCTGTTCTTTTGAGTGTTGACATGAAGACAATAAAAGCAAGCAAGCAAGCAAGCAAACAAAAATATTTTTCTATTTTTTTTATAAAATTTGTTTTAGAAGTGGGGAAGATGAAAACGAGAGGCAAATGGCAAATAAAGTAAATGCAAGTAGATGATAGTTTGCGTGTACGTACTTGATAGGTTTTGGTGATGTCTCCCCGGCAACGGCGCCAGAAATTCTTCCTGCTACTTGTAGACTGCATTGGTATTTTCCCCGAAGAGGAGAGGATGATGCAGTACAGTAGAGATAAGTATTTTCCTCAGTTAAGAACCAAGGTTATCAATCCAATAGGAGAAACACACAGAACCTCATTGACAACACCTACACACACGAAAAGCAAATGCTTGCACCCAACGCAAAACAAGGGGTTGTCAATCCCTTGGCGGTTAATTGCAAGGATCAAATCTCGTAGTGATAGATAAATAAAATAAAACACAAAATAAAATAGCAGTAATAAATTGCAGAAATGTATTTTTGGTATTTATGTATGATGAAAGATAGACCCGGGGGCCATAGTTTTCACTAGAGGCTTCTCTCTTGAAGATATCATACGGTGGGTAAACAAATTACTGTTGGGCAATTGATAGAAAAGCGCATAGTTATGACGATATTCAAGGCAATGATCATGTATATAGGCATCACGTCCGAGACAAGTAGACCGACTCCTGCCTGCATCTACTACTATTACTCTACCCATCGACCACTATCCAGCATGCATCTAGGGTATTAAGTTCATACAAACGGAGTAACGCCTTAAGCAAGATGACATGATGTAGACAAGGTAAATCCAGGCAATATGAATAAACCCGATCATTGTACCCTTAATGGCAACGATACAATACGTGTCATGTCCCTTTCCATCACTGGGATTGAGCAACGCAAGACCGAACCCATCATAAAGCACCTCTCCCATTGCAAGATAAATCAATCTAGTTGGCCAAACCAAACTGATAGACCAGAGAGAAATACAAAGCGATAACAATCATGCATATAAGAATTCAGAAAAGACTCAAATAGTATTCATGAATAATCTGATCATAAACCCACAATTCATCGGATCCCAACAAACACACCACAAAAGAAGATTACATCGAATAGATCTCCAAGAAGATCGAGGAGAACATTGTATTGAAGATCAAAGAGAGAGAAGAAGCCATCTACCTACTAGCTATGGACCCGTAGGTCTGTGGTAAATTACTCATGCATAATCGGAAGGGCAACAAGGTTGATGTAGAAGCCCTCCGTGGTTGATTCCCCCTCCGGCAGATCACCGAAAAAGGTCTCCAGATGGGATCTCAAAGGAACAGAGACTTGCGGCGGCGGAAAAATTGTTTTGGGTGGCTCTCTGTTGGTTTCCCGATTTTAGAGAATTTATAGAGCTGGAATTAGGTCAAACGAAGATTAGGTGGGCCCACAAGCTACATGGGCGCCCCCCCCAGGGCGCACCCATGTGGCTTGTGCCCCACGTTTTCATGTTCTGGCCCTGTCCCGAAGCTTCTAGGGTCTCTTTTGTCCAGAAAATAATCATCAAAATGTTTCGTGGCATTTGGACTTCGTTTGGTACTGATTTCCTGGAAAACCAAAAACAAACAGAAAACAGCAACTGGCACTGGGCACTAGGTTAATAGGTTAGTCCCATAAAATGATATAAAATAGCATATAAATGCATAATAAACATCCAAGATTGATACTATAATAGCATGTAACAATAAAAAAATTATAGATACGTTGGAGACGTATCAACTGGCGTTCTCTGGATCCCATCCTTATTAGTCCAATGCATAGTAAACACTTTACTAATAGTTTGCAAAACAAACATTGCTTTGGATATATCATATCTTTTAGCCTTTGTTTGTATCTGAAAATAATTTTCAGTTCCATGAATATCACATAACTATCCCAAACTTTTGAACTTCGGGTCTCATGGAAGCAAGCATATTGCATTTGACCATAACGGAATTCTAGCTTTTTGGATCGAAGGACGAGAGTCACGTCATCCATAGCATTAGCGGGAGACTATCGAAAGCATGCGATAGGATAAAATCCTTCTCGGCACTCTTAAGGACAATCCTCACATTATGTTACCAATCGTAAAGTTTTAACCAGATATATAATAGCTATTCAATATTAATAGGGAAGGTGAAAACGCGAGCCATTATTCTACAACTATTATGCAAATCACACATAGACAATGTTCATGATTAATTGCACTGAGAATTAAACAGATTAATTCTACAGTGCACTCCCACTCAAATCAATATCTCTCATAATTGATTGTGAGTGATGCAAGACCCGCATTTCCATTCAATGCCATTGTTCGAGATGAACACTGATGGCGCCAACTTCAGTCGGTAGGAAAACTTGCCGATCACATCTCAATGTGACTCTTGTTCATCCTTCGATGGGCATGTTCCGAGCTCAGGACGATCCTCCGGAACATCAAGACAACCAAGTGATCTCGCTGTGAGGTCTCAACTCACCCGCCTCACACTTCTCTAATCATTCGTACCCATGGAGATCACGTGATATCCCGAAGAGAGAGGTGCCGTGATGGTGCTACACTTGGGAGAACACTAACTACTTGATATTTTTAGTGAGAGATCACCCTAATAAAAAGCGACTACCGCGTAATTAGAAGGGTGCAGCATAAGGGATAAACATCTCAGGCAATTCATAATAGCATAATATGGTATAGCCCATTCTGACGGAGAAGGCTTTATTTTCTTCGTCTTTGGCATTTGCGTCGGCATTCACCTTCGCGAAGATTGCCACCACCTTGTCGATGCACCAGATAATATTGCTATCTCTATAGCTAATAAATTAGTGCATTACATAAGGTTGACATGCAGGTCATTAAAGTTGCAATCATATGGCTCCAGCCATCATGCCAAATCATGACAGTAGGTCATGTTAATTAATTTACATCATATAGTCATCTCATACATAATCAAATTAAATATGACGAAGACTATACCACATCTCATGCACATACATCCTGCAAAAACCAAATTAGACGCCTCTAATTGGTTTATGCAAAATTTTATTTTACGTGGCTTCTAAGATTTCGAAACAAACCGAAGCTACCAACGTTTATCATCAAGTATGATTATTCAAGTCGCTATATTAACTTTGCGGGGCATATGAAACACGAGATAAAAAATCTTGAGCCCCATACTGAAATTCGTCATACGCATGATGCCCGTGCAGATCATATCTGCATTGCCCTTTAGTCTGCAGAATTTCATCTTTCTCTTAACTATGGTGGACCCCAAAGAATTGTTAGCACTTTGTTGATCAATCAGGATCGTGGATTGCGAGAACTTTGTAAGATTCCACCATGCTGTTTCAACATCAGAAATATGCAAATTCCAGGGAAGCAACAAGAACATCGGGTAATAGATTTGATCTACTACCCGCATAAATAATTTTCAGCAATAGAACTCATCTACTACAAAATTATATTGTGCAACACCCATACATCTCATGTATTCTAGATCGTAACCTGCATCTACGCATAGCATGGCGCACGATGCCACTGTAGGGTAACGCAGCAGAAAACAAAAAAATTACGCCCTGCGCACCAGCCTAGGACCACTATGAAGATGCATACAATGTTTTTGATCTGATCGTTACCGACTCGTAGCGCAGCAGAAGGAGAGTCGATGAAGATCATTGGTGCAGATCCCCGCAGCTAGGAATTTACAACCTCCCAACCGCGAGGATTTTCTCCCTCGGGCAGCTCCTCGGACAGTCCCCCGGACAGCCCTTCGGGAGGCCGTCGAATAGCCCCCCATGGACGGTCCCTCGGACAGCCCTCCGGGAGGCCCTCGAACAATTTCTCGGATGGTCCCATGGACAGCCCTTTGGGAGGCCCTCGAACAATTTCTCGGACGCTCCCTCGGACAGCCCTTCGGGAGGCCCCTCGAATAGTCCCTTGTACAGAAGATCGAACGTACGACCTCTCTACGGCGTTGCACACATACGGTGTTAGCTATCTGGCAAGGCTTCGATGCTCATACCTAATTCCTACCGGAACCCAGACAGCCTTTTGGCTCTACGAAACTATTTCGTGGGAGGGAGAGAAGAGAGGCAGATCATGCATGCCATTTGTGAGAGAGTTGGAGTGAGTGTGGAGAGCCCCTCTCCACCTCTATTTATAGGAGAAGGAGGGGTGGAGGGGCTGAAATTTCAGCCACCTTAAACATGTGGGCCCCCCCCCCCACAAAACAAACTCCCACCAAAGGTGGGGAGTTATCTCATGGGGGCCCCCCTTTCCACCTTGGCGCCCCAACATGGGGCTGCCACCTCCTCCCAACACAGCCCACAATATGTGGGGGCTGCCCCCCACCATGTGGGGGCCCCCCAACACCTTGTCCACCAAGAAGGGGGCTGCCTTCTAAAGGGGGCACCCCCAAAAACAGCCCCCATGAAACGTGGGATCTTGTCCCCTCTCGCTGGGACAAGATGTTTTCCGCGTGTATTTTTCAAAAAAATTCCCGAAGGTCACAGAACATTTTCGGCACCCTCTAAAATAATCTGGACGCGATCCGAAACAATTTTGGTATGATGGTTTTATTCCGAAACATTTCCGGTAACTCCGAAACAATTCCGGTTTCCTCTCCAAAACTTTTCCGTCATCTCTGAAACTTTTCTGGTGACTTTCTCTCGGACTCCTTGTCTAGTATTCAGTAGATAGATGACTCTTAAGCGTGTGACCCTATCGGTTCGGTGAAATATAGACATGACCGGAACACTTTCCGATCAATGATCAATAGCAGAACCATGGACACCCATATTGATCTCTATACCCACAAGAATGAATATTCGAGTGAACCTCCAGTTGTTGTGTGCTATTCCAGTTGCTTCACAATATGTTACAAATAACCGAGGTGAGATTTATCGGCATCCCCGTAGATCAACAACTTTTGTCCACTATGCTAGTTACCTCATTACCGGTTTTGTTCTCTTTTCTCGTTTCCGTGTTCCGGCATCCCTGTGATCAAATCACAATGTGTCTGGCCAGATGATGATAGATACCATAACACTGAGAGGGCACAGAGAATATCTCTCCATCGTCAGAGGAGCAAATCCTAATCTTGAGCTATCAAGTTACTTGTCAAACTTTTCCATGAACCCGTAAGCCGCCATAATAGCCACCCATTTACGAACGACGTTTAACAAACACCAAAGTTCATTAAGCAAGTGTGAAGGAACTAGATAATCTCATGATCTAAGGAATTATGCGAACATTAACTTTCTCTGTGTTATTAACCATTAATTTGTGACGAATGTATCTCATAGCATAACATCAAATTGGGTCGATTCAACACAAGTGTTCTCCTAACATTGTGCCCTCAAAGTTGCCGGCATAGTCATGCCCATGATCAGGAAAATAGAACCATCATGCAACACTTGAGCTAGTCTTAGAGGCCAGACTAGGAATACATTTTACCGTTTATTATTGCACACATGCAAATGAGTTTCCCTCCGAGCATCGTGTTATTGCCGACTAGAGAATCATTGCAGTTATAGCACGAAATATAAACATAATTACCAACTTGGAGATAAATAATAATATTTATTATTGCCACTAGGGCATATCTCCTACACCAGGACCCCAGGCACCCGGACTGTCCAGAGACTTGGCACATAGTCCAAGCACCCGGGGGTCCAGGGACCCCGAGCACCCGGACAAGGCTGGGCTTTGGTAGATTCCTCTGGTGCCTCCAGGCACCCGGATCACAAGGAGTCCGGGCATCCGGACCTTGGGGTGGAGCTCTATTTTTCTTTGAGTTACCCTTCCAAAGAGAGTGGGATATTTAGGGAAATAATATGTATGGAATTTGATTGAGTTCCCCAACTCCCTAATCTCAGCAACCCCTCTTAATAGTATCGATTCTCCTACGACTCAAAAAGTAAGCGAAAAACTTTTCGAGCCACCGAAGAACGCCGTCTTTTGCCCTGTTTGAATAGATGGGGTCACCGATGTCCGTAGGCCAACTAGAGAGAGCAATGTCCCGAGAAAAACTTGACAACCGACATTAGTTCTCACAAATTGTATTGTAATCAACACCAAAATCGTAATTGAGTGACAATTGCACTTTCAGGCGTGATAACTCTATGCAGCACTGCTTGCACCATTTGGAAGACTTGGGCACCATTGAAATGCATGCTCTTCCTTTGGTTAGTCGTCAGAGGGCGTGTTTGGACGACAGATCGTCTAGTCAAGCGTGGTTTACCCAATAATGCTTCTTGTTGCTTCTGCGGCTCTTCTCAGGAAACTGTCCAGCATATCTACATGAGGTGCTGTGGCATTTCTATTCTGTGGAGTTCGTTGCTTCAATGGTGGACGGGCTTAAGCGAGGTCGTCCACCATGGTTCACTTCCGCTCAAGGATGGGTGGCAAGATGCTAGGTCGTCAACCCATGGCGGGAAGAGGAATACTTTGAACACTTTGGTGCCTCTCATTATCTGTAGCATTTGGCGGGAAATGAATGGACGGGTCTTTGACCATTCCTTTACTCTGTTGCAAAGAGTCATAGATCAAATTAAAGTTGATGCTAGGCAGTGGGCAGAAGCGAGTTTGGATCGTTTGAGTTTAGTGTAATTGGTGTTGTACTTTTGTGGGGTTTCTTTCTTTTGTCGATGTTTTGGACGGTTTTGTATCGGTCGTGTGTACTTTCCTCCCTACCTTTAATATAAAATACATGCAGCTCTCCTGCATGGTTAAAAAAAGTTTGCTGGAAGTGTCACACACCAATATATTGGGCTATAGCTAAGTAAGGGCGCCTTGAACCCGGTGCCCAATGATAACAGCTGGGCCGTCCGAGGTCCGCCCTGACTACGCCTAACATGAGCATTACTAAACCCTCGACCATTGTTTAGAAGATACTTTTTTTGCGAGTGACTTAGAAGATAATCTCATTGACCGAAGACGCATTCCTCAACCGATCTTGGTTGTTGGTTCCCATCACAGATTAAATTCACCACCTCCATGCTGTCAGTTTCTAATCACAACTGGGAGCTGCGGCCATTGTACTACATATAGTGCAATCCCTTCCACACAAGTAGCGAGGTCCACTTCCAAAGCATCATAAGGCCCTGTATAACGTAGGTGCCTGGGCAGGTGCTTGGGGAAAAAACCGCCGTTTTTTATAGGATTGGTCTACACAGGTGCTTAGGGAGGGGGCAGAAGCGAAGTTTGGCTTCCGGTGCTGATTTTTTTTAAAATATTACTTTTTTTTATAACAAATTCCGATAATATATGACCTAATTCATAAATTACAATTATATTACCCCGTCGGCCTCGTGTCGGCCGAAGAGGGACTCTTCGGTCTCGCTTAGGCCGAAGATCTAGTCTTCAGTTTTCTTTGGGCCAAAGAGCTCTTTTTGGTCGCGTATGGGCCGAAGACCAGACGGCTTGGGTCGAAGAGACACTCTTCGGTTTTTACCAGGCCGAAGAGTACTACAAATGGATGAAGTTACTATCTTTGGTTTTTACCAGATCGAAGTTACTATCTTTGGTTTTTACCAGACCGAAAAGCACTCTTCGGCCTTGGCAAGGACGAAAAGTCCTTTTTTTGCTTTGATTGATTGCACTTCCCTGTCCCGCTGTTTCCGTTCCCGCTCATTTTTTCCCGCCAACCCTTTGTCTTCATCATTCCCGCCAACCCCTTCCCACCCATAACTAATTCAGCGTTCCCACTCATTTTTTCATCGAGCAGCCTGCCGAACCTATAAAACGAGCCATCGAACCTCTCTTCATCCTTCATCGAGCATTCTTCATCCGCTTATTTTTAGTCGCTATGAGTTTGCCTTGCTCGGACCAAGATATTAGGCTGAGGAAAATGAAGAATATGAGGTTGCCCCCGGGGGTGGAAATCTTGCGGTGTTGGTGTGGCAATCTTTGCAAGATGAAGGAAGTGACTGATTTTTCTGATTGGTTGGGCATGAAGTTTTCTGTGTGCCAATTATGAGCAAGATCCCCCCTAAGCAAATTCGCCATACGACAAGCCTCCGGTATGTTTTAACGATGATGAATAGACATATTTTTGGTGTTTTTGTTGATATCTTTATTAACGTTCTTATTTGTGTTGCAGTCTCCTCCGCCCATCTGAATGTACTATCGTTGGATTGACACGAAGATGCCAGATTGGGCGGTGAATGAGATTTGTGAAAGAGGACGTCGTGCATTGGAAAGCCTGTACGCGGATGAGTGAAGGGAAAAGGCGGCAGTAAAGGAGAAAGTAGAGCAAGAGAGAGAGTTAAAAGAATACAGGGCGGAGCAAAAGCGTTTCTTTCAGGAGTTATCAGAAAAAATGAGGAAGCTAGACTCCGCATGGAGGAAGAGGAACGGCAGCGCAAGGAGGCTCATGAGGCGGAGAGGCAAGAGAAGGAAAGAAAGGGCTCGTGAGGCCAACGCAGCACAAGATGCTAGTGATGGGAAAGAAAAATATTCAAGCTGGACTCAGTAAAGTAAATATTCAAGCGTCAGGACCGGTGGCCGCCACGATGCACATACCCACCGACCCCATTACAACACCCCAGCAGTAGGTCAGCACGGGCATCCCAACAAGCTCACCACCGGGGTTCCCCACAACTGTGGCGGCCCTCCAAAATACGGTGTCTACGATCCCGCCCATAACAAGATACGCCATGAATTACCTTACAACGCCCATCACTGGCACGGATCCAGCATCAAGAACACTAGAGGCCATCCGCGTGTCCCAACTAAACGCACATCTAGCACTCCAGTAAAGATCGCTGGAGGCCTCAGCCCGCGAGGCGCGTTGGAACGAGACGATGATAATCGAACGCTTACGTCGCGCTCGCCGGAGACCACGGAACCTCCTCAACGACCTGGCCAACCGAGGACGAGATTAGGGAATGGGGCTCAACGAGCCGGCTGCCGAGGCCGCACCACCACCAACTCCAGCCCGCGGCCTCCAAGCAGCAACAGCACTGGCAGACCGGCTCCAAGCCACGCCAGGAGATGCCAAACTCCTGGCCAACCTCACCCATGTACTCCACAGAACAATGGAGCTCCAGGACAACATCTCTCGCTCAAGGGATAGGCTAGCAGGCACCGAAAGCGCCTTATCCGCCGCCAACCACCCTGCCCACGAGCGACCGCAAGAGTCTATTCAGCGACCGGAGGTCGCGCCAGCGGCCGTCGTCACAAACTTGCGGCAGCCCATATCGGCCGTCGCCATGCAACAGCGGGCGGCCTTACCACCGGCCTCACCATCAACACGACGGATGGGCAGGAGCAGTAAAAACACACGGACTACACCCGGGCACTCCTCCCCTGCAGTTCACCTTGCTCACCTCGAGCATCGCGCCGTCTTGCTTTGGGCAAGAAGTAGTAGCCCATCCTTTCCCCCAGCCTTTCGTCATCAGCGGCATCGAGAAGTACTCTGGCGACAGAAAGCCGGAGCACTGGCTGAACGACTACCTCACGGCGGTCGAAATGGCCAATGGAGACATAGGCAACGCCCTACGGCACATCCTCCTGTGCCTTACTGGACATGCGCGCTCCTGGCTCAGCGGGCTCCCACCTAACTCCATCCACACAACTGGGCAGACTTCGAGCATGTTTTTCTCAACAACTTCGAAGGGACCTACCACCGCCCAGGAAGCGGAGCCGACCTCCACATCATCATCTAGGAGGACAAGGAGTCGGTCCGGGATTACGTCGCGCGTTGGCTCAAAAAGAAAAAGACATTGTCTAGCATCTCTGATGAAACAGCCATCGAGGCATTCGTGAGCGGCGCACAAGACCCCTTGTTCTGGCACAAGCTCGGGAAAAAGAGGGGAGAAGGCAAGGTCCCATCACTGGCAGCACTCATGAAGGTCGCCAACAATTTCACCACAGGAGAGGAGACGGCTCGAGCAGGTCGCCGGCCTATGCCAGGCGCAAAGGCCACCGAGCCAACCGGGTGCAGAGGCCCCCAAGGGTCAGAGCTCCAAAAATAAGGACGACCGCAAGCGCAAGGAAGAACAAGACTCAGAGCTAGTCACTGCAGCCAACGAAGCTGACGAGGCCGAAGCAAAAAGGCAGCGATGGAACGGCAAGCCCAGACGCAATCCACGTACAGACGAAGAGATAATGAGTGGGCCATCCTTATACCCTCCCACAGTGCTTCCCCCGCCGCCCCCCCCCCCCCCCCCCCCTCCCCCGCTCGGCGCCCGGCGGCTGGAGCGGTCCTGGTGCCAGGTTGCGCGCGTGGACTCGGTGGACCCGGTGGACAGTGTTGCCGGCCCGGGCTTCTCCGTTCCGTTCGCCGCCGCGCCGGAGCGGAGGAGCGCCGTCCGGTTGTGGATGATGATGTGGAGTATTGTTTCATGGAGGAAGGTGAGGACTTATGGCAGATGGAGGCCGAGCATTCTAGGGCGGTGCTCGTCACCATCACCGGTTCCAGGCCTGTCGTGGACTCGGCGTCGGTCGCGGCGGCGCTGCAGGTGGAGTTCGGCATTGGGCCGGAGGATTTGTCCATCCGGGCCTTCCAGCCGGAGGATTTCCTGGTCTTGTGCAAGAGGCAGAACACTCGCGACAGGATGGTTCGGCAGGGGGGTCTTTCCCCTTCATCGCCGGCTGGGTTTTCGCTGTCCTTGCGGCCGTGGATCCGGCAGGCGCAGGCTACGGCTGCCTCCCTGTCCTATCTGGTGCCTCTCAAGCTCGTCGGCGTGCCGGCGCACGCGTGGACTAGGAGAACCGCAGACTCGGTGCTGCGTGGGCTGGGTCTGGTCGTCGGCGTCGCGGAAAGCACGGCTAGGTGTCACGACATGTCCGGCTGCAAGGTGTGGCTGCGCACGAATGCGCCGGACCGCATCCCAGAGCGCCGCCAGCTGTTCGCGAGCTGCCCGCACGTCGGCATTGTGGTACACCATCAACATCGTCAAGCTTGCCCCGGCCGTGGTGGACGAGGAGGACGACCCGGAGTTGCCGTCCCCGCCGTCGCCATCCCCGCCGCCCTCCAACACGACACAAACGCCCTGGGCGGACCAGGCGTGGGGCCTGGTGCTGGCGCCGGTGCGGTGCATCGGCATGATGGGTACGGCTCGGGCGAGGAGTCACCGCCGTCGGATGGAGCCGCCACCTCCTCGGCGCCGGCGCCGCCGGCGCGGCACGAACGCGTTCAAGCCAGCCGTCAAGTCGTTAGTAGTCAGGATCAGGATCAGGATCAGCCCCATCCCTGCCAAAGTGCTCTGGGCTTGGCTTTGACCATGGACCAGGCCGGGGGGGGGGGGGGGGGGGTGGATGCAGTGGAGAGTTCGGCGGATGCTTCCAGACCCGGCCAGGCCGTGTCGTCCTGTGCGTCGGGGCAGGGCAGCGCGCTGGCAGGTGATTCGGTGGGGTCCCCTGGCTCAGTTGCTCTACCGCGGTGGAGGGCGCAAGGCGCGGGTTTGGCTGCTGCCTTGGGCCAGCCGATGGGCCAATTTTTGTGTTTTGACCCTTTTGTCAAAGTTTAGCCAGATCCGACCCTTGTTTGAAAATATTTTGGGATCTGATCCTTTTCCTACCGTCACAATCCTTCGCGGTAGGGTAGAACAGCCTACCGCCACTGGTCTTGGTGGTAGGAACCTGATCAATGTACCAGCACCGTCACGAGCTACTGACGTGGATAAGTGGCTACCGCCAGTATCAATGACGGTACGCTGTACAAATCTACCGCTAGAGAGCATGGCAGTATCCGTGCATGCAACATGCATGCATCATTCCTACAGGGTGCAGTGCTGCAGCCTTATATTCCTGGCTTTCTTTAGTATTGTCACAACCTCCCACGAACATGCATCAATGCATGCATTCTTGGAACAGAGATGGGAACCAGAGACATACATTCTTTGGAACAGAGATGGAGCTTCACGTACAGGAGTGGGCACCCCATCCGCTGGCGCTTGATGGGCCTAGGCTGCGGCTGGGCCAGTGGCAGAGGATCAGGCGGATGAGCGACAAGTGGACCCCCCCCCCCTTCCCTGTTTGTGGATGGGACAGAACTCATGCACCCACTCCAGGAGGCGAGCGTGGCGCGTGAGGATTGGGAGTTGGTGGACGCCATGCAGGTGAGCAGCGATCGACGTACGCAGGTGGGAGGCCTGGGCTGGGACACTTTTCTGGTTTCCCTGTCGGAGGGGCTATCGGCGGCTTTTTCTGCTGGGCACGCTGGGGTTCGACCTGAGCCACGGAGCAGCTCAGTTCCACGCCCAGCTCCATCGGCGGACCGCTTGGCTTCTTTCTGCATGGAGGTGCAGCGCGCGCTCAACCCTATTCTGGCCAAGCCGGTGGGCAGGGTGGTGCCCGCCAGGACCAGGAGGCCACGCACCAAGAGGAATCTGGACGTCACCCCTAGACGAAGCGTGCGCTTAGCCATGGGTCGAGGCCGAGGCTCGGATGCTTCGAAGCAACAGCAAGTAATTATTCGGAAGCTCTGCCTCGCGAATGAAGGGGAGGTGATTGGAGAGACGGCGCTGCAGGCCTACGTCGACCTATTCGTGAGCCCACTGTCGGATACTCACATCGCAGCAGTGGTCGCGTTGTTCGGCTGGGAGCCATCGGTGCTGCCGCGGCAGGAGCTCCCAGGTGAGCTGGTGGCGGAGGCTTGAGCAGCTTCCGTTTCGTAGATGGTGGGCTGTGCTTATGGCTCCACAACCACTTTAGGTTCTAGTGTGGAATGTACGGGGCCTCAATTCCCCGGCACGGCGTAGCGCGGTATTCCAAGTGGTGACGGCAACTAATCCAAGTATCATGTGCTTCCAGGAGACCAAAATGGAGACTATATCAGCTGACATTGTACGGCATTGCCTGGGAAATAAATATGAGAACTTCTATTTCTTGCCCGCCGAGGGCACGCGTGGGGGCATGTTGGCGCCCCCTCCTCGCAGCGCCGCTTCTTCTTCCTCCCTCTCGTTGCATCTCACAACTCTCTCGAGGTTTCTCTCAAACACACACGAACACACTCACGGTGGGAAGACTCGACACATACACACGCACATGCCAAGAAATTACATGGCGAATTTCAATGACACGCAGGTCATATAATAAATTAAGACAACTCCTATGGCTCCTGCCGGTTGTCATACTCATCGACATGCAAGTCGTGATTCCTATTACAAGAACATGATCATCTCATACATCACATATATCATTCATCACATCCTTTGGCCATATCACATCACAAAGCACTTGCTGCAAAAACAAGTTAGACGTCCTCTAATTGTTGTTGCAAGTTTTTATGTGGCTGCTATAGGTTTCTAGCAAGAACGTTTCTTACCTACGCCAAAACCACAACGTGATATGCCAATTTCTATTTACCTCATAAGGACCCTGTTCATCGAATCCGATCCGACTAAAGTGGGAGAGACAGACACCGCTAGCCACCTTATGCAACTAGTGCATGTCAGTCGGTGGAACCTGTCTCACGTAAGCGTACGTGTAAGGTCGGTCGGGCCGCTTCATCCCACAGTGCCGCCGAATCAAGATAAGACTAGTAAGGCAAGAAGATTGACAAATCGACGCCCACAACTACTTTGTGTTCTACTCGTGCAAGATATACGCTAGACCTAGCTCATGATGCCACTATTGGGGATCGTAGCAGAATTTTAAAATTTTCTACGCATCACCAAGATCAATCTATGGAGTCATCTAGCAACGAGAGAGAGGGGAGTGCATCTACATACCCTTGTAGATCGCGAGCGGAAGCGTTCAAGAGAACGGGGTTGATGGAGTCGTACTCGTCGTGATCCAAATCACCGATGACCGAGCGCCGAACGGACGGCACCTCCGTGTTCAACACACGTACGGAGCGGAGACGTCTCCTCCTTCTTGATCCAGCAAGGGGGGAGGAGAGGTTGGGGAGGACAGCTCCAGCAGCAGCACGACGGCGTGGTGGAGTTGGAGCTGCGTGGTATTCCTGCAGGGCTTCGCCAAGCACCGCGGGAGGAGGAGGAGGTGTTGGAGAGGCGAGGGGCTGCGCCAGGGATGAGGTATGGCCTCCCTCTCACCCCTCCACTATTTATAGGGGGAAGAGGAGAGGGGGCCGGCCCCCTCAGATCCAATCTGAGGGGAGGGAAGGCGGCCAGGGGAGGGAAACTTGCCCCCCAAGCAAGGTGGAAGGCTCCCTCCCCTAGGGTTTCCCAACCCTAGGCGCCATGGGCCCTTGGGGGGGGGGGCGCACCAGCCCACTAGGGGGCTGGTTCCCTCCCATATACAGCCCATTAGGCCTCCCGGGTAAATCAGCCCCACCCGGTGGACCTCCGGACACCTTTCGCTGGTCCCGGTACAATACCGATAACCCCCGAAACTATTCCGGTGACTGTATGACAACTTCCCATATATAAATCTTCACCTCCGGACCATTCCGGAACTCCTCGTGACGTCCGGGATCTCATCCGGGACTCCGAACAACATTCGGTAACCACGTACAAACTTTCCCTACAACCCTAGCGTCATCGAACCTTAAGTGTGTAGACCCTACGGGTTCGGGAGACACGTAGACATGACCGAGACGACTCTCCGGTCAATAACCAACAGCGGGATCTGGATACCCATGTTGGCTCCCACATGCTCCTCGATGATCTCATCGGATGAACCACGATGTCGAGGATTCAATCAATCCCGTACGCAATTCCCTTTGTCTATTGGTACGATACTTGCCCGAGATTCGATCGTCGGTATACCGATACCTTGTTCAATCTCGTTACCGGCAAGTCTCTTTACTCGTTTCCGTAACACATCATCCTGTGAACAACTCCTTGATCACATTGAGCTCATTATGATGATGTCCTACCGAGTGGGCCCAGAGGTACCTCTCCGTCACACGGAGTGACAAATCCCAGTCTCGATTCGTGCCAACCCAACAGACACTTTCGGAGATACCCGTAGTGCACCTTTATAGCCACCCAGTTACGTTGTGACGTTTGGTACACCCAAAGCACTCCTACGGTATCCGGGAGTTGCACAATCTCATGGTCTAAGGAAAAGTTACTTGACATTGGAAAAGCTTTAGCAAACGAACTACACGATCTAGTGCTAGGCTTAGGATTGGGTCTTGTCCATCACATCATTCTCCTAATGATGTGATCCCGTTATCAATGACATCCAATGTCCATGGTCAGGAAACCGTAACCATCTATTAATCAACGAGCTAGTTAACTAGAGGCTTACTAGGGACATGTAGTGGTCTATGTATTCACACATGTATTACGATTTCCGGATAACACAATTATAGCATGAATAACAGACAATTATCATGAACAAGGAAATATAATAATAACCATTTTATTATTGCCTCTAGGGCATATTTCCAACAGTCTCCCACTTGCACTAGAGTCAATAATCTAGTTACATTGTGATGAATCGAACACCCATAGAGTTCTGGTGTTGATCATGTTTTGCTCGTGGAAGAGGTTTAGTCAACGGATCTGCTACATTCAAATCCGTGTGCACTTTACAAATATCTATGTCTCCATCTTGAACATGTTCACGTATGGAGTTGAAGCGACGCTTGATATGCCTGGTCTTCTTGTGAAACCTGGGCTCCTTGGCAAGGGCAATAGCTCCAGTGTTGTCACAGAAGAGAGCCATTGGACCCGACGCATTTGGAATGACTCCTAGGTCGGTGATGAACTCCTTCATCCATACTGCTTCGTGTGCTGCCTCCGAGGCTGCTATGTACTCCGCTTCGCATGTAGAACCCGCCACGACGCTTTGCTTGCAACTGCACCAGCTTACCGCTCCACCATTCAAAATATACACGTATCCGGTTTGTGACTTGGACTCATCCGGATCTGTGTCGAAGCTAGCGTCGACGTAACCCTTTACAACGAGCTCTTCGTCACCTCCATATACGAGAAACATATCCTTAGTCCTTTTCAGGTACTTCAGGATGTTCTTGACCGCTGTCCAGTGTTCCTTGCCAGGATTACTTTGGTACCTACCTACCAAACTTACTGCAAGGTTTACATCAGGTCTGGTATACAGCATGGCATACATAATAGACCCTATGGCTGAGGCATAGGGGATGACACTCATCTCTTCTACATCTTCTGCCGTGGTCGGGCATTGAGCCGTGCTCAATCTCACACCTTGCAATACAGGCAAGAACCCCTTCTTGGACTGATCCATATTGAACTTCTTCAATATCTTATCAAGGTATGTGCTTTGCGAAAGACCTATGAGGCGTCTCGATCTATCCCTATAGATCTTGATGCCTAATATATAAGCAGCTTCTCCAAGGTCCTTCATTGAAAAACACTTATTCAAGTAGGCCTTTATACTTTCCAAGAATTCTATATTATTTCCCATCAGCAGTATGTCATCCACATATAATATGAGAAATGCTACAGAGCTCCCACTCACTTTCTTGTAAACACAGGCTTCTCCATAAGTCTGTGTGAACCCAAACGCTTTGATCATCTCATCAAAGCGAATGTGCCAACTCCGAGATGCTTGCACCAGCCATAGATTGAGCGCTGGAGCTTGCATACCTTGTCAGCATTCTCAGGGTCGACAAAACCTTCCGGTTGCATCATATACAACTCTTCCTTAAGAAAACCATTAAGGAATGCCGTTTTGACGTCCATTTGCCATATCTCATAATCATAGTATGCGGCAATTGCTAACATGATTCTGACGGATTTCAGCTTCGCTACGGGTGAGAAAGTCTCATCGTAGTCAACCCCTTGAACTTGTCGATAACCCTTAGCGACAAGCCGAGCCTTATAGATGGTCACATTACCATCCGCGTCAGTCTTCTTCTTAAAGATCCATTTATTTTCTATGGCTTGCCGATCATCGGGCAAGTCAGTCAAAGTCCATACTTCGTTTTCATACATGGATCCTATCTCGGATTTCATGGCTTCAAGCCATTTGTCGGAATCCGGGCCCGCCATCGCTTCTTCATAGTTCGAAGGTTCACTGTTGTCTAACAACATGATTTCCAGGATAGGATTGCCGTACCACTCTGGTGCGGAACGTGTCCTTGTGGACCTTCGAAGTTCAGTGGTAGCTTGATCATGATCATTATCATTAACTTCCTCTCTAGCCGGTGCAGGCTCCACAGAAACATTTTCCTGTGCTGCGCTACTCTCCGGTTCGAGGGTCATCTCATCAAGCTCCACTTTCCTCCCACTTACTTCTTTCGAGAGAAACTCTTTCTCTAGAAAGGATCCATTCCTGGCAACAAAGGTCTTGCCCTCGGATCTTAGGTAGAAGGTATACCCAATAGTTTCCTTAGGGTATCCTATGAATACGCATTTTTCCGACTTGGGTTCGAGCTTCTCTGGTTGAAGTTTCTTCACATAAGCATCGCATCCCCAAACTTTCAGAAACGACAGCTTAGGTTTCTTCCCAAACCATAATTCATACGGTGTCGTCTCAACGGATTTTGATGGTGCCCTATTTAAAGTGAATGCGGCAGTCTCTAAAGCATAACCCCAAAAAGATAGCGGTAGATCAGTAAGAGACATCATAGATCGCACCATATCCAATAGAGTGCGATTACGACGTTCGGACACACCGTTACGCTGAGGTGTTCCAGGCGGCGTGAGTTGTGAAACAATTCCACATTTCCTTAAGTGCGTGCCAAATTCATGACTCAAATATTCTCCTCCACGATCTGATCGTAAGAACTTTATTTTCTTGTCACGTTGATTCTCAACCTCATTCTGAAATTCCTTGAACTTTTCAAAGGTCTCAGACTTGTGCTTCATCAATTAGACATACCCATATCTACTCAAATCATCGGTGAGGGTGAGAACATAACGATAACCACCGCGAGCCTCAACACTCATTGGACCACACACATCAGTATGTATGATCTCCAATAAGTTGGTTGCTCGCTCCATTGTTCCGGAGAACGGAGTCTTGGTCATCTTGCCCAAGAGGCATGGTTCGCATCTGTCAAATGATTCATAATCAAGAGACTCCAAAAGTCCATCTGCATGGAGTTTCTTCATGCGTTTAACACCGATATGACCAAGGCGGCAGTGCCACAAGTATGTGGGACTATCGTTATCAACCTTGCATTTCTTGGCATTCACATTATAAACATGTGTAACATCACGTTCGAGATTCAATAAAAATAAACCATTCACCAGCGGGGCATGACCATAAAACATATCTCTCATATAAATAGAACAACCATTATTCTCAGATTTAAATGAGTAGCCATCTCGCATTAAGCGAGATCCAGATACAATGTTCATGCTCAAAGCTGGCACTAAATAACAATTATTGTGGTTTAAAACTAATCCCGTAGGTAGATGCAGAGGTAGCGTGCCGACGGCGATCACATCGACCTTGGAACCATTCCCGACGCGCATCGTCACCTCGTCCTTTGCCAGTCTACGCTGATTCCGTAGTTCCTGCTTTGAGTTACAAATATGAGCAACCGCACCGGTATCAAATACCCAGGAACTACTACGAGTGCTGGTAAGGTACACATCAATTACATGTATATCACATATACCTTTGGTATTGCCGGCCTTCTTATCTACTAAGTACTTGGGGCAATTCCGCTTCCAGTGACCGTTTCCCTTGCAATAAAAGCACTCAGTCTCAGGCTTGGGTCCATTCTTTGACTTCTTCCCGGCAGCTGGCTTACCGGGGGCGGCAACTCCCTTGCCGTCCTTCTTGAAGTTCTTCTTACCCTTGCCCTTCTTGAACTTAGTGGTTTTATTCACCATCAACACTTGATGTTCCTTTCTGATCTCTGCCTCCGCTAACTTCAGCATCGCATATACCTCAGGAATGGTCTTTTCCATTCCCTGCATGTTGAAGTTCATCACAAAGCTCTTGTAGCTAGGTGGAAGCGACTGGAGGATTCTGTCAATGACCGCGTCATCCGGGAGATTAATCCCCAGCTGAGACAAGCGGCTGTGCAACCCAGACATTTTGAGTATGTGCTCGCTGACAGAACTATTTTCCTCCATCTTACAGCTGTAGAACTTATCGGAGACTTCATATCTCTCGATCCGGGCATGAGCTTGGAAAACCATTTTCAGCTCTTCGAACATCTCATATGCTCCGTGATGCTCAAAACGCTTTTGGAGCCCCGGTTCTAAGCTGAAGAGCATGCCGCACTGAACGAAGGAGTAATCATCGGTGCGTGTCTGCCAAACGTTCAAATCGTCTGGCAGTGCTGGGAGAGCAGGTGGGTCACCTAACGGTGCTTCAAGGACATATGATTTCTTGGCAACTATGAGGATAATCCTCAGGTTACGGACCCAGTCCGCATAGTTGCTACCATCATCTTTCAGCTTGTTTTTCTCTAGGAACGCGTTGAAGTTGAGGGTAACATTAGCGTTGGCCATTTGATCTACAAGATAGATATGTAACATTTAGACTAAGTTCATGACAATTAAGTTCATCTAATCAAATTATGTAATGAACTCCCACTCAGATAGACATCCCTCTCGTCATCTAAGTGATACATGATCCGAATCGACTAGGCCGTGTCCGATCATCACGTGAGACGGACTAGTCATCAACGGTGAACATCTCCATGTTGATCGTATCTTCTATACGACTCATGTTCGACCTTTCGGTCTCTTGTGTTCCGAGGCCATGTCTGTACATGCTAGGCTCGTCAAGTCAACCTAAGTGTATTGCTGTGTAAATCTGGCTTACACCCGTTGTATTCGAACGTTAGAATCTATCACACACGATCAACACGTAGTGCTTCGAAACAACGAACCTTCGCAACGGTGCACAGTTAGGGGGAACACTTTCTTGAAATTTTAGTGAGGGATCATCTTATATGCTACCGTCGTTTTAAGCAAATAAGATGCAAAAACATGATAAACATCACATGCAATCAAAATAGTGACATGATATGGCCATTATCACTTCGCTCCTTTTGATCTCCATCTTCGGGGCTCCATGATCATCATCGTCACCGGCATGACACCATGATCTCCATCATCATGATCTCCATCATCGTGTCTTCATGAAGTTGTCTCGCCAACTATTACTTCTACTACTACGGCTAACGGTTAGCAATAAAGTAAAGTAATTACATGGCGAATTTCAATGACACGCAGGTCATATAATAAATTAAGACAACTCCTATGGCTCCTGCCGGTTGTCATACTCATCGACATGCAAGTCGTGATTCCTATTACAAGAACATGATCATCTCATATATCACATCCTTTGGCCATATCACATCACAAAGCACTTGCTGCAAAAACAAGTTAGACGTCCTCTAATTGTTGTTGCAAGTTTTTATGTGGCTGCTATAGGTTTCTAGCAAGAACGTTTCTTACCTACGCCAAAACCACAACGTGATATGCCAATTTCTATTTACCCTTCATAAGGACCCTGTTCATCGAATCCGATCCGACTAAAGTGGGAGAGACAGACACCCGCTAGCCACCTTATGCAACTAGTGCATGTCAGTCGGTGGAACCTGTCTCACGTAAGCGTACGTGTAAGGTCGGTCCGGGCCGCTTCATCCCACAGTGCCGCCGAATCAAGATAAGACTAGTAACGGCAAGAAGATTGACAAATCGACGCCCACAACTACTTTGTGTTCTACTCGTGCAAGATACTACGCATAGACCTAGCTCATGATGCCACTGTTGGGGATCGTAGCAGAATTTAAAAATTTTCTACGCATCACCAAGATCAATCTATGGAGTCATCTAGCAACGAGAGAGAGGGGAGTGCATCTACATACCCTTGTAGATCGCGAGCGGAAGCGTTCAAGAGAACGGGGTTGATGGAGTCGTACTCGTCGTGATCCAAATCACCGATGACCGAGCGCCGAACGGACGGCACCTCCGTGTTCAACACACGTACGGAGCGGAGACGTCTCCTCCTTCTTGATCCAGCAAGGGGGGAGGAGAGGTTGGGGAGGACAGCTCCAACAGCAGCACGATGGCGTGGTGGAGTTGGAGCTGCGTGGTATTCCTGCAGGGCTTCGCCAAGCACCGCGGGAGGAGGAGGAGGTGTTGGAGAGGGGAGGGGCTGCGCGAGGGATGAGGTATGGCCTCCCTCTCACCCCTCCACTATTTATAGGGGGAAGAGGAGAGGGGGCCGGCCCCCTCAGATCCAATCTGAGGGGAGGGGAGGCGGCCAGGGGAGGGAAACTTGCCCCCCAAGCAAGGTGGAAGGCTCCCTCCCCTAGGGTTTCCCAACCCTAGGCGCCATGGGCCCTTGGGGGGGGGGGGGGCGCACCAGCCCACTAGGGGGCTGGTTCCCTCCCATATACAGCCCATTAGGCCTCCCGGGTAAATCAGCCCCACCCGGTGGACCTCCGGACACCTTTCGCTGGTCCCGGTACAATACCGATAACCCCCGAAACTATTCCGGTGACTGTATGACAACTTCCCATATATAAATCTTCACCTCCGGACCATTCCGGAACTCCTCGTGACGTCCGGGATCTCATCCGGGACTCCGAACAACATTCGGTAACCACGTACAAACTTTCCCTACAACCCTAGCGTCATCGAACCTTAAGTGTGTAGACCCTACGGGTTCGGGAGACACGTAGACATGACCGAGACGACTCTCCGGTCAATAACCAACAGCGGGATCTGGATACCCATGTTGGCTCCCACATGCTCCTCGATGATCTCATCGGATGAACCACGATGTCGAGGATTCAATCAATCCCGTACGCAATTCCCTTTGTCTATCAGTACGATACTTGCCCGAGATTCGATCGTCGGTATACCGATACCTTGTTCAATCTCGTTACCGGCAAGTCTCTTTACTCGTTTCCGTAACACATCATCCTGTGAACAACTCCTTGATCACATTGAGCTCATTATGATGATGTCCTACCGAGTGGGCCCAGAGGTACCTCTCCGTCACACGGAGTGACAAATCCCAGTCTCGATTCGTGCCAACCCAACAGACACTTTCGGAGATACCCGTAGTGCACCTTTATAGCCACCCAGTTACGTTGTGACGTTTGGTACACCCAAAGCACTCCTACGGTATCCGGGAGTTGCACAATCTCATGGTCTAAGGAAAAGTTACTTGACATTGGAAAAGCTTTAGCAAACGAACTACACGATCTAGTGCTAGGCTTAGGATTGGGTCTTGTCCATCACATCATTCTCCAAATGATGTGATCCCGTTATCAATGACATCCAATGTCCATGGTCAGGAAACCGTAACCATCTATTGATCAACGAGCTAGTCAACTAGAGGCTTACTAGGGACATGTTGTGGTCTATGTATTCACACATGTATTACGATTTCCGGATAACACAATTATAGCATGAATAAGAGACAATTATCATGAACAAGGAAATATAATAATAACCATTTTATTATTGCCTCTAGGGCATATTTCCAACAATAAGATCAAGCCTTCCTTATGTGACATGGTGGAAAGATCAAAGCCCCTTTTTGTCTTTTCACCCATGGCCTCTACCCCTTGATCACCCTATAAATAGAGGTGGAGAGGGCTCTCCAAAATCATATTTCTCTCACAAAGAAATGCCATGCATGATCTGGCTTTCTCTCTCCCTCACACGAAACTGTTTCGTTGAGCCGAAAGGCTATCTTGGTTCCGGTAGGAACTAGTTCTGGACGGCGAAGCCCTGCCAGATAGCTGACACCATAGGTGTGCAACCCCATAGAGAGGTCATAGGTTTTATCTTTTGCCCAAGGGGCTGTTCGAGGGTCCTCCCGAAGGGTTGTCTGAGACACCGTCCGAGGGACTGTTCGACCGCCTCCCGAAGGGCTGTCCGAGGAGCAGACGAGGGAGAACATCCTCGCGGTTGGGAGGTTGTAAATCCTAGCTGCAGGGATCTGCACTGCCGATCTTCATCGTCTCTACTTCTGCTGCGCTACGAGTTGGTAATGATCAGATCGAAACCTTGTATGCATCTCTATAGTGATCCTGGCGTGTTCGTAGTGCGATTTTTTTTTGTTTTCTGTCGCGTTCCCCTATAGTGGCATCAAGAGCCGTGCTATGCGTAGATGCATGTTACGATCTAGAATACATGAGATGTATGCGTATTGCATAATATAATATTGTAGTAGATGAGATCTATTGCTGAAAAGTATTTGTGCGGGTAGCAGATGAAATCTCTTACCCGAAGTTCGTGTTGCTTTCCTTGAATTTGCGTAGTCCTGATCTTGACGGCATGGTAGAATCTTACAAAGTTCTGGCAATCTATGATCCTTCTATGCTGCTCCTGAGTATGCTGGTTGATCGATCAATGAAGTGCTTCAGTGTATTTGGGTTCTACCATAGTTAAAGAAAGATGGATGTTTCGCAGACTATAGGGCAATGCAGATATGATCTGCACGGGGTTCTTGCATATGATAAAGTTCACTATGGGGCTTGATATTTTATTATCTCATGTTTCATACACCCCGCAAAGTTAATCTAGCGACTTGAATAAACATACTTGATGATAAACGTTGGTAGCTGTGGTTTTAAGTCAAAACCTTAGAAGTCATGAAAAACAATATCTTGTATGAACCAATTAGAGGCGTCTAACTTGGTTTTGCAGGATGTGCATGAGATGTGGTATAGTCTTCGTTATATTTAGTTTGATTATGTATGAGATGACTATATGATGTACATTAATTAACATGACCTGTGTGTCATGATTCGACATGATGGCTGGAGCCATATGATTGTCACTTCAATGACATGCGTGTCAACCTTGTTGTAATGCATTATTTTATTAGCTATAGAGATAGCAGTATTATTTATTACATCGACAAGGTGGTGACAAGCTTTGCGAAGGTAGACATTGATGCAAAAGCCGAAGACGGAGGAGGAAGAGCTGAAGAAACAGGCCTTGGCAGAAAAGTAGTGCCACAGCAGCAGTTTTTGAAGCTGTTGCCACGGCAACATTTTTGGCTAAATTTCTGCAAAGACAATGAATCCTTCTCCGAAAGGAGGGGCTATACCATATCATGCTATGCTGAATTGCCTGAGATGTTTATCCCTTACGGTGCACCCTTTTTGATTGCGTGGTAGTCGCTTTTATTAGGGTGATCTCTCACTTAAAATATCAAGTCGTTAGTGTTCTCCCAAGTGTAGCACCGTCACAGCACCTATCTCTTCGGGTATCACATAGATACATGGTTACGAATGATTAGAGAAGTGTGAGGCGGGTGAGTTGAGACCTCGCAGCAAGACCACATGGTTGTCTTGATGTTCCGAAGGATCATCGTGAGCTCAAAACATGGCCATCGAAAGATGAATAAGAGTCACATAGAGATGTGATTGGCAAGTTGGCCTTGTAGGAGATATGCCCTAGAGGCACTAATAATAGTTATTTTGTATCTCCAAGTTTGTAATTGATGTTTATGTTCGATGCTATAACTGCAATGATTCTTGAGTCTGCAATAACACGAGGCTCGGAGGGAAACTCATTTGCACGTGTGGTATAATAAACGGTAAAATGTATTCCTAGTGATGCCTCTAAGACTGGCTCAAGTATTGCATGATGATCATGTTTTCCTGATCATGGGCACGACTATGCCGGCAATTTTGACGGCACAATGTTAAATGAATATTTGTGTTGAATTGACCCAAATTGATGTTATGCTATGAGATACATTCGTCACAAGTAAATGGTTAATAACACAGAGAGAGTTAACGTTTGCATAATTCCTTAGACCATGAGAGTATCGAGTTCCTTCATACTTGCTTCGTGAACTTTGGGGTTTGTTAAATGTCATCTGTAACAAGGTGGTTATTACGGCGGCTTACGGGTTCACGGAAAGGTATGACAAGTAACTTGATAGCTCAAGATTGGGATTTGCTCCTCCGACGATGGAGAGATATTCTTAGGGCCCTCTCAGTGTTATGGTATCCACCATTGTTTGGCCAGACACAATGTGATTTGATCACTGGGATGCTGGAACGCGGAAACAAGAAAAAAGAACAAACCGGTAATGAGGTAACTGGCATAGTGGACAAGTTGTTGATCCACAGGAATGCCGATAAGTCTCACCTCGGATGTTTGTCACATATCGCGAAGCACCAGGAATAGCACATAGCAACTACAGGTTCACTCGAATATTCATTCGTGTGGGTATAGGGATCAATATGGGTGTCCACGGTTCCACTATTGATCATTGATCGGAAAGTTTTCCGGTCATGTCTATACTTCACCGAACCTATAGGGTCACATGTTTAAGGGTCATCTATCTACTGAATACTAGACAGGGAGTCTGAGAGAAAGTCACCGGAAAAGTTTTGCAGACAACGGAATAGTTTCGGTAAAACCAAAAAGTTGTTTCGGAGTATACCATTAAGTCAAAATAGTTTCGGTACACGCCTAGAACCTTTTGGAGGGAGCTAGAATTGTTCTGGGAAGTTCTGAAATTGTTCCAGAAAAAAAAACCAGAAATGTTCCGGAGCTGCCGGAACCGCTTTGGTTACTTTTCGCTGAGGAAAATCATTGATCTGAAAATCTTTCGGAACATGTCCAGAATTATTTTAGTGGGTACTGGAAATGTTCTTGACCTACCAAAATATTTTTGGATTTAACGGACGCTGAAAATTGTCTTCGTGAATAGTGAAAACCGCTTTTTGGTTTATTTTTTTGGAAAGCCACCTTTTTGGGCTTTGTCCCAAAATAACTTAGGGAAGACATGGATGGATGGGAACCCCTTTGGGGGGGACCCTAGTTGTTGCCGGCCAAGTTGGAGCTCCACCATGGAGCTCCACTTGCCTTTCCTTTATGCCCTTACGGAGGATCCATGTGATGGGTTTTTTGGGTATTTAAAGTCCCCTCTACCCCTTGGGTTTTTCCTATAAATAGATGTGGTGTGGAGCTCTCCGCACTCACCCTTTCTCATGTACACATTCCATGCATGATCTGGCTATCTCTCTCCCTCCCAGTGAAATAGTTTCGCAGAGCCGAATGGCTGTCTGGGTTCCGGTGGGAACTAGTTCTGGACGGCGAAGCCCTGCCAGATAGCTGACACCGTATGTGGGCAACCCTGTAGAGAGGTCGTAGGTTTGATCTTTTGGCCGAGGGGCTGTTCGAGGGTCCTCCCGAAGGGCTGTCTGTGACATCGTCCGGGGGACTGTCCGACCGCCTCCCGAAGGGCTGTCCGACGAGGAAGTACATCCTCGCGGTTGGGAGGTTGTAAATCCTAGCTGCGGGGATCCGCACTGACGATCTACATTGACTCTACTTCCACTGTGCTACGAGTCGGTAATGATCAGATCAAACCTTGTATGATATCTCCATAGTGATCCTAGGCGTGCTCGCTGTACCAAATATTTTTGTTTTCTGTCATGTTCCCCTACAGTGGCATCAAGAGCCGTGCTATGCGTAGATGCAGGTTACGATCTAGAATACATAGAGATGTATGGGTGTTGCATAATATAATTTTGTAGTAGATGAGATCTATTGCTGAAAATTATTTATGCGGGTAGCAGATGAAATCGATTACCTGATGTTCTTGTTGCTTCCCTAGAATTTGCGTATTTCTGATCTTGAAACGGCATGGTGGAGTTTCACAAAGTTCTTGCAATCTGCGATCCTGCTTGATCAACGAAGTGCTATCAGTTCTGTGGGTTCCACCATAGTTGAAAGAAAGATGAAATTTCGTAGACTAAAGGGCAATGCAGATATGATCTGCACGGGGGTCATGCGTATGACGAAGTTCAGTATGGGGTTCGAGATTTTATTATCTCGTGCTTCATACACCCCGAAAAGTTAATCTAACGACTTGAATAATCATACATGATGATAAATGTTGGTAGCTACGGTTTAAGTCAAAACCTTAGAAGCCACGTAAAATAAAATTTTGCATAAACCGATTAGAGGCGTCTAACTTGGTTTTGCAGGATGACATGAGATGTGCATGAGATGTGGTATAGCTATGCTCATATTTAATTTGATTATGTATGAGATGACTATATGATGTAAAATTAATTAACATGATTTGCATGTCATGATTCGGCATGATGGCTAGAGCCATATGATTACCACTTTAATGACATGTGTGTCAACCTTATGCAATGCACTTATTTTATTAGCTATAGAGATAGCAATATTATCTGGTGCATCGACAAGGTGGTGGCGATCTTAGCGAAGGTGGAGACCAATGCAAGAAGCCAAAGACGGAGGAAAAAAGAAAGGAAACAGGCCTTGGCAGAAAATTTCTGCCACGGTAGCAGTTTTTGAAACAACTGCCACGGCAATGTTTTTTGACTGACTTCGCGAAGACGAAGAAGACTTCTCCAAAAGAATGGATATACCATATCATGCTATTATGAATTGCCTGAGATGTTTATCTCTCTTGATGCACCCTTTGATTGTGCGGTAGTTGCTTTTTATTAGGGTGATCTCTCACTTAAAAATATCAAGTAGTTAGTGTTCTCCCAAGTGTAGCACCGTCTACAACACGTATCTTTTCGGGGTGCGCTGTGTCACATGGGTACGAACGATTAAAGAGGTGTAAGGTGGCTGACGGTGAGACCTCATGGCAAGATCACTTGGCTGTCTTGACGTTCAGGCATGACCGTCATGAGCTTGGAACACACCCATCGAAAGATGAATAAGAATCGCATAGAGATGTGATTGGTGGGTTGGCCTACCGGTTAAGATTTTCGTCATCAGTGGTGTTACACCAATGGCGAACAATCAAGATGCAGATCTTGAATTACTCACAGTCAATTATGAGAGATATTGATTTTAGTGGGAGCGCACTTTAGAATTAAATTGTTTAAATCACTAGTGTAAATTAATTATGAACAAAGTCTAAGTGAACTTGTGTTTACCATTGTAGATCAAATGGCTCGCAACACCATGTTCAGCTTAGGCCCGATGATAGAGAAACCGAAGTTTGCTGCAAATGGAAACAATTATACGAACTGGGTCCGTACCCTGGGGCCATTCCTTGGGAGTGTTGAGAAAGAGTATGTGCTAGACACCCCTCTTCCACCAAGGATACAAAAGTTTTGCAAGCATGTGATGCTTGTGAATAAAACCACCTGTTTAAAAATAAGGCAAGTCTAAGGGCAGAGCCAAGAATGAAACTAAGTGCTTCTACTGTAAGAACCCCAGTCACTGGAAGCGAAATTGCAAGAAGTATTTGGCAGACAAGAAGAAGTCCGGATTGTCCGGCAAAGGTATAACTGTTATACAAGTTAATGTCATTGATGTTCTGCTTGCCAGCACAAACTGTATGTCATGGGTATTTGATACCGGATTGGTTGCTCACATTTGCAACATGATGCATGGAATAAAGAAACTGCGCAAGCTGGAAAGGAATGAGGTTGTGATGCACGTCCGGAATGGTGATGGGATCGCCGCTCAAGCCGTCGGCATCATGTCTTTACTTCTCCCTTCAGGATTCATCTTGGAACTAAATAAGTGTTATTTTGTACCAAAGTTGTGTATAAACATTATCTCTGGATCATGTCTGATGCACGATGGATATTCTTATAAGTTTGAGAACAATGGTTATTCAATTTATTGTAAGGATATGTTTTATGGATTTACCCCCATTATTGGGGGCCTATTCATTCTGAATCTTGAATGTGAAAATGATGTCCTTAACATAGAAGCTAAACGCCTTAAGAAGGCTGATACAAACACTACTTACATGTGGCACTGCCATCTTGGCCACATCGGAAAGAAACGCATGCAAAGACTTCATAAAGATGGAGTTTTACCGTCTTTTGATTCTAAATCATTTGACACATGTGAAGCTTGTCTAATGGGGAAGATGACCAAGACGCCATTCACGTGTCATCCTGAACGGGCGAGTGAATTATTGGAAAGAATACATAGTGATATATGTGGTCCGAAGAACACACAAGCGCGCGATGGATATTTTTACTTCGTGACTTTTACTGACGATTTAAGTAGGTATGGATATATCTACTTAATGAAGCATAAGTCAGAGACCTTTGAAAAGTTCAAGGAGTTTCAGAATGAGGTAGAGAATCATCGTGATAGAAAGATTAAGTTTCTGCGATCAGATCATGGAGGCGAATATCTAAGTCATGAGTTTAGCCAACATCTGAGTGACCGTGGAATTGTTTCACAGCTTACGCCTCCAGGAACTCCACAGAGAAATGGAGTGTCCGAGCGACGTAACCGAACCTTGTTAGACATGGTAAGGTCAATGATGTCTCTTACAGAATTGCCGATATCCTTTTGGGGTCATGCACTACAGACTGCCACTCACACACTAAACAAAGCACCGTCTAAGTCTGTTGAGATGACAACATATGAGATATGGCACGGGAAGAAACCTGACCTGTCGTTTCTTAAAATTTGGGGTTGTGAGGCATATGTAAAGCATGTACAGCCAAGCAAACTTGATCCCAGATCAGACAAATGTTACCTTGTAGGTTATCCCAAGGAGATAGTTGGGTATTCTTTCTACGACGCCTCAGAGAACAAAGTGTTTATTGCAAAACATGAAGTCTTTCTCGAGAAAGAGTTTCTCGCTAAAGAAGTGTGTGGGAGGACAGTACAACTTGATGAGATTAGTGAATCTTTGGCAACCGTTGATATGGCTAAGGATCCGGAAGAAATTCCATAAATTATCCCTACAGCCGAGCCGGAAGTTGTCGCATGTGATGCGGAAACTTCAGACATGTTTGTATTTGAACCGCGCAGATCAGGTAGGGCTATCGAGCCACCTGACTAGTTTCATAACGAAATCTTCATCCTTGAAGACGATTAACCTGCGCACTACAAAGAAGTGATGGCAGGGCCTAGCTTAAGGGAATGGCACAAAGCCATGAAATCCGAAATGGAATCCATGTAAGAAAATCAAGTTTGGAACTTGGTAGAACTTCCAGAAGGCATAAATCACATTGGCTGTAAATGGATTTTCATAAGATAGACAAACGTAGATAGTAACATTACTATCCATAAAGCTAGACTTGTCGCGAAAGGGTTCACGCAAGTTCCAGTAGTGGATTACGACAAGAGTTTCTCGCTCGTAGCTATGCTTAACTCTGTTCGGATATTACTAGCAATTGATGTTTATTTTGATTATGAAATATGGCAGATGGACGTCAAAATGGCTTTCCTAAATGGAAATCTCAAAGAAGATTTATACATGATACAACCTGAAGGTTTTGTCGTTCATGAGGATGCTGGAAAGGTATGCAAACTTCAAAAAGCCATTTATGGTCTGAAGCAAGCATCAAGGAGCTGGAACATTCATTTTGATGAAGTAGTCAAAGAGTTTGGCTTCATCAGGAATGACAAAGAATCTTGTGTTTACAAGAAATTTAGTGGGAGCACAAAAGAATTTCTAATCTTGTATGTGGATGACATATTGTTGATTGGAAATGACGTGAATTTTCTTATCGAAATAAAAGACTTATTGAAGAATAGTTTTTCAATGAAGGACTTAGGTGAGGCGGCATATGTGTTGGGCATCAGAATCTATAGAGATAGATCAAAATGCTTGATAGCGCTTAGCCAAAGCACGTACATTGACAAGGTATGAAAAAGGTTTAATATGGAGAACGCCAAGAAAGGCCAACTCCCCATGTCACCTGGCACAGTGTTCTGCAAGAATCAGTGTCCTTGGACACTCGATGAGCGAGTACAAATGAATGATGTTCCATATGCTTCGGCAGTTGTTTCAATCATGTATTCCATGCTATGTACAAGACTAGATGTTTCCTATGCACTAAGTGTTAGCAGCAGGTACCAAAGTGATCCAGGATTGGACCACTGGGCTGCAGTCAAAAATATTCTTAAGTACCTCAGAAGGACCAAGGATTTACTCTTTATGTACGGAGGTGATGAAGAGCTCATTGTAAGTGGTTACACTGATGCAGGCTTCATGACTGACCCAGATGACTTCAAATCTCAATCAGGCTATGTTTTCATATTGAACGGTGGCGCAGTTGACTGGAAAAGCTCCAAACAAAAGACTGTGGCGGATTCTACGATGGAGGCGGAATATGTTGCAGCTTTAGAAGCCTCCAAGGAGGCGGTCTGGATCGAGCAGTTTCTTGAAGACCTTGGTGTGGTTCCAAGTGCGCTGGACTCGGTGGAGATCTATTGTGATAATAGTGGCGCCGTGGCTAAGGCTAGGGAGCCATCTTCGCACCATAAGATAAGACATATTGAACGCAAATATAAACTTATTCGACATCATGGCGAAGCGGGTTTAGTGAAAGTACGCAAAGTTCACATGGATCTAAACGTGTCAGACCAGATGACTAAGCCTCTACCACGAGCAAAGCATGAGCAACACCAGATAGCCATTGGTGTTAGGGAAGCCATGTAACTAGATTATGACTCTAGTGCAAGTGTGAGTTTGTAGGAGATATGCCCTAGAGGCAGTAATAATAGTTATTTTGTATCTCCAAGTTTGTAATTGATGTTTATGTTCCATGCTATAACTGCAATGATTCTCGAGTCTGCAATAACATGAGGCTCGGAGGGAAACTCATTTGCACGTGTGGTATAATAAACGGTAAAATTTAATCCTAGTCATGCCTCTAAGACTGGCTCAAGTATTGCATGATGATCCTGTTTTCCTGATCATGGGCATGACTATGCCGGCAATTTTGAGGGCACAATGTTAGAAGAACATTTGTGTTGAATCGACCCAAATTGATGTTATGCTATGAGATACATTCGTCTCAAGTAAATGATTAATAACACAGAGAGAGTTAACGTTGATACGTTTCCAATGTATCTATAATTTTTGACTGTTCCATGCTGTTATATTATCAATCTTGGTTGTTTTATATATCATTTACAACAATTATATATCATTTTTTGGGACTAACCTATTAACTTGGTGCCCAGTGCCACTTGCTGTTTTCTGCCTGTTTTTGGTTTTCCAGAATATCAATATCAAACGAATTCCAAATGCCATGAAACTTTTTGGAGATTTTTTTCTGGACATAAAGAACACTAGAAGCTTCGGGAGAAGGCCAGAAGAGCTAGGAGGTGGCCATGAGCCACCAGGGCGCGCCTGGGGGGTGGGCACATGCGCCCTGGTGCCTCGTGGGCCCCTCTTTGCTCCATTTGACCTAATTCCACCTCTATAAATACCCATAAATCAGGAAACCAACAGAGGAGTCCACGAAATCCTTTTTCCGCCGTCGCAAGTCCCTGTTCTCGAGAGATCCCATCTGGAGGCCTTTTCCAGCACTCTCCCGGAGGGGGAATCGATCACGGAGGGGCTCTTCATCAACCTTGCTGCCCTTCCGATGATGCTTGATTAGTTTACCATATACCTTCGGGTCCATAGTTAGTAGCTAGATGGCTTCTTCTCTCGTTTTAATCTTCAATACAATGTTGTCCTCGATGATCTTGGAGTTCTATCCGATGTAATCAGTTTTTGTGGTGTGTTTGTTGGGATCCGATAAATTGTGAGTTTATGACCAGATTATCCATGAATATTATTTGAGTCTTCTCTGATCTCTTTTATGCATGATTACTATAGCTTCATATATCTTCTCCGACCTATTGATTTGGTTTGGCCAACTAGATTGATTTATCTTGCAATGGGAAGAGGTGATTTGTAATGGGTTTGATCTTGTGGTGCTTAATCCTAGTGACACAAAGGGACATGACACATATGTATCGTTGCTATTAAGGATAAAAAGATGGTGTTTATTCATGTGCGAGTTTATTTGTCTACATCATTTCATCTTGCTTAAGGCGTTACTCCGTTCTTCATGAACTTAATATACTAGATGCATGCTCGATAGCAGTCGATGTATGGAGTAATAGTAGTAGATGCAGGCAGGAGTCAGTCTACTTGTCTTGGACGTGATGCCTATATACATGATCATTGCCTTGGATATCGTCATGATTATTTGCTTTTCTATCAATTGCCCAACAGTAATTTGTTTACCCATCGTATGCTATTTTCATGAGAGAAGCCTCAAGTGAAACCTATCCCCCCCGGGTCTACTTAATTCATATATTGAAAATACTAAAAATACCTTGCTGCACTTCTTCTTTATTTATTTTATTTTATATTTTAGTTCAATCAATCTATCTATCACCATACAATTTAATCTTGCAATTGACCGCCAAGGGATTGACAACCCTTTGTTTGCATTGGGTGCGAGGATTTGTTGTGCAGGTGCTGCTAACGATTTGGTGCGTGATTGCGTGATTCTCCAACTGGATTGATAACCTTGGTTTCATAATTGAGGGAAATACTTATCTCTACTATGCTGCATCATCCCTTTCTCTTCGGGGAAATACCAACGCAAGCTACAAGTATCAGGAAGAATATCTGGCGCCTTTGCCGGGGAGACATCATCAACATCTATCAAGTACCTACGCATAAAACTTTCATCTCCTCGCATTTATTTTATTTACCTTTGCCTCTCGTTTTCATCCCTCCCACTTCTAAATTTTTTTATCGCAAAAACACAAAAATATTTTTTACTTGCTTGCTTGCTTTTATTGCCTTCATGTCGAACACACAAGAACAGAAAGTAAAAGCAAAAATATAAGATACTATGGATCCACTTAAAGTTTTCTACTTAGATCATCTTCGATCCATTTGTGCTCGTGCTAAAACCCCAACTCATTTAGTTAAGGGAAAATCATTATATGAGCATGCTCATTTTGTGCGTCACCGTTTGTCTCAAAAGGGGAGACTCTTAATGAAATAATAAATTGTTTGCTATGCTATGCTTGGAATCTATGTGAAATTTATGATTTTACTTGTTGCTCTAAGAACCCTAAAAAACACCTTCCCGACCTATGTGAGTTTAATGATAATGAAATCTTGTCTTCTTATGCCAAGGGTGTTTATAATTACTATGATATCGAACAAATTGAAGAATTTGTTGCTTTTAAGGGTGCTTATGAAGTTGCTTCTTTTATTGAAAAGTATGATGTTACTCTCTACAAATCTGAAAATTTTGACATACTTAAATATTGCTATGAAAACTATGCTCCTAATGGCTATGTTAAAGAATTTATTGAGAGAATGTCTGCTGCTTTGGAAGAGAATAATGATATGCATGAATCTATAGATAATTATGATTCCGTTGTTTTGATTGAATTATCCCCTCTTGATGAACGTGATGCTTGCTATTCTTATGGCCACGATGCCAATATTAATTATGCTTGTGATGATGAACTTGCAATAGTTCCTTATGTTAAAAATGAAATCATTGCTATTGCACCCACACTTGATAGCTACTTGAATGAAAAGCATGATTGCAATGATGTTATTACAAATTCTATGGATGACAATTGTCATAATGATATGCAATGTTACAATCTTGGGGAAGATGATTTTGTTATGTCCACTACTTATTGCAATGATCATGATTGGGGTGATAATGCTTCTTATCATCTTGATAATTTATTTAATCCTCATGATAAATATGATATTGATAATAATGTTTTCAATAATATTGAAAGTGGGTTTGGACGAGTGTCAACTTTAGGTAATAATGATCCCACTATTTTGGAACAGTGTCAACTTTGCATGCAGGTTGATCATGTAGAGAATATGTTATGTGATAGCTATATTGTTGAATTTGAATATGATCCCACATGTAATTATTACGAGAGAGGAAAATATGGTTTTATAAATTCTCATGTCATTAAATTACCTCTTTTCATTATGAGATTGCTATTGTTTCTTTTTTCTTCCATGCATATGCTAAATATTTCTTGCCTTAATAATTTGTTTGCTTATAAAATGCCTATGCATAGGAAGTATGTTAGACTTAAATGTGTTTGTCGCATGTTTTATGATGCTCTCTTTGCGTTACAATTATTATCTTTCATGTGAGCATCAATAAAATCTCAAGCCTATCTTGATGGCCATAAAGAAAGAGCTTGTTGGGAGACAACCCAATAGTTATCATTTTAATTTCTTGTCTGTTTACACAATTATGCTATTGTTATGATTGAGATTTTATGTTTTAATTAGTGGTTGTGCCAAGTAAAGCCTTTAGGATGATTTGGAAGATAGTATAATTGATGCTGTTTGGGAAACAGAAATTTTGCGTCCAATGCTGGAATCTTAGTTCTGTACTATTGCATCAGAAATATCTGAACTTTTTACACAGTATTGGTATATGAATTGCCCACGTTGTCCTAATTTTTCAGAATTTTTGGTGTTACAGAAGTATGCTTTTAAATAGATTGCTACAGACTGTTCTGTTTTTGACAGATTCTGTTTTTGATGCATTGTTTTTCTTGTTTCGATGGAACTATGGATTGTATCGGGGGGTATAAGCCATGGAGAAGTTAGAATACAGTAGGTATAATGCAAAAATAAAATATGAATGGGTTTGCAGCAGTACCTAAAGTAGTGATTTATTTGTTATACTAACGGATCTCACGAAGGTTTTGTTGAGTTTTGTGTAATTGAAGTTTTCAAGTTTTGGGTGAGATCACGATGGATGAAGGAATAAGGAGTGGCAAGAGCCTAAGATTGGGGATGCCCAAGGCACCCCAAGGTAATATTCAAGGAATACTCAAGGGTCTAAGCTTGGGGATGCCCCGGAAGGCATCCCCTCTTTCTTATACCAACCATCGGTAATTTTACTTGGAGCTATATTTTTATTCGTCACATGATATGAGTTTTGCTTGGAGCGTCTTGTATTATATGAGTCTTTGCTTTGTTTGCTTTTTAGTTTGTCACAATCATCCTTCCTGGACACACCTATTTGAGAGAGCCAGACGTTTATCATGATTTGTTAGAATACACTATGTGCTTCACTTAAAGTTTTTGAGCTAGGCAGTTGCCCTAGTGCTTCACTAAAATATTTTTGAGCACGGTGGTGGCTATATTTTTAAGAAATGTTTAACACCCATTCTTCACTTAAATTATTTTGGGAGTTGATAAAATTTTGAAGAAATATTTAAACTCTCATGCTTCACTTAAATTATTTTGAGAGTTGATAAGATTGAAATTTTGAAGAAATATTTGCAGTCTCATGCTTCACTTAAATCTTTTTGAGACTTGATAATAGAAATGGTAATTTGCACAAGATATGAATTTGGTCCCGAAGTGATGAATATTCAAGAGGGATATAATAAAAACTTCCATATAGATCATTGGATATGATAAGTTTGATTCATTGCAATAGTTTTGCGATATGGAGAAGATAATATGTGAGTCATGTTAGTGAGTAATTGTGATTTAGTAAGAATATTGGTGTTAAGGTTTGTGATTCCCTATGCATGCACGTAAAGTCAATAGTTATGCAACAAAATTATATCCTACTTATGGTGCATTATTCAGTGTTAGTTATGTTCAATGCATGTTTATGACCGTTTTTGTTTTTTTGGTTGCTTCTCAATCTATTTGCTAGCCTTCATTTGTACTAAGTGGAAATACTGCTTGTGCATCCAACTTCTTAAAACCCAAGTTGTGCCAAATGAGTCCACTATACCTACCTATATGCGGTATTTCCATGCCGTTCCAAGTAAATTTGCATGTGCCAACTCTAATTTTCAAAATATTTTTTCCATTTTGTTTGCCCGTACCGCTCATGAAGCGGCAGGGGGTGGCCAATATTTTCCATGCTAGGTCTGTTATTCTCACGATGAGTGTTTAGTCAATTGTCATTGCACGAGAGAGTGGCAGATAATAGGGATGCCCAGTCCCACAATGAATCAAATTAATAACAACAAAATTCCTTGGAAAGTGATGGTATGGATGGCACCCATGAATACGGCTAGCCATGGATTGTGAAAGAATGGTGGAAAGGAAATAAACTTTACTTTCTGTTTGGGAACTGCCTATGATATGTCTAGCATGGGAAATATTGGGAATTCTTGGTCGTTTTCGTTGACAGGAAAAGCATGCCTCTCAAAATAATTTTATCTCTCTAAATTTAAGCTTCGAGCTCTGGCACCTCTGTAAATCCATGCTTCCCTCTGCGAAGGGCTTATCTATTTACTTTTATGCAATTTTTATTTTTAATTTGAGTCTCCATCTTCTCTTACAAAGCACCAACTAGAGAGCACTATTGTCATACTTGTGCATTGTGTGTAGCTAATACTTGAGTGTGTTTCATGAATGGATCAATGATTGAGCATAATGGGCTCTTGATAACTTTCTTTAGCGTTGATATTTTGAAAGACATGGTTGCTTGTTAGTATGCTTGAGTATTTATATCTTCATGTCAAACTATAGACTATTGCTTTAAATCATCCAAGTCAAAATGTCCATGCCACAAAAGAAAAGAATACATGATGAATATGTTAGGCATCATTCCACTTCAAAAATTCTGTTTTTATCACTTACCTACTCGAGGACGAGCAGGAGTTAAGCTTGGGGATGTTTGATACGTCTCCAATGTATCTATAATTTTTTATTGTTCCAGGCTGTTCTATTATCAATCTTGGATGTTTTATATATCATTTACAGCAATTATATATCATTTTTGGGACTAACCTATTAACTTAGTGCCCAAATCCAGTTGCTCTTTTCTGCCTGTTTTTGGTTTTTCAGAATATCAATATCAAACGAAGTGCAAATGCCGCGAAACTTTTTGGAGATTTTTTTCTGGACATAAAGAACACTAGAATCTTCGGGAGAAGGCCAGAAGACCCAGGAGGTGGCCACGAGCCACCAGGGCGCGCCTGGGGGGGGGGGGGGGGGGGCAGGCGCGCCCTGGTGCCTCGTGGGCCCCCCGTTGCTCCGTTTGACCTAATTCCACCTCTATAAATACCCATAAATCAGGAAACCAATAGAGGAGTCCACGAAATACTTTTTCCGCCATCGCAATTTCCTGTTCTCGAGAGATCCCATCTGGAGGCCTTTTCCAGCACTCTGTCGGAGGGGGAATCAATCACGGAGGGGCTCTTCATCAACCTTGCTGCCCTTTCGACGATGCGTGAGTAGTTTACCACAGACCTTCGGGTCCATAGTTAGTAGCTAGATGGCTTCTTCTCTCTTTTTGATCTTCAATACAATGTTCTCCTCAATGATCTTGGAGTTCTATCCGATGTAATCACTTTTTGTGGTGTGTTTGTTGGGATCTGATGAATTGTGAGTTTATGATCAGATTATCCATGAATATTATTTGAGTCTTCTCTGATATCTTTTATGCATGATTATTATAGCTTCGTATTTCTTCTCCGATCTATTGATTGGTTTGGCCAACTCGATTGATTTATCTTGCAATGGGAAGAGGTGCTTTGTAATGGGTTTGATCTTGCGGTGCTCAATCCCAGTCACAGAAAGGACATGACACGTATGTATCATTGCTATTAAGGATAAAAAGATGGGGTTTATTCATGCGTGAGTTTACTTTGTTTACATCATGTCATCTTGCTTAAGGCATTACTCCATTCTTTATGAACTTAATATACTAGATGCATGCTGGTACAAGTAATAGTAGTAGATGCAGGGAGGGGTCGGTCTACTTGTCTCGGACGTGATGCCTGTATACATGATCATTGCCTTGGATATCGTCATGATTATTTGCTTTTCTATCAATTGCCCAACAGTAATTTGTTTACCCACCGTATGCTATTTTCATGACAGAACCCTCTAGTGAAACCTATGGCCCCCGGGTCTACTTAAATCATATATTAAAAAAACTAAAAATACCTTGCTCACTTTTTCTTTATTTATTTTATTTTATATTTTAGTTCAACCTATCTATCTATCACCATACAATTTAATCTTGCAATTGACCGCCAAGGGATTGACAACCCCTTGTTTGCATTGGGTGGGAGGATTTGTTGTTTTGTGTGCATGTGCTGCTAACGAGTTGTTTCCTGATTCTCCTACTGGATTGATAACCTTGGTTTCATAACTGAGGGAAATACTTATCTCTACTGTGCTGCATCATCCCTTCCTCTTCGGGGAAATACAATAATTTCTTAGACCATGAGAGTATCGAGTTGCTTCGTACTTGCTTCATGAACTTTGGGGTTTGTTAAACGTCATCTGTAACAGGGTGGCTATTACGGTGACTTACGGGTACACGGAAAGGTATGACAAGTAACTTGATAGCTCAAGATTGGGATTTGCTCCTCCGATGATGGAGAGATATTCTTAGGGCCCTCTCAGTGTTACGGTAACCACCATCGTCTGGATAGACACAATGTGATTTGATCACTGGGATGCTGGAATGCGGAAACGAGAAAAGAGAACAAAACCAGTAACGAGGTAACTGGCATAGTGGACAAGTTGTTGATCCACGGGGATGCCGATAAGTCTCACCTCAGGTGTTTGTAACATATCGCGAAGCAACAGGAATAGCAAACAGCTACTACTGGTTCACTCGAATATTCATTCATGTGGGTATAGGGATCAACATCGGTGTCCACGGTTTCGCTATTGATCATTGATCGGAAAGTGTTTTGGTCATGTTTGTAGTTCACCAAACCTATAGGGTCACACGCTTAAGAGTCATCTATCAGCTGAATACTAGATAGGGAGTCTGAGAGCAAGTCACCGGAAAAGTTTCGGAGACAATGGAAGAGTTCCGGGAGAGAACACCGGTATAGTTTCGGTAAAACCAAAAAGTTGTTTCAGAGTTTACCATAAAGTCAAAATGGTTTTGTCACACACCTAGAACCTTTTGGAGGGAGCCAGAATTGTTCTGGGAACTTCTGAAATTGTTCCGGAAGAAAAAACCGGAAATGTTCCAGAGCTGCCGGAACCGCTTTGGTTGCTTTTTGCTGAGGAAAATCATTGATCTGAAAATGTTTCGGAACGCGTCCAGAATTATTTTGGTGGGTACTGGAAATGTTCTAGACCTACGAAAATATTTTGGGATTTAACGGACGCTGAAAATTGTCTTAATGAATAGTGAAAATTGCTTTTTGGTAGATTTTTTGGAAAGCCACCTTTTTGGGCTTTGTCCAAAAATATCTTAGGGATGACATGGATGGATGGGAACCACATTGGGGGGGGGGGCCCTTAGTGGTGGCCGGCCAAGTTGGAGCTCCTGCATGGAGCTCCACTTGTCTTCCCTTTATGCCCTTATGGAGGATCCATGTGATGTTTTTTTGGGTATTTCAAGTCCCCTCTACCCCTTGGGTTTTTCCTATAAATAGAGGTGGATAGGTGCTATCCACACTCACTCTTTCTCACATACACATGCCATGCATGATCGGGCTTTCTCTCTCCCTCCCAGCGAAATAGTTTCGTAGAGCCGAATGGCTGTCTGGGTTCCAGTGGGAACAAGTTCTGGACGGCGAAGCCCTGCCGAATAGCTAACACGGTATGTGTGCAACTCCGTAGAGAGGTCGTAGGTTCAATCTTTTGCCTGTGGGGCTGTTCAAGGGTCCTCCCGAAGGGCTTTCCGAGTTACCATTCGAGCTTCGAGGGTCCTCCCGAAGGGCTGTCCGTAACATCATCCGGGGGACCGTCCGGCCGCCTCCCGAAGGGCTGTCCATCGAGGGAGTAGATCCTCGCGATTGGGAGGGTGTAAATCCTAGCTGCAGGGATCTGAATTGATGATCTACATCGACTCTACTTCCGCTGCGCTACGAGTCAGTAATGATCAGATCAAACCTTGTGTGCTATCTCCATAGTGATCCTGTGCGTGCTCGTTGTACTGAATTTTTTTTGTTTTCTATCACGTTCCCCTACAGTCCTACCGATTGCAATTCTCGTCACTTGAGATGGATACATCTTTGGTGATGATTTTCAATATGGGTCTAGTATCACTCACAATCAATTATGGGAGATATTGATTTGAGTGAGAGTGCACTTTAGAATTAACTTGTTTAATTCTCAGTATAATTAATCATGAACATTGTCTAAGTGTGATTTGCAAAATAGTTGTAGAATATTAGCTCACATATCCACCTTCCCAATAAAAATTGAATAGCTGTTATATATCTGGTTAAATCTTTATGGTTGGTACCGTAATGTGAGGATTGTACTCATGAATGCCGAGATGGACTTTGTCCTTTCGCATGCTTTCAGTATTCTCCCACTAATGCTATGGATGATGTGACTCTCGTCCTTCGATCCAAAAGCTAGAATTCCGTTACAGTCAAGTGCAATATGTTTGCTTCCATAAGACCCGAACTTCAAAAGTTTGGGATAGTTATGTCATATGCATGGATCTGAAAATTTGTTTCAGATACAAACAAAGGCTAAAAGATATGGGATATCCAAAGCAATGTTTTTTTGCAAATTATTAGTAAAGTGTTTGCTATGCATTAGACTAATAAGAGAGGGATCCTGAAGAACGCCTATCATGTGATGAAGGTGAATAAAACAACAACTTAAAGAGAAAGGAAAAGTCCAAAGGGTGTCAGTAAGACTTACACACCTAGGAAATCCGCGGCTGACGCCACTCTTAAAGTTGGGTGCTTATTCTGAGAGTAGGAGAAATATTGGAAGTAAAACTGTTAGAAGTATAAGGGCAAAAAGAGAGAAGACTGGAATGTCCAGCTCATGTATGAAAGTCATACAAGTTATTGATGTTTGGAAGGCTGGTCAAAGAAATAGTTCTTGGGAATTGAGATTAAATTGTTAGTCACTAATTCTTGGGTATTGTGACTAAAAGTTAATCACAGGAATACCCGTTCGATTGCATTCTTTTGCAACTCCATACAAGAACTACTACAACCTAAAAGACTTGCCAGTAATGAGGTTTAGATACGCGCTGGGAACATAGAAGAAGTTGCTACATCTTCCATCAGCGTATTACCCATGTATTTATTTTCATAATTCATTTTAGAGTTTTATACACTCTAGCCCATTGCATAATGTTTGTTGCAAGAAGGTTATTCATAATAGAACAATTGTTATTTAGTGTTATGAATAACATAAGGGCCATGCTTCCATCATGGATGGAATGTATGTTATGAACATTGATAATGATATGATACATCCATAACACTAAACATAAATGTTGCAAGACTAAAAGAATACCACATATGTATGGCACTGCATTTGGTCACACTAGAGAAACCCACATGGAGAGATTCCATAATGATGGATTTTGAAGTCATTTTGATTATGAATCATCTGACACTTGCAACTTTCGTCTGGAAAGTAAAGTGTCTAAAATACTGTTCACAGGCCGTAAGGAACGAGCAACGAACTTGTTGGAAAACACACATTTTGATGTGTGTAGTCAAATAGGTATTGTTGCTAGCAGTGGATTTGTCTATCTTCAGAGATGGCTCAAGTAGATATGCAAATATTTGCTTAATGGGACATAAGTCTGAATATTTTTGAAGTAGTTCAAAAGATTTTTAGAATGAAGTAGAAATTATTGTAACATCAAAATTATTTTTCTGCAATTAGATTGTGGAAAGGAATATTTGAGTTACAAGTTTAGTGAATGTCTGATGAGTTGTGAAAAGAGTTTCATAACTTGCATGTCCCAAAACACCACTAAGAGTGGAATGTCTGTGAAGATGCAATCAAACCATTTATGACATGATAAGATCAAAGATGACATAAATCAATTTGCCATTATCCCTTTTTAAGTAATGCTTTAGAGACTGCAGCTTTTACACTTAAAAGAGCGCCATCAGATCTGTTGAAATGACGCCATGGTATGGTACGCCCAACCATGTTATGTATTTTCTTAGCATTTAAAATGTGGGGCTTGTGTAAAATGTTTACAAACCTATTACAAATTAGACAAGTGCTACTTTGAGGTTATCCCAAATTATTGGGAATTCCTCCATCACTATCTCGAGGCAAAAGGTTTGCCACAAAGAGCGGTATGATTTTGAAGAAAATGATTCTTGCAAAAAGGTGAGTGGGAGGATAGTGCAACTAAACGAGATAACAATATCTTCGTCATCAGGTCGAAAGGAAAGAAACCTTGGAAGTAATTCCAGAGTTTCCTACTGCGACTGATACGGAAGCCTCTACATGAGATGTATGGACTTCGGTCGAACTTGCAGCTGAACCACGTAAGCAAAACTCATGCAAACCTCTCAGGTGCCCAAATGAGATGTTGTTAGACAACAGTATACCTACGATAATCAAGGAAGCGATGATGGGCCATGACTCTTAAATTGGCTAAATGCCAAAATAATCCGAGATAGTATCGATATAAATAATTCAACATTAGATCTTGAGAAACCCTTTGGAAGACTTAGAGTCTAATGAATATTAATGGAACTACAAACTAATGCGGACAAAAATGTTTTATCCATAAAGCTCAACTTGTTACTTATAACAAATTGCAGGAGTTGACTACGGCGAGATTGTCTCACCGTAGCGATGCTTAAAGTCGGTTCAGGTTAAAATAGCAATTAATAAATATTTCAATCATCAGGTATGATACATGGATGCCAAAAGGATTTCCATGAGATGAAAATACAACCTAGGACTTGCATGTGATACAGTCCAAAGTATTTTGTCAATCCAGAGGATGCTAGTGAGTATGCAAACTTCAGAGTTCTAGAAATGAGAAATAGTTTCATTTTGATGAAATAGTCAAAAGAGTTTGATTTAATTAATGGAAAGCGAGGATGCTTGTGGTAACAAGAAAGTAAGTGGGAGCATAATAATATTTCTAAAAACCTTGTGTGCTTGACACATTGTTGATTGGAAATAAATATAAATTTCTTGACACGAATTAGGACTTCAATGAGAAATAGTTTTTTGATGAAGTGCCTAGGCTAGGTAGCCTCGATATTAGGCATAATTATCTATGAAGATAGAATTGCCTAATAGGGCTAATCCAAAATGCATATTGACAAGATGCTAAAACAGTTTAGCATAAGAACGCCAAGGAGTGATTCTTGCCGAAGTGACATGGAAAGAGTTTTAGCAAAACTCGGTGTCCTAAAACATTGATGAGCAAAATACATGATGGAGATTCCACATACTTTTGTGTTTCAATTAATCATGTATTCCATGGTATGTAAAACAACCAGATATGTCTAGTACTCCCAAGAAGTTGTGAGTGAGATACCAAAGTGACCAAAATATTGATCATAGGAGAGCAGTGAAAAATGACGTTGAGTACTAAAGTAGCACTGATGACATGTTTTCTCGCAAGCGGAGATTATGAAGAGTTTGTTGTAAGAAGTTACATCGATACAGTCTTCATCCATCCTCCGTGCTATTTTTGATTTAAGTTAAGGGTTTTGTGTAATACACGATATGATGGCACAGTAAGTTGGAATTGTTTCAAACAAATTACTCTGATGAATTCTATAAGGAAGGCTAAAGTATGTTGATGCTTTAGAAGTGACAAAGAAGATGTTGAATCATACAGTTCATTCATGAACGTAATATGGTTCCAAGATGGCTTTGGTCAATGGAACACTATTGTAGATAGTTGATCCATAGCTCAGTCTGAGGAATCAAGGTTCGACCAGTGATTCACATATATACAAAGCCAAGTCCACACAAAATATGAATTTTGTGAAAGCATGAAAATGCGAGGACATGCAAAGATACACATGGGCCTGAAATTGTCAGATCCGGTGGACGAAGACTATACCACAAACGAAGCATATTTTACACCGGTATGCCATAGGTGTAAAGTGCATTACGATTGATTAAATTAGTGACTCTAGTGCAAGTGGGAGTCTGTAGGAGATATGCCCTAAAGGCAATAATAAATGGTATTATTTATCTCCATGTTCATAATTATGTTTATGTTCCATGCTATAACTGCTATGGTTCCCGAGCCCATATATCCATAAAGGCTCTGAGGAAAACCCAAGTGCATGTGTGGAATAATAAACGGTAAACTGTATTCCTATTCAAGCCTCTAAAACTAGCTCAAGTGTTGGATGATGATTATGTTTTCCTAATCATGGGCATGTCTATGCAGGCAATTTTGAGGGCACAATATTAGGAGAACACTTGTGTTGAATCAACCCGAATTGCTGTTATGCTATGAGATACTTTCATCACAAGTTAATGGTTAATAACACAGAGAAAGTTAATGTTTGCATAATTCCTTAGACCATGAGAGTATCGAGTTCCTTGATGCTTGCTTCATGAATTTTGGGGTTTGTTAAACGTCATCTGTAACAGGGTGGCTATTACGGCGGCTTACGGGTTCACAAAAAAAGTATGACAGGAAACTTGATAACTCAAGATTGGGATTTGCTCCTCCAACGGTGGAGAGATATTCTTAGGGCCCTCTCAGTGTTACGGTATTCATCATCGTCTGGCCAGACATGGTGTGATTTGATCACAGGGATGCCGAAATATGGAAACGATAAAAGAGAACAAAACCGGTAACGAGGTAACTGGCATAGTGGGGAAAGTTGTTGATCCACGGGGATGCCGATAAATCTCACCTCGGGTGTTTGAAACATATCACAAAGCAACAGGAATAGCACACGACAACTAAAGGTTCACTCAAATATTTATTCGTGTGGGTATGGGGGTCAATATGGATGTTCACGGTTCCGCTATTGATCATTGATCGAAAAGTGTTCCCGTCATGTCTATACTTCACCGAACCTACAGGGTCACACGCTTAAGGGTCATCTATCTGCTGAATACTAGATAGGGAGTGAAAGAGAAAGAAACCGGAAAAGTTTCGGAGGCGATGAAAAAAATTTCAGAGAGAAAAACTGGAAAAGTTTCGGTGAATCCGAAAAAGTTTCGGTGAAACCGAAAAGTTGTTTCTGAGTAAACCATCGAGCCAAAAAGGTGTCGGCATGCGCTTGAAACTTTTTGGAGTGTGCCAGAAATGTTCTGGGACCTTCCAGAATTTTTTCAGAGAGAACTGGTGTGAAAAACTCGACGTTCCCCGATAGGGACAAGATCCCACTATTCATGGGCTGGTTTGAATGGGGTTATCTTCTTGAAGGAATTCCCTATTTTGGAGAGAGAAAAAGGTGGATGGAAAGGTGGTGGGGCCCCCAAAGGGGGCAGCCAATTTCGTTCATGGCTTGGGGGGGCCCCCATGGGGCTTCCTTCCACCATTTGGTGGATAAGATCAAGCCTTCCTTATGTGGCATGGTGGAAAGATTCAAGCCCCCTTTTGGTCGTTTCACCCATCGACTCTACCCCTTGCTCACCCTATAAATAGAGGTGGGGAGGTCTCTCCAAAATCAGATTTTTTTCACAAACAAATGCCATGCATGATCTGGCTTTCTCTCTCCCTCACATGAAATAGTTTCATAGAGCCGAAAGGCTGTCTGGGTTACTGTAGGAACTATTTCTGGACGGCGAAGCCCTGCCGGATAGCTGACACCATATGTGTGCAACCCCGTAGAGAGGTCGTAGGTTTGATCTTTTGCCTAAGGGGCTGTTCGAGGGTCCTCCAGAAGGGCTGTCCGAGACACCGTCCGAGGGACTGTCCGACCGCCTCCCGAAGGGCTGTCCGAGGGACTGTCCGATGAGCAGACGAGGGAGAACATCCTGACGGTTGGGAGGTTGTAAATCCTAGCTGCGGGGATCTGCACCACTGATCTTCATCGACTCTACTTCCATTGCGGTATGAGTCAGTAATGATCAGATCGAAACCTTGTATGCATCTCCATATTGATCCTGGGCGTGTTCATAGTGCGGAAATTTTTTATTTTCTGTCGCGTTCCCCTACAGCCGCGACCTCCTGAGGGACTACAGTGGCAAGACCCCCAGACAGAAACAAAGAGGCTCCAGGTGCTGCCCTGGTAGATGAGCTTGCTGAGCGATCGGCCCCACCAACGGCAACCCTCACGGTCACCGATGCTAGGGTCATGCTCGGCAATGGAAGACCGGCCTCCCAGGAGCGCCCGCCCTACCAGCTGGAACGGGCGAGAAGGCCGCAACCGGAGGCGACGCTGGATGCTCGTCCACCTCATCCAGGCCTTCTGCCATGAGCTCCATGGCAGGGGTTCCTGCTGAAAGACAAGATGCATGAGTTAGCCCCACTTGCGCTACCAACAACACAATAAGCCTAAAACACAGCTCACCTTGAGGGGAGGCCGAAGATGACGGCATCCCCGGCATTGCTGATAGCGGTGTGGCCGCAATCGCATCAGCCAAAGAGGGCTCCGTCATGGACAAGCTTGCCGGCCCACAAGAAGCGGTCCTGAATGCAAAGCAAAGCTGGAGGTCAGCAACGCTGGGACCAGCAGCAAACAAAAATAGGCCGTAGGCAAAAGATGGCTTACGAGGAGGCCGACGGCGCGTGCCTTCTCCGTGCTGGCGGCGGGGCAAACAGAGGAATCTGTAGGTTGGGGGACTTCAGGGAGTTCCCACGGAGCTCACGGGTGCTGCCATGAGCGGGGGTCTCATCGCCGAGGCTGCGGTAAAGCCTCTTGAGAGGCTGCCGCGGCATCTCAGCAACCGCCTCCTTCACCTCATCACTGCCGACCTCGTCCTCCTCGACCTCCTCAGCATCTTTCTCCTCCTCCTCATCATCACCATCAGCTTTGCCGTCCTCATCATCATCGCCCCCGCCATAGCCACTACCACCATCGCTTGATGGAGAGGTCACGCCTTCGTCACCCTCCTACTCATCAAGGCCGCCGGAGGCCTCCTCCACGGAGTCTTCCACCTCGGAGACCTCCACAGGGGCTCCCCTCTACTTCCTGGCAGGTCCACCCTTCGCACGGAAGGGCTCAGGGAAGGCTGCGGTCATGAGGGCTGCTAGAGCAGGGGTCACCCTGCTGCCCTGGCAGGGGGGCTCTGAGCGAAACGCCTTGAAGGTAACAAATTCCTGACAAGTAAAGACAAAAGAAGTCACGACGGGATCTTCCGACCTCCAACAACAATAAAGCTACGAAGAAACACTTACGCTGCCCTGCTAGAGGTCGGCCGAAAGAGGCCTGATGGCCTTTGTGTGTGAATTGGCAATGGCGTCGGGTCCCACCAAGAAGCCGAGGCAGATATCGATAGCCTCCGGGTCTAGCTCCTCTAGGGAGACTAATGCAGGATCCTTTGGGCTTGAATTCTGGGACATCAGGAGGTCCCGGGTTGCAGTGGCAGAACACGGTGCGCCACCCAGGTGCGTACAGTATGACCTCCTGTTAGCCAGCCCCTCTTCAGGTGAGAAGTGGCCTCCGCCAGGGTGTTGGCCTCTGGCATCAGCTTAGCTAGCGGACCCCACGACCGCAGCTTTTACGGGGGCTCATTCACGAAGGCTGGCTGGTTCTCGCTGAGGCCCTCCAGGTAAAACCAAGACTTGTGCCAGTTCTGAACAGACTTCGAGAGATCGAAGGAAAAGAACGTGGAATCGGGGCGGAGCTGCAAGATAGCACCACCAAGGTCGCAGACGGCGCCCTCGTTGGTTTGAATGCTGACCCGAAAGAAATGGCGGAACAGCTCAAAGTGAGGGGCCGTCCCAAGGTAGCACTCATAGAAACTGATGAAATTGGCGATTTCCAGCTCCCAGTTGGGCGGGATGTGATGCAACTGGCAGCGAAAGAAGCGCAGGAGGCCCTGCACAAAGCTGTGAAGAGGAAAGCCGAGCCCTCACTCAAAATAACCCAGGCATAGGACATGCTCACCAGCGCGAGGTGCTAGCAGGACCTCTCCAGTTGGAAGCCGAATACTAAGATCCACTGGCATCAGGAGCTGGTCCTTGTACCCTTGGACATCGTTTTCCATGGTCGCAAAAATAAACCACTTCACGGTGGACTTGGGGGTGACGCATGCCGACTTCTCTCCCCCTATGGAGGCAGCCTTTTCCTTTCCTGGCTGGCGGTGCTTGACAAAGGCTCCTTGTGGAGGGCCTGCTCCCCTTTCTTGCTCCTCGTCCTGGCCATTAGCGTCGGGGACGTGGGGGCGTGGCGAGAGAATGAAACTGGTGCAGTGGCGGCGCGTCTGGAAGTCTGGAGGCGGACAAGAAAGTTGAAATGAGCAGAGGCAAGTGGGATCGAAAACCCTCCATTTCCCTCTCTCTTATAGATGCCCTAAAACTGGAGCGGAGACGGAACAGGTGATCTTTCCGGTTCGGCAAGTTCCTTTTTTGCGGAAAGTTGGAGTGACAGTCACGGCGGCATCACCACTACGCCCCGAGATCCATGGGGTGCTCAACAAGAACCCTCTCGGCGACACTTGGGAACGCTCCAGGCTAGGGCTCCCCCTTTATAGACCGGGGCTCCAGCAATCTGTTGCCCGGCTCCTCTACAGGAGGGGGATCACGAAGAAATTCAGAAGAATATGGGAGCCCGTCGGAGGTCTCGTGGTCATCCCCTGCGACCTCCGCCACGCTCGGGGGCTACTGACGGGGCCATGTACCTGGGGTGGCTTATGAGAGGGAGCCCAGCCTCATCAACTACAAGGGGCCCGTTAGGCCCAGGACAAGAAGCAAACCGTAAGGAGGCATAGACGTCCTTCGTGCCCTCCAAGACTAGGGGGCGGCGCCCTAGATCCCATCCACCCTCATGTAAACCTTAGATCTCCACTCCCTATATAAAGGGAGGTCTAGGGTCCTCATCATCATCTATCATCAGATAGGCAACTCTTGGTTGCAATCTCACACACCATTGTAACCCCTCGCACGAGGTATCCCTCCACCATGAATAACAAAAACCAGCAGGACGTAGGTTATTACTCTTTGGAGGCCCAAACCTAGATAAACCCCTTGTGCGATCTCCAATCCAAGACTTCCAGCTATGCTCGGACCCCTACTGAGGGATCTGACGGTATTTTGCACCGTCATCGAGTACGAAGAGGACCGGCTGGCAATGGAGGCAATCCTGTGCTCCGTCCCACCGGAGATGGTGCCTACCCTTGGTGCCAGGAAGATGGCCAAGGAAGCGTGGGACACTCATAAAGGTTCTACGCATTGGTGTAGAGTGCGTACGGGAGTCGAAGGCCCAGGCCTTGCGCCTCCAATATGAGGGGATCCAGTTCCAGGCTAGTGAAGAAGTCGACGACTTTGCCATGCGGCTGCAGGGCCTCGTCAATGGGCTCGCAATGCTTGGAGATCCAATTGATGACAAAACGATGCTTCTCAAGCTCCTCCGTGTCATCCCCAGGTAGTACAAACCGTTTGCCTGGTACATCGAGAGCTTGGTGGATCTCTCCACCTTGACAATCGAGGAGCTGGTAGGCTGGCTCAAGGTCATCGATGAGCGTGGCAATGAAGCAGATGAACGCGCTGGTGGCCAACTGCTACTCAGTAGGGAGCAGTGGGGCGCACGTTTTCAGCAGCACGGCCGCGACGGCTCTTCTGGCAGTGGGGAAGGCGCCCCCACGGGAAGCAGAGCTCGTGGCAGAGGCAGAGGCCGTGCCCAGAGTGGTGGCGGCAACCGCGGTCATAAGCCAGGTCAGTCCCAGCAACAAGGTGGGCCTAGGCGAAGTTCTGGCAGTAGTGGCGACCGGAACAAGTGCCACTACTGCAGCAAGCTGGGCCACTGGACCCGGAATTGCCGCACAAGGATAGCCGACGAGGCATCCATGACAATGGCAAACCTCATCCACGCAGACGTGGATGGTGGGCCGGCAATTATGCTTGCCAGGATTGAGAACGTGCATGAGAGCCCAGCCTCTCCCGCGACCACGGCCCCGAAAACCACCCATTTCATGCAAGAGGCACGGAGCACATCCACGGGAACCATCCCTTCAGTGACAGGCCACACCCTGACAACGATTCTCTTGGGGCCTGTCGACTGGGAGGCGATGAAGGCCCAGGTGTGGGGGAGCCACATCCTGGCAACCCTGTCCCCTGTGACGATGGTAAAGCCCACGCAAGTGGGCGCGGCAACGGCGTCCCCCACAACTTCGAGACCTGACAAGCTTGCACAAGTTGGTGTGGCAACAGCGTCCCAGACAACCTCAAGACTCGACAAGCCCGTGCAAGTTGACATGGCAACGGCGTCCCCGACAACCTCGGGACTCGACAAGCCCATGCAAGTTGGCATGGCAATGGCGCATCTGGCGGACCATGCTCTGACCATGATGCTGACGACCATCGAGTTCATGCAGGAGCGTACAGGGACTTAGGTCACCCGCACCTCGACAACGAGTTGTTCGGGGTCTGCTGCGTGGACGGGAGATGGCTCCCCGATAACGACATGTGCGTGCGCCTTCATCTTTCTCAACGAGGAAAGAGACGTGACCACACCAACGCTTGCAGGCGGCAAGCAAAGCAAGGGTTGGTTCCTCAACACTGCCGCCATGAACCACATGACTGGTTCAGTCGACGTGTTCGCGGAGCTGGACCGCTCAGTCACCAGGAAGGTCCGGTTCACTGATGGATCCATGGTGGACATCCACGAGTGCGGGACCATCGTCTTCGCCGACAAGGAGGGTAATCACAGGGCGTTCACAGACATCTACTTCATCCCGGCGCTCAAGAGCAGCATCGTGAGCGTCAGACAGCTCGAAGAGGGCTGGATCGACATCGGCATCCGTCGCGGTGTGCTCTTCGTAGGCGATCAACATAGGAGACTGATCGTCGAGGTAACCCGATCACCAAATCACCTCTACAAATTCTTCTTTTGACTCGTGCATCTGATGCTTGGCATTGGCATGCCTAACTAGGACACCAGCAATTCAATGGGCTGCAGAAGATGGCGCGCGGTGATCTCGTTCAAGGGCTGCCTCACATGAAGCACACCGACGAGCTAAGCGATGCGTGCCTTGCCAGGAAGCAACGGCGTCTACCCTTTCCCGAGGAGGCACGCTACCATGCGTAGAAGCCCCTGGAGCTGGTTCATGGGGATCTCTGCGGCCCCATCACTCCAGCAACGCTAGAAGGGCATCGCTACATCCTGCTGCTCGTCGGCGACTACAACAGGTTCATGTAGGTGTTGCTCTTCGCCTCCAAGGACGATGCGGAGTGAGCCATCGTCAAGCAGCACGCAGCAACAGAGGTCAAGTGTGGCCACCAGCCGCGCATGCTGCGCACGGACCATGGCGGCGAGTTCACATCGGCCATGTTCTACAAGCACTGTGATGACAAAGGGTGCAACGTCATCTCACGGCCCCCTACTCGCCGCAGCAGAATGGTGTCATCGAGCAGAGGAGCCAGACGGTTCTCAGGATGGCACGCTGCATGCTCAAGGCAAAGCAAGTGCCGGGCACGTACTGGGTGGAGGCCGTGCTCATGGTCATATTCATCCTCAACCGCTCCTTTACGAGGAGCGTCGATGCCCTAAGAGGCGTGGTATGGGAAGAAGCCCGACGTACGCTTCCTCCGCACCTTTGGCTGCATCGGACACGTCAGGATGGTGCGCCCATAGCTGAAGAAGCTCAACGACAGGAGCACCCCAATGGTGTTAATGGGCTATGAGAAGAGCTCCAAGGCGTACAAGATGTACGACCCTATCGCAAAGCATGCACACGTCTCCCACGATATCATCTTCGACGAAGACGCGCGATGGACTTGGGAGGCACTGGGAGAGGCCCCGGCAAGTAGCTCCTTCACCGTGGAGTACCCAATGTACTCTACAACCCCAGGAAGCGAGACCCCGTGAAGTGCAACCCCAGAAAGGGCGACCCCGGGAAGCACAGGAGGTGTGGACCCAGAAACTGCAATCCCGAGAACACCGTGCCCGGGTACAGCGTCACCGAACACCCCGCCGATAAGCGAGGTTGTTCCCGGGACGCAGATCGCAACCTCGGCAACGGCAAGGTTGGGCCTGTTCGATGCCGACTACAACATTGGTGCCCCACACAGGTTCCGACGCTTGAGGGATCCACTCGGCGAGCTTGTGACAATGCCGCAGCACCCCAAAACGAGGACGTTGATGATGACGACATCCTGCATCTTATGGCGGACAAGGAGCCAACCACGTTCGTAGAGGCCAAGTAAGAGAATTGTTGGCCTCTCGCGATGCTGGACGTGCTGGTGTTGATCAATTACAATGCCACTTGGACACTCACCCCACTGCCTGCAGGGCAACGAGCCATTGGGCTCAAGTGGGTGTTCAAGGTGAAGAAGGATGAGCATGACGCCATTGCCAAGCACAAGGTGCGCCTCATCGCAAAAGGCTATGTGCAGCGCGAGGGGGTGGATTTCGAGGAAGTCTTCGCTCTGGTGGCAAGGCTGGAGTCTGTGTGGCTCATCCTTGCCGTGGCTGCTCATCGCGGGTGGGAGGTACACCACATGGACGTCAAGTTGGCATTCCTCAATGCCGACCTTAACAAGGAGGTGTACGTCTCCCAGCCACCAGCATTCATTACCAGGAACAATGAGCAGGGCGTGCACCGGCTACATAAGGCCTTCTACGGTCTCCAGCAAATCCCAAGGGTGTGGAACACCAAGCTCGATGCAAGCCTCGCATCCCTTGGGTTCTCATGCAGTGCTTCTGAGCACGGCATGTACTCGCGTGGCACCGCAAGCACGCTGCTCATCATCGGTATCTACGTAGATGACCTGGTCATCGCCGGGGCAGAGCCTGAAGAGGTTCAACGCTTCAAGGGAGAGATGCATCGTCTCTTCAGCATGAGCAACCTCGGGCTGCTCTGGTACTACCTCAGGCTGGAGGTGAACCAGAAGCGTGGTCACATCACAATCACGCAGGCGGCCTACGCTGCCAAGATGCTCAAGCGAGCGGGCATGGAGGACTGCCATGCTGTGCACGCTCCAATGGAGGCACGGCTGAAGCTCAGCAAAGAAAGCCCCGAGAAGGCGGTGGATGCTATTTTCTACCGCAGCGTCATCGGGAGCCTCAGGTACCTCGTGCACACCCGACCAGACATCTCATTCACTGTCGAGTATCTGAGTAGGTTCGTGGAAGCCCCAGCAAGCGATTACCTTGCTGCCGTCAAGCACCTACTCCGGTACATCGCGGGTACGCTCACTCATGGATGCTTGTATCATCGTGGCGATGGTGAGAACTTGGTTGGCTACTGCGACTCCGACCACGCCGGTGACATGGAATCCCAGAAAAGCACCACGGGCGTGCTGTTTCTTCTTGGGAATAGTCCTGCCAGCTGACAATCAGTGAGGCAGAAGGTTGTCTCCACATCTTCGTGTGAGGCGGAGTACATCGCGGCATCGATAACGGCTTGTCAAGGCATTTGTCTTGCTCGCAATATATCTCGGAATAGCTATGGAAATGCCATAATATGTAGGTATGGTGGCTGTTTTGAGGAAGATATAATAAGGCTTATGTCTGAGAGAGTGTATCATCCCACGGGGTTGGATGCACCGGCGAAGTATGTACCTGTCTCGAGGTGAGAGTGGGCAATACACAGCAAAATATGGATAGGTGGAAGTGCACAAAGACTGAAAACTCACATTAGTCATAAAGTACTCAAGTATTTGTTCCGAAAGCCTAGTAGCCCATCTCGAAGCAAGTATGACTCGCATGCTCCTAGGGGGAAGATTGGTAGGAGTTAACCATCGCGCGGCCTTGACCCGTACGCACGTGAAAGTCAGTTTAAAACATCTCATACTCAGACTTCATCACTAATACCAATTTTATCACTTTCATGTGTATGATCTCGCAAACTTTTACAATAATATTCATGCTTAACTTTAACTATTCACTAACACACTCACATATTACAACCTCAATATCGCAAAACTATTGCAAAGAATCAAACTTATCATGTTCAATGATCTTCAAGTTTTATGCAAGTTTTTATATATACCACCCATACATACTTACGACTAACCATGCAGATAACCAGTTTCTATTTAACTCTCCAAAAAGAAACAAGTGAAGCAAGAGAGTTCTAATACTTTCTACAAAAGACTCGGCCAAGCACTAACAAATATAAATGAAGTAAAAGAGCATTCTACAAATAACGGTATTCCAAATGTAGAGAAGTGAGCATCCAAACTTCAAAAGATATGCATGAAGCACATGAAGCATTCTATAAAGTCATACTCAAAAGATATGCATGAAGTGCAAAGAGCATTCTATAAATCAACTAAGAACTATCCCATACCTGCATGGTGCAAAACAAAAACAAAAATAAAGAGCACATGACGCTCCAAGAATTTACGCATATTATGTAAACAAAATAAAAATTGAGACATACCGATAATTATTGAGGAAGAAAGATGGGATGCCTTCCAGGGCATCCCCAAGCTTAGATGTTTGAGTCTCCTTGGATATTTACTTGGGGTGCCTTGGGCATCCCTAATCTTGAACTCTTGCCTCTCCTTATTCCCCTCATATCGACGTCTCCCCTCGGTTTTTAAACACTTCATCCACACAAAACTCAACAGAACTTTTATTAGAGGGGTTAGTACATATAACATCAAATCCCATCATGTCTTGCTGTCACAATATTGTATAATTATAATCCAACATTACCTACTACATGCTAACACAATTCTAACACTCCCACATCAATGGGGCTCCAAAAAAATTGCAAACATAAGCAGTTAAAGAGACTACAACAGCAATGTATGAAAATAGGACAGTCTGCAAAGATGCAGATGAAACATATAATTCTGTAACTCCAAAAATTTGAAAAAAATAGGCGTAATAAAAAATTTGTATAGCAATACTGTATAAAATTTTTAGAAAATTTGCACATTCCAGTAAAATATGATAATTCAATTACTACAGAAAAAGTTTCTGTTTCTGCACAGCACATATCAATCGAGCAATTTAAACGCCCTAAAGTTAAATCTTGGCACATTATTTTTATAATATAGTGGATTTGTACGTGGGAACACAAAAGAAAATGACTCTTTAAAACTTTTGGGTTGTCTCCCAGGCAGCGCTTTCTTTAAAGCCATTAGACTAGGCATAAAGTGCTCAAGTAATTGATACACCTGGATCCCAAGGAATATCAAAGCCAATTTTAATTAACAATAATTTATAATTTAGTAGTGAGCACAAAGTAGCATAAATCATATAAAAATGAAGTCTAACTCTCTTCCTATGCATTGGCATGTCATAAGAGAACAATTCATGTACACAAAGTAAAGACCAATGCATAGGGTAAGCAGTTTCTTGCAATTCTATTGCATTAGAAAAATAGAGAGGTGGAGACGAGATTACTCTCTCATAATTATTGCAAGTAGGAGAAACAAGCACATGCGTATTATATCCATTAGAATCATCATGTGCAATGGTAAAACGCAACCCATCAATATAATCCTTAATAAGTAAAAACTTCTCCGATACAGTGTAGTTGGGAGAATTCAAAAAGATAATAGGAATATCAAGTGTGGGTGTAATAGCAATAATTTCATTCTTAACATAAGGAACTATAGCAAATTCATCTCCATAAATATAATTCATAGTGGCATCATGGCCATAAGCATAGCAAGCATTAAGTTCATCAAAAAGGGATATTTCAAACGAATCCAAGGGATCACAGCAATCATCATAGCATTCATCATCCGGTAAGCAGGAAGAGAAATTAAACAATGTATGAGTTAAAGAGTTACTCTCATTAGAAGGTGGGCATGGGTAGCTAATCCGCTCTTCCTTCTTTTGTTCTTCGTTCTCCTCCTCTACTTTTTTATCTAATGAGCTCATAGTTTCAGCAAATTCTTCTTTCATAGAGGCCTGCAAAATATTAGTCTCTTCCAAGGCAGCAGACATTCTCTCAACAAATTCATTAATATGAGCATTGTATTCATAGTTTTCATAGCAATATTTAAGTATGGCAAGATTTTCAGATTTGTAAAGAGCATCATCACACTTTTCATACTTTTCAAGTAAAGAAGCAATTTTATTAGCACCCATAAAAGCAACAGATTCTTCTATTTGCTCCACATCATAGTAATCATATACACCATTAGCATAAGAAGCCAATGTTTCATTATCATTAAATTCATATTGAAAGGGAAGGTGTGGAGCCTCCATCCTAGAGCAACAAGTATAATCATACATAGAGCACATATTCCAAGCATACCAATGTACCATTTTTATTTGATCTCATAAGTGTTTTTCTTTTTGAGTCAAGCGATAATCCCTAAAGTATTCACATTGATGCAAAGTGTATCCCATTACCATGTTGAACGGGGATTTATCAGGGTTATGCAAGAAATATTCAATGTTCCACACATAACCAGCATCGAGGGTTTTAGGAGCTTCCCCATCTCCATGAGTAGCAAGTACAACTAATTTTTTTGGTATTTCATGTTCCATACCCATAACTAAAGATAGGGAACAACTTAGGACAGGAAATAAAATCTACTTAGAGATAAAGCAAACAAGCACACAATAGAATATTCACCCACGCTATTGCTCCCCGGCAACGGCGCCAGAAAAGGTCTTGTAACCCACAAGTGTAGGGGATCAGTTGTAGCCCTTTCGATAAATAAGAGTGTCGAACCCAACGAGGAGCTAAAGGTAGAATTAATATTCTCTCAAGTTCTATCGACCACTGATACAACTCTACGCACACTAATGTTTGCTTTATCTAGAAATAAGAAATAAAACTACTTTGCGTGGATAAAAAGATGGCTTTGCAAAATAACAAAGAGTTAGGTGTTCTTTTAATAAAAGAACAATAAAGTAAAGGTTTTTAAAGAACAATAAGAAAAGAATTGTCCCTAGGAAATTGAATATGACATGATAGTGATACTCATCATACTTATGACGGAGAGGCCTAGGCTAACATACTCTCCGTACTTGGATCATATGTTCTTATGATTGGAACTCTAGCAAGCATCCGTAACTACTAAAGATTCATTAAGGTAAAACCCAACCATAGCATTAAGTTAAAAGTCCCCTTTAATCCCATATGCAATAACTCACGAACTCCGGTTTAGGCTTCTATCACTCCTGCAACCCACTATAAGCGAATCATTAACATATTGCAACACCCTACAGCAGGGATCCCACACGTTTGCACGAGATGGCGGGCACAACTCATATCAATCATACCATACCACAATTAACCCATAGGACAAAAGGAAACTACTCAAACATAATAGAGGTGCAACACATCATTGGATAATAATATATAGCATAGAGCACCAGGTTCAAGTAGAGATTACAGCAAGGTGAGAGAGAATACACCGCTGCATGGAGAGGGAGAGAGTTGTTGATGAAGGCGGTGAAGTTGTTGGAGTAGATCGCCGTCACGATGATTCCCCCAGCGGCACTTCGGCGCCACCGGGAGAGATGGGGAGAGAGCCCCCTCCTTCTTCTTCTTGCTTGACCTTTCCCCTAGATGGGAGAAGGGTTCCCCCTCTGGTCCTTGGCCTCCATGGTGTAACACCCCCGGTGGTTAACTACAGTCATCACCCTTTTGATTATGCCATGTCATCGTGTTTAACAGTGCATGATCATCATTAGCATTATATTGCATTTCAACTCCTAAGTCAAAATTCAAATTTAAATGAAAGTGAAATATAATAGTGGTGCAACATAGAAACTAGAATGTTCGACAAATAACAAATATTACAAAGACTATTCTAAAATTGAAACCAACAATAAATAAAATAATTAGGTGGCTCTAACATTGTCAAAACAGCAAAGTTTAATGCATTTTATTTGTTATAAAAATTGTGTGAACTCAAGTTGTCTCCAAACCAATTTTTGGCAGTGGTAGGTAGTGCCTAGTAATTGTTGGAACAAATGCCATATTTTACAAAAATCATTTGGTGGCCTAACTAATTATAAAACAGAATGTATGAATAAATAAGAGAAAACAGAAAAGAAAATAAGAAATGAAACAAAAATAAATAAAAGGAAAAAGAACCCCTCGCTTCCCCCCCACTGGGCCTCGACCCAGCCGGCCCAGTCGGCCACCCCACCAGGCCGGCCCAACCCCCCTCTACTAACCCACACCCCGCACCCCAGAAACCCTAGCCCGCAACTAGCTCCCCCCCACTCCCCACTCGATCCCCTCCCTCCCCTGATCTGGATCAGGGGGAGCGACGCCGCCTCTCGCCGCCTCGGCCACCCCATCGCCGTCGCTGGTCGCCGTCGCCGGTCGCGTCCTCGTCCCCTCCTCGACGGCCGACCCCGAGCCTCGCTGGCCCCGTTCCTCTACACCGCCCGTGAGGCCCCCCTGCCCTCGTTTCCCCCCTCTTCGCTCCGGCCACTGCGCGCCCACGGCACGGCCGCGTCCACGTCGCCCTGATGCCCCCCGCTGCCCGCGCATTCGCCACGACCTCGCCACGGCCACACGTGCCCAGCGCCGCCCTCGCGCTCCCGCAGCCGCGCTAGTCCCACTGCTGCCGCCCGCCTCCGCCGCTCGCCTGTGCTCGCGCTTCGCCCGCGCCGCACACGCCCCGATCCCGGCCTCTCTCTGCTTGCCTTGCACCCGCGCGGCCCCCTGCTCCTCCTTCCCCCCCACGCGCGGCCTGCTACTTCTGCATCTGCTACTGCTCACCGTGCGCGTCGCCACCGCCACTTGCTCCGCTCGCTCGCCGCCACTGCTCCGCCTTCCCGCGCGGCCTCGCCGCCCGCTGCCCGATGCCGTGGTGCCCGCGGCCGGCCGGCCGAGTGCCGTGGCCGCCGGTCCACCCCTCGAATGCGCGTGCTGGCCCCTGGCCGCCGGCGCTCGCGCCCGCAGGTCCAGGCGCCCGTGCACCCACACCCGGTAGCCCACCCGTTTACCCCTGGCCCTATGACTAGTGGGCCCTAGCCCCTTTTCTTAAAAAAAAAGAAGAGAATTAAAAATAAATTAATTAGTTAATTAACTAAATAATTAATTAACCTAATTAATTATGTTTAAATAACTAATTAAGTTTAATTAACTTAATGATTTAATTAACCTAATTAACTACTGTTAATTAACCCTAAAAGACTGTTGATGTCATGCTGACATCATGATGACGTCAGCATACACTGTTTCGGATAATGTTGTTTTAATTAATTAAATAAATTCCAGAAATTAATAAAAACTTTAGAAAATCATATAAAATAATCCGTAACTCAGATCGAAAAACTTTGTACATGAAAGTTGCTCAGAACGACGAGGCGAATTCGAATACGTGGTCCGTTCGTCCGTCACACATCCCTAACTATCCGAACATGCAACCGTCCCTCTCCGGTCATCTGTCTGACAAATGTCCGGAACCGGGAAGACATTCCCGGATGGATTCCTCCTTTCTCAGTAACGTGCAACCACACGTTAGAACACACCCGGCACTGCATATTGTCATGTCGTACTTCATGTTGCTTATGTTTGCTCTATATTTATACTGTTTCCTCCCCCTCTTCTCTCTCGTTAGACCCCGACGCAGTTCCCGGTACCGACGCAGCTCCGGATCCCGAAGACACCATTGACGACCTTGCCCATGCCGCCGAGCAACCAGGCAAGCCCCCCCCCCTTTGAGCATACCGATATCGCCCATTCTAATTCTCATGCTTGCATTAGAATTGCTGCTGCTGCTGCTTTACCTATTCTGACGCATAGCCTGTTTATCGTAACCTGCTGTTGATAATTACCTGCATATCCTAAACTGCTTAGTATAGGCTGGGTAGAGACCTATCAGTGACCCCACTTATCCCGACTGCCGCGCAGGATCGTCAGAAGACCCGATCAACGGGATTGAAGACCAGGCCCCGATACCGCACATCACCCCCTTAGTTGTAACGACACTGCAGCGTTACTATCGAGTGCCGAGGGTGAAACCTCTTGCAGCACTTCTGATGTTAACTCTGTAGAGTAGCTATTCGGTCGTGGTCATCGACGGTGATTCCTCCTTCACCGCTTCCGATAACGACGCCGTCGTACAACACCTCAAGTGTGAACTCCGCGAGGGTGATTCCTCCGAGTTCACCTTGACGGATATATCGAGTAGGAATCCAACGAGGGTGATACCTCGGATTCCCCTGATGTTATGGACACACGGATACTTGGACTGTACTCTTGTTACTTGGAAAGGCGGGTCAACCCTGAGGGGTACCCGCGTGTGATGTGAAGACGGGTTGCCTGTATGGTGCCCGAGTGATGAATACGAGGCGTGGCCGGGCATTCTTAACCCTTGCAGCAAGTCCTCGAGACGGGGCGACGGGGTCACATCTTTCGTGAGTCTCTGCTCGTTACCGCAAGCCCCTAGTCCTAACGATTTGGATATTTGATCCGAGCAGGCCTCTGGTCTGATAGCACTAACCATCACGTGGGCATAGTATGGGCGTTCTGCGTCGTAGCATCAGCCGACAGTTCTGTCAGACGTCCAGTTCAGCATTGTGGCACGGTCGGATCGTACCGACCCTCCGAGGCGGTGCTGGTATCCACCCTGCACACAACGACCCGGAGTGCACAGGGCGATGTCCCAAGACCCCTGAGTGCTTAGGATGTAGACCGGCGGGGACCTCTCTGCTGAGCTCTAGGTAGGGCTGCGGTGTATCATTTGGCCGTGGCCGGGCATGACCCAGGAAAGTGTGTCCGGCCGGAGTTAATCGAGTGTGTTGGGTAAGTTGGTGCACCGCTGCAGGGAAGAACACTTCTATCGATAGCCGGTCCTACGGTAAAGGACACTCGGAGTTGTATTCTGATTGATACAATTAGAACTGGATACCTGGATACTATGGCTCTGGGATTGCTTCTCGCAGGGAGTCGAGAAGGGATCTCAGGACGAGGTTGATGACTGTATGGCTCTGGGATTGCTTTCTCGCAGGGAGTCGAGAAAGGATCTCTGGGTGAGGATGAGACTTAATGATACTGATACTTTATATTGATCTGTTCTGCTCTCTTCTATTGCTGCAAGACCGATGAAGATGCTAGTCTTCGATAGGACTAGGCCTTCTCTCTATTCTGGCATTTCTGCAGCCCAGTCCACATATACAGCCTCCCTTTGAAAATGTTGCATATGTAGTGTAGATCCTTGCTTGCTGAGTACTTCTGAGTACTCATGGTTGCTTTATTTTCCTTTTCTCCCCTTATCAGTTTGTCGCGACCAGAGGACGGAGCCCCTTGAGACAGATGCCCCGTCGATCGACTACTACTACTACCCAGAGGATGGATTCTACTACGAGTTGACTGACGACCAGGAGTAGGATCGGAGGGTCCCAGGCAGGAGGCCTACGCCTTTCGATCGTAGTGTTTTATTTTGCCCCGCCTTTCTAAAGGCCTTTCTGTTTCTGTTTCATATCTGTACTCAGATATCTGATGCTTCCGCTGACGCTTGTACGCAAGCTTATGTATTCGAGCCCTCGAGGCCCCTGGCTTGTAATATAAAGCTTGTATGACTTTATTTATGTTTTAGAGTTGTGCTGTGATATCTTCCCGTGAGTCCTTAGGCTTGATCGTGTGCATTTGCGTGTATAATTAGTGCACGATTGAGCCGGGGGCGTCACAAGTTTTTGCATATGTAGTGTAGATCCTTGCTTGCTGGGTACTTCTGAGTACTCACGGTTGCTTTGTTTTCCTTTTCTCCCCTTATCAGTTTGTCGCGACCAGAGGACGGAGCCCCTTGAGACAGATGCCCCGTCGATCGACTACTACTACTACCCAGAGGATGGATTCTACTACGAGTTGACTGACGACCAGGAGTAGGATCGGAGGGTCCCAGGCAGGAGGACTACGCCTTTCGATCGTAGTGTTTTATTTTGCCCCGCCTTTCTGAAGGCCTTTCTGTTTCTGTTTCATATCTGTACTTAGATATCTGATGCTTCCGCTGACACTTGTACGCAAGCTTATGTATTCGAGCCCTCGAGGCCCCTGGCTTGTAATATAAAGCTTGTATGACTTTATTTATGTTTTAGAGTTGTGTTGTGATATCTTCTCGTGAGTCCTTAGGCTTGATCGTGTGCATTTGCGTGTATGATTAGTGCACGATTGAGCCGGGGGGCGTCACAAGTTGGTATCATAGCCGACTGCCTCTAGGAACCCCCCTTTCCAACTCCTTGGCCGAAGTTGAGTCTAGTGGTCCAAAAACTGTTTTACTAACTTGGTTGTGTGGCTTACGGGCCCACGCGCCAATTGGGTGTTATTAGTATCTTTTATTCCTCGTCTATACTCTGGAACTCTGATCTCTCTTCTATTCGGGTTAATTTTTTTACTAAAGCCAACACTTAGGATCTCGTAATTCTCGTCCACCCGGAGAGCTGGATATCTGTGCTTAATTCCTTACCATTTATCTGATTAGTCTGATAATCATTTTTCTTTCCATTGGGTTGTTTACCCTTTCCTTTCCAAGTTATCATATACCTCGCTTACCGTCATTTGACACTTTTGGAATCTCCCGGAAAAATGTGTCGTGTTCAGCGTTAACATTTTGAGTTCTTCCGAGATGTTAATTGAATTCATGAACGGCAATACCATCCTTGCCCCTCGCTGATCTGTGTTATCATCGTCAATCTCTTTGACTACCTGCCCACGTATTGCCGTTAACCCAGAACGAGTTCAGGCTATTCTGGACTGGACTCCTCCGAAGAATGTCAAGCAAGTCAGAAGTTTTCTCGGCCTTGCAAGCTATTGCCGTCGATTTGTCGAGAACTTTTCCAAGATTGCTAAGCCTTTGACTGATCTGCTTCACAAGGGCGTTAAGTTTGAATGGACAGAAAAATGTCAGGAAAGTTTCCAGACACTCAAAGACAAGCTGACATCTGCCCCAGTACTATCTCCTTCAGATACCCGCAAAGACTTTGTGATTTATTGTGACGCATCCCGTGAAGGATTAGGCTGTGTCCTAATGCAAGAGCGTAAAGTGATTGCTTATGGCTCTCGTCAGTTGCACCCACATGAAGAGAATTATCCGGTACATGATCTAGAACTAGCTGCTGTGATCTATGCATTGCAGTTGTGGCAAGAAAATGTAGTCTCTGGAAATTCTAAATTATGTCTGAACATACGGGGCAAGTAAACCAAACCTCGGAGGGTAGGACATGGCACGACCATGGGGCAACATGGTGAAAAGATGTTGGTTATCTAAAGTCTAAACCGGTATGAATCAAACTAAGTTAGCTCTCCTTGCAAGATAAGGCATATTCTATTTTGTACCCGTCGCTAGCGTTTAAAATTTCGGTAGCAAAATTGTTCCAGACCTCAATGAAATATCCGAGAATGTTTTAAAATTTATTATAGAACTCGTCTAAATTTAATTGAATTTGGATGAATACGAACCAAGTTTAAATTTGGCTTTAATCTAGGCCAAAACGTTGAGATCAAAACTATTTAAGTGCCCGTCAAAATTATTAAAAATTTGGAAATTATGTTGAAATTTTGAACCTTGCCTGTCATGTTCATGGAGTAATGGTACACTTCGTTATGGAAGTGCGAACGAATGTGTATCCTCCACAAGGTTATAGATGAAAACACAAAATTCACATCAACATAAAAATGTGCACCATATTTCGACACTAGTAGAAAACCAACCTTTATTCCCGGTTCCAGAGGGCCTTCTGTCCCGGTTCTGCAACCGGGACAAAATGATCGGGACTAATGCCCATTATTTTAGTCCCGGTTGGCTTATGAACTGGGACTAAAGGAGCTCCACGTGGGCGCTGTCTGGAACGGAGCTGGAGGACCTTTAGTCCTGGTTGGTAACACTAACCAGGAATAAAGAAATTTTTCTGAAAAAAAAAATTTAATTTTTTTTTCTATTTTCAAATTTCTGAATTATTTGGCAATTTAATCTCTAATCACCCCTCATCACTACTCCAGTCTAAGCACACTTAATCTCTAATCATTGCTCAAGTGTGGAGCACTCATTCCAAATCATCTAACTTCCCGGCCGGTCACCCATCCTCTCACTACTCCAGCCTAAGCACCCTTAACTTCCTGCGACGACCCCGGCTTAATCGTGCACTAATCATACATGCAAATGCACACGATCAAGCCTAAGGACTCACTTGAAGATATCACAACACAACTCTAAAACATAAATAAAGTCATACAAGCTTTATATTACAAGCCAGGACCTCGTGGGCTCGAATACATAGCTCGATGGCATACAAGTGTCAGCGGAAGCATCATATATCTGGGTACAGATATAACAGAGTACAGATAGGCCTTTAGAAAGGCGGGGCAAAATAAAATACTACGATCGAAAGGCATAGGCCTCCTGCCTAGGACCCTCCGAACCTACTCCTGGTCGTCGGTCGGCTCCTCGTAGTAGTACTCGCCGAGAGGGTAGTAGTAGTAACCGTCGGCGGGGGCAGCAGGCTCCGGGGCTCCGTCGTCTGGTTGCGATGAAAGGGGAGAAAAAGAAAGCAAAGCACACGTGAGTACTCATCCGAAGTACTCAACAAGCAAGGATCTACACTACTTATGGAACATTTTCAAAGGAGGGCTGTATATGTCGACTGGGCTGCAGAAATGCCAGAATAGAGAGGAAGGCCTAGTCCTATCGAAGACTAGCGTCTTCAAGCATCTTCATCAGTCTTGCAGCATTAGAAGAGTGCAAATTAACATAATGTAAAGTATAGTAATGTTATCAACCTCGCCCGGAGATTCTTCCTCGACTCCTTGCGAGAAAGCAATCCCAGAGCCATACTATCCATTTCATCTCAAGTCACCAGTTCTAGTTGTACCGATCGGGATACAACTCCGAGTGTCCATTACTGTAGGACAGGCTATCAATAGATTGTTTCTTCCCTGCAGGGGTGCACCAACTTACCCACCACGCTCGATTAACTCCGGCCAGACACACTTTTCTCGGTCATGCCCGGCCTCGGCCAAACGATACGCCACAACCCGACCGAAAACTTAACAGAGAGGTCAGCACGCCGGACTAACCTATGTCCCCAGGGTTCTTGGGCCATCGCCCTGGGAACTCCTGCACGTTGCGTCAGGCGGCCGAAAGTAGACCTAGCCCCCTTAATACAAGCGCGGGCTTAACCAGTCCAATTCGGCGCGCGCTGCTCAGTCGCTGATGTCTAGAAAGCTTCGGCTGAAGTATACGACGCAGAACGCCCATACTATGCCCACGTGATGGTTAGTGCTATCAGGCCAGAGGCCCCTTGGATCAAATATCCAAACCGTTAGTGTGTTGGTAGTGCGGTAACGAACAGAGACTCACGAAAGATGTGACCCCGTCGCCCCGTCTCGAGGATTTGCGACAAGGGCTAAGAATGCTCGGCCACGCCTCGTGTTCAACTCTCGGGCACCATCCAGGTCCACCCGACTCCACATCTCTCGCAATTAAGCTCGCGCGGGTACCCCTTAGGGCTGACCCGTCTTTATCCAGAATAAGCAGTATCAATAGTAATGTAAAGGCATCCGTGTGGCTGCCATATCAGGAAGGAATCTGAGGCATCACCCTCGTTGGATTCCCACCTGACATAAACATCAAGGTGAACGAAGGAGGAATCACCCTCGAGGTCCACTCTTGAGGAGTTGCGCGACGATGTTGTTATCGGGGGTGGTGTAGGAGGAATCACCCTCGCTGACCACGACCGAATAACTAACCTACAAGATTATCATCAGAAGTGCTGACCAGGTATCACCCTCGCCACTCGATAGTAACCCAGTAGTGTCGCGCAACTAAGGGGAAAGTGATGTGCGTTGCTGGGGCCTGGTATTCAATCCCGCTTATCGGGTCTTCTAACAATCCAGCGGGGCAGTCGGGATAAGTGGGGTCTCTACCCAACCTATACTAAACAGTTTAGGATAAGCAGGTAGGTAATAATAGCAGGTTACAATAAACAGGCTATGCACCAGAAATAGGATAACAACAGCAGCAGTAACTTCTAATGCAAGCATAAGAGAGAAGAGAGTGGGCGATATCGGAATGCTCAAAAGGGGGTCCTTGCCTGGAAGCTCGGCGGCAAGTGTCTGATCGTCAGGAGCGTAGTCAACCTCCGGAGCTGCGTCGGTCTGGGGAGCTACATCGACGTCGGGGTCTACCGAGAGAGAAGAGGGGGAAGAAACATATAAATACACAGCAATATTGCAACACGGAGCATGCTATGCCTATGATGCAGTGCAGGGTTGCCTAAAGATTTGTCTAAGTCATTATAGTTATTTTAGGATTACGCGGAATTTATTATCCGGTGATTTTGCACTATTCATATACCGGAATCGGGCTAAAAGTTACGGGTTCTCCTACGTAGGCAGTTCCGACATGGAAACAGACGACACGATCAGATTCGTCTCGTCGTTCTGATCAACTTTCATGTATAAAGTTTTTCGATCTGAGCTACGGTTTATTTTCTATGATTTTCTAAAGATTTTAACATTTTCAGAAATTATTTAAATTAACAGAAAAGGATTATTGCGTCAGCAGTGATGTCAGCGTGAGGTCAGCAGTCAACAGAGCTGCTGACTGGTCAAACTGGCAGGTGGGTCCCACCTGTCAGCCTCTGTGGTTAATTAACATAATTTATTTTATCTAATCCGAGTTAATTAGTCAGTGGGCCCAACTTGTCAGTGCGTTAGTTAATTAACAGATTTAACCTAATTAACTATTAAAGATAATTAACTACGCGGGCCCACTTGTTAGTGATAGTGCTTGCTACGTCAGCTGCGTTGACCGTGGTCAACGCGGTCAACCGCGACCTGGGACCCACTGGCACCGACTGCGAGCGGGCCCCACACGTGACACGTCGGTCGCCGGCGCCAGAATCTACTCCGGCGAGCGCCGGACGCGGCTACGATCTCCGGCGAGCTCGGGAATCGTCTATGGTGCTCCGTTTTCCTTGAGTCTTGCGGCATTCGAACGTGCAGTCCAACCCGCGTCGATCTAGGACCATCCCAGGTGAGGGGGTGGCCGGAGTGGAGCTCGCCGTCGATGTTGGCGGCGGTGGCTCTCGGGTGTAATCGGGCGTGCGGCTACGGCGAGCTAACGTGCGTGTTTTCGATCGCATTAGGACATGCATGAAGCACCGCATCCAATGGCGCGGGCGCGAGGCCACGGGAGTGACCAAGGCGGCCGGACGGCGAGGTCTCGCGGTGACCGGAGTTCGGCGGGATGACGGGCTCGCTACGGGAGAGCTTACGGCGCAGGGAGAAGAAAAGGTGGGAAGGAGGAGCTCACCGCGCGGCTACGAAAAGCCCGTCGGAGCTTAGGAGCGCATAGGAGCTCGGGGTTGCCGGAGTTCATCGGTGACAGTGGAGTCGGCGTCGATCTCGATTCCTTCTGAGCAATCCCTCCCGGGCTCAAAGGCGGGTTGTGGTCGGTGTAGATGAACGAGGCGGAGACGTCGGGCTTGGCGGGGACGCGAATGGTCGCCGGTGGCCGTGGATCGACGCCGGGCACGGCGGCGTTCGGGATGGAGGGGGAAGAAGAGGGGGAGCGAGCGCCCAAGGGAGAGAGAGCGATGTGGAGTGAGAGAGTGAGCCAGGGGGAGTGGGTCGAGGCGACCAGGGGGAAGGGCTCGGGACGCCCTTATCCCCTCGCCCAGCTGCCCCATCGCGGTGGCGAGCAGCGGCTGGAACGAGCGCGCGCGTCCACAGAGACGACAACATGGAGGGAGGAGCGGGTGAGTGAGTGGGCTGGGCCGGCTCGGCCCAGTAGCCAGGTAAGTTTTCCCTTTTCCCAGTTTGTCTGTTTTTCTTTTATTTATTAACATAAGCTGTCTAGAAATAATTACGGCAGCCAAAACACTTTTGATAAATGTGGGGCTAGGCCACATAAATGCTTTGTGAATTTTGGCACTACCACAAAATGTTTCAAGGAAATTGGAGGTGGCTAGGTATTTTTAGAAATTGAATAAGGCAAGATATATGCTGTTGGACCACTAGAATAAAATCCAGGGGCATTTTTGGAATTTTGGTAAGGAGAGCTCTAGAAGCTTCACGGTCTCTCCACAAGCCACCCCGGCGCGCCCTAGGAAGGCACCCCCTGGCTTGTGAGGCCCACGAGCCTCATCTTGTGTTGATTCTTATGCCATAAATTCAGATATATTCAATGAAAAATTCACGTAAATTTTCAGGTTGTTCCGACTCCATGAATTTTTTACCTAAAACCCCAAAACAATAGAAAATAGGAACTGACCTTTGGCACTGGGTAATATGTTAGTCCAAATAGAAATAATATAAATTATTACCAAAAATATGTAAAACTGGTATGATAATAACATGAAATAATAAAAAATTGTAGATACGTCAGAGACATATCAGGCATCATCAGTGAAAACGCATGTCCACGGGTATGGGGAAAAGTTGCACATCGACTGTCAGGTAGTTGCACATCGACTGCTAGGCAGTTACACTTAACGGGGAGTCAATTGCACACAAAAAAGTTTATCGAAACATACCCATACAGGATCTAGTTTCGAAGAGCACATCGCAATGATTCCAACGGTGAAAGCGGATCTTAATTTGGATGTTCGGTTCAAAAGTTATGACTTAAAAAAAATGAAACCTGAATTAAATGTGTTTACACCTATTGGCATCATGAAAAACTGCACGTCCACGAGTAGCTGGAAAGTTGCACATCGACTATGAGGTAGTTGCACATCGACTACAAGCCAGTTACACCTAACGGGGAGTAAATTGCACACAAAAATTTGATCAAAACATACTCATGCCGGATCTAGTTTCAAAGAGCACGTCGCGAGGATTCCAATGGTGAAACAGATATTAATTCCAATGTTCGGTTCAAAAGTTATGGCTTTTTAAAAATTCTAAAATCCGAATTGAATGCATTTACACTCGTTCACATGGTACCTTCTATCTTTTTTCATGCTGACATGGTACTTTTCCTAATATATGGATTAGGGGGAAAAACTATTTCCAAATATGGCCGGCCACTCCGGCGTCTAATGAGCCAATGGTCACTCGCTAGACACGATCCGACAATGTTTGGTTGGTACTAGTCCATCGGAAGATAGATACTTACGCAGGTTTCATGGGAAGTGCCTGGACGCTGTGAGATGGTCCAAATCCAAGCACCACGCGCCTCGTCTCAGAAACCGGTGAGCAGATCTCCCTTGCGAGGGGCAACACCGCACAGGCAAGACCGAGCCCCGCTGGCCGGTGGCTCTATGGGAGACCAGGTCATGTGAGTGAGCGTCACGCTGCGGGCTATCCGGACCTGCACTCCAGCCTGGGGCTGAGGGCTTAACCTGCTTGTCACGAGTGACCGGCTCTTGCCCCTCACTGGCGGCCAAAGGCCGGTGACCGGGGACGACATGCAGGAGAGGGGCATGGAACGCAAGCACGCAGTGAGCACTTAATCGGTTTCCACTTCTTTTTAAGATGTACACCCATAGGCATACATTACTTGTATTCATAATATTAACGATACAGAGATGAAACACATACAAGCAACAGAAAACAACGAGGATACAAACGGTTGTACTGCTGCATGCCACCCTCGCTGCAACTACCAAGCACCCATGACCTTCGCCGTCACTGGAGAAGGAGAGCACCAGAAGCTGGTCCACATCTTGGCGCTGAAGAAACCCCCAGCCAGGAGGCATTAACGAGCCGCGATAGCCACCAACTGCGGAAGAATGGATTCAATAGGTGGCCGGATCCTCCACCGTCTTCTGGATATCCACATCAGTCTTCATTGCCGCACTCCAAGAGCAGCCCATCCCCACCATCACGCCAAGACGCAACACCAGATCGAAGCCGCTCCAACAGCATGGACTCCACAAACCTCTCGTTGGCGCTAGCGACACCTCCGACGAGCAGGAGCACATGCTGGAAAACCATTATTCCTATGAGCACCATCGGCATCAGCCCTACCATGACACTGATGGAGGAAACTCAAAAACCTAGAAACCCTAGGACTACAACACACGCCCGAACGAGAAACCGGGGCTCCCCTCACCCTCGCGATGCCAAGACAATGATCGAAGAGGAAGGGGAGTGGCAGAATCACGAGCGGGCGCCTTGGATCTGGAAGAACCGCCGCCTCCTTTGTGTTCGCGAGAGGAAACGGTTAAAACCCTGTTTGTTTGGGCTTTTGCTGTTGCTTTTGCAGCTTTTTCACTTTGCCCAAAAATCCATAAAAGCTCCTAAATAGGTGCTTTTGGAGCTTTTATGGCTTCTGGAGGTCAATATTGTTACATTGATTCATCGAAAGCCGAAAAAGATCCAAAAGCACCTATTTAGGAGCTTTTATGGCTTTCTGGCCAAAGTGAAAAAGCTGCAAAAGCAGAAGTAAAAGCCTAAACAAACAGGGCCTAAACTGGTTAATCGGTTTCCACTTGATTTTTTTTTTGCAAAACGTCGCGTGTTTCCATCAACATATAGTCCAAACATTGCAAAAATATTTATACAAATAATGCTCAGCCAACTTTGCCTGTTTACAGAGATGTCTAGGGAGCACTTAAAAAAAGGAAGATATAGCCCTGACCTCTGCATTATAGCGATACACACAGCCATCATCTAGAGAGCAATTGCGACAATTACTCCTCATTATTTGTCTATTATCCATGTGAATGCAAACTACATGACATCATATAACTATCTTATGCCACATTAGTTTACCAATCTTCATTTTGAGCCTACCCTTCATTTTAATCCTAGATTCGCCACTGGTGAGAACCAGACCTTTTTAGCGCATCACAAAATCACTTGTATTTTTCCATTTAGGGCATCTTTGATTTGCAGAATTACGAAAACACAGTATTAGAAAAAACGCAAAATTGCAGTGGCATGTCCACTCAAATCCTAAAGAGTTTATTTGCACCAAATTTGTTTGATTGCACCACAGGGAAAACTAAGGATCCATTGCAAGAGGTTTGAGTGGATGAAAAATTTCCTATGAAATATAGTGCAATGAATTTTTCTTAGAAAAAAATCATATAGGATTCAATCATACGAATCAAACAACCAATATAGGAAAAATTCCTAAGGATTTTAATCCTCTAAAATTCCTATAAATTCCTTTGAACCAAAGAGACCTTTAGTCACAAAAATATCACTTTCTATCATTGTCTTGTTGGGATGAACACGACAGACGGGACACAACCATCGGTGGAACAGACCATCTTAGCCTCATCATGTGATCCTTGTCTGAAAGTTTTTTCAAGAAAATGTAGTCTCTGGAAATTCTAAATTATGTCTGAACATACGGGGCAAGTAAACCAAACCTCGGAGGGTAGGACATGGCACGACCATGGGGCAACATGGTGAAAAGATGTTGGTTATCTAAAGTCTAAACCGGTATGAATCAAACTAAGTTAGCTCTCCTTGCAAGATAAGGCATATTCTATTTTGTACCCGTCGCTAGCGTTTAAAATTTCGGTAGCAAAATTGTTCCAGACCTCAATGAAATATCCGAGAATGTTTTAAAATTTATTATAGAACTCGTCTAAATTTAATTGAATTTGGATGAATACGAACCAAGTTTAAATTTGGCTTTAATCCAGGCCAACACGTTGAGATCAAAACTATTTAAGTGCCCATCAAAATTATTAAAAATTTGGAAATTCTGTTGAAATTTTGAACCTTGCCTGTCATGTTCATGGAGTAATGGTACACTTCGTTATGGAAGTGCGAACGAATGTGTATCCTCCACAAGGGTATAGATGAAAACACAAAATTCACATCAACATAAAAATGTGCACCATATTTCGACACTAGTAGAAAACCGACCTTTATTCCCGGTTCCAGAGGGCCTTCTGTCCCGGTTCTGCAACCGGGACAAAATGATCGGGACTAATGCCCATTACTTTTAGTCCCGGTTGGCTTATGAACTGGGACTAAAGGAGCTCCACGTGGGCGCTGTCTGGAACGGAGCTGGAGGACCTTTAGTCCTGGTTGGTAACACTAACCAGGAATAAAGAAATTTTTCTGAAAAAAAAAATTTGATTTTTTTTTCTATTTTCAAATTTCTGAATTATTTGGCAATTTAATCTCTAATCACCCCTCATCACTACTCCAGTCTAAGCACGCTTAATCTCTAATCATTGCTCAAGTGTGGAGCACTCATTCCAAATCATCTAACTTCCCGGCCGGTCACCCATCCTCTCACTACTCCAGCCTAAGCACGCTTAACTTCCTGCGACGACCCCGGCTTAATCGTGCACTAATCATACATGCAAATGCACACGATCAAGCCTAAGGACTCACTTGAAGATATCACAACACAACTCTAAAACATAAATAAAGTCATACAAGCTTTATATTACAAGCCAGGACCTCGTGGGCTCGAATACATAGCTCGATGGCATACAAGTGTCAGCGGAAGCATCAGATATCTGGGAACAGATATAACAGAGTACAGATAGGCCTTTAGAAAGGCGGGGCAAAATAAAATACTACGATCGAAAGGAGTAGGCCTCCTGCCTAGGACCCTCCGAACCTACTCCTGGTCGTCGGTCGGCTCCTCGTAGTAGTACTCGCCGAGAGGGTAGTAGTAGTAACCGTCGGCGGGGGCAGCAGGCTCCGGGGCTCCGTCGTCTGGTTGCGATGAAAGGGGAGAAAAAGAAAGCAAAGCAAACGTGAGTACTCATCCGAAGTACTCAACAAGCAAGGATCTACACTACTTATGGAACATTTTCAAAGGAGGGCTGTATATGTCGACTGGGCTGCAGAAATGCCAGAATAGAGAGGAAGGCCTAGTCCTATCGAAGACTAGCATCTTCAAGCATCTTCATCAGTCTTGCAACATTAGAAGAGTGCAAATTAACATAATATAAAGTATAGTAATGTTATCAACCTCGCCCAGAGATTCTTCCTCGACTCCTTGCGAGAAAGCAATCCCAGAGCCATACTATCCATTTCATCTCAAGTCACCAGTTCTAGTTGTACCGATCGGGATACAACTCCGAGTGTCCGTTACCGTAGGACAGGCTATCAATAGATTGTTTCTTCCCTACAGGGGTGCACCAACTTACCCACCACGCTCGATTAACTCCGGCCAGACACACTTTTCTCGGTCATGCCCGGCCTCGGCCAAACGATACGCCGCAACACGACCGAAAACTTAACAGAGAGGTCAGCACGCCGGACTAACCTATGTCCCCAGGGTTCTTGGGCCATCGCCTCGGGAACTCCTGCACGTTGCGTCAGGCGGCCGAAAGTAGACCTAGCCCCCTTAATACAAGCGCGGGCTTAACCAGTCCAATTCGGCGCGCGCTGCTCAGTCGCTGATGTCTAGAAAGCTTCGGCTGAAGTATACGACGCAGAACGCCCATACTATGCCCACGTGATGGTTAGTGCTATCAGGCCAGAGGCCCCTTGGATCAAATATCCAAACCGTTAGTGTGTTGGTAGTGCGGTAACGAACAGAGACTCACGAAAGATGTGACCCCGTCGTCCCGTCTCGAGGATTTGCGACAAGGGCTAAGAATGCCCGGCCACGCCTCATGTTCAACTCTCGGGCACCATCCAGGTCCACCCGACTCCACATCTCTCGCAATTAAGCTCGCGCGGGTACCCCTAAGGGCTGACCCGTCTTTATCCAAAATAAGCAGTATCAATAGTAATGTAAAGGCATCCGTGAGGCTGCCATATCAGGAAGGAATCTGAGGCATCACCCTCGTTGGATTCCCACCTGACGTAAACATCAAGGTGAACGAAGGAGGAATCACCCTCGAGGTCCACTCTTGAGGAGTTGCGCGACGATGTTGTTATCGGGGGTGGTGTAGGAGGAATCACCCTCGCTGACCACGACCGAATAACTAACCTACAAGATTATCATCAGAAGTGCTGACCAGGTATCACCCTCGCCACTCGATAGTAACCCAGTAGTGTCGCGCAACTAAGGGGAAAGTGATGTGCGTTGCCGGGGCCTGGTATTCAATCCCGCTTATCGGGTCTTCTAACAATCCAGCGGGGCAGTCGGGATAAGTGGGGTCTCTGCTGGGTCTCTACCCAACCTATACTAAACAGTTTAGGATAAGCAGGTAGGTAATAATAGCAGGTTACAATAAACAGGCTATGCACCAGAAATAGGATAACAACAGCAGCAGTAACTTCTAATGCAAGCATAAGAGAGAAGAGAGTGGGCGATATCGGAATGCTCAAAAGGGGGGTCCTTGCCTGGAAGCTCGGCGGCAAGTGTCTGATCGTCAGGAGCGTAGTCAACCTCCGGAGCTGCGTCGGTCTGGGGAGCTACATCGATGTCGGGGTCTACTGAGAGAGAAGAGGGGGAAGAAACATATAAATACACAGCAATATTGCAACACGGAGCATGCTATGCCTATGATGCAGTGCAGGGTTGCCTAAAGATTTGTCTAAGTCATTATAGTTATTTTAGGATTACGCGGAATTTATTATCCGGTGATTATGCACTATTCATATACCGGAATCGGGCTAAAAGTTACGGGTTCTCCTACGTAGGCAGTTCCGACATGGAAACAGACAACACGATCAGATTCGTCTCGTCGTTCTGATCAACTTTCATGTATAAAGTTTTTCGATCTGAGCTACGGTTTATTTTCTATGATTTTCTAAAGATTTTAACATTTTCAGAAATTATTTAAATTAACAGAAAAGGATTATTGCGTCAGCAGTGATGTCAGCGTGAGGTCAGCAGTCAACAGAGCTGCTGACTGGTCAAACTGGCAGGTGGGTCCCACCTGTCAGCCTCTGTGGTTAATTAACATAATTTATTTTATCTAATCCGAGTTAATTAGTCAGTGGGCCCAACTTGTCAGTGCGTTAGTTAATTAACAGATTTAACCTAATTAACTATTAAAGATAATTAACTACACGGGCCCACTTGTTAGTGATAGTGCTTGCTACGTCAGCTGCGTTGACCGTGGTCAACGCGGTCAACCGCGACCTGGGACCCACTGGCACCGACTGCGAGCGGGCCCCACACGTGACACGTCGGTCGCCGGCGCCGGAATCTACTCCGGCGAGCGCCGGACGCGGCTACGATCTCCGGCGAGCTCGGGAACCGTCTATGGTGCTCCGTTTTCCTTGAGTCTTGCGGCATTCGAACGTGCAGTCCAACCCGCGTCGATCTAGGACGATCCCAGGTGAGGGGGTGGCCGGAGTGGAGCTCGCCGTCGATGTTGGCGGCGGTGGCTCTCGGGTGGAATCGGGCGTGCGGCTACGGCGAGCTAACGTGCGTGTTTTCGATCGCATTAGGACGTGCATGAAGCACCGCATCCAATGGCGTGGGCGCGAGGCCACGGGAGTGACCAAGGCGGCCGGACGGCGAGGTCTCGCGGTGACCGGAGTTCGGCGGGATGACGGGCTCGCTACGGGAGAGCTTACGTCGCAGGGAGAAGAAAAGGTGGGAAGGAGGAGCTCACCGCGCGGCTACGAAAAGCCCGTGGGAGCTTAGGAGCGCATAGGAGCTCGGGGGTTGCCGGAGTTCATCGGTGACAGTGGAGTCAGCGTCGATCTCGATTCCTTCTGAGCAATCCCTCCCGGGCTCAAAGGCGGGTTGTGGTCGGTGTAGATGAACGAGGCGGAGACGTCGGGCTTGGCGGGGACGCGAATGGTCGCCGGTGGCCGTGGATCGACGCCGGGCACGGCGGCGTTCGGGATGGAGGGGGAAGAAGAGGGGGAGCCAGCGCGCAAGGGAGAGAGAGCGATGTGGAGTGAGAGAGTGAGCCAGGGGGAGTGGGTCGAGGCGACCAGGGGGAAGGGCTCGGGACGCCCTTATCCCCTCGCCCAGCTGCCCCATCGCGGTGGCGAGCAGCGGCTGGAACGAGCGCGCGCGTCCACAGAGACGACAACACGGAGGGAGGAGCGGGTGAGTGAGTGGGCTGGGCCGGCTCGGCCCAGTAGCCAGGTAAGTTTTCCCTTTTCCCAGTTTGTCTGTTTTTCTGTTATTTATGAACATAAGCTGTCTAGAAATAATTACGGCAGCCAAAACACTTTTGATAAATGTGGGGCTAGGCCACATAAATGCTTTGTGAATTTTGGCACTACCACAAAATGTTTCAAGGAAATTGGAGGTGGCTAGGTATTTTTAGAAATTGAATAAGGCAAGATATATGCTGTTGGACCACTAGAATAAAATCCAGGGGCATTTTTGGAATTTTGGTAAGGAGAGCTCTAGAAGCTTCACGGTCTCTCCACAAGCCACCCCGGCGCGCCCTAGGAAGGCACCCCCTGGCTTGTGAGGCCCACGAGCCTCGTCTTGTGTTGATTCTTATGCCATAAATTCAGATATATTCAATGAAAAATCCACGTAAATTTTCAGGTTGTTCCGACTCCATGAATTTTTTACCTAAAACCCCAAAACAATAGAAAATAGGAACTGACCTTTGGCACTGGGTAATATGTTAGTCCAAATAGAAATAATATAAATTATTACCAAAAATATGTAAAACTGGTATGATAATAACTTGAAATAATAAAAAATTGTAGATACGTCAGAGACATATCAGGCATCATGAGTGAAAACGCATGTCCACGGGTATGGGGAAAAGTTGCACATCGACTGTCAGGTAGTTGCACATCGACTGCTAGGCAGTTACACTTAACGGGGAGTCAATTGCACACAAAAAAGTTTATCGAAACATACCCATACAGGATCTAGTTTCGAAGAGCACATCGCAATGATTCCAACGGTGAAAGCGGATCTTAATTTGGATGTTCGGTTCAAAAGTTATGACTTAAAAAAAATGAAACCTGAATTAAATGCGTTTACACCTATTGGCATCATGAAAAACTGCACGTCCACGAGTAGCTGGAAAGTTGCACATCGACTATGAGGTAGTTGCACATCGACTACTAGCCAGTTACACCTAACGGGGAGTAAATTGCACACAAAAATTTGATCAAAACATACTCATGCCGGATCTAGTTTCAAAGAGCACGTCGCGAGGATTCCAATGGTGAAACAGATATTAATTCTAATGTTCGGTTCAAAAGTTATGGCTTTTTAAAAATTCTAAAATCCGAATTGAATGCATTTACACTTGTTCACGTGGTACCTTCTATCTTTTTTCATGCTGACATGGTACTTTTCCTAATATATGGATTAGGGGGAAAACTATTTCCAAATATGGCCGGCCACTCCGGGCGTCTAATGAGCCAATGGTCACTCGCTAGACACGTCCGACAATGTTTGGTTGGTACTAGTCCATCGGAAGGTAGATACTTACGCAGGTTTCATGGGAAGTGCCTGGACGCTGTGAGATGGTCCAAATCCAAGCACCACGCGCCTCGTCTCAGAAACCGGTGAGCAGATCTCCCTTGCGAGGGGCAACACCGCACAGGCAAGACCGAGCCCCGCTGGCCGGTGGCTCTATGGGAGACCAGGTCATGTGAGTGAGCGTCACGCTGCGGGCTATCCGGACCTGCACTCCAGCCTGGGGCTGAGGGCTTAACCTGCTTGTCACGAGTGACCGGCTCTTGCCCCTCACCGGCGGCCAAAGGCCGGTGACCGGGGAGGACATGCAGGAGAGGGGCATGGAACGCAAGCACGCAGTGAGCACTTAATCGGTTTCCACTTCTTTTTAAGATGTACACCCATAGGCATACATTACTTGTATTCATAATATTAACGATACAGAGATGAAACACATACAAGCAACAGAAAACAACGAGGATACAAACGGTTGTACTGCTGCATGCCACCCTCGCTGCAACTACCAAGCACCCATGACCTTCGCCGTCACTGGAGAAGGAGAGCACCAGAAGCTGGTCCACATCTTGGCGCTGAAGAAACCCCCAGCCAGGAGGCATTAACGAGCCGCGATAGCCACCAACTGCGGAAGAATGGATTCAATTGGTGGCCGGATCCTCCACCGTCTTCTGTATATCCACATCAGTCTTCATTGCCGCACTCCAAGAGCAGCCCATCCCCACCATCACGCCAAGACGCAACACCAGATCGAAGCCGCTCCAACAGCATGGACTCCACAAACCTCTCGTTGGCGCTAGAGACACCTCCGACAAGCAGGAGCACATGCTGGAAAACCATTATTCCTATGAGCACCATCGGCATCAGCCCTACCATGACACTGATGGAGGAAACTCAAAAACCTAGAAACCCTAGGACTACAACACACGCCCGAACGAGAAACCGGGGCTCCCCTCACCCTCGCGATGCCAAGACAATGATCGAAGAGGAAGGGGAGTGGCAGAATCACGAGCGGGCGCCTTGGATCTGGAAGAACCGCCGCCTCCTTTGTGTTCGCGAGAGGAAACGGTTAAAACCCTGTTTGTTTGGGCTTTTGCTTTTGCTTTTGCAGCTTTTTCACTTTGCCCAAAAATCCATAAAAGCTCCTAAATAGGTGCTTTTGGAGCTTTTATGGCTTCTGGAGGTCAATATTGTTACATTGATTCATCGAAAGCCGAAAAAGCTCCAAAAGCACCTATTTAGGAGCTTTTATGGCTTTCTGGCCAAAGTGAAAAAGCTGCAAAAGCAGAAGTAAAAGCCTAAACAAACAGGGCCTAAACTGGTTAATCGGTTTCCACTTGATTTTTTTTTGCAAAACGTCGCGTGTTTCCATCAACATATAGTCCAAACATTGCAAAAATATTTATACAAATAATGCTCAGCCAACTTTGCCTGTTTACAGAGATGTCTAGGGAGCACTTAAAAAAAGGAAGATATAGCCCTGACCTCTGCATTATAGCGATACACACAGCCATCATCTAGAGAGCAATTGCGACAATTACTCCTCATTATTTGTCTATTATTCATGTGAATGCAAACTACATGACATCATATAACTATCTTATGCCACATTAGTTTACCAATCTTCATTTTGAGCCTACCCTTCATTTTAATCCTAGATTCGCCACTGGTGAGAACCAGACATTTTTAGCGCATCACAAAATCACTTGTATTTTTCCATTTAGGGCATCTTTGATTTGCAGAATTACGAAAACACAGTATTAGAAAAAAAAAATTGCAGTGGCATGTCCACTCAAATCCTAAAGAGTTTATTTGCACCAAATTTGTTTGATTGCACCACAGGGAAAACTAAGGATCCATTGCAAGAGGTTTGTGTGGATGAAAAATTTCCTATGAAATATAGTGCAATGAATTTTTCCTAGAAAAAAATCATATAGGATTCAATCATACGAATCAAACAACCAATATAGGAAAAATTCCTAAGGATTTTAATCCTCTAAAATTCCTATAAATTCCTTTGAACCAAAGAGACCTTTAGTCACAAAAATATCACTTTCTATCATTGTCTTGTTGGGATGAACACGACAGACGGGACACAACCATCGGTGGAACAGACCATCTTAGCCTCATCATGTGATCTTTGTCTGAAAGTTTTTTCAAGAAAATGTAGTCTCTGGAAATTCTAAATTATGTCTGAAAATACGGGGCAAGTAAACCAAACCTCGGAGGGTAGGACATGGCACGACCATGGGGCAACATGGTGAAAAGATGTTGGTTATCTAAAGTCTAAACCGGTATGAATCAAACTAAGTTAGCTCTCCTTGCAAGATAAGGCATATTCTATTTTGTACCCGTCGCTAGCGTTTAAAATTTCGGTAGCAAAATTGTTCCAGACCTCAATGAAATATCTGAGAATGTTTTAAAATTTATTATAGAACTCGTCTAAATTTAATTGAATTTGGATGAATACGAACCAAGTTTAAATTTGGCTTTAATCCAGGCCAACACGTTGAGATCAAAACTATTTAAGTGCCCATCAAAATTATTAAAAATTTGGAAATTCTATTGAAATTTTGAACCTTGCCTGTCATGTTCATAGAGTAATGGTACACTTCGTTATGGAAGTGCGAACGAATGTGTATCCTCCACAAGGGTATAGATGAAAACACAAAATTCACATCAACATAAAAATGTGCACCATATTTCGACACTAGTAGAAAACGGACCTTTATTCCCGGTTCCAGAGCGCCTTCTGTCCCGGTTCTGCAACCGGGACAAAATGATCGGGACTAATGCCCATTACTTTTAGTCCCGGTTGGCTTATGAACTGGGACTAAAGGAGCTCCACGTGGGCGCTGTCTGGAGCGGAGCTGGAGGACCTTTAGTCCTGGTTGGTAACACTAACCAGGAATAAAGAAATTTTTTTGAAAAAAAAAATCGATTTTTTTTTCTATTTTCAAATTTCTGAATTATTTGGCAATTTAATCTCTAATCACCCCTCATCACTACTCCAGCCTAAGCACGCTTAATCTCTAATCATTGCTCAAGTGTGGAGCACTCATTCCAAATCATCTAACTTCCCGGCCGGTCACCCATCCTCTCACTACTCCAGCCTAAGCACGCTTAACTTCCTGCGACGACCCCGGCTTAATCGTGCACTAATCATACATGCAAATGCACACGATCAAGCCTAAGGACTCACTTGAAGATATCACAACACAACTCTAAAACATAAATAAAGTCATACAAGCTTTATATTACAAGCCAGGACCTCGTGGGCTCGAATACATAGCTCGATGGCATACAAGTGTCAGCGGAAGCATCAGATATCTGGGTACAGATATAACAGAGTACAGATAGGCCTTTAGAAAGGCGGGGCAAAATAAAATACTACGATCGAAAGGCGTAGGCCTCCTGCCTAGGACCCTCCGAACCTACTCCTGGTCGTCGGTCGGCTCCTCGTAGTAGTACTCGCCGAGAGGGTAGTAGTAGTAGTAACCGTCAGCGGGGGCAGCAGGCTCCGGGGCTCCGTCGTCTGGTTGGGACGAAAGGGGAGAAAAAGAAAGCAAAGCACACGTGAGTACTCATCCGAAGTACTCAACAAGCAAGGATCTACACTACTTATGGAATATTTTCAAAGGAGGGCTGTATATGTCGACTGGGCTGCAGAAATGCCAGAATAGAGAGGAAGGCCTAGTCCTATCGAAGACTAGCATCTTCAAGCATCTTCATCAGTCTTGCAGCATTAGAAGAGTGCAAATTAACATAATGTAAAGTATAGTAATGTTATCAACCTCGCCCAGAGATTCTTCCTCGACTCCTTGCGACAAAGCAATCCCAGAGCCATACTATCCATTTCATCTCAAGTCACCAGTTCTAGTTGTACCGATCGGGATACAACTCCGAGTGTCTGTTACCGTAGGACAGGCTATCAATAGATTGTTTCTTCCCTGCAGGGGTGCACCAACTTACCCACCACGCTCGATTAACTCCGGCCAGACACACTTTTCTCGGTCATGCTCGGCCTCGGCCAAACGATACGCCGCAACACGACAGAAAACTTAACAGAGAGGTCAGCACGCCGGACTAACCTATGTCCCCAGGGTTCTTAGGCCATCGCCCCGGGAACTCCTGCACGTTGCGTCAGGCGGCCGAAAGTAGACCTAGCCCCCTTAATACAAGCGCGGGCTTAACCAGTCCAATTCGGCGCGCGCTGCTCAGTCGCTGATGTCTAGAAAGCTTCGGCTGAAGTATACGACGCAGAACGCCCATACTATGCCCACGTGATGGTTAGTGCTATCAGGCCAGAGGCCTCTTGGATCAAATATCCAAACCGTTAGTGTGTTGGTAGTGCGGTAACGAACAGAGACTCACGAAAGATGTGACCCCGTCGCCCCGTCTCGAGGATTTGCGACAAGGGCTAAGAATGCCCGGACACGCCTCGTGTTCAACTCTCGGGCACCATCCAGGTCCACCCGACTCCACATCTCTCGCAATTAAGCTCGCGCGGGTACCCCTTAGGGCTGACCCGTCTTTATCCAGAATATGCAGTATCAATAGTAATGTAAAGGCATCCATGTGGCTGCCATATCAGGAAGGAATCTGAGGCATCACCCTCGTTGGATTCCCACCTGACGTAAACATCAAGGTGAACGAAGGAGGAATCACCCTCGAGGTCCACTCTTGAGGAGTTGCGCGACGATGTTGTTATCGGGGGTGGTGTAGGAGGAATCACCCTCGCTGACCACGACCGAATAACTAACCTACAAGATTATCATCAGAAGTGCTGACCAGGTATCACCCTCGCCACTCGATAGTAACCCAGTAGTGTCGCGCAACTAAGGGGAAAGTGATGTGCGTTGCCGGGGCCTGGTATTCAATCCCGCTTATCGGGTCTTCTAACAATCCAGCGGGGCAGTCGGGATAAGTGGGGTCTCTGCTGGGTCTCTACCCAACCTATACTAAACAGTTTAGGATAAGAAGGTAGGTAATAATAGCAGGTTACAATAAACAGGCTATGCACCAGAAATAGGATAACAACAGCAGCAATAACTTCTAATGCAAGCATAAGAGAGAAGAGAGTGGGCGATATCGGAATGCTCAAAAGGGGGGTCCTTGCCTGGAAGCTCGGCGGCAAGTGTCTGATCGTCAGGAGCGTAGTCAACCTCCGGAGCTGCGTCGGTCTGGGGAGCTACATCGATGTCGGGGTCTACCGAGAGAGAAGAGGGGGAAGAAACATATAAATACACAGCAATATTGCAACACGGAGCATGCTATGCCTATGATGCAGTGCAGGGTTGCCTAAAGATTTGTCTAAGTCATTATAGTTATTTTAGGATTACGCGGAATTTATTATCCGGTGATTATGCACTATTCATATACCGGAATCGGGCTAAAAGTTATGGGTTCTCCTACGTAGGCAGTTCCGACATGGAAACAGACGACACGATCAGATTCGTCTCGTCGTTCTGATCAACTTTCATGTATAAAGTTTTTCGATCTGAGCTACGATTTATTTTCTATGATTTTCTAAAGATTTTAACATTTTCAGAAATTATTTAAATTAACAGAAAAGGATTATTGCGTCAGCAGTGATGTCAGCGTGAGGTCAGCAGTCAACAGAGCTGCTGACTGGTCAAACTGGCAGGTGGGTCCCACCTGTCAGCATCTGTGGTTAATTAACATAATTTATTTTATCTAATCCGAGTTAATTAGTCAGTGGGCCCAACTTGTCAGTGCGTTAGTTAATTAACAGATTTAACCTAATTAACTATTAAAGATAATTAACTACGCGGGCCCACTTGTTAGTGATAGTGCTTGCTACGTCAGCTGCGTTGACCGTGGTCAACGCGGTCAACCGCGACCTGGGACCCACTGGCACCGACTGCGAGCGGGCCCCACACGTGACACGTCGGTCGCCGGCGCCGGAATCTACTCCGGCGAGCGCCGGACGCGGCTACGATCTCCGGCGAGCTCGGGAATCGTCTATGGTGCTCCGTTTTCCTTGAGTCTTGCGGCATTCGAACGTGCAGTCCAACCCGCGTCGATCTAGGACCATCCCAGGTGAGGGGGTGGCCGGAGTGGAGCTCGCCGTCGATGTTGGCGGCGGTGGCTCTCGGGTGGAATCGGGCATGCGGCTACGGCGAGCTAACGTGCGTGTTTTCGATCGCATTAGGACGTGCATGAAGCACCGCATCCAATGGCGCGGGCGCGAGGCCACGGGAGTGACCAAGGCGGCCGGACGGCGAGGTCTCGCGGTGACCGGAGTTCGGCGGGATGACGGGCTCACTACGGGAGAGCTTACGGCGCAGGGAGAAGAAAAGGTGGGAAGGAGGAGCTCACCGCGCGGCTATGAAAAGCCCGGGGGAGCTTAGGAGCGCATAGGAGCTCGGGGTTGCCGGAGTTCATCGGTGACAGTGGAGTCGGCGTCGATCTCGATTCCTTCTGAGCAATCCCTCCCGGGCTCAAAGGCGGGTTGTGGTCGGTGTAGATGAACGAGGCGGAGACGTCGGGCTTGGCGGGGACGCGAATGGTCGCCGGTGGCCGTGGATCGACGCCGGGCACGGCGGCGTTCGGGATGGAGGGGGAAGAAGAGGGGGAGCGAGCGCGCAAGGGAGAGAGAGCGATGTGGAGTGAGAGAGTGAGCCAGGGGGACTGGGTCGAGGCGACCAGGGGGAAGGGCTCGGGACGCCCTTATCCCCTCGCCCAGCTGCCCCATCGCGGTGGCGAGCAGCGGCTGGAACGAGCGCGCGCCTCCACAGAGACGACAATACGGAGGGAGGAGCGGGTGAGTGAGTGGGCTGGGCCGGCTCGGCCCAGTAGCCAGGTAAGTTTTCCCTTTTCCTAGTTTGTCTGTTTTTCTTTTATTTATTAACATAAGCTGTCTAGAAATAATTACGGCAGCCAAAACACTTTTGATAAATGTGGGGCTAGGCCACATAAATGCTTTGTGAATTTTGGCACTACCACAAAATGTTTCAAGGAAATTGGAGGTGGCTAGGTATTTTTAGAAATTGAATAAGGCAAGATATATGCTGTTGGACCACTAGAATAAAATCCAGGGGCATTTTTGGAATTTTGGTAAGGTTGGTTCCAATTTTATAATTGCCTTAAGATTATTTGCAACATCATGGACATTTTTGTTTTGATGTTTGATGAAATAATTATTTGACTTGTATTTTGAATTTTGAATTGAAGTTGAATTATTTCCTAATGCAACCTCATGAAGAAGATCATGATGACTTGGCAACTTAATAAGCTTAACAACATGGTGAAGATCTGGGGATGTTACACTTCCGAGTTCTATTACCCCTAGTTTCCAAGTCTGCACTTGTTGTTTTCCTGACAATAGTAAGCTGTCAATCCTATTAACCCTTAGGTCTTGATGTCACATGATTTAATTTTTTGAATTCCAAACAATTATTAAAATAAAATAAGTAATAATAATATTGAATTTCAATTAAAATAAAATAAGTAATAATATTATTTAATTCAATTTTTTGCCATTTATTCATTTAATATGGTATAATTAATATCTTTAAATCTGTAAATCAAAATTCAACAAATAATATATCCATTATTATCAGAAAAATGTGAGGAATCCAAATATGACATAAGTAATTTTTAATATTATTTAATAACAATAATATTTATTGAATAAGTAGTTTGACCACAATTTGACCAGAGTTTGACCAAAAATTCACAAAAACTTAAATTTGAGTATAACTTTTTTTCCTTTCAGAATTTGAGGATTCTAAAAATTTGTAAAACGGCCTACGGCTGTCGAAATCGGAACCGGCTTCTCGTGCTGAACATTTTGATATATTGTACATTTTTTTCGACATCGTATGCAAAAGTTATAGCCGTTTTACTTTTTCATAACACTTTTTTGCAAAACATGTCGACATTTATATTTTTTAATTTTACTAACTAGTAGATGTTTGAAAATTGCAGAACCCCTTTAGTCCGGGATGGTGTCCATCCAATCCTACCGTCCACTACATCTGCTAGCACCGTCCCAGCCAGAGTCACAACTAAGGTTAACCAAGCCAGAGTCATGTTCTATTAAAGTGGCAAAAAGAATTACTTTTAAATATAGCAAAACTAATTCTATCAACTATTATTAAAGGCTAAACAACTATTAATACAAAATAGTAGCAAAATTAATATTAATTAATTATAAAAATTTAGCTACTGTTGTCTAACAGAAGCATACTACAACATGTTAAAATCTACATAAAGAACTAACTAAAAATAATTAAAAACAACAATTAAAGGTCTAAAACAACTATATAAGCAAAACAGTTTTGTTTTAATTAAAATCCTAATTTAAATTATTCTAAAAATAACTAAATAAATCTTACTGTGACAACAATCTAAGATGTGACTAGGAGCAAAAATTATTAAATTAAAAACTATTTTTAAACTCAAATTATTCACAATCTTGGGTTTGAAGCAAATTTGAGCAAATTCAAATTTAAATTTTTCAAATTTGAAAAATAATGGCACAAACAGAAACTAGACAAAATTTAGAATCTAATGCAAAAAGAATTACTCAAAAATAGAAAATATCCTAAAAGATATAAGCAATTTAAAACAGAAACTAAAAACAAAAAACAAATGGAAAAACAGAAAAGAAACTTTCAGAACCCCTTTACTCCCGGTTGGTGGCTCCAACCGGGACTAAAGGTCTAGTCTCGTTTGGAGCCACCAACCGGGAATAAAGGCTCAACCCCTTTAGTCCCGGTTGGTGTCTCCAACCAGGACTAAAGGTCTAATCTTTAGTCCCGGTTGGAGACACCAACCAGGACTAAAGGGCAACGCACCCTTTATTCCCGGTTGGTGTCTCCAACCGGGACTAAAGGTCCAATTTGAACCGGGATTGATGTTTGCCCGACGCCCTAGCTGCTCGAACCGGGACTAATGCTCACATTAGTCCCGGTTCGTAATGCAACCGGGACTAATGTGTAGATCGAGCCTGGACCAAAGCCCTCTTTTCTACTAGTGGGAATTAAAAAGTACACCATATTTCTTGAAATTGGTGAGTAATAAAACAATTCATCAAGCATTATGGCATACTTAGATTTTGTAAAAAAATAATAGACAATTATTGCAGTGATAAGCTTCAGTTTTACTAGCTTGAATGTTTTATTTATTTATTTTGGAATATATATTTGTAGCAACGCATACTTACATCTTCAAGCCTCGAGTATCCGCGCCTCCCTCTCTCGCAAGTAATTAGTTATGTTTTGATACAAGTAACTAATCATAGCTTCATTCATTGTGTGTTACTCTTCTCGTCTTGAGCATACACTAGAGTGTGGCGCCGCCGCTCATAAACGTGCACTAATCATACACGCAGCATGCACGCTCATGAGGGAGACTCCACGAGTAGTACCACAACACAACTCTACGACACAAAAATATGCAATAGCTCATACATGAGCAGAGATAGCAAATAATACACACAGAGGTCACATGACCCAACATTTCATCAGAGCAGAAAATGAATATAGGTCTGAGTACATACAAGTTTAACAAATGACTTAAGAAGGCTGAACAAAACGACGACCCTCCCAAAGGCGCATGCCTCCTGTCTAGGACCTCCTAATTACTCATCAGCGTCGAGATCCAAGAAGTATCCAATGTCGGGATCACCTGCATCCCAGGTTCTACCATCTGATTGGAGCAACTGAGTCAAGGAAAAGAGTAGCAAAGCAACGGTGAATACTCATTCGAAGTACTCGCAAGACTTAAATCAGATCAAATCTACATATGCATCGGTTTCAAAGGTAAAGGGGGTATATCTGTGGATTGTACTGCAGAAATGTCAGAATAGGGGAAGAAGTCAAAAGAACCTACGGTAGCAGCATTTTGCAGCACTAGGGGAGAGAGAGCGCACACACGAGTCCATCTACTCACCATAGCAATACACTACCCGATATCCTCCCTCGACTCCCTACGAGAAAGCGATCCCCGGGCATTCTATCTATTAAGTTGGCAAGTTTTATGAAGTAACCGGTTAAAGTTGTTCTATGAACAAGATACATCTTCAAGTCGTCCGTTACCGTGGACACGGCTATTCCAATACTTTGTTCTTCCCTGCAGGGTTGCACCACATTACCCGACACGCTCGAACACCATTTTGCCACATGATTGGCACAATTCCAACGATGTGCCGGCCTCAGGTGAACTACACGCCGCAGCCCTACGTCAGCTAATCTAGAGAGGCCATCACGTTGAGTGTAATCCTATGCCACAAGGGTAATCGGTCTTACACCCATAGCAGCCTCATGCCTTGTGTCGAGGATCGGGGTCAAGGCCCACCTCTGGCGAGTGGTACTATGCCTGCCCGACCGGCTCACTTCCTAGGGTGAGACCACCAGATCACATCACACCTCTGTCACATATTCATGTCCATCCGCGCTGTACCTGCAGCCCACACACACGCAATAAACACCTGAATCTATGTGACATCTGGAAAAGCTTCGATGAGGAACTACGACGCCGAGGGCCCCATAATCCATTATCCCGCATGGCGGTTAGTGCGTATATTTGTTTCTTGGATCAAATACCCAGAACTCATGTAACACCCCATGTACTTAGCAACAGTGATCACCTTAGTTAATGCCATGTCAGCAAGTTTAACAGCGCCTAATCATCACTTGCATCATATTGCATTTCAACTCCTAATTCAAACTTCAAATTAAATCAAAGTGGAAAATAAAAGTTGTTCAAAAACAGAAACTAAAATGTTCATTAAATAGCAAATAATTCAGAGGCAATTATAAAATTGTAACCAACTTTATTGAGATTGCATAAGTGACCCTAACAACCTCAAACAGTGGCTGAAAACAATATTTAATAACCTTTTTATTAACGAAAATTAATATGAAATAGGAATTGCCCCAAACTAGTTTTTGGTGCCAGGGTATATTCCACTGTGATTTATGGTCTAGGTCTCATATTTTACAAAACCCATTTGATGCCCAAACAATTTACAAAACAAAAAATAAAAACAAAAGAGACCGCCCCCCCTCCCCCGGGCCAACCGGCCTAGCTGGCAGCCAGGCCAGCCCACTGGCCCAGTTGGCCTGGCCTATATGCCCCCCCCCCCAGAGACCCCGAAACCCTAGACCGAGCCACCCACGCTCCACTCGCCCCCCCTCCCACGATCCCCTTCCCCTCCTCGTTCTCGATCGGGATCGGCCCCGATCCCGACGCCGCCCCGCGCCCGACGCTGTCGCCGACCACCGTCGCCGCCCCGTCCTCGTCCTCCTCCCCACCGGACCTCCTCATCTCCTCCGCAGGCCGCTTCATCGCGCCTCGCCAACCCCCTGAACCCCTGCATCGCCTGTGAGCTCCCCCTCTCCTCGTACACCCTACGACCCATTGCCACGCTCGCGCTCGTCGCGTCAACCGCGCCCCTGCCCGCGCTCACCCCGAGTTGCACCGCCTTCGGCCGCGCCCCGTGCGCGCGCACTCGCGCCCCAGCCATGCGCTGGCCTTGCTCGCCGCTGCGTCTCGCTCCTCTGACCGCGCTCGCGCCTCGATCCCGATCGACCCATGCGCGTCCACGGCCTCGCGCCCACCCGCGGTGGCCTGCGGCCCTGCGCCGCCCAGCTCGCCTCCGCTCCGTGCTCGCACGCCCGCGTCCGCCTCTGCTTGCCCCGCTCGCCGGTGCGCTAGCCCGCGCGTGGCCTCGCTGCACTCCGCTGTGCCCCACCGCTGCTCAACCCCCCCAGCCTGCGCTACCCGCTGCTCCTCACTCGCCCCGCCGCCCAGAACCACCAACGCGCCCAACCGCGCCTCCGGCACCGGCCGCGGCCGCCGCCTCACCTGGCTCTGGCCGCCGGCGCCGGCGCGCGTCGTGCGTGCTCAGTGCCCTACGGGCACATGCCCGTTCCGTCGCCCGCGCCCGTAAACCCGTCGCCCGTGCACCCGCTATGGCCCGCTGGGCTAATGACAAGTGGGGCCCAGCCCCACAGAACGGTTTAAAAAATAAAAAATGAAAAAATGAATTAATAAAAAAATGAATTAATAAAATTAATAATTAATTAATTAATTAGTTCATTAATTCTATTTAATTAAACTAATTAATTAGTTAGTCTAATTAATCTATAATTAGTTAAAATAAACCCTAATTAACCTAAACAGTCAATGACAGGTGGGACCCACACGTAGGTTTGACTAGGTCAACTGCACTGTTGATTGCTAACGTCAGCATGATGTCATGCTGACATCATCTGGTACTATTCTGGATAATGTTGGATTAAATGGATTAAATAAATTCAGAAAATGATTAAAACTTTGGAAAATTATATAAAATAATCCGTAACAACGATGAAAATAATTTATATATGAAAGTTGCTCAGAATTTCGAAACGAATTTGAATACGCCCTCCGTATTCCTGTCAGATGCTCCTAGCAGGATGAACATGGAACTTTTGACCGATTTCAATAAATGAATAGTGCCCAACTTTAGTTAAATAAATCTGGATAAATTCCTAAATTAACTAAATCATATAGTTAGGCAGTAGAACACCCCGGCATATCATTTAGACATGTCATGTATATTGTTTGCATTTTGCCGTGAATTTATTGTTTCTCTCCCCCTCCTTCTCTCTCGATAGACGCCGAGACCGACGCCGTTGCAGCTGGGTACGACTACGCTACAGAAGAGCAGCCCGTTGATGACCCCTCTCTCTTGTCAGAGCAACCAGGCAAGCCCCCCCGCCCCTTGAGCATCCAGATATCGCCCATTCCATTTCCCCTGCTTGCATTTGATTTTGCTACTGTTACTGCTTGTTCCTATTCTGATGCATAGCCTGCTTTTGTAACCTGTTTATTGCTACCTTACCTACCTATATTAAACTGCTTAGTATAGGTTGGTAGTGAATCATCAGTGACCCCACCACCTTACCCTTGTTGCCCCTGCTTGATCATCGACGACTCGATCAATGTGATCGTCGACCAGAGAACGACACATCATCTTACCCCCCCTCTTAGTTTTACGACTCTGCATAGTTGCTCTCGAGTGTCGAGGGTGATACCTCGTAACGCACTCCTGATGAACACTCTGCAGTGTAGCTATTCGGACATGGTCATCGAGGGTGATTCCTCCTTCTCCACTTCCGATATGACTCTATCGTGCAACCCCTCAGTGTGAACCTCGAGGGTAATGCCTCCTACGTTCACCCTGATGATTTCAACGAGTGGAATCCACCGAGGGTGATTCCTCGGGGTTTCCCCCTTGATGTTATGACCACACGGTTACTTTGACCTTTGTTACAGGTGGGTCGACCCTGATGGGTACCCGCAGGGGATCTATGATGTCGGGTGTGCCGGAAGGGCACTCGAGTGTGATATTGTGGCGGAGCTTCAGAAACTATGATTGTCTCCGCGTGTTACTAAATGAGCATATCGGATTTGGGTATTTGATCTGAGTGGGTCGACGTGCCCTATACGCACTACCACCACGCGAGATTATGGTTTATGGCGCCCTCTACGTCGTACGTTTCTCCCGAAAGCTCTTCAGACGTCACGTTTCACCGTGCGGGCTGATCGTCGGGAATGGGCTGGATACTTCACTGACGAGTTCAGTGTCGCGCCTGCACCCCGGCCAGCCACGCAACGCGCAGGGTGCCCAGGGCGATGGCCCAATACCTCTGGGTGCATAGGTTAGTCCGGCGTGCTGACCTCTCTGCTGAGCCTAGGTAGGGCGCTGCTTCGTGTTGATCTTCTAAGGCCGGGCATTACCCAGCAAGTGTGTCCGACCAGAGTTGATCGAGCGTGTTGGGTAACAGTAGTGCACCCCTGCAGGGAAGAATAATCTATCGATAGCCGGTCCTACGGTAAAGGACGCTCAGTTTGTATATCCCGATCTACTACTTGAACTGGATACTTGTTACTTAATTGAAGCTCCGGGATCGCTTTCTCGCAGGGAGTCGAGGAAGGATCTCTAGGCTTTACTTCAACATGTTTGCTTAATTAAATGCTATTCTACTCTCTTCTATTGCTGCAAGATGGTGGCTTCATGAAGATGTTTGAAGTTGCTAGTCTTCGATAGGACTAGGTCTTCTCTCTATTCTGGCATTTCTGCAGCCCAGTCCACATATACAGCTTTTCCCCTTTGATAATGTTGCATAGGTAGTGTAGATCCTTGATTGCTAAGTACTTCGGATGAGTACTCATGGTTGCTTTGTTACTTCTTTTTTCCCATACCCCACTTTGGTGATACATCAGACAATGGAGCCCCGGAACCAGATGCCACCACAAGAGCTTACTACCAGGAGGGTCCAGACGGCACGTACTACTGGATCGAGCCAGCCGACCAGGAGTAGGATCAGAGGCTCGCAGGCAGGAGGCCTTCGCCTTTCGATCTAGAGTTGTTGTTTGTGCTAGCCTTCTTAAGGCAAAACTTGTCTAACTATGTCTGTACCCAGATATTATTTGTATGACTGACTTATGTATTCGGATCCTCGTGATCCCCGGTCTGTAATATTGTGGATCTCCGTTTATTTGTGTTAGAGTTGTGTTGTGATATCTTCCCGTGAGTCCCTCTGCTTGATCTTGCATGTTTGCGTGTATGATTAGTGCATGATTGAGTCGGGGCATCACAACTCAAGTCCTAATTCAGCTAAGTGGAACAAACAACCCTACTCCCCAGCATGGCCTCCCACCTATTGCCTTTCAGTCATGTTTACTATAATCTATCCATGGAAACAGTCGGGATCCAGGCCCATCACTCTGCATGGTACTGCGCCAGCCCTGCCGTAGCGCTAGTGCATCCTAGCCTTCAAGTTCGTTAGCATCCTATTGCGGTCCATGTCGCAGGCCACCGAAATCCGAGTCCACCATAGTGTATCATACCATATATGTATATGTATACTCATAAGTATGCTCAGGTAACATGTATAGTTATCACTGATCATCACCCTTAGGGATCACTGCCAGGTAACCTAGCATAGCGACACACAACAAGGGTGTAGGGCCAACTGATGAAACACAAGCATTCTAAACTAGGCTTGGCTGGATAACAGGTAAAGGCATCAACAATCGGCGACAAAAACGGGCTATGCAGAGAATAGGATCAACAACCGAACAACATACTGAACCGATACTCTAATGCAAGAATGTAGAGAGAAAGAATATGCGATATCTGGAATGATCAAGGGGGTTTTGCTTGCCTCATTGCTCGCTGCGCAGGAACTGCTCTTCGATGACGTAGTCATACACGTGCTCTACTGCGGTCTCGGGATCGACCGATAAGAAGCAAATGCGGGAAGCAATAAATAACTAGGCATTCTAAATGCACACAAAATGCATGGCATGACAAGATATGATGATGATCTATCCTAGTGCAATGCTACACCATTTAATTGAAGTGGAAATATACCAATAATATTTTCCCAACTCCAAATATTATTTATTAATTATTCTATTAGCACTTTATAGCTAAACAGCATGCTAATGATTTTTTGTCGTGCATCAAAATGACATATTTGGATAGAACACATTTTTCTGATAATTTTTCATATATAATTTATATTTTTCTGAGTTAGTATGAATTAGTTATTATTTTTCAAAGTGTAATAGATTTTCTAGATTTTCTGGGATATAATTTAATTCGAATTTGTAAAGGAAATTGCTACGGGTACCCAGAGTGTACCCAGCCAGTGAGGCTGACCGGTGGGGCCAGAGGTGCTGAGTCAGCAGTCAAATGAGCAGTCAACATTTGACTATTGACTCGTCAAACTTATAGGTAGGACCCGCATGTCATAGACTCACATTTTTAGCAGAGCATTTAACTGATTTAATTAGTTTAATTAGCAAGTGGGTCCCACTATCAGTGACACTATACATCTAAAGCCCCCGACTCAATCCTGCACTAATCATACACGCAAACATGCACGATCAAGCACAGGGACTCACGGGAAGATAGCACAACACAACTCTAACACAAATACACGGAGGTCCACAATATTACAGACTAGGGATCATGAGGATCCGAATACATAAGTTAGTCATACAAATAATATCTGAGTACAGACATAGTTAGACAAGTTTTGCCTTAAGAAGGCTAGCACAAACAACGACTCTAGATCGAAAGGCATAGGCCTCCTGCCTGGGAGCCTCCGATCCTACTCCTGGTCGGCTAGCTCGATCCAGTAGTACGTGCCGTCTGGGCCCTCCTGGTAGTAAGCTCTTGCGGTGGCATCTGGCTCCTGGGCTCCATCATCTGATGTATCGTGAAGTGGGGTATGGGGAAAAAGAAGTAACAAAGCAACCATGAGTACTCGTCCGAAGTACTCAGCAAGCAAGGATCTACACTATATATGCAACATTATCAAAGGGGAAAGGCTATATATGTGGACTGGGCTGCAGAAATGCCAGAATAGAGAGAAGGCCTAGTCCTATCGAAGACTAGCATCTTCAAACATCTTCATGAAGCCACCATCTTGCAGCAATATAAGAGAGTAGAATAACATTTTATTAAGCAAACATGTTGAAGTAAAGCCTAGAGATCCTTCCTCGACTCCCTGCGAGAAAGCGATCCCGAAGCTTCAATTAAGTAACAAGTATCCAGTTCAGTAGTAGATCGGGATACACAAACTGAGCGTCCTTTACCGTAGGACCGGCTATCGATAGATTATTCTTCTCTACAGGGGTGCACTATTGTTACCCAACACGCTCGATCAACTCTTGTCGGACACACTTGCTGGGTAATGCCCGTCCTAGGGAGATCGATACGAAGCAGCGCCCTACCTAGGCTCAGCAGAGAGCTCAGCACACCGGACTAACCTATGCATCCAGAGGCCTTGGGCCATCGCCCTGGGCACGCTGCGCGTTGCGAGACTGGCCGGGGTGTAGGCGCGACACTGAACTCGTCAGTGAAGTATCTAGCCCATTCCCGACAATCAGCCCGCACGTGAACCATGACGTCTGAAGAGCTTTCGGGAGAAACGTACGATGTAGAGGGCCCCATAAACCATAATCCCGCATGGTGGTAGTGCGTATAGGGCACGTCGACCCACTCAGATCATATACCCAAATACGATAGGCAGATTTAGTAACACGCGGAGACAATCAGAGTTTCTGAAGCTCCGCCACAATGTCACACTCGAGTGCCCTTCCGGCACACCCGACATCATAGATCCCCTGCGGGTACCCATCAGGGTCGACCCGCCTGTAACAAAGGTCAAAGTAACCATGTGGTCATAACATCAAGGGGGAAACCACGAGGAATCACCCTCGGTGGATTCCACTCGACGAAATCATCAGGATGAACGTATGAGGCATCACCCTCGAGGTTCACACTGAGGGGTTGCACGACAGAGTCGTATCGGAAGTGGAGAAGGAGGAATCACCCTCGATGACCGCGACAAAACAGCTACACTGCAGAGTATTCATCAGGAGTGCGTTACGAGGTATCACCCTCGGCACTCAATAGTAACTATGCAGAGTCATGCAACTAAGGGGGTGAGGTGATGTGTCGGTCTCTGGTCGACGATCACATTGACCGAGTCGTCGATGATCAAGCAGGGGCAATAAGGGTAAGGTGGTGGGGGTCACTGATGGTTCACTACCAACCTATACTAAGCAGTTTAACATAGGCAGGTAAGGTAACAATAAACATGTTACAAAAGCAGGCTATGCATCAGAATAGGAGCAAACATTAACAGTAGCAAAATCTAATGCAAGCAGGAGAAATGGAATGGGCGATATCTGGATGCTCAAGGGGGGGGGGGCTTGCCTGGTTGCTCTGGCAATAAAGAGGGGTCGTCAACAGGCTGCTCTTCTGGAGCGTAGTCGTAATCAGCTGCAACGGCGTCGGTCTCGGCGTCTATCGAGAGAGAAGGAGGGGGAGAGAAACAATAAATTAACGGCAAAATGCAAACAATATGCATGACATGTCTAAATGATATGCCGGGGTGTTCTACAGCCTATCTAAAAGATTTTGTTAATTTAGGAATTTATTTGGATTTATTTAATTAAAGTTGAGCACTATTCATTTATTGAAATCGGTCTAAAAGTTCCATGTTCAGGTAGTTAGGGGCATCTGACAGGAATACGGAGGGCGTATTCAGATTCGTATCGAAATTCTGAGCAACTTTCATATATAAATTATTTTCATCGGAGTTATGGATTATTTTATATGATTTTCTAAAGTTTTAATCAATTTCCAAATTTATTTAATCCATTTAATCCAACATTATCCAGAACAGTATCAGATGACATCAGCATGACATCATGCTGAACGTATGAGGCATCACCCTCGAGGTTCACACTGAGGGGTTGCACGACAGAGTCGTATCGGAAGTGGAGAAGGAGGAATCACCCTCGATGATCGTGACCGAACAGCTACACTGCAGAGTATTCATTAGGAGTGCGTTACGAGGTATCACCCTCGGCACTCGATAGTAACTATGCAGAGTCATACAACTAAGGGGGTGAGGTGATGTGTGTCTCTGGTCGACGATCACATTGACCGAGTTGTCGATGATCAAGCAGGGGCAACAAGGGTAAGGTGGTGGGGGTCACTGATGGTTCACTACCAACCTATACTAAGCAGTTTAACATAGGCAGATAAGGTAACAATAAACACGTTACAAAAGCAGGCTATGCATCAGAATAGGAGCAAACATTAACAGTAGAAAAATCTAATGCAAGCAGGAGAAATGGAATGGGCGATATCTGGATGCTCAAGGGGGGGGGGGGCTTGCCTGGTTGCTCTGGCAAGAAAGAGGGTCATCAACGGGCTGCTCGTCTGGAGCGTAGTCGTAATCAGCTGCAACGGCGTCGGTCTCGGCGTCTATCGAGAGAGAAGGAGGGGAAGAGAAACAATAAATGCACGGCAAAATGCAAACAATATGCATGGCATGTCTAAATGATATGCCGGGGTCTTCTACTGCCTATCTGAATGATTTAGTTAATTTATGAATTTATTTCGATTTATTTATTTAAAGTTGAGACTATTCATTTATTGAAATCGGTCTAAAAGTTCCATGTTCAGGTAGTTAGGGGCATCTGACAGGAATACAGATTGCATATTCAGATTTGTATCGAAATTGTGAGCAACTTTCATATATAAATTATTTTCATCGGAGTTACGGATTATTTTTTATGATTTTCTAAAGTTTTATTCATTTTCTGAATTTATTTAATCCATTTAATCCAACCTTATCTAGAACAATATCAGATGACATCAGCATGACATCAAGCTGACGTCAGCAGTCAACAGTGCAGTTGACCTAGTCAAACCTACGTGTGGGTCCCACCTGTCATTGACTGTTTAGGTTAATTAGGGTTTAGTTTAACTAATTACAGTTTAATTAGACTAACTAATTAATTAGTTTAATTAAATAGAATTAATTGACTAATTAATTAACTAATTATTAATTATTGATTTTATTAAATTCATTTTCATTTCATTCATTTTTTAAATGTTCTGTGGGGCTGGGCCCCACTTGTCACTGGCCCAGCATGGCGGGGCCCATTCGTCATTGGCCCGTGTGGCCGTTAGCGGGCGCGGGCGTCGGGCGCAGCCCGAGCGGGCGTGAGCCCGGGAGCGCTGGGCACGCCCGGCGGCCAAGGCCAAGGGAGACGGCGGGGCCGGTGAGCTGCGGCGGCAGCAGGCCAGCAGGGGGCGGTGCGGTGCTGGGGGGAGGAGGCGGGGCTATCCGGAGCGCACGGCGGGGCTGGCGTGCGATGGTCGGCGCATGCGGGAGTAGCGCGCGCGGTGCGTGGCGGACAGAGGCGGCGTGGGGTCGAGCGGGGAAAAGCGGAGCGTGAGCGCGGGCTGGCAGCAGCAGTGGCGCGAGCGGAAGGAGGCGGCGAGGCAAGCAGGACGCGGCCAGGCGGTGGCGGGGCTGCGGTGAGCTCGACAGGGGGAGGGGGAACACGGTGGCCGGGCGCTGCGGGCACGGGACCGAGGGAGAGACGGGGGAGGGCGAGGCCCTCACCACCGTTCGTGGGAGGGGCGGCGAGGCTCGGGGTCGGCCGGCGATGGAGAGGCGGGGCAGGGCAGTCCGGCGACGGGGATGAGGTGGCTTCGGGCGTCGAGGGCGAGCGACGGCGTGGCGACAAGGAGGCCGGTCGGGGAGGAGATGAGAACGGGTCGGCGGGGACGAGGCAGCGGTGCTCCGGCGAGCAACGAGGGCAGTCCGGGGTGGCGAGGGGCGAACGGCGTCGGGGGGGGGGGGGGGTTCGTCCCCTCCGATCCAGATCGGATCGAGAGAGGGGAGCGAGTGGAGGGGATGGGGTGGCGCTAGGGTTTCGGGTCTCTGGGGGGGGCGTATAGGCCAGGGGAATGGGCCGGCCTGGTGCAGTGGCCAACTGGGCCGGTTGGCCCAGTGGGGGGGGGGGTTTCTTTTTTTATTTTTGTTTTGTCTTTTTCTTTTCTATTTATCTGTTTTTCATTTGTTTCTACTTTTACAATAAGGTGTGGCCTCATACACAGTTTTGTAATATAGGTTACTTGTTCCAATACATACAGTGCATTAGTTATTACTGCTAAAAATTTGTTTGGAGGCTAATGGAGTTCACACAAATTTTGTATTAAATAAAAATATATTAAACCTTGCAGTTGTGGTACCGTTAGAGTCACTTAATTAATTTATTAATTGTTGGTTACAATTTTAGAATTGTCTCTGGAATATTTGTTATTTAATGAACATTTTAGTTTCTATTTTGAACAACTTTTATTTTCCACTTTGAATTTAATTGAGGTTTGAACTAGGAGTTGAAATGCAATATGATGCAAATAATGTTTATGCACTGTTAATCTAGCTGACATGGCATTAACTAAGGTGATCACTATTGTTCAGTACAGGGGGTGTTACAATTCTCCTCATCTAACAAGAATTCTCGTCCCGAGAATTAAGAGGAAGACTGAAAGAAAGCGGGGTATTCGTCGCGAAGGCGATCCTTGCGTTCCCAAGCGGCTTCTTCTTCAGAATGATTCGACCACTGAACTTTCGGGAGTTTGATTGACTTTTGATGAGTCCGGCGTTCAGCTTGATCAATAATACGAACGGGATATTCTGGATAAGACAGATCTTCCCGTAATTCAAGCATTTCGTGATCCACAGCTAGAATAGGATCCTTGAAGCAGCGACGAAGTTGGGATACATGAAAGACATCATGCACTTGAGAAAGATTTGGCGGCAATTGCAACTGATATGCCACTTCTCTTCGACAGGCAAGAATACAGAACGGGCCAATGTAGCGAGGAGCTAACTTGCCTTTGATTCCAAACCGATGAGTGCCTTTCAATGGAGTGACGCGAAGGTAGGCTTGCTCGCCAGGCTGATAGACCATTTCCTTGTGCTTTCGGTCATAGTTGCTCTTCTGACGAGACTGAGCAGTTTTCAGATGTTCACGGACAATGCAGACTTTTTCTTCTGCTTGCTGAACAATGTCCGGTCCGACGAGTGAGCGTTCCCCAGTTTCTGACCAATTCAGAGGGGTTCGACACTTACGTCCGTATAGAACTTCAAACAGTGCCATCTTCAGACTAGCTTGGTAGCTATTGTTGTAAGAGAATTCGGCATACGGGAGAGATTCCTCCCATTGCTTACCGAAGGAGATGACGCAAGCTCGAAGCATTTCTTCAAGCAACTGATTAACTCGTTCGACTTGACCCTGTGACTGAGGGTGAAAGGCGGTACTGAAGGACAGGTGAGTTCCCATAGCTTCTTGGAAACTATTCCAGAACCTGGAGGTAAAGAGACTGCCACGATCCGAACTGATCTCCAACGGAACACCGTGGAGTGACACAATTCGGGAAACATAAAACTCTGCTAACTGACTAGCAGTGATTGTCTCCTTGACTGGCAGAAAGTGAGCATCCTTTGAGAATCGGTCAATGACGACAAGGATAGCATCATGACCCTTCTGAGATCTGGGAAAACCAGTAATGAAATCCATTTGGACTTTGTCCCATTTCCATTTAGGAATATCAAGCGGTTGCAAAGTTCCAGCAGGCGTTTGATGTTCTGCTTTAATGCGGCGGCAAACGTCACACTCAGAAACATAACGAGCAATGTCTCGCTTCATATTAGGCCACCAGTATCTCTGACAAATGTCACGGTACATCTTTGTGCTACCAGGATGAATTGACAGAGGAGTGTCATGAGCTTCTTTCATAACGTGTTCCCTCTCATCCTTGAACTTGGGTACGTAGAGATGGTGTTGGAAGAATAGGATCCCATCATTATCAAGATGGAATTCCGATGGCTTTCCTTTTTCGAGGTATCGCTTAATCGTTTCAACTTCAGAGTCATACTTTTGTACAATCTTAATGCTGTGCTCAAGATCCGGTTCAACAACCAGGGTATTGAGATAACCCTTTGGGACAATACGGAGGTTCAATTTGCGAAGCTCTTCATAAAGAACAGGTTGTGCTTCCTAAACCATATTGTTGCTGCAATAAGCCTTGTGACTCAAAGCATCGGCCATTACATTAGCCTTGCCAGGGGTGTATGAGATATTCATATCATAATCGGCAATTGTATCGAGCCATCTTTGTTGACGAAGGTTCAGATCTGGTTGAGTATATAGGTACTTCAAACTCTAATGATCCATGTATACCTCGCAACGGTTACCGAGAAGGTAATGTCGCCATAGCTTCAGGGCATAAATAACCGTAGAAAGTTCAAGATCATGCACTGGATAATTTTCTTAGTGAGGACACAATTGTCGAGAGGCATAAGCAATCACCTTACGCTCTTGCATTAGGACACAGCCTAATCCTTGACGAGATGCATCACAGTATATCTTGAAATCCTTTTGGGAATCCGGGGGTGCTAGCATTGAGGCAGATGTTAACCTATCTTTTAGTGTCTGAAAGCTTTCTTGACATTTTTCTGTCCCCTCAAATTTAACACCCTTGTGGAGCAGGTCAGTCAATGGCTTTGCAATCTTGGAAAAGTTCTCAATGAATCGACGGCAATAACTAGCGAGTCCGAGAAAACTTCTGACTTGCTTAACATTCTTCGGGGGAGTCCAATCAAGAATAGCCTGAACTCGCTCGGGGTTCACAGCAATGCCATTCTTGGAAATCACATGACCAAGATAGGTCACTTCAGATAACCAGAATTCACACTTAGAGTACTTGGCGTAAAGCTGGTGTTCTCGAAGCTTCTCCAATACAAGCCAAAGATGTTCAGCATGTTCTTCTTCATTCTTGGAATATATAAGGATATCATCCAAATAAACCACGACGAATTTGTCGAGGTAATCCATGAAGATATAGTTCATCAACCGGGAGAAGGTTGCTGGAGCATTTGTTAAGCCAAACGACATGACAGTGTACTCATAAGAGCCATATTTAGTAACAAAGGCAGTCTTCGGAATATCCTCTTCGCGAACACGGATCTGATGATAACCCAACCTCAAGTCGAGTTTCGAGAAGACGGAGGATCCAGCAAGCTGATCATAAAGATCATTGATCCGGGGCAGTGGGTACTTATTCTAGATTGTAGCTTGGTTAATCGGTCGATAATCCTGAACCAATCGGTTAGTTCCATCCTTCTTCTTAACGAAGAGTGAAGGTGCTCCCCAAGCAGAGGAACTGGGGCGGATGAAACCTTTCTTAAGTGACTTGTCGATTTCTTCCTTAAACTCGAGAAGGTGGTGCGGAGGCATCTTATAAGGACGCTTCGCAATAGGGGTAGTGCCAGGCTTCAAGTCAATGACAAACTCGATATCTCTAATCGGGGGTATTCCTGGAAGTTCTTCTGGAAAGACGTCCGCAAAATCTCGAACGACAGGAACGTTCTCGATTCCTTCCAGAGGTGAGGCGTTCAAAGCATTCAGAGCATATATCTATGCTTCAGCATTTCGGGTAATTCGGGCGGTGTAGTTCACTATCTCATCGGAGGGGTGAAGAAGTTGGACGACTTTAGTGGAACAATTGATCGAAGCAATGTGAGATTTCAACCAATCCATTCCGAGGATGAGGTCTATGGTGGAAGACTTCAGGATAATGGGTGAGGCAAGGAATTCCAACCCTTTAATTTCGACGGTAACGTCAGGTGCTATCACGTCAGCATGACAATGACCTCCGGGAGTTTTAACGACTAACGGAGTATGCATCTTCTCATACCGAATGCCATGCATGAATGCAAATTTTCCAGAGATGAATGAATGTGATGCTCCTGAATCAAATAAGACAGAAGCAGGTACTGAGTTAACGAGAAGGGTACCCATCACAGTAGCAGGTTGATCCTGGACTTCTTCAATATCAATGTTGTAAGTGTGTCCACGACCATGAGCAGTAGACCCAGTATTATAGTTGCGGGCCTGATTGTTGCCACGACCATTGCCATAGCCAGTACGAGGAAAAGCCAACTGATTCTGAGTCTGGCGGCAGTCTTTAGCATGGTGACCTGGTTTGCGGCACTTGAAGCACAGACCATCTTCAGGACGAAGAGGGGCATTGGGTGGATCAGCTTGAGCTCTTGGCTGCCTCGGTGGTGGAGGAGGCAGACGTGGTGCAGCATAGTTATTCTTTGGCGCAGGTGCATTTGGACGGAACACGTTGTTGGGAATCCAGACTCGACGCTTCTGTGCTGAGCCCGAAGATGAGCCAGCATCATGATAGCGCTTCTGCGAGTCCTTATGCTTCATCTGAGCGGTCTCAACCAGAATAGCATTGTTCACAAGAGTAGAAAAGTCGTTGAAGTCTTGAGCAGCAAGTGCAAGCTCAAGGTCTGGGTGGAGTCCATTACGGAACTTCTCTTGTCTACGGGCATCTGTGGCGATGTCTTCTTTAGCATAGCGGGAGAAGTCAAGAAATTCCCACTGATAAGCTTCGATAGTCTTGTTGCCCTGGGTGAGGTTGCGGAACTGGGCTTTCATCCGGTCCATAATTCCCTGAGGAATATAACGGGCACGGAAAGCAGCCTGGAACTCATGCCAGGTAACTATCGTTCCGCCAGGCAATGTACACTTGTGTGTGTCCCACCATTGAGCAGAGGTGCCCTTTAAGAAAAAGGCCGCGAAGGTGACGAAGCTGGCAGGGGCGACATTAGCAGTTTCCATCTCGTGAGTGATGTCGCGGAGCCAGTCATCAGCATCCAGTCGCTTGTCAGAGTTGCAGAACTGAGTGGGGTTGAGTCGCATAAACTCTGTCAAAGTTATTGAAGCAGGGTTCTGGTTCTGGTTGTTCTGATGCGGAAACTGAGCCATGATTCCGGTCATGAACTGACAGTTGAGCTCGAATTGTTGCATCATAGTTGCCATATAGTCTGGCGGTGGTGGGCGTTCAGGGGCACGACCACGACCGCGACCACCTGGTCTAACCATCCTGCTAAGTATCAATAGGGGCAGTTTAGTAAAAGAAATTGCGAGTGTTTAGCGACAAACATGATGTAACTCGACAACAATTAAGTAGTGCAACAGATACTTAACAGTAGTCAATTAAGACATATAGATCCATACACGGAGTCGGGTACATGAGGACAGCATAACGGCGCAATTTAAAAACTAGACATGCTAGGCGGCACGCAGGCATGCGGTAAGGAAGTACACAACGAGACATAGCAAAGGCTATATCAACGTCGGGGAAAACCACCAAAACGGGGTAACTGTACGTGCGGACGACGAATAGCCGTCGCAGGAGGATCTTGCGTTCCATGTTCACTCTGATGCAGAACCCGGTCTTATCGAATGACAACTCGAAGAGAAAGGTTAAACAAAACAATGGAAAGGAAACTGATTATCAGACGAATCTGATCAATGACAGGGTAATCGCACAGATAGCCAGCTCTACGGGTGGCCGGGATTTATGAGATCCTAAGTGTCGGCGTTAATAAAATCATTTAACCCGAATAGAAGAGAGATCAGAGTCCCAGAGTATAGACAAGGAATAAAAGATCCTAATACCACCCAGTTGGCGACGTGGGCCCGTAAGCCACACTGCCAAGTTAGTAAAATAGTTTTTCGATGTCTAGACTCAACTTCGGCCAAGGAATTGGAAGGGGGCTTCCTACAGGCAGTCGGCTCTGATACCAACTTGTGATGCCCCTGACTCAATCGTGCACTAATCATACACGCAAACATGCACGATCAAGCACAGGGACTCACGGGAAGATATCACAACACAACTCTAACACAAATAAACGGAGGTCCACAATATTACAGACCAGGGATCACAAGGATCCGAATACATAAGTCAGTCATACAAATAATATCTGAGTACAGACATAGTTAGACAAGTTTTGCCTTAAGAAGGCTAGCACAAACAACGACTCTAGATCGAAAGGCGTAGGCCTCCTGCTTGGGAGCCTCCGATCCTACTCCTGGTCGGCTGGCTCGATCCAGTAGTACGTGCCGTCTGGGCCCTCCTGGTAGTAAGCTCCTGCGGTGGCATCTGGCTCCTGGGCTCCATCGTCTAATGTATCGTCAAGTGGGGTATGGGGAAAAAGAAGTAACAAAGCAACCGTGAGTAGTCATCCGAAGTACTCAGCATGCAAGGATCTACACTACATATGCAACATTATCAAAGGGGAAAGGCTGTATATGTGGACTGGGCTGCAGAAATGCCAGAATAGAGAGAAGGCCTAGTCCTATCGAAGACTAGCATCTTCAAACATCTTCACGAAGCCACCATCTTGCAGCAATAGAAGAGAGTAGAATAACATTTTATTAAGCAAACATGTTGAAGTAAAGCCTAGAGATCCTTCCTCGACTCCCTGCGAGAAACCGATCCCGAAGCTTCAATTAAGTAACAAGTATCCAGTTCAAGTAGTAGATCGGGATACACAAACTGAGTGTCCTTTACCGTAGGACCGGCTATCGATAGATTATTCTTCCCTGCAGGGGTGTACTACTGTTACCCAACACACTCGATCAACTCTGGTCGGACACACTTGCTGGGTAATGCCTGTCCTTGGGAGATCGACACGAAGCAGCGCCCTACCTAGGCTCAGCAGAGAGGTCAGCACGCAGGACTAACCTATGCACCCAGAGGTCTTGGGCCATCGCCCTGGGCACCCTGCGCGTTGCGAGACTGGCCGGGTTGCAGGCCCGACACTGAACACGTCAGTGAAGTTTCCAGCCCATTCCCGACAATCAGCCCGCACGGTGAACTGTGACGTCTGAAGAGCTTTCGGGAGAAACGTACGATGTAGAGGGCCCCATAAACCATAATCCTGCGTGGTGGTAGTGAGTATAGGGCACGTCGACCTACTCAGATCATATACCCAAATCCAATAAGCTGATTTAGTAACACGCGAAGACAATCAGAGTTTCTGAAGCTCCGCCACAATATCACACTCGAGTGCCCTTCCGGCACACCCGACATCATAGATCCCCTGCGGGTACCCATCAGGGTCGACCCGCCTGTAACAAAGGTCAAAGTAACCGTGTGGTCATAACATCAAGGGGGAAACCACGAGGAATCACCCTTGGTGGATTCCACTCGACGAAATCATCAGGGTGAACGTATGAGGCATCACCCTCGAGGTTCACACTGAGGGGTTGCACGACAGAGTCGTATCGGAAGTGGAGAAGGAGGAATCACCCTCGATGATCGTGACCGAACAGCTACACTGCAGAGTATTCATCAGGAGTGCGTTACGAGGTATCACCCTCGGCACTCGATAGTAACTATGCAGAGTCATACAACTAAGGGGGTGAGGTGATGTGTGTCTCTGGTCGACGATCACATTGACCGAGTTGTCGATGATCAAGCAGGGGCAACAAGGGTAAGGTGGTGGGGGTCACTGATGGTTCACTACCAACCTTAGACTAACAGTTAAGTTTAACATAGGCAGATAAGGTACAATAAACACGTTACAAAAGCAGGCTATGCATCAGAATAGGAGCAAACATTAACAGTAGAAAAATCTAATGCAAGCAGGAGAAATGGAATGGGCGATATCTGGATGCTCAAGGGGGGGGGGGGGGGGGGGGCTTGCCTGGTTGCTCTGGCAAGAAAGAGGGTCATCAACGGGCTGCTCGTCTGGAGCGTAGTCGTAATCAGCTGCAACGGCGTCGGTCTCGGCGTCTATCGAGAGAGAAGGAGGGGAAGAGAAACAATAAATTCACGGCAAAATGCAAACAATATGCATGGCATGTCTAAATGATATGCCGGGGTCTTCTACTGCCTATCTGAATGATTTAGTTAATTTATGAATTTATTTCGATTTATTTATTTAAAGTTGAGACTATTCATTTATTGAAATCGGTCTAAAAGTTCCATGTTCAGGTAGTTAGGGGCATCTGACAGGAATACAGATTGCATATTCAGATTTGTATCGAAATTCTGAGCAACTTTCATATATAAATTATTTTCATCGGAGTTACGGATTATTTTTTATGATTTTCTAAAGTTTTATTCATTTTCTGAATTTATTTAATCCATTTAATCCAACCTTATCTAGAACAATATCAGATGACATCAGCATGACATCAAGCTGACGTCAGCAGTCAACAGTGCAGTTGACCTAGTCAAACCTACGTGTGGGTCCCACCTGTCATTGACTGTTTAGGTTAATTAGGGTTTAGTTTAACTAATTACAGTTTAATTAGACAAACTAATTAATTAGTTTAATTAACTTAATTAATTGACTAATTAATTAACTAATTATTAATTATTGATTTTATTAAATTCATTTTCATTTCATTCATTTTTTTTAAACGTTCTGTGGGGCTGGGCCCCACTTGTCATTGGCCCAGCGTGGCGGGGCCCTTTCGTCATTGGCCCGTGTGGCCATTAGCGGGCGCGGGCGTCGGGCGCAGCCCGAGCGGGCGCGTGCCCGGGGGCGCTGGGCACGCCCGGCGCACGCCGGCGCCGGCGGCCAAGGCCAAGGGAGGCCGGCGGGGCCGGCGAGCTGCGGCGGTAGCAGGCCAGCAGGGGGCGGTACGGCGCTGGGAGGAGGAGGCGGGGCGAGCCGGAGCGCACGGCGGGGCTGGCGTGCGGTGGTCGGTGCGGGCGGGAGCAGCGCGAGCGGTGCGTGGCAGACAGAGGCGGCGCGGGGTCGAGCGGGGAAAAGCGGAGCGTGAGCGCGGGCGGGCGGCAGCAGTGGCGCGAGCGGAAGGCGGCGGCGAGGCAAGCAGGACGCGGCCAGGCGGTGGCGGGGCCGCGGTGAGCTCGACAGGGGGAGGGGGCACGCGGTGGCCGGGCGCTGCGGGCACGGGACAGAGGGAGAGACGGGGGAGGGCGAGGCCCTCACCTGCATTCGTGGGGAGAGGGGCGGCGAGGCTCGGGGTCGGCTAGCGATGGAGAGGCGGGGCAGGGCAGTCCGGCGGCGGGCACGAGGTGGCTTCGGGCGTCGTGGGCGAGCGACGGCGTGGCGACGAGGAGGCCGGTCGGGGAGGAGATGAGGACGGGTAGGCAGGGACGAGGCAGCGGTGCTCCAGCGAGCGACGAGGGCGGTCCGGGGCGGCGAGGGGCGAACGGCGTCGAGGGGTGGTTCGTCCCCTCCGATCCAGATGGATCGGAGAGGACGGTGGGGGGGGGGGAGTGGATGGGGGTGGCGCTAGGGTTCGGGTCTCTGGGGGGGGTGTATAGGCCTAGGGAATGGGCCGGCCTGGTGCAGTGGCCAGCTGGGCCGGTTGGCCCGGTGGGGTGGGGGGTTTGCTTTTTTTGTGTTTTATTTCTGTTTTGTCTTTTTCTTTTCTATTTATCTGTTTTTCATTTGTTTCTACTTTTACAATAAGGTGTGACCTCATACACAATTTTGTAATATAGGTTACTTGTTCCAATACATACAGTGCATTAGTTAATACTGCTAAAAATTGGTTTGGAGGCTAATGGAGTTCACACAAATTTTGTATTAAATAAAAAGTATTAAACCTTGCAATTGTGGTACTGTTAGAGTCACTTAATTAATTTATTAATTGTTGGTTACAATTTTAGAATTGTCTCTGGAATGTTTGTTATTTAATGAACATTTTAGTTTCTGTTTTGAACAACTTTTATTTTTCACTTTGAATTTAATTGAAGTTTGAACTAGGAATTGAAATGCAATATGATGCAAATGATGATTATGCACTGTTAATCTAGCTGACATGGCATTAACTAAGGTGATCACTGTTGTTCATTACAGGGGGTGTTACAACATGTAAGTTAATCAAATAATAATACATAAAAAAACATCAAAAATACTATATGAAAACACCATAAAAAATATAACTATGCCGACGGCAGCTGCGGCCAGGGGCAGATGGTCGGCGCGCCGCGGATCGATGACATGGCGTCTATGCCGACGGCAGCCGTCGGCATATATGTTGGTCGGTGCGCTTCGGATTGATGACGTGGCATGCGTATCTATGCCGACGGCCGCCCGTCTCCCCCGTCGGCATAGTTTAAACGTCTTTAGTCGTCCGTCACGAGAGGGGTCGCCGAGCCCACGGCTATGCCGACGGCAGCTGTAGGCATACGCGTAGCTAGGCTGACGGCATTCCTGTGCCGACGGGGGCCGTCGGCATAGATCGGGATAGCCCGACGGCCTGGTTACGCCGACGGCCTGGACTTGGCTGTCGGTATAGCGCGGACTAGGCCGACAGGGGCCGTCGGCATATCTTTGGCCGTCGGGGCTGTGCCCTGTTCCGGTAGTGCTACTAGACGGCCTGTTGATGCCGGCGGCTGTATCTTCCTGCCATTCGTTCGCGGCGGCGGGATCTGGCTTCCCAGGTGAGGTTGGCAAGGTGGCGGTGGCAACCTCGTCAGGGGATTTTTGTTCCTCGGTTTCTTCCTCGCTCTGACAATGCTTTCTCCGGTGCCGGCGGGAAACCGGTGGATGTACAGGAGAGGGTCAGCCTCATCTGCTCCGATATGGGGCCCCCTGGTCGACAGCGGACAGGTTGTTGGTGTGACTCTCTGGTTCTGTTCGAAGCTTCGCCGATGGCGACTGCGAGTTCGGGGTGCTGGCCCTTCGGGGCTGCAGCTCGAAAACTTCCGAGCTGTCAAGGACAAGATCAGGTCGGCTCAGGTATGAGAGCGGCGGCAACAGCGGCGCACCTTCTGCTCGTTTCACCGTCTGTGGCGTCGCTCGGTGGTCGAAGGACCTCGATGTAGTTTTTGTTATGTTTGGAGTGCTTTGTACTGCCGATGAATATTCTTAATACATTTTCCAGGACCTCTTCGTAATAAGAAAAAAAAAAGAGGTAGTTGTACATATTATACTGGCTGCTTCTTGTTTCTCCGGTGCGTTAGCGCGTCTGCTAGCACGCGCACGCGAATACGTGTGCAGACGCGACGTATCGCCAGAACGTCTGCGACAACAGCCAACAGCATTACAGCAACGAGGCAGCGACGTCAAGGACAGGCAGGGTTAAATAGACATATAAACCCAGCCGTTGGAGTTTAAATGACCCCGACGCACGCTCTGTGTGTGTGTTGTTATTTTGCGATTGGATGCACGCTGCCCAATCCATCCATCCAACTGTCCCACACTACAACACGTTGGTTGTTTGGTGGCGTAATAATAGAGGCGTTTTCTAAAACGCCTTGTGATTTGTTGTCCGGAGGCGTTTCTGGAAATCGCCTTAAAACACCGGAGTATTTGAAGCGTTTAAGGAGAACACCACTAACAGAGGCGAATTAGGAGAACGCCTGCCCACATTAGACAGCAGCAGAGGAAGGCATTACATGGAGAGGGTGAATCGAATGGTAAAACATCTGACGTTCTTTGCAGATTTTGTTTGCAACGATCCAGCGACAGCGAGGCTCCTGTGAATCAAAGATATAAGGCGGCTCCTACAAATCAGCCGACTGATTTCTTACAGAAATCAGTCGGCTCGCTAGCCGTCGGATCCATTGCGCGCCAGCCGTCGGATCCAGTCAACGCGACATCGAGTCGTCGTCCTCCCGTCGCATCTTCCCGTTTCGTTCTCCTCTGACTGCATCGATGTAACAGTGTGCCCCTCGCCCGCTGACTCCTAGCCCCCATGCAGCAACCCCCGGGGGTTGCTGTCGCCACGCCGCCGAGCACCGGTGCGCGAGCTGCGGTCACCTCCGGCCTCCCTTGCATTGGCGGCGAGCTGTGTTGCAGCACCGGCGCCTCCGCCCTCCCTTGCGTGCACCATTGCAGCCGGCCACACGGCATCGTCTTCGCCCCTGCAACATCCCCACCGTCACAAAAAAGAGAAAGTATTTGCACGAATCGCGATGCAGATAATGGATGGCTAGATAAGCAGGGGCAAGGTGCATGAGCTCTAAAACATAATTTCGATCCGGAGGCGTACCGGGGCTTTCCCGGCCGGCGAGCCACAGCGGCGACGGTCCCTTGGGGCCACAGTTGAGGTCTACAAAGCACAAGGTGCGAAGATGCGGCTCTGGTCCTTGGGCGAGGTGGCTTCTCGTTCTTCTTTCCGGTGGAGCTCCGGCGACGTTCGTGAGAAGGTACGGGAGTGCAGATGTTGCTCGGCAGAAGATCCCAGGGGTCTTGTTGTAATTTTCCTTTGTTCAGGGGTCTTTTTGCATGTGTGCCGGGATAGCTTTCCCTTTCTGCGTTTCCCTAGTAGCTTCGCGTGCGTTGGATATGTTCTGCTGAGTTTCTAGTTGAATGAACGCGTGGCCTTTCTCAAAAAAAAGTCCAAAATAAACCCTGAACTCGTATACGATAGCTAAATCAAACCCTGAACTCTAAATCCCAGGAATCAACACACTCAACTCTCTACCGGTCCAATTTCAACGCTATCAGCACACTCAACTCTCTAATCCCGGTCCAATTTCAACCCTGAGCGCGTTAGCAAACAGGGATCGATGAAGTGGCAGACCTTGTTGGGCGCGTAAAAGTTGGGGCGGCCCATAGCGCTCCCCTGTTATTAGTCCAGAGGTAGCCCACGCAGGGGGCATTCTATCCCCATTCGTGGCGTCCCCTGGAATTCCCTTGCTCAAGCGAAGGGCGGGTGATCGGCTCCAGCGGCAGCGATCGTGACGGCGCGACGACGAGCGACGTCAAAGGTACTATGTCTGACGTACTCCTCCTCCGGTCGCCGTAATTTATGCTCCCTCCGCGCTGTAGTGTTAGGGTTTCATGGTGAAAAATTGGTGCTTTTCCATGATTGTAAAGCTAGGTTTTTGAAAAAAAATTGTGTTTTTCTGTCATTCCAAATTGCTCGGATTAGGACAATGTAGTGATATTCTCATGTTTGTTTCAGTTAAATCATGGACCCTACGGAGATTTTGAACGTCAGATTTCATTTCGGAGGCGAGTTCATCCGCAATGGTCCTGTTTTGGATTATGTGGGGGGCGATGAAGAGATTTCAGAGATCGAGAGGGACAAGCTGTCATTGCAGGAAGTTCAAGGGCATTTGAAATACCATCTGGATTTCAAGGAATCAATGATGTTGTATTTTCTTTATCCTGGGAAAGAACTAGCTGATGGTTTGGTGTTCTTGTTCGATGACAGTGGTTGTGTGATGATGTCAGACTACATCTGTCTTGGAGATGTAGCAGATAATTATGTTGAGTACCATGGGGAGCAGGATAGTGAGTACAGCAGCAGTGGTAGTGACTTTGAGAATGAGATAATTGATCTGGATGATGGTGAAGCTGAAGAACCTGACATTGTCATTAGTGCAGAGCCAGATGACAGTGGTGTGCTCACTCAAATTATCAGCAGTCTAGTTGAGCAGCCTAGGGCGAGAAAAACTACAGTAGCCGGTGAGGTTGTTGATGTGGCAGGTTCTCAGCTTGCATTTTCTCAAGTATGCAATCAAGATCAAGGGCCAACAGAGACTGTGAATGTTCAGAACAATATGAGGATAGTGCAAGAGAATGTTCAGAACAATATTCCACCAGAGAAAGTGAATGTTCAGAACAATATGAGGACAGAGCAAGTGAATGTTCAGAACAATATTCCACCAGAGCAAGTGAATGTTCAGAACAATATTGCAGATTCAGCTAACGATTCTGATGAAGATTGAGTACATGCCACACAGTGTAGGAGAGTGGAGAAAATTCAGAAGTTGTGGAGCTCAGAAGGCATGCTAGAAATTTTAAGAAGAGTATGAGAGATACAAAGAGTTGGCTTGGAGGAGATTCATCAGCTCCTGTTCCAATTGAATTAATTGTAAATATGGAGGAACAGTTAGAGGGAGAGGAGAAACTGTGGGGCAATGATTCATCTGTTGAGGATTATTCTTATGATGAAGATTCTGATGGGCAGATGGTGAGGAGAAAGAGCCTATATCCAAGATACAATAATGACACAGAAATTCCACACTTCTCATTGACAATGGTGTTCAGGAGCAAGAATCAGCTTGTCAAAGCATTGAAGAGATATGGAATTCTGACAAATATGAGCATTGTGTTTTTGAAATCAGAGTCAGACAGAGTTAGGGCTAAGTGTGGATGTCCTGGGTGCCCTTGGCTGATTTATGGAGCCAAAACCTCAAGAACAAGCAGGTTTCAAATTATAACTTTCAATGATGAGCACCACTGTGCACAAAACAGGGAGAACAAACTTGTCACAGCACATGTTATTGCCCAAAGATATGAGAACTTTATTTTAGCAAATCCAATGTGGAAATTGAGAGCATGAAAGCAATAGTTCTTCAGGACATGTTTGCTAATGTATCAACTTCAAAGTGCAAGCATGCAAAGAAACTTGTCATGGACAAGTTAAGGGCTGGAATGAAGAATGATACACCAGGGTTTTTGATTACCAGCTGGAGCTACTTAGAAGTAATCCTGGAAGCACTATTGCAGTTTGTTTGGATCCAACAAACATGGAAGAGAACATATTTGAGAGTTTCTATGTGTGGTTTAATGCATTAAAGTTAGGATTCAAGGCTGGCTGCAGGAAAGTAATAGGTTTAGATGGCTATTTTTTAAAGGTGCTGTCAAAGGAGAGCTGTTGTGTGCTGTTGCAAGAGATGCCAACAATCAAATGTATCCACTGGAATGGGATGTTGTTGAGAGGGAAACAAATGAAACATGGAAGTGGTTTATTTGCTTGCGTATTAAAGATCTTGACATAACTAACAATGGAGCTGGATGGGTGTTCATTTCAAATCAGCAAAAGGGACCGATAAATGCTATGAAGGTCTTTCTACCAAAAGCAGAGCACAGAATGTGTGCTAGGCATATCTATGCCAACAGGAGGAAGAAGCATAGGGCACATGAGTTGCAGAAGAAGTGCTGGGTAATTGCCAAAGCAGCAAACAAGCAAGACTTCAACTGCTACAATGCTAAGCTTGCCCAAGAAACACGAGATGGTGCAAAAGACATCATGAGAACAGGGCCAGTGCACTGGGTGTAGGGGAACACGACAGAACACAAAAAAAATTGGTACTGCGAGCACGCCCAGCATCACCATGGAGATGCATACAAGGTTTTTGATCTGATCATTTCCGATTCATAGTGCAGAAGAAGTAGATTCGATGAAGATCGTCGGTGCAGATCCCCGCAGCTAGGATTTACAACCTCCCAACCGCGTGGATGTTCTCCCTCGTCTGCTCCTCAGACAACACCTCGGGCAGGCCTTTGGAAGGCGGTTGAACAGTTCCTCGGACTGTGTCACGGACAGTCCCTCGGGAGGACCCTCGAAACTCGGACGGTCACTTGGACAGCCCTTCGAGAGGACACTCGAACAGCCCCTTGGGCAAAAGATCGAACCTACAACCTCTCTACGGGGTTGCACACATACGGTGTCAGCTATCCGGCAGGGCTTCGCCGTCCAGAACTAGTTCCTGCCAGAACCCAGATAGCCTTTCGGCTCTACGAAACTATGTCGGCGGGAGGGAGAGAGAAGGCCAGATCATGCATGGAGCTCCTCTCCACCTCTATTTATAGGAAAAACCAAGGGGTAGGGTGACAGTTGAAAATACCAAAATGCCCATACAATATCTCCCACATGAAGGGCTAAATGGGAAGGCAAGTGGAGCTCCATGGAGCTCCCACTACTAGGGAAAACCTTATACACAGAGGATTATCAGTAGCGCTGGACAAAACAAGGCGCTACTGCTACTTACCCGTAGCGCGGGAGAACAAAACGCGCTACAAATATGCTTCTAGTAGTAGCGCGCCTAAGTTAAAAAGCGCTACTACTATAATTCCCACACTGTTGCCGCCAGGCTAGGCATAGTAGTAGCGATCTCAAGGAAACGCGCTACCGCTAAGCTCGTTGTAGAAGCGCGTTTCCGGCGGAGAGCGTACTACTAAGAAAAAGAAAATAAATTGCAAAAGAAATAAAAATGAAAATGAAAATGAAAGAAATAGAAAAAGGAGAAAGGAAAAAAAGAAAATGTAAAGAAAAATAAAAGAAAAATAAAAATAAAGGAGAAAGGCATAGCAGTAGCGCTTTTTCCCAACATGCGCTGCAGGTAATATAGCAGTAGCGCTTTTTGTAGAACCGCGCTATAGCTAAGTTCCTTCAATAAAGGAAAAATAAAAAGAAAAGAAAAAAGAAAATAAATAGCTAGTTCCTATAGCAGTAGCGTATTTTAGGTACAAGTGCTATAGCTAACGTAGCTATAGCGTTTTCTCCAACCTGCGCTACCGCTAAGTTTGACATAACCACCACGCGGGCTTTATCCCCGGCCACTTCTCCCCTAAATCCCCGCTCCGTCGTCGTCGACGCCCCTGCCTCCCTCACCGCTGTCACCCTCCGCGCGCCCTACATCGCCGTCGGCCTCCGCGCGCCCTCGACGCCACCGGAGCCGCGAGCCCACAACGCCACCGGAGCCGCCCTCCACGCCCCTGCTCCCTCGCCGCCACTAGAGCCGCACGCCCTCAACGCCACCGGAGCCGCCCTCGACGCCCCTGCCTCCCTCGTCGCCACTGCCTCCCTCGCCGTCACCGGAGCCGCCCTCGCCGCCTCCTCGAGTATCCTCTGTAAGCCCCCCACCCCTCCTCTTTCTCTCATGGACTAGGGATTTGACAGATAACTAGCTAGCTAGGTTAACTAGTTTAATTAGGTTAATTAGCTAGGTTAACTAGCTAGGTTAACTAACTAGGTTAACTATCTAGGTTAATTAGGTTCATTAGGTTAACTAGGTTGGCTAGGTTAGAGCAAAAATTTAGTTAGGGCAGTAGGGTTTAACTAGGGAAGTAGGGTTTAGAGCAAAAATTTAGTTAGGTAGTAGGGTTTAACTAGAGCAGTAGGGTTTAATTAGGGTTTTTCTTTTCATAGATGTTTTTTTAAAAGAACAAAATGAAGTGCTGCTAGTAGTATATAGTGGTACCAGTAGATGTTAACTAGGTTAGGGCAGTAGTGGTACTAGTAGATGTTAATTCGATGTTTTTTAGTTAGGGCAGTAGGGTTTTACTAGGTTAATTAGGTTAGTAGTGCTGCTAGTAGTAGTGGTACAATAGGTTAATTAGGTGAAGTTAAATGAATGACCTAAATGAATGAAATTAGTAGTTAACTAATTTTTTTCATTTCATGATTATAGAGTTAACTGAATTTTGTTGTATTAGTAGTTAACTGAATTTTCTTCTACATTTAGTTTTTGAATTAGCTTGTGAAGATTGGACCTGTATATTTGGACATGTGGTTGCTCGTGTATATTTGGACATGTGTTGTGGTGTCGAAGATGGATATTTGAACATTGTTTGCGGGGAATGTTTCCGAGTGGCCTATGTTTTGCCGGAATGTTGATTCATTTCTGTTCCGGCAAATTTAAGGCGCTTGATTTGTCCACATTTTAGCAAAGGTCATGACAAAATTTTCAGTGAATTTCCGCAAGACTTGTGCTAGAAATTAGAACATATCGAGTGCCCGGGATTTGCCGCAACGTTAATGAATCAACATTCCGGCAAAACATAGGCCTTTTTTATGTCATTATTCATTTTATTAGGTCTAGAATTAATTGACTAGACCTAATCGTAGGAAACATGGCTAGCAACGATGAAGGAGAGGGTTCTGGTAATTGCAACATCTACGAGGCGGCAGACATCTATTTGAACTATCTAGAGGAGCAACGGACTAGGCATAGCCGCCGTGTCAAATCAGAGACTGAGACCGACATCGACACCAAGACCGGCTATGAGACCAGCGCCTCTGCTGGCGAATTAGCCGGTATAGAACCGAAACTGGAGAGGATACGGCGCCCAAACCAGCTCGGCACTACTAAACTGGTGGTCACGGCAGCGGACCCTGGCAATTTTGAGCCAATAGAGCTTGCGGAAGCGTGCATGTGCTACGGCAATCAAGTAGGCTGCATCCTACGGGAAACCGCCACCATCAACGATGAAAAAATAAAGAAGATACCAAATATGGAGCACTCCCTCCTTACGAAGCTGCACCAAAGATTCTTGTTCCCGGGCCGGGATGAAATCAAATATACGCAACCGTGGCAAGACCCAGCAATGAAGAAGATAAACAGGCATGCCATGGGCAAGTTTAGCGGTGCGTTGTCCGCCTAGAAAGTAAGGGTGAAACAACGGATCATCGGAAAAAGGGAATCCTACTCCGAGATTGTAAAGGATAATCCGACAATTATGGAAGAGCAGTTCGAAATATCCAAAAAGGCTTGTGTTGCCGAAGCTACCAAAGAAAAGTCAGAGTACATGAAGGGGCTGCAAGAGAGGAACATGGGGTGCCACAACCTCGAAAGCCATGGTTACGTGGGGAAGAGGCCCATATGGGCCAAGGAGGACACGGAACGCGGAAGTCTGGGGATCCCAGACACCTTGGAGGAGTTCACCGTCCCGCAGGAGCTTGACGTCATCAGGGCCCGGTACCGTTGGGACCCAGTCAACAAGGTTTTCGAAACGGACGCGGTCACGAAGGAGTTCATGAGACTGCCGGTAATTATTAATTTATCCACTAATTTTAGCTTTTGATCAATTCGACTGCATGTTTAGTCACATTTGTAAACGATCCACGTTCCTTTTGCAGAAAGAGCAGCACAGGATTGCGGCCGAAAGCAACTCGCCGTCTGAGGCGTTGGCGAGGCCCAAGTGGGACACCCCATTCAACCGGGCCTTGAACATATTGAAAAGACTCCCAATGGACACTCGGCCGTCGTATGGACGCGTGCACGGCGTCGGAGACAGCGCCATGTGGAAGCACTACTACCGTGAGAACACCGAGGAGAGAAAGCAAAGATGGAGGTTAAACGAAGAAAACATCGACAAGAAGGTTGAGATTGCGGTTGCTAAGAAAGCAGCTGAGACCAAAGAAGAGTCAGTCAAAGCAGCAGTAGCTGCCGCAAAAGAGGAAATGGCAGCTTCATATAGTGCCTTCCTTCCGGCTATCATCGATTGGAGCAGGAAAAATCCACATAAAGAGGCAGCAGACTTTTGCCCTTTCCAACTTCTTCGGGAGCATCTCGTTTAGCGTTGCACCAGCACCTGCTCATGCACCCGCACCTACTCCCGCACCTGCTCCTGCACCTGCTCTCGCACCTGCTCATAGCAGCCCGTCCTCCATCTCTGGTGTGCTTGGCGGGGCTTCGTCTTTGACTGAGCTCGACGCTGTCACGGTAGCTACCTGTCACACTGGCCCTCTTCAATATATGTATAATCTCCCGTTTCCGTTGACTTTCGGATGTCTCACGTCGCAGACATGTCTTTGCAGGCCAACGTAACCCCGTGCACCATACTGTACACCATCAGCGGCCAGAAGGTGGACGTGGGAAAGGCAACGATAGTGAAGCCGAAGGAACAATTGTTCCACAGCTGGCCGATCCCCCCTGATGTCTTCAAGGTTTTCGTGGCTAGTGTCAAACCGGGCCACGAGAATTTGGCTCCTCCGGTAGCAATAGGGGGAGATAACGACGAGACCCCGCGGCGGCTTGGCGATTGCAAGAGTTGGGTCCTATTGTGGCCGAAGAGTCTGCTTCGTCTGGAGGCGGCCGGGAGCACACACACGACCAAGCAACCTCAGCAAGGTATGAACACCAACACCCCACCTACCCAATTAGCATCACCTGTCATGTCGGGTGATAGTGGATGGCGTGAGGAAGAGGCTCCATTAGTGGCTGATGACGTTGCCGCCGTTAAAGAAGCAATGCATGATGCCATGGACGAGGATGATGACCCTCTATGGTATCTCAATATCGGCGCCTATGACGACGGAGGATTGATGGCTCAGCAGTATGGCTCAGGGTTTAAGCGTGATGAGTTGATGCCTGAATTGCCGGAGGATGAACATACTATAGGCTCACTTCCGGTAGCAAAGAAGCATAGGAAGAGACCGAAGAAAGGCCGAAATGGTGGCAAAACTGCTTCTATGAGCCAGCCGCCTCCGCAGCCTCGGGTTGAAGACCGTATACCTATCAAAGATGCACTGAAATACCATATCCCCGGTCATCCGATCCTAACTAAGGCAGCATTAGAGGCCATAGACGGCGATCTAAGGAGACTTCATGATGATGTGCTGCGGAGAGAGAAAAGCCTTATCGCCTCGGAAAATCTAGGATACCTGCTCTACGTGGTTAACGTGCCGCAGCAAAGGTTGTACGTCCAGACATTCCCCGCGAAAAAGTTCTTCCTTCGATTCGACTACATCTTCGACATGTTTCACTTGAGAAAGCTAGATTTTATGTTTGTCCGCCTTTTTGCCTTGTACATGAACTACATCATCAGGATTGAGCGAATACCTTATATGTGTGTCGCCGACCCGTACTTTATGCACGAGGGCTTCTTGGCAGTCGGCCCAGCGCACCGTGAATATGCGAGGAACTACATCGCCGATTTCATGGTCGGCAATAAGGACAAGGAGATGTTTCTCCTGCCTTATCATCCCATGTAAGTCATCCACGGATATCCTTCCTTCGATTTCAATCATTCATTTGCGCGCGCGGAGGCTAATTTGAGGTGTACTTATTTTGCGCAGTGACGGGCGCATCGTCCTCATCATCCTTTACCCCTGACTCTCCTATGCTCTTTACTTGGACTCGTCGAAGAACTTGAAGAAAAAGGATTACACCCACATCAAGTCTGTTCTCGACAATGCTATCTTAAGCTATGGCCTATGGGGTGGAGAGATCAGGACCAAGAAGACAAGGAATGGCATGCCCTGCTTCGGCCATAAGACTGACTTCTGGTGCATCCAGCAATCGAGAGGTACTTCCATCGATGGATTCTTTGTCCTCCACCACATGCTGGAGTACAGACGGGATCACCAGACCTTCGCATGTCACCTACATTCAGCGATGCCGATATTCTAATATGGGCAAAGAAACTAGGAAATGTCCCAGATCATAGAATCCGAGCTGAGTTCTATCACATCCAGGGTGACTTGCCCAAATCATCATGAAGGAGGTCCTCGAAAAAACAGGGATGTTCTACGAAGAAGGGCAAATGTCGCGGGAAGACGTCCGAACACGCATAGCCACTCAGTGTCTCGACATGAAGCCTTTCACTTCGCTCGGGGACTTCCTCCCTGATTTGGAAGGATGGCATGACATGTTGGAGTGATTGATGATATATGACAATGTGTCCGTTTAGTCACTACTTTCTCTATGACGAAACTTTGAGTTATGCATGATGAAACTTTGTGATGTAATTAAACCGTCCTCCTCAACTAGCGAAGATCACACTATTTAGGGCATTTTGGGTATGATGAACTTTGTTATTTATGCTTATGATATGTTGCTTCTATTTTTGCTAACTCTGTCTCTTTCTGTTGCTCAACTATATATGTTGCATTTTTCGGGCAGTAGCCACAGAGGGTTCAATAGCAGAGCCGAAGAGGAAGATAGTTACTTGAGGTTGACACTAGTGCGAGAGAGGGATCGGAACCGGCACCTCAAAAACTACTACATTATCGCGCTCTTGCTCATAGTGATCGCTCTTCTCTTGGATATCTTTGTTTAGATATAGATGAAGAAACATGTGTATGTGATGACCATGCAGTTGCTTGTATTCGAAACATGTCACTTAACTTGTATTGCTATGTCGTGATTATGATGAGACGACGACATGATTTGGTTTGGATGATATGATGAGACTATTATGTGTAGGATATGATGAGCATATTGCATGTTTATGATATGATTAGAATACTGTATAAAACCTGTACAAAAACAACCCAAATACGTAGCAAAAAAAAGTGAAAATATAGCAGCAACGCTCTTTAGCAGGAAGCAGTAGCGCCGTACACAAGCGCTGCAGCTAATTAGCAGTAGCGCTGGACTGGAAAACGCTACTTCTAAGATACTTAGCAGTAGCGCGGTCGACGACAGCGCTACTGCTAAGTAGGTATATGATACGTCTCCAACGTATCTATTATTTTTGCTTGTTCCATGCTATGATATTATTATTCTTGGATGTTTTTATTATCATTTTATACACTTTTATATCATTTTTCGTGACTAACCTATTAACTTAGTGCCACGTGCCAGTTCCTGTTTTCTGTCCTGTTTTTGTTTTACAGAAAATCAATATCAGATAAGATCAAATCATCCCGAAACTTTTTGGAGATTTTTTTTCTGGAGATAAGGATCAACGCAAACTTGGGAGCCAAGGGAGAAGCTTCTGGATGGCTCCACATAACACCTGGACGCGCCCCGGGGAGGCGCCCTGGTGTTGTGTGGGCCCCCTCTGTGGTGTTTTGACATACTTCCAACTCTATAAATACCCAAATATTCCAGAAACCCTAGGGGAGCACACGAAACACTTTTTCCACCGCCGCAAGCCTCTGTTCTAGTGAGATCCCATCTGGAGGCCTTTTCCAGTAATCCGCCGGAGGGGGAATCCATCACGAAGGGGCTCTACATCATCCTTGCCGCCTCTCTGATGGTGCGTGAGTAGTTCACCACAGACCTACTGGTCCGTAGGTAGTAGCTAGATGGCTCTCTCTCTCTCTCTCTTTGTATCTCAATACAATGGTCTCCATGATCTTCATGGAGATCCATTCGATGTAATGACTTTTTGCGGTGTGTTTGTTGGGATCCGATGAATTGTGAGTTTATGATCAGATCTATCCTTGTTTTATTTGAGTTCCTTGCTGATCTTTTTTATGCATGATTTAGTATAGCCTTGTATTTCTTCTCTGAAGTTTTGGTTTGGTTTGGCCAACTTGATTGGATCTTCTTGCAATGGGAAGAGGTGCTCGGTAATGGGTTCGATCTTGCGGTGTTCAGTCCTAGTGACAAAAGGGGAGTTGATACGCATGTATTGTTGCCATTAAGGATAACAGCTTGGGATGAATTCTTATATGCTTTTGTCTTGACTACATCATGTCATCGTTCTTAATGCATTACTTCCTTCTCTTGAACTTAATACACTAGATGCATGCTGGATAGCGGTCGATATGTGAAGTAATAGTAGTAGATGCAGGCAGGAGTCGGTCTACTTGATTTGGATGTGATGCCTATATCATGATCATTTCCTTGGATAGCGTCATAATTATTTGCTTTTCTATCAATTGCCCAACAGTAATTTGTTTACCCACCGTATGGTATTTTCTTGAGAGAGATGCCACTAGTGAATCCTACGGCCCCCGGCTCTACTTTTATTATAAGATCTATCTTGTTTACTTATACAAAAATACCAAAAATACTTGTTGCACTTTTTTATCTTTTATTTATTTATCAATCTATCATATACCGTTTAATCTCGTTTCTTGACCGGCGAGACATTGGCAACCTCTCATTTGCGTTGGGTGCGAGGGTTTGCGTTGTGTGTGCAGGTGCTGTTTACGTGGTGTTGCTTGGTTCTCCTACTGGATTGATAACCTTGGTTTCTTAACTGAGGGAAATACTTACTCTACTGTGCTGCATCATTCTCTCCTCTTCGAGGATAAAAATCCAATGCAGTCTACATGTAGCAGGAAGAATTTCTGGCGCCGTTGCCGAGGAGACATCATCAACATTACCAAGTACCTACACTCTCAACTCTTATCTTTGCATTTCCTTTATTTGCCATTTGCCTCTCGTTTTCATCTCCCCCACTTCTAAAAAAATTTACAAAAAAATTTGCCTTTTCTCTTGTCGTTTGTTTTGCCTCTTTATTCGCTTGCTACCATGTGAGATTTTGTTTTGGAGAAAAGTGAGGATGGAAAAATTCTAAGGATCGAAGTTCCTTCTAATTTGGATGCTAAAGTTTTTGTGTTGGGACACGGGAATCTCTTAGGTAAAAATATTATCCAAGATTTCTTCAATTGTGTCAGAAATTTGCCTTTAGATGATGCCTCTATTCTTAAAAGAACCACTAATTATGGTGATGCTATCTCCCTTTTGGTGCTCACACTTGAAAGAAAATTTATTATCACTCATCCCACTTTGCAAAGATTATTTTATGAGTTGCCCATTATAAAAAATCCTAGGGCTAAAAAAATAGCCACCCTTGTTCTCATGAATGAATTTGATGATATAGTGCGGGAAGCTAGGGAAATCTTTGATTTTTATGGTATGAATCGTGAGAAGCCCATAATAGATGAGATTCTTTACGATAAGGATTACCTGTTGAGGCATCTTTTTCATGATAATCACAGTTTTAATGAGAATACAAAAAAGGAGGTGCCTCCTATACATATTATACAGCAAGTTTTCAATGGCATCAATAAACAATTTTCTTGGACCGTTTCCGGTAACCAAGGAGGTTATGAGGAGACACAACTTGCTAATGCCAAGGTACCTTTGGATGATGTGTTTTATATTGCTTTTGAAAAACCTCTTGCCAAAAGCTCTTCTACCAAATCCAAGGATGACAACACTTGATGTGTTGCTTTAGGCCTAGCTAAGGGCGTAAAACGATAGCGCTCGTTGGGAGGCAACCCAACAAATAAAATAAATTTTTATGTTTTTGCTTTTTGTTTTTGTTCTTTTGATTTTCCCTTATTTGCCTCTGCTTTAAGTTGGTTTTTATATTTTTAATTAGTGTTTGTGCCAAGTAAGACCTTTGGGGTGATGTGGATGCTTGTGAATGCAATTCTGTGAAAAACAGAAACTTTGACGCCCAGTCCAGGAATTTTATAAATTCGTCAGAGCATCGAATGTATCTGAATTTTTTACAGGTGATTTATATACATATTTTCCACATTTTTCTCATTTTTCAGAATTTTTGGAGTTACAGTAGCATGGCTTTTCGACAGATTGCTACAGACTATTCTATTTTTGACAGATTCTATTTTTGATGCATTGTTTGCTTGTTTTTATGAAACTATGGATTGTATCGGGGGTGCAAGCCATGGAAAAGTGAGAACACAGTACCTATAATACAAAATAAAATTTTAATGGGTTTTGGACAGTACTTATAGTAGTAATTTGGTTGGTTATACTAACGGATCTCACGAAGGTTTTGTTGAGTTTTGTGTGATTGAAGTTTTCAAGTTTTGGGTGTGACGACGATGGATGAAGGAATGAAGAGATGCAAAAGCCAAAGCTTGGGGATTCCCAAGGCACCCCAAGGTAATATCTAAGGAGACTCAAGCGTCTAAGCTTGGGGATGCCCCGGAAGGCATCCCGTCTTTCTTCTAACGACTATCGGTAATACACTTGAGGCTATATTTTTATTCGTCACATGATATGAGTTTTGCTTGGAGCGTCTTGTATGATATGAGTCTTTGCTTTGCTTGCTTTTTGTTTTGTCACAATCATCACCTCTGAACACATTTGCTAGAGATTGCCTCATGTCATCATGATTTTGTAGAAATAAACTCTCTTGCTTCACTTATATCTTTTTGAGAGTTGCTTGCTAGCAATTTTATAGAAATTTATTCTCATGCTTCACTTATATATTTTTGAGAATGTTAGAAATTTTGAAGAAATTCACTCTCTTGATTCACTTATATCTTTTTGAGAGTGTGAAAATAGTCTTGGTAATTGGTACAAGATATGATGTTTGGTCCCTTTGTGATGAATATTCAAGAGGGATAATGAAAACTAGCATACAAAATTTTAATGGGACATGAAAAACTTGATTCTTTGTAATAGTTTTGAGATATGTGGATGATGATATGTGAGTTATGTTAGTGAGTTAATTATGCTCTAGTATGAATAATGATGTTAAGGTTTATGATTCCCTATGCAAGCACATAAAGTCAATAGTTATGCAATGAAGTTATATCCTACTTGTGGTGTATTGTTCGATGTTGGTTATGTTTTATGTATGCATGTGCATCATCATGATTTTTAAGTTGGGTGCTTCTCAACCTTTTTGCTAGCCTTCATTTGTACTAAGCGGGAATACTGCTTGTGCATCCATTATCCTTAAACCTAGTTTTTTGCCATTTGTGTCCACCATACCTACCTATATGTGGTATTTCAATACCGTTCCAAGTAAATTTGCAAGTGCCATCTCTAAAAAAAATTCAAAAATATTTTCTCTTTTGTGTGCCCGTTTCGCTCATGAAGCGGTGAGGGGTGGCCAATGATTTTTATGTTGGATATGTCATTCTCACGATGAGTGTTTATTCGCTTGTCATTGCACGAGAGTGTGGCGGTAAAAGGGATGCCCAGTCCCAAAAATAAATTGAATTTCCATGGAATGTGATTGTATGGAGGGCACCCATGAATACGGCAAGCCATGGATTGTGATAAGGAAAGGTTGAAAAACAAACTCCTTCGGATGTGAATGGAAAAAAGGGACAAAGTCTCAAAACCATGGAACGATGATGGGGAGCAAAACTTTTATTTTCTGTTTGGCAACCGCCTATGATGTACCCAATGTGGAAAGTGTTAAGAACCTTAAGTCGTTCTCGTTGACAAGAAAAGCATGCCTCCCAAAATAAATTTTTTATCTCTTTTAAAACTTGAGCTCTGGCACCTCTGTAAATCAATGCTTCCCTCTGCGAAGGGACTTTCTATTTATTTTTATGTTGAGTCTCATCCTTCTCTTTAAAAGCACCAACTAGGGAGTCATGTGGTCATGTGTGTGCATGGAGTATGATTGATATTTGAGTGTGCATCATGAATGGATCAATGATTGAGCATAATGGGCTAGGGATAATTTACTTTAACATTATTATTTTGAAAGGCATGGTTGCTTGTTAGCATCACTTGAATATCTATGTCTTCATGTCAAATATAGACTATTGCTTTGAATCATCTAGGTCCTCATGTCTATGCTATGAAAATAACTTGAAGTATGTTGGTTAGCATTCCACAATCAAAAATATGTTTTATCACTTTCCTACTCATGGACGAGCTGGAGTTAAGCTTGGGGATGCTTGATAAGTCTTCAACGTATCTATTATTTTTTCTTGTTCCATGCCATGATATTATTATTCTTGGATGTTTTTATTATCATTTTATACACTTTTATATCATTTTTGGGGACTAACCTATTAACTTAGTGCCACATGCCAGTTCCTGTTTTCTGCCTTGTTTTTGTTTTATAGAAAATCAATATCAGATAAGATCAAATCGTCCCGAAACTTTTTGGAGATTTTTTTCTAGAGATAAGGACCAACGCAAATTTGGGAGCCAAGGGAGAAGCTTTTGGAGGGCTCCACACAACACCTGGGCGCGCCCCAGGGGGGCGCGCGCCCTGGTGTTGTGTGGGCCCCCTCTATAAATACCCAAATATTCCAGAAACCCTAGGGGAGCACACGAAACACTTTTTCCACCGCCGCATGCCTCTGTTTTAGCGAGATCCCATCTGGAAGCCTTTTCCGGTACTCCGCCGGAGGGGGAATCCATCACGGAGGGGCTCTACATCATCCTTGCCGCCTCTCCGATGATGCGTGAGTAGTTCACCACAGACCTACGGGTCCGTAGGTAGTAGCTTGATGGCTCTCTCTCTCTCTCTTTGTATCTCAATACAATGGTCTCCATGATCTTCATGGAGATCCATCCGATGTAATGACTTTTTGCGGTGTGTTTGTTGGGATCCGATGAATTGTGAGTTTATGATCCAATCTATCCTTGTTTATTTTGTGTTCCTTGCTGATCTCTTTTATGCATGATTTAGTATAGCCTTGTATTTCTTCGCCGAAGTTTTGGTTTGGTTTGGCCAACTAGATTGGATCTTCTTGCAATGGGAAGAGGTGCTCGATAATGGGTTCGATCTTGCGGTGTTCAGTCCTAGTGACAGAAGGGGAGTTGATACGCATGTATTGTTGCCATTAAGGATACCAAGTTGGGATGAATTCTTATATGCTTTTGTCTTGACTGCATCATGTCATCGTTCTTAATGCATTACTTCGTTCTCTTGAACTTAATACACTAGATGCATGCTAGATAGTGGTCGATGTGTGAAGTAATAGTAGTAGATGCAGGCAGGAGTCGGTCTACTTGATTTGGATGTGATGCCTATATCAAGATCATTGCCTTGGATAGCGTAATTATTTGCTTTTCTATCAATTGCCCAACAGTAATTTGTTTACCCACCGTATGCTATTTTCTTGAGAGAGATGCCACTAGTGAATCCTACGGCCCCCAGGTCTACTTTTATTATAAGATCTATCTTGTTTACTTATACAAAAATACCAAAAATACTTGCTGCACTTTTTTATCTTTTATTTATTTATCAATCTATCATATACCGTTTAATCTCGTTTCTTGACCGCCGAGAGATTGACAACCTCTCATTTGCGTTGGGTCCGAAGGTTTGCGTTGTGTGTGCAGGTGTTGTTTACGTGGTGTTGCTTGGTTCTCCTACTGGATTGATAACCTTGGTTTCTTAACTGAGGGAAATACTTACTCTACTATGCTGCATCATCCTCTCCTCTTCGGGGATAAAAATCCAACGCAATCTACATGTAGCAGTATAGCAGTAGCGTGGGACAAAGAACAATACTGCTAAAAGTTAGTTGTAGCGCCTTACTAGTAGCGTTGTGGCCCCCACTACTGATAGGCATTTTACCCGTGCTACTGCTAGGCTTTTCCCTAGTAGTGTCCACCTCTTGGCCGGCCACAACTAGTGGCGCCGCTTCAAAAGGGGCTCCTATCCATCCATGTCATCCCCAAGATCTTTTGAGCAAAGCCCAGAAAAAATGGCTTTCCAAAAAGCAACCATAAATGCGTTTTCACTATCCATGATGACATTTTTCTGCGTCCGTTTGAACCAAAAATATTTATTTAGGCCCGGAACATTTCCAGTACCCACTAAAATAATTCTGGACGCGTTTCGAAACATTTCCGAATCAATGATTTTCATCAGCGAAAAGCTACCACAGCGGTTCCGGCTGCTCCGAAATATTTCTGGTTTTTTCTCTGAAAATTTCCAGAAGTTACCAGAACAATCTGGCAATCTCCAAAAAGTTCCTGGCATGTACCGAAGCCTTTTTGGCTTAATGGTTTACTCCGAAACAACTTTTCGGTTTTACTCAAACTTTTCTGGTGTTCTCTCCGGAACTTTTCCGTTGTCTCCGAAACTTTTTAGGTGACTTTCTCTCAGACTCCCCGTCTAGTATTCAGCAGATAGATGACCATTAAGTGTCCGACCCTATAGGTTCAGTGAAGTATAGACATGACTGGAACACTTTCCGATCAATGATCAATAGCGAAACCATGGACACCCATATTGATCCCTATACCCACACGAATAAATATTCGAGTGAAACTATAGTTGCCGTGTGCTATTCCTGTTGCTTTGCGATATCTTACAAACACCCGAGGTGAGACTTATCGGCATCCCCATGAATCAACACTTGTCCACTATGCTAGTTACCTCGTTATCGGCTTTGTTCTCTTTACTCGTTTCCGCGTTCCGGCATCCGTGTGATCAAATCACATTATGTCTGGACAGACGATGATGGATACCGTAACACCGAGAGGGCCCTAAGAATATCTCTCCATCGTCAGAGAAGCAAATCCCAATCTTGAGCTATCTCGTTCCTTGTCATACTTTTACGTGAACCCGTAAGCCGCTGAAATAGCCACCCAGTAATGGATGACGTTTAACAAACCCCAAAGTTCACGAAGCAAGAACGAAGGAACTCGACACTCTCATGGTCAAAGGAATTGTGCAATCATTAACTTTCTTTGTGTTATTAACCATTTACTTGTGATAAATGTATCTCATAGCATAACGTCAATTCGGGTCGATTCAACACAAATGTTATTCTAACATTGTGCCCTCAAAGATTGCCGGCATAGTCATGCCCATGATTACAAAAACAGGATCATCATGCAACTCTTGAGCTAGTCTTAGAGGCATGACTAGGAATACAATTTACCATTTATTATACCACATGTGCACATGAGTTTTCCTCCGAGCCTCGTGGTTATTGTAGACTAGAGAATCATTGCAGTTATAGCATGGAACAAAAACATCAACTACAAACTTGGAGATACAGGGCATATATCCTATAGACTCCCACTTGCACAAGAGTCATAATCTAGTTACATGGCTTCCCTAACACCAATGGATATTTGGTGTTGCTCATGCTTTGCTCATGGTAGAGGCTTTGTCATCGGGTCTGACATGTTCAGATCTATGTGAACTTTGTATACTTTCGCTAAACCCGCTTCGACATGATGTCAAATGAGTTTATATTTGTGGTCAATATGTCTTGTCTTATGGTGCGAACTTGGCTCCCTTGCCTGAGCCATGGCGCCACTATTATCACAATAGATCTCCACCAGGTCCGGCACACTTGGGACCACACCAAGGTCTTCAAGAAATTTCTCGATTTAGACTGCCTTCTTGGAGGCTTCTGAAGCCGCAACATATTCCGCCTCCATTGTAGAATCCAACATAGTCTTTTGTTTGGAACTTTTCCAGCCAACTGCGCCACCGTTCAATATGAAAACATAGCCTGATTGAGATTTGATGTCATCTGGGTCAGTCATGAAGCCTGCATCAGTGTAACCACTTACAATGAGCTCTTCATCACCTCCGTACACAAGGAGTAAATCCTTGGTCCTTTTGAGGTACTTAAGAATAGTTTTGACTGCGGCCCAGTGTTCCAAGCCTGGATTACTTTGGTACCTGATGCTAACACTTAGCTCATTGGAAACATCTGGTCTTGTACATAGCATGGCATACATAATAGAACCAATTGCTGAAGCATATGGAACATCATTCATTTGTACTCACTCATCAAGAGTCCAAGGACACTAATTCTTGCAAAGCACTGTGCCAGGTGACATGGGGAGTAGGCCTTTCTTGGAGTTCTCCATGTTGAACCATCTCAACACCTTGTCAATGTACGTGTTTTGGCTAAGCGCTATCAGGCGTCTTGATCTATCTCTATAGATCCTGATACCCTATACCTATGCCGCTTCGCCTAAGTCCTTCATTGAAAAACTCTTCTTCAATGAGTCTTTTATTTTTCTAAGAAAAATCACGTCATTTCCAATCAACAATATGTCATCCACATACAAGATTAGAAATGCTTTTGCGCTCCCACTAAACTTCTTATAAACACAAGATTCTTCACCATTCTTGATGAAGCCAAACTCTTTGATTACTTCATCAAAACGAATGTTCCAGCTCCTTGATGTTTGCTTCAGACCATAAATGGCCCTCTGAAGCTTGCATACCTTTCTAGCATCCTTAGGATCGACAAAACCTTCTGCCTGTATCATGTATACATCCACTTTGAGGTTTCCATTTAGGAAAGCCGTTTTGACATCCATCTTTCATATTTCATAATTAAAATAAGTAGCAATTGCTAGTAATATCTGTACAGACCAAAGCATAGCTACGGGCAAGAAAGCCTCGTCGTAGTCCACATGCGGAACTTGCGTGAACCCCTTCGTGACAAGTCTAGCTTTATGGATAGTAATGTTACCATCTACGTCTATCTTTCTTTTGAAAATCCATTTACAATCAATGGGCTTTACGCCTTCTGGATGTTCTACCAAGTTCCAAACTTGATTTTTGTACATGGATTCCATTTTGGATTTCATGCCTTTGTGCCATTCCCTTGAGCTGGGCCCTGCCATCGCTTCCTTGTAGTGCGCAGGTTCATCATGTTCAAGGATGAAGATTTTATTATGAAACCACTCAGGTGGCATGATGGCCCTACCTGATTTGCGTGGTTCAGATACAAGCTTGTCAGAAGTTTCCGCATCACATGTGACAACTTTTGGCTCGGTTGTAGGGATAATTTGCGGAATTATTTCTGGTTCCTTAGCCATATCAATGGTCGCCGAAGATTCACTAATCTCATCAAGCTGTATTGTCCTCCCACTTACTTCTTTAGCGAGAAATTCTTTCTCGAGAAAGTGTCCAACTTTTGCGACAAACACCTTGCCCTCGGACTGGTGGTAGAAGGAATACCCAATGGTGTTATTGGGATAGCCAACAAAGTAACATTTGTCTGATCTAGGATCGAGTTTGCTGGCTGTAAACGGTTTATGTATGCCTCGCAACGCCAAATTTTGAGATGCGACACACGAGGTTTCTTCCCATGCCACATCTCATGTGGTGTCGTCTCAACAGACTTAGACGGTGCTCTATTTAATGTATAAGCCGCAGTAAGTAGCGCGTGACCCCAAAAAGATATCGGCAGATCTGTAAGAGACATCATCGACCTCACCATGTCTAATAGGGTTCGGTTACGTCGTTTCGACACTCGGTTTTGTTGTGGAGTTCCGGGAGGCGTAAGCTGTGAAATGATTCCACGGTCACTCAGATGTTGGCTAAACTCATGACTAAGATATTCGCCACTGCGATCTGATCGCAGAAACTTAATCCTTTTGTTACGATGATTTTCTACCTCATTTTGAAATTCTTTAACTTTTCAAAGGTTTCTTACTTATGCTTCATCAAGTAGATATATCCATACCTACTTAAATAGTCAGTAAAAGTCATGAAGTAGAAATACCCACCCCGTGCGGTTGTGCTCATTGGACCACATATATCACTATGTATTATTTTCAATAATTCACCCGCCCGTTCAGGATGATACGTGAATGGCATCTTGGTCATTTTCCCCATGAAGCAAGCTCACATGTGTCAAATGATTCAAAATCAATATACAGTAAAACTCAATCTGTGCGGATGTTGGGGAACGTAGTAATAATTCAAAATTTTCATACGTGTCACCAAGATCAATCTAGGAGATGCTAGAAACAAGTGAGAGGGAGTGCATCTTCATACCCTTGAAGATCGCTAAGCATAAGCGTTACAAGAACGCGGTTGATGGAGTCGTACTCGCGGCGATTCAAATCGCGGAAGATCCGATCCAAGCGCCGGATGGACGGCGCCTCCGCATTCAACACACGTACAGCCCGGGGACATCTCCTCCTTCTTGATCCAGAAAGAGGAGAGGAGAAGTTGAGGGAGAGCTCTAGCAGCACGACGGCATGGTGGCGGTGGAGCTCGTGGTTCTCCGGCAGAGCTTCGCTAAGCACTACGGAGGAGGAGGAGTAGGAGGGGGAATGGCTGCGCCAGGGGCAAGGGTTGCAGCTCCCATGCACCTCCCCACTATATATAGGGGTGGAGGGGGCTGGTTTCTTGCCCTCCAAGTCCATTGGGGCGTTGGCAAAGGTGGGAGTAAAGAAATCCCATCCTTTCCCTTCCCCACCGATTGTTATCCCCCCTTTTTAGGCATCTTGATCTTATCCCTTCGGGATATGATCTTATTCCTTCTAAGGGGGATCTTGGTGCGCCTTGACCAGGGGTGTGGGGCCTTTCCCCCACTACCCACATTCATTTGGGTCCCCCCATGCAGGTGGGCCCCACTTTGGAACCTTCTAGAACCTTCCCGGTACAATACCGAAAAATCCCGAACATTTTCCGGTGGCCAAAATAGGACTTCCCATATATAAATCTTTACCTCCGGACCATTGCACAATCTCATGGTCTAAGGAAATGATACTTGACATTAGAAAAGCTCTAGCAAACGAACTACACGATCTTGTGCTATGCTTAGGATTGGGTCTTGTCCATCACATCATTCTCCTAATGATGTGATCCTGGTATCAACGACATCCAATGTCCATGGTCAGGAAACCACTACCATCTATTGATCAACTAGCTAGTCAACTAGAGGGTCACTAGGGACATGCTGTGGTCTATGTATTCACACATGTATTACGGTTTCCGGTTAATACAATTATAGCATGAACAATAGACAATTATCATGAACAAGGAAATATAATAATAACCATTTTATTATTGCCTCTAGGGCATATTTCCAATAGTCTCCCACTTGCGCTAGAGTCAATAATCTAGTTACATTGTGATGAATCGAACACCCATAGAGTTCTGGTGCTGATCATGTTTTGCTCGTGGAAGAGGTTAAGTTAACGGATCTGCGACATTCAGATCCGTATGTACTTTACAAATATCTATGTCTCCATCTTGAATATATTCACGAATGGAGTTGAAGCGGTGCTTGATGTGCTTGGTCTTACTGTGACACCTGGGCTCCTTGGCAATGGCAATAGCTCCACTGTTGTCACAGAAGAGAGTCATCGGGCCCAATGCATTGGGAATCACTCCTAAGTCGGTGATAAACTCCTTCATCGAGACTCCTTCCTGAGCTACTTCCGAAGCAGCTATGTACTCCGCTTCACATGTAGATCCCGCCACGATGCTTTGCTTGCAACTGCACCAGCTGACTGCCCCACCATTAAAAATGTACACGTATCCGGTTTGTGACTTGGAGTCATCTAAATCTGTGTCAAAGCTAGCATCGACGTAACCCTTTACGACGAGCTCTTCGGCACCTCCATAAATGAGAAACATATCCTTAGTCCTTTTCACGTACTTTAGGATATTCTTGACCGCTGTCCAGTGTTCCATTCCGGGATCACTTTGGTACCTCTCTACAAACTTATGGCAAGGTTCACATCAGGTCTGGTACACAGCATGGCATACATAATAGAGCCTATGGCTGAGGCATAGGGGATGACAATCATCTTTTCTCTTTCTTCTGCTGAGGTCGGGCGTTGAGCTGCGCTCAATCTCACACCTTGCAATACAGGCAAGAACCCCTTCTTGGACTGATCCATATTGAACTTCTTCAATATCTTGTCATGGTATGTGCTTTGTGAAAGACCAATGAGGCATCTCGATCTATCTCTATAGATCTTGATGCCTAATATGTAAGCAGCTTCTCCAAGGTCCTTCATTGAAAAACACTTATTCAAGTTGGCCTTTATGCTTTCCAAAAGTTCTATATCATTTCCCATCAACAGTATGTCATCCACATATAATATGAGAAATGCTACATAGCTCCCACTCACTTTCTTGTAAATACAGGCTTCTCCATAAGTCTGTATAAAACCAAACGCTTTGATCATTTCATCAAAGCAAATGTTCCAACTCCGAGATGCTTGCACCTGCCCATAGATGGAGCACTGGAGCTTGCATACTTTGTCAGCATTCTTAGGATCGACAAAACCTTCCGGCTGCATCATATACAATTCTTCCTTAAGGAAACCATTTAGGAATGCCGTTTTGACGTCCATTTGCCAGATCTCATAATCATAGAATGCGGCAATTGCTAACATGATTCGGACGGACTTCAGCTTCGCTACGGGTGAGAAGGTCTCATCGTAGTCAACCCCTTGAACTTGTCAATAACCCTTAGCGACAAGCCGAGCCTTATAGACGGTCACATTACCATCCGCGTCAGTCTTCTTCTTAAAGATCCACTTATTCTCTATGGATTGCCGATCATCGGGCAAGTCCGTCAAAGTCCATACTTTGTTTTCATACATGGATCCTCTCTCGGATTTCATGGCTTCAAGCCATTTGTTGGAATCCGGGCTCGCCATCGCTTCTTCATAGTTCGAAGGTTCACCGTTCTCTAACAACATGATTTCCAGGACAGGGTTGCCGTACCACTCTGGTGCGGAACGTGTCCTCGTAGACCTACGAAGTTCAGTAGCAACTTGACCCAAAGTTTCATGATCATCATCATTAACTTCCTCTCTAGTCGGTGCAGGCACCACAGAAACATCTTCCTGAGCTGCGCTACTCTCCGGTTCAAGAGGGGGTACCTCGTCAAGTTCTACTTTCCTCCCACTTACTTCTTTTGAGAGAAACTCTTTCTCCAGAAAGGATCCATTCTTGGCAACAAAGATCTTGCCTTCGGATCTGAGGTAGAAGGTATACCCAATAGTTTGAAAAAACTTTCAGACAAGGATCACATGATGAGGCTAAGATGGTCTGTTCCACCGATGGTTGTGTCCCGTCTGTCGTGTTCATCCCAACAAGACAATGATAGAAAGTGATATTTTTGTGACTAAAGGTCTCTTTGGTTCAAAGGAATTTATAGGAATTTTAGAGGATTAAAATCCTTAGGAATTTTTCCTATATTGGTTGTTTGATTCGTATGATTGAATCCTATATGATTTTTTTCTAAGAAAAATTCATTGCACTATATTTCATAGGAAATTTTTCATCCACTCAAACCTCTTGCAATGGATCCTTAGTTTTCCCTGTGGTGCAATCAAACAAATTTGGTGCAAATAAACTCTTTAGGATTTGAGTGGACATGCCACTGCAATTTTGCGTTTTTTCTAATACTGTGTTTTCGTAATTCTGCAAATCAAAGATGCCCTAAATGGAAAAATACAAGTGATTTTGTGATGCGCTAAAAAGGTCTGGTTCTCACCAGTGGCGAATCTAGGATTAAAATGAAGGGTAGGCTCAAAATGAAGATTGGTAAACTAATGTGGCATAAGATAGTTATATGATGTCATGTAGTTTGCATTCACATGGATAATAGACAAATAATGAGGAGTAATTGTCGCAATTGCTCTCTAGATGATGGCTGTGTGTATCGCTATAATGCAGAGGTCAGGGCTATATCTTCCTTTTTTTAAGTGCTCCCTAGACATCTCTGTAAACAGGCAAAGTTGGCTGAGCATTATTTGTATAAATATTTTTGCAATGTTTGGACTATATGTTGATGGAAACACGCGACGTTTTGCAAAAAAAAAATCAAGTGGAAACCGATTAACCAGTTTAGGCCCTGTTTGTTTAGGCTTTTACTTCTGCTTTTGCAGCTTTTTCACTTTGGCCAGAAAGCCTGGGCAAAGTGAAAAAGCTGCAAAAGCAAAAGCAAAAGCCCAAACAAACAGGGTTTTAACCGTTTCCTCTCCCGAACACAAAGGAGGCGGCGGTTCTTCCAGATCCAAGGCGCCCGCTCGTGATTCTGCCACTCCCCTTCCTCTTCGATCATTGTCTTGGCATCGCGAGGGTGAGGGGAGCCCCGGTTTCTCGTTCGGGCGTGTGTTGTAGTCCTAGGGTTTCTAGGTTTTTGAGTTTCCTCCATCAGTGTCATGGTAGGGCTGATGCCGATGGTGCTCATAGGAATAATGGTTTTCCAGCATGTGCTCCTGCTCGTCGGAGGTGTCGCTAGCGCCAACGAGAGGTTTGTGGAGTCCATGCTGTTGGAGCGGCTTCGATCTGGTGTTGCGTCTTGGCGTGATGGTGGGGATGGGCTGCTCTTGGAGTGCGGCAATGAAGACTGATGTGGATATACAGAAGACGGTGGAGGATCCGGCCACCTATTGAATCCATTCTTCCGCAGTTGGTGGCTATCGCGGCTCGTTAATGCCTCCTGGCTGGGGGTTTCTTCAGCGCCAAGATGTGGACCAGCTTCTGGTGCTCTCCTTCTCCAGTGACGGCGAAGGTCATGGGTGCTTGGTAGTTGCAGCGAGGGTGGCATGCAGCAGTACAACCGTTTGTATCCTCGTTGTTTTCTGTTGCTTGTATGTGTTTCATCTCTGTATCGTTAATATTATGAATACAAGTAATGTATGCCTATGGGTGTACATCTTAAAAAGAAGTGGAAACCGATTAAGTGCTCACTGCGTGCTTGCGTTCCATGCCCCTCTCCTGCATGTCCTCCCCGGTCACCGGCCTTTGGCCGCCGGTGAGGGGCAAGAGCCGGTCACTCGTGACAAGCAGGTTAAGCCCTCAGCCCCAGGCTGGAGTGCAGGTCCGGATAGCCCGCAGCGTGACGCTCACTCACATGACCTGGTCTCCCATAGAGCCACCGGCCAGCGGGGCTCGGTCTTGCCTGTGCGGTGTTGCCCCTCGCAAGGGAGATCTGCTCACCGGTTTCTGAGACGAGGCGCGTGGTGCTTGGATTTGGACCATCTCACAGCGTCCAGGCACTTCCCATGAAACCTGCGTAAGTATCTATCTTCCGATGGACTAGTACCAACCAAACATTGTCGGACGTGTCTAGCGAGTGACCATTGGCTCATTAGACGCCCGGAGTGGCCGGTCATATTTGGAAATAGTTTTCCCCCCTAATCCATATATTAGGAAAAGTACCATGTCAGCATGAAAAAAGATAGAAGGTACCATGTGAACAAGTGTGAATGCATTCAATTCGGATTTTAGAATTTTTAAAAAGCCATAACTTTTGAACCGAACATTGGAATTAATATCTGTTTCACCATTGGAATCCTCGCGACGTGCTCTTTGAAACTAGATCCGGCATGAGTATGTTTTGATCAAATTTTTGTGTGCAATTTACTCCCCGTTAGGTGTAACTGGCTTGTAGTCGATGTGCAACTACCTCATAGTCGATGTGCAACTTTCCAGCTACTCGTGGACGTGCAGTTTTTCATGATGCCAATAGGTGTAAACGCATTTAATTCAGGTTTCATTTTTTTTAAGTCATAACTTTTGAACCGAACATCCAAATTAAGATCCGCTTTCACCGTTGGAATCATTGCGATGTGCTCTTCGAAACTAGATCCTGTATGGGTATGTTTCGATAAACTTTTTTGTGTGCAATTGACTCCCCATTAAGTGTAACTGCCTAGCAGTCGATGTGCAACTACCTGACAGTCGATGTGCAACTTTTCCCCATACCCGTGGACATGCGTTTTCACTGATGATGCCTGATATGTCTCTGACGTATCTACAATTTTTTATTATTTCAAGTTATTATCATACCAGTTTTACATATTTTTGGTAATAATTTATATTATTTCTATTTGGACTAACATATTACCCAGTGCCAAAGGTCAGTTCCTATTTTCTATTGTTTTGGGGTTTTAGGTAAAAAAATCATGGAGTCGGAACAACCTGACAATTTACGTGGATTTTTCATTGAATATATCTGAATTTATGGCATAAGAATCAACGCAAGACGAGGCTCGTGGGCCTCACAAGCCAGGGGGTGCCTTCCTAGGGCGTGCCGGGGTGGCTTGTGGAGAGACCGTGAAGCTTCTAGAGCTCTCCTTCAGCCGCAAGGAAGATAATATTGGGGAAAAAATTGTGTTAAAATTTCAGCCCAATCGGAGTTACGAAACTCTGACTATTTGAGAAATGGTGTTCGGCCAGAAAACAGGACCAAAATGGAGAAGAAACCCTAGAGAAAAAGAGGAGGAGAGATCCAATCTCTTAGGGGCTCCCACCCTCCGGGGGCCATGTGTAACGCCCCCGGCTCAATCGTGCACTAATCATACACGCAAATGCACACGATCAAGCCTAAGGACTCACGGGAAGATATCACAACACAACTCTAAAACATAAATAAAGTCATACAAGCTTTATATTACAAGCCAGGAGCCTCGAGGGCTCGAATACATAAGCTTGCATACAAGCGTCAGCGGAAGCATCAGATATCTGAGTACAGATATGAAACAGAAACAGAAAGGCCTTTAGAAAGGCGGGGCAAAATAAAACACTACAATCGAAAGGCGTAGGCCTCCTGCCTGGGACCCTCTGATCCTACTCCTGGTCGTCAGTCAACTCGTAGTAGAATCCATCCTCTGGGTAGTAGTAGTAGTCGATCGACGGGGCATCTGTCTCAAGGGGCTCCGTCCTCTGGTCGCGACAAACTGATAAAGGGAGAAAAGGAAAACAAAGCAACCGTGACTACTCAGAAGTACTCAGCAAGCAAGGATCTACACTACATATGCAACATTTTCAAAGGGAGGCTGTATATGTGGACTGGGCTGCAGAAATGCCAGAATAGAGAGAAGGCCTAGTCCTATCGAAAACTAGCATCTTCATCGGTCTTGCAGCAATAGAAGAGAGCAGAACAGATCAATATAAAGTATCAGTATCATTAAGTCTCATCCTCACCCTGAGATCCTTTCTCGACTCGCTGCGAGAAAGCAATCCCAGAGCCATACAGTCATCAACCTCGTCCTGAGATCCCTTCTCGACTCCCTGCGAGAAGCAATCCCAGAGCCATAGTATCCAGGTATCCAGTTCTAATTGTATCAATCAGGATACAACTCCGAGTGTCCTTTACCGTAGGACCGGCTATCGATAGAAGTGTTCTTCCCTGCAGGGGTGCACCAACTTACCCAACACGCTCGATTAACTCCGGCCGGACACACTTTCCTGGGTCATGCCCGGCCTCGGCCAAATGATACACTGCAGCCCTACCTAAAGCTCAGCAGAGAGGTCCCCGCCGGTCTACATCCTAAGCTCTCAGGGGTCTTGGGCCATCGCCCTGTGCACTCCGGGTCGTTGTGTGCAGGGTGGATACCAGCACCGCCTCGGAGGGTCGGTACGATCCGACCGTGCCACAATGCTGAACTGGACGTCTGACAGAACTGTCGGCTGATGCTACGATGCAGAACATCCATACTATGCCCACGTGATGGTTAGTGCTATCAGACCAGAGGCCTGCTCGGATCAAATATCCAAATCGTTAGGACTAGGGGCTTGCGGTAACGAGCAGAGACTCACGAAAGATGTGACCCCGTCGCCCCGTCTCGAGGACTTGCTGCAAGGGTTAAGAATGCCCGGCCACGCCTCGTATTCATCACTCGGGCACCATACAGGCAACCCGTCTTCACATCACACGCGGGTACCCCTCAGGGTCGACCCGCCTTTCCAAGTAACAATAGTACAGTCCAAGTATCCGTGTGTCCATAACATCAGGGGAATCCGAGGTATCACCCTCGTTGGATTCCTACTCGATGTATCCGTCAAGGTGAACTCGGAGGAATCACCCTCGCGGAGTTCACACTTGAGGTGTTGTACGACGGCGTCGTTATCGGAAGCGGTGAAGGAGGAATCACCCTCGATGACCACGACCGAGTAGCTACTCTACAGAGTTAACATCAGAAGTGCTACAGGAGGTTTCACCCTCGGCACTCGATAGTAACGCTGCAGTGTCGTTACAACTAAGGGGGTGATGTGCGGTGTCGGGGCCTGGTCTTCAATCTCGTTGATCGGGTCTTCTGACGATCCAGCGCGGTAGTCGGGATAAGTGGTGTCACTGATAGGTCTCTACCCAGCCTATACTAAGCAGTTTAGGATATGCAGGTAATTATCAACAGCAGGTTACGATAAACAGGCTATGCATCAGAATAGGTAAAGCAGCAGCAGCAGCAATTCTAATGCAAGCATGAGAATTAGAATGGGCGATATCGGTATGCTCAAAGGGGGGGGGGCTTGCCTGGTTACTCGGCGGCAAGGGCAAGGTCGTCAATGGTGTCTTCGGGATCCGAAGCTGCGTCGGTACCGGGAACTGCGTCGGGGTCTAACGAGAGAGAAGAGGGGGAGGAAACAGTATAAATATAGAGCAAACATAAGCAACACGAAGTACGACATGACAATATGCAGTGTCGGGTGTGTTCTAACGTGTGGTTGCATGTTACCGAGAAAGGAGGAATCCATCCGAGAATGTCTTCCCGGTTTCGGACATTTGTCAGACAGATGACCGGAGAGGGACGGTTGCATGTTCGGATAGTTAGGGATGTGTGACGGACGAACGGACCGCGTATTCGAATTCGTCTCGTCGTTCTGAGCAACTTTCATGTACAAAGTTTTTCGATCTGAGATACGGATTATTTTATATGATTTTCTAAAGTTTTTATTAATTTCTGGAATTTATTTAATTAATTAAAACAACATTATTCGAAACAGTGTATGCTGACATCATCATGATGTCAGCATGACATCAACAGTCTGTTAGGGTTAATTAACAGTAGTTCATTAGGTTAATTAAATCATTAAGTTAATTAAACTTAATTAGTTATTTAAACATAATTAATTAGGTTAATTAATTATTTAGTTAATTAATTAATTAATTAATTTTTAATTCTCTTCTTTTTTTAAGAAAAGGGGCTGGGGCCCACTAGTCATAGGCCCAGGGGTAAACGGGTGGGCTACCAGGTGTGGGTGCACGGGCGCCTAGACCCGGGGGCGCACGGGCACGAGCGCCGGCGGCCAGGGGCCAGCGCGCGCATTCGAGGGGTGGACCGACGGCCACGGCACTCGGCCGGCCGGCCGCGGGCACCACGGTGTCGGGAAGCGGGCGGCGAGGCCGCGCGGGAAGGCGGAGCAGTGGCGGCGAGCGAGCGGAGCAAGCGGCGGTGGCGACGCGCGCGGTGAGCAGTAGCAGATGCAGAAGTAGCAGGCCGCGCGTGGGGGGGGGGAGGAGGAGCAGGGGGCCGCGCGGGTGCGAGGCAAGCAGAGAGAGGCCGGGATCGGGGCGTGTGTGGCGCGGGCGAAGCGCGAGCACAGGCGAGCGGCAGAGGCGGGCGGCAGCAGTGGGACTAGCGCGGCTGCGGGAGCGCGAGGGCGGCGCTGGGTGCGTGTGGCCGTGGCGAGGTCGTGGCGAATGCGCGGGCAGCGCGGGGCATCGGGGCGACGCGGATGCGGCCGTGCCGTGGGCGCGCAATGGCCGGAGCGAAGAGGGGGGAAACAAGGGCAGGGGGCCTCACGGGCGGTGTAGAGGAACGGGGCCGGCGAGGCTCGGGGTCGGCCGTCGAGGAGGGGACGAGGACGCGACCGGCGACGGCGACGGGGTGGCCGAGGCGGCGACAGGCGGCGTCGCTCCTCCTGATCCAGATCAGGGGAGGGAGGGGGGATCGAGTGGGGAGTGGGGGGGAGCTGGTTGCGGGCTAGGGTTTCTGGGGTGCGGGGTGTGGGTTAGTAGAGGGGGGTTGGGCCGGCCTGGTGGGCTGGCCGACTGGGTCGGCTGGGTCGAGGCCCAGTGGGGGGGGGGGGAAGCGGGGGGTTCTTTTTCCTTTTATTTTTTTTGTTTCTTTTCTTATTTTCTTTTCTGTTTTCTCTTATTTATTCATACATTCTGTTTTATAATTAGTTAGGCCACCAAATGATTTTTGTAAAATATGGCATTTGTTCCAACAATTACTAGGCACTACCTACCACTGCCAAAAATTGGTTTGGAGACAACTTGAGTTCACACAATTTTTATAACAAATAAAATGCATTAAACTTTGCTGTTTTGACAATGATAAAGCCACCTAATTGTTTTATTTATTGTTGGTTTCAATTTTAGAATAGTCTCTGTAATATTTGTTATTTATCGAACATTTTAGTTTCTATGTTGCACCACTTTTATATTTCACTTTCATTTAAATTTGAATTTTGACTTAGGAGTTGAAATGCAATATAATGCTAATGATGATCATGCACTGTTAAACACGATGACATGGCATAATCAAAAGGGTGATTACTGTAGTTAACCACCGGGGGTGTTACAAATCTCCTCTACTAACAAGAATTCTCGTCCCGAGAATTAAGAGGTAGAAGGAAAAAGTTCGGGGTATTCCGCACGAAGGTTCTCCTCGTGTTCCCAAGTGGCTTCATCTTCAGTATGATTTGACCACTGTACTTTGAGGAACTTGGTAACCTTCTGACGGGTCCGACGTTCAGCTTCATCGAGAATGTGGATCGGATGCTCCTTATAAGATAGATCATCTTGCAATTCGAGCACCTCGTGATCTACTGCTTGGTGCGGAGATTCCTTGAAGCATTTACGAAGTTGCGACACATGGAAGACATCGTGGATATGAGAGAACTGCGGCGGTAACTCCAATTTATACGCCACTTGACCACGTCTAGCAATTATGCGGAAAGGGCCAATGTAGCGTGGAGCTAACTTGCCCTTGATTCCGAAACGGTGAGTGCCTTTCATCGGGGTGACTCGCAGATAAGCCTGATCACCAGGTTGATAAGACAAACCCCATCGTTTGCGATCATAGTTGCTCTTCTGGCGGTCCTGAGCCACCTTGAGATTTTCCCGGACAATACGGACTTGTTCTTCGGCGTGTTGAATAATATCCGGACCCACGAGCGGTCGTTCCCCAGTTTCTGACCAATTCAGAGGGGTTCGGCACTTACGTCCACAGAGTACTTCGAAGGGGGCCATTTTCAAGCTGGCTTGATAGCTGTTGTTATAAGAGAACTCAGCATACGGAAGAGATTCTTCCCACTTCTTACCGAACGATATGACACAAGCTCGCAGCATGTCTTCAAGCACTTGATTGACTCGTTCGACTTGGCCTTGGGATTGGGGGTGATAAGCTGAACTCCAGGTAATATGAGTTCCCATAGCTGTTTGGAAACTTTCCCAGAATTTGGAAGTGAAAAGACCGCCACGGTCCGAACTGATCTCCTTCGGAATACCGTGGAGTGAAACAATTCTGGAGATATATAACTCTGCTAACTGGCTAGCAGTGATAGTTTCTTTGACAGGCAGAAAGTGTGCAACTTTAGAGAGTTGGTCGACGACGACAAGAATAGCATCGTGACCCTTCTGTGACCTGGGAAGTCCTGTAACGAAATCCATCTGAACCTTATCCCATTTCCATAGAGGAATAGGAAGTGGTTGCAGAATTCCAGCTGGTCTCTGATGTTCTGCTTTAACGCGAAGACACACATCACATTCAGCAACATAGCGAGCAATGTCCTGCTTCATTCTAGACCACCAGTACCTTTGACGGAGATCACGATACATCTTGGTGCTACCTGGATGAATAGACAGTGGGGTATCATGTGCCTCCTTCATGACCTTGTCAGTCATGAGTTCGAAGCGAGGTACCACAATGCGGTTTCTGAAATACAAGGTTCCATCTTCAGACAGCGAGAAATACCTGTACTTTACAAGGTGAAGGTCTTTCTTCATCAGATCAACTTCAGCATCTTTAGCTTGCGCATCCATAACAGCTTTCTCAAGATCTGGTTGTATCACAAGGTTATTTAGAGAGCCCTGTGGGACAATAAGCAGATTCAGCTTGCACAGTTCTTCAAAAAGACGAGGTTGTGCTCGCCTAACCATGAGGTTGTCGCAATAGGACTTGCGGCTTAAGGCATCAGCCATCACGTTAGCCTTGCCAGGGGTATAGGAAATACCCAAATCATAGTCCGCAATGGCCTCCATCCATCTTTGCTGACGGAGGTTTAGAGATGGCTGAGTGAACAAGTACTTCAGACTTTTATGATCCGTGTAGATCTCGCAATGATTACCGAGAAGGTAATGTCGATAAAAGCTCCTAAATAGGTGCTTTTGAAGCTTTTTCGGCTTTCGATGAATCAATGTAACAATATTGACCTCGAGAAGCCATAAAAGCTCCAAAAGCACCTATTTAGGAGCTTTTATGGATTTTTTGGCAAAGTGAAAAAGCTGCAAAAGCAAAAGCAAAAGCCCAAACAAACAGGGTTTTAACCGTTTCCTCTCACGAACACAAAGGAGGCGGCGGTTCTTCCAGATCCAAGGCGCCCGCTCGTGATTCTGCCACTCCCCTTCCTCTTCGATCATTGTCTTGGCATCGCGAGGGTGAGGGGAGCCCCGGTTTCTCGTTCGGGCGTGTGTTGTAGTCCTAGGGTTTCTAGGTTTTTGAGTTTCCTCCATCAGTGTCATGGTAGGGCTGATGCCGATGGTGCTCATAGGAATAATGGTTTTCCAGCATGTGCTCCTGCTCGTCGGAGGTGTCGCTAGCGCCAACGAGAGGTTTGTGGAGTCCATGCTGTTGGAGCGGCTTCGATCTGGTGTTGCGTCTTGGCGTGATGGTGGGGATGGGCTGCTCTTGGAGTGCGGCAATGAAGACTGATGTGGATATACAGAAGACGGTGGAGGATCCGGCCACCTATTGAATCCATTCTTCCGCAGTTGGTGGCTATCGCGGCTCGTTAATGCCTCCTGGCTGGGGGTTTCTTCAGCGCCAAGATGTGGACCAGCTTCTGGTGCTCTCCTTCTCCAGTGACGGCGAAGGTCATGGGTGCTTGGTAGTTGCAGCGAGGGTGGCATGCAGCAGTACAACCGTTTGTATCCTCGTTGTTTTCTGTTGCTTGTATGTGTTTCATCTCTGTATCGTTAATATTATGAATACAAGTAATGTATGCCTATGGGTGTACATCTTAAAAAGAAGTGGAAACCGATTAAGTGCTCACTGCGTGCTTGCGTTCCATGCCCCTCTCCTGCATGTCCTCCCCGGTCACCGGCCTTTGGCCGCCGGTGAGGGGCAAGAGCCGGTCACTCGTGACAAGCAGGTTAAGCCCTCAGCCCCAGGCTGGAGTGCAGGTCCGGATAGCCCGCAGCGTGACGCTCACTCACATGACCTGGTCTCCCATAGAGCCACCGGCCAGCGGGGCTCGGTCTTGCCTGTGCGGTGTTGCCCCTCGCAAGGGAGATCTGCTCACCGGTTTCTGAGACGAGGCGCGTGGTGCTTGGATTTGGACCATCTCACAGCGTCCAGGCACTTCCCATGAAACCTGCGTAAGTATCTATCTTCCGATGGACTAGTACCAACCAAACATTGTCGGACGTGTCTAGCGAGTGACCATTGGCTCATTAGACGCCCGGAGTGGCCGGCCATATTTGGAAATAGTTTTCCCCCCTAATCCATATATTAGGAAAAGTACCATGTCAGCATGAAAAAAGATAGAAGGTACCATGTGAACAAGTGTGAATGCATTCAATTCGGATTTTAGAATTTTTAAAAAGCCATAACTTTTGAACCGAACATTGGAATTAATATCTGTTTCACCATTGGAATCCTCGCGACGTGCTCTTTGAAACTAGATCCGGCATGAGTATGTTTTGATCAAATTTTTGTGTGCAATTTACTCCCCGTTAGGTGTAACTGGCTTGTAGTCGATGTGCAACTACCTCATAGTCGATGTGCAACTTTCCAGCTACTCGTGGACGTGCAGTTTTTCATGATGCCAATAGGTGTAAACGCATTTAATTCAGGTTTCATTTTTTTTAAGTCATAACTTTTGAACCGAACATCCAAATTAAGATCCGCTTTCACCGTTGGAATCATTGCGATGTGCTCTTCGAAACTAGATCCTGTATGGGTATGTTTCGATAAACTTTTTTGTGTGCAATTGACTCCCCGTTAAGTGTAACTGCCTAGCAGTCGATGTGCAACTACCTGACAGTCGATGTGCAACTTTTCCCCATACCCGTGGACATGCGTTTTCACTGATGATGCCTGATATGTCTCTGACGTATCTACAATTTTTTATTATTTCAAGTTATTATCATACCAGTTTTACATATTTTTGGTAATAATTTATATTATTTCTATTTGGACTAACGTATTACCCAGTGCCAAAGGTCAGTTCCTATTTTCTATTGTTTTGGGGTTTTAGGTAAAAAAATCATGGAGTCGGAACAACCTGAAAATTTACGTGGATTTTTCATTGAATATATCTGAATTTATGGCATAAGAATCAACGCAAGACGAGGCTCGTGGGCCTCACAAGCCAGGGGGTGCCTTCCTAGGGCGTGCCGGGGTGGCTTGTGGAGAGACCGTGAAGCTTCTAGAGCTCTCCTTCAGCCGCAAGGAAGATAATATTGGGGAAAAAATTGTGTTAAAATTTCAGCCCAATCGGAGTTACGAAACTCTGACTATTTGAGAAATGGTGTTCGGCCAGAAAACAGGACCAAAACAGAGAAGAAACCCTAGAGAAAAAGAGGAGGAGAGATCCAATCTCTTAGGGGCTCCCACCCTCCGGGGGCCATGTGTGACGCCCCCGGCTCAATCGTGCACTAATCATACACGCAAATGCACACGATCAAGCCTAAGGACTCACGGGAAGATATCACAACACAACTCTAAAACATAAATAAAGTCATACAAGCTTTATATTACAAGCCAGGAGCCTCGAGGGCTCGAATACATAAGCTTGCGTGGATTTTACGTGGATTTTTCATTGAATATATCTGAATTTATGGCATAAGAATCAACGCAAGACGAGGCTCGTGGGCCTCACAAGCCAGGGGGTGCCTTCCTAGGGCGCGCCGGGGTGGCTTGTGGAGAGACCGTGAAGCTTCTAGAGCTCTCCTTACCAAAATTCCAAAAATGCCCCTGGATTTTATTCTAGTGGTCCAACAGCATATATCTTGCCTTATTCAATTTCTAAAAATACCTAGCCACCTCCAATTTCCTTGAAACATTTTGTGGTAGTGCCAAAATTCACAAAGCATTTATGTGGCCTAGCCCCACATTTATCAAAAGTGTTTTGGCTGCCGTAATTATTTCTAGACAGCTTATGTTAATAAATAATAGAAAAACAGACAAACTGGGAAAAGGGAAAACTTACCTGGCTACTGGGCCGAGCCGGCCCAGCCCACTCACTCACCTGCTCCTCCCTCCATGTTGTCGTCTCTGTGGACGCGCGCGCTCGTTCCAGCCGCTGCTCGCCACCGCGATGGGGCAGCTGGGCGAGGGGATAAGGGCGTCCCGAGCCCTTCCCCCTGGTCCCCTCGACCCACTCCCCCTGGCTCACTCTCTCACTCCACATCGCTCTCTCTCCCTTGCGCGCTCGCTCCCCCTCTTCTTCCCCCTCCATCCCGAACGCCGCCGTGCCCGGCGTCGATCCACGGCCACCGGCGACCATTCGCGTCCCCGCCAAGCCCGACGTCTCCGCCTCGTTCATCTACACCGACCACAACCCGCCTTTGAACCCGGGAGGGATTGCTCAGAAGGAATCGAGATCGACGCCGACTCCACTGTCACCGATGAACTCCGGCAACCCCGAGCTCCTATGCGCTCCTAAGCTCCCACGGGCTTTTCGTAGCCGCGCGGTGAGCTCCTCCTTCCCACCTTTTCTTCTCCCTGCGCCGTAAGCTCTCCCGTAGCGTGCCCGTCATCCCGCCGAACTCCGGTCACCGCGAGACCTCGCCGTCCGGCCACCTTGGTCACTCCCGTGGCCTCGCGCCCGCGCCATTGGATGCGGTGCTTCATGCACGTCCTAATGCGATCGAAAACATGCACGTTAGCTCGCCGTAGCCGCACGCCCGATTACACCCGAGAGCCACCGCCGCCAACATCGACGGCGAGCTCCACTCCGGCCACCCCCTCACCTGGGATCGTCCTAGATCGACGCGGGTTGGACTGCATGTTCGAATGCCGCAAGACTCAAGAAAACGGAGCACCATAGACGATTCCCGAGCTCGCCGGAGATCGTAGCCGCGTCCGGCGCTCGCCGGAGTAGATTCCGGCGCCGGCGACCGACGTGTCACGTGTGGGGCCCGCTCGCAGTCGGTGCCAGTGGGTCCCAGGTCGCGGTTGACCGCGTTGACCACGGTCAACGCAGCTGACGTAGCAAGCACTATCACTAACAAGTGGGCCCGCGTAGTTAATTATCTTTAATAGTTAATTAGGTTAAATCTGTTAATTAACTAACGCACTGACAAGTTGGGCCCACTGACTAATTAACTCGGATTAGATAAAATAAATTATGTTAATTAACCACAGAGGCTGACAGGTGGGACCCACCTGCCAGTTTGACCAGTCAGCAGCTCTGTTGACTGCTGACCTCACGCTGACATCACTGCTGACGCAATAATCCTTTTCTGTTAATTTAAATAATTTCTGAAAATGTTAAAATCTTTAGAAAATCATAGAAAATAAACCGTAGCTCAGATCGAAAAACTTTATACATGAAAGTTGATCAGAACGACGAGACGAATCTGATCGTGTCGTCTGTTTCCATGTCGGAACTGCCTACGTAGGAGAACCCGTAACTTTTAGCCCGATTCCGGTATATGAATAGTGCAAAATCACCGGATAATAAATTCCGCGTAATCCTAAAATAACTATAATGACTTAGACAAATCTTTAGGCAACCCTGCACTGCATCATAGGCATAGCATGCTCCGTGTTGCAATATTGCTGTGTATTTATATGTTTCTTCCCCCTCTTCTCTCTCGGTAGACCCCGACGTCGATGTAGCTCCCCAGACCGACTACGCTCCTGACGATCAGACACTTGCCGCCAAGCTTCCAGGCAAGGACCCCCTTTTGAGCATTCCGATATCGCCCACTCTCTTCTCTCTTATGCTTGCATTAGAAGTTACTGCTGCTGTTGTTATCCTATTTCTGGTGCATAGCCTGTTTATTGTAACCTGCTATTATTAGCTACCTGCTTATCCTAAACTGTTTAGTATAGGTTGGGTAGAGACCCCACTTATCCCGACTGCCCCGCTGGATTGTTAGAAGACCCGATAAGCAGGATTGAATACCAGGCCCCAGCAACGCACATCACTTTCCCCTTAGTTGCGCGACACTACTGGGTTACTATCGAGTGGCGAGGGTGATACCTGGTCAGCACTTCTGATGATAATCTTGTAGGTTAGTTATTCGGTCGTGGTCAGCGAGGGTGATTCCTCCTACACCACCCCCGATAACAACATCGTCGCGCAACTCCTCAAGAGTGGACCTCGAGGGTGATTCCTCCTTCGTTCACCTTGATGTTTATGTCAGGTGGGAATCCAACGAGGGTGATGCCTCAGATTCCTTCCTGATATGGCAGCCACACGGATGCCTTTACATTACTATTGATACTGCTTATTCTGGATAAAGACGGGTCAGCCCTAAGGGGTACCCGCGCGAGCTTAATTGCGAGAGATGTGGAGTCGGGTGGACCTGGATGGTGCCCGAGAGTTGAACACGAGGCGTGGCCGAGCATTCTCAGCCCTTGTCGCAAATCCTCGAGACGGGGCGACGGGGTCACATCTTTCGTGAGTCTCTGTTCGTTACCGCACTACCAACACACTAACGGTTTGGATATTTGATCCAAGGGGCCTCTGGCCTGATAGCACTAACCATCACGTGGGCATAGTATGGGCGTTCTGCGTCGTATACTTCAGCCGAAGCTTTCTAGACATCAGCGACTGAGCAGCGCGCGCCGAATTGGACTGGTTAAGCCCGCGCTTGTATTAAGGGGGCTAGGTCTACTTTCGGCCGCCTGACGCAACGTGCAGGAGTTCCCAGGGCGATGGCCCAAGAACCCTGGGGACATAGGTTAGTCCGGCGTGCTGACCTCTCTGTTAAGTTTTCGGTCGGGTTGCGGCGTATCGTTTGGCCGAGGCCGGGCATGACCGAGAAAAGTGTGTCTGGCCGGAGTTAATCGAGCGTGGTGTGTAAGTTGGTGCACCCCTGCAGGGAAGAAACAATCTATTGATAGCCTGTCCTACGGTAATGGACACTCGGAGTTGTATCCCGATCAGTACAACTAGAACTGGTGACTTGAGATGAAATGGATAGTATGGCTCTGGGATTGCTTTCTCGCAAGGAGTCGAGGAAGAATCTCTGGGCGAGGTTGATAACATTACTATACTTTACATTATGTTAATTTGCACTCTTCTAATGCTGCAAGACTGATGAAGATGCTTGAAGATGCTAGTCTACGATAGGACTAGGCCTTCCTCTCTATTCTGGCATTTCTGCAGCCCAGTCGACATATACAGCCCTCCTTTGAAAATGTTCCATAAGTAGTGTAGATCCTTGCTTGTTGAGTACTTCGGATGAGTACTCACGTGTGCTTTGCTTTCTTTTTCTCCCCTTTCATCCTAACCAGACGACGGAGCCCCGGAGCCTGCTGCCCCCGCCGACGGTTACTACTACTACCCTCTCGGCGAGTACTACTACGAGGAGCCGACCGACGACCAGGAGTAGGTTCGGAGGGTCCTAGGCAGGAGGCCTATGCCTTTCGATCGTAGTATTTTATTTTGCCCCGCCTTTCTAAAGGCCTATCTGTACTCTGTTATATCTGTACCCAGATATCTGATGCTTCCGCTGACACTTGTATGCCATCGAGCTATGTATTCGAGCCCACGAGGTCCTGGCTTGTAATATAAAGCTTGTATGACTTTATTTATGTTTAAGAGTTGTGTTGTGATATCTTCAAGTGAGTCCTTAGGCTTGATCGTGTGCATTTGCATGTATGATTAGTGCACTATTAAGCCGGGGTCGTCGCAGGAAGTTAAGCGTGCTTAGGCTGGAGTAGTGAGAGGATGGGTGACCGGCCGGGAAGTTAGATGATTTGGAATGAGTGCTCCACACTTGAGCAATGATTAGAGATTAAGTGTGCTTAGACTGGAGTAGTGATGAGGGGTGATTAGAGATTAAATTGCCAAATAATTCAGAAATTTGAAAATAGAAAAAAAAATCAAATTTTTTTTTTCAGAAAAATTTCTTTATTCCTGGTTAGTGTTACCAACCAGGACTAAAGGTCCTCCAGCTCCGTTCCAGACAGCGCCCACGTGGAGCTCCTTTAGTCCCAGTTCATAAGCCAACCAGGACTAAAAGTAATGGGCATTAGTCCCGATCATTTTGTCCCGGTTGCAGAACCGGGACAGAAGGCCCTCTGGAACCGGGAATAAAGGTCGGTTTTCTACTAGTGTCGAAATATGGTGCACATTTTTATGTTGATGTGAATTTTGTGTTTTCATCTATACCCTTGTGGAGGATACACATTCGTTCGCACTTCCATAACGAAGTGTACCATTACTCCATGAACATGACAGGCAAGGTTCAAAATTTCAACAGAATTTCCAAATTTTTAATAATTTTGACGGGCACTTAAATAGTTTTGATCTCAACGTTTTGGCCTGGATTAAAGCCAAATTTAAACTTGGTTCGTATTCATCCAAATTCAATTAAATTTAGACGAGTTCTATAATAAATTTTAAAACATTCTCGGATATTTCATTGAGGTCTGGAACAATTTTGCTACCGAAATTTTAAACGCTAGCGACGGGTACAAAATAGAATATGCCTTATCTTGCAAGGAGAGCTAACTTAGTTTGATTCATACCGGTTTAGACTTTAGATAACCAACATCTTTTCACCATGTTGCCCCATGGTCGTGCCATGTCCTACCCTCCGAGGTTTGGTTTACTTGGCCCGTATGTTCAGACATAATTTAGAATTTCCAGAGACTACATTTTCTTGAAAAAACTTTCAGACAAGGATCACATGATGAGGCTAAGATGGTCTGTTCCACCGATGGTTGTGTCCCGTCTGTCGTGTTCATCCCAACAAGACAATGATAGAAAGTGATATTTTTGTGACTAAAGGTCTCTTTGGTTCAAAGGAATTTATAGGAATTTTAGAGGATTAAAATCCTTAGGAATTTTTCCTATATTGGTTGTTTGATTCGTATGATTGAATCCTATATGATTTTTTTCTAAGAAAAATTCATTGCACTATATTTCATAGGAAATTTTTCATCCACTCAAACCTCTTGCAATGGATCCTTAGTTTTCCCTGTGGTGCAATCAAACAAATTTGGTGCAAATAAACTCTTTAGGATTTGAGTGGACATGCCACTGCAATTTTGCGTTTTTTCTAATACTGTGTTTTCGTAATTCTGCAAATCAAAGATGCCCTAAATGGAAAAATACAAGTGATTTTGTGATGCGCTAAAAAGGTCTGGTTCTCACCAGTGGCGAATCTAGGATTAAAATGAAGGGTAGGCTCAAAATGAAGATTGGTAAACTAATGTGGCATAAGATAGTTATATGATGTCATGTAGTTTGCATTCACATGGATAATAGACAAATAATGAGGAGTAATTGTCGCAATTGCTCTCTAGATGATGGCTGTGTGTATCGCTATAATGCAGAGGTCAGGGCTATATCTTCCTTTTTTTAAGTGCTCCCTAGACATCTCTGTAAACAGGCAAAGTTGGCTGAGCATTATTTGTATAAATATTTTTGCAATGTTTGGACTATATGTTGATGGAAACACGCGACGTTTTGCAAAAAAAAATCAAGTGGAAACCGATTAACCAGTTTAGGCCCTGTTTGTTTAGGCTTTTACTTCTGCTTTTGCAGCTTTTTCACTTTGGCCAGAAAGCCATAAAAGCTCCTAAATAGGTGCTTTTGGAGCTTTTTCGGCTTTCGATGAATCAATGTAACAATAGTTTCCTTAGGGTATCCTATGAAGACGCATTTTTCCGATTTGGGTTCGAGCTTTTCAGGTTGAAGTTTCTTGACATAAGTATCGCATCCCCAAACCTTCAGAAACGACAGCTTAGGTTTCTTCCCAAACCATAATTCATACGGTGTCGTCTCAAAGGATTTAGATGGTGCCCTATTTAAAGTGAATGCGGCAGTCTCTAAAGCATAACCCCAAAATGATAGCGGTAGATCGGTAAGAGACATCATAGATCGCACCATATCCAATAGAGTGCGATTACGATGTTCGGACACACCATTACACTGAGGTGTTCCAGGCGGCGTGAGTTGTGAAACAATTCCACATTTCCTTAAGTGCATGCCAAACTCGTGACTCAAGTATTCTCCTCCACGATCTGATCGTAAGAACTTTATTTTCCTGTCACGTTGATTCTCTACCTCGCTCTGAAATTCCTTGAACTTTTCAAAGGTCTCAGACTTGTGTTTCATTAAGTAGACATACCCATATCTACTTAAGTCATCAGTGAGGGTGAGAACATAACGATAGCCACCGCGAGCCTCAATGCTCATTGGACCGCATACATCAGTATGTATTATTCCCAACGAGTTGGTTGCTCGCTCCATTGTTCCGGAGAACGGAGTTTTGGTCATTTTGCCCATGAGGCATGGTTCGCACGTGTCAAATGATTCATAATCAAGAGACTCCAAAAGTCCATCTGCATGGAGTTTCTTCATGATTTTGACACCAATGTGACCAAGGCGGCATTGCCACAAGTATGTGGGACTATCATTATCAACCTTACATCTTTTGGCATTCACACTATGAATATGTGTAACATCACGTTTGAGATTCAATAAAAATAAACCATTGACCAGCGGGGCATGACCATAAAACATATCTCTCATATAAATAGAACAACCAATATTCTCGGATTTAAATGAGTAGCCATCTCACATTAAATGAGATCCAGATACAATGTTCATGCTCAAAGCTGGCACTAAATAACAATTATTGAGGTTTAAAACTAATCCCGAAGGTAAATGTAGAGGTAGCGTGCCGACGGCGATCACATCGACCTTGGAACCATTCCCGACGCGCATCGTCACCTCGTCCTTCACTAGTCTCCGCTTATTCCGCAGCTCCTGTTTTGAGTTACAAATGTGAGCAACCGCACCGGTATCAAATACCCAGGAGCTACTACGAGCGCTAGTAAGGTACACATCAATAACATGTATATCATATATACCTTTGGCGTTGCCGGCCTTCTTATCCGCTAAGTACTTGGGGCAGTTCCGCTTCCAGTGACCATTTCCCTTGCAATAAAATCATTCAGTCTCAGGCTTGGGTCCATTCTTTGGCTTCTTCCCGGCAACTGACTTACCGGGCGCGGCAACTCCCTTGCCGTCCTTATTGAATTTCTTCTTACCCTTGCCTTTCTTGAAACTAGTGGTCTTATTCACCATCAACACTTGATGTTCCTTTCTACGCGACTGCCAGGCGTTCATAACGTCTTGAGTTGCTGGGAAAATGGGTGCGTCACCTAGCGGTGCTTTAAGGACATATGCTTTCTTGGCAGCTATGAGGATGATCCTCAAGTTACGGACCCAGTCCATATAGTTGCTACCATCGTCTTTCAGCTTGGTGTTCTCTAGGAACACGTTGAAGTTGAGGGCAACATTAGCGTGGGCCATTGGATCTACAAGATAGATTGTAAAGACAATTTTAGACTAAGTTCATGATAATTAAGTACATCTGATCAAATTATTTAATGAACTCCCACTCAGATAGACATCCCTCTAGTCATCTATGTGATACATGATCTGAATCGACTAGGCCGTGTCCGATCATCACGTGAGACGGACTAGTCATCAACGGTGAACATCTCCATGTTGATCGCATCTACTATATGACTCATGTTCGACCTTTCGGTCTCTCATGTTTCGAGGCCATGTCTGTACATACTAGGCTCGTCAAGTTAACCTAAGTGTTTTGCATGTGTAAATCTGGCTTACACCCGTTGTATGCGAACGTTAGAATCTATCACACCGGATCATCACGTGGTGCTTCGAAACAACGAACCTTCGCAACGGTGCACACTTAGGGGGAACACATTCCTTGAAATTTTAGTGAGGTATCATCTTATTTATGCTACCGTCATTCTAAGCAAATAAGATGTAAACATGATAAACATCACATGCAAATCATAAAGTGACATGATATGGCCAATATCATCTTGCGCTTTGGATCTCCATCTTCGAGGCGCGGCATGATCACCATCGTCACCGGCATGACACCATGATCTCCATCATCGTGTCTTCATGAAGTTGTCTCGCCAACTATTACTTCTACTACTATGGCTAACGGTTAGCAATAAAGTAAAGTAATTACATGGCGTTTTCATTGATATGCAGGTCATACAATAAATTAAGGCAACTCCTATGGCTCCTACCAGTTGTCATACTCATCGACATGCAAGTCGTGATTCCTATTACAAGAACATGATCAATCTCATACATCACATATATAATTCATCACATCCTTTTGGCCATATCACATCACATAGCATACCCTGCAAAAACAAGTTAGACGTCCTCTAATTGTTGTTGCATGTTTTACGTGGCTGCTATGGGTTTCTAGCAAGAACGTTTCTTACCTACGCAAAAGCCACAACGGTGATATGCCAATTGATATTTACCCTTCATAAGGACCCTCTTCATCGAATCCGATCCGACTAAAGTGGGAGAGACAGCCACCCGCTAGCCACCTTATGCAACAAGTGCATGTCAGTCGGTGGAACCTGTCTCACGTAAGCGTACATGTAAGGTCGGTCCGGGCCGCTTCATCCCACAATGCCACCGAATCAATATAGGACTAGTAACGGTAAGCAAATTGAACAAATCATCGCCCACAACTACTTGTGTTCTACTCATGCATAGAATCTACGCATAGACCTAGCTCTGATACCACTGTTGGGGAACGTAGTAATAATTCAAAAAATTCCTACGTGTCACCAAGATCAATCTAGGAGATGCTAGCAACAAGTTAGAGGGAGTGCATCTTCATACCCTTGAAGATCCCTAAGCGGAAGCGTTACAAGAACGCGGTTGATGGAGTCGTACTCGCGGCGATTCAAACCGCGGAAGATCCGATTCAAGCGCCGAACGGACGGCGCCTCCGCGTTCAACACACGTATAGCCCGGGGATGTCTCCTCCTTCTTGATCCAGCAAGGGGAGAGGAGAAGTTGAGGGAGAGATACGGCAGCACGACGGCGTGGTGGCGGTGGAGCTCGTGGTTCTCCGGCAGAGCTTCGCTAAGCACTACGGAGGAGGAGGAGTAGGAGGGGGAAGGGTTGCGCCAGGGGCAAGGGTTGCAGCTCCCATGCACCTCCCCACTATATATTGGGGTGTAGGGGGCTGGTTTCTTGCCCTCCAAGTCCATTGGGGCGTTGGCAAAGGTGGGAGGAAAGAAATCCCATCCTTTCCCTTCCTCACCGATTGTTATCCCCCCTTTTTAGGGATCTTGATCTTATCCCTTCGGGATATGATCTTATTCCTTCTAAGGGGGATCTTGGTGCGCCTTGAACAGGGTTGTGGGGCCTTGCCTCCACTACCCACGTTCATGTGGGTCCCCACATGCAGGTGGGCCCCACTCCGGAACCTTCTAGAACCTTCCCGGTACAATACCGAAAAATCCCGAACATTTTCCGGTGGCCAAAATAGGACTTCCCATATATAAATCTTTACCTCCGGACCATTCCGGAACTCCTCGTGACGTCTGGGATCTCATCCGAGACTCCGAACAACTTTCGGTAACCACGTACAATTTCCCATAACAACTCTAACGTCACGGAACCTTAAGTGTGTAGACCCTACGGGTTCGGAAACCATGCAGACATGACCGAGACACCTCTCCGGCCAATAACCAATAGCGGGATCTGGATACCCATATTGGCTCCCACGTGTTCCATGATGATCTCATCGGATGAACCACGATGTCGGGGATTCAATCAATCCCGTATACAATTCCCTTTGTCCATCGGTATGTTACTTGCCCGAGATTTGATCATCGGTATCCCTATACCTTGTTCAATCTCGTTACCGGCAAGTCTCTTTACTCATTCCGTAACGCATGATCCCGTGGCTAACTCCTTAGTCACATTGAGCTCATTATGATGATGCATTACCGAGTGGGCCTAGAGATACCTCTCCGTCATACGGAGCACTACTAGAAAAAGGGCTATAGCTAATATAGACATTAGTGGCGCACTATGTATGTGGTGCGCCACTGCCAAATAGCAGTGGCGCACCACACATGGGTGCACCACTAATGTTTATATTACTAATGGCGCACCTTGTGTGTGGTGCGCCACCGCTAAGTTTCTCCTGGGCACACCCCCTCCCCAGACTTACCAGTGGCGCACCGTGGTTTGGTGCGCCATTACTAGTTTTAACTAGTAATGGCGCACCACACCCACGGTGCGCCACTACTAACAATTTTTTTTTCAATTTTTTTTCCAAAATTAGTAATGGCGCACCACACACCAGGTGCGCCATTAGTAACCCAGGTTACCAATGGCGCATTCTTAGGAGGTGCGCCATTGGTAACCTGAGAGCAGCTAGATATTTTTGACAGCCACCTACCACACTCACTTTCCCCACTTCATTCTCTCCACCTCTACCAAGCTTGGTCTCGGCTGCCTCCTCCTCCTCACCTCATTTGCACCATAGATTCATCCAAATTAAGTGGTTAAATTTCCTTTTTTTGATTGGTAAGTAAGGGGAAAGCTTTCTTTATGTTCTAGATCTACTTTTTTCTCCCTCCAACAACATACACACTTTTTATGGCCTAGATCTACGTATGTTTGTGGTGTTGCATATGTTTGTGTTTGCAGGTACCGGTATTTGAAATGCGATAGTTGCCAATATTTTGCCGGAATGTTGATTCATTTCCGTTTCGGCGAGAATTCGGCACTATGCATTCTTTTTGGTCCTATTTTTAGGCAAAGTCATGCCAAATTTTTTTTGGTTCTAAAATATCATTTTGCTCTACCCCGCAGGCGACCATGGTCCGCACGATGACCGAAGGCATCGTGAATAGGTTTTTGAGCTCCGCGAAGGCCGAGATGCTTCAAAAGAACGAGACGGAGATAAGATGTCCGTGTCGAAGATGCAAGCTGAAGAGCCTTATGGACCCGGATTCCAGCCAGGTGCGGGACTACCTACTCTTGCGTGGTTTCATGGATGGCTATCGGTGGCAAGGTGATGAAGATGATTATGAAGTCGTCCATGGGGGGCGGGCAAGAAATAAGGAAGGGCAGCAAGACAATAGCGGCGAGGGCGGGCGAGAAGACGAAGAATATCCAGGACATGATCACGAAGTAGATGCAGGACACAGTCATCATGTAGAAGATGCCGGACATGATGATGAGGAAGATCAAGATGAAGGGCATGATCATGAAGATGAAGATGCCGGAGCAGACGATGATGGACCATCGATGGGCTGGGTGCAGGACCCTCATATTCAAGAGCAGCTTCTCAAGCAGACGGGTAACGCAAGAGCTGCCGCCCGAGAGAAAGCCAAGCTGGATCAACTGGAGATAGACGCGGTTACTCCATTGTATGAAGGATGCAGGCCCGAGGATACCCGCCTGAAAGTAACGCTCATGGCTCTGGAGATGAAGGTAAAACACAAAATGACCGACGCATGCTTCGACGAGAACATGTCATTCTGGCACGAACGTCTTCCCAAGGGGAACAAGAGCCCGACCAGTTTCGAGGAGGCGAAGAAAATCGTGTGTCCTCTGGATTTACCGCACGTGAAATACCATGTGTGCATGAACTATTGCATCATTTATCGGGACGAGCACGCGGAGTCTACCATATGTCCGGTGGGCAGCGTCACTCGATACAAGAAGAGGAAGAAAGCTCCTCGAAAAGTGGTGTGGCACTTACCGATCACTCCTCATCTGCAGCGGTATTTCGCGGACCCTAAGCTAGCAAAGCTCCTGCGTTGGCATGCGGATAGGGAGGAGAAGAAGCGAGAAGATGATGGAAATGATCCGGAGATAAATAAAAAAGACAAGATGCTGAGTCACCCTAAGGATGGGAGCCAGTGGCAAGCGTTGAATTTCGAACACCCAGAATTTGGGAACGATCCAAGGAACATCATGATGGGCGCGAGCACCGATGGAGTCAATCCGTTTGGTAGCCAGAGAAGCACACATAGCACCTGGCCTGTGTTTGTGTGGATGTACAACCTTCCCCCCTGGATGTGCATGAAGAGGAAGTACATTCACATGAGTATGCTAATTGAAGGGCCAAAACAACCAGGGAACGACATCAATCTATATCTGGGGCTGCTGAAAGAGGAGCTAGACACGCTGTGGAAAACGCCAGCCAATACATGGGACGCCGCAGCGAAAGAATATTTCCCTATGAGAGCCGCACTACTCACGACGGTGCACGACTATCTCGGTTACGGATATGTCGCGGGGCAGGTGGTCCACGGATTTTGTGCATGCGTCAGGTGCATGGATGACACAATGTATCGCCAGCTAGATAGAGATCCCGGGTCTTCGAAAACCGTGTTCATGGGACATCGAAGGTGGCTTCGCGACGATGACGCATGGAGAAAACGCAAGGATCTGTTCGATGGTGAAACCGAACCCCGAAGACGCCCGCGTACGAGGAGCGGCGAGGAAATAGACGAGCTGTTGAAAAATTGGAAAGAGTGCCCACCGCCGGGAAAGAAGCAAAAGGTGCCAGAGCTACTGCTGAAGGTATGGAAAACGAGGTCTGTTTTCTGGGACTTGCCGTACTGGAAGATCCTCCGTGTGCCTCACAGCCTTGATGTCATGCATATCACGAAGAACGTGTGCGAGAGTCTGCTTGGTACCCTGCTCAACATGCCAGAGAGGACCAAAGATGGGCCGAAAGCAAGGGCAGACTTGCAATCAATGGGCATCAGGGAGGAGCTTCACGCAAAACGCCCTAATGATGATGATGAGGCGAAGGACACGGAAAGTCGTCGCAAAGGCAAAAAGGCCAAGAAGATCGAATATGACTGCCCTCCCGCGTGCTTCACTCTAAGTCAGGAGGAGATCGAGCAGTTTTTCACCTGCCTCGTAGGAGTAAAACTTCCTTACGGTTACGCGGGGAAGATAAGCAGATACCTAGACTCAGCGAAGCAGAAGTTCAACGGGATGAAGTCTCACGACTGTCACGTGCTGATGACGTAGATACTTCCAGTTGCAATCCATGGGATCATGGACGCGCACATCCGTGAAACGCTATTTGGCCTATGCAACTTTTTCGACGTCATCTCTCGGAAGTCGGTTGGCATGAGGCAACTCAGAAGGCTACAGGAAGAGATCGTGGTGATACTATGCGAGCTTGAGATCTACTTCCCGCCCGCATTCTTTGACGTTATGGTGCATCTGCTGGTCCATATCGTGGAGGATATCATCCAACTCGGGCCGATGTTCCTGCACAGCATGATGCCGTTCGAGGGAATTTGGGCAACCTCCTCTTCACAAAGCTGCACGAACGATACAATTTCCCCGGTGACTTCGCAAACACACGCCTCTCAGGGAATAAAGTGAATAGTGCCGCCCTCACAAAGATGAGCACGGCCCTGGCTACTTGGAGAGCCACGGTGAAGAGAAGGATTCTAAGTGGTGATAGTTATGAGAAGATCAAGGAGACAAATCCTTCGATCAGCGAAGCTGACTACCTGGAGTTCAAGATCAAGTGCGAGAGCAACGCATCCGCGGAATCAAGTCAGTGGGGGAAAGATATGCGGGACTTGAACTTAGGGGTCCACAAACTCGGTCCCGGGGGTTACAGAGTGGCGGAACCTATATGGGACAAGGAGGACGCGGAGCGTGCCGAGCAAGGCCTACCGCCCCTCTTCGATAAATACCATGAAAAGCAGACCAGGAACTATGTCAGGGCCCGGTACAAGGTGGACCCAGTAACAAAGGAGCTTACCACGGATCCGAAGGTGAAGGCGCTTGATCTTGTTCTGGTAAGGAATACACCCCCGCGTAATTAGCTCCATATGGTTGCATTCTAATTAATGAAGCCAAATTTCTAAATGGTTCACGTTCCTTCCGCAGGAAACTGAAAGCAGTAGCGCGGGGTCTCAGAGCTCCCCGTCTGCCCCTTGGGACACCACTTTAAATAGGGTGTTGAATGTAATGAAACACAAGGATAAGTTCAGTAAGCCGTCGTCAGCTGGTCGTGTGGCCGGCAAAGGCTTGTCCACGAAATGGTCGGAATAATATAAGGCTGGGCGAAAGGAGAGAAAGACCAGCTCGGAAAGCCAGGAGGGCGAGGTTAAAGAACTCAAGGCACAAGTGGCGCGGATTCCGGAGATAGTCGAAGAGCAAGTGCGAGACCAACTGGGAGCGACGATCACCGCCATTATGCCTACCTTGCTTGAGGGGCTGCAGGCGTGGATTGCGGGCGGCCAACAGGGGCCGCCCCCGATTCCCAGCTTCACGGGCAGCAACTCTCACAACGCGCCGGCATTGGCGTCTCCGGCGGAGGCGGCATTGGTGTCTCCGGCGTCGGCGCCGACATTGGAGCTTAATGCACCCGGGTGTGGGAAGAATACGCCGGCCGGCACCTCGGCAGCAAGCGGCCCCTCCGTCACTTGCACGCCCGCCGTTGGCGGTGCCTCGACATTAGCCGAGATCGACGCCATCACGGTAACTAAGCCTCGGCCGATGACTTCATCTCCTTGCCTTTGACTGGGCATCCCTGACGCCCTACATGTTTTCGCAGGGCGCCGCCGACGTTCCATGCACTCTCCTGCACTTCGTGGATGGCGAGTTGATCGATGTCGCCAAGGCCAAAATCGTTCAACCGGGCAACCGCGTGTTCCACGGTAATTCGATGCCACTCACCGTGTATAGGGTTCAACTGGTTCGGGTGCTGCGGGGCTGCGACGACTTGTTACCTCCGTTTCGACCCCCTGGGGCCGACAAAGATGATGTGATGACCCTCAGCGCCTGCTTAAGCTGGTCCATGCTTTGGCCGAAGAGCCAGATTCGTTTGGGGGCGGGGGACACCACCCCACAGACAACACCGCCAGTCGTGCCGGCGCCAAGCCATGGCAAGACCGCCGCAACGCTACCCGCCGTCAGCTGATCCGGACATGCATATGGCACAGGATCCGGACGACGACGACGGTACATTTTCCAACATCGATAAGTACTTCAACGAACATGGGTACGGTGACGAATTCTTGGGGCCTCCTTCTCAAGAACCCAACCCTGCAAAAGACGATCGCGATCTAGATGGTACCGCGGAGAAACCCAATTGCAACAGGTGTCGTCTGGCGTTCAGTTCTCAGGAGACGCCTCCAGCTGCCGCCTTCACCGAGACTAAAATAGCCGAGGTGCGAAATATTATCAGCCCCAACACACTCAAGAAGGTGGTCTCTGAGCAGAACTCGATCCCATTACAGCAGAAGAAGCAGAAGGGACGGAAAAGAAAAAATAACAAGGGTGTGAGCTAGCCGGCACCGAGTACGATCCGTGCTCAGGACGGGCCACCAATACCTAACGATATCTCGAGGAGGGTGCATGTGGCGGGTAGGCCGATGCTACCGACTAATCTGCTCAATGCTGCAACCGGTGCTATGCAGAGTCTGCATGACAGTGTTCTTTCTATGGAGAAGCGGCGTCTCTCCGAGAATGATGTGGCATACCCGGATTTCGTGGCCAAGGTGCCAGATGGCAAGGGCTTTGTCGATAGCACCATCAGGCGTATGATCGTCCTGCGGTTTGATGACATCTTCGCTATGTTTAACCTTCATCCGCTGCACTACACCTTCATTCGGCTATTTTCGCTCAGTATGGAGATGCGGATCATTAGAGACAAGACCCCGGACATCGTGATAGTCGACCCCTTCTACATGCGTGCCAAGATCTTGGGCAGCGCTGGGGACCGGCAAGTCGCGAGTTCATACCTCGAAGGCGTCATTCTGGCAAACCCAGATAAGGATAACTTCCTTGTGCCTTACTTTTCCGAGTAAGTCATCCCCTCACCGCCCCGTAACATATGATTTCTTAGATTTCGATCGTTCTTTTTTTTCTAACATTCCGTGTTTTGTGCAGTGACACACATTGCACACTCATCATCTTAAGCCCGAAATATTCCATGGCCACGTATTCCGACTCGGACCGTCAGTCGAAGAAAGACTACACAAATATGAAGAAAGTTCTTGATGATGCTCTCCCCGGCTACGCCAAATCTGGAGGCACCTTCAGGAGGCCAATTTGTAGGTACGGCAAGCACGTGTTCACCCACGTAATGATGTTCCCCTGTGTCAAGCAGCCGCCTGGCAGTCAGAAGGATGCCTACTATGCCCTCCATCACATGCGGGCGATCGTACGGGACCATAATCACCTTATGCTACCAAATAATTTCAAAGATTGGGCCGCACGCTTGTCAGCAATTCAGGACAAGGACATCAGACAAGAATTCTTTTGCATCCAGTCGGAGTTTGCGGAAATCATCTATTAAGATGTCCTTCGTACCTCGGGGCAGTTCTACCTCAAATATCAACCGTCCAACAGTGAAATAGAAACAACGCTACAAATGCAAGCTCACAACGACCACACATTCATGACCATCACGAAAGACGGCGGCTTCATCCACGCTCCGGTCCCTTAGTCGAGTCGAAAGTATTGATGCTATGTAGTTCTGAAATATCGATTAGCTCATGTTGTAATTAAACTTTAATGAACTTGTATGTCTCTTTAGTTTGGACAGTCGTTCAACTTATATGTAATCGATGCTATTTATTAGTAGGACCATGAATCGTGCTATTAATGTGTTGCTTTTCTCTTCCGATCCTTTTGTTGCATACTTATATATTATCTGTGAATTGCGACTAACGTTTTGTTTGTCTAGTGCATAGAGATGCTGTCGTATGTCGTGTACAAGGGTAAGGTTCCCGGAGTCTACGAAGACTGGGAGGAGTGTCGGAGATAGGTTCACCGTTTCAGCGGTAACAGTTACAAAGGGTACACCACTAGGGCGGAGGCGGAAGCTAGATACGCGTGCTATCTAGCGGGAGAGAGGAGGGAGCGGAGGAGGAACCGGATGAAGACCAGTTTCATCGCGATGATGCTCATCGTGACCACAGCTCTCTTCTATGTGATGGTAGTTTAGATGATCGATATCGACTTTGTAATGTGACGACAAACTCGGCTCATATGATGAACTTTGCTAATGTCTCGAGACCTAAACTTGGCTAATGTTTGAACTTTGTTCGCTATTTCAAATTTGGAGACTAATATGATGAATTCTATTGTGTGATGTTTATATTCTGTGCTATAATGTATTTTGTAACCTGTGCAAATACCAGAAAAGCAAAAAATAATAATTCCTAATATTCATAGTAGTGGCGCACCATATTGAGAATTAGTGGCGCACCAAGATAAATACTAGTGGCGCATTATCGGGCATAGTAATGGCGCACTTGGGGCATAGGTGAAGGTAAATATGGCCCCCAGTTGTGGCGCACCATATTGAGCATTAGTGGCGCACCAAGGCTAAATACCAGTGGCGCATTATGGGGCATAGTAATGGCGCACTTGGGGGCATACGTGAAGGTAAATATGGCCCCCTAGGAGGCATAGTAATGGCGCACTGTTGGACATAGTAATGGCGCACTATGTGGTGCGCCACTATTATCTGGGATACTAATGGCGCACCAGAGGTGCGCCATTACTATTTGTTACCAGTGGCGTGCTAATAGTGGCGCACCTATAGTGCGCCATTAATAGCAAAAAATGGTGCGCCACTAACAGCCTTTTTTCTAGTAGTGGAGTGACAAATCCCAGTCTCGATTCGTGCCAACCCAACAGACACTTTCGGAGATACCTGTAGTGCACCTTTATGGTCACCCAGTTACGTTGTGACGTTTGATACACCCAAAGCATTCCTACGGTATCCGGGAGTTGCACAATCTCATGGTCTAAGGAAATGATACTTGACATTAGAAAAGCTCTAGCAAACGAACTACACGATCTTGTGCTATGCTTAGGATTGGGTCTTGTCCATCACATCATTCTCCTAATGATGTGATCCCGTTATCAACGACATCCAATGTCCATGGTCAGGAAACCACAACCATCTATTGATCAACGAGCTAGTCAACTAGAGGCTCACTAGGGACATGTTGTGGTCTATGTATTCACACATGTATTATGGTTTCCGGTTAATACAATTATAGCATGAACAACAGACAATTATCATCAACAAGGAAATATAATAATAACCATTTTATTATTGCCTCTAGGGCATATTTCCAACAGCGGAGTCTTTGCATGTGTTTCTTTCTGATGTGGCCAAGACGACAATGCCACAAGTAAGTGGCGGTGGTATCAGCCTTCTTAAGGCGTTTAACATTCATGTTACAGACATCATTTCCACATTCAAGATTTAGTATGAAAAGGCACCCAACAATGGGTGCAAATCCATAAAACATATCCTTACAATATAGTGAACAACCATTGTTCTCAGACTTGTAAGAGTACCCATCGTGTACTAAACATGATCCAGAGATAATGTTTCTACACAATGCCAGAACAAAATAACAGTTATTTAGTTCTAAGGTAAATCCTGAAGGGAGACGTAGAGGCATAATGCCGATGGCTTGAGCGGCGATCCCAACACCGTTCGCAACGTGCATCATGAGTTCATTCTTTGCTAGCTTGCGCAACTTCTGAAGTCCCTGTATCGAGTTGTAAATATGAGCAACTGATCCGGTATCAAATACCCAAGACTTAGAATTTTTGCTAGCAAGCAAAACATCAATGACATTAACCCGTATAACAATTATACCTCTCTTTTTATCTGCCAAGTACATCTTGCAGTTCCTCTTCCAGTGTCCAGTGCCTTTGTAGTAGAAGCACAGAGTTTCAGTCTTGGCTCCACCCTTAGGCTTGTCTTTCTTTTTGAAAATGGCGGTCTTCTTCACCAGCAACTTTTGCTGATTCTGCAATCCTATCTCATTTGTTTTGAGTATGGCTTCATAAAGTGAAGTAAGGATGAAATCCATACCAAGTGTCTTTGGAAAATTAATTCCCATTTCAGCAACACCATCGTAATAGTTTGCTAGTCTGACACCCTGCTCATCAACTAGAGATTTCTTATTTATATTGCATTCTTCCATAGCCTCAGTTATCTTATGAACTTCAGCCGAATCATGTTTGCGATACAGAACATCTAGAGGCTCGATAATCTCGAAGGTACTAAGTCGTTCAAAACAGTTCTGTAGAACAGGATCCATGCAAGATAACATAAGGTTTTTAACAGCACTGAAATCATCCTTTTGTGAGTTAAACACGTTGATGATATCCTAAGCCATTTCTAGCGTAGGGGAATCACCTAGAGGTTGATCAAGCACATAGTCTTTCTTAGCACTCCTGAGGACAATCCTCGGGGTATGGACCCAGTCCGCATAGTTGTTTCCAGTTGCAGCTAACTTCACTCTCTCTAACATCGGGGCTAAAAAGAATGTGGTGTTGCGAGCCATTTGATCTACAATGGTAAACACAAAATTCACATAGACTTTGTTCATAATTAATTTGCACTAGTGAATAAACAATTTTATTCTAAGGTGCGCTCCCACTCAAATCAATATCTCTCAAAATTGATTATGAGTGATACAAGACCAAAATTACAATTCAACGCCAAGGATGTATCCATCTCAAGTGATGAGAATTACAATTGGTAGGCCAACTTGCCAATCACATCTCTATGTGACTCTTGTTCATCTTTCGATGGCCGCGTTCTGAGCTCAGGATGATCCTCCGGAACGTCAAGACAACCAAGTGATATTGCTACGAGGTCTCAACTCACCTGCCTCACATTTCTCTAATCATTCATACCCGTTTATCCATGTGATACCCCGAAGAGATAGTTGCCGTGATGGTGCAACACTTGGGAGAACACAAACTACTTGATATTTTTAAGTGAGAGATCACCCTAATAAAAGAGATTACCATGCAATAAAAAGGGTGCATCATAAGGGATAAACATCTCAAGCAATTCATAATAGCATGATATGGTATAGCCCTTTCTGACGGAGAAGTCTTTAATTTCTTCGTCTTTAGCATTTACGTCGGTGTTCACCTTCGTGAACATTTCCACCACCTTCTTGATGCACCAGATAATATTGCTATCTCTATAGCTAATAAAATAAGTGCATTACATAAGGTTGATACGCAGGTCATTAAAGTGACAATCATATGGCTCCAGCCATCATGCCGAATCATGACACGCAGGTCATGTTAATTAATTTTACATCATATAGTCATCTCATACATAATCAAATTAATATGAGAACTGCTATACCACATCACATGTCATCCTGCAAAACCAAGTTAGACGCCTCTAATCGGTTTATGCAAAATTTTATTATACGTGGCTTATAAGGTTTTGACTTAAACCGCAGGTACCAACGTTTATCATCAAGTATGATTATTCAAGTCGCTAGATTAACTTTGCGGGGTGGATGAAGCATGAGATAATAAAATCTCGAACCCCATACCGAACTTCGTCATACGCATGAACCCTGTGCAGATCATATCTGCATTGCCCTTTCATCTACAAAATTTCATCTTTCTCTTAACTATGGTGGACCCCAAAGAACTGTTAGCACTTCGTTGATCAATCAGGATCGTGGATTGCCAGAACTTTCTAAGATACCACCATGCCATCTCAAGATCAGAAATATGCAAATTCTAGGGAAGTAACAAGAACATCGGGTAATAGATTTCATCTGCTACTTGCATAAATAATTTTAACAATAGATATCATCTACTACAAAATTATATTATGCAATACCCATACATCTCTATGTATTCTAGATCGTAACCTACAACAACGCATAGCACGGCTCATGATGCCACTGTAGGGGAATGCGACAGAAAACAAAAAAATTGGTACTGCGAGCACGCCTAGCATCACTATGGAGATGCATAGAAGGTTTTGATCTGATCATTATCAACTCGTCGCGCAGCGGAAGTAGAGTCGATGAAGATCGTCGGTGCAGATCCCCGCAGCTAGGATTTACAACCTCCCAACCGCGAGGATGTTCTCCCTCGTCAGCTCCTTGAACTGCCCTTCGGGAGCTGGTCGGACAGTCTCTCAGACGGTGTCACGGACAGCCCTTCGGGAGGACCCTCGAAACTCGGACGGCCACTCGGACAGCCCTTCAAGAGGACACTCAAATAGCCCCTCGGGCAAAAGATCGAACCTATGACCTCTCTACGGAGTTGCACACATACGGTGTCAGCTATCCGGCAGGGCTACGCCGTACAGAACTAGTTCCTGCCGGAACCCAGACAGCCTTCCGGCTCTATGAAACTATTTCGGTGGGAGGGAGAGAGAAGGCCAGATCATGCATGGCATTTGTATGAGAGTAGGGAGTGAGTGTGGAGAGCTCCTCTCCAACTCTATTTGTAGGAAAAACCAAGGGGTAGGGTGACAGTTGGAAATACCAAAATGCCCATACAATATGTCCCACATGAAGGGATAAATGGGAAGGCAAGTGGAGCTCCACCTCTTTGCCGGCCACACCTAGTGGGGCCCCGACAAAAGGGGCTCCTATTCGTCCATGTCATCCCCAAGATCTTTTGAGCAAAGCCCCAAAAAAATGGCTTTTCAAAAAGCAACCATAGATGCGTTTTCACTATTCATGATGACATTTTTCTGCGTCCGTTTGAACCAAAAATATTTATGTAGGCACAGAACATTTCCAGTACCCACTAAAATAATTCTGCACGTGTTCCGAAACATTTCCGAATCAATGATTTTCATCAGTGAATAGCTACTACAGCGGTTCCAACTGCTCCGGAACATTTTTGGTTTTTTCTCCGAAAAAATTCTAGAAGTTACCAGAACAATCTAGCAACCTCCAAAAAGTTCCAGGCGCATGCCAAAACCTTTTTGGCTCAATAGTTTACTCTTAAACAACTTTTCAGTTTTACCAAAACTTTTTCGGTGTTCTCTCCGGAACTTTTCCGTTGTCTCCGAAACGTTTTCGGTGACTTTGTCACAGACTCCCTGTCTAGTATTTAGCACATAGATGGCCCTAAGCATGTGATCCTATAGGTTCGGTGAAGTATAGACATGACCGTACCACTTTCCGATCAATGATCAAGAGTAGAACCATGGACACCCATATTGATCCCTATACCCACACGAATAAATATTCGAGTGAACCTATAGTTGTCGTGTGCTATTCCTGTTGCTTCACGATATGTTACAAACAACCGAGGTGAGACTTATCGGCATCCCCGTGAATCAACACTTGTCCACTATGCCAGTTACCTCGTTATCAATTTTGTTCTCTTTTCTCATTTCCGTGTTCCGGCATCCGTATGATCAAATCACATTGTGTCTGGCCAGACGATGATGGATACCGTAACACCGAAAGGACCCAAAGAATATCTCTCCATCGTCGGAGGAGCAAATCCCAATCTTGAGCTATCTCATTCCTTGTCATACTTTTCTGTGAACCCGTAAGCCGCCGTAATAGCCACCCAGTAACGGATGATGTTTAACAAACCCCAAAGTTCACGAAGCAAGATCGAAGGAACTCGACACTCTCATGGTCTAAAGCATTATGCAAACATTAACTTTCCCTGTGTTATTAACCATTTACTTGTGACGAATATATCTCATTGCATAACATCAATTCGGGTTAATTCAACACAAATGTTCTTCTAACATTGTGCCCTAAAAAATTGCCGGCATAGTCATGCCCATGATCAGGAAAACAGGATCATCATGCAACACTTGAGCTAGTCTTAGAGGCATGACTAGGAATACAATTTACCGTTTATAATACCACACGTGCACATGAGTTTCCCTCCGAGCCTCGTGGATATTGTAGACTCGAGAATCATTGCAGTTATAGCATGGAAAATAAACATCAATTACAAACTTGGAGATACAAAATAACTATTATTACTTCCTCTAGGGCATATCTCCTACACTGGGCAAGGGCATTTTTTGTGGTGGGTTCCAATTGTGAGTCAGTTGATAATAATTTGTGTGAATCTTTTAATCATGCAATTGTTGAAGCAAGGTTTTATCCAATAATTTCAATGCAAGAAAAAAACCAGGAAAATGGTTTTTGTTAGAATTCAGGAACAAAGGGCAATAGGTCAGAAGTTTCATGGAAAAATATGCCCAAGTGCATTTAAGAAATTAAAGAGCAGCATAGCTAGGATACAATTCATGGAGGTACTTTGGAATGGCAAAAATGGATTTGAAGTCAGACTTGTCACTGGGAGAAAAAGGTAGTACACAGTGTGTCTTGATAATAGAACATGCTCATGTGGCTACTTCCAGCTCGCAGGTCTTCCTTGTTCCCATGCAATAACAGCTATCTTCAAGTGTGGCAAAAAAGTGGAATATTTAATTGCTCCTTGCTATTTTGTTGAAGTGTTCAACAAAATTTATGAACATTGTTTGGAACCTGTAGAAGGTCAAGAAATATGGTCAGTTTCTGACAAACCTAGGCCTCAAGGTCCAGCATATGCAACCATACCACACAACATGCCAGGCAGGTCTAAGAATAATGATAGGAGGATGGAAGAAACTGAGAAACCTAAGCCTAGCAAAAAAATGAGCAAGCATGGCAATATAATTGTTTGCTCAATATGTGGCACTGCTGGACACAACAGGACAGGTTGCAAGCAAAATCCAGAGAGAGGCAAGAAGAAGAACGCACACCTTAAGAAGACTAGCAAAAAAGGGACAAAGCAAAGGTAAATTTTAGTGATTTTACATGAATAATACTGGTTTTTCCTAAATATTAGTGATTTTACATGAGTATTACTAATTTCTCTTGAATTTTAGTGACTTAAATGAACAGTACCAATTTCTCCTGAATTTTACTGAATTAACATGAATATTACTATTTTTACTGAATATTACATAATTTACATTAATATTACTAGTTTTTCCTAAAATTACTGATTTTATAAAAAAATAGTGAATTCAAGTGGATTGAATTACATGTTTGTATCAGGCTGGTCCATCTTCACAAGCTTCTCAACCAGCACCAATATCTACCCCAATATCATCTCCAACTGTGACAGCTAGTGCACAATCTTCTCAACCTGCAACAGGAACTGCCCCAAGATCATCTGGAACTATGCCAAGTACTGCAGCTGCTTCAAGGTTTAAACCTCCTAGGAAAACATCTTCAAATGCACAAGTTGGGCCATTTGCTGCAAATAAAAGAAGAAAGAGAGCTCCTCCATCTTCACTGCCCAGCTACCGATACTTCACTGCAAGTGGCAACTATTGAAATGTTTGTGTTGATCACGTACTGAACTATGTGCTTTTGCTGATCATGACAAAATACTGTCTTTATAGTGCTTTTGGTGATCATGTACTGAACTATGTGCTTGCCCTGATCATAGATCAGTTCCTGATCATGGATAAGTACCGTTTGCAAGCAAGATGTTTATGTTGCAAATGCTGTCAAATGAAATGCCAGGAATATTTGGTATGCATCAAATTTCAAGCAATGTTTGCTATATTTGCAGAGTGTTTGTTGTACATCAACTCCCATGTGTTTGCACATTGTTTCTTATACATCAACTACTCTAATTTTGATATCCAAATGCCAACAGATGTTGCTATCAAAATGACAGAAATGTTTCACAACAGAGTTCATATTGTCAACTTGTTCATTTCCATAGAATTCATACAAAATAGCTACTACAAATTCCCTTACAAAATGACCTTTTCATTGACTGCCAGATCACAAATTCATAGATAACAACCCACTCCCAGATCACAAATTCCATTACAAACCATTGCATACATGTTCATTGCACTTGCATTTTTTCCTAGCACTCAAACTGACACGAGTACATACTAACTTCACTTGCCAACCTGACATTCAGTACACTAGCATTTTCCCTAGGACTACATCTACCACAAAGACAATGAAAACCATCACCACATTCATATATTTGCACTTCATTGCTTTCAGTTCTGCATTCTTCTCCTTTACCTGAACCTGCAGAGACATAATCACATTCTCTAATGCTACTTCATGTCTAGACATAGGCACATTTGGACATTGATCTTCAATCCAAGCCACAGATCCTTCACCCTTCAGCCTCCGCACCTCGTCACTCAAATCTCCAATCAAGTCACTAAAAAACTTGGGCAAAGGATCATCATGCCATTCCACACAGCCACATCCGCCATGCTATTCAACAGAAATGTGGCAAGAAATCAATCACAGACTAAGAGCAAGGAATGAGCAGAAGAAAAGGATATGAGCACAAAAAATGGGGCTCACCATTGCATCACGTAGGCGTAGTACCTCCTGCCGGGGTTTTCACGGCTCCATGAGATCCATCCCGGTGCCTTCCGTCGCGGATTGCAGTGGCACAACTTCGGCGGCTCGTACGCCATTGGGCTCTTCCTGTGAGCAACAGGAGATCTCGAATCCGTGTCCCTCCTTCCACTGGTGCGACGGAAGGCGGGAGTGAAAGAAGCCCCCAAAGTCCACGACATCATGCTGCCGCCGCCGTGCTCTACGCCCGCCATCCTCTACGCCCCCCTCGGCCCTACTGCCGCTAACCCTAGCTTCTCACTACCCAAATTCCCCAATCCTTTAGACAAACACGAGCGCACTCAATCCCGGTTGACTACTGCCACATCACTGTTTTTGGCCTAAAATGCGCTCGGGGTTCATTTTAGACCGGGATTAGAGATCTGAGTGTGCTGATTCCCGAGATTTAGAGTTCAGGGTTTGATTTAGCTATCGTCAACGAGTTTAGGGTTTATTTTGGACTTTTTCCGCTAGGGCGTAGTGCTCTGCGTCGGTCAGTCAGCGGGACGGTCCAGACCAGTTAACTTCCACCCCCCGTCCAACCCCCACGCATGAGTCATTGCTCTCCCGACGTGTAGATCCACCTTCGTAGAGGCAAATTCATTTCTCTCCCGCAAGCACGGCATGTCGTCTCGTCACTCCCAGCAAACCGTTACAGCTTGTGCGGTCGCTAGTTGTAGCTTTTGCGACCGACGGTCGCAGCTTTTCCCACCACCGGTCGCAGCCATCGCTTGCCGTCATAGCATCACAAGCTGTCGTCATACGGCCTCGTAGCACACCGCGACACCGGTTCCAGCATGCTGTGGCTCCGATCGTAGCAAGCCAAGACTCGGTTTCCAGCACACCATGGTGCCATTCGCAGCGAGTTGAGACACCGGTTCTAGCATGCCATGGTGCCACTCCCAGCATGCCGATACACCGGTCATAACATTGAGGAACGAGGCTTCAGCTCCACGGCGTGCCCTGACGGGGGAGGGGCGGTGGGTGCCGGCCATGGCATCTATGGTGAAGAGCGCCACCTCTAGGCTACGCAGCTCTCGGCCCCTGGCTCGGGCTGGCAGTGTCTCCAGGGGAGTCCACTCCTCCCAGCCTTGCAGGCCAATGGCTCTTTGAGAGGGAAGGGGAGGTGACAAGACGTCTCACCGGCCGTGACAGGGAGGGTGATTCATGGCCGCGCGGCATTGGAGGACCGGTGGGGATCAACCTGTGCTTGGGACAGAGAACAAAAATAAGAAGCACGAAAAAGAGAAGGGGAACAAGTGGAGAAGAATGAATTGAAAGGCATAAGAAACGTAGCGGCAAGCGGTCTCCAGGATCAGTTGTGATACGACGGCGAGCTCGCGACCAACGCAATTTTTTTTTGCGTGCACATCACTACCACACTGAGCCCCTATGCCGATGGCCAAGGCCATCGGCATAGCCCTGAATCCCGTCGGCGTAGGTCTATGCCGACGGCCCCCGTCGGCATAGGGCCGTCGGCAAAATATGCGTCGGCGTACCCCAAGGCCCGTCGGCATATATTTCTATGCCGACGGCGCCCGTACATCTATGCCGACGGCCCCGGCCGTCGGCAACGTTCAGCGCCTAATGGTGGCTGCCGTCGCCGTCGTCAAATGTTGTTCGTACAGGAGGAGCCACGTGGCAGAGCTATGCCGACGGCTTAGCCGTAGGCATAGGTCCAGACCTATGCCTACGGCGAAGCCGTCGGCATAGCCATGACACGTGGCGCTCGCTGGTAGTTCCTGGGGCAGGACTATGCCTACGGCTTAGCCGTAGGCATAGGTCCAGAACTATGCCTACGGCTAAGCCGTCGGCATAGCTCCGACACGTGGCGCTCGTTGGTAGTTCCGGGGCAGGTCTATGCCGACGGCTTAGCCGTAGGCATAGGTCCAGAACTATGCCTACGGCTAAGCCGTCGGCATAGCCTGCCACATGTCGCCCACTGGTAGCTCGTGGCAGCCCTATGCCGACGGCTTAGCCGTAGGCATAGTTTTTGTCTGATTTTTTTTTCTTTTTTCTATTTGATTTCAATTCAAATTCACAGCAGATATACATATGATGAAATAGACATACACAACATATATAAGTAGCATCCTCACAACCAACACCATCACAACAATATAAGTATCATCACAAAGAACATATAAGTATCTAAAGAAGCACACAAGTCATCTAAAGGACCATAAAAAACCACAAGTCATCTAAAGAACACAAAGGCTTAAGCGTCAGGACATCCACCACCACCGCCAAGGTCGTCGCCGCCAATTCCGCCGAAGCCCAGGTCATCACTGCTACCGGCAGCGCTACCGCCAAGACCGCCACCGCCTTTGTGGATTGGAGTGACCGTGCTCCGTGACCCGTGAGTGATGCCAACACCAGCACCACCACCAACGGTAGATCCACCGGTTCCCTGGATGTTGAAAAGACATGTTAAGGGGATATAAGATTGTGTTGAATAAACGGTATGCTTTGGGTGAATAGTTTGGGGATGTACTAACCGGCGAGGGGCCCTGGTGCTGTGCCACAAACTCCTTAAAGGTAAGCAGCTCTGGTTGTGGTGGAGGAGGTGGTGCTGCTTGCAATTGAGGAACCCGTCCGGCCGCCATGTCCTCAAGAGCGTGCTGCATCCTGCGATTGTTCTGCTCATGGAATGCAAAAAGGCTAGTGTGCCACGCCATGGTCTCCTGGCATGTGTACTCCATGTAGGCCTATGGTATGACATGATGGAACTCATAAAACATCTCAATGCGGGAAATAAAGTGAGCAATGAAGATAAGAGGGAAAATACTTACAAATTGCCGCTCCTGAAAGAGGGACTGTGACTGCGCACTGGTCATGGGCGTGCTCGTGCGCTAGCTCAGGCTCGGGTCGGTAGCTCGGAGCTGTGTGTACGAGATAGATGGAGTGATCACAGCATCCAGAACCGGCTCCCGACCGTGCTTCTTGGGCCCCATGCCCACCAACACCCTCTCGTCCAGATCCGCACTAATGGGGTCAGGTGTGCCAGGATGTAACCTCAGATACTCCTCAGAGTAGGCCTGCTTCTTCTCCGCGGTGTTGCCGTAGTACTTGGCCTCGCCAGTCTTGGGGTTCCTCCGCCTATGGGCGATCTCCCACGCCTCCATGTGTGAGAGCGGCCGCTTTAGTTTCTCCTCCTGCACCACGAAACATAGGTTAGTCATACATAAGAAAGTGACGGTAAATAGAAGAAGATTGTTTAATGAGGTTAGTCATACTTGAAGTGTCTTGTGGAGAAAGTGGTTCCGATTTCCCTGAGCATGTACTCCCTCCTTCCCTCGGTTAGCTTTGTTTTTTATGCTCGTAGCGGCCCAGGCTCCATCCTGACCACACCACAGATCCGCTAATGCCGCCCAGGACTCATCTTTTCCATAACACCAATTTGGACACACCTACATAATGAAAGCATAATGGCATGTCAACACGAAACGATGAAATGTACCACAAACATCGGAATGAAAAATCTTTTATACTTACCGCCAAGTACTCGTGCCTCTCCAAGGTAATGCCCATCCTCCGCGCTTCTTCCTTGGTCATCTTCACACCAAGAGCGTCGTGATAGTCATGACTCTTGAGCCCGGTCACTTTGCCTGTTGAAAGATTGACTCCCTTACTTATATTCGATGCATAACCATCAGTGAACTTCACTATGAGTTTGAGCCACTTCAGTACCTCTGTCTTTTCTGGCTTTTTAAGGACGAAGTCAGCATCTGGCTTGAACCAGTTTATTCGACCGCCTGTGGGAGGCTTCATGTTTAGACGTGGTCTATCGCAAATTTTCTGTTGATCGGCTCTAGCTTTAACGTTATCCTTCGTCTTATCAGGAATGTTGAGGATCGTGCGGAAAAGGGACTCTGCGACATTCTTTTCGGTGTGCATCACATCGATGTTGTAAGGAAGTTTGAGGTCCTTGAAATAGGGAAGCTGTGAGAAGGGGGTAATGTGAGTCCAGTTGTGCGTCTCACCATATCCCTCGAAGCCTTTGCCTTTGCCTTTGCCTTTGCCTTTGCCTTTAGGCTTGAGAGCTTTTAGCTGAGCAAGAACATCTGCCCCTGAAAACGTAGGAATCTCGGTTACTTCATGGACAACCCGGCCTTTCGTGAAGTTCTTCTTGTCTTCCCTGTCTGGATGGTCTGGAGGGAGGAACTGTCGATGCAGGTCAAAGGCTACATACTTGCCACCCTTACTCAGCCAAATCATTCGCAGAGCCTGCATGCACACTGGGCAGGGCATCTTCCCACTTGTACACCATCCACAGAATAGAGCATAGCCGGGAAAGTCATGCATGCAATAGTGCAACCAAACTTTCATCAAGAAATTTCTCTGCAGATCCCGGTCGTATGTCAACCTCGGAAAGTACCAAGAATGGAGCAAATCATCCACCAGCGGCTGCATAAACACACCCAATTGCTTCCCCGGGTATTCAGGCCCCGGAATGATGAGGGACAAGAACATGGTCTTCCGTTGCATTAGGGCACCGGGAGGGAGATTGAGCGGAATTACAAACATGGGCCAGCAGCTGTATGGATTGGATGACATACCATATGGATTTAACCCATCACCTGATATGCCAATTCTGACATTCCCAGCCTCGGCAGCTTCCTCGGGGTATTCTTCATCGAACGACTTCCATGCTTCTGCTTCCGATGGATGTATGATTTTATGCGGATGGTACCTTATACCTTGCTTGTGCCACTTCATCATTTTGGCAGACTCCTCCATGAGGAAAAGGCGCTGCAGTCTTTCAATGAAATGGAGATACCGAAGAACCTTTGCGGGGATGGCCAGCTGCCTCTTCTCACCATCCTCACCGACCACCTCAAGGTACCGAGACGAACCACAGCTCCCTACAGTACTTGTCATCCGCATACTCGTGCCTAAACAAAAGGCAATTCTTTGGACAAACATGTATTTTCTCATAATCCATAGAGAGTGCCTTCATGATTTTCTTTGTAGCGTACATGCTTTTCGGCAGTTCATGACCCTCAGGGAGGCTGTTACCCCATACTCCCAGGAACGCTTCGAAGCATTTCTGGCTACAACCATACTCAGCCTTGACTGCAATCAGTTGCGAGATGGCATCCAACTGAGATATTTTCGCACCCGCATAAAGAGGTTTCTTCGACAGGCCAAGACCTCCAAGAAGGCCTTTGCGGTTGCCTCCGGCTCCTCTGGTTCATTCTCTGAAGGTGTCGCATGTGCCGTTTCGGCATCAATGACATCATCTAGCATGTCTCTGACCCCATCGTCCGCATAACCACCAATGCATTGTCGCATCACCTCCTCTCTACCACGGTCCCGCTCGGCAATGTTTATCGATGGCATGTCAAAGTTTGGCATATATCCATACGTGCGAAGGTGCTCAGTCATTTCCTCTTGATTTCTACGGTGACGTCTGGCACATTTCCCACAGGGGCATGGTGGGATAATTCTTATTGGACGACGGAATATTTCCTTCAAATACACATCGGTTTTCATGACCCACTCTGGTGTTACTCGATTCCGACGGATAAAACCACTGTACATCCACTGATTATCTGCCATCCTATGCTTTATTGGGAGCCACACAACAAAATTAAGGATTCATTTAAATTAATCACATCAAATTTTTATTTTCTACCGCGTTGAATCCACCTACATCTCTAATACGTAAAGATGGGTCCTAATCCCACCCGAGGATGTGTAGATTGAGTACGTTCTCCATGCTCTACCCCGTTCCGAGACAAAATTTCGGTAGCACCTCCCCGCTGTTCTCCAGATACACGTCTCGGCAAATAGCCGAGAGAATGTGCTCCGGAGAACAACGGGGTAGAACATGGAGAACATACCCAATCTACACATCCTCGGGCTGTCCGTGGAAAACACAGGACAATCCGAAAGAGCTGCGGTGATAAATATGCAATTGAATGCATATTTATCGATGCAACCCTTTCGGACGGGAGACGCCTAGCTTACGCGATTTGACTTGAAAATAAAATCTAGTGACATGATTAAAAGAGCATAGGAGGTGATGGTGGATTCGTAGCTCACCCTTGGCTATAGAGGAAGTAGTCGAACCGCGGCGAGATGATCGGGGACCAACAGCTCCGATGACGATCACTACTGGAAGATGCAACACCACAAATCCTGTAATTACCACCGAGTGAAAAATTTAGACCATCACATCTCATCCATCACATCACATCCATCACATCACATCTCTTTGACAATTCTTCAAATTTTAACATTCATTTATATATCTAAAAAAACTATCTTTTAATATACTCCACAAAACATATATCCATCACATCCATCTATCTTTCAATATACTCTACATCACTTATATCCATCACATCGAGTATGTATCTAAAACATACTAAAACTACACAAAACATACAAAAAAATCCACCAAATATATTTTTTCTTCACAATTTTACTCTCTTCCATTTCATTCATCTATCTATTCATCTATCTAACTATCTATTTATATCTATCTAACATCCCTATATTGATTTCTATCTGTCCATCTATCTACAAAAATTGTACACAACAAAAAAGAAAAAGAAAAGAGAAAGAAAAATCCTCACCAGGAGGAGGGCCGGGATGAGGTTGGCGAGGCAGAGGGGAGCTCGGGCCGGGGCTACGCCGGCCGAAGCAGCGGCAGAGGAGGGCCGGTGGAGCAGCGGCAGGGGAGGTTCGGCCGGACCGAGCTCGACGAGGGCGCGGCCGAGGGGTGGCCGGGGCGGAGTTGAGGGGGCCCGCCTTGGCAAGGGAAGGGCGGCGGCGGCGGCGGTCGTGGAGGGGCCGGGGAGGGGCGAGGCGGGGCGGCGGACGGGGAGGGGCCGGGGCGGGGCAGGGCGATTGCGCGGGGATGGGCTGGGGCGGGGTTGGGGCGCGGGACGGGGCGGCGTCCGGGACGGGGCCGGGGCGGGGCGTGGCCGGCGCGGGGAGGGGCGGCGGAGCTAGGGCGGGGCGGCGGCGCGGGTCTGGTCGGGGGCGGGAGGGGATCGATGGGTGGAGGAGAGATGCCGGCCGACTAGATAAGTGGGGCCGGAGCTGTGCCGACGCCATAGCCGTCGGCATAGCTATTTTCGATTTTTTTTAAATTTTTTTCCGATTTTTTTTATAAAAAAATTTAGTTAAATAAATTGTGGGCCGGAGATATGCCGACGGCATAGCCGTCGGCATATATATTTTCGATTTTTTTAATGATTTTTATAAAATAATTAAAAAAATTAAAACTTAGTTAAATAAATTGTGCCTTAGTTAAATAGATTCCCTCCGTTACTACCCGACGTGGCCGTTCCCCCATCCGTGCGACGACTGCGACGTCGGTAAGGGGGGTCACACCACTGAGCACCGTGCCGGGTGCTTGCACCTGCCACCGCACTTCCGGACGGGGTTTAACCGATGGACATTTTCACCTGGGTGTGATAGCCCAGCACATAGGTACACTTTGTATCAAGGTTCGGGCAGAACCCACCGCAAGATTCCCTCCGTTACTGCCCGACGTGGCCATTCCCCCCTCCGTGCGACGGTGGTGGCGACGTCGGTGAGTGGGATCACACCACTGAGCACCGTGCCGGGTGCTTGCACCTGCCACCGCACTTCGGGACGTGTAGGAGGGCCCAGCTAAAGACCTGGTGGCATAGCTACCCCCCCAAACTACACCCGTCCCGTCTAACCCTGGCACCGTTGACCGGGCGGTCTACGCCTTTGACTTTCACCGTACGGGGTTTGACCGATGGACATTTTCACCTGGGTGTGATAGCCCAGCACATAGGTACGCTTTGTATCAAGGTCCAGGCAGAACCCACCGGCAAAGGATCCCTCCGTTACTGCCCGACGTGGCCGTTCCCCCCTCCGTGCGACGGCGGCGGCGACGTCGGTGATGGGGGTCACACCACTGAGCACCCTGCCGGGTGCTTGCACCCGCCACCGCACTTTCGGACGTGTAGGAGGGCCCAGCGAAAGACCTGACGGCATAGCTACCCCCCCAAACTACACCCGTCCGTCTAACCCTGGAGTGTTGACCGGATAGCTACGCCTTTGACTTTCGCCGGACGGGGTTTGACCGATGGACATTTTCACCTGGGTGTGATAGCCCGCACATAGGTACACTTCGGATCAAGGTCCGGGCACAACCCACCGCAAGATTCCCTCCGTTACTGCCCGACGTGGCCGTTCCCCCCTCCGTGCGACGGGCGGCGACGTCGGTGAGGGGGTCACACCACTGAGCACCGTGCCGGGTGCTTGCACCTGCCACCGCACTTCGGGACATGTAGGAGGGCCCAGCTAAAGACCTGGTGGCGCATAGCTACCCCCCAAAACTACAACCGTCCGTCTAACCTGGCACCGTTGACCGGGCGGTCTACGCCTTTGGACTTTCACACCGTCGGGGTTGACCGATGGACATTTTCACCTGGGTGTGATAGCCCAGCACATAGGTACACTTTGTATCAAGGTCCGGGCAGAACCCACCGCGAGATTCCCTCCGTTACTGCCCGACGTGGCCGTTCCCCCCTCCGTGCGACGGCGGCGGCGACGTCGGTGATGGGGGTCACACCACTGAGCACCGTGTCGGGTGCTTGCACCCGCCACCGCACTTCCGGACATGTAGGAGGGCCCAGCGAAAGACCTGGCGGCATAGCTACCCCCCCAAACTACACCCGTCCCGTCTAACCCTACGAGTGTTGACCGGGCATAGCTACGCCTTTGACTTTCGCCGGACGGGGTTTGACCGATGGACATTTTCACCTGGGTGTGATAGACCAAGAACATAGATATACTTCGGATCAAGGTCCGGGCACAACCCACTGCAAGATTCCCTCCGTTACTGCCCTATGTGGCCGTTCCCCGCCTTCGTGCGACGGCGGCGGCGACGTCGGTGAGGGGGGTCACACCACGGAGCCCGTGCTTGCACCCCCACCGCAGTTCCGGACGTGTAGGAGGGCCCGGAGAAAGACCTGGTGTAAGGGCATATTTCACCTAAGTAGTTTTGGTGATTGATGACAATGCATTTGCGGACTAATCGTGTGCACTGAGCGTTTCAGAGATCTCCCGGTTTGGCACGAGACGATTTGGTGCCCCTCGAAGCTTGTCGAAGACGGCGTTTCTTTTCGGTTCTTTTCGGTAGTACCGCACACGCCCACGGTAGTACCGCTCCTCAGAGCGGTAGTACCGCTGACGTGCGGAAGTAAGGGACGGATGTAATTTCTTACATCCGCCCCTATCGCGGTAGTACCGCTCCCGAGGAGCGGTAGTACCGCGATTGTCGGTCCACGTTTTTCCCCATGCGGCAGTAGACGCGGATGTAATCTTTAAAAAAAATTATACGTAGATATGCCTACGGTTATGCCGTCGGCATAGCTCAAATTAATTAATTAATTTTTTTTTTAAAAATTATTATTAAAAAACGGGAAAAAAATTAAAAAAATGAACGTATATATGCCGACGGTTATGCCGTCGGCATAGCTCCTTGCCACGTCATCTATCCGCGGCACCGTGGGCCCCGAGCTATGCCGACGGCATAACGGTCGGCATAGCCCCGGGCCCACGGTGCCGCGGATCGATGACGTGGCACAGTGAGGTATGCCGACGGCCGACGTTAGGGCCGTCGGCATACGTTTGACGGCGTGAGCCCGCCGGCTGTCCCAGGGCCACCAAGGCCACCTCTATGCCGACGGCCAAACTATGCCTACGGCTGCCGTAGGCATAGATGTTAGTATGCCGACGGCGTTTCTATGCCTACGGCCCCCGTCGGCATAGATGGAGGTATGCCGACGGCTTGTCTACGCCTACGGTTTTGCCGAAGCCGTCGGCATAGATCCTTCTATGCCTACGGCAGCCGTCAGCATATATTAGGCCATAGGCATATAAGGTTATTCTGGTAGTGCATGTTTTGTTTTTTGAACATAGTACAGACGTAGACGCTCATACACACGCACATACACTCACCCCTATGAATGCACGCACGCACACCCTACCCCTATGAGCACCTCCGAGAGACTGAGCCGGCACATCATCTTGAGATTGATGAAGTCGTCACAGACGCCTTCATAGTCGACGGGAACGTCTGCTTCCACTGAACGCACATCGCCGGAAGGCCTGAAACAAATTCAGGAAAATGCGAGCACCAATGTCAAGTCTAGCACTTGAACTCTGGTGGTCTGGGAATACCACCGTCCTCCTAACCATCCAACCACTGGTTGGTTCAGGCGTGCACATGTTTCAATTGATCATAAGAGCCAGTACAAAACACATTAAACAAAAAAAGGCAGAACGAAGAAGATGCTTTGTCAGGTTCCAAGACCGACAGTAGGGATTCAAAGAAAAAGAAGGCGGATGAGGTTGATGCTAATGCAATGATGGAGGCCGAGGATCAGCCCCGCCAGTCTGAATGAGTTGCCTATCATGGAACTGTCACAGGCTTGGAAACTTGGAGACAGTTCATGAGCTTCACAACCTGGTGAGGTTGGAAGTGCCGGCCCTCGTCTTTCTCTATGAGACAAAGATGGAGGGAAGGAGTGAATGATTTGATGAAAAGGTTCGGCTTTGAAGGATGGTGAGAAGCGATGGCTTAAGTAGATGATTGGCACACTTTTGGTCGAAGGAGGTGGAGGTCATCCTCAATAATTTCTCGGACCAAGATATTGATGTCATGGTAAGGAATATTGGGGGCAACAAGAAGGCTTGGCGGTTCACTGGTTTCTATGCGAAAGCAAAACGGAGTGAGCGCGCTGGTAGCTGGGAGTTGCTACGTTGGCTCAAAGCTCAGAGTGATGCACCTTGGTTGTGCGGTGGAGACTTTAATGAGATGTTAGATAATTCTGAGTATTTTGGAGCACATGATCGGTCCGTGTGGCAAATGGAGGGATTCCGAGAGTGCCTTGACGCGTGAAAGCTTCAGGATCTTGGGTTCCAAGGTGTACCGTTTGCATGGGACTATGCAGTTTGGAGATGCAAATGACAAAGTGAGGCTGGACAGATTTTTGGCGAACCCTGCTATGATGAACATGTATTCTGGGATGTTTGTGCGACACATTCCATCGCCAATGTCTGACCATTGCATGCTTGTGGCGAAGGTGAGGAGGCTAGTTGATGTTGATACAGGATCGCATCGGCGTCAGTTTATGTATGAAGAAGCTTGATGATGTGAGGAATCTTATGATTCTGCGGTGCTAGATGGATGAATAAATGGGTCTGGCTCGCAGGGGTTGCTGGGGATTAACGAAGCCCTAATGCAAATGCAGGTCCATCTCACGGACGGGAAAGCAAAAAAAATTATAAGGATATAAAAAGGAAGATAAAGATGGTTCGGAAGGAGTATGAGAAGGTGCGATCGAACTCGTTGTTTAGAGGTCCGACGCACAAGGAGAAAGATCTTTCTCGGCAGCTTTCGGAACTTTTGCATAAAGAGGAGGTGATGGCACGTCAATGATCGCGTGTTGATTGGTTGAAAGATGGAGACCGGAATATTTGTTACTTCCATGCGCGTGCTGCTGCTAGAAAGAGTCGGAATCAAATTACTTGTCTACAGGGCAGCGGACGGCTCTATTTGTGAGACAAAGGACGATGTTCGAGCAGAAGTTCAGAACTTTTATACATGCCTATATAAAGCTCAGGACTTCACTGATATTGATGTTGTTTTGCATCACGTCCGTCCAAAAGTGTCGAGACCCATGAACGAGCGTCTTATGCGACCTTTTGATGCGGAGGAGGTGAAGAGGGCTCTTTTTTCCATGGGACCGATGAAGGCTCCGGGAAGGGATGGATTTCAGGCTGGGTTCTATCAGCGACATTGGGAACTAATTGGGGCGCACGTTTCAGCGGCTATCCTTGGTTTTATGAATGGGGGACATATGCCAGATGTTATAAACAGTACGGTAATTGTCCTCATACCAAATATTAAAAATCCTCAGAATATCACTCAGTATAGGCCAATTTCACTCCATATATAAAATGTGTTCAAAAGTGTTGGCTAACCGACCGAGGGAGATCCTTGATGAGATAATTGCAGAGAAGCAAAGTGCCTTTGTTCCTGGAAGGCTTATAACCGACAACGTCCTCACAGCGAATGAGGGTACACATTCTATGCGAAAGAAAAGGGGGAAGCAAGGATGGTCTGCAGTGAAAATTGATATGATGAAGGCTTATGATCGAGTCAAGTGGACATATTTGCAGGGTATTATGCAGCAGCTCAGGTTCGAGGAAGCATGGATTTCGCTTGTTATGCGGTGTGTTACTGTTTGGGCATATTTCTCTCCTAGTGGTTCTGGTGATTGATGACAATGCGTTTTGCGGACTAACCGTGTGCATTGAATATTTCAGAGATTATCTTATATGACATGAGACGGTTTATCTCCCCTAGGTGGTTAAGAGTGAAGACGGTTATTTTCCGACGATTGCTTTTTTTGTGGATTTGAGTCGTAGGAAAACCGTACTATTAAGAAGGGGTCCGCATTGGAAAGGTATGGATGGAATCAACACGTACACAGCCCCTTTTGCACCCACAGTTTCCTTTCCACAACATATGAGCCATCTCTCTGTTTTCTGTGAAATATGTGGTTGCACACAAGCGGTAGTACCGCTGGTACCCATGGTAGTACCGTGCCTGTACCGCTTGGGGATTCCTGCGCGTGCAACTTTCTGTTGCCTGTTTCTTTTTCATAGTAGTAGCACAGTCGTACCGCTTAAGCGGTACTGCCGCTCCTACCACAGTTGCAAGTACCGCTTGCAGATTTTCACCTGTGCTACCTTCGGTTTCCTATTCCCCTTTAGTGGTACTTGAGCGGCACTAGCATGGTAGTACCTCTTGGTGCGGTACTGCCGCCCTAGTACCCTCTACGACGACCTCTAAGCGGAAGTACTGTAGGGGGTAACAATAGTACTGCTCCGACGGCACTACCACTCGTGTACTCGTCGTACTCCTGGCCTGTGTGTGGTAGTACCGCCTAAGCGGTAGTACCGCTCCTAGGAGCGGTAGTACTGCTTAGCTGCAGGTAGAGGGCCGAAAACGGTTGGATTTTCCCCCACTATATATAGGGTGTCTTCTTCCCCAAGAAGTAGACCTCTCCTTCCCCCAACCTCCATTGTTGACCCAAAAGCTCATTTTCGCCCGATCACTCTCCCTAGCCAACGAAACTTGTTGTTGCCCTAGGGTTTGGAGGAGAAGGCCTCGATCTACACTTCCACCAAGAGATATTTGATTCCCCCCACTAATCCCTTGCGGATCTTGTTACTCTTGGGTGTTTGGGCACCCTAGGCGGAAGAGGTCACCTCGGAGCCACATTCCATTGTGGTGAAGCTCCGTGGCGGTGTTGGGAGCCTCCAATTCAGTTGTGGAGAGAGCCCCAACCTTGTTTGTAAACGTCCGGTTGCTGCCTTCAAGGGCACCACTAGTGGAATCACGGCTCTTGCATTGTACGACGGCGTGAGGAGAATACAGTGGCCCTAGTGGTTTCTTAGGGAGCATTGTGCCTCCACACTGCTCCAACGGAGACGTACTTCCCCCTAAAGGGAAGGAACTTCGGTAACACATTCTCGTCTCCATCGGCTCCACTTGTGGTTATTTCTTACCTTTACTTTGTGCAAGCTTATTTTGTGGTGTATCTTCTGCTTGCTTGTATTGTCGTTAGCTAGCTCTTCATATAGGTTGTCCACCTAGTTGCATTTCTAGACAACCTACTTTGTTGCTAACCCTAACTTTTTTTAAAGAGCTAAAAATTGGTAGTTGCCTATTCACCCCACCCCCTCTAGTCAACCATATCGATCCTTTCAATTAGTATCAGAGCCACGTCTCTTTTTAAAGGCTTCACCGCATAGAAGAGTATGGTTGACGACGGGCCACGGGCAGTTGAGTTACCCGCGGCCGAGGCAGTGGCCACGGTCACATGAGAGGATTTAAATGAAGCTATTGCTTCACTTAAATCTTCTATGATGACCGAGGTCAAATCCTTGTTTAAAGAATTCCTTGATGGCCTCAAACTTTCCACCTATCCCTTGCAAGTGGGGAAACCCACTTCCTCAGATACGGATGCCAACTCCGGTAAGGAGGGGGCAAGTAGCGATAAACCTACTTTGCCTCAAGGAATTAATGGGTCGGGCACCCATGCCGCGGTTGCCCCTCCCCGGTCTATGGAGGACCGGTTCCGTCACCTCATATTAATTCTCATGGGCCTCCTCCTAAGCTTGATTTGAATAACTTTCATGATTGGGTTTTTCATATCAAGTCTTATTTGAATCACAGTTCAACACAACTTTGGAGAGTCATTGAGCAAGGCTTCCATCCTCATGATCCATATAACATGACTCCGAGAGAAGAAGTGGACAACCAACTCAATCATTCTGCATTGTTCATTTTTCAAGCCGCTATACCTCCGGAAGAGCTCTCTCACTTGCGGCCATTCACTCAAGCCAAGGATGCATGGGAGTACATCATCTCATTGTACAAGGGAAGCTCAAGCATTCAATGCTCCAACTTTGAGGTCATACTTGATGAGGCCGATGAGTTTGTGATGAAAGATGATGAAGATCCTTGTGAGCTTTACCAGAGGTTGACCACTCTTGCGGTCTCTCTCTGTGATCATGGGAGCAAGGACACGGATGACTCTTGGGTCAAGTGCAAGTTTCTCAAGGTCATCATGCCATTCAACAAAACCATGTCCTCCGTGATCCATCAAAGGCCGGACTTCCACCAGTTGGCTTCAAGCGAGGTGTTGGATGAGTTCATTGCTATGAATATCTTGAACAAGACCGCCGACAATGCTCTAGCTTGTGTCCAACGCGTAAGGAATGCCAACCTTGCTTTAAAGACCAAGGCTCAACCGAAAGAGGAAGAAGAGGATGAAGAAGAGGGTTGCTCCGAAGACACCAAATATGCTTACCACGAGCACATGGCTCTTGCGTCAAGGCAATTTAGGGGCAACAAGAGGAACTGAAGGCCCAACTTCTCCAAGAACAACTCAAGTGGCTCCAATGGCAAGCAACGGGTGAGGACTTGCTACAATTGTGGTAATGTAAGTCACTTCGTCATGGATTGCCCCTACGAGAAGATGGAATCCAATGGTGGCAAGCTCATATGCAAAGGCAAGGCCAAGTCCTTCCCCAACAAGAACAACTTCTCCAAGAAGGTGCCACAAAAGGGGTTGGTGGCGCATGAAGAGTACAACTCTGATGATGATGATGATGCAAGTGGTGAAGGGATTGCAACAGCCTCCGTGGCCATTGCCACCTCTTCTCCAACAACGGTGTCTCTCTTCGACGCCCCCAACGAGAACCTCATCCCCAAGTGCCTCATGGCAAAAGGCATCAACAAGGTAGCCTCCAACATCAAAACTTCCATCACTACTAATCCCTCTTTGTTGGATTGTGTGGATGAAAATGAGGAGGTAAAGGTGGATGAGAATGAGTTCGACAAGTTCTTGGGTAAGCTCAAAGGTGAGACCAAGAAGCACTTTGTTGCTCTCTTGGAACAACTAGGTGAGGCCAATGATATCATTGAGTTTCACGAATAGACCATCACTAACTTGGAAGTCCATAGTCGTGATTATGCCGAAGAGATAGCGGATCTTTCTATTGCTCTTAAGGAAGAGCAAGGTCTCCGTTTGGCTCTTGAGGAGTCACACAATGTTGCTCTTGTTAAATTAAAGAAATGTCATGATCATGCTTAAGCTCTTGCAAGTGTGCTTAAGTCCAAGAAGGTTGAGCTTGGGGTTGGCCATGCTAGACTCAAAGAGGATTTTGAGTTACTTGACAAGGCTCACAAGGCTTTGAAGAGAGCTCACACTACAGTCAAGGAGTCTCATGATCAACTCCAAGTGAAGCTAACTAAGGAAATAGCCACATGTCCTACTTTTTTGCTAATTGATAATATTCATGCTACTAACCCTTGTTGTGAGCATATGCATCTTGTGGAGGAAAATGCCAAGTTGAAAGAGCAACTTGAGAAGGGCCTTGTGACTTGCATACAAGGCGGGAAGAACCTCAATGACCTTTTGAGCAACCAAAAGGAAGTTGTGTCAAAGGAGGGACTTCGGTTTGCACCCAAGTCAAAGAAGAAGAAGAAAAGCAAGACCAAGCAACCTCTCCCTCTCAAGGAGGTATTTTTCAAGGAGGTAAAGGGTGCTCATGAGAAGAAGAACAAGGTTGTGGGTGGTAATGCCAAGAAGGGCAAGATCACCCCTCCCAACAAAGCCGGCGACTTTAACCCATCTTATGTTTTATGCCGCACTAGTGATGGGCATGTTTATGCCAAATTTGTTGGTTCTTATTATGAGTACATTGAATGGTCTATTTGGGTTCCTAAGATCCTTATTGCTAACATCAAAGGACCCATTAAAAAATGGGTACGTAAATCCAAGCATTTATCTCTTGTAGGAATTTGCTTCCGGTGGGTTGTCATGGTTGCTCGATAGTGGAGCGACAAATCATATGACTAGGAGCAAGGACTTGGTGGTGGACATACAAGCAAGCCCATCTATGCCCACCCATGTCCAATTCGGTGATGCTTCAATGTGAAAGGTATTGGGTCTTGGCAAGGTTGTCATTTCTCAAGATTTATCCATTGAGAAGGTCATGCTTGTTGAGACCCTTGCTTACAATTTACTTTCCATTCATCAACTTGCACTTATGGGCTTTGCCACATTCTTTGATCTTGATACCGTGGCCCTCTTGTGGAGCAAGACTCTTAATGTAGCCTTTGTTGGGCATGTCAAGAATGGTCTTTATGTGGTTAACTTCCCAGAGCGACCCACTAAGACCGCGACTTGCCTAATAGCTAAAGTTGACGTGGGGTGGATTTGGCATTGCTGTTTAGCCCACGTCAATATGAGATCTTTGCAAAGTCTCCTCAAGGGGGACCATATCCGTGGACTAACAAATATTAGTTTTGCCAAAGATCGTGCTTGCAGTGCTTGTATCTTAGGAAAGCTACATGAGACGGTCCACCGACCCATGACTACTATCTATTCAATGAGGCCTTTGGAGCTCCTTCACATGGATCTCTTTGGGCCTCCATCTTTTGATAGTCTTGGGGGGAGAAAATATTGCTTGATGATTGTGTATGATTATTCAAGATACACATGGGTATACTTCTTCAAGAGGAGGAGTGAGACCCAACAAACCATCATCGACTTTGCAAATGAAGCTCAATGCCAACATGATGCAAAGATATTGATGATAAGAAGCAACAATGGCACCGAGTTCAAGAACTACACCTTGGATGAGTTCCTTAGTGATGAGGGTATCAAGCACCAATACTCCGCACCATATACCCCTCAACAAAATGGTGTTGCGGAGAGTAAGAACCGGACGTTTATGGATGCGGCAAGGACCATGATGGCGGAATTTAAGTCTCCATACAACTTTTGGGCCGAAGCCATCAACACCGCATGCCATGCATCCAATCAGCTCTACCTCCGCAAAGGCTTGAACAAGACTCCATATGAGATACTTACTGGTAACAAGCCCAGCCTCAAGTACTTCCAGGTGTTCGGGTGTAAGTGTTCCATTCTCAAGAAAGGTGCTCGTTTGTCTAAATTCGAACCTAGAGCTCAAGAGGGCATATTTGTTGGTTATGCTACAAACTCTCATGCTAACTGTGTCCTCAACAAGACCAATGGACTCATTGAGGAGACGTGTAACGTGGAGTTTGATGAAAATAATGGATCCCAAGTGGAGCAAAGTGGTCTCTGTGATATAGGTGATGAAATTCCTCCCCAAGCCATAAGAAGAATGGGGATTGATCAAATCCTCTCCATTGAGGAACCCCTTGTGGCCGAAGGAGAAGGACAATGTTCTACGCAAGTGGAACCATTGCCAACACTTGACCCACACACTTCCGAAGAACAAACCGAAGGCCCTCAACCAAGTGAACAAGATAGAGGGCAAGATCAACCTCATGATGATGGTGATGCACCAAGTGATGCCCAAGATCAAGTTCCTGACACCGAGCAAGCTCAAGATCAAGAGCAAGCTCAACATCAAGAGCAAGCTCAATACGACGCTCAAGATGATCAAGATATTCCACCTCAAATTCCTATTGAAGAACTTTTGGAGCGTCGTGCCACCAAGATTTCTTCTACACTAAAACATCAAGAACATGTTATGGAGAATGTTCTTGGAAGTCTAAGAAAGGGGGTAACCACTCGTAGACAATTAACAAACTTTTATGAGCATCACGCGTTTGTTTCTTATATTGAACCCCAAAAGGTACATGAGGCGCTCGAGGACTCGGATTGGCTTGACGCCATGCGTGAAGAACTCAACAACTTCGTGCGCAACAAAGTGTGGCAATTGGTGCCAAGGCCAAAGAAGAACCATAATGTCATCGGAACCAAATGTATCTTCAAGAACAAGCAAGATGTGAAAGGTGTTGTCACTCGCAACAAGGCAAGATTGGTAGCTCAAGGCTACTCCCAAGTTGAGGGTATCGACTACGGTGAAACCTTTGCTCCCGTTGCTCGCCTAGAATCTATTTGCATGTTGCTTGCATATGCATCTCATCATGATTTTAAGTTGTAACAAATGGATGTGAAGAGTGCATTTCTTAATGGTCCACTTAAGGAGTTGGTGTATGTCAAACAAACCCCGGGGTTCAAGGATCCCAAGTTCCCCAATCATGTATACAAGCTCGATAAGGCACTCTATGGCCTCAAACAAGCCCCATGTGCGTGGTATGAGCATGTTACCGAGTAGTTGCAAGATTGTGGGTTTAAAATTGGGAAAATTGATCCCACTCTTTTTACTAAGAGGGTTAAAGGGGATTTGTTCATATGCCAACTATATGTTGATGATACTATCTTTCGTTCTCCTAACAAAGCTTTCAATGATGAGTTTGCTACACTCATGACGGAGAAGTTTAAGATGTCTATGATGGGAGAGTTGAAGTTCTTTCTCGGGTTTGAAGTCAAGCAAAGAAGAGAAGGAACCTTCATCAACCAAGCCAAATATACCCAAGACATGCTCAAGAGTTTCAAGTTGGATGATGTCAAGCCGACCAAGAATCCAATGCCATACAAATGCCAACTTGACAATGATCCCAATGGTAAAGCGGTGGATCAAAAGGTATATTGCTCCATGATTGGATCCTTGCTTTACCTTTGTGCATCTAGACCGGATATCATGTTGAGTGTGGGAATGTGTGCATGGTTTCAAGCCGCACCTAAGTGTCGGTGTAGAAACCGGCGGATCTCAGGTAGGGTTGCCCGAACTGTGGATCTCGGATAGATGGCAACAGGAACAAGGGAGACAGTATTTACCCAGGTTCGGGCCCTCTTGATGGAGGTAAAACCCTACGTCCTGCTCTTGCTTATATTGATGGAGATGTATCGAGTACAAATTTGATCTACCTTGAGATCATAAGTAGTGTCCTAACTCTAGGGCTAGATGAATGTGATTGTGTTCAGGTCCCCTCTACGGGCTAAACCCCTTGTCTCATATACACGCCAGGTAGGGTGTCTAGGGTTTACATAGTCGGTATCCAGGGACGCATGGAGGCGGCAGGAGATATCTTGGAGTAGACATCAAGTCTTGCACAGATGCGGTCTTGATCGCCTGCGTGTAGCTTCCAGAGTCCACCCCAATAGGAATGAGGGCCCACTGGCCCAGTCCGAGGACCACAGGCCGACTAGGTTAGTACCCCTCGGTCTAGGACACCGTTAGTAGCCCCCGAACTAGTCTTCTATGCCGACGACGATCTCTGTGAAGAAAATAACCTCTAATCCGAAGTCCTTGGCTTGACAGACGAGTTCCCCTTCTTTTAACACTTTGAGACCCCCTAGAGGGTACTGCAGACCACTCTTCAAAAGAGCGGTTTTCTCCAACCATGGCCTATCCGAATTTGCCTGAAGGCACGGGGTTACTTAACCTTGAGGGCCAGTGCCATACGTGTGAATAGTGCTTTATAGCCTGACAGCTTTATTGAACTGACACCGCCCACGACTAGTCAAGCAGTTACTGCTCACCCAAATTGCAACCCGAGGCAACCTTTTTACTGGCGCGTCCCATCGAAATGGAGATTGTGCCCGCATTCTAAGGGATATCATTACGATTTTGTTCCTCCCCACACGCACAACGGCATTTTAAGCGGAGGAGTGGCGATTTTACCGTTGCAGCAGAGGGACTCTTGGCCTTTTACCAGCCTATAAGAGTAAGAAGATAACAGCGAAAAAAGCATGCTCCCATTTCCCCTTGCTTGCTGCCTTTCAAGCTCCAACGCCCAGATCCAATCTCGCCCTCCACCTCCATTGCGCATCCTAGTCCGCTTCCCCAGTAATGGCCGACGCCAACCTCAAGGGGCACTGGGCTGGTTCCTCCGTCATGGAGGGAACCATCCTGGAGCTGCGCAACGCGGGGTATATTCCCGCCAATGTCCACGCCCAAGCTCCGGGCCCGAACCAGCAGATCCCCGCTCCCAACCAAGGGAAGAGGGTAGTCTTCATCCCTCACCTCATAAGAGGCCTGGGATTCCCGCTGCAACCCTTCATGCGCGGGATCTTGTTCTTTTATGGGCTGGATTTCCATCACCTAGCCCCAAACTCAATCCTCCACCTCGCCACCTTCATTATGGTCTGTGAGGCCTTCCTTCACGTAGAGCCACACTTCGTTCTATGGCTGAAGATCTTTGGTGTGAAGCCGAAGTCTAGTGGCTCCGAGCTTGCGGAGTGTGGAGGTGGCATGATCAGGAAGAACCAAAAGGTCGGCTGGTTCAAGGACACCTTCATAGAGACAGTCAAAGAATGGTAGCGCGAGTGGTTTTATATCACCAAGCCGCTCGCCGTTGGCTAAGCCGAGGTCCTGACGTTTTCGGCCGGGCCTCCGAAGAAGCTTATGTCTTGGAAGAAAAAGGGCCTTGCCTGAGGAAACCCAGAGGAAGTAGAGGCCCTGTCGGGGGGATGAACCCCGGGCAGGCAATGGAACCCGGATCCTTTTCAAAAACATCAGGGCCGGCATTGTCCCTCAATCCGGCTCGTACTTGGCCGAGTTCCTTAACCTGGCCAACTCCCTCAACCTGGCCGAGACTGCGACAAGGCCAGCCCTATTAGCGCATGCCGGCCGAGTCCGACAGACCAAGATTCCTCCAACTAGCCATCGCCCACATGGCATCTTCCTCAACCTGTTCTCGGGTCAGCTCCCGTCCCATTCAAGGCATATGATGGACCGAGTCCCCGTAGAGGGGGTGAGCGTGGCTACAGTGGCCCACCAACCCCGCTAGCTGGCAGGAGTGTGGCTACAGTGGCCCACCTACTCCGCTGATCAGGGCCAGCGTGGCAACAGTGCAATCCAATCCCGCTGACGCAAGCCGATGGCGACCAGGCGACGTGCCACTGTAGCCTGGCCGGCCCAACCACTCCGTGAAGCGAGACAAGATGGGGAACAGTGCCCCCTAGCGCATGGGGCATGCGCCCGGAGAACCCGACAAACCCTGGTACCCGGCGGGCCCCAGCGCCGGCTTCCCAGACGCTGACATCCCGGCCTCGCGCCCATGTAACTTTACCATTGTAACCCGGGGGGTTGACCTATAAAACCCCCCAGGGAGCCCCCGTGCAAGAGGAGGACGATCATCAGTAGAATACACACATACACAAGGAGAAGGAGCGGCCCGAGCCTTGGCATGTCTTCCTTCCTCCCCCAAACAGCTCTAGGAGCAACTCTGTACTACTACACATATAAACCACTCTCGGCAGGACTATGGGTGTTATCTCTCCGGAGAGCCCCGAACCTGGGTATGTCTTTCGTCCCACGCTCGCTCATGCCGACCTCGCCTCTAGAGCCCACCGGTGCCCTCGAGCTTGTCCCTCTCTTTAGCCATCCTTTGGCATCTGCCGTGCGCCCACCACGACAGTTGGCGCCCACCGTGGGGCAGCTCGAGGTCCTGGCCGAAGACATATTCCAGACGGGGCCCTTCACCGATTCTGGCCTGCACATCGTGCGCTACGCGTCCCCCGAGCCCGTCGCGCTGGCGGCCGACGTCATCCATGCCCTCACCGCCTCCTTCGCCGCGCTGCGCATCTCTAATGCGCCCACGGCTGATGAGTACCCCAGCGGGGTGCTCGACATCTCCGACTCGCCCGTCCCCCCCAGCAACGACCTCTCTGCCGGGGCGGTGGACCTCTGCGTCTAGGTAGAAGTATTCATCACCGGCTCCGGCTCTTCTTCGTCTAGCAAGAAGGCCGCCGCCGCCAGGGCCGCAGCGGAGCGCACCAACATGGCCGACCCCCTGCGTGCCACGATGCAGAACCTCAACATCATCATCGCCACCGACATCGACGCCACCGATGCCGCGGAGGCCCGGGCCCGGCTCGAGGAGGAGTGCAAGCGCCTGCTGGACAGGGCCGAGACGCTCGCTATTACGTAGCGCTGGCTCGAATCCACCCAGCGAGAGCGCGCCGCCGCGTACGGCTTCACTCCGACTGCTGTCGAGCCCAGCTGGGTCGCCGAGGTGCGGGCTCGTGGCGGCGCCATTGGCTGTGCCCTCGGCGCGGTCCCAACCGTCTACAACACCCCGGTCAAGAACATGCGCGCTGCAGAGGAGGCCGCTGTTGGCCTGGAGCAGCTGCAGGGCGAGGAGCTGCAGGAGCACCTGCAGCGCCTGAACGAGCTTCTCGGCGCCACGAATGAGCAGCAAGACCGCCTCAACCACCCCGTTGCATCCGCCTCGCGGCATGCCAAGGATCCCGCGCGCGAGCAATAGAACACGGCGTCTTCCCCGCGCCCGGACGAAGCTTAGTCCGGTCAGACCCAAACCCGGCGCAACCGCGCCCCAGCAGCTGGGGACGGCCTAGGCGACGAGCCGGCTGCCAGAATCCGGCACCAGCAAGACCCTCCCCCACCGTCTGGCCGGTGTGGCAACCCGTCTTCGGCCAACCCGGCACCTCGCGGTCCCGTCGCAAGCCGGATGGGCCCGCGCGCCATCGACGACGCCGACGCTCGCCATCGCCTCGACCAGCTTGCCCTCTCCTTTGAGCAGGAGGAGGACAACGCCGTCGGCCTGGCTTGTTTCGGCCCGCGCATCCGGGATGAGCCCTTCCACAAAGGGTTCACGCTGCCCAGCAACACCCCAAAGTAAAACGGCACCGTCAAGCCGGAGGACTGGCTCATCGACTACACCACCGCCATCGGCATCGCAGGCGGCAATCGTCATCTTGCCGTGCGCTATGCCCCGCTCATGCTCCAGGGTTCGGCCCGCACGTGGATGAACAGCCTGCCGACCGGCAGCATCAACGCGTGGGTCGACTTCGAGCAGGCCTTCGTGCACAACTTCACCGGCACCTACAGGCGTCCTGGTCGTCCCAGCCAGCTCGCCATGTGAGTGCAGGGGCCGGCTGGAACCGGGCGCGAGTACCTCGCGTACTGGACAGAGCTCTGGAACAGCTGCGAGCGTGTGACGCCCCCGGCTTAATCGTGCACTAATTATACACGCAAATGCACACGATCAAGCCTAAGGACTCACTTGAAGGAATCACAACACAACTCTAAAAAATAAATAAAGTCATACAAGCTTTATATTACAAGCCAGGGGCCTCGAGGGCTCAAATACATAAGCTCGCATAAAAGCGTCAGCGGAAGCATCAGATATCTGAGTACAGATATTTAACAGTAACAGATAAGCCTTTAGAAAGGCGGGGCAAAACAAAATCTACGATCGAAAAGGCGCAGGCCTCCTGCCTGGGACCCTCCGATCCTACTCCTGGTCGTCGGCAAGCTCGTAGTAGTAACCACCCTCGAGGTGGTAGTAGTAGTCGTCGAAGGGGGCAGCTGGCTCCGGGGCTCCGTCATCTGGTTGCATCAAATGGGTATGGGGAAAAAGAGGAAGCAAAGCAACCGTGAGTACTCATCCGAAGTACTCAGCAAGCAAGGATCTACACTACATATGCAACATTATCAAAGAAAGACTGTATATGTGGACTGGGCTGCAGCAATTCCAGAATAGAGAGAAGGCCTAGTCCTATCGAAGACTAGCATCTTCAGCGGTCATGCAGCATTAGAAGAGTGTAGATTAGTACAGCATAAAGTAGTAGTAACATTAAGTATCAACCTCGGCCAGAGATCCTTTCTCGACTCCCTGCGAGAAAGCAATCCCAGAGCCCTATTATCCATTTCTCATCATTAAGTTCTAGTTGTAGTTGTATCGATCGGGATACAACTCCGAGCGTCCATTACCGAAGATCCGGCTATGCATAGATTAGTTCTTCCCTGCAGGGGTGCACCAACTTACCCACCACGCTCTATTAACTCCGGCCGGACACACTTTACTGGGTCATGCCCGGCCTCGGCCAAACGATACGCCGCAACCCGACCTAGGCTCTAAAGAGAGGTTAGCACGCCAGACTAACCTATGCGCACAGGGGTCTTGGGCCTTCGCCCTGTGCTCTCCTGCATTTTGCGAGGACGCCCGAAAGCAGACCTAGCCCGGTCCCCTTAATACAAGCGCGGGCTTAACCAGTCCAGTCCGGAGCGGGCCGCTCCTCGCTGACGTCTATAGAGCTTCGGCTGATGCATACGACGCAGAGTGCCCATAACTGTTCCCACGTGATGGTTAGTACTATCGGGCCAGAGGCCCACTCGGATCAAATATCCAAATCGTTAGTATGTTGGTAGCATGCGGTAACGAGCAGAGACTCACGATCGATGTGACCCCATCGCCCCATCTCGAGGTCTTGCGGCAAGGGCTAAGAATGCCCGGCCACACCTCGTATTCATATCTCGGGCACCCTCCAGGTCAAGCCGTCTCCACAACACTCGCGGGTACCCCTCGGGATCGACCCGCCTTTCCAAGTAACAGTTGTATAGTCCAAGTATCCGTGTGTCCATAACATCAGGGGAATCCGAGGTATCACCCTCGTTGGATTCCTACTCGATGTAACCGTCAAGGTGAACTCGGAGGAATCACCCTCGTTGCATTCACACTTGAGGGTTTGCACGACAGCGTCGATACCGGAAGTAGTGAAGGAGGAATCACCCTCGATGACCATGACCGAGTAACTACTCCACAGAGTTAACATCGGAAGTGCTTACGAGGTATCACCCTTGGCACTTGTCGTGGAATAGTCACGGCAGATGTCCTAGTGTGAGGACTTAGTCGTGGAGCCATCGCAATGAGGTTAGTTTAAAGGGGTTAATCAGGACAAAGGACACGGGGAGTTTATACTGGTTCGGCCCCTTGCGGTGAAGGTGAAGGCCTAATCTAGTTTAAGGTGGTATTGCTAGGGTTTCAATGACCAGGGAGCGAATACGCTTAACCTGGCTCTCGATCTGTTCTCTCTTGTCCAAAACCGCCGCCGGGTCGTCCCTTTATATACACAGGTTGACGCCCGGCGGTTCACAGAATCCCGGCCGGCTCATAAACGTGTCCGGCTCGGTATCCACTCTTTCCTATCTTACAATACAAGTCATATACTTATGGCGGTTTACATCTATGGGCCCTAACTCGCCTTTGGGCTTTGGGCCTTCTTATTAAGTCTCCTTCGTAAGTCACCATCTTCTATGTCTTCATGGGCTTCAATACAGGTAAATCACTATGAGCATAACCCGGCCCCTCCTGGGCGGTTTATACTCAATAGTTATATCCCCAACATTAGGCCCCAGGTTGATTTGAACTTATTCATGTCAATCTTCAACACTTAGGAAAATTCCTTCTTCATTACCTTCGCAAAAATTTGTAACTCGCCGTGACATCATCTTCCGAGATCATGATAACCCGCCATGACGTCACCTATCATTAATTTTATAAACATCCAGAAATCATATATGCATCTCCTTTTCAATGAACCTTTGAAAATCGAGGCGTCAGCCCTGTCACATATTCACTTTGGAGCTCCTCGATTCCCGCGCATGCCACTTATCCATTCACCTTATAAATAGGGCCAAGGGTCCTTTTCACTTTCCCCCCTCGGCCTCTTCATCTTCATCGTCTTCCTCGCGACGTGCTGCTCTCGAGTCCAGCCGCCGCCATCGACTCTCTCCTCTGCATCACCCTTGGCCGCTGCGCCAACCTGACTTGGTCCAGAGTTTTCTCACACGCCTCCGCCGTTCAACAGCCTTGGTAAGTTCTTCCTCCTTCCCCCTCCATAGATCTCATTAGGGTTCGAACAAGTTCATGGAGGTTTGGCACTGTTTCTTCACCTGTTCTTCGCTGTAGCATGAGGTTTGATTCAAGCTTGATATTTATCCTGTGCGGCAATAATCCTAGTCCCTTTTTCCTCATTAGAGCATCTCTTTTAGGTAGAAATATCCGATCTGGACCTTCATAAACTTCTCAAGTACCAGTATTTTAGGTCTGAATATATTTTCATTTTATGACATGCGGTAGATTCAAAATTGCAATACCAATCTGTGAAACTTGTTTTTCATCACTTAGCCATTTTCCAACTTCAGATCTATACTTTCAATATCCGTATAGGCGGTTTAACTTCAGAAAATAATAACCTGCCAGGTACCATTAGTCCCCTCTTAAACCGCCAAGTGCTCGTCTTTGTAATTTGATAACGTCACTGTCCGGTTTAACAATTATGCATGCTTCAACACTTTCTGCCTGTTAACCATGAACCTTAAACCGGCACAAATCTTTTCCAGGTTATCGTATAAATGGCCAAATCCTTTTATTCCTGTAACTGGGTTCAATCCCGGGTTACAGAAGAAGAACTGAACGGGTATGTTGCAACCGGCGCTTTAGCGAAAAAGGAAGACATCCACTGGAGAGCCCCTGGTCCAGAAAATCCTCCTGAGCCCAAGGATGGGGAAGTGATCGTTTTTGTTGATCATCTGAGTCGAGGGTTCAGACCTCCCGGAGCAAAAAATTTCCGTGACGTGCTTCACTTCTTCCAACTTCACCCTCAAGATCTTGGGCCTAACTCCGTGTCCAATATTTGCAATTTTCAAGTGTTTTGTGAAGCCTACCTGCAAGAAGAGCCCACAGTTGACCTGTTCAGAGATTTCTTCTATTTAAACCGCCGCACTGAATTTACGGATGGGCCCAATACTGAACTTGGCGGGGTTTCAATTCAGAAGAGAAAAGACGTCAGCTTCCCTCACGCTAAGCATCATAGCCATCCCAAAGATTGGATTCAAACTTGGTTCTATTGCCAAGATACATCTCCAGCAGGCGAGAATCCTCTGCCAGGTTACCGTGCTCACCGGCTTACCGATGCACATCCATTCCCCCAAAGACTCAATGCAAAGGAACAGTCCAAATATGCACCACCGCTTTCAAAGCTCAGAGCCTTTGTGGCAAACGGTTTGACAGGCATTGATTTTGTCCGTTGCTGGGTATCCTGGAGCATTTTGCCTTTAAGCCGTCGCTCCGGTTTAATATGTGTGAGTACACAGGGGATGTGAAAGACCCTCAACGCCACACTAATATTCAGCTGACTGATGCTGAAATTACTGAATCTGTCAAGAAGATGTTGAATGAACCGGTGACCGACTGTAGCAAAACAGGACTTAGTCCTTTTTGCGCTTCAAAAAAACCGCCAGCTGTAAGAATTGCCCCACTCCTGCTTTAATCCATATTCTTAATACTCCCTTATGATTTTTTCAATCTTTAAACAGGGTGATGATCCGTTCTGGAAGAAGAAACCGCAGGATAAACTGGCCAAAATACCTCGTGTTAAGACCAAGGTCAACAAGAAGCCCGCCAAGAAGAAAAACACCGAACCTACCGAGTTAAACATTGACGATGATAATCCGGAGTCAGAGGTAGAACTTGATTCACTTGGCTCTTTTTTCATACATCTCATTGACGATGATTTTTATCAGGATGACGCAGAAGCTAGCCGCGCAAACGACGTAGAGGTAACTATTCTCTCATCCGGTTCAGAACCTCTGCCCACACAGAAAACTCGACAAGCAAGCCAGAAAATAAGATTTTCTCACCCCCTAGCTTACTTGGATCCAAACTTTCTTTTGAAGAAGCAGCAACACGAAGCTCGCCGCACAACCCGGCATAGCGACCATGTGGTCACTTCTTCCGGTTTACCGAACTCGCCAGTTCGTAAACGCTGCCCAGAGGTCTCTTCTATTTCTGACACATCTTATCCCAAGGCGGGCTATTTCCGACAACCTCTTAATCCATCTGATTCAAACTATCAGGGAACTTCCCATTCATCCTCTGGCGAGTCCACAGGGACACAAATTCCAACCCTCAAAACTGTTCCTGGGTGAGCATTTTTAACTAACCCCTTATACCTTATGCTTGATCATTATACTAACCTGTTATTTGCGTCTCTGTCAGAGCCAAGGCCAGACCCAGTAATAAGGCCAAATTGAACAAACCGGCTGATGACAGCGCGCCAACTGATCCGGAAAAGAACCCGGAACAGTTTGAACCAAATACTAAAGCTATTCTTGATGATCCGCCACCGCAAGATCATGAAACCTTTGTTGAACAGATGGAAATTCATCCGATGGGTCATGCTGATAAACCGCCAAGCCCAACTAAGGTTGCTGATGATAAAGCCGACGATGTTGTAGTTACCGGTGTCGGGTGTACAGCCCCAGGCAACCCCACTGTTCTGTCAAAACATAGTGCCAAAGAAGAATTTTCTGCTGTTGACAAGGGCAAGTGGAAGTTGGACTTGGAAAGCTATACCCACCTCAGCGCCCAAGATATTCATTCTGGGTTTTTAAACCATTTGCACACAAGCCGTGATTATGAAGCAGGTTTACTGAACATGATGAAGGAGCGATATGAGGTAAATGATGTTAACTCTGCATAAGTATTCTTCCCTTAGCCGCCAAGTTTACTGGACATAAAAGAATAGAATGTTCTGCAAACTTTCAAGAACCATATAGATCAACTCCACTTGCCCGCAAGGGCCGGTTTATAATGTCAATATGAACCGGGACTTTTAGAATAATAACTCTTCAATTTCGCCAGTGTAGCCCCCAAGGGTCGACTTTAACAAATATGTTAAGTTGAGACTAATTATGCTGTAAGGCTCAAAATTCTTACTTAGGACCTTTATAATCCGGTTGACCATCAAGCTGATAGTTGTTATGTGCCTGGGACGTGTAAATTTTTTTTGATAAGAAGCAATAGACATTAGCCCCCAAGTGCCAAGTATATTACTTGTTATGTGCTTGGGACTTTGAATATGCACTGCTATCTAATTAATTACATGTCTCTTGCAGGCTGATCTTAACAAGAAGGAATCTCAAATCGCCGACCTTCAAGAAAATATCAAGTCGCAACAAGCCGAGACCTCCAAAGCCAAGGAAGAACTGACCAGTGCCTTAACAGCAATGGAAAAACTGAAGGAGAGCTTTAAGAACGAGCGGGCAGGTTGGGATACAGAAAAGTCAACTCTGCTGAAGAGGGCTGAGGCTGCCCTTAATCTGGTAGCTGAGGAGCTGACTGGCTTGAAACAACAAATAAATGCCATGACCGCTGCCGTATTTGGTAAATAACTTCTTCATAATCTTTGAACATGTATTATGTAAGAGACTGCCAGTTTACCGATGTTTTTGATGATGCAGGAACTCGCATTGCTCATCTTGGCTCAGATATGCGGCAAAAACTGAAAGCCGCCTATACACTTATAGAGCAATTATATACCGGCGTACAACGGGTTATCTGCACAGCTTCCCATAATAAACCGCCCCCAACCTTGATCAAGGAGACGTTGGAAAGGCTGGCGATGATGCCTGCACGGTTTGAAGAGCTAAAGAAGTCAGCTGCCAGGGCGGGTGCTCTTACTGCACTGACTCGGGCCAAAGCTTGGATATCTGATCTTGATCCGGCCGATGTGGGAAATGGCTACCCGAGCATAAAGGAGGACGGGTCAGAGTTTAATAACAATGACCTCAGAGCCTTGATGAGGGAAATGCGCCCATTGGCTAGCAAATTGGCTGAAGAAACTAATCTTTCACATTATCGGTCGATTTATGATGCCAACAACAAGAGAGTTAACGCGCCAACTTATGATGCTCCAAATCTTATTCCTCCAATCCGTAAGCATACCTATGCCCCTGATGTTGACCCCTCCATACTTATAAGTGATGAAACTATATTCAAGGCCTTAACTAGGATCGATTGGACCACCATTGACTTCCAGCCACTGGGTAGAGAGGAGGAAGATGAACCGGCGCTGGACGATCCGCAACCTTCAAGTCAGCCAGGCCAGGACTCGTAAACCAGAGGCCGGTTTAGCAGCTGCTTTCTTTAAGACATGTTAAAACAATTATTCTTTTGGGCACCAAACGCCTTGTAATAGGCTAGCTTAAACTCTTGTTCTGCTATGCCATCGTGCATATTTACTTTGCATGACACTGCTAATCCACCATGTTCAAGATATGCCACTTATGCTTATAATATTAACAATGTGGAATCTGCTCCTGCATGCAACGGATTAAAAGTGTCCTGGCGGTTTACCGCTGGATGGGTCATAACGCCCAATATAAAACCATGGAAACTAACATAGCTTATACCCAAGGCTGGACTTTCAGAATAACCAAATTTGAAATATATCATACCTGTGATATTTGATCACACTGTTGGTTTACCAAACCGGTGTAGTAAGGGGGAGAACCCAAACTTTGAGCACTGGTAATTATCATAGATTGTTTGGCTTACGAACAAAACCAGGCCGGGTTAATAAACACCGAATATTATCTTATCTCATACTGGCGACTTATAGTCAAAAGCCAGGCCGGGTTAATAAACACCGGATGAATTATGATCATAAAGCATTATAAGCCTCATCAAATAAACCTCAAAAACTGTGGAATAAAACAAACGAAAAAACGAGGCTTTTCATGGGCTGCCAGGCCGAAAATCGAGTGCTTTCACGGGCCGCACAGCCACTGAGTTAAACCTATATACAAACCTTATAAGAAGGACCTCACATAACCAATCGTCGTTTTAACTTTGACAAGTTCAGGGTCTGTATAAGATTGACTTGTCAAACGTTCGGCGGGTCATTCCAGGAATACCTGGGCGGAGTGGCTTACTTAAAAAGGCAGGATAACCCGGGGTTTTAGGTGAATACACCTGGCTTCCAAGCCTGGCTTTTAAGCCTATTACAAGGGTTATACAAACTCTTTGTTCTTTAGAATCAAGGAGCCCCCAAGTAATATTTTTGAGCTGTGCTCAAGGGGCACCTATGTTTGAGCTGTGATTTTGCAACAGACTCTCTTTGGTACCTTTAACCTGGGTAGCAAGCCCCCAAGTTTTTTTTTTCAGTTGGCTTATAAGCCGGTTCAAAGGGTAATCATAACTTCGCTCATAAGCCGGAAGCCCCCAAACTGCAAACGGCCAAGTGATTGGAATCATTCTCAACTCCTGAGCCGGAACATGAGCTCGACGTGAAAACTTTTGACAACCGTCACATTTTTTGACCAAGTCCTCAGCATCAGCATGAGCCGTCAGCCAATAAAAACCGTGACGAAAAGCCTTGGCTACAAGAGATTTAGAGCCGGCGTGATGACCATAATCCCCTTCATGGATCTCACGCAGAATCTCACAGCCTTCTTCAGGAGAAACACAACGCTGAAACGCCCCGGTAACACTGCAATGGTGCAGCTCTCCATTGACAATTGTCATTGACTTGGACCGCCGGGTTATTTGCCTGGCCAAGGTTTCATCCTCAGGTAACTCGCCCCGGGTCATATATGCCAAATATGGAACTGTCCAATCAGGAATAACATGAAGAGCCGCCACCAACTAAGCTTCCGGGTCAGGAATAGCCAAATCCTCCTCTGTAGGTAACTTGACCGACGGGTTATGCAAAACATCAAGAAAGACATTAGGTGGCACCGGTTTAGGTTGAGAACCCAACTGGCTTAAGGCATCAGCCGCTTCATTTTTCCTCCGATCAACATGCTCAACTTGATAACCCTTGAAGTGACCAGCAATAACATCCACCTCTCGTCGATAAGCTGCCATGAGGGGATCCTTAGAATCCCAAGTACCAGAGACTTGTTGAGCCACCAAATCTGAGTCACCAAAACACCTTACCCGGCTTAAGTTCATCTCCTTAGCCATCCGAAGACCGTGGAGCAAGGCCTCATATTCAGCTGCATTGTTAGTACAAGGGAACATTAAACGGAGAACATAACAAAATTTATCACCTCGAGGGGAAGCAAGCACAACTCCAGCCCCCGAGCCCACCAATTGCCTGGACCCATCAAAGTGAATAGTCCAATACGTGTTATCTGGTTTTTCCTCAGGCATCTGCAGCTCTGTCCAGTCATTGATGAATTCCACCAGTGCATGAGACTTGATGGCCGTGCGAGGCATATACTTCAAACCATGAGGCCCAAGTTCAATGGCCCATTTGGCAACCCGGCCTGTTGCTTCCCTGTTTTGTATGATATCTCCTAAAGGAGCAGAGCTAACCACAGTAATGGGGTGACCCTGAAAATATTGCTTAAGCTTCCGGCTTGCCATGAAAACCCCATATACAAGTTTTTGCCAATGTGTGTATCTCTGCTTGGACTCAATAAGCACTTCGCTGATATAATAAACCGGCCGTTGAACCGGATATTCCTTGCCTGCCTCTTTCCTTTCAACCACAATAGCCACACTGACAGCCCGGCTATTAGCAGCCACATATAACAACAGCGGCTCCTTATCAACGGGCGCAGCTAGGACCGGCGGCTCAGCCAGCTGCTTCTTAAGCGCCTCAAATGTCTCATTAGCAGCGTCACTCCAGACGAAGTCATCTGTCTTTTTCATCATCTGATACAAAGGGATGGCCTTCTCACCGAGGCGGCTTATGAACCAGCTTAGCGCTGCAATACGACCCGCCAGACGTTGAACATCATTGATACACGCCGGTTTAGCCAGAGAAGTAACGGCTTTGATCTTCTCCGGATTAGCTTCAATGCCCCTGTTAGACACCAGAAAGCCCAAAAGCTTGCCCGCCGGCACACAAAAAACACACTTGGCCGGATTAAGCATCATCTTATAAACTCAGAGATTATCAAAGGTTTCCTTCAAGTCGTCTATCAACGTCTCCTTCTTTCTGGATTTCACCACAATATCATCCACATAAGCATGAACATTGCGTCCAATCTGATTATGAAGACAATTCTGCACACATCGCTGGTAAGTTGCCTGGGCACTCTTGAGCCCAAAAGGCATAGACACATAGCAGAAGGCTCCAAAGGGAGTTATGAAAGCTGTCTTCTCCTGGTCCTTAACTGCCATCTTGATCTGATAATAACCAGAATAAGCATCCAAAAAACTCAAACGCTCACACCCCGCCGTAGCATCAATAATCTGATCAATACGAGGGAGAGCAAAAGGATCAGCCGAACAAGCCTTGTTTAAATCCGTGTAGTCCACACACATGCGCCAAGTGCCGTTCTTCTTAAGTACCAGCACCGGGTTAGCCAACCACTCAGGATGAAAAACTTCAACAATAAACCCAGCCGCCAAGAGCCAGGCTACCTCCTCACCAATGGCCTTACGTCTTTCTTCATTGAAACGACGAAGAAACTGCTTGACCGGTTTAAACTTGGGATTAATATTGAGAGTGTGCTCAGCGAGTTCCCTCGGTACACCTGGCATGTCAGAAGGTTTCCATGCAAAGATGTCTCGGTTCTCACGGATGAACTCGATGAGCGCTCTTTCCTATTTCGGATCCATATTAGCACTGATGCTGAACTGCTTGGATGAATCGCCAGGAACAAAATCAACCATCTTAGTGTCATCTGCCGATTTAAACTTCAAAACCGGATCATGCTCTGTAGTTGGCTTTTTCAAAGACGTCATATCCGCCGGATCAACATTGTCCTTGTAAAATTTTAACTCCTCCGTTGCACAAACCGACTCAGCATAAGCCGCATCACCATCTTCACATTCCAAGGCTATCTTTCGGCTCCCATGTACTGTGATGGTCCCCTTGTAACCCGGCATCTTGAGCTGCAGATAAACATAACAAGGCCGTGCCATGAACTTGGCATAAGTCGGCCGTCCAAACAGAGCGTGATACGGACTGTGAATTTTGACTACTTCAAAGGTCAATGTCTCTGACCTAGATTCATGATCATCTCCAAAGGCAACTTCCAGAGCTATCTTACCAATAGGGTACGCCGACTTACCAGGCACCACACCACGGAAAACTGTATTCGACGGTTTAAGATTTTTATCTGTCAACCCCATGCGACGGAAAGTTTCGTAATAAAGGATATTGATGCTGCTCCCTCCGTCCATGAGTACCTTGGTAAACTTATACCCTCCAACCTGGGGTGCAACCACCAATGCTAGGTGACCCGGATTATTAACCCAGGGCGGGTGATCTTCCCGACTCCACACGATGGGCTGCTCAGACCAGTGCAAGTAACGGGGAACCGCCGGTTCAACGGTGTTCACTGCCCTTTTGTGAAGCTTCTGATCTCGTTTGCATAAATTTGTGGTGAAGACATGGTACTGCCCACTATTCAACTGCTTTGGGTTACTCTGATACCCACATTGCTGCTGCTGATTCCCCTGACCTGACTGCTGATGGTAGCCACCCTGATTGCCTTGATTGCCCTGATTACCTTGCAATCCAGAACTAGAACCACCACCGCCGTAACCCGGCCCATGAGAACCGGATCCTGAACCACCACCCGGTCCATGATTGTCTTGAAAAAGATTGGAATTTTTATACTCCTTCATGATGTAGCAATCCTTCCAGAGGTGGCTAGACGGTCTTTCTCGCGTCCCATGCCTTGGGCAGGGCTGATTTAGCATCTGCTCAAGATTAAAGCCTGACCCTCCGGCCCGTGGGGGCGGTTTACCTTTACGACGCTGGCCATTATTCTGTGCGTTGGTGTTAGCCACGAAGTCCAAACTATTATCAGCTTTGCGCTTACCATTGCCTCCCTGATTCACCGGATTATGCTGCTGTCCTCTGGTGCTGCTGCTCTTCTTTCCCTTTCCCGGCTTGTCATCATCAGACTCGGGGTCCTTGGTACCATCAGAGTCAGCGTACTTAACCAGAGCCGTCATCAGCTCTCCCATGTCATTGCAGTGGCGCTTGAGCCGACCCAACTTCTGCTTAAGAGGCGTAAACCGGCAATTCTTCTCCAACATTATGACCGCTGAACCGGCATTGATGCGATCCGATGAATGTAAGATGGTCAAAACCCGGCGCACCCAATGGGTTGTGGACTCACCCTCTTCTTGGACACAGGCATCCAGATCCACAATTGACATAGGCTACTTGCACGTATCTTTGAAATTCTGGATAAACCGGGACTTTAACTCGGCCCATGACCCAATGGAGTTGGCAGGGAGCCCCTTCAACCAAGTGCGAGCCGTTCCATCCAACATCAGGGGGAAATATTTAGCACATGCCACATCGCTAACATCTAGCAATTCCATGGCCATCCATCTCATAACTCTCGATCCATGCTTCAGGAGGTAAATCGGCTGTATAGCTAGGCACCTTGCGAGGGCCCTTAAAATCCTTGGGCAGACGCTCATTACGTATAGCCGGCACTAAACATGGCACGCCCAAATTCCTAAAGGTTACACCTGGATCCACCGAAGTTGTCGGACGAACCGGAGAAGGTTGATGGGCCGCATATTGCGCCGCCAGCTTGGCCTCTCGACGTGCTCTACCTTGATCCACCATGTTCTGAGCATCAGCACCACCGCCCACCGGGCTATGTCCACGAGGCCGATTATGGTTCCGCCCAATCCTTGACACAGCTGGTTCATCAATATGCGTACTGTAACTCCGGCTTGGGCGAGGGGTGGAATGAATCCGGCTTCGACTGTAAGAATAAGCCTGCTGCTGAACCAATGCTGTCTGAAGGAGCTCTCTAGCCCTCCTCATCTCAACCGCCGTTGGAGACTCGCCTTCAACCGGTATAGCCGCCAATCATGATGCCGCAACGATCATCTTATCCATAGGGTTAGAGTAATGACCCGATGGTGTTGGCATGTGTTGCGGAGGGATATTGTTCTGACGAGGCGGATCCGTGGTGCGCGGCTGAACCGGTGCTCCCGTCCCAGGCGCTTCAACCCGGTCCGCCACCGGCGGGTTACTGGTTCCTGCTCCTGGTGTGTTAAAGAGATTCCTCGCCTCGTAAACCGGTGGCAGGCGAGACTGATGCCTCCTCCTCATGACTTCATTTGAAGCGTTCTGATCTAGCATGAGTCGGTAAGACTCCGACTGAATCCGCTGCGCTTGAGCATCCAACGTAACCCGCTCCGCAGCCATCCTGGCATCTTTAGCTGCCAGGTCTTCCTTAGCTTGAGCTATCTGATCTCTCAATTTCACGACTTCCACGTTATGCTGATCTTCATTATCCGAGTTAACCTCCGTCGTCAGCAATGTTGCCAAGGCGTCTAGTAAACCAGACAAGACATGAGCCGGCGGGCGCGCAGGGCCTCCTGCCCCGGCTGCCGTCGCCGCTGCTGACCCAAAAATCAATGCCGCTGCAGTTGAAGAGTGCTGCACTGGCTGCGTACCAGCCATGAAGATTACAACCAGGTTCGGCGGCTCGTAGGGGTCCGGAATACTATCGCCATCGAAACAGCCCCCAAGCCGACCGTCTTGCAGTTGGTACAATGACTCGGTTTCACCGGTGAATGACTCGCCATCAGAATAGACAACTGTCTCACTGTCAGATACCGATTTATCCCCAGATTCCGCACCATTGATGAATCCCACGAAGGCACGACTCATGGCGGGCTGAACTCGGGCAGGTTTTGCACGCTGAGCCATCTCGATGATGTCGGTGCAGGTGTCCGACTCAGGGCCCGGTTCGCTGATCTTGCCAATGAAGACGTGAATTCCACCGAAGGGGACCCGGTACCCGTACTCAATTGAGCCGGCCTCGGGGCCCCAGCCTTCGTCGTCGATGTAGAGCTTGCCGCGACGACTCTTGGTCATCCGGCCCACAGCGTATCCCTTGATCCCTTCGAAGTTGCCCTTCAAGAACTCGAAACCACCGTGCGCTGGCCCCATGGTGGGCGCCAACTGTCGTGGAATAGTCACAGCAGATGTCCTAGTGTGAGGACTTAGTCGTGGAGCCATCGCAATGAGGTTAGTTTAAAGGGGTTAATCAGGACAAAGGACACGGGGAGTTTATACTGGTTCGGCCCCTTGCGGTGAAGGTGAAGGCCTAATCCAGTTTAAGGTGGTATTGCTAGGGTTTCAATGACCAGGGAGCGAATACGCTTAACCTGGCTCTCGATCTGTTCTCTCTTGTCCTAAACCGCCGCCGGGTCGTCCCTTTATATACACAGGTTGATGCCCGGCGGTTCACAGAATCCCGGCCGGCTCATAAACGTGTCCGGCTCGGTATCCACTCTTTCCTATCTTACAATACAAGTCATATACTTATGGCGGTTTACATCTACGGGCCCTAACTCGCCTTTGGGCTTTGGGCCTTCTTATTAAGTCTCCTTCGTAAGTCACCATCTTCTATGTCTTCATGGGCTTCAATACAGGTAAATCACTATGAGCATAACCCGGCCCCTCCTGGGCGGTTTATACTCAATAGTTATATCCCCAACAGCACTCGATAGTAACACTGTAGTGTCGTACAGATAAAAGGGATGTGATGTGCAGAGCTGGGGCCTGGTCGTCGAGTCTTCCGATGATCCAGCAGGGCAAGCGGGACAAGTGGGGTCACTGGGGTCTCTATCCAGCCTATACTAAGCAGTTTAGGATAAGCAAGTAAGGTATCAATAGCAGGTTACAATAAACAGGCTATGCATCAGAATAGGTAAAGCAGTAGCAGCAGCAATTAATGCAAGCACAAGAAAGAAGAGAATAGGCGATATAGGCATGCTCAAGGGGGGGTGCTTGCCTAGTTGCTTGGTGGCAAAGGCAAGGTCGTCAAGGGGGGGTGCTTGCCTGGTTGCCTGGGTATTCCTGGTTACCCAGAAGGTAATGTCGCCACAGCTTCAATGCATAGATCACTGCAGCAAGTTCAAGATCATGCACTGGATAACTTTCTTCATGCGGATGCAGTTGACGCGAAGCATACGCAATTACTTTCTGTTCTTGCATTAGGACACAGCCTAATCCTTGACGAGAGGCATCACAATATATCACAAAGTCTTTGCGAGAATCCGGAGGAGCAAGCACTGGAGCAGAAGTTAGCTTGTCCTTGAGAGTCTGGAAACTTTCCTGACATTTGTCTGTCCACACAAACTTAACGCCTTTGTGAAGCAGATTAGTCAGGGGCTTAGCAATCTTGGAAAAGTTCTCGACAAATCGACGGCAATAGCTTGCAAGGACGAGAAAATTTCTCACCTGCTTGACGTTCTTCGGACGAGTCCAGTCCAGAATAGCCTGAACTCGTTCCGGGTTAATAGCGATTCCATCCTTGGATATCACATGTCCAAGGTAGGTTACTTCAGAGAGCCAGAATTCACATTTGGAGTATTTGGCATACAACTGGTGTTCTCGAAGCCTTTCCAGAACAAGACGAAGGTGTTCAGCGTGTTCTCCCATATTCTTCGAATATACCAGAATATCATCTAGATATACCACGACGAACTTGTCGAGGTAATCCATGAAGATGTAATTCATCAGACAGGAGAACGTGGCTGGAGCATTTGTTAAGCCAAATGACATGACCGTGTACATGTAGGAGCCATAACGAGTAACGAAGGTAGTCTTCGGAATATCCTCTTCGCAGACATGGATTTGGTGATAACCCAACCTCAAGTCGAGTTTAGAAAACACTGATGATCCAGCAAGCTGATCATACAAGTCATTGATCCGAGGAAGCGGATATTTATTCTGAATGGTTGCCTGGTTGATAGGACGGTAATCTTGGACCAACCTATTCGTACCATCTTTCTTCTTGACAAAGAGAGAAGGTGCTCCCCAGGCAGAGGAACTAGGAAGGATAAAGCCTTTGCGGAGGGATTTGTCGATTTCCTCCTTAAGCTCGAGAAGGTGGTGTGGAGGCATCTTATAAGGACGCTTCGCAATAGGAGTTGTGCCTGGTTTCAAGTCGATGACAAACTCGACAGCTCGAACAGGGGGTATTCCTGGAAGTTCTTCCGGAAGAACATCTTGAAAGTCTTTATCCTTCCTATCAAGAACATCTTGAAAGGCTTCCGGAAGAACATCCTGGAAGTTCTTACAGGGGGTATTCCTCGATGACTTGAATGTTTTCGATCCCCTCAAGCGGAGAAGCGTTCAACGCATTCAAGGCATAGATTTGAGCCTCGGCATTTTGAGTTATCTGGGCACGGTAATTCACTAGCTCATCTGATGGGTGTAGGAGATGTACAACTTTAGTAGCACAATTGATTGAGGCATAATGAGCCTTCAACCAATCCATTTCCAGAATAAGATCAATTTTGGAAGAACTCAACATGATGGGATAAGCCTGAAAATTTCTCCCTTCAATCTCAACAGTGACTTCGGGGCTGAAGATGGAAGCTCGGCACCGACCCGCGGGAGTGTCTACCCCTAACGGATGCTGCAGGTTGTCACATTTGATGTTATGCATGAATGCAAAATCTTCCGACATGAATGAATGTGATGCTCCGGAATCAAATAAAACAGATGCAGGTACTGAATTAACAAGTAGTGTACCCATCACAGTTTCTGGTTGATCTTGAGCTTCAACCATGTTGACGTGATAGGCCTGCCCACGACCATAAGAAGGCCTGGCATTATTGTTGCGCTGCTGAACAATTCCACGGCCAGCAGGAGGAAGGACCAGCTGATTCTGACCCTGTGAGCAGTCTCTGGCACGGTGACCCGGATGGCCACACTTGAAGTAGAGCCCACTGTCTGGACGAATTGCAGGATCTCGGGGTGGTGCAGCTCAAAGAAGCTGCCTCGGTGGTGGAGCAGGCAGACGAGGTGCAGCATGGTACGGCCTTGGTGCAGGTGCAGTCGGACGGTACATGCTATGGGGAATCCAGATACGGCGCTTCTGTGAAGACGAGCCCGAAGATGAGCCAGTATCATGATAGCGCTTCTGCGACTCCTTGTGCTTGATCTGAGCGGTCTCAACCAGAATAGCCTTATTCACAAGGGTAGCAAAGTCGGATCCTATAAGCAGAACCTGGCCAACAATCTTGAAGAAAAGGGGGGGGTAATTTCAGAACTCCGGATGGATGTGTTCACGAGAACCTAATGTTGGAGTTAGTAAAATTTTATCCCGAAAGGAAGAGAGATCAGAGTCCCAGAGTATAGACGAGGAATAAAAGATCCTAATACCACCCATTTGGCGAAGTGGGCCCGTAAGCCACACAGCCAAGTTAGTAAATTAGTTTTTCGATTTCTATACTCAACTTCGGCCAAGGGGTTGGAAAGGGGGATCCTACAGGCAGTCGGCTCTGATACCAACCTGTGATGCCCCCGGCTTAATCGTGCACTAATCATACACGCAAATGCACACGATCAAGCCTAAGGACTCACTTGAAGGAATCACAACACAACTCTAAAACATAAATAAAGTCATACAAGCTTTATATTACAAGCCAGGGGCCTCGAGGGCTCGACTACATAAGCTCGCATACAAGCGTCAGTGGAAGCATCAGATATCTGAGTATAGATATGAAACAGTAACAGATAAGCCATTAGAAGGCGGGGTAAAACAAAAGCTACGATCAGAAAGGCGCAGGCCTCCTGCCTGGGACCCTCCGATCCTACTCCTGGTCGTCGGCAAGCTCGTAGTAGTAACCACCCTCGGGGTGGTAGTAGTAGTCGTCGACGGGGGCAGCTGGCTCTGGGGCTCCGTCATCTGGTTGGATCAAATGGGTATGGGGAAAGAGAGGAAGCAAAGCAACCGTGAGTACTCATCCGAAGTAATCAGCAAGCAAGGATCTACACTACATATGCAACATTATCAAAGAAAGACTGTATATGTAGACTGGGCTGCAGCAATGCCAGAATAGAGAGAAGGCCTAGTCCTATCGAAGACTAGCATCTTCAGCGGTCATGCAGCATTAGAAGAGTGTAGATTAGTACAGCATAAAGTAGTAGTAATATTAAGTATCAACCTCGGCCAGAGATCCTTTCTCGACTCCCTGCGAGAAAGCAATCCCAGAGCCCTAGTATCCATTTCTCATCATTAAGTTCTAGTTGTAGTTGTATCGATCGGGATACAACTCCGAGCGTCCGTTACCGAGGATCCGGCTATGCATAGATTAGTTCTTCCCTGCAGGGGTGCACCAACTTACCCAGCACGCTCGATTAACTTTGGCCGGACACACTTTACTGGGTCATGCCCGGCCTCGGCCAAACGATACGCCGCAACCCGACCTAGGCTCTAAAGAGAGGTTAGCATGCCAGACTAACCTATGCGCACAGGGTCTTGGGCCTTTGCCCTATGCGCTCCTGCACGTTGCGAGAACGCCCGGAAGCAGACCTAGCCCCCTTAATACAAGAGCGGGCTTAACTAGTCCAATCCGGAGCGGGCCTCTTCTCGCTGACGTCTAGAGAGCTTCGGCTGATGCATACGACGCAGAGTGCCCATAACTGTTCCCACATTATGGTTAGTGCTATCAGGCCTGAGGCCCACTCGGATCAAATATCCAAATCATTAGTGTGTTGGTAGCATGCGGTAACGAGCAGAGACTCATGATCGATGGGACCCCGTTGCCCCATCTCAAGGACTTGCGGCAAGGGCTAAGAATGCCCGGCCACTCCTCGTATTCATATCTCGGGCACCCTCCAGGTCAACCCGTCCCCACAACACCCGCGGGTACCCCTCAGGGTCGACCCGCCTTTCCAAGTAACAGTTGTATAGTCCAAGTATCCATGTGTCCATAACATCAGGGGAATCCGAGGTATCACCCTTGTTGGATTCCTACTCGATGTAACCGTCAAGGTGAACTCGGAGGAATCACCCTCGATGGGTTGACACTTGAGGGTTTGCACGACAGCGTCGATACCGGAAGTAGTGAAGGAGGAATCACCCTCGATGACCATGACCGAGTAACTACTCCACAGAGTTAACATCGGAAGTGCTTACGAGGTATCACCCTCGGCACTCGATAGTAACGCTGCAGTGTCGTACAGATAAAAGGGATGTGATGTGCGGTGCTGGGACCTGGTCGTCGAGTCTTTCGATGATCCAGCGGGGCAACCGGGACAAGTGGGGTCACTGGGGTCTCTATCCAGCCTATACTAAGCAGTTTAGGATAAGCAGGTAAGGTATCAATAGCAGGTTACAATAAACAGGCTATGCATCAGAATAGGTAAAGCAGTAGCAGCAGCAATTCTAATGCAAGCACAAGAAAGAAGAGAATAGGAGATATAGGCATGCTCAAGGGGGGGTGCTTGCCTGGTTGCTCGGTGGCAAAGGCAAGGTCATCAACGGTGTCGTCGGGCTCCTGAGCTACATCGGTCTCGGGAACTGCGTCTGTATCGGGGTCTACCGAGAGAGAAGAGGGGGAGGAAACAGATAAATACACGGCAAACTTATGCAACACAGAGCATGCTATGGTAACGTGCAGTGGAGGGTTGCCTAAAGACATATCTAAATCATTTTAGTTATTTTAGGATTAAAGTTGGATTTATTAACCGGTGTATATGCACTATTCATCTATCAGAAATAGACTAAAAGTTGCGGGTTCACCTCCGTAGAGGGTCCCGACTCGGAAACGGATGGCACGGTTGGATTCGTCTCGTCGTTCTATGCAACTTTTATGTATAAAGTTTTTTCATCCGAGCTACGGATTAATTTCTAAGAATTTTCAACGGTTTTAGGCATTTTCTGGAATTAACAAAAATTGTCAAAAGTGGAATATGACGTCAGGCTGATGTCACGCTTGCGTCAGCAGTCGGCTGACCAGCTGACCAGTCAAACTGACAGGTGGGACCCACCTGTCAGCCTCTCTGGTTTAACAGTGAGTTAAACTAATCTAACAGAGTTAATTAGTGGGGTGGGCCCCAGGTGTCAGTGACTTAATTAATTAACAGATTAGTTAAAAAACGTTATTAGCCTAATTAAGTGCAGGGGCCCACATGTCAGCGTCAGTGGGGTGAATAGTACCCGCGTTGACCGTGGTCAACGGGGTCAACGAAGGCGCTGGGGCCCACAGTCAGTGACACTGGGCGTGCCCCATGCGTGCCAGCTCAGCGCGGTCGCCGGAGGAGCTCCGGCGGGCGCGTCCGCGGTGGTTTCTTGCCGGAGTTCTTCGGGTTTTTGCTAGGGGGCCTCGTTTCGCGTGTTTCAGGGTCCGTTCGAACGAGCGGACGACGCCGCATCGATCCATGGCGGTGGCGTGGCCAGACGCGGCCGCAATCGATGGCGGCGAGCTCGCGGGCGGCGCCGGAGTTTGGGCTTCGGTGGATCTTGGCGAAACGCTGCTCTAGCAAGCATCTAGATGTCTAGGCGGGCTCTACGCGCCCGCGCGAAGTCATTTGACGTGCGCGCATGACCAAATGGTCGCCGGAGTCTTGCCTGCGACGAGCTTTGCGGAGGCGAGCTCGGGCACGAGGGGAACGGCAACTACGGGCGCTTCATCGATGGAAAGACGAAGGGGAGAGAGGCGAGGCCCACCGTGCGGCTACGAAAAGCCGGCAACAGGTTAGTAGCAGCAGCAAGCATCGCCGGAGTCGGAGGAGAACGGCGGCGATCGGAGATGCGGACAATGGCGAACGGAGGCGGCGGGGCTCCACGTCTCCGCCTGGTGGCACCAGGAGAGGTGGCCGACTGCTGTGAGGCCCGTGGACAAGGCCAGTGAGCATGGGGCCGCCGGTGGCCGCAAGGAAAATGGAGGTGCGTCGGCGACCGCGTCGGGCGAGGTTGGGAACGAGGAAGAAAGGGAGCGAGCGAGGCGAGGGAGGAGCCAGAGGGTCCGTGGGGTTGCTCTTATCCACGGCGAGCGCAACGACGTGCTGTCGAGCAGGCAAGTAGGGGGGTCCGGGGTGCGTGCACGCGCTGTGTGCGTGACAGCGGCCGCGGGGTGAGCAGTGCGAGGTGGGAGACGGCGCTGGGTGGGATGTGCCGGCTGGCTGACTAAGGCCCAGCCGCTGCGGGCCTTTTTCTTTTTCTTTCCTGTTTTTGCTTTTCTGTTTTCTTTTAACTAGAGAGCAAAATAAATAATTGAGCCAACATTTCATTTTGCAAAAATGTGGGAATTGGTCCAACAATTATGTTGCAATAAATGGCTGTGATAGAAAAAGTTTGGGACCAAAAGAATTAGTTTGAATTTTTCTACAAATGGAAAAGCATTTAAAATGCCTCATTTGCACTGTTTTAAATTGCTATGGCCCACCTTAGCTTGATGATGATGTTGTTTTCCTTAACAATTAAATGTCATGGAATGTTAGCTAAATGATGAACATTTTTCCAGCAACTTTTGTGCAACTTCATATTTCACTTGCAGATTTGAATTTGATTTCAAAGTGGAAATTCAAATGATATTTGAATCAAAGGTGATCGAGCACGGTTTAGCAAACGATTAGCTTAATCACTGATCGTTACTGTAGCTCATTACAGAGGGGGTGTTACAGAGGGCGTCCATGAGGTCCAAGCCATTCAGTACTTCGTGAGCGGTTGCCGGGACGACACCCTCCTCAAGCAGAAACTACTCCACTCCGAGCCAACCACCATGGCCACACTCATGATCATCGCGGACAAGTACGCCAACACCAATTCCGCCATGAAGATCCACGTGGTGCTGGATGAAGCCGGCAAGGCGATGCCGGCACCACCTCCCAAGCCGGTTGGCGAGAGCAACCACCAGCAGAACAACCAGAAGAACAACAAGCGCAAGGCCGACCAGCAGGCCTCGCGCTACGACAACCGCCTCGTCACGACCGCCGAACAGGCGCCTGCGGCCGAGCAAGCCGGCAAGAGGGCATGGCAACCCGCCATGAGTTTCGAGGAGATGCTCGACGCTCCCTGCAAGCACCACAACGGCGCGAGACCGTCCACGCAAACGCTCCAGCAGTGCGCCATCACCAAGCGCATCATGAGGGGTGACATCCCGCCGCCACCGGCTCCGGCTCCGGGCGCAGGGCAGCCGGCTCCGCCTCCTCCTCCCCTCCCCCCCCCCAGCAAACGGAGCAATGCGCAATGACATCTTCCCCAACCAGAACGGGAGCTACATCGTCTTCACCAGCCTTGGCGACGACAAGCGTAGCGAGCTCCTGCTCCGGCAGGAGGTGAACACCGTCATCCCAGGCATGCCGGAGTACATGCACTGGTCGGAGCGCCCGATCAGCTAGACCCGCGAGGACCACCCGGCCATCATGCCGAACCCGGGTGGCTAAGCCATCATCCTCAACACCACCATAATCGCAACCCGACGCACCTGCAAGTTCTCGCGAGTCCTCATAGATGGCGGTAGCAGCATCAATATCCTCTACCGCGACACAATGACCAAGCTTGGCCTCGAGACCAAGGACCTGGAGCCAACATGGACGGTGTTCCACGGCATCGTGCCGGGTCTTTCCTGCCCCCCCCCCCCATCGGCCGGGTCCGGCTCGACGTCCTTTTCGAGACAAGCGACCATTTCTGGCTCAAACCAATCTGGTTCGAGGTGGTGGACCTGTCCAGCACGTACCACGCACTGCCGGGCCGGCCTGCGCTCGCCAAGTTCATGGCGGTCCCCCGCTACGCCTACCTCAAGATGAAGCTGCCGGGTCCCAAGGGACTTATCACCGTCATCGGTGACTACCGCAAGTCCCAGGAGTGCGCTCAAGCTGGCGCCAGACTGGCCGAGTCGCTGGTCATAGCCGAGGAGTGGCGCCAGCTCGACCCGATCATCGCGCTAGCCAGTGAGACGCCGGCTGTGCCGGCTTCAGCCAAGGAGCCGGCCGGTGAGGCCTCTTTCCAGCCATCCAAGGAGACCAAGAAGGTCAGGCTGAACCTGGAAAACCCCAGCTGCAGCAAGTACGTTGTCGTGGGCACCCGCCTCGACACTAAATAAGAAGGCGAGCTCGTCGACTTCCTCCGTGAGAATCGGGATATCTTTGCATGGACCCCAAAGGACATGCCGGGAATTCTGAGGAAGTACGCCGAGCACAAACTAGACGTCCGCAATGACGCCAAGCCTGTCCGTCAACCCCTACGTCCCTTTTCAGAAGAGAAGAGAAGAACCATCGGTGAAGAGATCGCGAAGCTACTCGCGGCCTGCTTCATCATGGAAGTATTTCACCCCGAGTGGCTGGCCAACCCGGTCCTCGTCCTGAAGAAGAACAACACCTGGCGCATGTGCATAGACTACACCAGCCTGAACAAGGCCTGCCCCAAGGATCCTTTCGCCCTCCCACGGATCGATCAAGTCATCGACTCCATCGCCGGCTGCGAGCTCCTGTCCTTCCTGGATGCTTACTCCGGCTATCATCAGATCAAGCTGGACCCGGCCGACGCCATGAAGACGTCCTTCATCACGCCCTTCGGGGCATACTGCTACATCACCATGTCGTTCAGCTTGAAGAATGCCGGCGCCACCTTCCAGCGCTGCATGCAGAAATGCCTGCTGACGCAACTCGGCCATAACATCCACGTCTACGTGGACAACATTGTGGTAAAGACCAAGCAGCACCTCACGCTCCTTGACGACCTGAGGGAGACCTTTGCCAATCTGCGCGAGTACCAGATCAAGCTCAACCCGGAGAAGTGCATTTTCGGCGTACCGGCAGGGAAGTTGCTCGGTTTCCTCGTCTCGGAGCGCGGCATTGAGGCGAACCCGAATAAGATCAAGGCCATCTAGCGCATGCGCAAGCCAACCCGGCTGCGAGATGTCCAAAAGTTCACCGGCTGCTTGGCCTCGGTCAGCCGGTTCCTCAGCCGGCTGGGCGAGAGCGCCTTTCCCCTATATCAGCTGATGAAGAAGACGGCGCCGTTCGAGTGGAACGACCAGGCGGACGAAGCTTTCCGGGATCTCAAGCGCATGCTCTCCACCGCACCCATCCTGGCCGCGCCGGCAGACAAGGAGCCGCTGCTGCTGTACATTGCCGCCACCTCGCGATCGGTCAGCATGGTGCTTGTGGTTGAGCAACCAGAGAAGGGCAACATCCAGTCTGTCCAGCGCCCGGTTTACTACCTAAGCGAGGTGCTATCCGCCTCTAAGCAGAACTACCCGCACTACCAGAAGATGTGTTACGGTGTGTACTTTACCGCCAAGAAGCTGAAGCAGTACTTCCAAGAGCACGTCATCACCGTGGTCAGCACGGCCCCTATTGGCGAGATCATTAGCTGCCGGGATTCCTCTGGCCGGGTTGCCAAGTGGGCCATCGAGCTGGCCAGCCACACCATCCTCTACGAGCCCCTAACCACGATCAAGTCCCAAGCACTGGCCGAGTTCCTCGTCGACTGGACAGTGACCCAGTACCTGCCGCCACCGCCGTATTCAACGCATTGGCGCATGCACTTCGACGGCTCCAAGATGCGCTCCGGCTTGGGAGCCGGCATCGTGCTATCTTCCCCGAAAGGCGACCGGCTCCGGTACACGCTCCAGATCCACTTCGCCGCCTCCAACAACGTCGCCGAGTACAAAGCCCTTGTGCATGGCCTCCGGCTTGCCAAGGAACTCGGCATCTGGCGCATCCTATGCTATGGCGACTCGGACCTGGTAGTGCAGCAGTGCTCCGGCGAGTGGGATGCCCGGGACGCCAACATGGCCAGCTACAGTTTCCTAGTCTAGCAGCTCTCCGGCACTTTCGACGGCTGCGAGTTTCTCCACGTCCCGCGCGTAGAAAACGAAGCCGCCGACACGCTAGTGAAGATTGGCTCATCCCGGCAGGCCATACCGTCCGGCGGCTCCCTCGAGCAATTGCGCAAGCCGTCCGTCAAGCCGTCTCCGGATTCCGAGTCCATCTTCGTCCCGAACGACCCTGCAGCGCCCCTCCCCAACCCGGACCCGGGGGCTGCAGGTCCAAGCTCAGGGGCTACCGTCTCCAATCCAGTCCTGAGGGCTGCGAAACCCGACTCGAGGACTGCTGATCCTGGCCCGGGGGCTGTCGCGCTGAACCCAGCCACCATCATCTCTGACCCGGCCCCGGGGACTGCTGATCCCGGCCCAGGGGCTGCCGTGCTCAACCCGGCCGCCGTCGTTCCCGACCCAGGGGCCGCCGCCTCCGGCTCGGGGGCTGCCACCCCAGGACCCGTCCTGGTGGCCGTCTTCACCGTGGTAACGGCTCCATCATGGGCCCAGCCCATCTTGGCGCTCCTGGAGAACGGAGTCCTCCCCATGGACGAGACCGAGGCCCGGCAAGTGCAATGCCGGGCATCCGCCTACAGCATCATCAACAACAAACTCGTCAAGCGCAGTGCGACGGGCATTTTCCAGCGCTGCGTTGAGCAGGACAAGGGCATAGAGATCCTCCTCGACATACATCAGGGCGAGTGCGGGCACCACGCCGCCTCCAGGTCCCTTGTGGCCAAGGCCTTTCGCCATGGTTTCTACTAGCCCACGGCCCTCAAGGACGCTGAGTCGCTCGTCCTCAGGTGCGAGGGATGCCAACGCTTTAGCAAGCGCAGCCGCCAGCCAGCTTCAGCCCTGTAGACCATCCCGATCACCTGGCCCTTCGCGGTCTCGGGGCTCGACATGGTGGGACCCTTCAAGACCGCTCGGGGCGGCATGACGCACTTGCTGGTGGCTGTGGACAAGTTTACCAAGTCGATCGAGGCGCGGCCGATCAAGAAACTGGATGGCCCAACAGTCATCCGTTCATCAAAGACATCGCGGTGTGCTACGGCATCCCGCACAGCATCATCACGGACAACGGCACCAACATCGCCAAGGGCGCCCTGGCGCAATACTGCTCCATCTCCGGCATCCGGCTTGACTTGGCCTCTGTAGCGCATCCTCAGTCCAATGGCCAGGTCGAGCGAGCTAAGGGCCTCATCTTATCCGGCATCAAGCCACGGATCGTCGAGCCCCTCATCCGTTCACCCGGCAGCTGGCTTGACGAGCTGCCGGCCGTCCTCTAGAGTCTCCGCACAACGCCAAACCAGTCGACCGGGTCACCCCGTTCTTCCTCATCTACGGAGCAGAAGCCTTCATCCCGATTGACTTCAAGTTTGACTCACCGCGGGTCGTGATGTACACAGAAGCCCAAGCCAAGGAAGCCCGCGAAGACGACGTTGACCTACTCGAAGAAGCACGCCTTTTGGCCCTTAGCCGATCCGCCATCTATCAGCAAGGCCTAAGGCATTACCACAGCAAGAAGATCAAGCCCCTCGCGTTCCGTGAGGGAGATCTCGTCCTCTGACTCGTCCAACAGCAAGCCGGCCAGCACAAGTTGGCCTCCACATGGGAGGGCCCCTTCATCGTCAGCAAAGCCCTGTGTGACTGCAACGCGTACTACCTCATCGACGCCGGGTCCAGGAAGAGATCCTCCCCGGCCGGATCCTTGGGCAGGTCGATGGCGCTGGTCCGGGTATTCCGGAACGCGAAGCCCCCCCCCCCCCCCCCCCCCCCCCCCCCCAGACGCGGCGTCTGTCACGGCCAGCGCCAACGCCAACAGCGACCTGAATCACAACAAGAGAAGTATAAGAAAGGAACAGCTCGGCGGCACGCCGGAGCCTGCAAGAAGATCTTACTCGGTCACAATCGGGACGGCCGGCCTTGCCAGCACTGATATATGCGTCCTGGAGGCCATTCATCTGGACGATGATATGCGTCCATCGCTGCAGCGGCAGCACCCGGCGCGCGATGAAGGCCGCGATGAGGTCCGTCCTGGTGAGCCCCTCGCGCGTCACCATCTCGGCGACCCGGCTGCTAATGTTCAGCACCTCCTACGCCGGGTTCTTGGGGCAGTAGGACCAGTTGGTCTTGGCGTGCGGCGTCATGTCATGGAAGGGCGGCAAGTTGACACGGTCCGCGCCAAGGTTGCGGACATAGAAGAAGGTGTTCTGCCACTTCTTGGCAGAATCCTCCAGCGGCATCTTCGGGCACACCCCATGCGGCCGCGACGAGACGACGGCGGCCCCACAGCCAGACATGATGCCGGCCTCCGGACCTTGCTGCTTCAAGAAAAAGAATCGAGCCCAAAGATCGACGCTGGGCTCGACGCCTAGATAGCCCTCGCACAGGGTGACGAACCCCGAAAGCTGCAGCACCGCATTCGCCCCCAGGTGGTGCGGCTGAACCCCGAAGAACTCCAGGAACGCATGGAAGAAGTCACTCACGGGAAGACCGAACCTGCACTTAAAGTGCGAATAGAAGACCACGCATTCGGTCCCCTCCGGCCGCAGCACCAGCTCACCGTCGGGCAGGTGTACGGCCACCTCCGTCTCCGGCGGCAGCCGCTGCGTGTCGTGCAAATACTGAACGTCCTCAGTGGTAACAGTCGATCCATCCCACGAGCCTTTTGGCAGCGCCATCGACGGTGCTCGCGATGGGTGCAAGGCGCGTGGGCTGGGAAAAGAAGAAGGGGCGGTGGCCATGCGCTGCGGAGCGGTAGCAGTGCTTCGCTCGAGATTGGCGGAGCGTTGCGGCGGGCGGCGAGCTCGGAGGCGAGAGCAAGGGAGAAAGAAGAAGATGGGGGGGTGCGTGCGTGAATGATTTCCGCCGCCCCCTCCCCCCGATTTATAAGACACGGACTGAACGTGGGGAAGTGGGATCGGTTGCGCCCGCCCCTCCCACTTCCCCGCATTGAATGGGCGCGATCCACACGCCAATAACTGCGTTGAGAAGGGCAACCGCCCGCGGGCGCCACATTAAATCCCCGCGCGTGGGCCGAGGGCGCGGAGTGGCGGGCCCCAGCCTGCCGTTACGTCTCGTCCCGCGCGTGGCCTGTCAGGGCCTCTTCAGCTTCTGTGCGCCATGTGGCGTCCGCGCCAAAACCAAGAGATCGCGCCCCTCCGCCTCAAGATTCGGTGGACTCTTCGATTCCCCGCCCGTGCCGGGATGCCGCGATCCGGCTTCCGGAAGGCCCCATCAGCATCTACCGTCTCCTCAGGGCGTGAAACTGCGAAGGCCCGCCTGCTTGAAGACGGCGGGCCTTCACAGCTTCGGGGACTACTGTCGGGGGGATGAACCCCGGGCAGGCAACGGAACCCGAATCCTTTTCAAAAACATCGGGGCCGGCATCGCCCGTCAATCTGGCTCGTACTTGGCCGAGTTCCTCAACCCGGCCAAGTCCCTCAACCCGGCAGAGACTACGACACGGCCAGGCATGTTAGCGCATGCCGGCCGAGTCCAATAGACCAAGATTCCTCCAACTAGCCAGCGCCCACATGGCGTCTTCGTCAACCCGGCCTCGGGTCAGCTCCCGTCCCATCCAAGGCGTACGACGGATCGAGTCCCCGTAGAGGGGGTGAGCATGGCTACAGTGGCCCACCAACCCCGCTAGCTGGCAGGTGCGTGGCTATAGTGGCCCACCTACTCCATTGACCAGGGCCGGCGTGGCAACAGTGCAATCCAGTCCCACTTACGCAAGCCGATGGCGACCAGGCGATGTGCCACTATAGCCTGGCCGGCTCAACCACTCCGTGACGAGAGACAAGATGGGGAATAGTGCCCCCTGGCACACGGGGCCCACGCTCGAAGAACCCGGCGAACCCTGGTACCCGGCGGGCCCCAGCGCCGGGTTCCCAGACGCTGACATCCCGGCCCCGCGCCCATGTAAGTTTACCATTGTAACCCTTGGGGGTTGACCTATAAAACCCCTCAGGGAGCCCCCGTGCAAGAGGAGGACGATCATCAGTAGAATACACACATACACAAGGAGAAGGAGTGACCCGAGCCTTGGCATGTCTTCCTTCCTCCCCTAAATAGCTCTAGGAGCAACTCTATACTACTACACATATAAACCACTCTCGGCAGGACTAGGGGTGTTATCTCTCCGGAGAGCCCCGAACCTGGTTATGTCTTGCGTCCCACGCTCGCTCATGCCGACCTTGCCTCTAGAGCCCACCGGTGCCCTCGAGCCTGTCCCTCTCTTTAGCCATCCTTTGGCATCTACCGTGTGCCCACCACGATAGGCCCTAATCAAGAAGATCCAGTAGTGGTCTGATGAAACGAACCTCCAGCTGATCGACGTGGTAAACGTCATGCTCCACCGCCGCATCCTCCCGCTCCAACTTTGGGCCACCCCGATGTGGGCACATAAACCTGAGGATGTGGGGCCCGTCCACCACTTCTTTCGCTCTACCTTGGCCGGAATGTGGACGCGGCTGTTCAAGCCGTCAGAGAACGAATTCCCTGCAGAAGGGCAGGATGTCGGCTTCGAAGCCGGCTACGACGCCCTCGAGGAACCTTTTGATACACAGGTCTATATTCTGTACTCATTCGAGCAACGACTAATCAACTAGTCTTTGTATTTGCATAAGTGGATCCCCAAGGTGCAGCGAATGATGTGCCCGATGCCACTGCTTGTGGGGGAGAGGACCCAGCTGCTGGCAGCCCTCTTGGTCGAGGAGCCACACGTGGTGATCCCCAAGGGGTCAAAGCCCCAGAAGGGCAGGGCGGGTCTTCGGATACGGGAGACATCGGTTCCCCGATCCTAGGAAACCCACACCTCCTCAACTCACGAGGACAATGTGGAGGAGGACATAGGGGAAGAGAACCCTTCCCTCAAGGGGAAGAGGGCGGCGTTCGAGGACGCCGAGGCCGAAGTACGGCCGAAGGGCCAGAAGAGGCTGCGTAACGCGGCTGCCGAGCCCGCCAGCAAGCCCGCTCCGCAGGAGGAGGTCGTCCTTTCCGACGAGTCAGACGACGACTTCCTCAAGATGGGGAGGGTGAAGCCTACGCCCCGGAGGTATGTTATAGTAACTTATTTTTGGACCTTCTTTAAAAGCCAATTCACCAAATGAACTTTATGATGGTGACCTTGCAGCCCGCCAAGAATGCGCTTCAGCGGTGACACCTCGGACGGGCTCCCGCTGCCAGACAGTGGGTCGCTTGAGCCTGCCAGCCCCCCCCCAGCTCCCAAAGGGCTGGGGGAAGCATCGTCAAGACTGGCCCCTCTTGTCAACACAGAGGGGGCTGGGGTGTCGGCGATCATGGCCGAGGTTGATACCTAATGTCTACTACACAACTTATTCTTGTAGACTCGTGTTGGGCCTCCAAGCGCAGAGTTTTGTAGGACAGCAGCAACTTTCCCTCAAGTGGGTGACCTATGGTTTATCAGTCCGTGGGAGGCGTAGGATGAAGATAGTCTCTCTCAAGCAACCCTGCAACCAAATAACAAAGAGTCTCTTGTGTCCCCAACACACCCAATACAATGGTAAATTGTATAGGTGCACTAGTTCGGCGAAGAGATGGTGATAAAAGTGTAGTATGGATAGTAGATATAAGTTTTTGTAGAGCGAACAATAAAAAACAGAAAGGTAACTAGTAGTAAAAGTGAGCACAAACGGTATTGCAATGCTTGAAAAAGAGGCTTAGGGTTCATACTTTCACTAGTGCAATCTCTCAACAGTGCTAACATAATTGGATCATATAATTATCCCTTAATGTGTGACAAAGAATCACTCTCAAGTTCCTATTAGCGGAGAACATAAGATAGAAATTCTTTGTAGGGTACAAAACCACCTCAAAGCTATTCTTTCTGATCGATCTACTGGGCTATTCCTATAAATGTCACAAACAGCCCTAGAGTTCGTACTAAAATAACACCATATGACACACATCAACCAACTCTAATGTCACCTAGATGCTCCAATGTCACCACAAGTATCCATGAGTTAATTATACGATATGCATCAAACAACTTCATAATCATAATATTCAATCCACACAAAGAACTCCAAGGAGACCCCAAAGTTTCTATCAGAGAAAAGATAATGAAAACATGCATCAACCTCTATGCATATATTACCCCAATGTCACCGCGGGAATCTGCAAGTTGAGTGCCAAAACATACATCAAGTGAATCAATATGATACCCCATTGTCACCACGGGTATTCATATGCCAGACATACATCAAGTATTCCCAAATCTGAATATTTAATCCGACAAGAACAAAACTTCAAAGGGAAAAGATTCGATTCATCACAACAAGGATGTAGAGGGGAGAAACACCATATGATCCAACTATATTAACAAAGCCAGCGCTACATCAAGATCGTGCCATCTCAAGAACATGAGAGAGAGAGAGATCAAACACATAGCTACTAGTACATACCCTCAGCCCCGAGGGTGAACTACTCCCTCCTCGTCATGGAGACCGCCGGGATGATGAAGATGGCCTCCGGTGATGATCCCCCCTCCGGCAGGGTGTCAAAACAGGGCTTCAGATTGGTTTTTCGAGGATATAGAGGCGTGCGGAGGTGGAGTTCAAATTCTAGGATAACTTTCGGGGGTTTTGGAATATATAGGATTTTTTTAGCGTTGGAATCACGCGAAGGGGGGACTCAGGTGGCCCACACAGCACCAGCCCACGCCAAAGGGTGGCGCGCCCTAGTGCTGTGTGGGCACCAGGGACCCCCCCCCCCCCTCCAGTGGGTCTTGGCTCCAGTAATGTTTATATGTCCAATAAAAAATCCTCAAAAAGTTTCCTCCAATTCTGAGAACTTTTATTTCTGCACAAAAAACAACACCACGGTAGTTCTGCTGAAAACAGCGTCAGTCTGGGTTAGTTCTAATCAAATCATACCAAAACCATATATAATTGTTATAAACATGGCATGAATACTTCATAAATTAAAGATACGTTGGAGACGTATCGTCATCCCCAAGCTTAATTCCTGCTCGTCCTCGAGTAGGTAAATGATAAAAGAAAAAATTTATGAAGTGTGAATGCTTGCATAGTGCATAAGTTTGATCAATGAAAATTTCAATCACTTTTCCTAGCATCAATATATATCATAATCAGTAGCTCATAAAACTTCTCGTGATCAAGAAGCAAGCTATTCACACGTTTAAGGTATAGGCCATAAACTTTCTTGAAAACTAACAAACTATGTTCTCAGTCAACAATGCAATTGCAATTCATCATATTTTCAGGAAGGGTCTCATGTAGGAGCTTATTAGCAAGTTCACATACTCAACCATCATTTAGCCTTCTATGATTGCTAACACTCACGACATATATATGGAACAAATAGTTTCAGTCAGACACATAGAAACATAGGGGCTTATAATTTCGCCTCCCAACTTATTCACCTCAAGGGTGATGTCAACAATAATAACTCATGATCACTCATATCCAACTGGATATATATGCCTAGAGCCTTCCCCACCACATGATGCTTGCAAAAGAGAAAAATAAAAAGGAATAGAGGAGAACACTATTGACTCTTGCATAAAAATAAATACATGAAAGTAAATACATAAAAGTAAAAGATAGTCCCTTCGCAGAGGGAAGCAGAGGTTGTCATGCGCTTTTTATTGTTGGATGCACAAGCTCTTAATGCAAAAGAACGTCACATGATATTGCCCCTTGTGTTAGCAACCTTTATTATGCAGTCTGTCACTTTAATTACTTGACAATCACAAGTTCGTACCATGCTTATTTTCCCTTACAATAAAAGTTCATAACATATTTGGAGGCAATTTTTATTGTTTTTTGCACCGATGACAACTTACTTGAAGGATCTTATTCCATCCATAGGTAGATATAGTGCACTCTCATGTCCTGAAACTGGGTTTAACGGTTTTGGATGCACAAGTAGTATCTCTACTTGGTGCAGATTTTTGGCCAGCAAAGATATTGAGCAAGCACCACATGTTGGAGGATCTATGACAATATAGCTTCTATGTGAATATAAGCAAACATAATTCATTATGTTGTCTTCCTTGTCCAACGTCAACAATTTGACATAAAATACTTAATGGGGGCTCACAATCATAAAAGATGTCCAAGATAGTGTATTTGCATGTGAATCTTCTCTTCCCTTATTAATTCTTTCATGAATTGCATCATTGACCAATGCTATGCTTATTAACTTTCAATAAATTTTACCACTTATAATTCTTGTATGTGAAGTCACTACTCCCCATGGGACAAGCATATGAAGCATATATAATTTCAACTTTGTGATATTCAATTCTTTCACAATTTACTCATAGGATATAAGTGAAGCACAAGAGTAAATGACAAACTACTCCAAAAAGATATAAGTGAAGATCAAATGAGTAGTTAAGTAAATAGGTAGCTATGTGAGGACTCTCTCTCATTTAAAAATTTCAGATCTTAAGTATTTTATTCAAACAGCAAAGAAAACAAAATAAAATGACATTCCAAGAATAGCACATATCATGTGAAGAAGCAAAAACTTAGGCTCAACCAAAATTGACCGATAGTTGTTGATGAAGAAAGGTGGGATGCCTACCGGGGCATCCCCAAGCTTAGATGCTTGAGACTTCTTGAAATATTATATTTGTATGCCTTGGGCATCCCCAAGCTTGAGCTTTTGTGTCTCCTTAATTCCTCTCATATCATGGTTTCTATAAATCTTAAAAACTTCATCCACACAAAACTCAACAAGAACTCGTGAGATAAGTTAGTATAAATCATCTCAAAACCTTAACATTCTCTACTGTAGCAAATCAAAAAAATTATAATTAAACATTACATACTAAATGCCTCTTCATATTTAATACTCCTATCCACAAATAGAAACATTAAACACGCAAACATCTGCAAACAATGCAACTATAACAGCAATCTGCCAAAACAGAATAGTCCGTAAAAGGGGAATAAGAATCCATACTTCCCTAACTCCAAATCTTCTAAAAAATTATCACGTGACAGAGAACTCATGCATGCTTACTGTGTAAAAAATTCAGATTTTTATCAATATCTGACTATTCAGGAATATTCTGGACATAACAGAAAACTTTCTGTTTTCAAACAGCAGCACCTGAACTTGCAAACTTAGCATGGTAAAGGCTATAATTGGCATTTTATTGAACTAAAAGATACAAAACATGATTACTGATAGCAGCAAGCAAATCTCAGCAAAAGAAAATGATGCTCCAAGCAAAACTCATATTATGTAACGAATAAAAATATAGCACCAAGTAAGGTTACCGATAGTGTTGAAGACGAAAGAGGGGATGCCTTCTGGGGCATACCCAAGCTTAGTTGCTTGGGTCTTCCTTAAATATTACCTTGGGGTGCCTTGGGCATCCACAATCTTAGGTTCGTGCCACTCCTTATTCTCCTCATATCGATATCTCATCCAAAACTTGAAAACTTCAATCGCATAGAACTTAACGGAACTTCGTGAGAGAGGTTAGTATGATAAAAATAAATCATCTACTTAGGTACTGTCAAGACAAGATTCATAATTGTTTCCACATAATTCCTACTGTATTCTATCATTTCCTCAATTTATATTACTCAATATATGCTATGAAAACACTAAAACAAGCAAACTATGCATTGAAAACACAATCTGTCAAAAACAGAACAGTCTGTAATGATCTGAATATTGGTCATACTTCTGTAACTCCAAAATTCTGAGAAATTAGTATGACATGGGAAATTTTCATATAAATTATGTGTAAAAAAATTCAGAAGCTTTTGACGCACTGATGAGTTTTAAGAATTTCTGCACTGGGCGCAAAAGTTTCTGTTTCCGCACAGAATCAAGTCAACTATCATCCACACTATCCCAAAGGCTTTACTTGGTACATTATTGAAAGAAACATATAAAACATTATTACTACAGTATATTAATCATGTGAACACATGAAAACAGTAGGGGTAAATGTTGGGTTGTCTCCCAACAAGCGCTTTTCTTTAATACCTTTTAAGCTAGGCATGATGATTTCAATGATGCTCACATAAAAGATAAGAATTGAAACACAAAGAGAGCATCATGAAGCATATGACTAGCACATTTAAGTCTAACCCACTTCCTATGCATAGGGATTTTGTGAGCAAACAATTTATGGGAGCAAGAATCAACTAGCATAGGAAGGAAAAACAAGTATAACTTCAAAATTTTCAACACATAGAGAGGAAACTTGATATTATTGAGATATGTTGAAGCATATGATCCTCTCTCATAATAATTTTCATTAGCATCATGAATGAATTCAACAATATAGCTATCACGTAAAGCATTCTTTTCATGACCTACAAGCATCTAATTTTCATTACTCCCCACATAAGCAAATTTCTTCTCAAGAATAGTGGTGGGAGCAAACTCAACAAAATAACTATCATGAGGTACTTGATTGCCATAATCAATTTGAGCATTAAAATCATGATGACAAGTTACATGGTTATCATTATTCCTTATAGCATACATGTCATCACAATAATCATCATAGGTAGCAACTTTCTTATCATACTCAATTGGAACCTCTTCCAAAATAGTGGATTCATCACCAAATCCACTTTTATCATTATAACCATCATAAATAGGAGGCATGCAATCATTATAACAAATTTCCACAAGCTTATGGCTTTGCATATCATTAGCATCATGGATATTCATAGAATTCATACTAACAACATTACAACCATGCTCATCATTCAAAGATTTTATGCCAAACATTTTATTAAATTATTCTTCTATTAATTGAGCACAATTATCGGAATCTTTATTTTCAAGAAAGACATTATAAAGATGAATAATATGAGGCAACCTCAATTCCCTTTTTCTTGTAGTTTTCTTTTATAAACCAAACTAGTGATAAAACAAGAAACTAAAAGATTCAATTGCAAGATCTAAAGATATACCTCCAGGCACACACCTCCCCGGCAACAGTGCCAGAAAAGAGCTTGATCTCTACTACACAACTTGTTCTTGTAGACTCGTGTTGGGCCTCCAAGCGCAGAGTTTTGTAGGACAGCGGCAATTTTCCCTCAAGTGGATGACCTAAGGTTTATCAATCCGTGGGAGGCATAGGATGAAGATAGTCTCTCTCAAGCAACCCTGCAACCAAATAACAAAGAGTCTTTTGTGTCCCCAACACACCCAATACAATGGTAAATTTTATAGGTGCACTAGTTCGACGAAGAGATGATGATAAAAGTGTAGTATGGATAGTAGATATAAGTTTTTGTAGTGCGAACAATAAAAAACAGCAAGGTAACTAGTACTAAAAGTGAACACAAACGGTATTGCAATGCTTGAAAATGAGGCCTAGGGTTCATACTTTCACTAGTGCAATCTCTCAACAGTGCTAACATAATTGGATCATATAATTATCCCTCAATGTGTGACAAAGCATCACTCCCAAGTTCCTATTAGCAGAGAACATAGGATAGAAATTGTTTGTAGGGTACGAAACCACCTCAAAACTATTCTTTCTGATCGATCTATTGGGCTATTCCTATAAATGTCACAAAAAGCCCTAGAGTTCGTACTAAAATAACACCATATGACACACATTAACCAACTCTAATGTCACCTAGATACTCCAATGTCACCACAAGTATCCATGAGTTAATTATATGATATGCATCAAACAACTTCATAATCATAATATTCAATCCACACAAAGAACTCCAAAGAGACCCCAAAGTTTGTATCAGAGAAAAGATAATGAAAATGTGCATCAACCCCTATGCATAGATTACCCCAATGTCACCGCGGGAATCCGCAAGTTGAGTGCCAAAACATACATCAAGTGAATCAATATGATACCCCGTTGTCACCACGGGTATTCAAATGCAAAACATACATCAAGTGTTCCCAAATCTAAATATTCAATCCGAAAAGAACAAAACTTCAAAGGAAAAGATCTGATTCATCACAACAAGGATGGAGAGGGGAGAAACGCCATATGATCCAACTATATTAACAAAGCCCGCGATACATCAAGATCGTGCCATCTCAAGAACGTGAGAGAGAGAGAGAGAGAGAGAGATCAAACACATAGCTACTAGTACATACCCTCAACCCCGAGGGTGAACTACTCCCTCCTCATCATGGAGACCGCCGGGATAATGAAGATGGCCTCCGGTGATGATCCCCCTTCGGCAGGGTGCCGAAAAAGCGCTCCAGATTGGTTTTTCGAGGATATAGAGGCGTGCGGCGGTGGAGTCCAAGTTCTAGGTTAACTTTCGGGGGTTTTGGAATATATAGGATTTTTCAGCGTTGGAATCACGCGAAGGGGGGCCTCAGGTGGCCCAGACAGCACCAGCCCACGCCCGGGGGGTGGCGCACCCTGGTGCTGTGTGGGCACCAGGGACCCCCCTCAAGTGCGTCTTGGGTCCAGTAATGTTTATATGTCCAATAAAAAATCCTTAAAAAGTTTCGTCCAATTCCGAGAACTTTTATTTTTCCACAAAAAACAACACCACGGTAGTTCTGCTGAAAACAGCGTCAGTCCGGGTTAGTTCTAATCAAATCATACCAAAACCATATAGAGTTGTTATAAACATGGTATGAATACTTCATAAATTAAAGTTACGTTGGAGACGTATCAGTACCTCGGCCACAAAAGGCCAAGGGGACACGATCCCCGAGGTCCACAAGGATGGGCTAGGCCAGTCATCTGCCCAGCCAAGCTTGACTCCGGCGCCAACGCCACAGTCGGAGGTTCTCATCCCCGGCACTTTGGTGCCGGGTTCCCAAGTTATACCACCCCCACCGCCCGCCCCAGGGCGAGTGGCCACGGGGTCGACCGAGGAGATGGAGGTAGCCTTGACGGACTCTTCCATCAAGGAAGAGCACCGTGCACTGATCGGCGCAGCACTACAGGGCTTTCGGACAGCAAAGGCCGGAATGCGTGAGGTCTTCAAGGGCCTCATTAAAAGCTTCGAGGTATATTTCCTTTGTGCTTGTATTAATTGTGTCTTTACCCGATGATATTTTTGTTTGCGTCATAGCATGGCATTAGTAAGGCGTAACTAGCCAGTAGCCCCCAAGCCCAAAGCTGGTTCATTGAGAAAACTAGGGTTGGGGTCAAAGCAGGGCCCATTGTGTTAAATAAGTAGCCCCCAAGACTCTGGTGGACCTACAAAAAGGGTACTGGCCAGAGGGTTGATTTCGGTAACGGGGACTAAGCAAGAAATTATTGCCTGCAGGTTTCGGACTCGGCTCCGGACTCTGCCTCCGAGGAGATTGCGGAGATTAACCAGAAGCTCAAGAGGTCTGAACAGGACCTCGATCTGATGAACAAGAAGATCGAGCAGTCTAAAGGTAAATTTAAGAATCCAAGCTATTCGACAAATGTAATTTGATTTGAAGTAGCTTTGTTATGTAAATGAAAAACTATTTTAATGACAGATGCGATGGCCAAGCTTGAAGGGCTCAAGGTCGAGCTAGTGAAAGCTCGGCTAGAGGCCGAGCAGCAGAAGACCGTGGTTGCCCAGGCCGCAAAGGCTCTGGCCGCCGAGAAGGTGGCTAGGGATAAGGACCAGGCCCGGGTCCTAGAGGTGGAGGAAACCCTGAACGGCGTGTATCAAGAGCATGATTCCCTTCAAGAGAAGGAGAAGAAGGCGGGGCAGGAGCTAAAAAAGCTACGCCTTGCTCACGCCGAGGTCCAGACCCAGGCCAGGGCCGACCGCGAGGTGCTCCAGCAGGTGGAGCAGATTGCCGTGGGTAAGCCATTTTTACTTCAGAGTGTGTTTGGTAGAAATAGGTTCATCGAGCTCACCGAGCTGTGGCACACTGCACAGGTCTTCGCGGATCTCCCAAAGAGTGAACTGGACGCCGGCTGCCACTTCGGCGAACGGGAGGGCCATGAGGCAGAGAGGGCGTTCTGGGAACAATTCCATGCGCCGTCACGTCCAAAGTTGCTGAATCATCGAATGAAGCAGCTGGTCAAACTTCTTCGCATGGCAAGGCCGGCGCTCCAAGACCTCTGCGTCAATCTCTGGCCCGCGAACGTGTTGCCGACCAGCCTCTTCGGGCTCCTGGTTCGGCTGCAAGAAGCCATCCCGCAGGTGGCCTGCTGGAAGCATTCCGCATGCCTGGAAGGGGAACAGCGAGCGTACGCCAATGTGAAGACACATTATCAGCGTGTTGAGGCGGCGATCGTGGCCGCGGGACCTCCTGAGGGGAAAGATCGAACAGCGGAGCAGTTCCTCCCCGAGGTGATGGAGGGGGCTCGGATTACCGAGGACAAGTGTCCCAAGGACACGTTGTACTTTTAAGTAGCGCTTCGGGATGCTGAAGTGTTGTTGGATGTATAAAAACTTCCTTCTGTTTTGAATTGATGCGGCTTTATATTCCGTCATGTAATTGTGTTGTCTTTTCTTTATTTTGACTCCTGTTCGACCGTATTTAAACTGAAAGTGGCTAGTTGTCGGCTTCAACCCCTCTGTACAGTGTACAGAAGGTATTCCTTCAGGTGATCGTGACCCTTAGCCGACGTCTCGGTTCCCGAAGGCGGTCCGTACACACAGAAACTAGGCAATCAAACCATAATGGCATTATAACTTTCACTTAGTCCTAGGAGCTTGATTGTGGGGGCCGATGACGAGCCCCCGGGGCGTGGAGTGGTCGGCTGTATAGACGGGGTTTATGCCACTGACCACTTCGGCTAATGCTAGAAAGAAATCCTTCGTCTAACACGGGTGATTGCTAACGACACATCGCTTGACGCGGTCATCGGATGGCCGACCAGTTTGCGCTTACCAAGACAGTTAGTTTTCAGCTTTCTCCACTGAGGTGCTCTGCCATGCGAGATGGTGGCAAGATCGCAGTGGTTCTCCCTTTACACCCTTAGCCGAATTGATCGGAAATGTAAGGGGTAATCACAGGAGCCGGGCAACCCAACTATTGACCAAAATCTAGGTTCAAAACTGATTCATATAATGCCATGCCCGAGACGCCGAACGCACTTCGGACTTTGTAATTTTGGGGCATGAGATTTAAAGCGAGGCCCTTCATAAACCACAATTGTACCACAAAAGTGCCCTTTTGGCTCAAGGGCGATACTTGTAGAAAAATGCTTAAAAACCTGAAAGGGAGGAATTTCTGAATTTCATATTGTTGAAACCGTGTATGCCGAGCTTTGTCAAGAGGAATTGTGTAAGAGATACATTACGGAGAGAGGAAAAAAGGGGAAGGGAGGAGTAAAATAAACCAGGGTGGACTTATCATTGGGTTTACTAGCCCGTGCCGCTTCCTGCCCCACGTCGGCGCTTCCGTGCTGTTGACCAGCTCATCTTCGTTGATAGCGAAGTTGATATGGGCTCCCTGCAACCTCGACCGTCTGATTGCTTAACACTGTTATCAGACGAATCCTTTAAAGAGGGGTGTGGCTGCCGCTTGGGTGGTTAGAACCATATGGGCCTGCAGCTATTGGCCGAATCTTTTACAGAGCCCTGCCGGTATGCAAATCTGAAGTGTGTCACTACTCGGTCGAGCCAGCTATGATGTATCCTTTGTTTTGGCTCCTCGGCGGCCCAGGGGATTTTTAGTGCGAAATTATGCACCCAAGGGACATAGTGCCCTTCCCAAGGTAGGCGCACGAGGAGCCCGTACCCCTATTTGGGGTAGGAGAATGCTTGATCGAGGCCGGCTTGTGCGGCCTGCGTGCGCTTTGATGAGCTAGGCTTGTTTGCGCGGGCTGTCTCCTCCGATGCCTGTACTTTGGCTGCGAAAGCCGCGGTCTGTTTCTCAATTCGGAGGGAACGTTCGGTGTTGCCATTAACTGTGATGACACTGTTTGGTCCCGGCCTTTTCAACTTTAAGAATGCATAATGAGGGACTGTGTTAAAGCGCGCAAACACGGTGCAGCCCAGCAACGCGTGATATCCACTCTGAAAGAGGACGATATCGAAGATTAACTCTTTGCTTCTGAAGTTCTCAGGCGATCCGAAGACCACCTCGAGTGTCACCGTTCCAGTGCAGCGGGCCTCGATGCCTGGTATGACACCTTTAAAGGTGGTGGTGCTGGGCTTGATCCGGGATGAGTCGATGCCCATCTTTCTGACTGTATCTGCGTAGATTAGGTTGAGGCTGCTGCCTCCCTCCATGAGGACGCGCGTCAGATGGAAACCATCGACTATCGGGTCCAGGACCAATGCGGCAGATCTGCCATGCCTGATGCTGGTTGGATGGTCATGTTTGTCGAATGTGATCGGGTAAGCTGACCACGGGTTGAACTTCGGGGCAACTGGCTCCAATGCATAAATGTCCCGAAGTGCGTGCTTCCTCTTTTTTTTTGGGGATGTGGGTAACGTAAATCATGTTTACTTCTGTTACCTCATTAGGAAACTTCTTCTGGCCTCCATTATTAGGCCGCTGAGGTTCATCCTCATCTTCGCTGCGTGGTTGGATTTTATTTTGACCCTCAGTCGCCATCTTGCCGGCTTGCTTGAAGACCCAGCAATTCCTTTTGGTATGGTTTGCCGGCTTGTCCGAGGTACCATGTATTTGGCACGGTCAGTCGAGGATCTTGTCAAGCTGGCTCGGTCCACCTCTATTCCCTTTAAGGGCTTTCGTTTCTACCCGGATCTAGGACCTCTGAACCCTGCATTGACTACGGCATTCTCTGTGTCACTCCCGCCATTTGCGTGTTGACGCTTGTTTTTATTGCGCCTGGGCTTGCTGTTGGCGTCACGGGTCTCTGAGGTGCCAGCCTCGCTAGTGTGAGTGTTACAGGCCAGCCAACTCTCCTCTCCCACGCAAAAGCAGGTCATGAGCGAGGTGAGGGCCGCCATGGTCCTTGGTTTGTCTTGCCCGAGCTAGCGAGCAAGCCACTCATCTCGGATGTTATTTTTGAATGTTGCGATGGCTTCGGCCTCGGAGCAGTCTATGATCTGGTTCTTTTTAGTAAGGAACCGATTCCAGATCTGGCGAGATGACTAGCCTGGTTGCTGAGTGACGCGGCTGAGGTTGTCGGCGTCCGGAGGTCAGACATAAGTGCCCTGGAAATTTGCCCTAAAGGCATCCTCGAGTGCTTCCCAGCTTTCAATGGAGTAGGGAGGTAGGCTATTAAGCCAGTGCCTGGCCGGTCCCTTTAACTTGAGCGGCAGGTATTTGATGGCATGGAGGTCATCTCCACTGGCCATGTGGATATGGAGGAGGAAATCCTCGATCCACATGGCTGGGTCAGTCGTGCCATCGTATGATTCTATGTTGATTGGTTTAAACCCGTCTGGGAATTGATGTTCCATTACGCTATCTGTGAAACAGATCAGGTGGGTGGGGCCTCGGGTTCGAGTAGTATCACACCGGACATCGGGAGAAATCCGTGTATAGGCTTGATCCCGAGCTCGGCCATTCCTGTCCAGCCAGACCTCGTAGCCGTCGAGTCCCATGGGTGCGTTTCTTCTTGATCCGTAAATGGACCGAGGCGGTGCCCACTTTGCCTCTATCTAACGTCGAATGTCATGAGGGTCTAAGTAATCGACAGGGTCCTTGCCGTCATGGCGTGGCACTGTCTAAGTCTGTAAAGTTTCCTGCGCTGGCCTGTCACGCCCTCTGGGGGTCGATCAGGTTCGTCTGCCCGTCCGTGTGTTAGGAGCATGTCGTAGGTGAGTTCTTCGTCGAACTCAGGCAGCAAACGCCTGCGCGGGTAAGATCTGGGTGCACTATGATGCCGTTCTTTGAGCTCTTGCTCGGCTGAGAGCATTTCGACCCACTTGTTATTCAGTGCATCCTCATTGGCATGTAGCTGATGCTGCTTCCGTTTCATGCTTCGGGCGGTGGCTACAAGGTGCCGCCGAAAGCGTTCTTGCTCAAAGGAGTCTTCGGGGACTATATAGTCCTCCGTTCCAAGGCTCTCGTCCTCCTCAGATTCTGGCAAGTAATTGTCGTCAGCCCCTTCAAAGAGGTCATCAAGGTCTTGGTCTTCAGCGATTCCTTCAGGGCAGGCATGTCGCTCTGGGGAGGCTTCAATCTCCTCTCAGGGACTACCAGCATCGTTGGCTGGCACACCGCCGTTGTCAGTGGTGGTGTTATTCCTGCTGGGGTCCCCGTTGGCACCCCTTCCGCGTCTTCGCCGATGTCTCGAAGGATTTCTGGGGGTATCAACCATGTATACATCGTAAGTAGATGTTGCAGTCCACTTGCCGGTGTTTTTCAGCTGCGGAGTGGTCTCTGTAGGTCTGTCGACATCCTCATCCATGTTGGTGGCCTTGGCGTAGTCTAGCACTTCGGTTAAGTCTTTGATCATGGTGACTAGGTGGGTGGTGGGTGGGACGTAAATTTCCCGGTCGTCGACCTAACTCCGATCTAATCATAGACCGAGGTCTGTCTGTCCAAGATTTATAAGCTCTGAATGCGATCAAGCATCTCGTTTAAGTGAGATAGCTCCTCGGGGCTCATGGCCTGGCTAACTTGAAGTACAATTGGTGGGTTGTTCGATGCGTTTTCAGCCGTGTGAGGGACCGGGGCAGATTCTAGATCTGTTGCCAGGATCGGTCCCAAACTCGATGCCGCATTCAAGGCCAAACTCTGATCGACGTCGGAGCTTGGTGCTGAGGTCGGCTCTAAACCCGACGTGGTGTCCGGAGGTAAATCCTGATCCGCATCAGGGTCCGATGCTATGATGGGCCCGTCAGAGGCCGGGAAGAGTGACTCCTCTGCACATCCGGGTGGCGCCAAAGAGATTGACCTGATGTCCTCGAGGGAGATCGGTTTTGAAGTCAAGCCTCCAATGCTTGATGAGCCCTCGATCCGGCCGGGCGTCCAGCCCAACAGGACGAGCTCACCACGGGAATCCGTGGTGTACTCCAGACCTCTGAAAGTTACAATCTGGTCAGGAGCATAGTTCTCGACAGTAGCCAGATGGCCTGCCGAGTCGGCTGCTACTTCTTGAGCTTGCGTTGGTTTTTTCCTTGAAGAGGAAAGGGTGATGCAGCACAGTAGAGGTAAGTATTTTCCTCAGTTAAGAACCAAGGTATCAATCCATTAGGAGAAGAACGCACAAATCACCAACACCTGCACAAACAATCAAACACTTGCACCCAACGCGATAAAGGGGTTGTCAATCCCTTCACGGTTAATTGCAAAAGTGAGATCTGATGGAGATAGATAAACAAAAGATAAAATATTTTTGGGTTTTTTGGTATATAGATCTGAAAATAAAAGATTGCAAAATAGTAGATCGGAAAGTAATATGATGGAAAATAGACCCGGGGGCCATAGGTTTCACTAGAGGCTTCTCTCATGAAGTCAAATAATATGGTGGGTGAACAAATTACTGTCGAGCAGTTGATAGAAAAGCGCAAAGTCATGACGATATCCAAGGCAATGATTATTCATATAGGCATCACATCCGTGTCAAGTAGACCGACTCCTGCCTGCATCTACTACTATTACTCCACACATCGACCGCTATCCAGCATGCATCTAGAATATTAAGTTCATAAAGAATGGAGTAACACCTTAAGTAAGATGACATGATGTAGAGGAATTAACTCAAGCAATATGATGAAAACGCCATCTTTTTATCCTCGATGGCAACAATACAATATGTGCCTCGCTACCCCTACTTTGTCACTGGGTGAGAACACTGCAAGATTGAACCCAAAGCTAAGCACCTCTCCCATTGCAAGAAAAATCAATCTAGTTGGCCAAACCAAACCGATAATTCGAAGAGAAATACAAAGATATTAAATCATGCATAAAAGAATTCAGAGAAGATTCAAATAGTATTCATAGATAAGTTGATCATAAATCCACAATTCATCGGATCTCGACAAACACACCGCAAAAGAAGATTACATCGGATAGATCTCCAAGAACATCAAGGAGAACGCTGTATTGAGAATCAAAGAGAGAGCAGAAGCCATCTAGCTACTAGCTATGGACCCGTAGGTCTGAGGTAAACTAAGGGCAATGGAGTTGATGTAGAAGCCCTCCATGATCAATTCCCCCTCCGGCAGGATGCCGGAAAAGGCCCCAAGATGGGATCTCACGGGAACAGAAGGTTGCGGCGGTGGAAAAGTGTTTTCGTGGGTGCCTCTGGTGGTTCTAGAATATATGTGAATATATAGGAGGAAGAGCTAGGTCAGGAGAGTCCCGAGGGGCCCACATGGTAGGGGGCGCCCCCCCTAGGGCGCACCCTCCGCCCTTGTCACCGTCTCGTGGCTCTTCTGACTTGGACTCCAAGTCCCCTGGGTGTCTTCTGGTCCAAGAAAAATCATCATGAAGTTTTATTCCGTTTGGTATTCCTTTTCTGCGAGGCTCCAAAACAAGGAAAAACATAAACTGGCACTGGGCTCTAGGTTAATAGGTTAGTCCCAAAAATAATATAAAATAGCATATTAATGCATATAAAACATCCAAAACAGATAATATAATAGCATGGAACAATAAAAAATTATAGATACGTTGGAGACGTATCAAGCATCCCCAGGCTTAATTCCTGCTCATCCTCGAGTAGGTAAATGATAAAAACAAAATTTTTGATCTGGAATGCTACCTAACATACTTATCCATGTAATTTTCTTTATTGTGGCATGAATGTTCAAATCCATAAGATTCAAAACAAAAGTTTAATATTGACATAAAAACAATAATACTTCAAGCATACTAATAAAGCAATCATGTCTTCTCAAAATAACATGGCCAAAGAAAGTTATCCCTACAAAATCATATAGTCTGGCTATGCTCCATCTTCATCACATAAAATATTCAAATCATGCACAACCCCCATGACAAGCCAAGCAATTGTTTCATACTTTTGATGTTCTCAAACCTTTTCAACTTTCACACAATACATGAGTGTGAGCCATGGACATAGCACTATAGGTGGAATAGAATATGGTGGTTGTGGAGAAGACAAAAAAGAAGGAGATAGTCTCACATCAACTAGGCGTATCAACGGGCTATGGAGATGCCCATCAATAGATATCAATGTGAGTGAGTAGGGATTGCCATGCAACGGATGCACTAGAGCTATAAGTTTATGAAATCTCAAAAAAGAAACTAAGTGGGTGTGCATCCAACTTGCTTGCTCACAAAGACCTAGGGCAATTTGAGGAAGCCTATCATTGGAATATACAAGCCAAGTTCTATAATGAAAAATTCCCACTAGTATATGAAAGTGACAACATAGGAGACTCTCTATCATGAAGATCATGGTGCTACTTTGAAGCACAAGTGTGGAAAAATGATAGTAACATTGCCCCTTCTCTCTTTTCTCTCATTTTTTTTGGTGGGCTTTTTTGGCCTCTTTTATTTTATTTGTGGGCTTCATTGGCCTCTTTTATTTTTTTCCTCACATGGGACAATGATCTAATAAAGAAGATCATCACACTTTTATTTACTTACAACTCAAGAATTACAACTCGATACTTAGAACAAAATATGACTCTATATGAATGCCTCCGGCGGTGTACCGGGATGTGCAAGGACTCAAGAGTGACATGTATAAAAATTATGAACGGTGGCTTTGCCACAAATACTATGTCAACTACATGATCATGCAAAGCAATATGACAATGATGGAACGTGTCATAATAACACGGAACGGTGGAAAGTTGCATGGCAATATATCTCGGAATGGCTATGGAAATGCCATAATAGGTATGTATGGTGGCTGTCTTGAGGAAGGTAAAAGGTAGGTGTATGGCACCGGCGAAAGTTGCACGGTACTAGAGAGGCTAGCAAAAGGTGGAAGGGTGAGAGTGCGTATAATCCATGGACTCAACATTAGTCATAAAGAACTCACATACTTATTGCAAAAATCTATTAGTCATCGAAATGAAGTACTACGCGCATGCTCCTAGGGGGATAGATTGGTAGGAAAAGACCATCGCTCGTCCCCGACCGTCACTCATAAGGAAGTCGAAATCAATAAATAAATCATGCTCCGACTTCGTTACATAACGGTTCACCATACGTGCATGCTACGGGAATCACAAATTTTAACACAAGTATTTCTGCAATCCACAATTACTCACTAGCATGACTCTAATATCACCATCTTTATATCTCAAAACAATCATAAGGAATCAAACTTCACATAGTATTCAATGCACTTTATAAGAAAGTTTTTATTATATCCCTCTTGGATGACTATCATATTAGGACTAAATTTATAACCAAAGCAAATTACCATGCTGTTTAGAAAGACTCTCAAAATAATATAAGTGAAGCATGAGAGTTCAATAGTTTCTATAAAATAAAACCACCGCCATGCTCTAAAAAGATATAAGTGAAGCACTAGAGCAAAATTGCCTAACTCAAAAGATATAAGTGAAGCACATAGAGTATTCTAATAAATCACAATTCATGCGTGTCCCTCTCAAAAGGTGTGTACAGCATGTATGATTGTGGAAAACTAAAAACTAAGGACTCATATCATACAAGACGCTCCAAGCAAAACACATATCATGTGGTGAATAAAAATATAGCCTCAAGTAAATTTACCGATAGACGAAGACGAAAGAGGGGATGCCTTCCGGGGCATCCCCAAGCTTAGGCTCTTTCTTGTCCTTGAATATTACCTTGGGGTGCCTTGGTAATCCCCAAGCTTAGGCTCTTGCTACTCGTTATTCCATAGTCCATCAAATCTTTACCCAAAACTTGAAAACTTCACAACACAAAACTCAACAGAAAACTCGTGAGATCCGTTAGTACAAGAAAATAAAATCACCACTTTTGGTACTGTTGTGAACTCATTCTTTATTTATATTGGTGTAATATATACTGTATTCCAACTTCTCCATATTTCATAACCCTCGATATTACCCATAGATTCATCAAAATAAGCAAACAACACAAAGAAAACAGAATATGTCAAAAACAGAAAAGTCTGCCAAGATCCAAATTGTTCTAATACGTCTGTAACTCCAAAAATTATAAAACATTAGGACGACATAGGAAATTTTCATATAAATGTCGTGTAAAAAACTCAGGGTTTTTCAACGCTCCAGTGAATTATTAAAATTCTGTGACGGGACGCAAAAGTTTCTGTTTTTCCGCAAGATCAAATCAACTATCACCGTAAGCCATCCCAAAGGTCTTACTTAGCACAAACACTAATTAAAATACCAAAACACATCTAACAAGAGGCTAGATGAAAAATTTATTGGAAAACAAAACCAAAAAAGTAGAAACAAAAATAAAATTGTGTTGCCTCCCAACAAGCGCTATTGTTTAACGCCCTTAGCTAGGCATAAAAACACATAGATCTAGGTATTGTCATCTTTGGTATGCAATCCATAAGTAGCTCTCGTAATAGATTCATATGGCAACTTAATTTTCTTTCTAGGAAAGTGTTCCATGCCCTTCCTTAACGGAAATTGAAATCTAATGTTTCTTTCTTTCATATCAATAATTGCACCAATCGTTCTAAGCAAAGGTCTACCAAGAATAATAGGACATGTAGGATTGCAATCTATATCAAGAACAATGAAATCTACGGGCACATAATTCCTATTTGCAACAATAAGAACATCATTAATCCTTCCCATAGGTTTCTTAATAGTGGAATCCGCAAGATGCAAATTTAAAGAACAATCTTCGAATTCGCGAAAACCTAACACATCACATAAAGTTTTTGCAATTGTGGAAACGCTAGCACACAAATCAAACAAAGCATGGCACTCATAATCTTTTATTTTAATCTTAATAGTAGGTTCCCACTCATCATAAAGTTTTCTAGGGATAGATACTGCCAATTCAAGCTTTTCTTCAAAAGATTTCATCAAAGCATCAACAATATGTTTAGTAAAAGCTTTATTTTGATTATAAGCATGAGGAGAATTCAACATGGATTGCAACAAGGAAATACAATCTATTAGAGAACAATTATCATAATTAAAATCCTTGAAATCCAAAAGAGTGGGTTCATTGCTACTTAAAGTTTTGACCTCTCCAATCCCACTTTTATCAATTTTTGCATCAAGATCTATAAACTCCGAATCATTGGGACGCCTTCTAACTAAAGTTGACTCATATCCAGTCCCATATTTATCAAGATTTATTTTAGAAAACAAAGATTCAATAGGAGTCACATCAATCACTTTAAGATCTTCATCATTATTTTCACAAGAACTAGAAGAACACGCTTTCACAAACCAATCTCGCTTAGCACGAATCTTAGCGGTTCTTTCCTTACACTCATCAATAGAAATTCTCATAGCTTTTAAAGACTCATTAATATCATGCTTGGGTGGAATAGATCTAATTTTCAAAGAATCAATCTCAAGAGAAATTATATCCACGTTCCTAGCCAAATCATCAACCTTAAGCAATTTTTCTTCAATCAAAGCATTGAAATTCTTTTGCGAACTCATAAATTCTTTAATACTATTCTCAAAATCAGAGGACAACATATTATAATTTCCATAAGAATTGTTGTAGGAATTACCATAATTCTTAGAGGAATTACAAGGAAATGGCCTAGGATTAAAATTACCTCTATACGCATTATTACCAAAATTGTTCCTACCAACAAAATTCACATCCATAGATTCATTATGAAAGTGCGTTATATCGACTAGAGGGGGGGTGAATAGGCGATTTTTACAAATTCGTCACTGAGGAATTTCAAGGTGAGGAAATTCCTGAGCGACGAACTACTTAGCAGCGGAATGAGTACTCAGATGCAAGCATAACAGAGCAGTAGCACAGTCATCATGATGAAATGAAAACAAGCACAGAGTACGAGTAGCGTAAACACAGGATAAGCAGGCTGAAGACAAACTGACTGAAGAATTTGAACTGAGGAAATTGAGAAAGTCTTCAGACAAAGTCTTCAAACAGTAATGATCAAATACATAGCAAGTATGCGAGGAAATGAAAGGGTTGAGGAAATAGAACCAGTAGCTCGGTGAAGACACTGATTTGGTAGACCAGTTCCAACTGCTGTGACAGTTGTACGTCTGGTTGGAGCGGCTAGGTATTTAAACCTGAGGACACATAGTCCCGGACACCCAGTCCTGAACACACAGTCCAGGACACCTAGTCCTCACCGTATTCTCCTTGAGCTAAGGTCACACAGACCTCGCCCAACCACTCGTGGTAAGTCTTTAGGTGACTTCCAAACCTTCACATACTTGGTCACTCGGCAATCCACAATTTCCTCTTGGATGCTCTAGACCATGACGCCTAACCGTCTGGAGGATGCACAGTCCTCAAAGGTAACAAGCGTCGGTTCCACACAGGAACAATCTCTTCAGTGATGCTCAATCACTTTGGGTTTGTAGGTGTTTGGGTTTTTGGGTTTTTCCTCACTTGATGATTTTCGCTCAAAGTCCTCGGAGGATGGGATGCTCTAAATGACAAGTGTCAATCTATCTCTCGGAGCAGCCAACCAGCTAGTGGTTGTAGAGGGCGGCTATTTATAGCCTAGGGAGCAGCCCGACATGATAAGACATAAATGCCCTTCAATGATATGACCGTTAGGTGGGTAGATATTTTGGGACAGCTGGCACGTAGCACAGCAATGGTCGGAAATTTGAGTATCAAATTCCTCAGGGCTATCATAATCCTCACTTGTAGGCAATCCGCACTGGCGAATTTCTAACTCCTCAGTCAGAACAAATTCCTCAGAGAACAGAAGAACTTCGTCTCTGTCACTGAAGAACTTGACTAAACTGTATGAGATTTCCAATGGCTTCACTCGAAAGGATTGGGTAGGTGTAGGATTTTGAGTTGAGCATCACTTGGAAACTTTTCCTTAGTTTTACCTCGACCCCCTTTAACAGTACGGTGTTTCCTATGACTCAAGAAGAAGAAAAAGAAACTACGAAAACAAAAGTCTTCACGCTTCATAATCCTCGCATGAATATCAAGTCTTCAGGGTCACACCAATTTCTTCACTTTCAAAGTCTTCAAGAAAACCAAAGTCTTCAGTTGAAGACATTCATTTTTTAGGGGTCGACATTCATCGTAAATAACAAACTCCTCATAGACTTATAGACCTGTGTACACTCACAAACGCATTAGTCCCTTAACCTATAAGTCTTCAATACACCAAAATCACTAAGGGGCACTAGATGCACTTACAATCTCCCCCTTTTTGGTGATTGATGACAATATAGGTTAAGTTTTCAATGGGGATAAACATATGAAGTGTAAATACTGATATTGAGGAATTTGATTGCAAGATATAGAAGAACTCCCCCTGAAGATGTGCATATTTGAGGAATTTGCTTTGAAATAGCAAATGCACATTGTTGAGTAATATCATGGAGATCTCCTCCTATATCTTGAAATTCATACACGCATTTAACATATGATATGAAGAATTTGAAATGCATGATGAGATATGGTGTCTGACGAAATTCAGCATGCGTGCATTATGGTATGCAGAAAAAAAGAGCAAAAGTATCAGACCACCATAGGACTTAAGTTTACAACTCATCAGAGCAAACACCTCAGAAAAGCAAGAGTTGTAACTTAACAGAGATATAGCCCATATATAAGACCCGCTTGAAGACTAACTCAAATTTCTCCCCCTTTGTCATCGAATGACCAAAAGGGATGAAAAATGAGGACTAACGCCTGAAAGTGCGTTATATCGACTAGAGGGGGGGTGAATAGGCGATTTTTACAAATTCGTCACTGAGGAATTTCAAGGTGAGGAAATTCCTAAGCGACGAACTACTTAGCAGCGGAATAAGTACTCAGATGCAAGCATAACAGAGCAGTAGCACAGTCATCATGATGAAATGAAAACAAGCACAGAGTACGAGTAGCGTAAACACAGGATAAGCAGGCTGAAGACAAACTGACTGAAGAAATTGAACTGAGGAAATTGAGAAAGTCTTCAGTCAAAGTCTTCAAACAGTAATGATCAAATACATAGCAAGTATGCGAGGAAATGAAAGGGTTGAGGAAATAGAACCAGTAGCTCGGTGAAGACAATGATTTCGTAGACCAGTTCCAACTGCTGTGACAGTTGTACGTCTGGTTAGAGCGGCTAGGTATTTAAACCTGAGGACACACAGTCCCGGACACACAGTCCTCACCGTATTCTCCTTGAGCTAAGGTCACACAGACCTCGCCCAATCACTCGTGGTAAGTCTTCAGGTGACTTCCAAACCTTCACATACTCGGTCACTCGGCAATCCACAATTTTCTCTTGGATGCTCTAGACCATGACGCCTAACCGTCTGGAGGATGCACAGTCCTCAAAGGTAACAAGCGTCGGTTCCACACAGGAACAATCTCTTCAGTGATGCTCAATCACTTTGGGTTTGTAGGTGTTTGGGTTTTTGGGTTTTTCCTCACTTGATGATTTTCGCTCAAAGTCCTCGGAGGATGGGATGCTCTAAATGACAAGTGTCAATCTATCTCTCGGAGCAGCCAACCAGCTAGTGGTTGAAGGGGGGCGGCTATTTATAGCCTAGGGAGCAGCCCGACATGACAAGACATAAATGCCCTTCAATGATATGACCGTTAGGTGGGTAGATATTTTGGGACAGCTGGCACGTAGCACAGCAACGGTCGGAAATTTGAGTATCAAATTCCTCAGGGCTATCATAATCCTCACTTGTAGGCAATCCGCACTGGCGAATTTCTAACTCCTCAGTCAGAACAAATTCCTCAGAGAACAGAAGAACTTCGTCTCTGTCACTGAAGAACTTGACTAAACTGTATGAGATTTCCAATGGCTTCACTCGAAAGGATTGGGTAGGTGTAGGATTTTGAGTTGAGCATCACTTGGAAATTTTTCCTTAGTTTTACCTCGACCCCCTTTAACAGTACGGTGTTTCCTATGACTCAAGAAGAAGAAAATGAAACTACGAAAACAAAAGTCTTCACGCTTCATAATCCTCGCATGAATATCAAGTCTTCAGGGTCACACCAGTTTCTTCACTTTCAAAGTCTTCAAGAAAACCAAAGTCTTCAGTTGAAGACATTCATTTTTAGGGGTCGACATTCATCGTAATTAACAAACTCCTCATAGACTTATAGACCTGTGTACACTCACAAACACATTAGACCCTTAACCTATAAGTCTTCAATACACCAAAATCACTAAGGGGCACTAGATGCACTTACACATTATTGTTCTCAATCAAAGTAGACAAAGGCATATCATTAGATTCAATAGGAGCACTCCTACTAGCAATCAATTTCATAAGTTCATCCATCTTTCCACTCAAAACATTAATCTCTTCAATCGCATGCACTTTTTTACTAGTAGAAGATCTATCGGTATGCCATTGCGAATAATTAACCATAATATTATCTAGGAGTTTAGTAGCTTCTCCTAAAGTAATTTCCATAAAAGTACCTCCCCGCGGCCGAATCTAAAAGATTTCTAGAAGCAAAATTCAATCCGGCATAAAAAATTTATATGATCATCCACAAATTTAAACCATGAGTAGGGCAATTTCGTATCATCAATTTCATCCTCTTCCAAGATTGTGCAACATGTTCATGATCAAGTTGCTTAAAATTGATAATATCATTCCTAAGGGAGATGATCTTAGCGGGAGGAAAATACTTGGAAATAAAAGCATCTTTACACTTGTTCCATGAATCAATACTGTTTTTAGGCAAAGATGAAAACCAAGTTTTAGCACGATCTCGAAGTGAGAATGGAAATAGCTTCAATTTAACAATATCATTATCCACATCTTTCTTCTTTTGCATATCACACAACTCAACGAAATTATTTAGATGGGATGCGGCATCTTCACTAGGAAGGCTGGAAAATTGATCTTTCATAACAAGATTGAGCAAAGCGGCATTAATTTCATAAGATTCCGCACTAGTGGCGGGAGCAATTGGAGTACTAATAAAATCATTATTATTAGTATTGGAAAAGTCACACAATTTGGTATTCTCTTGAGCCATCGTGACAAAGCAAGCAATCTAACACACGAGCAAACAAAAGACAAACGAAAAAGACGAACGGAAGAAGGGCAAATAAAAAAGGCAAATCTTTTCAAAAATCATTTTAGAAGTGAGGGAGAGGAAAACGAGAGGCAAATGGCGAATAATGTAATGCAAGATATGAGAGTTTATGATGGGTAATTGGTATGTCTTGACTTGGCATAGATCTCCCCGGCAAAGGCGCCAGAAATTCTTCCTGCAACTTCTTGAGCTTGCGTTGGTTTTTCCCTTGAAGAGGAAAGGGTGATGCAGCACAGTAGAGGTAAGTATTTTCCTCAGTTAAGAACCAAGGTATCAATCCATTAGGAGAAGAACGCACAAATCACCAACACCTGCACAAATAATCAAACACTTGCACCCAACGCGATAAAGGGGTTGTCAATCCCTTCACGGTTAATTGCAAAAGTGAGATCTGATGGAGATAGATAAACAAAAGATAAAATATTTTTGGGTTTTTTGGTATATAGATCTGAAAATAAAAGATTGCAAAATAGTAGATCGGAAAGTAATATGATGGAAAATAGACCCGGGGGCCATAGGTTTCACTAGAGGCTTCTCTCATGAAGTCAAATAATATGGTGGGTGAACAAATTACTGTCGATCAGTTGATAGAAAAGCGCAAAGTTATGACAATATCCAAGGCAATGATTATGCATATAGGCATCACATCCGTGTCAAGTAGACCGACTCCTGCCTGCATCTACTACTATTACTCCACACATCGACCGCTATCCAGCATGCATCTAGAGTATTAAGTTCATAAAGAACGGAGTAACGCCTTAAGTAAGATGACATGATGTAGAGGAATTAACTCAAGCAATATGATGAAAACCCATTTTTTTATCCTCGATGGCAACAATACAATACGTGCCTCGCTACCCCTACTTTGTCACTGGGTGAGGACACCGCAAGATTGAACCCAAAGCTAAGTACCTATCCTATTGCAAGAAAAACCAATCTAGTTGGCCAAACCAAACCGATAATTCAAAGAGAAATACGAAGATATTAAATCATGCATAAAAGAATTTAGAGAAGATTCAAATAATATTCATAGATAAGCTGATCATAAATCCACAATTCATCGGATCTCGACAAACACACCGCAAAAGAAGATTACATCAAATAGACCCCCAAGAACATCAAGGAGAACGTTGTATTGAGAATCAAAGAGAGAGAAGAAGCCATCTAGCTACTAGCTATGGACCCGTAGGTCTGAGGTAAACTACTCACGCATCATCGAAAGGGCAATGGAGTTGATGTAGAAGCCCTCCGTGACCGCTTCCCCCTCCGGCGGGATGCCGGAAAAGGCCCCAAGATGGGATCTCACGGGAACAGAAGGTTGCGGCAGTGGAAAAGTGTTTTCGTGGATGCCTCTGGTGGTTCTGGAATATATGTGAATATATAGGAGGAAGAGCTAGGTCAGGAGAGTCCCGAGGGGCCCACAAGTTAGGGGGCGCCCCCCCTCGGGCGCACCCTCCACCCTTGTCGCCGCCTCATGGCTCTTCTGACTTGGACTCCAAGTGTAACATCCCAAAATTCTAAATTTTGGAATGTTATATTAAATAAATAGTTTTGATTGATTGTTTGATTGTGGTGTGGTTGCTTGTGTGAAATTGAGTGAAATTTGGAAACTTTTTGAAAGTTGAATGAGAGGGAATAAAATGACTTTCCCAAAACTTTCACCTTGCATTTATGATCTCCTTGAATTCATATTTATTTCATTACAAACCCTAGAGTGAAGATAACATGACTTCTTCTATTTTAAAAAGGGTTTTGAAAAGATTTGAATTCCATTTGGAAATATTTTAAATTCGGAAACTTTATGCGACTCAATGAGTTTCATGAGAGAAGATAAAATGACTTCTTCAAAAGCTAAGAAAGAGAGTTGGAAGTTTCAAAGAAAATCAAATTTAAAGTCCCTTTGAAAGTATTTTCAATTTGGAGTTATTTGGTTTTTATTCAAATTATTTTTCTCCAAAAATAAAATATATGGAAATTAGGGTAAAATGATTCCCTACATTAGAAAATTGGAGAGAAATAAATTTGAAATCATTTTGGTATTTTGAAAATAATTTTTTATTAGGTTTTATTGCAACAGTAGTACTGTTCGCTTTATTTAAATTTGTGTGGAATTTATTTGCCGCTGAAAATATGTTCATCTTTTAGGAAATCTTTTTCTGAAATTTTTGATATATAATATGCCTATGTAAAATTTTATTTTTATTTTTGTTATTCAGTTTTTTCTTTCTGTTTCTATTTAAAAAAAAAAACTGCGCGTGCGCCTGGAACTAAATGTCGCCCATGTGCGCAGCATTGTAGACAGGCCGGCCATATATATATATAGATATTTTTTATTAAGGTTACGATTTGATTTTGTTTTTTTACAATTTTCAGGAAAGAAAAATATTTAAAAAAAAAAAATCTATGCGCGTACGCAGGCGCGCGGCCGGCCGGTAAAGGCTTTTTAGGCCCATGCGTTTTTCTTCTCGTTTTATTTATTCGTCTATGTTTAGTCCCACATTGCCTAGCCTTTGACCCCTAAACCTCTTTTCCACCTATAAATATAGACCCGTATAGCCTCCAAAAATCATCCGATTCGGGTTAAATCAATATATTTTGGTTTGACTAGATTCACTAAATAAAAATATTTTTCTTCTCTCCAGCGGGACTTCTGAAAGTTGTCTTCTCTCTCGGAAGTCATCTTTTCTCTACCTTATAAAGGTATCTTTCTTCGTATTTTTTTTATTTACTCCCGCAGCTTATTATTTCTAGACTAGTACGGTAGAATAATTAGATTTATAAATTAGTCCTTGTATTTACATTTTAGGACTAGAATTCTTTTAGCCATAACTCTTTTTCTTCCGTAAAACAGCTTGGCCCTGATTTTTCAAATAGCCATAACTTTTTACTCGTTCATCCAAATTAGACGAAACCAACGCCAATATTTTTGTCTTGATTCCACCTTTCTAGTGAATCTATCAAATAAACTTTTTGCAACTTTCAAATTTCAAAATTTGTTCAGATTCATATTCAAACTTGTTTTGGCTATAACTTGAGTTTCGTAACTCCGATTTAATTGATTCTTTTTGCTAATTGAAGCTCTTGACCTAAACTTTCTGATAAGACCAAATCCACCCAATTTTGGTACTGTTAGAAATTGTTTTCTGTTGCAAGAGTTAATTGCTAGTTTTCGAAGTTTTTCGAGATCTTTTCTTCGATTCTTTTGCATGAGTGCTTATGTATGCAATTGCTTGCTCACGTTAGATTGAACGGAGTGTGACGAGTAGAACTATCAGAAATTATGAGTGCGAAGGATCTTCATCAACAGTACAAGGCAAGTAACACATTGATCATACTTCTTCGTTACCCAGTTTTTATGCATTAGTTTCGATCCTCAAACACTGCATGATTAGGATGTGATTAACTTGTGGGTATTGGGAAGTAGATGATGAGGTAGAACCTATTGCCTTTTTTTTAATATCAAACCCTTGGGAGTTACTTCTACGCTATGCTTATATTGCCATGCTATGCTCGTAGACGTGGATTGGGTTTTGAGTGTATCCATGACAGATGTGAGATTGTTAATTAATGGTTAACTTAAGGTGGCTACTTTAATACACATCTGGGTGGATTGGTTGGGGCACCCTGGGGATATACCAGTGGCTTGCCCGGACACCTGGGGATATACCAGTGTTGTCCTAGGAGATCCCGGGGTTATACCGTGTGATCCTCCTATGGTTCGCCAGCCAGGCTCAAAGGGATCATAAGATTATTCATGCTAGAAACTTCCGTGTGCAGCCACAAGCTATTATGGGCTCTAGCATAGTTGAGTATGTTACATGACCTCTTTCAGTGGTAGGCTAGCAGATGTAGGGGAAAGTAGGTGTAACTGTCTACCCAGAGTAAAGAGTAAATGTTTCTGAAAGACTGTGTCTCGGTCATCCGTTTCTCAAACACCATGTAGTGCGAGAAATCCAACGGAGGAGATCGAGTCTTGTGGGGAAAAGTGCACAAACCTCTGCAGAGTGTACAAACTAATCATGATTAGCCGTGTCCCCGGTTATGGACATCTTGAGTATCTGGTTCTTGGATTTTCATATTGAATCCCATCACTCTAAATTAATTTGTTGGGATTAATGATTACTTTTAATTGGGATTGAGAGGGGGATTTACCTTCTCAATATTTTTTTCAGCCAACTTTGTAGTTAAACAAAATATATTCCTTTGATGTAGGGAAAAATTGGCTTTTCGCAAAACATATTAACCGTAGAGCCTCCACCAGCCATATATGCATGTAGTGATAGCATTTATTCTGTTCATTGCTCTACTGTGTTATCTTGCCAGTACATTCAATGTACTGACCCATTTCGGGCCGCAACGTCTCATGTTGCAGGATTCTTACGACGAGTAAGTGATACGTTAGGGTTACGATTTCTACACTCAACTTTGCCGTTGGTGTTGATGGGAATCCACAACCTTGTTGTTACTTCCGCTATTTGGATTGAGGTAATAGTATTTACGTTACTTTATACATGTGATTTACCTCTGTTATAAATCCTCGAGTACTGTGTGTGTTAGCATACCGATCCAGGGATGACACTTAAGCACAGAGACTTTGATCCATTCGGGTCGGGTCGCTACACCAAGTCCCCTGGGTGTCTTCTGGTCCAAGAAAAATCATCATGAAGTTTTATTCCGTTTGGACTCCGTTTGGTATTCCTTTTCTGCGAGGCTCAAAAACAAGGAAAAAACAGAAACTGGCACTGGGCTCTAGGTTAGTAGGTTAGTCCCAAAAATAATATAAAATAGCATATTAATGCATATAAAACATCCAAAACAGATAATATAATAGCATGGAACAATCAAAAATTATAGATACGTTGGAGACGTTTCATCGGCGCAGAAAATCATGCTGCCGAACACAAAAAGTTGGCCTAGGATGTAGACGTCCTCATAGCCAGTACTGCAGTTGATCTACAGATGAGCCATCGATCCTTCTGTCGATCTCACAGTGGAGCTCTCAATGAAAGCACCAGTGTCGGTGTAGAAACCGGCAGATCTCAGGTAGGAGTGCCCGAACTATGGATCTCTGATAGATGGTAACTGGAACAAGGGAGACAATATTTTCCCAGGGTTGGGCCCTCTTGATGGAGGTAAAACCTATGCCTACTCTTGTTTATATTGATGGAGATGTATGGAGTACAAGCTTGATCTACCACGAGATCGTAAGTAGTGTCCTAACTCTAGGGCTAGATGAATGTGATTGTGTTCAGATCCCCTCTATGGGCTAAACCCCTTATCTTATATACACACCAGGTAGGGTGTCTAGGGTTTACATAGTCGGTATCCACGGACGCAAGGAGGCGGCAGGAGATGTCTTGGACTAGATGTCAAGTCTTCGGTAGATGCGGTCTTGATCCCCTGCGTGTAGCTTCCGGAGTCCACCCCAATAGGAATGAGGGCCCACTGGCCCAGTCCGAGGACCACGGGCTGACTAGGTTAGTATCCCTCGGTCTAGGACACCGTCACTAAGGAAAGCCACTATGTGGTGGTCAAGCGAATCTTTTGATATTTGGCTCATACCCCAAACTTTGGCTTATGGTACCCTAAAGGAGCAAGCTTTGATTTCATGGGATATTCGGACGCGGATTGGGTGGGAGACCGTGTGGAGAGGAAGTCAACTTCTGGAGGGTGCCAATTCCTTGGTTGCTCTTTGGTGACTTGGTCTTCGAAGAAAGAAAATTGTGTGTCTCTCTCCACCACCGAGGCCGAGTATGTAGCCGCCACAAGTTGTTGTGCACAGTTGCTATGGATGAGGCAAACTTTAAAGGATTATGGTGTCACTTGTGACAAAGTGTGTCTTCTATGTGACAATGAAAGTGCGATCAAGATCTCCTACAATCCGGTGCAACATAGCAAGACGAAGCATATTGAGATTTGTCATCATTTCATCTGGGATCACATCAAGCATGCAGAGATTGATCTTATATATGTCAACACCCATGAGCAACTAGCGGATATTTTCATGAAGCCATTGGATGAAGCAAGATTTTGCGAGTTAAGGCATGAGCTAAATATCATTGGTTCGAGCAATGTGGCTTGAGACTAGACACACCCCACAGCATTCATCATGTTTATCTTGTTCTAGGTGTAAGCATGGATTTGGGGGGAGTGTTGTTCTCTCAATGAACTCTCCCTCCCCCTATTATGCATAAATAAAGCCAATCTTTCACATTAGCCATTTTTTATGGCACTTGTGCTTCAAAGATGAGTTTTGGTCATGGGCCCAAGGTTAAAATCTTCACGGTGCCATACCAATTGACTCAAACATAGGTGGCTTCGGCCACCGCCCTCTCCTTGAGAGGTTTCGGTTCTAGTTGGATTTGATTGGTTTTATCTAGGCTTTAGGTCTTTTGTGTTTTGGATCACTCCATGATTGCTTTTTGTTTTATTCCTCTTTTGATCATGGAGTGTTCCTTCCCTTTGTTGTGTTTTCGAGTCTCCAACCCAAGCCTTCCCTACCTAAAACCCCTCATATTTGCATAAGCCATTTTTTAAATTAATTGACCTTGGCTGTTCTGTCTCCTGCATGCGGTACTACCGCTGGTAAGGAACGGTACTACCGCTTATGCCAATGGTACTACCGCTTGAGCGGTACTACTGGGCCTCCTGCCCAGCAGTAGTACCGGGGCGGTACTACCGCTCTCCCGAGCGGTACTACCGCTTAGATGCGCGTGGATTAGTTAAGTTATGGACAGGGGGAATTCGAACTCCCCCGCACCCTTTCACTTTCTTCTCCCCACGCTCCTCTCTCTCTCTCTCTCTCTCAGGTGATCGAAGAACAACCCCAGCCGCCGCCCCAGCTGGCCGATTCCGTGCAGCATTCCACGATTCCATCTGGTGGGATCGATCCCGACCATCTCCTCTAGCCATGGAACCTGGTATTGCCCCCGTTCGTCTCCCCTATGGTTCTATTTCATGAATCTAGGTTTCTAGGGCAATGCATAGTGGTTTCTTGATTTTTGGCTAAATTGAGGCATGAGTAGGATGTGGTATGTCTGCTAGATAGGAGGATTGAAGTTTTAGTGGAGTATTTTTGAATTTGAGGCCTCCGGTACTACCGGATCTAGGCACGGTCATGCGTTAGGTGTCCAGGCGGTACTACCGCTCCTCCCAGAGCGGTACTACCGCTTGGGTGGTACTACCACTCAAGGTGCATGGTACTACTGCTGGAAGCCCCAACTTCCAGAATCCTCCCCTAATGCTTCCTTTCTCACTTTTGCTTCCTCTTGGCTTATGCAGTGTGTTTATACCTGCTTTCCCTCGCCGTGTTGTGTTTGATTCAGGTGGTAGCGACTCTAGTGCTCGTCGCAAGAATGCGAACCCTCCACCCAAGCGTGGACGCACCCATTATGCAAGGCCAATCTATTCTGATGATGAAGAAGAGGTTGCACCATCACCTCCACCCGCTCGTCGGCAGTCTACTAGGAACAAGGTCAAGTCCAATGTCAAGTCAGTTGCTCGCAAGGAAAAGGCTCCTATCAAGTCTGCATCTGAACTGAAGCAAAATGAGTACTGGGTTTACCGAGAGAAGAACCCTTACTGCAATCCTCAAGATGCTACTCTTGTGAGCCGTCCCTTTTGGACCAAGGATCAGTCCTCCGTGTACTTCGACAGGATCAAGGCCAAGAAGAATCTGTTTGTCAGGACCAAGTCCATCAACATTGAGCATTTGGAGAAGGACCATGCGTACTTTGGAGAGGCTCTTGACCTATGTGTGCAGTTCAACCTCTTTCCCATCATGACGTTCAACTATGACTTCGACGCAGAGTTGGTTGCTCAGTTCTTTGACACGGTTTGGTATGGGACTTCTGCTGACAGGACTATGATTTGGATGACTCATGGCAGGCAGCTGCGTGCTACTTGGGGGAGTTCATGGGTCTTCTGGGCTACCACGATGAGGGGCTGGAGAAGCCCCTTGGTCTTCATCCTCATCATGAGGGTGGACTTACTCACAAGTACAACTTGCTTCCCCACATGACCATCACTCAGACGGATAAGGGTCCCAAGAAGGAGCTGAAGCCATTCTTTGACATTATGCATTGCATTTTTCGGCACACTCTTTCCTCGAGTTGGCAACTTGGATATGGTGCACTGACACTTCGTTGATATGCTACTGTTGTGCCACACTGAGAAGGGCAAGGGCACTAATCTGGATGTCTCACATGTGATGTGGAAGGAGGTGGTTAATGCTATCTATGGTGACCATGTGCCAATTTATGCCCCATTCATCTTCAGACTTATTGAGAGCATTTGGAACTCCACGTTCCCTGGGGAGCCTCTTGAGACCGGGCATATGACTTCTCATGAGACTATTAACTTGCGTCAGAAGGAGCTCTGGGCTCCTACTCGTAGGCCAGAGGTTGTGATTCCGTCTGCTTCAAAGAAGGACGATGAGTCAGAGTATGTGCCTGACCCCGAGCACTCGTCTGGTCAGTCTGGTTGGGCAGCCAAGCTCAAGCGCAAGGTGAAGAAGCTCTTTTGTCTTAAGTCGGATGTTTAGCACAAGATGTACTTGGCCCATGTGGATGCCAAGAAGGCTCGTCAGCAAAGGAAGGCCAACATGGGGAAGCTGGATCTTTTTGTTCAGGGCGGCTCTGAGGACCGCATCACTTCTGAAAACAAGTGGATCTCTTCTCACTCTCGCTAGACTGATTATGATGATTCCAACGCAGGCACGTCTGCACCTGCTCCGGAGCAAGAGATCGAGGAGGAGTCTGAGGACCACGACGATTTTGAGGAGCTGGGTTCTGACGATGGCTAGGACGCTGAGGACTCCGACGAGTCCATGGGAGGAGACTAGAGGTATCATCTGATGACGCATAGTGTCACTCTTTCCCCTTTTGGTCTCAAAGGGGGAGAGAGCTTAGGACCGGGGATTTGCCATTTGCTTTCGCAGGGTGTTGCTGAGTCACAAGCTTTGCTTTTATTTGCCTCGAGTTTTATGCTTGTAAACTCTTTATCTTAATTTGCTTTGGTTTGAGACTTCGTCATATGGTGTGAGACATATAATACCTATGCTATCTTATTTATGTCTTTATGTGGGTGAGATTATGCTTACATTGTGCCCTATCTATAGTGTCTTGCTCACATATCTGTTACTTGCAACCTTGCTTAGCTCTCATATTATGTTTGTTGCAAGTATTGCCTCATCTATAAAATATAAGGGGAGTGTTGATCCTAGTTTGTGCACTTTGCATTCCAAAAGCATAATCAATTAGTGCACACACCTAGGGGAGCCCATATATATTTTGTAGATTGTTGGTTTCCATAATATTCACTTATATCCTTTGTGCAAATCCCGTGTTGTCATCAAACCACCAAAAAGGGGGAGATTGTTAGGTCATATTTCTCTCCTAGTGGTTTTGGTGATTGATGACAATGCGTTTTGCAGACTAATCGTGTGCATTGAATATTTCAGAGATTATCTTATATGACACGAGACGGTTTATCTCCCCTCGGTGGTTAAGAGTGAAGACGGTTATTTTCCGCCGATTTCTTTTTTGGTGGATTTGAGTCATAGGAAAACCGTCCTATTAAGAGGGGGTCCGCGTTGGAAAGGTATGGATGGAATGAACACGTCCACAGCCCCTCTTGCACCCATAGTTTCCTTTCCACAACATAGAAGACATCTCTCTGTTTTTTGTGGAATATGTGGTAGCACACAAGCGGTAGTACCGCTACTACCCACGGTAGTACCGCTACGGCGGTAGTACCGCGCCTGTACCGCTTGAGGATTCCTGCGCATGCAACTTTCTGTTGCCTGTTTCTTTTTCATGGGAGTAGCATGGTTGTAGCATGGTAGTACCAAGCGGTACTGCCGCTCCTACCACCGTTGCCAGTACCGCTTGCAGATTTTCCCCCGTGCTACCTTCTGTTTGCTATACCCCTTTAGCGGTAGTCGAGCGGCACTAGCACGTTAGTACCGCTTGGCGCGGTACTGCCGCCCTAGTACCCTCTACCACTGTTGCCTCACCTAGAGGACCTCTAAGCGGTAGTACCGAAGGGGGCAACGGTAGTACCGCTCCGGCGGCACTACCGCTCGTGTACTCATTTTACTCTTGGCCTGTCTGTGGTAGTACCACCTAAGCAGTAGTACCGCTCCTAGGAGCGGTAGTACCGCTTAACTGCAGGCAGAGGGCAGAAAATGGTTGGATTTTCCCCCACTATATATAGGGGGTCTTCTTCCCCAAGAAGTAGACCTCTCCTTCCCCCAAGCTCAATTCTTGCCCCAAAAGCTCATTTTCACCTGATCTCTCTCCCTAGCCAACGAAACTTGTTGTTGCCCTAGGGTTTGGAGGAGAAGGCCTCGATCTACACTTGCACCAAGATATATTTGATTCCCCCCACTAATCCCTTGCGGATCTTGTTACTCTTGGGTGTTTGGAAACCCTAGATGGAAGAGGTCACCTTGGAGCCACATTCCATTGTGGTGAAGCTCCGTGGTGGTGTTGGGAGCCTCCAATTCGGTTGTGGAGAGAGCCCCAACCTTGTTTGAAAAGGTCCGGTTGCCGCCTTCAAGGGCACCGCGAGTGGAATCACGGCTCTTGCATTGTGTGAGGGCGTGAGGAGAATACGGTGGCCCTAGTGGCTTCTTGGGGAGCATTGTGCCTCCACACCGCTCCAACGGAGACGTACTTCACCCTAAAGGGAAGGAACTTTGGTAACACACCCTCGTCTCCATCGGCTCCACTTGTGGTTATTTCTTACCTTTACTTTGTGCAAGCTTATTTTGTGGTGTATCTTATGCTTGCTTGTGTTGTGGTTAGCTAGCTCTTCATATAGGTTGTCCACCTAGTTTTATTTCTAGACAACCTACTTTGTTGCTAACCCTAATTTGTTTAAAAGAGCTAAAAATTGGTAGTTGACTATTCACCCCCCCCCCCCCTCTAGTCAACCATATCGATCCTTTCAGTTACCACCGTGAGTTTCTTGGTGAAAGTCAATGGTGAACTTCTACCGTCATTCAAACCCTCGAGGGGGTTTCGTAAGGGGGATCCGATCTCCCCGTACCTGTTCTTATAATGTTTGAGGGTTTATCATGCATGCTACGAAATTAGGATGGAGGATGGATTGATAGGGGAATTCATGTGTGTTTTTCTCCTCCGTGGATTTCTCATCTGTTGTTCACTGATGGTTGCTTGATCTTTATGAAGGCTGATGATCAGAGTGACACAAGGCTGAATGAAATCTTGGATAATTATAGTTTGGGCTCTGGACAAAGCGGAAATAAGATTAAGAGTTTGGTCTTTTCACTCCGAATAGTGGAATATTAGTGAGAAGGGGTGTTAAGGTGGCTCTTCAAATCCACCGAGAAGCACTCTTAGAGAAGTATCTTGGCCTTCCCACGGCGGCAGGAAGGATTACAGAGCAACAATTTGAACATATAAAAGAGCGGTCGCGGGCGAAGGTGCAAGGATGGTGTGAAAAGAAAATGTCGTGTGCGGCAAAGGAAGTCCTCTTGAAGTCCGTGGTCCAAGCCTTACCGACCTATTCTATGAGTTGTTTTAAACTCACAAAAGGTTTGTGCAAGAAACTGAAGACAATTATGTCCATATATTGGTGGGTTGAATCACTAGATAAAAGGGGTATGCATTGGCAGTCTTGGGATAAGATGGTTCTCACAATCAAAAGGAGGGCTCTGATTTCGTGATGTGGAGGTCTTCAATGATGCTATGCGTGCAAAACAGGCATGGAGGCTGCTTGAAAACCCAAATAGCTTGTGCGCAAGATTTTTAAAAGGGAGGTATTATCCTACAGGAGATTTTCTCATGGCAGAATATCCGTCTAGTGCATCACCAACTTGGAAAGCTGCAATGCCCTGACCAAACCCACCGGTTCCTGGCCATTGCGCCTGGGATCTAAACTGGCCTCACATACCAACACTAGTCTATTCTGTGCACTTTGTCCTCACTCATGCACACCTGAGAACAATTTCCCAGTTGGTCACCCATCCTTAAATTTGTCCAAGCCAAGCACGCTTAACTTTGAGGTTTCTTTTGGACGGGCTTCCAAAAAAGAAGGTGCGTCTTGTTGATATGAGTAGTTTATCATTCCTATTAATCTGGGATGTCACAAAAGCTATTATCCAAGGGCGAGATGTGCTACGCCGGGGTTTAACCCGGCGAGTTGGAAATGGGAGAACGATGGAAGTATGGCACGACCAATGGATTGAAGGAACAAAATCTATGAAACAGATGGGTGCAATGGCAGTAAATTCGGTCTAGCTGGTTTCGGACCTTGTTGATCCGTTATCTAACTTATGGGATTCAGAATGAGTTCGGCAAGTTTTAAACCCACCAGACGGGGATGCCATGCTAGGGATGCCGAGACCTAGGAAACCTGGAAGTGATATTTGGGCATGGGCGTGGGAAAAATATTGATTTTCTGTCGTCCGGTCAGCTTATCGCGCGGTGAAAAGTGATGGACATGAAATATAAAGAGAAAATAACAATCGGGAGCTCGGTGGGGAGGAGACTTGGAGAACTCTATGAAAAATCAATTGTCCTCCCCAAAATAAGGGTCTTTTGGTGCCGTGCACTAAAGGGATTACTCCCATGTTTCAGTGAACTTAAGAGGAGGCACATTAATAAGCCACTGTCTTTCTGTCCTATGTGCGGACATGACGACGAGACGCTGTTTCACAGCCTGATGTAGTGCGAGCATGCAATTGTGTTCTGGGCTGCAGATCCTCGCTTCTTCAATCTGAAGATCCCCAAACTAAACCCTGCCACTTGGGATAGGGATGTGCTCGACCATAACCTGGTGCCAAGGGATGACGCTGTTGTCATGATCACTTTGATGTGGACCATTTGGCACTCTCGGAATAGTTATACCCATGGGGAAAAGGAGTACCGACCACAACAATCAATGGTGATTATTGAGGAGATTGTCCGGTCGCTGGAGCTATCCCTGAAGGAAATAACACCAATTCTAGCTGTTGATATCAAGTGGCAGGGACCAGACACATGCTGGATCAAGGTGAATTCGGACGGGCTAACGGACGCAGATCAGGGCATTGGAGGTGCTGGGATGTGTTGGAAAATTAGGCAAGTTCATGATTAATTCCAGTAAATAATTCATGACTAGAACACAGACTAGCATGTAACAATCTAGCAAACTAGAGGAACAGCAAAACATGCAGAACAGCAATGCACACGAAACAACAGCTGTAGAGGGAGACATGAACAGATGACGATGCACATACTATTAGTTAGCTATTGTAGGGGCGACGGTGTTGATGACGATGTTAGCGACGATCTGCTGCTGACGACGATGAAGACAGCGATGGGTAGCACCGCCTGACTTGGACGGAAGATGACCCGTGATGACGAACTTGAGCAGTTGTGCAGAGCGCTTCCCAAAAACCTAATTCATCCTCTCCCGGTGCAGGATCGCAAGGACGAACGGTTCTGGAGACCTGCTCTCCCGCACGTCGATGCACGCCGGCATTTGGGATGGAGTAGACTACGGTGGCGGCGCAAGTTGTGAGATGAGGCAAAACCCTAGGCATTTTCGGTGTGTCTCTTTGGCAGCAGCCGGTAGCAGTATATATATAAGACCAGAGGCGGTATCGTGTCGCGATCACGATCCCAAACCTACTAGGTTTCTAAGTCGTATACTTACCGGACAAGAAATAATTAACTTGTCTGCCAACACATAAAAATAAAACGGCAAAAGGAAGCCATGCCCCCGCAAGGCAACGGATCGGATTTCGGTGGACCATTCACGCGCATGTCGCACGTACGCGCCGCCCCGGCCCGGCCCGGCGAGGCGAGGCAAGCGAGCGCACGCGTGTAGTCTTCCCTTTCTCTTCTCAACACACCACTTAGAGTGGTGGAGAGAACCTACTATATAAAGAGGTCCAACTCTTCCTCAACTAGCGGTATGGGACTAAACTTTAGCACCACCTCTTGCCATTTTATTCATGGGCCACTATTTGAGATTTTAGAAATTGCTATGGACCTAGCCCATTAATTCTAACAATCCCCCACCAGATCTCAAATACCCATTTAGAGATTTGCCTTCTCTCACCACTTGTTTAATATACTAGTGTTTCAGCAGGGACTGTTAAGTTGAACTTCTGCCTAGAACTTTAACCTACATCCGTTCACAACTTGACAATGGACTATGCCTTGAATTGCTAGTTTTGTGTGAACGGGTTTCACTCAAAGTCTTAACCAGTACCTGGCTGCCAGTAGGCTACCCCGTGGTTTGGAGCATATAAGTTGTACTCCCTGGTCTCTTCGTGAGCTTACTAGAGATCACCCAAGTCTCATAGACTACGACGTTTACAATCGGAAATCATATAGGTGTGTTTTTCAAGACTGCTCTGTAGGATAGCATCTTCGTTATCATAGCCAATAGAACCACATTAAGGCATGTGGACAACCTACCTTACAGCTCTGAGAGTTTTGCATCTTCACTTAGAGACGGTCACTAGTTACTCTCCTCTGTTAACCAATAGCTTGTTCTTCCCAGGTCCTAATTCACGGGATCTCCGATCACAAATGTTGGGTTACTACTATGGTGTAACATCTATGGGTCTCATACCCATCTCCCTCGATGCAATATCTATCACATTTCGTGATAGTCCCTTTGTAAAGGGATCTGCCAGGTTTTTGTCTGTTTGAATATACGTAACAGTTATTACTCCGGAGTTTCTCAACTTCCTGACAGACTTCAAACGTCTCTTCACGTGTCTTAATGACTTCACATTATCCTTAGAATTCTTCACTTTAGCGATAACCGTTTGGTTGTCACAATTCATAAGAATAGCCGGTACAGGTTTTTCAACCACAGGCAAGTCCATCAAGAGCTCACGCAGCCATTCTGCCTCAACAGTGGCTGTGTCTAAAGCAGTTAATTCTGCTTCCATAGTTGACCTCATCAATATGGTTTGTTTACAAGACCTCCATGACACTGCGCCACCTCCATGAGTAAATACATACCCACTTGTGGCGTAGAGTACATCAACATCGGAGATCCAATTTGAATCACTATATCCTTCTAGCACAGCAGGATGCCCTGAATAGTGAATTCCGTAACTCATAGTACCTCTCAGATAGCGCAAGACACTTTCAAGTGCATGCCAATGATCATCACCCGGGTTGGACATGAACCTATTCAATTTGCTCACAGCAAAAGAGATATCTGGTCTTGTAACGCTAGCTAAGTACATGAGTGAACCAGAAAAATTTGAGAGCATCTTAATTGATCTCTCATTTCTTTCTTGTTCTTTCTGAGTGTCACGCTGGGATCATAATGTGTTGAAGAAGGCTTGCTATCCATAAAGCCGAACCGGCTCAAGACCTTCTCAACATAATGAGATTGTGTTAGAGTAATCCCACTCTCTTCCTTAATAAGCTTGATATTTAGTATCACATCAGCTTCTCCCAGATCTTTCATATCAAAACTCTTTGATAGAAAAGACTTGACCTCATTGATCGCATCAATGTTTGTACCAAAGATTAGTATGTCATCAACGTACAAACATAATATAACACTATTGCCCCCACCATGGCGATAGTAAACACACCTATCAGCCACATTAATGACAAATCCTGCAGAAGTTAGAGTTCTTTCAAACTTCTCATGCCATTGCTTAGGTGCTTGTTTTAGACCATACAAAGATTTTAACAACTTGCACACCTTTCTCTCTTCACCCTTTACCATAAACCCATCAGGCTGATCCATATAGATTTCCTCTTCCAACTCTCCATTTAGGAAAGCTGTCTTTACATCCATTTGATAAATGATAAGACCATAAGAGGTAGCCAGCGAAAGTAGCACCCGAATGGTAGTCATTCTAGCAACAGGTGAATAGGTGTCAAAGTAATCTTTGCCTTCTTTCTGAGTGTAGCCCTTGGCCACAAGATGCGCCTTGTACTTATCAATAGTACCATCGGGCCTTAGCTTCTTTTTGAATACCCACTTACAGCCCACAGGTTTACAACCATATGGTCTATCAGTGAGTTTCCAAGTTCCATTAGAAAGAATTGAGTCCATCTCATTATGAACAACTTATTTCCAATCATCTACATCCGGGGATGCATATGCCTCTGCAATAGACTTGGGAGTATCGTCCACAAGGTATACAATGAAATCATCACCAAAGGATTTTTCAATCCTTCGTCTCTTACTCCTCACAGGAGCATCATTGCTATCCTTCTCAAGGAGTTCCTCATGTGATTGTTCGAAATACTCATCAGATGAACTAGATTCAGGAATTATCTCAGAAGAAAATCTAGCAATGCTATGCATATTTTTCATAGGAAATATATTCTCAAAAAATGTTGCATCATGAGATTCCATTATAGTATCAACATGCATATCAGGTACCTCAGATTTAACCACTAAAAATCTATAAGCAATGCTCTGTTGAGCATAGCCTAGAAAGACACAATCCACTGTCTTTGGTCCGAGTTTGCATCCCCAAGTGCCAAGCATCCCCAAGTGCGCAGGTAAGAAAGTGATGGTTTTCTCCCAACCCACTCCTCATAAGGGGTTTTCTCTTTATTCTTATTAGGAACTCTATTCAGGACATGACATGAAGTCAATAGAGCCTCCCCCCACCATGCCTTAGATAAACCAGCAGTGTCTAACATGGCATTCACCAAATCAGTCAGCGTGCAATTTTTCCTCTCGGCAACCCCATTTGATTGGGGTGAATAGGGAGGCGTCCTCTCATGAATAATACCATGTTCCTCGCAAAATTCATCAAATAATTTGGGAAAATACTCTCCACCACGATCGGACCTAAGACGCTTGATCTTTCTCTCTAGTTGATTTTCAACTTCAGCTTTATAGATTTTAAAGTAGTCTAAAGCTTCATCTTTAGTTTGCAACAAATAAACATAGCAAAATATAGTCGCATCATCAATCAACGTCATGAAATATCTCTTTCCACCTTTTGTCAACACACCATTCATCTCACAAAGATCAGAGTGTATGAGTTCTAGAGGTGCCAAGTTTCTCTCCTCGGCAGCCGTATGAGGCTTTCGAGATTGCTTCGATTGCACACAACTATGGCACTTAGAACCTTTGGCAATAGTGAAATTCGAAATTAAACTCATACTGGATAGCCGAGACATTAAACCAAAATTAATATGACATAAACGAGAGTGCCAAACACTTGCATCATCATTAACACTAGCACAAATTTGGTTTACTGACTTATTGCAAAAATCTGAAAGGTAAAAGCAAAACAAGCCTCCGCACTCATAGCCTTTGCCTATAAATTGTCCAAATCTCGACACAATTACTTTATTCAACTCTATAACTACCTTAAACCCATCTCGACATAGAAGGGAGCCGCTAACTAGATTCTTGTTCATAGTAGGGACATGTTGCACGTTCCTTAGTTGCACGATCTTTCCCGAAGTAAACTTCAGATCCACCGTGCCAATGCCACGAATAGAAGCATTTGACCCATTCCCCATTAGGACAGAAGAATCCCTTGCGACCTGATAAGAAGTAAACAAAGAGACGTCAACACACACATGAACGTTAGCACCCGAATCAATCCACCATGAAGATGATTGAAATACTGAAAGCACAATAGGTAAATTACCATACCCATCAGTATTGCTAGCGGTCACCATGTTGACAGTCATGGAGCTCATTTTCCCTCGGTGGTCTACATGTTCTGGGCATTCCTTGGAAAAGTGTCCGGGCTTCCCACAGGCGTAGCACTCTAGCTCAGCCTTGTTAAACTTCTTCTTCTTAAAGGTAGTAATCTTGGTAGGCTTGTTTTCCCCTTTGTTCTTGTTCTATGGGTACTTCTGCACCATGTTAGCGGTAGGCTGAACCTCACCTCCTTTCTGAGTAGTGTCTTTAGCCCGAGCTTTCTCTTCAACATCAAGAGATGCAATCAAAGTTTCAACTGATATCTCTTGTCTCTTATGTTTCAGAGTTATGGCGAAATTCCTCCATGAAGGAGGCAACTTTGCAATCATGCACCCAGCCACAAATTTGTTAGGTAGAACACACTTAAGGAGTTTCAGTTCCTTCACAATGCACTGTATCTCATGAGCTTATTCAACAATAGAACGGTTATTCACCATCTTGTAGTCATGGAAACTCTCCATGATGTACAGTTCACTACCTGCATCTGTTGCACCGAATTTAGCATTTAGTGCATCCCACAGAGTCTTTCCGTCATCTATGTGCATGTACACATCACACAGACGGTTAACAAGAACACTCAGAATGCATCCCACAAACATAGTATTGGCTTCGTGGAATTTTCTCCGATCTTCGTCAGACATTCCCTTTGGAGCACCAACACTAATGTGGAAAACTTTCAGAGCAGTAAGCCAGAGCATGGTCTTCACCTACCACCTCTTAAAGTGCACACAGGTAAACTTATCCGGACTCAGTGCATCAGCGAATCTAGCCATAGTTAACTCAGGAAATTGCCTACAATTAGGTTTTTGGATTATTGGAAAATTAGGCAAGTTCATGATTAATTCCAGTAAATAATTCATGACTAGAACACAGACTAGCATGTAACAATCTAGCAAACTAGAGGAACAGCAAAACATGCAAAACAGCAGCGCACACAAAACAACAGCTGTAAAGGAAGACATGAACAGATGACGATGGACGTACTGTTCGTCAGCTGTTGTAGGGGCGACGGTGTTGATTGATGTCTACTATGCAACCTTCTTCTTGTAGACTCGTGTTGGGCCTCCAAGCGCAGAGTTTTGTAGGACAGTAGCAAATTTCCCTCAAGTGGATGACCTAAGGTTTATCAATCTGTGGGAGGCGTAGGATGAAGATGGTCTCTCTCAAACAACCCTGCAACCAAATAACAAAGAGTTTCTTGTGTCCCCAACACACCCAATACTATGGTAAATTGTATAGGTGCACTAGTTCGGCGAAGAGATGGTGATACAAGTGTAATATGGATGGTAGATATAGGTTTTTGTAATCTGAAAATATAAAAACAGCAAGGTAGCAAGTAACAAAAGTGACCAAAAACGGTATTGCAATGCTTGGAAACAAGGCCTAGGGTTCATACTTTCACTAGTGCAAGTTCTCTCAACAATGATAACATAATCGGATCATATAACAATCCCTCAACGTGCAACAAAGAATCACTCCAAAGTTCCTATCGGAGAATGTAGGACGAAAACATGCATCAACCCCTATGCATAGATTACCACAATGTCACCTCGGGAATCCGCGAGTTGAGTACCAAAACATACATCAAGTGCATCAATAGAACATCCCATTGTCACCACAGATATCCCATCGCAAGACATACATCAAGTGTTCTCAAATCCAATACTCAATCCAACATAACAAAACCTCAAAGAGCAAGACTCAATTCATCACAACAAGAGATAGAGAGGGAAGAAACACCATATGATCCAACTATAATAACAAAGCTCGCGGTACATCAAGATCGTGCCAAATTAAGAACACGAGAGAGAGAGAGAGATCAAACACATAGCTAATGGTACATACCCTCAGCCGCGAGGGTGAACTGCTCCCTCCTCATCATGGAGACCGCCGGGATGATGAAGATGGCCACCGGTGATGGTTTCCCCCTCCGGCAGGGTGTCGGAACGGGCTCCCGATTGGTTTTTCATGGCTACAGAGGCTTACGGCGGCAGAACTTCCGATCTAGGTTTATTTCTGGAGTTTTCTCTATTTATAGGAGGTTTTGGCGTCGGGGACAAGTCAAGGGGGTCCACGAGGCGGTGGCAAGGCAGGGGGCATGCCCTCCACCCTTGTGGTTGCCTCGGGACTCCTCTCTGGTTACTTTTCGCTCCAATATTTTTTATATTTTCCAAAAATATTCTCCGTAAATTTTCAGCTCATTCGAGAACTTTTATTTCTGCACACAAAAATGACACCACGGTAGTTCTGCTGAAAACAGCGTCAGTCCGGGTTAGTTCTAATAAAATCATACCAAAACCATATAAAATTGTTGTAAACATGGCATGAATACTTCATAAATTATAGATACGTTGGAGACGTATCAGCATCCCCAAGCTTCATTCCTGCTAGTGCTCGAGTAGGTAAATGATAAAAGAAATAATTTATGAAGTGTGAATGCTAGCAAGTGCACAAGTTTGATCAATAATAATTTCAATCACCTTTTCTAGCATCATTATATATCATAAACAGTAGCTCATCTCATAAAACTTCTCATGATCAAGTAGCAAGCTATTCACATGTTAAAGCATAGACCATAAACTTTCTTGAAAACTAACAAACTATGTTCTCAGTCATCAAACAATTGCAATTCATCTTATTTTCCGGAAGGGTCTATGTAAGAGCTTTGATTTAGGAAATTCCACATACTCAACTATCATATAGTCTTCCATGATTGCTACCACTCAAAGCATATTTTTAGAACAAATAGCATCCATCGAACACAGAGAAAGATAGGGGCTTAATGTTTTGCCTCCCAACTTATTTATCATATAGATAATTGTCAACAATAATAATTCATGATCAAATATATTTGAATGGCCATATATGCTTAGATCTTTCCCCACCACATGATGCTTGCCAACTAAATAATAGGTTGGAATAAGAAATTGACTCAACAAAAATAAAAGTAAAAGATAGGCCCTTCGCAGAGGGAAGCAGGGATTTGCAGAGGTGCCAGAGCTCGAAGCTTTTAAAACAGAGATGAATATAATTTTGAGAGATATGCTTTCATTGTCAACATAACAACCAAGAGTTCTCACTATCTTCCATGCTAGATACATTATAGGCGGTTCCCAAACAGAATGGTAAAGTTTTTACTCCCCCTCCACTAACAATCACACTCCACGGCTAGTCCGAAACAACGGGTACCGTCCATACCAACAGTAGTCCTGGGGGAGTTTTGTTTGATATTATATTTTGATTTGACTTTGAGCACGGGACTGGGCATCCCAATTACTAGCCACTTTCTCGTGAATGACAAGTGAATCAACACTCATCATGAGAATAACCCACCTAGCATGGAAGATACTGACAGCCCCTAGTCGCTACATGAGCGATTCGGGCATACAAAACAGATTGTTATTTGAAGGTTTAGAGTTTGGCACATGCAAATTTACTTGGAACGGCAGGTAAATACCGCATATAGGTAGATATGGTGGACACTCATGGAAGAAACTTGGTTCAAGGATTTTGGATGCACAAGCAGTATTCCCGCTTAGTACAGAAATTTTGGCTAGCAAAAGATTATAAATAGCAAGCACCACATGTTGGAGGATCCATAACAATATAACTTCTATACAAATATACCCAAGCATAACTCATTATGTTGTCTTCCTTGTTCAACTTCAACTAATATGTTCATGTTTGAAAATAATTAATGGGGCTCACAATCATAGAAGATGTCCAAGATAGTATATTTATATGTGAAATATCTCTTCCATCAATATTCTTTCATGAATTGTTCAAGTGACCAATACTATGTTTGCTAACCACTACAGGAATCAGCTTATTTGTCGTCTGCCATGGCAGACGGCAAAGGCACCAAAACGGACGGCAAAGCTCTTTGTCATCTACCACCGACGGCAAACCTGCCCGGCAAAGAGAGCGACGGTAAACAGGGTCTTTGTCGTCTGCATCCTCAAAGCGGACAGCAAAGGCCCTTTGCCGTCAGCGGCGGACGGCAAAGAACATGGACGGCAAAAAACATGCGTTAGCCACGTTAGGTGGCTAACGGCAGCCTTTGCCGTCCGTCAGCAGACGGCAAAGCTGCACAGCCTTTTGCCGTCTGCTTTGTGACGTGAGCAGACGCGTCACCAGACCCAGCCCTTTGCCGTTTGCCACGGACGGCAAACTGACCAAATGGGTCAGCTCCCAGGTTGTACAGGTTGCTGCCACGTGGCTTCTTTACCGTCGGTGGCCGACGGCAAAGGTCCCTTTGCCGTCGGTGGCGGACGGCAAAGTGCATGTATTGTTGCTGTTTTTTCTGTTTTCTGTTATATCCCTGCATTTTTAAAAGATATATATGATATATATAGTTTCAACATCAAAACATAGCCCATGTATCAAACATCTAGCAGTCCATCAATGCAACAGAACACATAGGGTATTAAAAGATCCAATACATACATAGTTTCACGGAGTTCATCCATATATACATACATAGTTTCACATTGTTCATCAATACAAATGAAAACAAGAACTAAACACTAGCAGTCCATCAATGCTGCTTCCATGAACAATGTGAATCAAACCTGCAAAAATGGGTGTAAGAAAGTTAGAAGAAGAAGCAGACTAGAAGAAGAAGAAGAAGAAGAAGAAGAAGAAGAAGAAGAAGAAGAAGAAGAAGAAAGAAGAAGAAGAAGAGAAGACTAGAAGAAGAAGAAGAAGAAGAATTTTCTTCTTCTTCTTTTCTCATCTTTCTTCTTCTCTTCTATCTTTTTATCCCTTTCCTCCTCATTCTCATTCTTCTTCTTTTATTCTTTCTTTTTCTTCTCTTTCTTCTTCTATTCTTTCTTTTTCTCCGCTTTCTTGTTTTTCTTCTTGTTATTCCTTATTTGTGTCATTTTAGAGCTAACATAGGTAATTATGCCATTTTTTAGCCAACTAAGCTTATTATGTCAATTTGGAGGAAAATAAGGTAAGTATAGGTCATTTTTGTGCTAACCTAGGTGATGATGCCATTTTTGAGCCAACTTACGCAAATATAGCTCATTTTTTATCTAACTTAGGTAATTATGCCATTTAGGAGGAAAATAAGCTAAGTATGCATTTGTTAAGCAAAACACTAGAGAAAACTTACCCTCATCACAACAAATGCGATGAAGATCGCAACTAAGGTAACAATTGATCCAACGGCATAATGACACCAATCCTCATTATCAATGGCATATTTTCTAATCTTCTTAATCTTCAAGCGCATTGCATCCATCTTCAAGCGCATTGCATTCATCTTCATCTTCTGATCATCGGCGACATCGGCAACATACAACTCCAATTTCATCTTCTCTTCTTCAATTCTTTTAATTTTTTCTTTCAAATACTCATTTTCTTTTTCAACTAAATTTAACTTCTCGACAAGAGGGTCGGTTGCAATTTCCGGTTCACATACCTCCTAGATAAAAATATCTCTAAGTCAACTTGATGGCCATAATTGTCATAAATGCGAAATGCAACAAATAGTTATAAAAGAGAATATACCACATCCGAATCATAAAGCGGGCGATGGCCGACGGGGATGGATATCAAGACCATGGCACTATGTATAACAAACAATCATACAAAGTAAGAAAATTATACAAGTAACTATATAAATCATACAATCATACAAGTAACTATATAAATCAAGTACAACATAAAAAATTGAATACCTAATAATAATCTGGATCGTCGGGTTCAATAAATGCTCTGAGATCAATAAATGCATCATCATCATCACTATCATGAATGAAGTGCTCATCGGGTTCAGCAGCATCAACATGTGGAAGGCCACCTTTACGTAATCGGTCAAGCATTGACAAGTCATCCGCAGCAGTAACCTCTTCTTGTTCAGGCTCTTCTTGTTCCGGCTCAGGGGTGAAGTCGGGTTCACTGTCGATGTCTACTTCAATGTTCTGGTGTGAAGTAGAGCGTTTCTTGAAGCATTTTTTGGAAAGACGTGTTTCTTGGAAGAATTCACCTTCATATGTGTTTGGGTTAATGTGAGATTCATAATCCTCTTCATTGGGGGGAGGTGGTCTAACACGTGGCGGCACTTCATAAACGACATCCAAACCATTCAGATTTGGATCAGTTTGGCAGGCCCACGGTAGATAGAAAACTTGGGTCGCCTGTTGAGCCGTAATATAGACATCGGGAACATCTAAATGGGTGCTTTGTTTGATTTTGACTAGCCCTATATGTTCATGAGTCCTTCTAGTCTCCTTCGGCTGGAACCAGTAATATTTGAAGACTACGACGTTCGATGCGTTTTGACCATAGAATAGAAGTTCATAAATTGCTTCAACTCTCCCATAATACTCGATACCTCCATCGCCGATAGCAGAGACACAACAATTTGTAGACTTTCGGTCGGCCATAGATAGCTCTTTGCCGTAGGTACGAAAGCGATACCCGTTGATGTCGTATTTGTCAAATGAACGGACCTTAAAGTCAAAACCATTAGCGACTTGTCTCAATTCGGCGTCCATAGACTCTGAATTAGCCTACAAGTTTAATACGAAAGGATTGTTGCATTAGCCGCAAATTAGACGAAGAAATGAGAATGGTCTAATGGAAATTACCGTTTGTTTGAACCAAGAGATGAAACCGGGAAAGCCGCCTCCTTGCTTTGCCAGAAGCTCATACTCTTCGATGGATTCCTTTTGGATCACCACTCCATCCGAGAATTGGGCGACGTATCGACTGTATCAAAAAATATCCGGGAATAAGAGCAGTTCAATGGAATTAGAAGTTGCAAAACAATGTACACGAGAACTTACTCGATGTACGGTCGCACTTCTGTTAGGTTGGTGAAGATATACAATGAAATGGTCCCCCATTCTTGGACATCCAATGATATTGGTTTCGAAGCACCGACTGGTGCGAGATTCCCTTTGAATAGGCTGAGGTTGGAATTATGGTCGCCAGCATTGTACCGAGGCTTCGGATTATGCAAATGACGATTTTTGGCTTCGTAGTGTGCTATCACGAAGTTTGCCGCCTCCTCGGTAATGAATGCCTTGGCCATCGATGCTTCAATTCGATGTTTATTTTTACATTTTGCTCGGAGCGTCTTCTGCATCCTCTCAGTTGCGTAGTACCAATGATTTTGCACGGGCCCCCCCAATCTTGCCTTGGTCGGGAGATGCAAAATCAAGTGTTGCATTGGATTAAAGAAGCCCGGCGGAAAGATCTTCTCTAACTTGCAGATCAACTCCGGCGCCAACTCTTCCATTTCTTCAAGCACGCCAGGCGATAGTTCTTCCGCACAAGGAACACGGAAGAAATAGCTCAGCTCTACCAGTACTAGCCATTCATCCTCAGGGATGAAGCCACGCAACATCACCGGCATTACCCGCTCAATCCATATGTGCCAATCATGACTCTTGAGACCAAATATTTTCAATTTCTCAAGACTCGCTCCCCTCTTTAGATTCGCTGCATAACCATCAGGGAACATCAACTGCATTTTCACCCGCAAGATAATTTCCCTCATAGCTGGCCTTCCAAGATTGAACCATGCCTTTGGTTTCGTCCAGTTCTGCTTTCCTTTCGGTTCTTGCATGTTTTGTAACGGTCTATCACATAGCGCCTCCTGATCGACTCTAGCCTTAGTATTATCCTTTGACTTCCCATCTATGCCGAACAATGTACCAAAAAGTGCCTCGGCGATATTCTTTTCAGTGTGCATCACGTCAATGTTGTGTGGGCAAAGGAGATCTTTGAAGTAAGGAAGATCCCACAAGCATGTCTTGTGAGTCCAGGCGTGTTTCGAATTATACCCCTTGAAATATCCTGGACGCTCTGGATCTGGCTCGAGAGTGTTTAACTGATCCAGGGTCTCTTGGCCTGTCAACGGAGGTGGTGCAGAGTTTTTGACAACTCTACCTTTCATGAAGTTCTTCTTGTCTTTCCTGAACTTATGGCGAGGATCCAGGAACTATCTATGCAAGTCGAAGCAAGAAAACTTGCGACCCGCCTGCAACCAAGGAAACTCAAGAGCTGCCTTGCATGTGGGGCACGGGAACCTTCCATGCACACACCAGCCAACGAATAGCGCATACGCCGGCAAGTCATGCGTCGAGTACATGTACCAGACACGCATTATGAAGTTCTGTTTGTTAAAGGCGTCGTATGTCTTGAACCCATTATCCCAAGCTTCTTGCAATTCGTCCTTCAGCGGCTGCATGTACACATTCATATTCTTCCCCGGATAGTTCGGCCCTGGAATGATCAACGTCAGAAAAATGTTCTTTCTTTGCATAATCTGTCCGGGGGGGGAGATTGAGTGGAAAGACAAATACGGGCCAACAACTATATTGGGTTGCCGTCAGACCAAACACACTGAACCCATCCGTGCTGATGCCAACTCGAGGATGCCTTGGATCTGCCGCTTTTTCAGCATATAATGCATCGAAGCGCTTCCACGCTTCACCATCCGATGTGTGTACCATCATCAGATTCCCATCTGCATCTAGTTCGGTTCTTTTGCCCTCTTTGTGCTATGTCATCTGTCTGGCCGTCTCTTCGACCATGAAAAGATGTTGAAGTCTTGGTACGATTGGCATATACCAAAGAACATTAACCGGGATTTTGGTCTGCGTCTTCTCACCCATACCGTTGTCTACCACAATATACCTGGAAGACATGCAAATGGGACAATAGTTCAAGTCTGCATACTCAAGCCTAAATAAGGCACATCCTTTCTCACAGGCATGTATCTTCTCATAGGGCATCTTAAGAGCATGGAGGATTTTGTCTGACTGGTACAGGTTTGCAGGCAGTAGATGGCCTTTGGGTAGAAAGCGTCCAAATACTGTCATCATCGCGTCGTAGCATTCTCTGCCCAAGTTGAATTGAGCCTTCAGAGCCATTATTTGTGGGATGGCATCCAGCTGACAAAGCTCAGTGTGCTCGTGAAGAGGACGTTTTGAAGACTCCAACATTTTATTGAAGGCCTTTGCAGATTCCTCCATCTCTTCGTCCGAATCCCGAGCATCATCAAAGTTTTGCACCATGTCTTCCATCCCGGTACCATGCTCGTCGGTGCGACAATGAACCACCTCAGCTCTGGCACGTTGGGCAGACTCACCATGAAATGTCCACACCGTATAACCGGGCGTAAAACCACTCTTCTGCAGGTGTTTGCCCATTTCATCATGTGTCCTCTTTTCCCAATTCTTGCACCGGACACAGGGGCACCAGTTTTTCCTCTGGCCATTTGCAAATGCGGCTTTCACAAACCCCTTGGTTTTTGTTAACCATTCATTGGTAATCTCTTTCTGACTAGTGCGACCGGTGTACATCCACGCACGATCACTCATCTTGCTTAGCTACTAGACAGACAAGAAATATATATAATTCAGCATGTATATTCATCAGTTAATCTAGTTTGACAATTTTATTACGTCCATGCAACCTACACTCTAATAGGTAAAGATAGGTCATAATCCCACCCGAGTATGTGTAGATTGAGTACGTTCTCCATGCTCTACCCCATTCCGAGACAAAATTTCGGCAGCACCTCCCCGTTGTTCTCCTGATACACACCTCGGCAAAAAGCTGAGAGAATGTGCATCCGGAGAACAATAGGGGGGTGCTGACGAAATTTTGTCTCGGAATGGGGTAGAGCATGGAGAACGTACTCAATCTACACATACTCGGGCTGTCCGTGGAAATCGCTGGACAATCCGAATGAGTTACGGTGATAAATATGCAACTGAATGCATATTTATCGATGCCACCCTTTCGGACGGGAGACGCATACTGGTTACGCGACTGTAGTTACCTAGCTAGTGTCATCGGCATGAAGGCCGGAATAGAGCAAATAATTAACGGGGGAGGAGGAGATGTCATTGTGCTCACCCACGATAGCAGGGCGGAGCTCGTTGAACACCAGACCCTCGCAGCGACGAAACAACTGCACATTGAAATCGAAAGATGAGTAACATAGCATTATTGTTTTTGCCATCAACCTAACTAAAATTAAACTAAACTAAGCCTAAACTAAAGTAAATCTAAAAAACAGAAAAAAGAAGAAAAAAAGGAGAGAGGGCAGCGGTGGAGCTCACCAGTGAGAGGGCAGCGGCGGCACGGCGCGGTGGAGGAGGGGGGTGGGGCGGCGGTGGAGGAGGAGGGCGGGCGGGGGCGGGGCGGCCTGGGGCGACGGGGGCGGGGGCGACGGGCTCCGAGGCAGGGAGGGTGGCGCCCGCGGCGCGGCGCCCGGGCGGTGGGGGCGGGGGCGACGGGATCGGGGGTGACGGGGCGGCGGGGGCGGCGTGGGCGACGGGCTGGCTGGGGCGGGGCGCCGGGCGACGGGGCGGCAGGGGTGACGGGGGCGGGGGGATCCGGGGCAGGGAGGGTGGTGGGGCGGCGGCGGTGCTGGGCGGCGAGCATCAGGGCCGACGGGACGGCGGGGGCGGGGGGCTCCGGGGCAGGGAGGGTGGTGGGGCGGCGGCGGTGAGGGCGCAGGGGCGCGCGGGTGGAAAGAGAGGGGAAGAGAGAGGGGTGGGGCTGGGGAGAGAGGGAGGGGTGGCCATTAGAGGCCGTTAGTGGGCACGTTCTTTGTCGTCAGCTAGCGGACGGCAAAGAATCTTTGCCGTCTGCTAGCGGACGGCAAATAGGGGGGCTGGTGGGCCGTTAGGGTTTGGGCCTCCACTGGACCCCACCCACCTCTTTGCCGTCAGCCAGCCGACGGCAAAGAACTAACTGACGGCAAAGGGGATCTTTGCCGTCAGCCAATTGTTTGCCGTTCATTTTTCAGAAGCAGACGGCAAAGGCCTTCTTTGTCGTCCGCTAGCAGACGGCAAAGATCTGACTGATGGCAAATTCTCTGTTTCCAGTAGTGAACTTTCAATAAATTTACCACCTCCACTTCTTATATGTGAAGTCATTACTCCCCATGGGATAAGCATATGAAACATATATAATTTCAGATTTATGATATTCAATTCATTCAACCATTTACTCATAAGGTATAAGTGAAGCACACGAGTAAATGACAAACTACTCCAAAAAGATATAAGTGAAGATCAATGAGTAGTCAAATAATTAAATAGCTATGTGAAGACTCTCTCTCAAAAATAATAATTTATATCTTAAGTATTTTATTCAAACAGCAAGCAAAATAAAATAAAATGACGCTCCAAGGATAGCTCATATCATGTGAGGAAGCAAATACTTAGTCTCAACCAAAACTGACCGATCATGGTTGAAGAAGAAAGATGGGATGCCAACCGGGGCTTCCCCAAGCTTAGATGCTTGAGACTTCTTGAAATATTACATTGGGATGCCTTAGGCATCCCCAAGCTTGAGCTTTTGTGCCTCCTTAATTAATTTTATATCACGGTTTCCCTAAATCTTAAAAACTTCATCCACACAAAACTCAACAAGAACTCGTGAGATAAGTTAGTATGAATCAATGCAACACCTTATCATTCTATACTATAGCAAATCACTAAAATTATTATTTAACATTGCATACTAAATGCCTCTGCATATTTAATACTCCTATCCTCAAATAGAATCATTAAACAAGTAAACATCTGCAAACAATGCAAACATAACAGCAATCTGTCAAAACAGGACAGTCTGTAAATAGAGCAATTGTACTCATACTTCCCTAACTGAAAAAATTCTTAAAAATTACTACACTGTAGAAAATTTGTTGTTACTCATTTTGTAAAAATTTCAAGATTTTATCATGTTCTTAATTTCCATAAGAATTCAGACAACGATAGAAAACTTTCTTTTTTCAAAACAGCAACATATAGACATGCAAAATAAGCATGGTAAAGGCTATACTTAACTTTTTTATTGAACTAAAAGATGCAAAACATTACTCTAAATAACAGCAAGCAAACACTAATAAAATAAAATGACGCTCCAAGTAAAACACATGTCATGTGACGAATAAAAATATAGCCCCAAGTAAGGTTACCGATAATGTTGGAGACGAAAGAGGGGATGCCTTCCAGGGCATCCCCAAGCTTAGTTGCCTGGATCTTCCTTGAATATTACCTTGGGGTGCCTTGGGCATCCCCAAGATTAGGGTCTTGTCACTCCTTATTCTCCTCATATTGATATCTCACCCAAAACTTGAAAATTTTGATCACACAAAACTTAACGGAACTTCGTGAGATGGGTTAGTATGATAAAACAAACCATTCACTTTGGTACTGTCAAGACACGTTTCAAATTTTTTATCACATGATACCTACTGTACCCTATTATTTCTACAATTTATATTGAGCAATATAAGCCATAGAAACTAGGAAACAAGCAAACTATGCATCGAAAACAGAATCTGTCAAAAACAGAATAGTCTGTAAATATCTGAATTAATATCATATTATATTACTCCAAAAATTCTGAAAATTCTGGACAACATATACAATTTGTTTACCAATAAACTGTAAAAAATTCAGAATTTTTCCACTTTCCAGTGAAACATAGGAATTTCTGTACTGGACGCAAAAGTTTCTGTTTTTGCACAGAATCAAGTCAACTATCATCCACACTATCCCAAAGGCTTTACTTGACACTTTAATCAAACAAAAGCTATAAAACATGATTACTACAGTAGCTTAATCATGTGAACATACAAATACAGTAGGGGTAAATATTGGGTTGTGTCCCAACAAGCGCTTTTCTTTAACGCCTTTTAAGCTAGGCATGATAATTTCAATGATGCTCACGTGAAAGATAAGAATTGAAACATAATGGGAGCATCATGAAGCATATAACTAGCACATTTAAGTCTAACCCACTTCCTATGCATAGGGAGTTTGTGAGCAAATAATTTGTGGGAACAAGAATCAACTAGCATAGGAAAGCTAAACAAGTGCAACTTCAAGATTTTCAACACATAGAGAGGAAACTTGATATTATTGCAATATGTAGAAGCACATGTTCCTCTCTCATAATAATTTTTAGTAGCATCATGAATGAATTCAACAATATAGCCATCACATAAAGCATTCTTTTCATGATCCACAAGCATAGAAATTTTATTACTCTCCACATAAGCAAATTTATTCTCATGAATAGTAGTGGAATCAAACTCAACAAAATAGCTATCATGTGAGGCATAATCCAATTGAAAATTAAAATCATGATGACAAGTTTCATGATTATCATTATTCTTTATAGCATACATGTCATCACAATAATCATCATAAATAGCAACTTTGTTCTCATAATCAATTGGAACCTCTTCCAAAATAGTGGATTCATCACTAAATAAAGTCATGACCTCTCTAAATCCACTTTTATCAATATTGTGAAAAGATTCAACACCCTCCAAAATAGTGGGATCAATACTATCTAGAGTTGACACTCTTCGAAACCCACTTTCATCAATATAATCATCATAAATAGGAGGCATGCTATCATCATAATAAATATTCTCTTCAAAACTTGGGGGATTAAAAATATCATCTTCATCAAACATAGCATCACCAAGCTTGTGGCTTTGCATATCATTAGCATCATGGATATTTAAAGCATTCACACTAACAACACTGCAATCATGCTCATCATTCAAAGATTTTATGCCAAACATTTTATTGCATTCTTCTTCTATCAATTGAGCATAATTTTCCTTTCCACCATTTTCAAGAAAGACATTATAAAGATGAATAATATGAGGCAACCTCAATTCCATTTTTTTATAGTTTTCTTTTATAGACTAAACTAGTGATAAAACAAGAAACTAAAAGATTCAATTGCAAGATCTAAAGATATACCTTCAAGCACTCACCTCCCCAGCAACGGCGCCAGAAAAGAGATTGACGTCTACTACGCAACCTTCTTCTTGTAGACTCGTGTTGGGCCTCCAAGCGTAGAGTTTTGTAGGACAGTAGCAAATTTCCCTCAAGTGGATGACCTAAGGTTTATCAATCCGTGGGAGGCGTGGGATAAAGATGGTCTCTCTCAAACAACCCTGCAACCAAATAACAAAGAGTCTCTTGTGTCCCCAACACACCCAATACAATGGTAAAATGTATAGGTGCACTAGTTCGACGAAGAGATGATGATACAAGTGTAATATGGATGGTAAATATAGGTTTTTGTAATCTGAAAATATAAAAACAGCAAGGTAGCAAGTAACAAAAGTGAGCAAAAACGGTATTGCAATGCTTGAAAACAAGGCCTAGGGTTCATACTTTCACTAGTGCAAGTTCTCTCAACAATGATAACATAATCGGATCATATAACAATCCCTCAACGTGCAACAAAGAATCACTCCAAAGTTCCTATCGGAGAACGTAGGATGAAAACGTGCATCAACCCCTATGCATAGATTACCCCAATGTCACCTCAGGAATCCGCGAGTTGAGTGCCAAAACATACATCAAGTGCATCAATAGAACATCCCATTGTCACCATAGATATCCCATCGCAAGACATACATCAAGTGTTCTCAAATCCAATACTCAATCCAACATAACGAAACCTCAAAGAGCAAGACTCAATTCATCACAACAAGAGATAGAGAGGGAAGAAACACCATATGATCCAACTATAATAACAAAGCTCGCGGTACATCAAGATCGTGCCAAATCAAGAACACGAGAGAGAAAGAGATCAAACACATAGCTACTGGTACATACCCTCAGCCCCAAGGGTGAACTACTCCCTCCTCGTCATGGAGACCGCCGGGATAATGAAGATAGCCACCGGTGATGGTTTCCCCCTCCGGCAGGGTGCCGGAACGGGCTCCCGATTGGTTTTTCGTGGCTACAGAGGCTTACAGCGGCGGAACTTCCAATTTAGGTTTATTTCTGGAGTTTTCTCTATTTATAGGAGGTTTTGGCGTCGGGGACAAGTCAAGGGGGTCCACGAGGCGGCGGCAAGGCAGGGGGCGCGCCCTAGGGGGGGCGCGCCCTCCACCCTTGTGGTTGCCTCGGGACTCCTCTTTGGTATCTTTTCGCTCCAGTATTTTTTATATTTTCCAAAAATATTCTCCGTAAATTTTCAGCTCATTCCGAGAACTTTTGTTTCTGCACAAAAAAAAGACACCACGGTAGTTCTGCTGAAAACAGCGTCAGTCCGGGTTAGTTCTAATAAAATCATACCAAAACCATATAAATTTGTTGTAAACATGGCATGAATATACTTCATAAATTATAGATACGTTGGAGACGTATCATTGATGATGATGTTAGCGACGATCTGCTGCTGACGACGATGAAGACGGCGATGAGTAGCACCGCCCGACTTGGACGGAAGACGACCCGTGATGACGAACTTGAGCAGTCGCGCAGAGCGCTTCCCAAAAACCTAATTCGTCCTCTCCCGGTGCAGGATCGCAAGGACGAACGGTTCCGGAGACCTGCTCTCCCGCACGTCGATGCACACCGGCATTTGGGATGGAGTAGACTACGGTGGCGGCGCAAGTTATGAGATGAGGCAAAACCCTAGGTATTTTCGGTGTGTCTCTTTGGCCGCAGCCGGTAGCAGTATATATATTAGGACCAGAGGCGGTATCGTGTTGCGATCATGATCTCAAGCCGACTAGGTTTCTAAGTCGTATACTTACCGGACAAGAAATAATTAACTTGTCTGCCCAGATATAAAAATAAAACGGCAAAAGGAAGCCGCGCCCCCGCAAGGCAACGGACCGGATTTCGGTGGACCATTCACGCCCCACCCCGGCCCGGCGAGCGAGCGAGCGCGCGCGTGTGGTCTTTCCTTTCTCTTCTCAACACACTACTTAGAATGGTGAAGAGAACACACTATATAAAGAGGTCCAACTCTTCCTCAACTAGCGGTATGTGATTAAACTTTAGCACCACATCTTGCCATTTTATTCATGGGCCACTATTTGAGATTTCAGAAATTGCTATGGCCTAGCCCATTAATTCTAACAGGATGATTGCTCACGATCACGCCGGTGTGTTTTAGAGGCGAGGTGTGCTCGGTATGATAGAGCTGCTAGCGTGCCGAGATGCAATGTGTCTATCGCAGGAACTTGGTTTTCAGAAAGTGCTTCTGGAAACAGACTGCCAAGATATTCAAGGATTGTGAGAATCGTCGGAGAAATCGGCGGGTTTCCACGTTCTTTGCAAGATGAAGGAGTTAATAAGTTGCCAGTTTCAGGGATTCCAGTTCTGGTTTACGAGCCGTCAATCTAATGCGGCTGCTCACCGGCTTGCTAAGGAGGCATTAGGCTTAAATGTATCTGTATTAAACTTTGATGTGATCCCTGGCTGTTGCAGTCAAATGTGCCTTCGCCTATTGAATCAATGCTGGAGGGCGAAGAGCTTAAAAAGAAAAGAATATTGAATCAATGCTGGAGGGCGAAGAGCTTAAAAAGAAAAGAAAGTACAAACACGCGCACTCACGCGAAGGACCTACCCTGGAGCTTTGTACAAACAACCTCCAGAAAAGAAAAAGAAAAAAAGAGCCCAGGATGCTGCCGTGCTACACCGAACTCGCCAATGGACTCCGTCGCCGCCGCAAGGGAACGCCAGAGACCTCCCTAAGGCCTGGAGAAGACCGGTCGCCCGATCCACAACGTTTCCCCTCTGGATAAGCCCCCACCGCCTACCCCGGTGTCTCCTTCCACGGTAGTTCCACCTTTGCTTCCTCCTGGGAACTGGAGTAAGGCCAAGCCGACCCGGCTGCGATTCCACTTCCGTATTTATATAACCCTTTCCCTGCTCCCACCACGCCGTTCAGCTCACCTTCTTCATTTCCACGGCTCGTTTCCCACCTCCTGGGCCTCTGCAACACGCACAGATAGGAGAGACGGAGACTGATCGTAGCCGTCGGCGATGCCATCGCGCTCCTGTCACAACCTGGTCGACTTGGCCGACGGGGTGCCGTCGTCGACGTCCCCGCCCGGCCCGCCGCGCCGCGTGATTGTCTCTCACCGCCTCCCGCTCCGCGCGGCCCCGGATGCTGCATCCCCGTTTGGGCTCAAGTTCACCGTCGACGCGGGTACCGTCGCCTACCAGCTCCGCTCCGGCCTCCCGGCCTCCGCGCCCGTGCTCCATGTCGGCACGCTCCCGCCGGCCGCGGCCGATGCGTTCTCCGACGAGCTGGCCAGCTACCTGCTCGCTAACTTCTCCTGCCTGCTCGTCTTCCTCCCCTCGGACCTCCACCGCCGCTTCTACCATGGCTTCTGCAAGCACTACATGTGGCCGCTCCTCCACCACCTCCTCCCGCTCGGCGGCCTCCCGTTCGACCCCGCGCTCTACCACTCCTTCCTCTCGGCCAACAGGGCCTTCGCCGACCGCCTCACCGAGGTGCTCAGCCCCGACGACGACTTGGTCTGGATCCAGGACTACCACCTCCTCGCCCTCCCCACCTTCCTCCGCAAGCGCTTCCCGCGCGCCAAGGTCGGCTTCTTCCTCCACTCGCCCTTCCCCTCCTCGGAGATCTTCCGCACCATCCCCGTCCGGGATGACCTCCTCCGCGCCCTCCTCAATGCCGACCTCGTCGGCTTCCACACCTTCGACTACGCGCGCCACTTCCTCTCCGCCTGCTCGCGCCTGCTCGGCCTGGATTACCAGTCCAAGCGCAGCTACATCGGCGTCGAGTACTACGGCCGCACCGTCATCGTCAAGATACTGCCTGTCGGGATCGACATGGGGCAGCTGAGGTCGGTGGTGTCGGCACCCGAGACAGGGGATGTGGCGCGCCAGGTGGCCGACGCGTACAAGGGGCGGCGCCTGATGGTGGGCGTGGACGATGTTGATCTCTTCAAAGGAATCGGGCTCAAGTTCCTGGGGATGGAGCAACTGCTGGTGGAGCACCCTGAGCTCCGCGGCCGCGCCGTGCTCGTACAGATCACCAACCCGGTACGCAGCGAGGGCCGGGACGTGCAGGAGGTACAGGACGAGGTGAGAGCGATCAGCACCCGGACCAATGAGCGTTTCGGCACCCCCGGGTACACCCCAATCGTGCTCATCAGCCGCCCGGTGTCGGTGCACGAGAAGGCGGCGTATTACGCGGCCGCCGAGTGCTGCGTGGTGAGTGCCTTCCGGGACGGGCTCAACCGGATACCGTACATGTACACGGTGTGCCGGCAGGAGAGCACCGCCTTGGGGGACGCCCCTAAGCGAAGCGTCATCGTGCTGTCGGAGTTTGTGGGATGCTCGCCATCGCTCAGTGGGGCGATCCGGGTCAACCCATGGAGCGTGGAGTCCGTCGCCGAGGCCATGAACTCGGCATTGAGGATGTCCGAGGGCGAGCAGCGGCTGCGGCACGAGAAGCATTACAAGTATCTGAGCACACATGATGTCGCCTACTGGGCGCGGTCGTTCGACCAGGACCTGCAGCGAGCCTGCAAGGATCATTTCTGGCGGCGGCATTGGGGGATCGGTTTCGGGATGAGCTTCAAGGTGGTGGCGCTTAGCCCAAATTTCAGGCGGCTTTCTGTCGAGCACATTGTGCCGTCCTTTAGGAAGACGGACAATCGGCTGATTCTCTTGGACTACGATGGAACCGTGATGCCAGAGAGTTCCATTGACAAGGCACCGAGCAGTGAGGTCATCTCTGTCTTGAATCGTCTGTGTGAAGATCCCAAGAACAGAGTGTTCATCGTGAGCGGCCGGGGGAAGGATGAACTCAGCAAGTCGTTTGCGCCGTGTGAGAAGCTGGGGATTGCCGCAGAGCATGGTTACTTCACTAGGTGAGATCTCTGGGCACTTGTTAAAGGTCTACTAGTTGGTTGGTACGTTGTTGCTTTGCTTTGGATTGTTGTTGACTGCTTTAGATATGGATATGCATGTTTATTAAGCAAAGGTACTACAACCAATACATTTACGAAAACCAGCGCTGGTCTATATGCGGAGCTAGAGCTAGCTCCGAGATTAGCCTTGAATCTGACATTCTTGCTTCCAGAACATATTTAGGACATCTCTAACGCCGTGCATCAAACCGCCCCTAAATGATCGGCTGCTTGGTCTGGACACTTCTTACAATCCAACGCCGTGCATCAAACGTCCACGAAGACCACAAAAATCCCCTAAATCAGTATCAGACTTGTGGGAGATTTGGGGGAGTCTGGACACACCAACTCAGCCTTGGTCCCCACCACAAACCCACTTTTTCTCCTTCTCCCTTCTCTCTTGACTAGACAAGGGACGGACATTTGGTGAATATGGTTGGATGGTCGGCTCCCCTAAAGTTGTCCACGGACACGTCCGCGGACATTTGGTGTGTCCGTTTTGAGGTACAGCGTTGGAGTTGCCCGTATGCTTTGGACGGTGACAAGTGATTGATTTCGGCCACGAATCTAATCATAGATGGTTACTATTCCAGTATCCCTTTAGTTATAAGAGCATTCAAATTTATGTTTATAGCTGCAAAATGTGATATCCATTAACTTTGGCAATTGCAGGTGGAGCAAGGAATCACCATGGGAGACCTGCGGATTGGCAGCAGACTTCGATTGGAAGACGACCGCTGAGCCTGTGATGCGACTTTACACAGAAGCAACAGATGGTTCATACATCGAGCACAAGGAAAGCGCGCTAGTTTGGCATCACCATGAGGCGGATCCAGATTTTGGTTCATGCCAGGCGAAAGAGCTACTCGACCATCTCGAAAGCGTGCTCGCGAACGAGCCAGTCGTCGTGAAGAGGGGCCAGCACATCGTGGAGGTTAATCCTCAGGTGAGCGCGTGCAAGCTTCTCTCTGGCTGTTCTACAGTTTAGATGTGATTAATTGGGATGCTCCTAGTCCCAGTCGGTCAAATGAAAAATACTCACTCCGTTTACAAATATAAGACGTAGACTATGTTGTAGACTATGTTGCCTGGTTGTAGACTATGTTGGACAACAACTAAACAACCAAACGTAGCTGTTCAACTAAAAGGCAACGGATAAGGATTGATCCAATCCGATCCGGTCCTCATCCATCAGACCACCACATGCTTGATTGCCTGGAAAATCTATGCCTTCTCTGCAAAATAGATTGTGAATCAGCGTGGGCCAGTCCCCAGTGCGGAAAGAACACCCAGTCCTCCTTATTTTGGTCGCATTGGAGAGCAACTTTGAAACTTGAGTAGCGTTAACATGCAAGATATATCTCCTCGTCGTGCAGGGCATCAGCAAAGGCGTGGTTGTAGAGAGCCTCCTGTCATCCATGGCGGCTGATTTCGTGCTGTGCATCGGGGACGACCGGTCCGACGAGGACATGTTCGCGAGCATCGTGTGCCCAACCAACAGCAGTGTTAAGCTCCCGGCAACCAGCGAGGTGTTCGCTTGCACGGTCGGAAAGAAGCCGAGCATGGCAAAGTACTACCTCGACGACACGGTAGACGTCATCAAGATGCTGCAGGGGCTCGCCAATGCGCCATCGCAACAGTGGCCATGGCCGGTTCAGCTCTGGGTCACCTTCGAAGGCACGCTGTGAGCAAGGAAATTTCACTGCACTGTATAAACCGATGAGGTGTCAATAACCAATGAAACTGAACGATGATTCAGTTCGTGTGGTGCTAGGATTAGCTGCAGTTACAGGATAAACAGGTTCCTCTTCTTCTTTTCTTCGTTTTCCAACCTGCCTCTCACGCATGTGTATATAGTAAATCTTTCAGCCATCCTAGTCATTGCATCTGAGGCTTTGTTAGGACAAGCCTTTGGCCAGTGATTACTTTATTAGTATTATATATTTTTGTAACATAAAATTAATGTTATTAGATTCGTATTTTAAAGTACTCACTTTGTGGCTATGATTTTGTATTGGTATATATCCTTTCTTCTCACTACCAGTTCGATTTCACTCCACGTGCAGTTCAAATTTTAGTGACAGTCCCATTCGGCCGCGCTTTTCACCTTTGCTGCAATATTACAAACAGATCAGATCTTTTTGTTTTAACCCCAACTGAGTATACAAGCTGTAAAATCTGTTCGGACGCACATACACACACACCACACACACGCACACCACAACTCACACCTTGACAATGTGCCTAAACTAGAAGTCATGAAATCCGAGAACGATGGGCACGTCGTTCTCGCCTGTGGCTCGAAGACGTCGTGAGGCACCTGCGGATTTATCAGTACTGTTCATAGTGAACAGTCCGAGAGGTGAGGCACCTGAAAATTCGCCCGCTGGGGATCGAAATCGGGTGGGCTGCTGGCCACCGCCAAGCACAACCACTGAGGTACGGCACATTCCTCAAACAGATCAGATCTGGTGCATCACTCCATCTGGATGCCCACCGGATGACGCCAGCGTCGAGATCATGTGCTCCTTATATTGAACTGTCGAAACATCTTATATTTAAGTACAAAGGTAGTACCCCACGCACCTTTCCGCCATGAGCATTCGGGGGAGAAAGAGGTAAATACACTCTGAGTCATAAAACTTGCACGCTGCGGTCAGTTTGGTGCACAAACTTGAAAAATACATGTTTCTGGTTAGCGAACTTGTCCGACCGTGCAAATACGGTGCCTCTTGCCGTATGCCTACCCATATGGTGTGCCAGAGTGGCGGCAGCCCACATGTCAGTGGCCGGAAGCGGGCGAGGCGCCTGCGCTTGTTTTCTTGCAGAAACCCCCCTCACATTTTATTTAATGAGCAGAAAAGCACCTCCAAATACTAGTCTGAACAGTCCACGTGTTTTTTTCTAGTCTTTTGATGTAGGCCCCACATGTCAGCAGGTTGTGGCTGGAAAATAAAATAAGAAAGAAAAAGGGCACAGACCTCAGGCGCACAGTATACACTGCCTTGCCACTAGACCAACCTCAGCAACATGTCAGATAGAACGATGCAACTATATTTATAATAATAATCCTGGGAGTTTATAATAACTAATTTTGGATATTAGAAAAAGAAGAAAGAAAAAAGGGGGAGGGGGTTTTAGGACATGGATTCGAACAAAGGGCCTCAGGTGTTTGCCCATATGAGCTAGCCAGTAAACAATGCACGGCTTCATCTTTTACAAATAAATATATTTAAACAGTATATTTATTTTTGGTCTTGTGGCCAAGTATTGTATTTTAAAAGGATAATTATATTTTATATAACTTTACGAGACGAGACCATGGCCAGGGCATCTGTACGTCTCAAGACTGATAATCTTTTATTCACTATATTTTGGCTGAAAAAGAATTATATCTCAACTCTCAAGCAAATTTGACATATATAGAGAGAGAGAGACTTTTTTCCGTCTTGCATGGGTCACGCACACGAAAAAAAAATCATGCATTCTCTCGTGAGATGTTTACATTTTTTCCTGACAATCTTGTTTTCATCGCGGTATAGTTAATTTCTTTCACATGGCAGTAAGTCATCATGATGCATGGGTAGCTGAGTGTACGCATACTGACTATTGTCTATGCATACAACTCGATGTATGATCGGTTCGTAAAGTGTACCAATGTATATGTAGTTGTTGCTTTGAGCATGCGTTGACTAGGTAACTACCTAGCTTAGCTAGCTATTGGTCACTGTCTAATCTAGATCAGTTAATTAATATTGCGTCCATCCGTGTCCTAAAGGTTATAAACTATAGTTATCCTTCACACAAGAAAATGTTGTTTTGTCTGGCGGTTAGCTTGTGTTTGCTTGGTGGAGAACTAGGAGGTCTACAGTTCGATCCCCTGTGGATCCGCTTTTTAGCTTGCGTTGGTCACCTATAAGTACTATATAAAATGTAATGATATGTTATACACATCGAGAGTCATTAGCTAGGCTGGTTATCCGTGTCGCGTGGTACTGGCAGGTCGCCGGTTTGATCCATTCGACCAACAATTTTTCAATCAAATTCATTTGTGTTATTTAGGGCGCTTTTGCATAATAAAATTAAAAGATAGGTTGTTTTTTGTAAAGAAATCCATCGCGTGCTGGTTTATGCACCAAACTAATCGTCGTGTGCAGGACAAAAGAAGATTTCCCTGTTTCAGGTTATAAGGCAGCGGGAGCCTAGGGAGGAGCCTACTGCCAACTTTCACTTTGATCACTTCGCGTCACTTCACTTGATCACGTCGGAAGCAGACATGTGGCATTTCATAAGAGCTAACTTCAATAGGTAAAGGAGGCCAGATCCAAATTTTCTCTCCCATGATTACGGTTGACAATTTTTTCTTGCCAAGGACAGCTATCTTTAGCATGTGGCACACATGGTAAAGCTATCCAAACTTGAAGAAAAAAAGGACAGCTATCATTTTTGAAACTGACAAGACAGCTATCGGCTTGTTGTACAAGTATACGAACGAGCACAGTTTTTTTTAACAGGATCGAGCACAGTTGATGCGGTGCACGCGGCAGAGAGGGGGATCGATCGGTCGGTCCCGTTAAAGAAGGGACCGGCGCGTGCAATGCAGTGGTTGGGTGATGATCCATCATTTCGTCTCACACGCCGGCAATGATTCAGATGTCTGGCCTGATGCAACTAGCGCAGTCAGTGCACAGCAGCAATGTGTAGGTGACCGTGCGTGCGTGCCTATCCGCTGCTGCACTGTGGCGTGGTTTTTTATTCTTTCCCCTCGTTATCTCTCTCTCCTCCTCGGACAAGGGAACGGTAGGCGCGGCGCAATTTTTTTGAAATGCCAATTCCTGCATTCACCAAGAAAAAAAAGTTGCCCAGTTAATTAAGAAAAACCGAGCGAAAACCAGATTACCAGTTAATTATGAAGAACCGGACGAAAACCATCACAACCGCTGAGCGGCACAAATGATATACCCCACGCGCACCACTCCAGAGAGTCTTGTCGAGACAGCATGCAGGCGTCATCGTCATCACTCCTTCCCTATAGGCGTCATCGCCTTCCCTAAATCCTGAGCAAATGACTCCGACTTCGCCGTAGGCGATCGTCGACCCAACCCACACTGTAGAGGCCGCATGGAGATGTATGAAGATCCACGCCAGACTCAGCCACCTGCGATCAGACAGCGCAGCTCTGAATCTGACAGAGAACCACGAAGGAGAACTAGGCACGGCTGGCGTGGCACAATTTTGGTTGCTACTAATTCCATGGATGGGCGGACACAGCGATTCGATGGCATTTGTACTTGAACATCAACAGTAAATTTGAATAAAATTGTAAAAGGACTTAAAAAAATACATAAATTTTTAGTCATCCAAGATGCTCATGTGTGCAAGGTGCGTGCAAATTTTCGTAGTGTTTGGACATCTGAGAAGCTCGTGGCAAAAATAAAAATAAAAACAAATTTCAGTTGTCTGAGATACTTTGAAAACGAACACTGTTCGGAGCTAATTTTGTTCTTTTGCCACGAGCTCCTCACATGTCCGAACACACGAAATTTTGCACGCTCCTAGCATACATGAGCATCTCGGATGCTAAAAAATTCAGAGTTTTTTGAATTATTTTACTTTTTTTTTGAATTTTCTGTTCATCAAGAGCAGATGAGCCCGGGCTCATCTTTGGATTACCGCGCTGAGAGCTTCTTCCCCCTTCTCTATAGTAGGGAAGGGAGATCCAGGGAACCACCTCGGTGGAGTGGTGGATTTTCCCCTTCTCCTCCACCGGCAAGGCCGGCCGGAGTGCGGATGGGGCTGTAATTAGTAGGAGTAGGTTAGCGTTTACCTTAGGGGCTTGTGGCATTATGCCTTGGAGTCCAGCCCACCGCTACTTGCGTGCAACACATGGTGGTCGCCGACGTGGCCCTATGCTTCTTCTCCACGGTGGAGGCAAAGGAGGGGGTGACGGATCTGGTACCTGCTCCTTTAATAAGCACGCGACTGCATCGAGATGGATCACCAAGGTGGATTTCTTCCTCTTATCTTGCCCTCGAGGTGATGGGTGGGAATTTGGCCAGATTACCTGCCGTGGTTCGGTTCTGTGGTGCGGTCTCTTGCCGGATCCGAGCTTCCAGCGAGAAGGATGTGGTGCCCTGTTATGGCGGAGGATCCCCTGCTCATCCTCAGTGACTGATCCCATCGTGGTGATGGTGGAGATGCTGAGGGGATTCAGGGTGCCGGAGAGTTGCTGATGGGGATCGTGAGCGACTACGATGGTGGATTTGGAGGAGCAACGGCACCCATGCTGGCCTTTTGCCGGTCTCTTCGGACGCCCCGTTCGATTTTCTAGCCGAATGGCGGCTTATTTCATTCCTCCTGGCCATCAAGCCACATAAGAGGCAGTGCTGCTCTAGGACGAAGTCCATGGCGTGGTGCCATGGAGGTCTCACCGGGTCACGTGGTTTGGTCCCTGGCTCCGGTGACTTCGGACCCGATTGCATTTCTTGTATTCCGTTCGGGGTCCTCTTTGCAAGAATTAGGTACTAGTATGTAATTTTAAGTTTTCTTTGGGTCCTGTTGTAAATTGTGCCATCAAGCTTATCTAAGGGCTCCTTCGATTCAAGGGAATTCTATACGATTTTTGGAGGATTGAAATCCTTTGAAATTTTTCCTACGTTTGTCCTTTGATTCATAGGATTGAATCCCATAAAATTTTTTTCAATGGAATCTTTTGTATTACATTTCATAGGAAATCTAACCTTCACTCTAACCTCCTTTTACAATTCCTTTGTTTTTTCCGTGAAATCAAACGCTCCTTGCTAATCCTATACGATTCAAGTGGGCATGACACTTCAATCCTATATTTTTCCTATTCCTGCGTTTTCAAAATCCTGCGAATCAAAGAGGTCCTAAATGGTAGTCCGGGACTCTTGGATCAGCATACGACCAACATCATTCCTGACCGGGTTCACATAAACAGTGGTAGGGTTAATCAGTAGTTGCACATTTCCGAACCTAAAATCAAATGTAACTTGTAAAATGTGCACACATAAGCAAGACACTTTAGGCTCAATGATTCAGAAGGCTGGATGCAGCCGCAATCTGTCGGTAACCGTGCGTATCCGCTGATGCACCGTGTTGGTGCCAGTTTTGTGCATGGCAAAATCGTAATTAAAATGACTTCAAATGAAAAAGTTTTCAACATTAAAGATGGTCGTCTCGTTGAAACGAATAACTTAGCTTTTGGGGTCATCTCCATCCGAAGTCATATGCGACTTCCAGAGCCCAAAAACTGTGCTGATGTACGCAGGTCTGGAGAACCGAACAGCGAGGCCGCGCCGGAAGCCCCCTAGCAAGCATGGGAGCCCGAGCAGCCGTCTAAGGGGCTCTGGGAGCCCGAGCAAGCCAAAGGAGCTCGGGGAACCCAAGCAGGCTTGGGATCCCGAGCAGCCCTCGGAGCCCGAGGCTCGGGGAGCCCAAGCAGCCGAAGGAGCTCGGGGAATCCGAGTAGGCTTGGGAGCCCGAGAAGCCCATGGAACCTGAGCAGCCCCCGGATCCAGAGGTGCCGTCCAAGGGGCTCGGGAAGCCCGAGCAGCTGAAGGAGTTCAGGGCTCGGGAGCTCGAGAAGGGCGTGGAGCCCGCGAAGGCCATGGAGCAGGCGGGCCCCTCCGCCCTTGGGCACTTCCCGCCCCGGTCCGGAACCAGCGCAGGGTTCGACTCTGCCTTCAAGGTGCCTTGCTGGATTGTCCGGCCTGGTGCTCGTGGTGACTACAAGTTAGATCAAATTTTGACACTTTGGACGACAATTCGAGTCATTTTCTTGTACGGAAAGTCCAGCCGCCTCATATATAGATGAGAGGTGATGGCTGATTGAACAACACACAATCGCAAACACATATACTACTTTTTCATGTACCTTTTGCCTCTGCCTTGTTTTTGCTCCCTCGTTCTTTGTTCTTTTTCGTGTTGGAGATCAGCGAATGTCGAGGCTCTAGGGGCGGTTGGACCGACCTAGGGAAGCCCATAGCCGCCGCACTCCCTGACGGGGTCCCTTTCGGACGTGTGGGGTTTCAGGTCTTCAAAATTCTCGCCGGTGTGTCTTGAGTATCACACTCCTGGCGAGGCTCCTCCGGCAACGTTGTCTTGCGTATCACGCTCGACGTCGGGGGTACACGATGACGTGTTCATGCGTGAGCACACTTTTTGGTGACTCTACTGGGGACTAAAGATCAAGAATCATCACCATCCATCATGTCCGGCAACGACAAGATTACCAACCAAGCAGGGCTTAACGCCAATAACATCATCAAGCCCAATCTTGAAGAATTATCAGAGGAGCATCGCCAAGCTTATGAGACGTACAAGAAGGCGCGTGAAGAGAAGTTGCAGGAGTTCCTCCCGGAATTCAAGGACCGTCAAGGCAACATCACTTTGGTCGAAGAAATTAAGTTCCCTCCTCTTCATGACGAGTAGGTTAAATCCTCTGTGAGTAGTGCCTTCTCTCCCGAGCAATCAGTTGAAATTAATAGTTTCATTATCCGGAATAGTAAACTTTTGTATCAAGGTTTTACGGAAAATACTAATGCTCGAAAAAATATCATCTAGTGGTGATGTTGGTGTATCTGCTCGTGTAGAAAACCTGTCGGATTAATTGACCATGGGTACCCCGAAGACGGCAAGACAATATTTCAAGACATCGGGGCTAGCAAAGCCCCTCAGTCCGACTGCTCGAGCCGCCCAGGTGGCCCCCTGTCCGACTGCCCGGGCCGACTCGCCACCCGGCCTGCTCCCCGTCCGGCTGCCCCAGCCAGCCGGCTGCCGACTGCTCCAACCAGCCGGCTGCCCGAAGTCAACCGCCGACACCGACAAGACGGCCATACCGCAGACGAGACGGCCGTACCCGACACTGCTGGTGAATAGTGGAACACTGTATATGCATCACCTCAGCCATCATGTATAGTGTCACTTGTCCCTGGGCACTGTTTATGAAGTGACCCAGGGGACAAGCCGGCATGCACCATGGCGTGCCCATGCCACTACCTAGCTTAGGAAGTAAGCTACCCCATGCCCACTGGCTAGCTAGTCCACACTATATATAGCTAGCCATCCATCCATCCATCCATCCAGAGAGGGGGCATGGAGAAGCCACGGCCAGAAGGGCTCCCACGCATGGACACACATGCTCACACTCACACATGCATGCCCAGGCACATGCGGCCACAAGCCATGGCCACGCACACACTTGTGCTCACATACATATATGAGATCAGGTGCCCATGGCACTGATCTCAGATACAGCTCCAGGAGCAACTCTGTACTACCAGACATGTACACCACATATATACAGACATGCAGGAGTAGGGGTATTATCTCTCCGGAGAGCCCCGAACCTGGGTAAACTAACGCGTGCTACTCGCATACCCGTCCTCGGATATTTCGGCGGCAGTCTTGCCCTCACCTCAAGCCACCCTGTGGCATCTGTCGTCTCGCAACCCCCCCGTGAGAATACCACGACAGTTGGCGCCCACCGTGAGGCAAGCTGCTGCTGGTTTCGCAGTCCGGGCGGGACCCTTTTTCGTCATCGTCGCCGCGGCGCCGCCCGCCTCTCCGGCCACGCTCGAGGGCTCGACATCGACTCGCCCCCGGGACGGCGCCGTGTGGAGCGGCGCATCCTCGTCGTCGGCCTCAGCCTCTTCATCACCACCGCAACGCCGGCCGTCCGTCCGCGCGCGCGCCGCGCGCGGGGCCTTGCTTCGGTCGGCCGCATCCATCCGCGCGCCGCTCGCATTTGCTCCCCTCCGCGTTGCGCCTTGCTCCGGCCGAAACGCGCGTTCGCTCCTCCATATACTATCTATGCAAGCTAGCTAGATGCAAGTCAAACCGTGGTCATACACCATCCATACACTACTCAAACAACGGCGTGATTTCCTGTTAGCGCCTACACTGCACCATGCCTCGTGCATCTCCGGCCGCGCCAGCGTTGCTGCGGTTTGCTGCGTCCCCGTCCGAACCCCGCGCGGCCGCGCCCCGAGCGCCGCTTCGCCCGACTCCGCAGCTGCTCCACCGCCTGCAATCTCCACCACCCGACGGCCCTGCTCCGAGCCGCGTTCGGGCGGCCCCGCCTCGCCTCAACCGCCTCCGTGTTCGTCCGCCTGGTCACCGCGAGCCTGCTGCCGCCTCCTCGCTTGCAAGCTGGCCCAACTCCCTCGCGCCCGCGACCCGGCCCGTGGCTGGCCGGCCGACTCCTACTCGCGCCCGTCAGCCGCCGTCCGGCTGCTCCTCCGCCCGGCTGCCCGCGCCGGGTGCGCTCACGGCCCCGCTCGGCTTGCCGTCTCGCTGCCCGCGCCGGGCCCGCTCACCCCGGACCACGGACGGCTGCGCCGCGCCCGCCGTCGGCCGGCTCCTCCTCGTCCGGCTGCCCTGCCGTCTGCTCCACCTCCCGCGCCCGGCCTTCCCCGTCGCCAGAGCAACGCGGCTCGGCCTTCGCCCACGCACGGCCGCCGGGTCCCCGACGCCCCAGGCTCCGGCTCCTCCCCCGTGCCGGCTTCGCTCCGCCTCGCGGGCGCGCCCCGCGCCGGCTCCGAACCTGGCCTGCCGGCTTTGCGGCCCGGCCGCCTGCTGGCTTCGCGCGGCTCCGAGCCCGGCCTGCCGGCTGCGCGGCCCGGCCGCCTGCTGGCTCCACGCCGGCTTCTGCCTGCCGCGCCCGCCTGCGCCGACTCCCGCGACCCGGCCCCGCGTCCTCCCGCGCGCCGGCCCCGCTCGTCGCCTTGCCTGGCCGGCTCCGCCTCCCTCCGTCGGGCGCCGCTCCGCTCCGCGCCATGCCCAGCTCCCGCCGGCTGCGTCTGTGTGCTCTGTCGCCGGCTGCGGAGGCGGAGAAAGAAAGAGAAAGAATGCGGCCCGCTGGAGGAAAAATCGGGCCGGCTGCTCAGCCCCTGCCGACTGGTAAAAGAAAGAAAAGAGTCAGTGGCCGGGTGCTGCAAAAAAAATAGATAGGATGCGAGCCGGCCGCTCGTTTCCAGACGGAAAAAAAAAAGAGTCTGACTGCTGGGTCGGTAAAAAGAGACAAAAGAAGAGTTTTGTTCGGCTGCCAGCAGCCGGCAGAAGAGAAAAAAGAAGAAAAAAGGCGCTGCCAGACGCCTGGCCGGCTGTGCCAAGCCGGCTCGGCCGCGTCCCGCTCGCTGCCTGGCCGGTCAAGCCTGACCGGCTGGGGCATCCCTCGAGCGCCTGGAGGCTCGGGCCACCTGCCGGAGATCATCTCCACCCCGACTGCGCCCAAAACAATGTGAGCTCCTCACCCGCATGATTTTGCACCACGCAAACACGGATAACCCCGAGCGATGCTCGGGGACCACCTCCGCCTTAATTTACAGTTGCACCACTGTTCGCCCCGGCGCCAGCCAGAGTTGGCCCGGAGGCTTGCCGCTTGGCTTGAGACGTTCGTTCCCGCAGGCGGCTTAGTAGCGTGCATGGTACCAAAGGCTCACTCTTAGTCACAGACCGCAGAGCGCTGTCCGGCTAGCAAGAGCGAACGCTGGAGGCCACCCACGCGAAAAACGCCTCAGGAGAAGAAACGGTTCGGGCGACCCGGCCGTTTGCTTTATGAGTATCTGCTCAGTTAAATCCGCTCCCAGAGTATGAGTACTGTACACTCCACCCCGCGGCCCACTCTCAGCCACAGACCACAGAGCGGCTGCCCGGCTAGCAAGAGCGCAAGCCAAAGAACGGAGGGGACATGAAAAAAATTGAAGGGGCTCGGACGAAACCGAGTCGGCACCCTCCGCATAAAATTTGCAATGCTAAAATCAAACATTTGATATATCTGCGCGGACTAACTTTATCTTTTGCATGATCATTTCCGTGGGGAACGCCCCTCCTCGCTCGGAGGCTACACCCAGTGGGTGCGCTGGCGCGCCCCCACTGGAAGCAAGCCACGCCGGCTGCAGCTCGCAGCCGGCTGTCATCAACAACATCAGTCGGCGGACTCCGCGTCCGCGCCTGACAGCATCAGTCGACGGACTCCGCATCCGCGCCCGACAGCTTCAGTCGGCGGGCCCCGCATCCGCGCTCAACGGCACCAGCCGGCGGACCCCGTGTCCGCGCCCGGCACCCTCGACGTTACCGTCGGCTTCATCATCAACAACAAGACCCTCCGCCCAACTTTTCCAAAGTTGCCCGAAGGCTCGGAGGCTACACCCAGCGGGTGCGCTTGCGCGCCCCCACTCGGAAGCAAGCCGCGCTGGCTGAGGCCCGCAGCCGGCCGTCATCAAGCATCTTCTACATCAACACCCGCTAAAGAGCCTCCGCCCAACTTTGCCAAGTTGCCCAGAGGCTACCGCCGGAGTAATTGACCACGGGTACCCCGAAGACTGCAAGACAATATTTCAAGACATCGGGGCTAGCAAAGCCCCTCAGTCCGACTGCTCAGGCCGCCCAGGCGGCCCCCTGTCCGACTGCCCGGGCCGACTCGCCACCCGGCCTGCTCCCCGTCCGGCTGCCCCAGCCAGCCGGCTGCCCAAAGTCAACCGCCGACACCAACAAGACGGCCATACCGCAGACGAGACGGCCGTACCCGGCACTGCTGGCGAATAGTGGAACACTGTATAGGCACTATTTATGAAGTGACCTAGGGGACAAGCCGGCATGCACCATGGCGTGCCCATGCCACTACCTAGCTTAGGAAGTAAGCTACCCCCATGCCCACTGGCTAGCTAGTCCACACTATATATAGCTAGCCATCCATCCATCCATCCAGAGAGGGGGCATGGAGAAGCCACGGCCAGAAGGGCTCCCACGCATGGACACACATGCTCACACTCACACATGCATGCCCAGGCACATGCGGCCACAAGCCATGGCCACGTACACACTTGTGCTCATATACATATATGAGATCAGGTGCCAATGGCACTGATCTCAGATACAGCTCCAGGAGCAACTCTGTACTGCCAGACATGTACACCACATATATACAGACATGCAGGAGTAGGGGTATTATCTCTCCGGAGAGCCCCGAACCTGGGTAAACTAGCGCGTGCTACTCGCATACCCGTCCTCGGATATTCCGGCGGCAGTCTTGCCCTCACCTCAAGCCACCCTGTGGCATCTGTCGTCTCGCAACCCCCCCGTGAGAATACCACGACAAAACCCTAATCCAACTTTACCTATTTCATCGGCGCTTCCCGTGCCGTTGTTTTCTTTATCCTAACCAAACAAATCAACTTGTGGCTGCACCCATTAATCCTATGATGAGTATGCCAAGTTCGGTGGCAATGTCGAACCAAACCCTATCTATAGGTGCAAACGCAATTAGGTCATTGCTAAAATATGGTTCGGCATACACGCCACAAGTCATACCCACGGCTAGTAATCCCAGTCCTCCTATGCCGTTACCGCAAGCATCATCGACTACTATGGACGATGCTTTAGCTAATCTTAGGGAGGAGATGGCCAAGATGTTTGAAGAAAATTAAGGAATTGAATTACCAAGGAACCAGATTTACCAATAGCCTTATCCGGAGTACTTTGACATAGTTCAATGCCTTCCAGAATATAAAATTCCAGATTTTGTTAAGTTTAGTGGAGAGGGCAATAAAACTACATGGGAACATGTTAGTCAATACTTGGCACAATTGGGTGGAGTAGGTTCATGAAGCGAATTGAAAGTGCGTTTATTTCCCTTATCTTTGACTAGTACCGCATTTTCATGGTTTGTTGAATTGCTGCTTTTCCACATGGTTCTATTCATTTATGATTGCAACTAGAACAAAAATTTCATGATCACTTTTATAGCAGCGACAATGAGCTTAAGTTTTTCCATCTTACATCGGTTAGACAAAAGCATGATGAATCGGTCTCCGATTACGTCAAGAGATTTAGAGATACAAAAAACAGTGCTATAGCTTGGTGATAACCGAGAGAGAATTGGTGCATCTTGTGCTTAATGGTTTGAGAACTCACATTGGAGAAAAGCTAGAAGGTTACGAATTTTCAAATATCAATCAAGTCTTACAAAGGGCTTTGCTCAAGAAAGCCAAAGCAAAGAGCTTAAAGAGGTGGATGGGTATAAAACCAATCGTCATAAGATGCATATGGTTGAATATGATAGTGAAAGATCGGACGATGAGCTTGATGTCTATGCTGCTAAATTTGTTTGGCCCCCAAAGGCCAAACCATTTACTTGCAATGATCTAAAGCCGATTCACAAGATTCGTGATGAGGAGATGAAATTTACTTTCAACATTGGTAAGTGTGATAAAATATTTGGTGCTTTATTGCAAGCTAAGATCATTAGAATATCTCATACATTACCGCCGTTTGAAGAGCTAAAATGGCGTGCTTATTGCAAGTATCACAATTCATTTTCTCATGCCATTAATGATTGCAATGTTTTTTGATGACAGATACAATCGGCCATCAATGACAGATGATTGAATTTTTCTGAGATGCAAATTGATAGGCAACCCTTTTCGATGAACACCATGGACTTGAAGGGGAAGAAGATGTTAATTCGGCCCAACATAGCTGAATCAGCTAATAAAAATAATGCCATTATTTGTGAACCCAGGAAAAATAAGGAGAGCGACAAGATGTTGGGAAGAGAGGTGATGCTTGACAAGCAACCATATGGCAAGGAGGTATTGAAGATCAGTATAAAAAATCCTACACTGGGGGGGGGGGGAGGGCAATCACAAGTGCAGCGGAATGTTCATGCTAAATTCTTCAAGTCCAGGAGTCCAGAAGTTGGCAAGTGGAAGACGAATGGAGCCAAGGTGCAGCGCAAGCGAATCAAGCCAACTTTTGGTATGTTGCTGTCCAATTATACCAATCAAGCGGCCGGTTCTAGTCTAACCGGCCGTCGCGTTTGAAGCGTTCAAGATCACCTTTGAAGCAAGAATTTCAGCATCAAGCAAGGTCATATGGGTCATGGGCACCGGCACCGTGGATGGCATCACCCCCTTATGCGCCATATTACATGGGAAATTTCAATGGAGGATGGGGGCGACCCTCAATGGCTCCTTATGCTTTTTCATCTGGGGTGGGCAGCACCTAGAAGGCCCGCTCGTGAGAGGCTTTCTTATCCCACACGAGGCCGTTTGAGCAATGGTGCCAATCAGCCAACACAAATTATCCAAGCAAGGTCAGCAAGCGAGTGTGGCGTGCTAAATCATCAAGTGCTGAAATTTCAGAACCTTGCAAGCAAAAGGAGGAGAATACTAGTGCCAAAACTATTATGATAGTCACTAAGGAATTAGCAATCGAAGAACCAATTATTGTTGATAATCCGGTTAATTTTAATGATGGTGTGGTTGCTGTCCGGCAGGTTCCCATGGCTAACAATCATAGAGCTAGCACGAGAATGCCCAAGCCTAGGGATCCTAAATATACCCAGCCTAAGTGGTGTCCTCCCGGTTTGTCCAAGGCACAGAAGAGGAGATTGCAGCGCATGAGAAACCATGAGAAGGTGAAATGAGAAGCGGAGCAAAAAGGGACGAATACTTTAACAAAATTCGGCCCATGGTACCTTTAAAAAAAGTGTGGTGGCCTAAGCAAATAGAAAATGCAGCAATTTCCGCATTCATTATAGCAGCATCCACAACACCAAAGGAGGACGATGCAGCCGCTATTACATCGTCTATGCCACCTATTACACCCCCTTCACTCAAGTAGAATTCAAAGCCAATGGACACATCAAGAGATGAAGAAGAGATGGTGGATTATGAGCCTACGCCGGCTCGGGAAGGTATGGATATCAATATGATGTATTACTTACCCGCCGAATTTCGTGCTATAGATGTAGAGGGGGAGGTGGCCCAGCTAGATTTTGGTCCAAAAAATGCTATATTCAAGAAGCCAAAAGAACGAGTGACACACTATAAACCATTGTACCTCAAATGTCATATTAATGGATCGCCTGTTGCTAGAATGCCTGTTGATGGCGGTGCTGTGGTGAATCTTATGTCCTATTCAGTCTTCAAAAAATGGGGTTTGTACGATGAAGAATTGATAAATACCAATATGGTGCTTAATGGGTTTGAAGGCAAAGAAAGAACTGAAGCCAAATGTGTGATTCTTGTGGAGCTTACAGTGGGAAGCAAAACTTTGACTACCGTGTTCTTTGTTGCTGAGGTGCAAGGTAACTACAATGTTATATTAGGCCCCGATTGGGTTCAGGCTAACCAATGCGTGTCGTCTACTATGCACCAGTTTTTAATTCAATGAGTCGATGATGAGGTAGAAGTCATTCATGCGGATAATTCGGCTTGTGTTGCTTTAGCTGATGCATCGGTGGATTGGCAAGATCGCAATGCTACTTGCTTGACGGGGTGTGATATATTAGAGTTTGACTTTCTTAGCGCTACAAAGAATGGTTTCATGCCCATTTATTTAAAGCCGGTTGATGGCAATCGGCTCCAAGGTATGATGTATTTAAATGGATCCTAACTCAGAGTGGTTACAAAAACATCTTATAAAATATCGGCCCAATGAGAAAGATATGTATGCGTCTATAGAAGAGTTAGATGATATGGATAAATTAGGACAAGATTTTATGTCGGTGGATCCATTAGAGGAGATAGATATAGGGCATGATTCAATTCCTAGCCCAACGTTTGTAAACAAAAATTTGAAGGCCCATTATAAAGCTAAGTTAATCAAGCTATTGAAAGAATAAGTTTGTTGCCTTGCATGGGAATATCATGAAATGCCTGGCTAAAGCCGAGAGCTAGTGGAGCATCGGTTGCCTATACAGGCCGGTTTTAGACCTTATAAACAAACGACCAAAAGTTTTAATCCTAAAATATATGACCGGATCAAGGAATAGATCGGTCATTTGCTTAAAGCTAATTTTATTAGACCTTGCAGGTATGCTGAGTGGATTTCTAATATTGTACCTTTGGAGAAGAAAGGATCCGGCAAATTAAGGGTGTGCATTGATTTCAAAGGTTTGAATAGAGCTACACCCAAAGATGAGTATCCTATGCCGATAGCCGATATGCTTATTAATGATGCTTCTGGACATAAGGTCAATAGCTTTTTTGATGGTAATGCGGGGTGCAATCAAATTTTTGTGGCCGAAGAGGACATGTCCAAAACGGCTTTCCAGTGCCCTAGGTTCCTTGGTTTATTTGAGTGGACAGTGATGACCATTGGATTGAAAAATGCCGATGCCACATATCAAAGGGCTATGAATTTAATATTTCATGATTTCCTTGGTCTCATACTTGAGGTCTATATTGATGATGTTGTTTTCCAATCGGATGCTATTGAATCTCACTTAGCCGATTTGCATTTAGCTTTTGAAGGAATGAGAAAATATGGACAAAAGATGAATCCTTTGAAGTGTGCTTTTGGTGTATCGGCTGGGAAGTTTTTAGGTTTCATTATTCATCAACATGGCATAGAAATTGATCCCAAAAAATAGAAGCTATACAAAAGGTGCAGGCTCCAACATGTAAGAAAGACATGAAAAACATCCTTGGCAAAGTCAATTACTTGAGGAGATTCATAGCCAACTTGCCAGAGAAAGTTGATGCATTTACTCCCATCCTTCGGTTGAAAAACTATGATGATTTTACTTGGGGGCAAAACAACAAGAAGCATTTGAGATGATCAAGAATTATTTGTTCACTCCTCCGGTATACAAAAGTGCCCAAACATAGGGAACCTTTTAGGCTTTATATTGCAGGGTAGGAAGGCGTTATTGGTGTTGTTTTGACTCAAGAGACCGAAGGAAAAGAGCATGCTATTAATTATTTGAGCTGATGCCTATTGGGCACCAAGGCAAGGTAGACATTTATTGAAAAATTATGCTTGCACAAAATTAAGGCATTTAGTGGCTTGTCAAACTGATGTCATTAAATACATGTTGCATAGGCCAATTCTAAATGGTAGAATTGCCAAGTGGGCTTATGCTTTGATTGAGTATGATTTGGCTTATGAATCTATAAAATCTATGAAAGGAAAAATCATTGCTAATTTTATTGTTGAACATCGGATTGATGACAAGCATGATATTGATGTAAACCTTGTCTCATTAGTGCCATGGAGATTATATTTTGATGGTTCGGTTTGGAGCAATGGCTAAGGTATTATAATTGTTTATATATCTCCTCATGGTGTTGTTTTCAAAGCCCCATGCCGTTTAGAATATTTTTGCACAAACAATCAAGCCGAATATGAAGCATTGTTATTCTGTTTAGAGATTTTGCTTGCTATAGGTGCTACACATATTGAGGCTTTTGGTGATTCATTATTAGTAGTGCAACAAATATCCAAGGTTTTTCAATGTTTTGATGAATCACTTAATGTTTATCTTGATAAATGTCTAGATATAATTTCTACCTTGGATTGCTTTAACATTGCTCATATATCTAGACATGACAATTGGAGAGCAAATGAGTTGCACAACAAGCATCTGACTATCATGTTGATCATGGCACATTTCATATTGCTCAAGAGCAGATGCTTAGTCTTACCAACATGGGAGAAGCCGAACTGGAGCCCACCGCTTCGGCCAGTAATCAAAATTCTAATGCAGGTGAAAATCAAGATGGGATGAAGCCAATTATTGATTATTTGCATTATCCTAGCAAGAGAATGGACATGACCATTCGGTGGATGGCTTTCAAATTTACATTAATGGATGATGATCTTTATCGTCAGACAGTTGATGATGTTCTTTTGAAGTGCTCAGATGAGGACCAAGCTAGAATTGCTATGGTAGAGGTACATGAAGGCATTTGTGGCACTCATCAGCTGGCACATAAAATGAAGTGGTTATTGCGACGTTCTGGGTTTTATTGGTCAATGATGATTATTGATTGCTTCAGGTATTATATAGGATGTGAAGCTTGTTGATATTCAATTGGCTCCTACAGCTATGTTACATCCTATTATTAAGCCATGGCCTTTTAGAGGATAGGGATTAGACTTTATTGCAGAAATTCATCCTTCTTCTTCAAAGGGGCAATCAGTTCGTATGGAGTAACTGATTATTTCGCTAAATAACGTGGCCGGCCCCTAGTCGCCTATAGGTAGGCCCGGACCCCACCTGTCGGGTCTTCTCTCTCCTCCCTCCATCTCTTCTTCCTCCTTCCCCCCTCTTGCTCGACGCCGTGGCTGGGCGCCTTTGCTCTGGTGGCCACCGGCGCTCCAGTGGTTCCCTCGGGAGGGAGAGAGCACAGTTGCGATCGCCGGTGAACGCTGCGCCCATGGGTGGGTCGTGCGGAGCTCGGGGAGGGCTGGGAATGTGGCGGCGAGGGGAGGCAGTAGGCGGCGGGTGAACTCGGGGCCGAGGCCATGGCCTGCCCCGGAGCAAAATGGAGAAGGGGAGGGCCTCTGTTGGCGATGGTGGTTCCACAAAAGGGGAGAGGAGGGCAAGGGGAGCTCCGGCTCGGCTGAATTTGAGCGGAGAGGTGGCGGCGGCTCCATGGCAGTAGGTGGAGGAGAAGGAGCTCTGCGGCTCAATTCTTCGATCTGGGCCAGAGCTGGGAGGGAGAGGAGGCCAGTGGTGAGGTTGAATGGCTCGGGGAGAGCCTATTTATAGCCCGGCCGAGGAGGAGGATAAGCACGGCTGTGGGAACATGGTGGACGTGGCGGTGAGCAGCACCACGTGCAGAGGGGACGGCTCGGCCGGTTCTGGCATCGGGTAGTGGCACAGGCGAGCGGTGGAGGCTAGCTAGGGCTTTGAGAGAGCTCGGGGTGGACGTGTACGGAGATGGCCGCGTACGCACAGTGAGGAAAGGAACGGAGGGGGAAGAGGCTAGAGAGGGGGCACGTGGCCTCTGCGGAGCCGAGGGACATGTTTGGACAAGCCGGAGCTGGCTGGAGCTAGCTGGCCGACGCGAAGACCGCCTGCTCTGGCACACGTATGGGCGTCAGGCCTTGTCAAACGCGGTGGCCACTAATCATATGGATGGGTTATGTCATTGGATGGATCATAGTAGCTCTAGAGTGGTCGAGAGAACCCAGAACATTTTCTGGTCAGAATTTTGGAGGGATTACTGAGATAAAATGGAGATGGTATTGAAGCTGAGGCCTTGTCATATTGATATGTGGTAGGAAGGAGTAGGTGCTTGCAAAATTTCAAGTCATTTGGACCTGGTTTGCATGCACTTCCTTTGGAGTGCAAAATTTGATCCAGAATCTAGATTTTGATGTTGTGCTCAACTGGCTTGGTGAAATGAGCTGAATTATGGTGGAGGGAAGTTATTTGGATGCATGAAGGTACTGGAATTTTTTTAGCTCATTTGGAAATGCCAAAGTGGTACTTCCTTCACACAGCTTCCTGCTAGACATAAACTAGTTGGAATTTTTGGGAGAAAATGGCTTGGCAAAATGATGGGAATTTTTCTATGCTCTCATCATATAGGGAATGTGAGGTCCTGGATTAATTTCAAGAATTTTGAAGCAATATAAAATATAGTTGCTTCACAACCTCAAAATAGGTCCAGTAACAAGAATTGGATGATGTGCTCAAAATTTGAACTATGGAACTTGGGTTCTTGATGTAAATGGTGGATATAAGGATAGGAGAAGCTCCACAAATTATTTGGGATTTTTCCTGGCTACCAAAATGGTAGTTCCTTTGGAAGTGCCCAAGTTGCAATATTGGCTTTAAATAGGATAATGCAATTTCCCTTATTTAATTATTACCAATTTTTTTATGGGAGCTCAATATGATCACAAAGAATATCTCCACAAGATTTCATGAGCTTTGGAGATGAATAGATATTTTCCTGGATTTAATTTCTTTAACTGGCAGAAAAAGGAATTAATTTTAAATGAAAAATATTGCAAATGTCTTGGCAATATTTTTGCATATCCAGGGTTTATAGATGTGGGATGATCACTAGGAAAAAAATTTGGGAGGCAACAGATCAAGGAAAATTGGGATTCCTTTGTAACGAAAGGAATTAAGGTTTCCCTTCCGGTAACTCGAAAGGTAGGGTTTCGGCGGTAAAATCCCAAGAATAGATCTTGGGTGGCCAAATTGGGTTGGAGAGAATCTCTGGTCTGATGGGAAAGGCAAGGCTAGATGACCATCTTTATATACCTAAGAGCGAGAGAAAATCCGATAACATTGAAAAAAATGGGAGTCAAATCCCGCGAAGGAAAAAAAACAAGGAGCGAAAACCAGGGTGTTACAAACCTACCCCACTTAAGAAAATCTCGTCCTCGAGATTTCTGGGCTTACCTCCTGGCGAAGGGGGACATACCTGTGTGCGACTTGGATCCATCAGCTGTCTTTTGTCTTCGTTGGTTTACTGGTCTTTTATTTGCCTTTTCTGATGGCTCAAGTGTTGCCTTTTCACACAGCTATCTTGAATCCTTCTCTTTCCTGTCAGGTGTACCTTTTATCCTGGTAGTTTGTTGCTGGGTGGAGTAGCGGGTAATACCAATAAATAGCTCGGTTTCCAGGACTTAGAGCTTGCTGCTTTGGTTTTATTGCGATACTTTGTACACTGACTGCCAAGGGCGATACATCCTCTTTGGTACAGGGCTCACGTGCTCGTATGGCCTCTAGGGGTGGCTTTCTTTCTATCTTGTCAGAAGGCTCAGTCTGACTGCTGGTTCCGTACAAGGTATTTCCTTCTGGCTCATGCATTCGAACTTCGTCCTTAGGTGATCCACAACTAGGTTCCCAGAAAATGCATTGGGGTTGCTGCAACTTTGTTGCCTGGTATCCCCTATGATAATGGCCTTAGTTGGTAATGGGAACAACGTATCTTTCTGCACACCTCTTGCATAAACTTTCTTTGAAGTATATCCTATCACAACCGTTACCCAAGTATCTTAGTGATCCACAATCCAAGGGACAACATGACCGAGCTAATGCTGCTGTATTTCCAACTGAAATGTCAGGCATGATCACAAAGTAATCATAGACGGTAATCTCCTTCTCCAATGACACCGTGGCATCTACGAACAGTCGATGCCAATGTGTGTATGCTTTTAGCCATTCTATCTGAATATCTTATTTCCAAGTGAGTTCAGATGGTCCAACTTTGTCGATTACTGAGGTCGCTCTGCCATATATAGCCTCTGTAGTCCTTGTTAAAACCTTTGAGTTAAACATAGTGTGGCTACCATTTAGTGCATTTTTTGGAGCATAACCTCTTATCTTAATCGATGGCCCCTATTCATGATGAGTATGACATGCTTGCTGCATTGTTGTGGCCGTATATGCAAGAGTTCGACAGGGATTGGTAATATCACCTTGTCAATAAAGCTTTATTTTATTGCCTGTGACAGATGTGGTTTGTCCGAAGCTTCCTTATTTCTGAGGGTTCCTTTTGTGGACCCGTTATGACCTGCCAACACGGCTTCTTGGTCATAACATAGCTTGTTGGGCTTGTACCCACTACTTACTCTTGCATATCTCGTAGGTGTTGCTGTGCTCATATCCTTTTTTGAAGTATGGGGCCAGTGTTTCTTTAAACATAGCCACTCCCGTGTATGAGTGGCTCGCATGAACTGATCCGCTGGACTGCATGCTCACAACACATGCAAGGGTAGGATAAATCCTTTCATAGCCATTGAGTTCTGAGATGGACGTGTGTCTTGACTAGTTCGTGCTTCTGACAAGATTGTTGTGGGTACGATGGCGTGTTGAAGAAGGCTGAATTCCTTATGCTCGAAGCTTCTGCCAGGGTAGGGTGCCGAAGAAAGCTGGGTATCGTACCTCAGAAGCTTCCCCTTCATGTGGCTTATTGCAGAAGGTCAGGTGCCTTATGTTGGAAGCTTTCTGCAGCAGCAGGCTGAGGAAGATTGGAGTTCCGTACCTCTGAAGATTTTCTCACCAAGTGGTGTAGCGAGGAAGGTTGGGAGTCTTGTGTTGTAAGCTTCTTCCGATAGCTTGCAGAGAAAAGCAGGGTTGCGTACACCAGAGGCCTTTTGCTGTGGTACGCAGTCGGACCTGTAGCTGGTTCTGGCTTCCTTCCGAAGTATCCAAAATTCACCTATAGTGGAGCCAAAACTTGGTGTAGGCCATACCTTGGCTACAGATATTTCGTTGGTCATACACACCGCTTATCCTTCTGCTGGTCTGATCATTGTTGTTGTAAAAGTTGCACAACTGATGTGAACTTCATGTTGACAATTAATTTGGAATATTCTTCGCATTCAAACCAAGTGTTGCCGATAGTGAGCAGTTGACGGATGATCCCACTTGGCTTGGCTGAACTTCCAGGTATTTGAAATTCTTATTGATTCCAGGCAATTGTGAATTTATCCATATTTCTCGCGAACCTTGTTCACCATGCCCAGAAATTTGTATATACACCAGTGAATTCCAAAATATGCTTTGCAATTTGTATCAACATACCAGGGTTTTGTTGTTGCTCTCGGCACATTCACACTCTTGAAATACGTCTTCTGTGGGTAATAGATGATTCTTGAGTCCATTGAGAAAAGACTCAAGGTTCACCCCACTGGCTGAAATACTGCTTGTATCGAGGGCGGAATCATTTGTCCCTACTGGTGTCCATCGCTGAAAACTCATCTAACTATTTTTCAAATGTGATATGTTTTGAGGCAAACTCCCTCGGGTATATTCTGGCCTTGTCGGTTGCACGCAAATTCTACCTCTGACCCATTCTTCACTTGGTAGCTCTGGGGTTGCTATTCTGAATATCAGGCAGTTGGCCTGGTTTGACTCTTACTGAACTTGGATTATTGGGTATTATTCAAGTTGTATGTTGGTCTTCGTAGCAGTACTTGCGGATGGATCCAGTCGGAGCGAAAGAACGAAATCGAGAAGCAAGAACCACAAAAAACCAAAATACCAAAAAGCAAATAAAGTTCAAAATTTGCGGACCTTTATACACGAGGCCGAAGATTCACTAGTATAACTAATATAGCGCACTCAATGCACCTCTAAGGATTTAGAAACAAGACCAAACAATGCTCCTGGTAGCAATTGGTGTCAAGCTCCTACTACTTCCTTAGGGAACATCAAACTAGATGCATGACCATAGCCAAAGTGGCCTAGTCAACGATCCTAGGGTTGTCAGGAAAAAGATGGAATTTATAAGCATTTCCCAAAGGAAACTAGAGTTAAGAAGAGAAATGCCATGGTTAGCAAGCAAGGTGGGGATATCTGGTTTACCTAGGGGTTCAGGGCTCACGGGTTATTGCCTCATGCGGACATTTCACACCAGAGGCAAAGGCCACGAGAGTTGGGGTCTGATCGAACCAAAAGCCTATGGGGTTGCCTTATGATCGATAGTGGCCGTGCCATTTTGGCAAAGATGGTTGAAATCCATCTGGGCTTTCTATTGATCAGGAGGCAATGAAATCCGGCTAGGGTAACCTACAGTCAGCCTAGCTCTGATACCATCCATTATGGCGTCTCGCCTGATTACCACTATAGCCACACGGTCGCCGCACGTACCAGCACAAGATATCATTCTGGCATGCACGTTTACAACAAGTATCATGAACACATGCATTTCTATTAATGGATATATAAGTCTTACATGATATTTTAAAAGGGTGATGGCAGCGGAAAAGCTCTATCTAAGGCAGCATGGTCTTGGTGCGGCTCCATTCCACAAGGATCTGACTGGGTTACTCATCTAGCCCGCGAATGCTCCAACTCCTCGATAGTGGACGACGGACCCTTAGGTGAACCTGGCCACATTGAAGGCCGCTGAGTACTTTTGAATGTACTCGCAAGCAAACCAAACCTACATATACACCAAGCAAAGCAATACATGGCATTCAAGCATGCACTTGTTAATAGAGCAACATTAATTATCATGGCATAGCATAATTATCTAGCAATATTAATTATCATGTCATAACAGGATTATCTAATATGTTAACTATTGGAGTAAGTGCAGTAAGATAAAATATATCAATTGAATAATCCACACTCCGAATATGCTCATGATCCAAGTTTGATCCAAACTTTGAGGTCATCCGACCACTCATCTCATAGCCATTGCATGGCTAACATCCATACCCCTGACATCATCTGATGTCCATGCATCTGTACTGCAAGCCTGACAAACCTTACCATTGTCTGGTTCAGTCTTAGCAATAACACTATATAGTTTGTTCCTCCAGAATCGACACAGACCAAATAGTGTGACCTAGTGCGAACTATGTCCCATGACCGAGGACGCGGCTATTCGAATATATTTACACTCTACAGAGGTTGTGCACTTTACCCACACTAGGAGCTCCTGGCCTCATGCTCCCATTTGGGTGGACCGGTGCTGCTCCAACAAAACTTGTCCATTGCCTGGCACTCTTACGACCCCACCGACATTCATTCCCCATCCGAGTCATGCCCTGGGCGGCCCCACTCTTACGGCCCCACCGACATTCATTCCCCGTCCGAGTCATGCCCTGGGCGGCCCCTGTGTCACTCCTCACACCTGCTACTGTCGTGACCAAACAAAACTGTCCCAAATGGGGACCTGTGCACATATAACCAAACTGGGCTCACAGGATTATCGCCGTCTACCGGGCCAGGGTAGCACGCACGCATAATCCCCCCTCTTTGGTGGTACTGATAAGAGGCAAGACAATAGACCAAGTCAGGGCCTTCCCATAAAGGCAAATGTGGCTGCACTGATGAGCTTGGTTCGGTGGCACTATGACTCGATCCAGCCGACGGAGGAGGTTATCATTATTAAATCACATCCTTAATTATTGCAATAACAATAGTAAAGCATGATGAAAACATAACAACCTATCTCCATATTGTCACCTACGAGTCACTAGTGCAATAATATGGTGAACATTAGCAGGTAATGTAAATAGCAAGTGCAAATTAACAAGAGTTTAATTATTTCTAACACAGGCATATACATTAATTTAACATGCAAGAATAACACAGAGCAATGCTTTAGGGCATATATCGGATGGTCGGCTTGCCTGGGGTTGCAGGAATACTCCGGGAGAGGTGTGGTCACCTCGTGGAAGAATTCGCCAGAAAGGTTCTCTCTCGGAGGAGCTGAATATAGGGCAGGGGCAAAATGGTCATTTTTAGAATGTGTAAACATTATGAAAGTGACCTCATCGGAATGGGCTCGATGAATAGAGAAGGTGGGCTTTGGAATCACCTGAATCGGAGTCACAGTTGCGAAGTTTTGAGCGTTCGTTCGTTAAGCGGTAAAATGAATAAAAACTGTTGATTTTAGCTGCTAACCAGTGAACGTTCACATAATAACTGTTTCGGCGGCTGGGTTAAAAGCGAAAGCGCACTTTGAGGAAATACATTTTCCAGTGGGAAAAACGTAGTCGCCGCCGGGCGCCTCCACTTAAATGACGTGGCCGACCCCTAGTCGCCGACAGGTGGGCCCGGACCCCACCTGTCGGGTCTTCTCTCTCCTCCCTCCATCTCTTCTTCCTCCTTCCCTCCTCCTGCTCGACACCGTGGCTGGGCGCCTCTGCTCTGGTGGCCACCGGCGCTCCAGTGGTTCCCTTGGGCGGGAGAGAGCACGGTTGCGGTTGCCGGTGAACGCTGCGCCCATGGGTGGGTCGTGTGGAGCTCGGGGAGGGCTGGGAAAGCGGCGGCGAGGGGAGGTAGTAGGTGGCTGGTGAACTCGAGGCCTAAGCCATGGCCTGCCCCGGAGCAAAATGGAGGCGAAGAGGGCCTCTGGTGGCGATGGTGATTCCACGGAAGGGGAGAGGAGGGCGAGGGGAGCTCCGGCTCGCCTGAATTGGAGTGGAGAGGTGGCGGCGGCTCCATGGCAGTAGGTGGAGGAGAAGGAGCTCCGCGACTCAATTCTTCGATCTGGGCGAGAGCTGGGAGGGAGAGGAGGCCAGTGGTGAGGTCGAATGGATCGGGGAAAGATTATTTATAGCCCGGCCAGCGAGGAGGATAAGCACGGCCATGGCGACATGGTGCACATGTCGGTGAGCTGGACCGCATGCGGAGGGGACGGCTCGGCCGGTTCTGGCGTCAGGTAGTGGCACAGGCGAGCGGTGGAGGCCAGCTAGGGCTTCGAGAGAGCTCGGGGTGGACGTATATGGCGACGACCACATATGCACAGTAGCGGTACGGCGGCGTTCGTCCCGGCACGGCGAGGAAAGGAACCGAGGGGGAAGAGGCTGGAGAGGGGGCACGTGGCCTCTGCGGAGCCGTGGGACACTTTTGGACAAGCCGGAGCTGGCCGACGCGACGACCGCATAGAGCATAGTCTCTGGTTCCTGTTCATGTGGTCACCGCGTGCACCGCCTGTTCTGGCACAGGTATGCACATTAGGCCTTGTCAAACGCGGTGGCCACTGATCATATGGATGGGTTATGTCATTGGATGGATCATAGTAGAGTGGTTGAGAGAACCCAAAACAGTTTCTCACTACTAGGGAAAACCTTATACACAGAACCTTAGCAGTAGTACAGGATAAAATCACGCACTACTGCTACTTAGGAGTAGCTTGTGTTAGCAAACCGCGCGACTGCTAAGTTTGAACTGGGCGCACATGGCGAGCCCCACTTAGCAACAGCGCGGATTGATATCCAGCGCTACTGCTATGCTCCGTAGTAGTAGCGCTTGTCCCCAACCCGCGCTGCTACTAACCCTAGCTTATCACCTTCCCCGCGCTGCCGACCCTCTCACTCTCCCTCTCATCCGATCTTCTCACTCTTCCTCTCCACTCTCTCACCGTCCTCCTCGTCGCTGCCGCCTCCATCCTCCTTCTCGGTATGCCCCCTCCTCCCTCCTCCTTCCACAGTCCTCCTCTCTCCTCCTCCGGCCGGGTCCTCCTCCTCCTCCTCCAGCCACTTCCTCCTCCTGTCGTGCCCTCCTCCTCCTCCTCCTCTGGCCGCGCCCTCCTCCTCCTCCGGCCACGCCCTCCTCACTCCTCCCTCCGCCTCTGGTCGCCCTCCTCCCTTCTCCCACTGCCCTCCTCCTCTCTCCTCTCTCCTCCCTCTTCCCACTGCCCCTCACTCCTCCCCCCTCCTCCTCCTCACTCCTCCCTCCTCCCACCTCTCTCTGTATAGAAATTTTGAGTAAAAAAATTAGGTATACAAATTTTTAGTAATAAAAATTAATTAGAATTTGATTGTAGAATAGGTAGGTAGTATTTTACTAATTTTGTTCATATATATGAACCCTGGGTGTTCATATACATGAGCCCATTTCATCATTAGAGCACTAAACTAGTTATATGTAATTACCTTAGGTGTTCATATATATGGGTGGATGATTTTTTTTTGTAATGCTTCGATAGATAGATGGATAGACAGATGGATTAAACTAGTTTTTTTAGTAATGCTTTGGATAGATAGATGGATGGATGGATAACTGTTAGGGTTAGAACTAGGTTTTATAAATTTTTAGTAAATGTAGGTCTTTTGAATCAGCATAATAATGTTTAGTTCATATCTTATAGGGTTTCACTAAGTACTAAAATGAGGATAATAATGTTTTTGTTTATATTTTGTTTTTGCAGAAATCAAGGAGCCCTGCATCATCCCCGCCGTCGTCCCCGTCACCGACCCCCTCCGACCTCGAGGTGAGACCAGCCAAATCCCCATGTTGATGATGATGTAGATGTTTTCATGGATGTAGTAGAGTAGTAGATGAGTAGCTGTGACAATTTCCATGGAATAGAAAATTTTCAATGTAGGTCTTTCAAATATGATGGAGATTTAGACATGTGATATGTAGTGTTGTGTAGTACTAGTGCTTGCCCAAGTGGCCTATGTTTGCAGGGAACACCTCATAGTGGCCTATGTTTTGCCGGAGTGTTGATTAATTTCCATTCCGGCAAATTTCAGGCGCTCGATATATGTCCTTTTTAGCAAAGGTCATGCCGGATTTTTTCGTAAATTTTGGCATGAGTTGTGCTAGAATATGTAGGAAATATCGAGTGGCCGGGATTTTGTAGAAAGATAATTAAACGACATTTCGGGTTGACTTTAAGTCTGTCGGGACTCCACCATATATATGAGAGAAGAAGAATGCTGACTGTTGTCGTGGGGGTCGTTCTTCCTCTTCTTTCTCGTGATAGACCTTTTGGTAATGCACGAGAAGGAAGAGAAGAACGACCATCACCGACGGTCGCAAATGTCAGAGAGGAATCAGTGAGGGAGAGTCTCCACCATATATGAGAGAAGAAGAATCCCGATTGTTGTCGTGGGGGTAGCTTCTCCTTCGTTCCCGTGTGTTAGACAATTTGGTGTAATGCACTCGGGAACGAAGGGAGGAGCTACCATCATCGACGGTCGAATATATACACCACGTGAGCTGAGAGTTTTCAAGAAAATACTCGACAGACCGATAGTCAACTCGTGATGAATAATAATGATCTAATTTAGTTTTTGTAGTACATATATTTAATTTTAGAAGTTTAATCTTTGAATTATGAACATAGGAAATGTCGTCCGACGATGATAGGCTCCCGGAGTGCGACAGGTGCGGCGATGATCGGGGTCTGTGCGACAGGCCTCACCTGGTAGAAGGTCGGCGCTTCAGTATTAAACTCCAGGAGACCTTCGTTGTTCAAATGGTACGCAACGATGACAAGTGTTTTTTCGTAATTAAGCACGACTTCTGCTTCTTCAACGTGTAATTTTCGTCTTTTACAATTCGACTAGCTTATCCCATGCCATGCAAGACGCTATGTCTTGGAGAGGATGGATTTTAAAGATCATGAAAGTATGGAAACAAAGATAGTTCACCTAAGGACCCATCATGGTATAGATTTTGCTGTAAATCTATACAATTCTGAGAGCGTATCCCATTTTGGTTGCCCGAATTGGGAAGCACTTTGCAAGATGTATGATTTTCATGAGGGTATGCTTGTCACCTTGGATCTTGGTGATCCTGACGAAGATAATATGGACATTTGGGTCCTTGTTGATACGCTTCCAATTCTACCGCTATGTGAGTTTCTCAAACATAGTTATTAAGTAATTTATATTGTTTATTTCAAAATAGTTGACAACTTATTTCCATTGATAGCTTATTATCATTCTTCAAAGAATGTATGGAAGATGGTAGACATAACCTACTACACCGATGGCGCATAATTTACTTATCAGGAGAAAGATCATCTTATCTCATTTATTATTTATGTTGAGAATTACAATATCAATTATCAAACTCCTGCACATTATTGTCAATACATGCCACTAGTGCACGTGCTGACCTATGGTAACATCCATGGAGATGGCATGGTAAGATTTTTTACTATTACGACATCCGTGCATCTTTTGCATATATTCTTCTAAGGCTAAACTACATTGCTAACTACAATGTTATTATTATGTTTTTCAACAGAAAATCCCGAAGAATTGTGTGCATGATCTGATGTTTCCGAAAGGATGGCTTGATGTTATTAGCTTACGGCCATATCTGCCTAGGGGTCACAACTGTTCATACTGGATTTCTAAAACCAATCAAGACATGACAATCAAAGAATGGAAAAAATGTATGGACAATCGTAGGGAGCTACTTGGAACCAACATTGTGCGAAGCGCAAGAATTGGAGACAGGATAATCTCCATTCTCCATAATGGAGAGTCAGGGCCTATCTTGTTTTATGCCATTTTACCTTAGAGAGGGTAGTAGGTCCTATGAGAGGACACTACTAGGAAAAACCTTATACATAGAGGTATAGCAGCAGCGCTGGTCAAAACTAAGCGCTATTGCTACTTAGTAGTAGCGCTCGTCACAAAAGCACGCTACAACTATAGTTATAGCAGTAGTACCTCTACGCAAAAACGCGCTACTACTATAATTCCCACACTATTGCCGGTAGGCTAGGAATAGTAGTAGCGAGCCTGTGTGAAACACGCTATTGCTAAGTGCATTGTAGCAGCGCGTTTCTATGGTAGAGCGCTACTGCTAAGAAAAAGAAAATAAGTAGAAAAATAAATGAAAATGAAAGAAATAGAAAAAGGAGAAATGAAAAAAAGAAAAATAGAGGAGAAAGGCATAGCAGTAGCGCTTGTTCTCACAAAGCGCTATAGCTACTTTAGCAGCGGCGCTTTTCTGGTCGCGCGCTATAGCTAAGTTCCTTAGACAAAAGGAAAAGAAAAAGGAAAATAAATAGCTGCTTCCAGTAGCAGTAGCGCGTTTTAGTGGAAAGCGCTATAGCTACCTTAGCTATAGCGCGTTTTCCTTGCCAGCGCTACTGCTTGTTTGACTTAACCACACGCGCGGGCTCAAAATTTTTCTAAGTCCTTTTCCCCCTCTCCCCTTCTCCCCCCACCCTCGCCCGCCGTCGATTTGTCGCCGCCGTCGATCGCCCCTGCGCCCGAGCCGCGCGCCCCTGGAGCCACACCCTCGTCCGCTCCTCGCCACCCCTGCTCCCTCATCGCCCCTGCCTCCGTCGCCGTCACCAGAGCCGCGCGCCATCGCCGCCACCGGAGCCGCGCGCCCCCGGAGCCAGCTCGTCCGCTCCTCGCCGCCCCTGCCTCCCTCGACACCCCTGCCTCCCCGCAACCGTTCCCCCGAGCCGCCCTCAACACCCTCCTCTCTGTAAGCCCCACCCCTCCTCTCTAGGTTAATTAACTTAGGTGAATTTAGTTATGAACCCTAGGAATTAGCAGTAGTGGTACTAGTAGATGTTAATTAGATTAACTTAGGTTAATTTGGTTAGGGTAGTAGAGCAGCAGCATATAACAGGACCCTAGGAATTAACTTAGGTTAATTAGGTTAGGGCAGTAGTGGTACTAGTAGATGTTAATTAGATGTTTTTTAGTTAGGGAAGTAGGGTTTTACTAGGTTAATTAGGTGAAGTTAAATGAATGACCTAAATGAATGAAATTAGTAGTTAACTGAATTTTTAGGACAAATTTGTATATGCTTAAGTACTTAACTAAATATTATTTTTAGGACAAACTTGTATATGCTTAAGTAGTTAACTAAATATATTATAGGGTTGTATATATAGTTGCTTAAGTACTTATATAGTTGTTCTGCACCCAATGCTTAAGTAGTTGTATAATTCCTAGTGTTCATCAATGGGTGCTTAAGTAGTACTTGTAGATGCTTAAGTAGCTAGCTAGGGTTCATCTAATTAGTTAGTACTTGTAGATGCTTAAGTACTAGGGCAGTAGGGTTAGGGCAGTAGGGTTTAACTAGATGTTAATTAGGGCAGTAGGGTTTATTTTAGAGAGAAAATTCAGTATAAAAATATAAATTTCTATCAGTGCTGCAAGTGTACTAGGTTCCCAATTTTTACTGATTTTTTATTATGACAGAAATTTAGGACATAATTTGAATTGAGTTCTAGGGTTCATAATTTGAAATTTGTGTAGATTTTCTTGAAGTGTCAAACATTGAAGTGGTCATGATATATGCAAATTCCTCAATTGTGTTTGCTCATGTTTATCTACTGTTGTAGTTGCTCATGTACATGTTCTTAAGTGGTCCTGTTATATGCAACATTGAAGTGGTTCGATTGTGCCCAAGTGGCCTTTTGTTGTTTGCAGGGAATGATTCCGAGTGGCCTATGTTTTGCCGGAATGTTGATTCATTTCCGTTCCGGCAAATTTCAGGTGCTCGATTTGTCCACTTTTTAGCAAAGGTCATGCCGAAATTTTCCGTGAATTTCGGCATGACTTGTGCTACAAACTAGGACATATCGAGTGCCTGGGATTTTCCGCACCGGGAATGAATCAACGTTCTAGCAAAACATAGGCCTTTTTTTTATGTCATTATCCATTTTATTAGGTCTAGAATTAATTGACTAGATTTAATCGTAGGAAACATGGCTAGCAACGATGTAGGATAGGGTTCTGGTGATTTCAACATCTACGAGGCGGCAGACGCCTATTTGAACCTTCTCGATGAGCAACGGTTGTTGCAGGGCCCACCTATCACATCGGAGACTGAGACCGACATCGAGACCGGCATCAAGACTGGCGGAGCCGGTATAGAACCGAAACCAAAGAGGCAACGGCGCCCAAACCAGCTCATCAATTCTAGAGTGGTGGTCATGGAGGTGGACGACGGCAATTTTGAGCCAAAAGAGCCCGCGGAAGCGCGCGCGTGCTACAGCAATCAAATAGGCTGCATACTATGGGCTTGCGCCACCATCAATGATGTGAAACTACGGAAGATACCAGGTATGAAGCAGTCCCTCCTAACGAAGCTGCACCAGATGTTCTTTTTCCCGGGCCGGTATGAAAGAAAATATAAAAATCAAGATAAAGACCAGGCAATGAACACTACAAGAAATATGTCAACTTGCGACCATCACTATTGGTCGCTGAAAGGTCATTGTTTTTCATTTGCGACCTTTTTGTGACCAAAAACAGATGGTCAAAAGCTGATGGTCGTTAATGGAAATTAACGACCTTTTTTCTGAAATGGGAAAGGTCGTTGGTTCAACGACCAATTTTTTGGTCATTGGTTGTCTGCTCAGGCCACATCGGATCCGACGTGTCAATCTGACGTGGCAAAATTGTGACCAATTGAATTGGTCATTGGTAAGATTCAGCCCGGTCCAATTCGGTGTTCTACATGGGCCTAGCCCAACAATTCGGCCTTTATATATATATTTTTTATCAATTTTTGATTGGCTTCATGGGCCAAGCCCAACATTGCAACCTTTTTTATTTTTGGGCTGTAGCCTTTGTTTCACTTTTTTTATGCACCCCAATTCTCAAATTCTGATAAGTGGGTCCCAAATGTGACGTTCTAGTTTGTGGGACCATGCTGTCAAGGTCATGTTCTTCAGATTTCAATATGCCAATACAAAAAACAGACGCAATGCTTCAAATAACAGAAGAAATCTACTACATCATATAACATACACACAAATGTGATCATCATCAAGTTTACAATTAGATAACAAGCTCTACAAGTGTAGAGTCTATCACATGAGCCCTACAAGTTCTGCTACAAGCCCTACAAATAGGATCAGCATAAAGGGCTTCGTTACTCCAACAACTAGCTCCAATGAGCTAGAACTATGTTTCTTCCAACTTCTTTGTCCTGATGCTCGCGAAGAAACATGAAAGGCCATCAGCAACGTTGCTCCTGCAGCAGCAACAGATAATCATTTATAAATTAAACGAACCAGCTACACGTACAAGGTTATACTAAGCATGTAAGTACAGTCCAGCTACACGTACAAGGTTATACTAAGCATGTAAGTACAGTCCAGCTATAAAGTGGATGGCAAAGTTTGGGTGTTGTTGTTGCTACTTTAGCCAACTGAGCTAATTAATCTCATCAACCTAATACACTTCTCTCAAAAAAGAAAAAAACAACTTCAAATATTGAGTACAGCAGCAACATCTACTTGTTACTGGAGTTCCAGTTCAAGATGGCCAGAGGCCACTTGGCACCATGGAACCTGCACAATTTCCACCATATATATGAATGAGTTAGAAAGAAAACTAGAGTTGAACTACCCAGCCTCATACATACATACATACAGGAGCAAAATTTGATTACACAAGAAGGTAGCTGGAGTGGTGGTGGACGAAATGAAAATCGATGGCCACGGCTCAGCGAGGAGAGGAGCTCAACATTGAAGTTTTGCAAAACAGGAATTTCATTAATTTGAGAGTGGGTTTTAGTAGCTCAAGCTTAGTTAAGTTAAGCACTTAGTACTAAACAGCAGCAACACTTGAACCGTAACATGTCCAGAAAGGAAACAAAACATGAGACAAGTATTGATAGCAAGTCCATGAAGGACATCCAATGGTTTCAGCCACATCCTAATAAATCTGCAGCATTCTTTAGCACCTAATTATTAGCAACAAATCAATGGCCAGATGAGCACCACCACAACAAATCGACACTAACACTTGGCCCAAGCAAGGAATCAGCTCACACACGCAAGATGATGATTGCATACATACAAATCATGTGCTGGCAGAAAAAAATCCAAGCAGGAGCTCATCTTCTCTCTCTGTTTGGTAACTAACAACCTAAATAAAATAAAATAAAAACATGACTTGTTCATACAGATCCCTCTAAAATTCCTTGGCACAAGTGCATCACATATTCATCAACTTAGCAGCAGAAGTAGTGAGCACAGGAAGAGGGGGAGGGAGATGGAGGAGCTACCTGCCGTGGTTGTAATGGAAGCAGAGGAGCAGACCCCTCTTGCCCCTCCCCCTCAAGCAGGACAGGGCTGCCGGCTGGGTGCGCCCCTACTCCTCCGCCTCCTTGAGCAGGAGACCCCCTTCCCCTGATGCTGCTTGGCGTGCCGCGTCACTAGTCACCCTGCACACAGCAAGTTTCAGATGTTCAGAACAGATCAACATGTTGAGCAGTTAGGGAATCACGAGAAGGAAGTGGGAGGGTGGATCACAATGGTCTCACCTCGTTGCCGTCGTCCTCATCCAACCCCGGCGACCAAGTACACATCCAAGCCAGTTCACGAATCCATGGGTGCTAGCTTGCCTACCAGCTCCAGCATTGTGCCCCTGGATGCCACAAAAACAAGCTGACTTGTAAGCATAGATAGAGAAGACCAAAAGCCATACAACACACTAATGCTACAGTGCCTTAGAGTATAATTTTAATATAGCCAGCAACACTTAAAGAAATAATATCTATAGATGATTCCATACAAAGTAGAATAGTTGTACTTGGCAATGCACACTAGCTAACAGAATGTCCGCAATAAATATTTTGGCTAAACTACTTTCCTTGACAGCTTTACAAATTACAACAATGATTCATCTCACTATTTGTAGAGGTTGTAAGGAATCAACCCAACCCCTGTTGCTTGGAACTGAACCCCGAGCTCCTTCCTTATTTAACAACCTGAAGTAAGTATGCATGCTGCAGATTTGTACAATTTCTAGATTAAACGAACTCCTTGTGTATCTTAATAGATTAATTAACAGTCCATTCATGTGCTGATTACCTAGACTACAGTGCAAGCAACTTCTGCAAAGGGCATAAGTGAGCAACTCTTTGCCCTTCACCATACAGAAACTTGGGCCTAACGAGATATTGATTTTATTGAATCCACGATCGGCTTATGTGGAAACCAACCCGTCCACAGCTAATGCGGGATATTCCTAGGTAAGTGTTGATCGAAATGTTGGCACCAAGGTAAGGCACCCAATTAAACATGCGAGGCCACGAATCTGGCACGGGCAGACCCGGAACAACACCAACTGCGGGAGGCGCGGCGCCGCAAGGAATCAAAGCAGCATCGTTGACTCGCTGGAGTGGCCGTGAAGGACGGGGCGGAGGGGGAAAGGGGGGTCAGGAGAATACGTACAGCTCTCGGGGTCGTCGGTGCAGCCGAAGATCCCGGTGGACCACGGTTCGTCGGCGGGCGGCTCGTAGCTCTCCGGGAGGACCTGGCCGCACTCGCCACACCTCCGGTCCTCGAGCTGCAGCAGATCAGATCGGGCAACGGGGTGAGATGACAGGAGCGGCGCGGGGGATGGGCGAGAAACGGCGGGGGAAGGGACGCACCTGGGGGATGTGGACGGGCTGGTTGAGCTCGCCGGGGCGGATGTCCTCGCCGGGGGCGTCCTGGCCCTTTGTGAGCTTGACATAGCGGGACGGGTGGCCCTCCTCCACGAGAGGGGAAGGTCGCCGGCGAGGTTGAGGCGGGCGGCTCGCTGGATCTGCTGCGGGAGGTTCAATAGGAGGGGCGGGGGCGGAGGGGCCAGGGTGCGGCGGCGGGCAGGATCGATGGGAGAGGATGAGGGCAAGGCGATGGGGAAGTGGGAGTTAGGGTTTGGGGGTAGTTGGGCTGCGGTTGGGTGAGAGGGTGAGGGGGTGAGGACTGCCGTTCGATCTGGAAGCATCCGACGGTGTTTGATCATGATCCGCGTGATATGCCCATGGACCAATCAGAACACAGCAAACAATTTGAAGACCTTGTGACCAATAAATTGGTTGTAATCGATTAAAGATAGTTTTTAATGAAAAAATTATTTTTCATTTTTCAGTGCTCAAAATGAGTTTTTTTGTAAAAGACCTATCAAATATTTGTTCAAATGATATCATATTTTGCACAAGTTTACATCTTGGATTGGCAAACAATATTGCCTAAGGGAGTTTTCATTTTCTTTGGACGAAAAATCAATTTTCTATTTTCCGAGTGCCCAAAATGAGTTTTTTTGTGAAGGACCTGCCATATATTTGTTGTTAAATTGGACCAAATCAATTTTCTAAAATACTAGGCCATATTTTATGCACAATTGACCAAATAGTTGGGTGTCAAAAGTTTTGATCCATCTCTGGTGAAAAAGACAAATTTTCGCCGATTCAGCAGGAAGTGGGTCAAATTTGAACTGCAGCTGCCTCATAGTTTGCCCTTTATTTTTTCCAAAAATCATTTCTAAGTACATAAGTATCTATTTAATCAGAGAAACACCAAAATATTTCCAAGATTCAACCACTAGCTAGGAACGGTCATTCCCGTCGTTTTGACCGCATTTTGAAATGGGCATAAAAATTTCAAAAAAAATCAAAAAATTGGAAAACCTTCGCATTATGTCATTACATGTGACCAAGTTACCAGGAAAAATAGTAAACTTGTAATACGGCAATTCTTTTTAAAAAGTGTTCTCAGAAATGAGCTATCATGTGTGAAGATTCATGGCTTTCAAGCCAAATGGTCAATCTTATGGTCACATTCATGGCATAGTTTGTTCAAATGATCTCATATTGTTCACAAGGGTGCATCTTGGAATGGCAAACAATGTTGCCTAAGGGAGTTTTCATTTTCTTTGGTCGAAAAATCAATTTTCCATTTTTCGAGTGGCAAAATAAGTTTTTTTGTGAAGGACTTACCATATATTTGTTACAAAATTGGACCAAATCATTTTTCAAAAATACTAGGCCATATTTAATGCATAATTGACTAAATGGTTGGGTGTCAAAATTTTTGATCCACCTCTGGTGAAAAAGACAAATTTCCGCCGATTTAGGAGGAAGCGGGTCAAATTAGAACAGCAGCTGCCTCATAGTTTGCTCTTTATTTTTTCCAAAAATCATTTCTAGGTACATAAGTATCTATTTAATCAGAGAAACACCAAAAAAATTCCAAGATTCAACCACTAGCTAGGAACGGTCATTCCCGCCGTTTTGACCGCATTTTGAAACGGGCATAAAAAATTCAAAAAAAATCAAAAAATTGGAAAACCTTCGCATTGTGTCATTACATGTGACCAAGTTACCAGGAAAAATAATAAACTTGTAATACGGCAATTTAAAAAAAAAGTGTTCTCAGAAATGAGCCATCATGTGTGAAGATTCATGGCTTTCAAGCCAAATGATCAATCTTATGGTCACATTCATGGCATAGTTTGTTCAAATGATCTCATATTGTTCACAAGGGTGCATCTTGGAATGGCAAACAATGTTGCCTAAGGGATTTTTCATTTTCTTTGGACGAAAAATCAATTTTCCATTTTCCGAGTGCCCAAAATGAGTTTTTTTTGTGAAGGACCTACCATATATTTGTTGCAAAATTGGACCAAATCAATTTTCTAAAATACTAGGTCATATTTAATGCACAATTGACCAAATGGTTGGGTGTCAAAAGTTTTGATCCACCTCTGGTGAAAATGATAAATTTCCGCCGATTCAGTAGGAAGCGGGTCAAATTTGAACTGCAGCTGACTCATAGTTTGCTCTTTATTTTTTCCAAAATTTATTTCTAGGTACATAAGTATCTATTTAATCAGAGAAACACCAAAAAAATTCCAAGATTCAACCACTAGCTAGGAACGGTCATTCCCGCCGTTTTGACCGCATTTTGAAACGGGTATAAAAAATTCAAGAAAAATCAAAAAAACGGAAAACCTTTGCATTGTGTCATTACATGTGACCAAGTTACCAGGAAAAATAATAAACTTGCAATACGGCAATTCTTTTAAAAAAGTGTTCTCAGAAATGAGCTATCATGTGTGAAGATTCATGGCTTTCAAGCCAAATGATCAATCTTATGATCACATTCATGGCATAGTTTGTTCAAATTATCTCATATTGTTCACAAGGGTGTATCTTGGAATGGCAAACAATGTTGCCTAAGGGATTTTTCATTTTCTTTGGATGAAAAATCAATTTTCCATTTTCCGAGTGCCCAAAATGAGTTTTTTTTGTGATGGACCTACCATATATTTGTTGCAAAATTGGACCAAATCAATTTTCTAAAATACGAGGTCATATTTAATGCACAATTGACCAAATGGTTGGGTGTCAAAAGTTTTGATCCACCTTTGGTGAAAATGATAAATTTCCGCCGATTCAGTAGGAAGCGGGTCAAATTTGAACTGCAGCTGACTCATAGTTTGCTCTTTATTTTTTCCAAACTTTATTTCTAGGTACATAAGTATCTATTTAATCAGAGAAACACCAAAAAAATTCCAAGATTCAACCACTAGCTAGGAACGGTCATTCCCGCCGTTTTGACCGCATTTTGAAACGGGTATAAAAAATTCAAAAAAAATCAAAAAATTGGAAAACCTTCGCATTGTGTCATTACATGTGACCAAGTTACCAGGAAAAATAATAAACTTGTAATACGGCAATTGTTTTAAAAAAGTGTTCTCAGAAATGAGCTATCATGTGTGAAGATTCATGGCTTTCAAGCCAAATGATCAATCTTATGGTCACATTCATGGCATAGTTTGTTCAAATGATCTCATATTGTTCACAAGGGTGCATCTTGGAATGGCAAACAATGTTGCCTAAGGGATTTTTCATTTTCTTTGGACGAAAAATCAATTTTCCATTTTCCGAGTGCCCAAAATGAGTTTTTTTGTGAAGGAACTACCATATATTTGTTGCAAAATTGGACCAAATTAATTTTCTAAAATACTAGGTAATATTTAATGCACAATTGACCAAATGGTTGGGTGTCAAAAGTTTTGATCCACCTCTGGTGAAAATGATCAATTTCCGCCGATTCAGTAGGAAGCGGGTCAAATTTGAACTGCAGCTGACTCATAGTTTGCTCTTTATTTTTTCCAAAATTTATTTCTAAGTACATAAGTATCTATTTAATCAGAGAAACACCAAAAAAATTCCAAGATTCAACCACTAGCTAGGAACGGTCATTCCCGCCGTTTTGACCGCATTTTGAAACGAGTATAAAAAATTCAAAAAAATTTAAAAATTGGAAAATCTTCGCATTGTGTCATTACATGTGACCAAGTTACCAAGAAAAATAATAAACTTGTAATACGGCAATTGTTTCAAAAAAGTGTTCTCAGAAATGAGCTATCATGTGTGAAGATTCATGGCTTTCAAGCCAAATGATCAATCTTATGGTCACATTCATGGCATAGTTTGTTCAAATGATCTCATATTATTCACAAGGGTGCATCTTGGAATGGCAAACAATGTTGCCTAAGGGAGTTTTCATTTTCTTTGGACGAAAAATCAATTTTCCATTTTCCGAGTTGCCAAAATGAGTTTTTTTTTGTGAAGGACCTACCATATATTTGTTGTAAAATTGGACCAAATTAATTTTCTAAAATACTAGGCCATATTTAATGCACAATTGACCAAATGGTGTCAAAATTTTTGATCCACCTCTGCCGAAAAAGACAAATTTCCGCCAATTCAGCAGGAAGCGGGTCAAATTTGAACTGCAGCTGCCTCATAGTTTTCTCTTTATTTTTTCCAAAAATCATTTCTAGGTACATAAGTATCTATTTAATCAAAGAAACACCAAAAAAATTCCAAGATTCAACCACTGGCTAGGAACGGTCATTCCCGCCGTTTTGACCGCATTTTGAAACGGGCATAAAAAATTCAAAAAATTGGAAAACCTTCGCATTGTGTCATTACATGTGACCAAGTTACCAGGAAAAATCAATTTTCCATTTTTTAGTGTCCAAAATGAGTTTTTTTATGAAGGACCTACTATTTTTCGAGTTCCCAATATGAGTTTTTTTGTGAAGAACCTAACAAATATTTGTTGTAAAAAAAACTTCTCCATTTTTCAAGAATATTAGACCACATTTTATTAACAAATTTGTATACATTAGAAACAATTTTTATAGATATTAAACGGTTTTTAGTTACATTATTAACATTTTTAATAAATATTTTGATGTCTAATATTTTGAACACATGTCTACATTTTTTAAGACACATTGTACATATTGTTTATATATGTTTAAATTTTTTCAATACAGGATTAATATATTTTCATATATTCCCAACAAAAAAACATCTTTTCATACATACGTTTTGATATCTATATTTGTTTTTACACATTGTACATTTTGTGTATACTTATAAAACATTGCTGATATTGGTTAGAAAAATTTAAATACATGATTAACATTTTTAGAAAATCTTGTTTTGTTATCTACTTTTCCATATATACGTACTGATGACTATTTTTGCATACACATGAAACTTTGTTATAATATATCTAATATATTTATGATTATCATTTTTTATATGCGTGAAACTTTCAAATACACACATTTAGTTTTTAAACACATGATTACATTTGAAATACATATTAAAAATAAATTTTTTTGAATTACACGTTTAGTTTTCTAATTGCTAAACCATATAGCAAGATTCACGAAGGAGTTCATTATTTTCCTATTCTTATAATTTTATATTGTTTAATTGGTTTCGAGATTTTTCTATAAGGAAAAACCTTTTTAGATTTATACAATGAAAAACCTATTTTTAGACAATAATGAAAACTTTTTTTTTCAGATAACTGACCATCTTTACCAAATGGTAATAATGAAAAACTTGTTATTTTCCCATTTTCGTTGGGCCGAATATATGTTTTTTTTAGTAATATGAGGGCATCCCACACATTTCTTCCTAGATGGGCCGAGGCCTACATGGCACACAGAATTTTTTTTAAAAAAAGGAGGTGGTCTCGTTCCACTGAGCCCCAAGCCCACCTTGAGCGACACCTTAAGTACCAATGCATCCATGTTCACAACCTCATGAGCATTTATATTGGTCGTAATCAGGTAGAAACAAGGTCGTCGACCACTCTTGTCTGCTTTATGACCATTTGGTGTAACGCAATTTCAGGGTTTGAGCCCTTCCAAGCGAAATGGTCGTGGATTTACGACCAATTCAGCTGGGGTCACTGAGAGAAGGTCACAAGTTGACATATTTCTTGTAGTGGAAGAAGATAAACAGACACGCCATGGGCAAGTTTAGCGGCGCGTTGTCCGCCTAGAAAGTAAGAGTGAAAGCAAGGATCATCGACAAAAAGGAGCCCTACTCCGAGATTGTAAAGGATAATCCGACAATTACGGAAGAGCAGTTTGAAATATTCAAGGCGGCTTGCGTTGCCGAAGCTGCCAAAGAATAGTCGGAGTACATGAAGGGGCTTCAAGAGAGGAACATGGGGTGCCACCACCTCGGAAGCCGTGGTTACGCGGGGAAGAGGTCCAAATGGGCCAAGGAGGACGCGGAACGCGAAAGTCTGGGCATCCCAGACCCCTTGGCGGAGTTCACCGTCCCGCAGGAGCGTGACGTCCTCAGGGCCCGGTACCATTGGGACCCAGTCAAGAAGGTTTTCGAGACGGACCCGGTCACGACGGAGTTCATGAGACAGCTGGTAATTTTTAATTACCCCCTAATTTTATCTTCTGATCAATTCGACTGCATGTTTAGTCATATTTATAAACATCCTTGTTCCTTTTGCAGAGAGAGCAGCATAGGATCGCGGCCGAAAGCGACTCGCCGTCTGAGGCGTTAGCGAGGCCCAAGTGGGACACCCCATTCAACCGGGCCTTGAACATATTGAAAGGACTCCCGGTGGACACTCGGCCATCGTATGGACGCATGCATGGCGTCAGAGACGGCACCACGTGGAAGAAGTACTACCGTGAGACCATGGAGGAGAGAAAGGAAAGACGGAGGTTAACTGAAGAAAACATCGACAAGAAGGTTGCGATTGCGGTTGATAAGAAATCAACCGAGATTGTCAAAGCAGCGGTAGCTGCCGCAAAAGAGGAAATGGAAGCTTCGTATGGTGTGTTGCTTCCGGCTATCGTCGCTTGGAGCAGGGAAAATCCAAATAAAGATGTAGCGGACTTTCCCCTTGCCAACTTCTTCAGGAGCAGCTCGACTAGCGTTGCACCAGCACTTGCTCCCGCACCAGCTCCTGCACCGGCTCCCGCACCTGCTCATAGCAGCCCGTCCTCCGTCTCGAACATGCTCGGCGGTGCTTCGTCTTTGGCTGAGCTCGACGCCCTAACGGTACCTGTCACACTGGCCCTCTTCAATAAATGTATAATCTCCCGTTTCCGTTGCCTTTCAGATGTCTCACGTCGCAGACATGTCTTTGCAGGCCGACGAAACCCCATGCACCATACCATACACTATCAGCGGCCAGAAGGTGGATGTGGGGAAGGCAACGATAGTGAAGCCGAAGGAACCATTGTTCCATAGCCGGCCGATCCCCCCTGACGTCTACAAGGTTTCCGTGGCCAGTGTCAAACTGGGCCATGAGAATTTGGCTCCTCTAGTACCAGGGGGAGATGACGACGAGACCCCGTGGCAGCTTGGCGATTGCAAGAGGTGGGTCCTATTGTGGCCAAAGAGTCTGCTTCACCTGGAGGCGGCCGGGAGCACACCCACGACCACGCAGCCTCAACAAGGTATGAACATCAACACCCCACCTACCCAATTAGCGTCGCCTGTCATGCCGGGTGATAGCGGACGGGGTGAGGAAGAGGCTCCATTAGTCGCTGATGATGTCGCTGCCGTCGAAGAAGCAATGCATGATATTGATGCCATGGATGAGGATGAGGATGAGGATGACGATGACACTCTACAGTTTATCAATACTGGCGCCTATGACGACGGAGGATTGATGGCTCAGCAGTATGAGTACTCAGGGTTTGAGCGTCATGAGTCGGTGCCTGAATTGCCGCCTCCGGAGGCTGAACGTATTATAGACGACCCTCCAGTACCAAAGAAGCATAGGAAGAGAGCGAGGAAAGGCAACAAAGCTGCTTCTATGATCCAGCCGCCTCCGCAGCCTCGGGTTCAAGACCGTATACCTATCCCCGGTGCGGCAAAACACCATATCCCCGGTCATCCGATCCTACCTAAGGCAGCGTTAGAGGCCATATACGGCGATCTAAGGAGACTTCATGACGATGTGCTGCAGAGAGAAAAAAGCCTAATCGCCTCGGAAAATCCAGGATACCCACTCTACGTGGTTAACGTGCCGCGGCAAAGGTTGTACGTCGACACATTACCCGCGGAGAAGTTCTTCCTTCGATTCGATTACATCTTCGACATGTTTCACTTGAAAAAGCTGGATTTTACGTTTGTCCGCCTTTTTGCCTTGCACATGAACTACATCATCAGGATTGAGCACATACCTTATATCTGTGTCACTGACCCGCACTTCATGCACGAGGCCTTCTTGGTAGTCTGCCCAGCGCACTGTGAATACGCGAGTGACTACATCGCCAATTTCATGGTCGCCAATAAGGACAAGGAGACGATTCTCGTGCCTTATCATCCCATGTAAGTCATCCGCGCGGATATCCTTGCTTCGATTTCAATCATTCATTTGCATGGTGGAGGCTAATTTGAGGTGTACTTATTTTGTGCAGTGACGGGCGCGCCGTCCTCATCATCCTTTAGTCCTGATTCTCCCACGCTCTTTACTTGGACTCGTCGAAGAACATGAAGAAAAAGGATTACACCCACATCAAGTCTGTTCTCGACAGTGCTATCTTTATCTACGGCGCACGGGGTGGAGAGATCAAGACCAAGAAGACAAGGGACCGCAGGCCCTGCTTCGGCCATAAGACCGACTTATGCTGCATCCAGCAACCGAGTGGTACTCTTAGTGATGGAATATATGTCCTCCACCACATGCTGGAGTACAGACGGGATCAGCAGAACCTTCGCATGTCACCTACATCTGGCGATGCCCATATTCTGCAATGGGCAAAGAACCTAGGAGATATCCTAGATCATCAATTTTGAGCTGAGTTCTATCACATCCAGCGTGAACTTGCCCAAATCATCATGAAGGAGGTCCTCGAAAAAACATGGATGTTCTACGAGGAAGGGCAAATGTCGCGGGAAGACGTCCGAACACGCGTAGCCGCTCAGCGTCTCGACCTGAAGCCTTTCACTAAGCTCGGGGACTATCTCCCTGACCTGGATGGATGGCACGACATGTTGGAGTGATTGACGATATATGACAATGTGTCCATTTAGTCCATACTTTCTGTATGACGAAACTTTGAGTTATGCACGACAAAACTTTATTTGTGATGTAATTAAACCGTCCTCCTCAACTAGCGAAGATCACTCTAGTTAGGGCATTTTGGGTATGATGAACTTTGTTATTTATGCTTATGATATGTTGCTTCTATTTTTGCCAAGTCTGTCTCTTTCTATTGCTCAACTATATATGTTGCATATCATCAACTCATGTGACGATGCAGGTGCATAGATCATCGATGGCGAAGAAGTGCTAAGCCAGGAGTATACGACGAGTGGCCGGAGTGTCAGGCCCAGGTGTACCGGTTTCCGGTTTCTGAGCGATAGCCAGTAGTTAGTTTAGGTTCACGCTAATGCGAGAGAGGGATACGAACTCATGTACTGCATAGTTCCGCTCTCACTCATAGTGATAGCTCTTCTCGCGTATATCATTGTTTAGATGGTTGACGATGTAGTTGCAAGTAATCGAGACTTGTATCGCTATTTTCGAGATGATGACGAGAGACCACTTTGTGTTGGATGATGATTATGATGATGACATGATTTGATGAGACTATTTGTATGTATATGCTATGATTACATTTGTATGTGTATGATATGCTAGAGATTATTGTATAAAGCCCTAAACAAAATTCAGCAGCACAAAATATGGAGCAGATTTTTTTTCTAGAAACTAATAACAGTAGCGCGGGGTATGGCTTTAGCAGCAGCGAGTTCTTAACAGTAGCACTCTTTGTTCAAGGGCGCTACAGATATTAGCAGCAGCGCGTGTTGGAGACCGACGCTGCTGCTATCCCTTGATAGCAGTAGCACGGGTCAAACCGCGCTACTGATAAGAGTTAGCTGTGGCGCCGTATCAGTAGCGCGGCCACCCGTGCTACTGCTAAGCATTTAACCCGCGCTACTGCTAGGCTTTTCCCTAGTAGTGGGAGTAGGTCCTAGGTACAATGTGTTATTATGTGCTACAATGTGTTAGAGTTGATGATGATGATGAGGACGAGTTGTGATTATGACTAGTGACCAAGTTGTTATATGATGTCTCATGGACGAAAATGATGATCATGATGAGTTGTTATATGACAGTGATGTATTATGATGATAAGTTGTTAATGATATGATGATGATGATGAGTTATTATATCATTGGGTGAAAGAACCGCGGGTTAGTTTCAAGTGGATGGATCCTGATAATCCATGACTTGGTCACTTAGGATCCATCCACTTGAAACTAATCCACGGTTCTTTCACCCAGTGATTTAATAACTCATTATGATGTAAGAACAATCTCTATATTGCTACTGTATGAAAACTTGTATAATGGTGTATGAATACGACATAAAATAAAAAAGAAATAGAATACAGAATAATAGTAGTAGCACGGGCAGAGAGGAGCGCTACTAGTACTTACCTGTAGCGCTTTCAGCAAGAATCGCTACTACTAAGTAGCTATAGCAGTAGCGTGGGTAAACCAACGCTACTGCTAACCTTTAGCTATAGAGCCGTATCAGTAGCGCGGTACCCCGCGCTACTGCTAGGACAAAAACCAGCGCTACTGCTAGGCTTTTCCCTAGTAGTGTCTGGTCAGAATTTTGGAGGGATTACTGGGATAAAATGGAGAGGGGATTGAAGCTGAGGCCTTGTCATATTGAGATGTGGTAGGAAGGAGAAGGTGCTTGCAAAATTTCAAGTCATTTGGACCTGGTTTGCATGCACTTCCTTTGCAGTGCAAAATTTGATCCAGAATCTAGATTTTGATGTTGTGCTCAACTAGCTTGGTGAAATGAGCTGAATTTTGGTGGAGGTATGTTATTGGGATGCATGGAGGTACTGGAAAAATTTCAGCTCATTTGGGAATGCCAAACTGGTACTTCCTTCACAGAGCTTCCTGCTGGACATATACTAGATGGAATTTTTGGGAGAAAATGGCTTGGCAAAATTATGTAAATTTTTGTATGATCACATCATATAGGGAATGTGAGGTCCTGGATTAATTTCAGGAATTTTGAAGCAATATAAAATATAGTTGCTTCACAACCTCAAAATAGGTCCAGAAACAAGAATTGGATGATGTGCTCAAAATTTGAACTATGGAACTTGGGTTCTTGATGGAAATGGTGGATATAAGGATAGGAGAAGCTCCACAAATTATTTGGGATTTTTCTTGGCTATCAAAATGGTAGTTTCTTTGGAAAGTGCCCAAGTTGGAATATTGGCTTTAAATAGGAAAATGCAATTTCCCTTATTTAATTATTGCCAATATTTTTACGGGAGCTCAATATGATCACAAAGAAAATCTCCACAAGTTTTCATGAGCTTTGGAGATGGATAGATATTTTCCTAGATTTAATTCCTTTAACTGGCAGAAAAAGGAATTAATTTTAAATGAAAAATATTGCAAGTGTCTTGGCAATATTTTTGCATATCCAGGGTTTATAAATGTGGGATGATCACTGGGAAAAAATTTGGGAGGCAATAGATCAAGGAAAATTGGGATTCCTTTGTAACAGAAGGAATTAAGGTTTCCCTTACGGTAACTCGAAAGGTAGGGTTTTGGCGGTAAAATCATGAGAATAGATCTTGGGTGGCCAAATTGGGTTGGAGAGAATCTCTTGTCTGATGGGAAAGGCAAGGCTAGATGACCATCTTTATATACCTAATAGTGAGAGAAAATCCGATAACATAAAAAAAGGGAGTCAAATCCCGCGAAGGGAAAAAAACAAGGAGCGAAAACCAGGGTGTTACATTCACCACGCCACCGGCTCCGACGAACTTGGGGGCTAGAGTCATCCCCATGGGAGAGTTGCCTTTGCAGCAGCCTGTTCAACAGCAGCCGCCGTCACACCGGTTCCAGACCCCAATTGGACACTACTCTAACACGGTCGATAACGTGCTGGCTGCAACCCACAACTTGGTGGCTATTTTGATTGAGTGGGATTGCCCAATTCAGACTAAGGCCAGGAATGCCATTGCAATGCTCAAGACAACAGTGGTGCAGCAAGCCGACTACTCACATAGCCAGCATCGGCTTCACTCGACCTCTCATCAGAGCCGCACCAGGAGCCAGCACCCTGAGTCGCCTGCGGTCTCCAGTAGCGCACACCGTAGGATAGCCGCCCAGCCGCTGGTGGAGCAGCACCAACCCAGGGTCCCGCAAGGCGTTGTGGACACTGCTCAGATCCTACGAGCATGGGAGGAAGAAAACGCGCGGACAGGGCACAACCCGCCGGTGCACATCAACACGCCGACTCGAGTCAACCCTCCGGAGGTGCACCACCCAACTGACGCAACCTAGACGAATGACCGACTTGGGGGCTCTTCGAGCTGCATGATTGGATCTCCCTGTTTGGTGCCAGCGCTGCGAGAACCGCACATCCCCCCCCCCCCGATTTCTAGGGGCCTCGCAAGGTCCCTAACTATACACCGAATGTGGAGCCCACCTCGTGGACCGAGAGTTATGAGCTGGCAATGGACTTGTTGGGTGCAAGTGAGTCAGTATGTGCGCGTTACCTGCCTCTGATGTTGGAAGGTCCTGCACGCACTTGGATGAAAAACCTAACAGCGAATTCTATCAACACATGGCAGGAACTGAAGGAGCGCTTCATCAAGAATTTCCAGGGAACCTGCAAAAGGCCAACCACAATTGTTGATCTTGAGCGTTGTGTCCAATGCGAGGATGAGTCCGCGCATCACTGGGCTCGCCGGGTTGCGGAGGTTATACATAGCTCAGACAACATCTCGGCTGCACAAGCAGTGCTCGTTCTGGAGCGGACATGCAAGTTTCAGCCCTTGGTCTAGAAGCTAGGGTGACTCAAGTGAATGGTCCAAGACATGGGTGACCTCGTGGATGTCTTAACCCGGTATACGGAGTCAGATAACACCAAGGATCCGCTATCGGACAAGGAGAAATCCGATAAGGGGAAGAAGGCTGGCGGTAAGGGTCAGTAGCAGAACAACAGTAACGGTCAGAAGAACAACGGTGGAAAACACAAGGGTTACGATGGTAGCTTTGATCTAGTGGCGAACACAAACACGGAGAACAAAGGTCAGTGTCAGAACGACGGCTCTAGGAGGCAGTCCTCTGGTAATCGCCCTCTCACCTACGAGGAAGCTCTTAAGGCTCCTTGTCCAAAACACAGTTACAATGCAAAGCCATCCAGTCACTCCTGGGAAAATTGCTATGTCATGCAGGAGTTTGCCAAGCGGGTTTTCCAGAATCACCAGAACGGGGGCGGCCATGGCGGATAACTTGCCAATGAAGGACCCGGCTTCTCAGGAGCCAGCTTGTAGGGGCCCTTCACGGGACCCAGTTTCCAAGGGAACAGTGGCCAAGGCAGCGGGTTTTAGGGGGCTGGTAATATGGGAGGCGGCAATGAGCGAAACAACCAGGGAAATCAGCATCAAGCTGGTGCGACAGGGTTTCAGAGTAACCCGAAGCAGTTAAATAGTGGACAGTATCATGTTTTCACCACCAGCACCTCCAAGCGGGATCGGAAGGTGCAACGATGAGCAGCTCACGTGGTTGAGCCGGCAACGCCTTACTATCTCAACTGGTCTGAACAACCGGTTTCCTGGAGCAGGGCATATCATCCTGTCCTCCTCGATCACCCTGGCCACTTGGCTCTGGTGGTTGCGCCACAAGTCGGCGGTTATACCCTGACTAAGGTGCTCATGGATGGAGGCAGTAGCATCAATATTCTATACTATGACACATTCAGGCAGATGAACCTGTTCGATAAGCAGCTAACTCCGTCCTCTACAGCCTTTCACGGTATTGTTCTTGGCAAGTCAGCCTATCCCATGGGAAGAATTTCCCTTGAGGTGGCCTTTGGCTTGGAGGATAACTGGCATTCTGAGTTCCTGTCCATTGAGGTGGTTAAGCTTAAAAGCCCATACCACGCCTTATTCGGCCGGCCGGCTTATGCGCGGTTCATGGCACGGCCATGTTACATTTACGTGAAAATGAAGATGCCGGGACCAAGGGGGACCATCACGGTGGAAGGCAACCGGAAGATTGCGCTCGAGTGCGAGGAAGGAGACGCAGCTTATGCTGAGACGACTTGCGCCGCAGAGGAGTTGCGGTATTATAAGGACAATGTTGACCCATCTGACAGGACATCCCTGAAGAAGCCCACCACGGATTCTGACCCTCTGCTCAAGTTTAAGTCGGCCAGAGACACAAAGCAAGTTGATTTCACCCCCGGCAATTCCTCTGAGCAGTTCACCATCAGGGCAAACATGGATCCAAAATAGGAAAGTGTGCTCATCGAGTTCATCCGTGAGAACCGGGACATCTTTGCATGGAAACATTCTGACATGGATCCCAGGTGTACCGAGAGAACTCGCTGAGCACTCCCTTAATGTGGATCCCAAATTCAAGCCAGTTCACCAGTATCTCCAACGTTTTAATGAGGAAAGGCGAAAAGCTATTGGTGAAGAAGTGGCCCGGCTCCTAGCTGCCAGGTTCATCGTAGAGGTCTTTCATCCTGAATGGCTGGCTAACCCGGTGCTTGTTCTGAAGAAAAATGGGACTTGGCGGATGTGTGTTGATTACACAGACCTGAATAAGGCTTGTCCTAGTGATTCCTTTTGCCTTGCCCCGTATTGACCAGATCATCGATGCTACGGCTGGTTGCGCGAGTTTATACTTCCTGGATGCTTGCTCTGGCTACCATCAGATCAAAATGAAGCCGGAAGACCAGGAAAAGATGGCTTTCATTACACCCTTTGGGGCTTTCTACTATACTACCATGCCGTTCAGGCTGAAGTGTGCACAGGCGACTTACCAGCATTGTGTCCAAAGCTGCTTTCACAAGCAGATCAGGCGGAACGTTCATGCTTATGTTGATGATATTGTGGTTAAGTCTCAGAAGAAAGAAACCTTGTTGTAGGATCTCAAGGAAACATTTGAAAATCTCCTCGTCTACCAGATGAAGGTTAACCCGGAGAAGTGTGTTTTTGGTGTCCCTACAGGAAAACTTCTGGGATTTCTTGTTCCTGAGCGTGGCATTGAAGCTAACCTGGAAAAGATCAAAGCAATCACGACCCTGGCTAAGCCGGCCAACCTGAATGTCGTGCAGAAGCTGGCTGGGTAGGTTGCAGCGTTGAGTCAGTTCATAAGCCGACTTGGAGAGAAGGCAAATCCGTTGTACCATCAATTGCTTAAAAAATCCGATAACTTTGTCTAGAGTGATGCTGCAGATCAGGCTTTTGAGGCCCTCAAGAAGCAGTTTTCTGAGCCGCCAGTCCTTGCTGCCCCTCGCGAAAAGGAGCCAATGTTGCTATATATTGCTGCCAATAACAAGGTTGTAAGTGTGGCAGTGGTTGTCGAGCGCAAGGAATACCAGTTCAGCACCCTATGTATTACATAACTGAGGTATTAACATAGTCCAAGCAGCGGTATCCACATTGGCAGAAGCTGGTCTACGGAGTGTTTATGGCTAGTCGCAAGCTGAAGCATTACTTCCATGAGCATCCAATTACTGTGGTCAGCTCAGCACCTCTTGGGGATATCATCCAGAACCGGGAGGCCACTGGCCGGGTTGCTAAGTGGGCTATTGAACTCGGTCCGCATCACCTCAAATATGTGCCACACACAGCAATCAAATCTCAAGCATTGTTGGATTTCATTAATGATTGGACAGAGTTGCAGGCTCCTAAAGAGAAGCCAGATACAACATACTGGTCCATACACTTTGACGGCTCAAGACAGCTTGAAGGTGTTGGAAATATGCCCTAGAGGCAATAATAAATTAGTTATTATCATATTTCCCTGTTCATGATAATCGTTTATTATCCATGATAGAATTGTATTGACCGGAAACTCAAATACATGTGTGGATACATAGACAACAATGTGTCCCTAGTAAGCCTCTACCAGACTAGCTCGTTGATCAAAGATTGCTATGGTTTCCTAGCCATGGACATGAGTTGTCATTTGATAAAGGGATCACATCATTAGGAGAATGATGTGATGGACAAGACTCAAACTATGAACGTAGCATATGATCGTGTCAAGTTTATTGCTATTGTTTTCTGCATGTCAAGTATATGTTCCTATGACCATGAGATCATGCAACTCACTGACACCAGAGGAGTACCTTGTGTGTACCAAACGTCGCAACGTAACTGGGTGACTATAAAGGTGCTCTACAGGTATCTCCGAGGGTGTCCGTTGAGTTGGCATGGATCAAGACTGGGATTTGTCACTCCGTATGACGGAGAGGTATCTCTGGGCCCTCTCGGTAATACAACATCACAAGAAGCTTGCATGCAATGTTACTAAGGAGTTAGTCACGGGATCTTGTATTACGGAATGACTAAAGAGACTTGCCGATAACGAGATTGAACTAGGTATGGTGATACCGACGATCGAATCTCGGGCAAGTAACATACCGATAGACAAAGGGAACTGCATACGGGATTAGCAGAATCCTTGACATCGAGGTTCGACCGATAAGATCTTTGTGGAATATGGAGGAACCAATATGGGCATCCAAGTCCCGCTATTGGTTATTGACCATAGAGGTGTCTCGGTCATGTCTGCATAGTGCTCGAACTCGCAGGGTCTACACACTTAATGTTTGGTGACGATATAAGTATAGTTGAGTCATTATGGTGGTTACCGAAGGTTGTTTGGAGTCCTGGATGAGATCCTGGACATGACGAGGTACTCCAGAATGGTTCGGAGGTGAAGATTGATATATTAGACGAAGGGTATTGGAGTCCGGAATTGTTCCGGGGGTACCGGGTGATGACCAGCATGACCGAAATGGGTTTCGGGGGGGGGGGCGACAAGTGTTGGGGGCCTCATGGGCCAAGGGGAGGGGGTAAACCAGCCCACTAAGGGGCTATGCGCCCCCCTCACCCCATCCCACGTTGCCAGAGGAGGTGGGGGCGCCCCCCTAGGGTTCCCACCCCTTTGGCTTGGGGGCCAAGTCTCCTAAGGGGGAAAACCCATCTAGGGTTTGCCTCTAGTGGCCGTCGACCCTAGATGGGATCCCCTAGGGGCGCCCCCTCTCCCCCTTCCCCCTATATATAGATGAGGAGAGGGAGGGCAGCCACACCCATCTATGCCACGGCGCTGCCCTCCCTCTCCCTCGTAGTCCTCTTCCTCTCAGTAGCGCTTAGCGAAGCTCTGTTGAGATTCCACCACCACCACCGCCACCACGCCGTCGTGCTGCCGGAGGACTCGGGCTACTACTTCACCATCTCTCACTGAATCGAGGAGGTGAAGGCGTCATCAAGACGTACGTGTGTTGAACATGGAGGTGCCGTCCGTTCGGCACTTGGATCGGGAGTTCACGGGACAGATCGTGATTGGATCGCGAAGACGTTCGACTACATCAACTGCATTTCTTAACGCTTCCGCTTAGCGATCTACAAGGGTATGTAGATGCAATCTCTCCTCTCGTAGATGTTCATCTCCTATATTGATCTTGGTGAGCGTAGGAAATTTTTTGTTTCCCATGCAACGTTCCCCAACAGAAGGCTCGGGGGCTGGAGTTGTGATTACTTCCCCATGAGGAGATAAGTTCTATTATGTTTTGAGACTCATGTTCCCCTGTACTAACAATGCGGCAGAGTATGAAGCCTTGCTTCATGGGCTTCGGATGGCAAAGGAGATGAACCTGAGCCGGGCCAGGTGTTTGGGCGACTTAGACTTGGTGGCACAGCAAGTTTCTGGTACATGGGATTCCAAGGATCCCCTTATGGCGGCTTATCAGCATGCGGTCACAAATATTGGCGGGCACTTCAAAGGCTATCAAGTTGATCACATTGATCGCCGGCAGAACGAGGTGGTAGATGCGCTCTCTCGCTTGGGTTCGCAGTGCAAGCTGGTGCCACCTAATGTGTTCCTGGACATTTTGCACAACCCGTCTGTCAAGCTACCAACAGAGGAGGACTTGGCTGTTCCTGATCCAAAGGCGGCTCTAGTGGCTGCTGTCCATGCTATACCTCATTTGACGGTCCCCTATTTGGCTTACTTGAGCCGGGGAGAACTGCCAACAGAAGAAATCCTTGCACGATAGATCATCAGACGATCTAAGTCTATGATTATCATTAATGGCGAGTTGCATTGGCGCAGTGTCACAGGTGTCTTTCAGCGTTGTGTTTCACCGGAGGAAGGCCGCGCAATTCTCAACGAGATTCATTTTGGTGACTGTCGTGGACTTGACACGGCAGATGTCCTAGCGGAAGGACTTAGTCGTGGAGCCATCGCAACTAGGTTAACTTGAAGGGGTTAAATGGGACAAAAGACACAGAGAGTTTACCCAGGTTCGGCCCCTCTCAATGAGGTAAAAGCCTACTCCTGCTTTGTGTTGTATTGCTAGGGTTTCGGTTACCAGGGAGCGAATACGCTTGACCTAGTTCCCGATTGTTTGTTACCTGTCCCTAAACCGCCGCCGGGTCATCCCTTTATATCCACAGGTTGACGCCCGGCGGTTCACAGAATCCCGGCCGGCTCATAAACGTGTCCAGCTCGGTATCCATTCTTTCCTATCTTACAATACAAGTCATATACTTATGGCGGTTTACATCTATGGGCCCTAACTCGCCTTTGGGCTTTGGGCCTTCTTATTAAGTCTCCTTCGTAAGTCGCCATCTTCTATGTCTTCATGGGCTTCAATATAGGTGAACCACTATGAGCGTAACCCGGCCCCTCCTGGGCGGTTTATACTCAATAGTTATATCCCCATCATTAGGCCCCAGGTTGATGTGAACTTGTTCATATCAATCTTCAATACTTGACTTAGAAAAAATCCTTCATCATCAGTCCTTATGAAAATTTATAACCCGCCACGACGTCTGCTCACAGCATTGTGCTAACCCGCCATGACGTCATCTTGCATTAATATCGCACGAGGCCCAAATCTCAGCCTCCTTGATTCCCGCGCATGCCATCTATCCACTGCCTTATAAATAGGGACAGGGGTCCTTTTCATTTTCCCCCCTTGCCTGCTCGTCTTCATCCTCTTCCTTGCCACGCCACATGCGCCCGAGCTCCGCCGCCGTCGACCTCACGAGCTGCCTCCACTCCGGCCGTTGCATCGTCCTGAACGCACCAGAGCACCGCCGCGCGCCACCCCTGTCCAACAGTCCTGGAAAGCCCCCCTTTTTTCCTCACCGCAGATCTCCATTAGGGTTTGCTTGAGTTCTTCAGAGTTCATCTCGGTTCACCTTTGTTCCTCCATAGATCATGTAGTTTTTGATCTAAGTATAGTACCAATCTTGTGCGATAGCAATTTAGCACTCATTTTTAATATCTGAACGCCTCCCCTCCATAGGAGATCTTATCTGAGCACGTGAATTGTCCTGCTGCCGCTACTTTAGGTTAGAATTTTTCTTCATTATCTGAACTGCTGTAGATCCAAAATTATAACACCAATCTGTGAAACCTGTTTTTCACCACTTAGCCATTTTCCAACTTCAGATCTATACTTTCAATATCCGTGTAGGCGGTTTAACCTCAGAAAGTAATAACCTGCCAGGTACCACTAGTCCCCTTTTAAACCGCCGAGTGCTCGTCTTTAATCACGTCACTATCCGGTTTAACATTTATGCATGCTTCAACACTTTCTGCCTGTTAATCATGAACCTTAAACCGACACAAATCTTTTTCCAGGTTATCGTATAAATGGCCAAATCCTTTTATTCCTGTAACTGGGTTCCATCCCGGGTTACAGAAGAAGAACTGAACGGGTGTGTTGCAACCGGCACTTTAGCGAAAAAGGAAGACATCCACTTGAGAGCCCCCGGTCCAGAAAATCCTCCTGAGCCCAAGGATGGGGATATGATCATTTTTGTTGATCATCTGAGTCGAGGGTTCAGCCCTCCCGGATCAAAAATTTTCCGTGACGTGCTTCACTTCTTCCAACTTCACCCTCAAGATATTGGGCCTAACTCCGTGTCCAATATTTGCAATTTTCAAGTGTTTTGTGAAGCCTACCTGCAAGAAGAGCCCACAGTCGACCTGTTCAGAGATTTCTTCTATTTAAACCGCTGTACTGAATTTACGGATGGGCCCAATACTGAACTTGGCGGGGTTTCAATTCAGAAGAGAAAAGACGTCAGCTTCCCTCACGCTAGGCATCATAGCCATCCCAAAGATTGGAATCAAACTTGGTTCTATTGCCAAGATACATCTCCAGCTGGCGAGAATCTTCTGCCGGGTTACCGTGCTCACCGGCTTACCGATGCACATCCATTCCCCCAAATACTCAATGCAAAGGAACGGTCCAAATATGCACCACAACTCTCAAAGCTCAGAGCCTTTATGGCAAACGGTTTGACAGTCATTGATTTTGTCCGTTGCTGGGTATCTTGGAGCATTTTGCCTTTAAGCCGTCACCCCGGTTTAATGTGTGAGTACACAGGGGTTGTGAAAGACCCTCAATGCCACACTGATATTCAGCTGACTGAAACTGAAATTACTGAATCTGTCAAGAAGATGTTGGATGAACCGGTGGCCGACTGTAGCAAAACAGGACTTAGTCCTTTCTGCGCTTCAAATAAACCGCCAGCTGTAAGAATTGCTCCACTCCTGCTTTAATCCACATTCTTAATACTCCCTTATGATTTTTTCAATCCTTAAACAGGGTGATGATCCGTTCTGGAAGAAGAAACCGCAGGATAAACCGGCCAAAACACTTCGTGTCAAGACCAAGGTCAACAAGAAGCCCGCCAAGAAGAAAAACACCGAGCCTACCGAGTTAAACATTGACGATGATAATCCGGAGTCAGATGTAGAACTTGATTCACTTGGCTCTTTTTTCATACATCTCCTTGACGATGATTTTTATCAGGATGATGCAGAAGCTAGCCGCGCAAACGACGTAGAGGTAACAATTCTCTCATCCGGTTCAGAACCTCTGCCCACACAGAAAACCCGACAAGCAAGCCGGAAAGTAAGATTTTCTCACCCCCTAGCTTACTTGGATCCAAACTTTCTTTTGAAGAAGCAGCAACACGAAGCTCGCCGCACAACCCGGCATAGCGGCCATGTGGTCACTTCTTCTGGTTTACCGAACTCGCCAGTTTGTAAACAATGCCCAGAGGTCTCTTCTATTTCTGACATGTCTTATCCCAAGGCGGGTTATTTCCGACAACCTCTTAATCCGTCTGATTCAAACTACCAAGGAACTTCCCTTTCCTCCTCTGGCGAGTCCACAGGGACACAAATTCCAACCCTCAAAACTGTTCCTGGGTGAGCATTTTTAACTAACCCCTTGTACCTTATGCTTGATCATTATACTAACATGTTATTTGCGTCTCTGTCAGAGCCAAGGCCAGGCCCAGCAAAAAGGCCAAATTGAACAAACCGGCTGATGACAGCGCGCCAACTGATCCGGAAAAGAACCCGGAACAGTTTGAAACAAATACTGAAGCTATTCTTGATGATCCGCCACCGCAAGATCATGACACCTTTGTTGAGCAGATGGAAATTGATCCGATAGGTCATGCTGAAAAACCGCCAAGCCCAACTAAGGCTGCTGATGAGAAAGCTGACGATGTTGTAGTTACCGGTGTCGGGTATACAGCCCCAGACAACCCCACTGCTCTGTCAAAACATAGTGCCAAAGAAGAATTTTCTGCTGTTGACAAGGGTAAGTGGAAGGCGGACTTGGAAAGCTATGCCCACCTCACCGCCCAAGATATTCATTCTGGGTTTTTAAACCGTCTGTACGCAAGCCGTGATTATGAAGCCGGTTTACTGAACATGATGAAGGAGCGATATGAGGTAAATGCTGTTAACTCTGCATACATATTCTTCCCTTAGCCGCCAAGTTTACTGGACATAAAAGAATAGAATGTTCTGCAAACTTTCAAGAGCCATATAGATCAACTCCACTAGCCCGCAAGGGCCGGTTTATAATGTCAATATGAACCGGGACTTTAGAATAATATATCTTCAACTTCGCCTGTGTAGCCCCCAAGGGTCGACTTAACAAATATGTTAAGTTGAGACTAATTATGCTGTAAGGCTCAAAATTCTTACTTAGGACCTTTATAATCCGGTTTACCATCAATAGACATTAGCCCCCAAGTGCCAAGTATATTACTTGTTATGTGCTTGGGACTTTGAATATGCACTGCTATGTAATTAATTACATGTCTCTTGCAGGCTGACCTTAACAAGAAGGAATCTCAAATCGCCGACCTTCAAGAAAATATCAAGTCGCAACAAACCGAGACCTCCAAAGCCAAGGAGGAACTGACCAGTGCCTTAACAGCGATGGAGAAACTAAAGGAGAGCTTTAAGAATGAGCGGGTAGATTGGGATACAGAAAAGTCAACTCTGCTGAAGAGGGCTGAGGATGCTGAGGCTGCCCTTAAACCGGTAGCTGAAGAGCTGACTGGCTTGAAACAGCAAATAAATGCCATGACCGCTGCCATATTTGGTAAATAACTTCTTCACAAGCTTTGAACTTGTATTATGTAAGAGACTGCCGGTTTACCGATGTTTTTGATGATGCAGGAACTCGCATTGCTCATCTTGGCTCAGATATGCGGCAAAAACCGAAGGCCGCCTATACACTTATAGAGCAATTATATACCGGCGTACAACGGGTTATCTGCACAGCTTCCCATAATAAACCGCCCCAACCTTGATCAAGGAGACTTTGGAAAGGATGGCGATGATGCCTGCACGGTTTGAAGAGCTAAAGAAGTCAGCTGCCAGGGCGGGTGCTCTTACTGCGCTGACTCGGGCCAAAGCTTGGATATCTGATCTTGATCCGGCCGATGTTGGAAACGGCTACCCGAGCAAAAAGGAGGACGGGTCAGAGTTTAATAACGATGACCTCAGAGCCTTGACGAGGGAAATGCGCCCATTGGCTAGCCAACTGGCTGAAGAAACCGATCTTTCACATTATCAGTCGATTTATGATGCCAACAACAAGAGAGTTAACACGCCAACTTATGATGCTCCAAACCTTATTCCTCCAATCCGTAAGCATACCTATGCCCCTGATGTTGACCCCTCCACACTTATAAGTGATGAAGCTGTATTCAAGGCCTTAACTGGGATTGATTGGACCACCATTGACTTCCAGCCACTGGGTAGAGAAGAGGAAGATGAACCGGCGCTGGACGATCCGCAACCTTTAAGTCAGCCAGGCCAGGACTCATAAACCGGAGGCCAGTTTAGCAGCTGCTTTTCTTTAAGACTTGTTAAAACAACTATTCTTTTGGGCACCAAACGCCTTGTAATAGGCTAGCTTAAACTCTTGTTCTGCTATGCCATCGTGCATATTTACTTTGCATGACACTGCTAATCCATCGTTTGAGATATGCCACTTATGCTTATAATATTAACAATCTGGAATCTGCTCCTGCATGCAATGGATTAAAAGTGTCCTGGCGGTTTACCGCTAGACGGGTCATAACGCCCAATATAAAACCATGGAAACTAACATAGCTTATACCCAAGGATGGACTTTCAGAATAACCAAATTTGAAATATATCATACCTGTGATATTTGATCACACTGTTGGTTTACCAAACCGGCGTAGAAAGGGGGAGAACCCAAATTTTGAGCACTGGTAATTATCATAGATTGTTTGGCTTATGACCAAAACCAGGCCGGGTTAATAAACACCGGATATTATCTTATCTCATACTGGCGATTTATAGTCAAAAGCCAGGCCGGGTTAATAAACGCCGGATGAATTATGATCATAAAGCGTTATAAGCCTCATCAAATAAACCTCAAAAAACTGTGGAATAAAACAAACAAAAAAACGAGGCTTTTCATGGGCTGCCAGGCCGAAAATCGAGTGCTTTCACGGGCCGCACAGCCACTGAGTTAAACCTATATACAAACCTTATAAGATGGACCTCACATAACCAATCGTCGTTTTAACTTTGACAAGTTCAGGGTCTGTATAAGATTGACTTGTCAAACGTTCGGCGGGTCATTCCAGGAATACCTGGGTGGAGTGGCTTACTTAAAAAGGCAGGATAACCCGGGGTTTTAGGTGAATACACCTAGCTTCCAAGCCTGGCTTTTAAGCCTATTACAAGGGTTATACAAACTCTTTGTTCTTTAGAATCAAGGAGCCCCCAAGTAATATTTTTGAGCTGTGCTCAAGGGGCACCAATGTTTGAGCTATGATTTTGCAACAGGCTCTCTTTGGTACCTTTAACCTGGGTAGCAAGCCCCCAAGTTTTTTTTTTCAATTGGCTTATAAGCCGGTTCAAAGGGTAATCATAACTTCGCTCATAAGCCGGAAGCCCCCAAGTAACCAAAAACTCATTAAGACGACAGAGGTCCTGCTTTAGCAGGGGTGCCGGTTTAATATATACATTGCTAAAAATATGTACATCAGAAGAGCCAATGGCTCAGGTGTAGTAAGGCCGAAGATGAGCAATATTCCACGGCCGGCGAGTCTCTTCCTCCGACGTGCGTGAGTCCTTGTGGTCTCGAACATCAATAAGGTAGTATGACCCGTTGTTCAGATTCTTGCTGACCACAAAGGGTCCTTCCCAAGGTGGGGATAACTTGTGCATATCAGTCTGATCCTGGATAAGCCGGAGCACCAAGTCGCCTTCTTGCAAGGCTCTGGTCTTGACCCGGCGGCTGTGATAACGACGTAGATCTTGCTGGTAAATCACCGAACGAGCCGCTGCAAGATCACGCGCCTCGTCTAACAGGTCAAGTGCATCCTGACGTGCCTTTTCATTATCAGCTTCAACGTAAGCCGCCACCCGGGGTGAGTCGTGATGGATGTCACTGGGGAGAACAGCCTCTGCTCCATAAACCATGAAAAAAAGCATGTAACCCATAGATCTGTTGGGCATTGTGTTGATGCTCCATAGCACCGAGGGTAACTCCTCTACCCAACAACCCGGTGTCCTTTGTAAGGGAACCATAAGCCGGGGCTTGATGCCTCTCAGAATCTCTTGATTGGCTCTCTCAGCTTGACCATTAGATTGGGGGTGGGCCACCGACGATACATCAAGCCGGATATGCTCACGTTGACAAAATTCTTTCATAGCACCCTTCGAGAGATTAGTGCCATTGTCTGTTATAATGCTGTGTGGAAAGCCAAAACGGAAGATCACCTTCTTCATGAATTGAACCGCCATTGCTGCATCACACTTACTGACTGGCTCTGCCTCTACCCACTTAGTGAATTTATCAACCGCCACCAAGAGGTGGGTCTTCTTATCCTTGGACCTCTTAAAAGGTCCAACCATATCAAGCCCCCAAACTGCAAATGGCCAAGTGATTGGAATCATTCTCAACTCCTGGGCCGGAACATGAGCTCGACGTGAAAACTTCTGACAACCGTCACATTTTTTGACCAAGTCCTCAGCATCAGCATGAGCCGTCAGCCAATAAAAACCGTGACGAAAAGCCTTGGCTACAAGAGATTTAGAGCCGGCGTGATGACCACAATCTCCTTCATGGATCTCACGCAAAATCTCACAGCCTTCTTCAGGAGAAACACAACGCTGAAACGCCCCGGTAACACTGCAATGGTGCAGCTCTCCATTGATAATTGTCATTGACTTGGACCGCCGGGTTATTTGCCTGGCCAAGGTTTCATCCTCAGGTAACTCGCCCCGGGTCATATATGCCAAATATGGAACTGTCCAATCAGGAATAACATGAAGAGCCGCCACCAACTGAGCTTCTGGTTCAGGAATAGCCAAATCCTCCTCTGTAGGTAACTTGACCGACGGGTTATGCAAAACGTCAAGAAAGACATTAGGCGGCACCGGTTTACGTTGAGAACCCAATCGGCTTAAGGCATCAGCCACTTCATTTTTCCTCCGATCAACATGCTCAACTTGATAACCCTTGAAGTGACCAGCAATAACATCCACCTCTCGTCGATAAGCCGCCATGAGGGGATCCTTAGAATCCCAAGTACCAGAGACTTGTTGAGCCACCAAATCCGAGACACCAAAGCACCTTACCCGGCTTAAGTTCATCTCCTTAGCCATCCAAAGACCGTGGAGCAAGGCCTCATATTCAGCTGCATTGTTAGTGCAAGGGAACATCAAACGGAGAACATAACAAAATTTATCACCTCGAGGGGAAGCTAGCACAACTCCAGCCCCCGAGCCCTCCAACTGCCTGGATCCATCAAAATGAATAGTCCAATACGTGTTATCTGGTTTTTCCTCAGGCATCTGCAGCTCTGTCCAGTCATTGACAAAATCCACCAGTGCTTGAGATTTGATGGCCGTGCGAGGCATATACTTCAAACCATGAGGCCCAAGTTCAATGGCCCATTTGGCAACCCGGCCTGTTGCTTCCCTGTTTTGTATGATATCTCCTAAAGGAGCAGAGCTAACCACAGTAATGGGGTGACCCTGAAAATATTGCTTGAGCTTCCGGCTTGCCATGAAAACCCCATATACAAGTTTCTGCCAATGTGGGTATCTCTGTTTGGACTCAATAAGCACTTCGCTGATATAATAAACCAGCCGCTGAACCGGATATTCCTTGCCTGCCTCTTTCCTTTCAACCACAATAGCCACACTGACAGCCCGACTATTAGCAGCCACATATAACAATAGCGGCTCCTTATCAACGGGCGCAGCTAGGACCGGCGGCTCAGCCAGCAGCTTCTTAAGTGCTTCAAATGCCTCATTAGCAGCATCACTCCAGACGAAGTCATCTGTCTTTTTCATCATCTGATACAAAGGGATGGCCTTCTCACCGAGGCGGCTTATGAACCGGCTTAGCGCCGCAATACGACCCGCCAGACATTGAACATCATTGATACACGCCGGCTTAGCCAGAGAAGTAATGGCTTTGATCTTCTCCGGATTAGCTTCAATGCCCCTGTTGGACACCAGAAAACCCAAAAGCTTGCCCGCCGGCACACCAAAAACACACTTGGCCGGATTAAGCATCATCTTATAAACTCGGAGATTATCAAAGGTTTCCTTCAAGTCGTCTATCAACGTCTCCTTCTTTCTGGATTTCACCACAATATCATCTACATAAGCATGAACATTGCATCCAATCTGATTATGAAGACAATTTTGCACACATCGCTGGTAAGTCGCCTGGGCACTTTTGAGCCCAAAAGGCATAGACACATAGAAGAAGGCTCCAAAGGGAGTTATGAAAGCTGTCTTCTCCTGGTCCTTAACTGCCATCTTGATCTGATGATAACCAGAATAAGCATCCAAAAAACTCAAACGCTCACAACCCGCCGTAGCATCAATAATCTGATCAATACGAGGGAGAGCAAAAGGATCAGCCGGACAAGCCTTGTTTAAATCCGTGTAGTCCACACACATGCGCCAAGTGCCATTCTTCTTAAGTACCAGCACCGGGTTAGCCAACCACTCAGGATGAAAAACTTCAACAATAAACCCAGCCGCCAAGAGCCGGGCTACCTCCTCACCAATGGCCTTGCGCCTTTCTTCATTGAAACGATGAAGAAACTGCTTAACCGGTTTAAACTTGGGATCAACATTGAGAGTGTGCTCAGCGAGTTCCCTCGGTACACCTGGCATGTCAGAAGGTTTCCATGCAAAGATGTCCCAGTTCTCACGGATGAACTCGATGAGCGTGCTTTCCTATTTCGGATCCATATTAGCACTGATGCTGAACTGCTTGGATGAATCGCCAGGAACGAAATCAACCATCTTAGTGTCATCTACCGATTTAAACTTCAAAACCGGATCATGCTCTATAGTTGGCTTTTTCAAAGACGTCATATCCGCCGGATCAACATTGTCCTTGTAAAATTTTAAATCCTCCGTTACACAAACCGACTCAGCATAAGCCGCATCACCCTCTTCACATTCCAAGGCTATCCTTCGGCTCCCATGTACTGTGATGGTCCCCTTGTAACCCGGCATCTTGAGCTGCAGATAAACATAACAAGGCCGTGCCATGAACTTGGCATAAGCCGGCCGTCCAAACAGAGCGTGATACGGGCTGTGAATTTTGACTACTTCAAAGGTCAATGTCTCTGACCTAGAGTCATGATCATCTCCAAAGGCAACTTCCAGAGCCATCTTACCAACAGGGTACACCGACTTACCAGGCACCACACCATGGAAAACTGTATTCGACGGTTTAAGATTTTTATCTGTCAACCCCATGCGACGTAAAGTTTCGTAATAAAGGATATTGATGCTGCTCCCTCCGTCCATGAGTACCTTGGTAAACTTATACCCTCCAACCTGGGGTGCAACCACCAATGCTAGGTGACCCGGATTATCAACCCGGGGCGGGTGATCTTCCCGACTCCACACGATGGGCTGCTCAGACCAGCGCAAGTAACGGGGAACCGCCGGTTCAACCGCATTCACTGCACTTTTGTGAAGCTTCTGATCCTGTTTGAATAAATTTGTGGTGAAGACGTGGTACTGCCCACTATTCAACTACTTTGGGTTACTCTGATACCCAGATTGCCGCTGCTGATTCCCCTGACCTGACTGTTGATGGTAGCCACCCTGATTGCCTTGATTGCCCTGATTACCTTGGAATCCAGAACTAGAACCGCCACCGCCGTAACCCGGCCCATGAGAACCAGACCCTGAACCACCACCCGGTCCATGATTGTCTTGAAAAAGATTGGAATTTTTATACTCTTTCATGATGTAGCAATCCTTCCAGAGGTGGCCAGACGGTCTTTCTCGCGTCCCATGCCGTGGGTAGGGCTGATTTAGCATCTGCTCAAGATTAAAGCCTGACCCTCCGGCCCGTGGGGGCGGTTTACCTTTACGACGCTGGCTGTTATTCTGTGCGTTGGTGTTAGCCACAAAGTCCAAACTATTATCAGCCTTGCGTTTACCATTGCCTCCCTGATTCGTCGGATTATGCTGCTGTCCTCTGGTGCTACTGCTCTTCTTTCCCTTTCCCGGCTTGTCATCATCAGACTCGGGGTCCTTGGTACCATCAGAGTCAGCGTACTTAACCAGAGCCGCCATCAGCTCTCCCATGTCATTGCAGTGGCGCTTGAGCCGACCCAACTTCTGCTTAAGAGGCGTAAACCGGCAATTCTTCTCCAACATTATAACTGCTGAACCGGCATTGATGCGATCCGATGAATGTAAGATGGTCGAAACCCGGCGAACCCAATGGGTTGTGGACATACCCTCTTCTTGGACACAGGCATCCAGATCCACAATTGACATAGGCTGCTTGCACTTATCTTTAAAATTCTGGATAAACCGGGCCTTTAATTCGGCCCATGACCCAATGGAGTTGGCAGGGAGCCCCTTCAACCAAGTGCGAGCCATTCCATCCAACATCAGGGGAAAATATTTGGCACATGCCGCATCGCTAACATCTAACAATTCCATGGCCATCTCATAACTCTCGATCCATGCTTCAGGAGGTAAATCGGCTGTATAGTTAGGCACCTTACGAGGACCCTTAAAATCCTTGGGCAGACGCTCATTACGTATGGCCGGCGCTAAACATGGCACGCCCAAATTCCTAAAGGTTACACCTGGCTCCACCAAAGTTGTCGGACGAACCGGAGAAGGTTGACGGGCCGCATATTACGCCGCCAGCTCGGCCTCTCGACATGCTCTACCTTGATCCACCATGTTCTGAGCATCAGCACCACCACCTGCCGGGTTATGTCCATGAGGCTGGTTATGGTTCCGCCCACTGCTTGACACAGCTGGTTCATCAATATGCCTACTGTAACTCCGGCTTGGGCGAAGGGTGGAATGAATCCGGCTTCGACTGTAAGAATAAGCCTGCTGCTGAACCATTGCTGTCTGAAGGAGCTCTCTAGCCCTCCGCATCTCAACCGCCGTTGGAGACTCGCCTTCAACCGGGATAGCCGCCAATCATGACGCCGCAGCGATCATGTTATCCAAAGGGTTAGAGTAATGACCCGGTGGTGTTGGCATGTGTTGCGGCGGGGTATTGTTCTGACAAGGCGGATCTGTGGTGTGCGGCTGAACTGGCGTTCCCGTCCCAGGCGTTTCAACCCGGTCCGCCACTGGCGGGTTACTGGTTCCTGCTCCTGGCGTGTTAAAGAGGTTCCTCGCCTCGTAAACCAGTGGCAAGCGAGACTGATGCCTCCTCCTCATGACTTCATTTGAAGCGTTCTGATCTAGCATGAGCCGGTAAGATTCCGACTGAATCCGCTGCGCCTGTGCATCCAACGTAACCCGCTCCGCAGCCATCCTTGCATCTTCAGCTGCCAGGTCTTCCTTAGCTTGAGCTATCTGATCTCGCAATTTCACGACTTCCGCGTTATGCTGATCTTTATTACCCGGGTTAACCTCCATCGTCAGCAGTGTTGCCAAGGTGTCTAGTAACCCGGACAAGACTTGAGCTGGCGGCCCCGGCTGCCGCTGCCGCCGCCGCTGCCGACCCGGAAATCAATGCCGCTGCAGTTGAAGAGTGCTGCACTGGCTGCGTATCGGCCATGAAGATTGCAACCCGGTTCGGCGGCTCGTAGGGGTCCGGAATACTTTCGCCATCGGAACAGGCCCCAAGCCGACCATCTTGCAGTTGGTACAATGACTCGGTTTCACCGGTGGATGACTCACCATCAGAGTAGACAACTGTCTCACCGTCAAATACCGATTTATCCTTAGATCCTACACCATTGATGAATCCCACGAAGGCACGACTCATGGTGGGCTGAATTCGGGCGGGTTTTGCACGCTGAGCCGTCTCGATGATGTCGGTGCAGGTCTCCGGCTCAGGGCCTGGTTCGCCGATCTTGCCAATGAAGACGTGAATTCCACCGAAGGGGACCCGGTATCTGTACTCGATTGAACCGGCCTCGGGGCCCCAGCCTTCGTCGTCGATGTTGAACTTGCCGCGACGACTCTTGGTCATCCGACCCACAGCGTATCCCTTGATCCCTTCGAAGTTGCCCTTCAAGAACTCGAAACCACCGCGCGCTGGCCCCACGGTGGGCGCCAACTGTCGTGGACTTGACACGGCAGATGTCCTAGCGGAAGGACTTAGTCGTGGAGCCATCGCAACTAGGTTAACTTGAAGGGGTTAAACGGGACAAAAGACACAGAGAGTTTACCCAGGTTCGGCCCCTCTCAATGAGGTAAAAGCCTACTCCTGCTTTGTGTTGTATTGCTAGGGTTTCGATTACCAGGGAGCGAATACGCTTGACCTAGTTCCCGATTGTTTGTTACCTGTCCCTAAACCGCCGCCGGGTCATCCCTTTATATCCACAGGTTGACGCCCGGCGGTTCACAGAATCCCGGCCGGCTCATAAACGTGTCCGGCTCGGTATCCATTCTTTCCTATCTTACAATACAAGTCATATACTTATGGCGGTTTACATCTATGGGCCCTAACTCGCCTTTGGGCTTTGGGCCTTCTTATTAAGTCTCCTTCGTAAGTCGCCATCTTCTATGTCTTCATGGGCTTCAATATAGGTGAACCACTATGAGCGTAACCCGGCCCCTCCTGGGCGGTTTATACTCAATAGTTATATCCCCAACAGTGACTGTGGGCACCATGCCGGCTCAAGATCACTTGTCGCGAAGGCTTTCCGCCACGGGTTTTACTGGCTCACAGCCCATGCTGACGCAGAGGACATTGTCCGCAAGTGTGATAGTTGCCATAAATATGATCGCTAGGCCCACGTGCCGGCTCAAGAGTTGAGAATGATCCCGATTACTTGGCCTTTTGCGATCTGGGGGCTTGACATGGTGGGACCCTTCAAACGTTCGAAGAACAAGCATACTCATCTCTTTGTCGCAGTGGATAAATTTACAATGTGGGTGGAAGCAGAGCCAGTCAGCAACCGCGACGCGGCTACAGCTGTCAAGTTTCTGAAAAAGCTGATATTCCGATTTGGCTACCCACACAGTATCATTACAGACAATGGAACCAATCTTTCCAAGGGGGTCATGGAACATTTCTATCAACATGAGCACATCCGGCTTGATCTAGCATCGATGGCACAACATCAGTCCAACGGACAGGCAGAAATGGCTAATCAGGAATTGCTGCGTGGTATCAAACCCCGGCTCATGGTGCCTTTGCAGGGCACACCGGGTTGCTGGGAAGAAGAATTACCTTCGGTGCTTTGGAGCATACGGACTACTCCCAACAGATCAACAGGCTATACGCCGTTTTTCCTAGTCTATGGTGCAGAAGCTGTACTTCCAAGTGATATTTGTCATGACTCCCCTCACGTGGCGGCTTATGTGGAATCAAACAATGAGCAGGCTCGCCAGGACGCTCTTGATGCTCTAGAAGAGGAGCGCAAACTTGCCGCGTCCAGATCCGCGATTTATCAACAAGACGTACATCGCTATCACAGCCGTAGAGTTCGAAGCCGCACTTTTCAGGAAGGTGACTTATTGCTCCGTCTGATACAAGACCAGACACGCATGCATAAGCTTTCACCACCTTGGGAAGGGCCCTTCGTGGTTAGCAAGAATCTCAACAATGGGTCATATTACCTGATTGATATGCGTGAGGCAGAGAAATCACGTACCTCTGAGGAGGAAACAAGCCGGCCTTGGAACATTGCCCAACTCCGGCCATACTACACCTGAGTCATTGACTGGGTCACATCTTTGTACATACCTTCTATCGTGTATATACCTTTTTTTCGATCAAATAAAATAACGACCTGCAGCACTATATATAAAAGTGTTGTTTTGCCTCAAAATTTGTGTGCTGGATCTTTATTTGTTGATCTTGGTTACTTGGGGGCTTCCAACTCAACTGAGTTTAGCTTACAAATCCCTTTAACCCGGCGAGATACTACAAAGTTGGTTAAACTTGCCTGTTTGCAAGATGCTACTCCCTAAAAAACGACCCGGCGTACGTCTGATGAGTCAATCATATAGTTGACCCTGAATTCATCAGAGTTAAAACGTTCGATTGGTTGTGTGAGAGCCGGCTTTCAGAAAGCGAGGATAAACCAACATGCCAAAGTGCCAGCTTCACGAAAGCATATTCCGGCTTGCACTTTATAAGCCGGCCGTGTCAAGTTGTGTTTCGCAGCCGGCTTGTTACGATTATGTTCTTTTTGTTGCACTCATCTAGGCATACATGCATCCATTCATACATGAGCATTTATGTTAGTTCATTTTGATATTCTTGATTCATTGCAAACAGTAACAAAGATTACTTCTTGTTGATGAGACTTCATCAGTCATCAACGCACTTGTTCTTGTTGTAGCAAAATCACTCTCGTTGCAATAGCCGGCTCTCGAAGACCAAAAGAGGATTCACAGAACAAAGTATTTACAGGCAGCAAGCAAGCACAGTACGCGATGGAACTGGCATCACTAACAAGTGTTTCCAGCTACGCTATTACAAGCCACCCATCTTCTGCGGCCACGAGCCAGATTTGTACAAAGTACGGCCTACAAAAGGATAAGCCGGCGTTTATGTCACCGGGTCAGAGGTGGCGCCAGCACCCGAGGTAGCACCATGTGTCGGCTCTTCACGGCCATCGTCATCCTCCGCCTCTTGACTTGACTCACCGGTCGACCATTGCATTGAGCGCAATGCTTCAAATAGGGCATCGGCTGTTATCAGAGACGAAGGGTCGACTTCAGGAGCGAAAGTGGGCTTATGCTTGTAGGTTAGGTCCACCTGCTCATGATTGGGCGGCTCTATCCATTCATTCTCCTTGGAGTAGTGCGCCTGGTACCTAGTCAGATCTGCTTCTGCTGCAATCGCGGTGGCTGCTACCCGGGTTTCTTTTATATAGTATTGGAAGTCCTTCTTGGTAAAGGGTGAGTCCTCCACATTGAACTCTGGATACCGGCCCACGATTTGAGCCGGATTGAGTTTCGGCACATATGCCTTGGATCGAGCAAGCGTAGTTAATGCCCCAGTACGCAAGCCGCCCTTTTCCAATCTTCAAACCACCTGGGCACGATGGATAATTCCTTTAGCATCTCAGCAATCAACTTTGGCGGCGCTGTGGTGCTCTTTGCGCCATTATGCATTGGCAGCCGCCTATATACAGCTTCTCCACAAAGGTATATACTGCCTTCAATTTCACCAGTGGTAGCTGCACCAGGGTTGGGTTCTTGTGGCCTTCAAGGATAAGTATGCACGATCAGTCAGGCCAGCTCAGTACGATAAGTAGGTACAATTGACTCATTATCATCGTCTTACTTACCAAAGATGGCCCGGCACATGGCTATGATCTGGCCTTTCAGAGTCGCTAGCTCTTGTGTGACCGGCTCAAGTTGGTTCTCAGCCTCTGCAGCGTGGGTGGCTAGGGCGGCTCTTGCAGCTTCGGTCTCTTGCAAGGTCTCCCTCACAATGACCAAAGACTTCTTGGCTTCAGCAGCGGCCTCTTCAGCTTCTTTGCACAGTTTTTTCCCCTTCCTTGCTTCCTTTCGAAAAAAGGAAGCATGGGCCTCTACTTGAGTCAGCATATCCTACACAACAAGGTTCAGTTATATCTCAGGCATGTCTCGAGCCACCCGTCCGGACAACCCGGCACATGGGGGCTACAGGTTTTCGAGCTTAAAGCAAATGGCAAGGCAAGTTCCATGCAGCTGCAGGCATGCTACATGGTACTTGGGGGCTAATGCATGAATTGATCTATCCTGCTAAGTTATAGAGACCCGCCCGTCATGAATGGTGAACCGGCCTTTGGGGTCGCCGGTTGAAGTTTTGCTTACAAGTTAAATTTTTTGAAGTCCCGGGTCATCATTCTATTTTGACCCGGCCCTTGGGGGCTACATATATATGGTACATAGGGAGGTGCAAATTACCTCATATTTCCTCTTCAGTGAGGTTATCATTGCTATTTCTATGTCCCGGCTTTCAGACAGCCGGGTTAGCACAGCCTGGTGTAAAGAGCTTGCGTTTTGGTCTTCAAAGGAAGGAAATTCAAGAGCCGTGTTCCCCTTATCCTTCGGCACCGGCTCAGGCTTGGCAGGAATTTTGGTGAGAGCGGTAGAAGCTTCTGGTGGTGCAGCGTGTTGTTCTTTGGTTACCACAACTTCACCCTGAGCCGGTGCCGCGGGCTGCTCTTCAGGCTGCTCCTCTGTTGGTTTCTCTCTCTCCTGAGCAACAGGAGAGGGAGCGTGAGCTGGGCTTGCGGTGTCTTGAGGTGGCAGGCTGAGTTGAACTGCCGGCTCATCCTGGGTGACCAAAGTGGCCTCCGTCTCTTCCTGAGGGCCTGTCTGAATAACCGGATCAGTTGATCCGGTGGGTGTCCTCTTCTGAATGGCCTTGGCGCTGTGCAATGAGCAAGGAATTATTCGGGTAAAAGATGAATGGCAAGAAACCACTGTGACCCAAGTATGATTAAATTACTTACCCCGGGTTGATGTTGAATGCCGGCACCTGAGTGGCGCTTGATTCATCCGAAGAGGGGGACGTCTGATATGCCGAGTCATTTAAATGTAAGTGCTCCTTGAAATGACTAGCTAGAGGAAAATAGGGAGTTGGGCTAAGAAGCACCTCTGTCTGTGCTCTGCGGGATGGCGGCTCATTAGGAAGCCCGCCACTTAACTCGCCTTCACTACTCCGGGTTTTTCTTTTGGAGGTTCTGGTGTGCTGCGTTTTCTTCAAAAGAAATTGGGGATCCAAGTGAGCATCTTGATGTGAAAAAGGGACTTTACGGATGGTAACCCGGGGTTTTCTTCGGACTTTGCGGACTGTGACCCGGGTTTTCTTTCGGACGGGTTGTGGAGAGTCAGAGTCGGAAGAGATTGAAATTACCTCTGGCTCAATGGGGTGGCTGGTCGCAGCTTCTTCCTGTGAAGAGTCAGCGTCAGCGAGTTGATTAAAAAGACGACCAAGAGAGTCGAGTTCTACCTCATTGTCTTCTTCACCATCTGATTCTTTGTCGTCCTCTCGAGGAGGGGTAGGGTCTAGAATTTCAACCCGCCAGCAGTCATCGTCGTCTTGTGTCATGGCGGGAAGGTGGAGTTATGACCTGGGCAAGAAAAAAATTATTGCGGAGTAAAAAGCAACAAAGGTGGCTTACCTTAGGGGCCGGGTTGTTGGCGAAAAATGGAGCAAGTCCCATGACCTTGATGTCCTCTATTGTTTCACCAAGAAGCTTCTTGGCGAACTTCACGACCTCTTTCTCCTTGAGGTTAACCCGGCTGAACCAGAGTGGGTCTTCGCGATGGCCGGTGTAAGTATGCATAAGCCGGGTCCTGGAGCTGAGTGGCTGAATTCTCCACTCGACCCAAGTCCAGGTCAAGTCAGCACCGGTGAGACCATGAGCAATTAGCGCGTTCATCTTTGGATAAAGATGTTCCAGATTTTCTCTCACTTCCTGGGAAGCAAGACCCGAGAAAGCTGTGACTGCGAGCCGGCTTGATCTATAACCCGGGAGTGGATTTTGTCCTTCGGGCGATGTGTCTTTGCAGTAGAGCCAGGTTCGATGCCAGTCCTTCGGGTGGCTGGCCGGCTTGGCGTTGGGAAGGAAATGTTTTTCCTTCGTTGGATAGAGATCCCACCAAGTTCCATGCATGGGCCATCCTTGTGTTCCGTTTGGTGGTTCAAATAGAAGAGTTCCCGGAACAGGATAAGAGACGGCTCAAGTTGCAGGTAAACTTCGCAGAATACCTGGAATTGGCACAGATTGAAGATGGAGTTGGGGGCCAAGTCTTGAGGCTTGATGTGGAAAAAGTGCAATACGTCCCTGAAAAACTTTGAGCCAGGGGGACGAAAGCCCCTTGAAACATGATCAGCAAAGATGATGATCTCATTCTGGCCGGGTTGGGGTGGATTTCTTCTTCAGGGGCTCGCCATGAAATTTCTTCCTTAGCCGGCAGCATCCCGGAATCTACCAGGGCTTGCAACCTAAGTTCAGACATGCTGGACTTGGCCCAGTTGACGATCTTCGGCTTGGGAGGCATGGTTTCAGCTGCTATGAATAAAGAAGTATCATAAGTCGGTAATATGAGTCTTTCGATGAATGATACAAACAAGTCGGTAATAAGAAATTTGGCCGGGTTCTGAAAGAGGAAGTAGGTAAATTGCCGGGTCAAGATTATTAGTACAGGTAAGCTAGAACTACGTGTTGCCGATTTTTACAAGTGTTGAGGCACATCTTGGGCTACGAGTCCGCGAACAGATTTATAAGAGGTAAGGAGATTCTACAGATCTACAAAATAGATAAAAATGAGGAAATAAAAGGTTAAGCGTGTTCTTCGTATTAAAAAGGGGAAACCGCAATAAGGATCTGTTGAAGGCGGTACAGAGATCTAAATGAAAAAATGGCATTATCGCAATGTTAAAAGTGCCTATAGGGGGGGTTCAGATGAATCCGGATCTGCTAATGAAAAGAGAGGATGAACACTGATGAAACCACGACGAACAGCGCAAAGGAATGGGGTGTTACAGATCTAAGGAGAGGAGGATCTGGGCATACCCGTGCACGGCGGTGGTGGCCGAAGTGTTCAGGTTGGGCTCCGGCGGCGACTCGGGCGACGGAGAGGACACGGTCGATATGGTCGGAGAGCTCGAAGGCAGTGGCGCTTCGGTTGTGAGCAGCAGTAGATGTGAGGAAGAAGAAGAGGTAAAAAGCAATGGTGGGGGTGAGCTGGCCTCTTTATAGGAAGGGTAAAAAAATTCAGAACGGCGGGTGCGGAGCCCCAGGTGGTGCAGTAATTTTCGGCTGCGGCTCCTTGACTTTTGTGCCTGACAAGACGATTCGAACCCACTCAAAGATATGGCATGATGTCATCCCAAATTTGCGGAAGTGGATTGTGATGTCATGAGGAAAAGGAAATGCAAAATGCTAAGTTTGAAACGGAAGGAATGACCCAGCGGTCAACTTAACCCGGAAAGTCGAGCCAATCAAAGACAGTGTTCTAAAAAACCGGCTTAGGAAGCACCTTACTAATGTTTTATTTTCATGATGGAATTTAACATGAATGAATTCAAGTCAAACTGAGGGCTAATGTTGGGGATATTTCCCAGCGTGTAGATCCGGCAGGTGATAACCCAGCCATGGAGCGGGCTCAGCTGGCTACCTCACTGCAGGGTTAAAGGATTCTTGATGGGCCGGGTTGATGCAGGCCCGGTAGGAATGGCCGGCTCAGGATGTGGGCCGGCTTAACGCAAAGAAGCTTGGCTCCAGGATTGCCTTGGAGATCAAGTAGACTTAAGGTAGGAGCCGGGTTGAGATTACGACCCGGACTCTCATGTAATCTAGGGTTCCACCTGTATATATAAAGGGGAGCACCTATACGAAAAGGACTAAGTTGCAATCTCCCGAAATCTAGGTTAGCAAATTTGTAACCTTGTAATCGAGATCTACAGCAATATATATAATCAAGCAGGACGTAGGCCATTACCTCCACCGTGAGGGGCCGAACCTGGGTAACTCTGTGTCTTCTCGTTCCTGATCAACCCCGTTAAGCTTCCACACTCATGCGATGGCCTCATCTCTAAGTCCTTTCACAAGGGCATCCACCTTGTCAAAACCATGACAGAACCCGAGTAGGCTTGGGAGCCCGGGCAGCCCCGGGAGCCCGAGGTGCCGTTCAAGGGGCTCAGGGAGCCCGAGCAGCCGAAGGAGCTCTGGGAATCCGGGCAGGTTTGGGAGCTCGAGAGGGCGGCGGAGCCCGAGAAGCCCATGGAACCCGAGCGGCCCCCGTGAGGGTGTCCTGGACTATGGGGTCCTCATGCCGTCGGCTTGTCTTTCGTGGGCCGTATTAATGCACCGCTCCTAATTCATCGAAGGAAGGCCGGACTACAGGCGACCCCAGGCTCCAGAAGGAAACCTCTGAAGACTTGGTGTCTCCTCCAAGAAAAGTTTAGCGTAGCCGACATGTTTATCCCCTGGTGGCAACTGACCATATGTAACCCTAGGTATCCCTGGTGTCTATATAAACCAGAGAGTTTAGTCTGCAGAGCGAGGAACCATCATCACCATACCCACCTAGGGTTTAGTTCATCCGATCTCGAGGTAGATCAACTCTGTAATTGTCATACCAACACATCAATACAATCAAGCAGGACATAGGGTTTTACCTATTCTAGAGGGCTCGAACCTGGGTAAATACTGTCTCTACATTCCCTGTTACCTGTTGACTCCAAGATCAACAGTTTGGGAGCCCCTCCCCGAGATCCGCCGGTTTTAGTACCGACACCCCGTGTTAAACTAAAAATCGATGGAGGTTATTCCGTGTCAAACGAAGGGTTCGCTGTCACAGGAACCAAGTGATATTGGCATCAACCTCGGTATGTCCGGATATCACATATACTGGGGGCTAGTCACTAGCTCTCGCAGTCAAGCTTCTATGGCTAAGTGAAAGCACTAAAGCCGCATAGTTCGATTGCCTTGTTTTCCTTACACACAACCGCCTCCAGGCACCGCGATGTCGGCCTAGGGTTAAGGTGTTAAGGAGAAACACCCCATGCAGTATCTGCAAGGGGGTTGAAGCCGACGACTGGTAACTTTCAGTTTAAAATGGCCGCACAGGAGTCAAAATAAACACACAAGGCATTATATATAAAGCCGACTAGTTGCATTGTAAAGCACAAAAGTTCCAACTTCTTTGGATACAAAAAAATAAATCCATTCATAAGTTACATCCTTCGAGCACTGGGCCTCTATCGCCCGAGTACCATCCATCACAACGCGAAAGTACTGCTCGGGGCGCCTGTGCTCCTTCCTAGAGGGAGGTGGGCCGGTGGCCACCTCGGTTGGCTTGATCTTCGGCCAATGCACCATGGTCTTGCCGAAGGCCATCCGAGCTCCCTCAATGCATAGGGAGCGCTTCCAGAAATCGATCCGGGGCATGGCGTCGCACAACTTCTGCACCAAGCCAAAGTAGCTACTCGGCAATGGCTCTGAAGGGCACAATTTGATGCAGAGGTCCTTCATCCCCGGCTCCACCATCCGATGCAACTCCATCAGCTGCTTCAGCTGGTTGTTGAGGAGGGAAGGGTGTTCGGGTGCTTGAAACTGCGCCCAAAATAACCTCTGCTCGGTACGACCCTCCTGGGACGCAAAGTACCTAGCTGCGTCTGATGCACTCCTCGGGATGTCCGCAAAAGCGCCTGGGGAACGCCACACTCGCGTGAGTAAAGCGAACCTGTTACCACCAAAGACACTTTGCAGTAAGTATGGCTTACCATCCGCAATAAGTTTGACTTGGCAGAGTTCCTCCTGGTTGCCCCGCGCCTCCATCCGCGCTTCCTTAGCCGCCGACCTCAGTGAGGTTAGCTCGGTGGCCTGATCCTTACTCTTTTGCTCAAGGACCTCACATTTTGTGATGGCATCCTTGAGCTCTTGTTGCACCTCAGACACCATGGCCTCGTGCTTCTGGCTCACGATATTCACCGTGGCCAGTTCGGTGGCTGCCTTTTCGGCCGCAGCCCTCTGCTCCGCGGCTTCCTGCCGGGCTTTTTAAGCTCGGCCTTGAGGTTCTCGACCTCCGCGGTGGCAGCTGCAGCAATATCAGTTGCATTCTGTTTGGATTAACTTCCTAACTTTAATAAATAACTGTTGTAGTAAACAGTTTAGCTTGAACTTACCTTGCCCCTCGTCAAACTGCTTCTTTAGCAGATCGAGGTCATCCTCGGAGCTCCTGAGCTTCCGATTCAGCTTGGCCAGCTCCTCGGCATTGGCAGCTACCGCCGAGGACGATGCCTGCACATCAGGCAAAGCACATTAGATTCCCGGGTTATTGATTTTTGATCCCCTGACCGGCTTTCCCAACCCGGCCAGAGTCTCGGGGGCTACTGCTCATTTTGCGATCATCTATATCTTATAGTTATTCGACTCCCGCATGAGTTTTTCAAACTCACACAGGGCTTGGGGGCTACTATATATGAGGTTGCATGATCATATCAAAGAAAACTTCTAAGGAAAAGTCATTACATGGCCTACCTTGAAGCCTGTCAAAAGGCCGCTAAAGGCCTCCTTCAGTTTGTTGTCCACGGACCGAAGACTTTGCAAAACCGTGCCCATCAGGGCACGGTGTTCTTCGGCGATAGAGGAGCTTGTTAAAGCTTCCTCCATCTCATCCGGCCACCCAGTGGAGGCTCGCCCTGGAGCGGGCGGGGCTGGCGGGGGCATTTCGTCCCCTCCCCCAGTGGAGACGGGGATGGTCGGCTCCTGGTGTCTCAACGACTCCGGAACCACTTTTGTGGAAAGCTCGGATTGTCCGGGCTCCCAATTTTTGTTCACCAGAAGGGTTCCTCCCTCCCGGTCCTCGGCGGTCGAGGTCTGCAACACAGCCATAATGACGTCGGCCCCTCCTTCTGTGTTTGACACAAGAGGGGTCCTCCTTGACAGAACCTCCCCGGCCTCCTTGATGACCGGGGGAGGCGATGCGTGCGATTCAGTCCCGCTTTCCGCCAGCGCGGCTGGTGGAGAGTCCCCTTCCGAGACCTGATTGGCAGGGACATCATGCAGCGGGCTGCAATATTAAAGGCAAGCGCGCAATCAATAACAGGCTCAGTTCGGCCAAAAGTGGATAGGTGCGTCTTAAGATACATACCTTTGGGCCCGCGGTTTCACCCTGCGTGTCTTCCGGGGGACCTCGTCGAAGGCCTTGGAGTGCTCGGCAGAGGCCGAGCTATTATCGGACAAGACCACCTTGGCCTTGCATGGTCTTTTCGAGGCGGGAGGAGGCTGGTTCTCCTCAGCGTCTTCGGACGCGGCCCTCTTCCTTGTTTCGGAAGAGTCACCTTCCTCTCCGTCCTCTTCCTGTCCCTTCTCCCCCTCAAGGGTGGAGAGGACATGGGTGTCCCCAGATCTAGTGTTCGGAGGTCCTCCAGAACGGAGACCTTCTCTGGTCTCCTTCTTCTTCTCTTTCTTCTTCTCCTTCTTCTCCGGCACCTCGTACGGTGCCTCGGCCAACATGGCCATCAGCAAGCCGCCCTGGGGCCCTTGGGCAGCGGGGCCGGGCAGTTGATTCACTCGGCCCTCTTCAGCCAGCTCTGTGGATGGGAGAAAAGAGAGTTGAGTACTTTGTCAAAAAGGAACATCCGAACATAAGAGTAAAACTTATCATACCTCGCGAGGGTTTTTTTTGGCATCGAGACCAATGTCTTCCTCCTCGGCCGGCCAGTCCTTCTGCGGTTTGAATAGCACTTTCCACAGCTGGGCGTGGGTAGTGCGGAAGAAGCCGAGCATGGTGGCGGGGTTTTTGGGTTTGTAGGCCCACATGGGGGAGGCCCGGTCTTGAAAGGGGAGGATGCAGCGGGGAAGCATAATCTGAATCACATTGGATAATTCTGCTTTCTACTTGATCATCTTGGATATCCAGCTCTGCGGCAGCTCCAACTCCTTGGCTGACCCCCACTCTAGGCCCTTCTTGGTCCACGAAACAAGCCTCGTGGGGGGTCCAGATTTGAAGGCGAGAATCTTCGCCCAATCCGCGCCTCGCGGCTCTGTGATGTAAAACCACTCTTTTTGCCAAATCATGACAATCTCAATGAAAGTGCCCTCTGGCCACTCGACCAGGGGGAGCTTGCTTACCATTGCGACCGCCACCCCCCCCCCCCCCCCCCCCCCCCCCCCCCCCCCCCCCCCGCGCAGTCCGCCTGCTGGCCATCGACAATCTTTAGCTTAACATTGAACACTTTCAACCACAAGCTGAAGTGTGGCTGGATCCAAAGAAAAGCCCCACAGACAATGATGAAGGCCGAAATGTGCAGGAAGGAGTTCGGGGCTAGATCGTGAAAATCTAGCCTGTAGAAAAACATCAAACCCCTAACAAAGGGGTGAAGGGGAAAACCTAGTCCCCGAATGAAGTGGGGGAGGAACACTACCCTCTCGCCGGGCTTCGGCATGGGGATGACCTGGCCCTCCTCTGGAGCATGGTGAGCGACGTTGGCCGGGAGGTAACCCACACCATTCACCTCCTGGATAGCGCTCTCCTTGACAATGGAGGCCTCCCACTTGCCTTTGGACCCAGACCCGGCCATGACTCGATTGAGGGAACGGCCGACGGAGTTCTTTGGGGGGAAACTGGATCTGGGCGCTGGAGCTCAAAAGATTGGGAAAGCAACGGCGCAGGGGGGAGTGAGAGCGTGCAAAGAAAATGGTGGCCGCCTCCCTTTTTATGGGCCACCATAAGATCAAGAGCCCTTTTACTGCACCGCAGACCTCGCCATTTCCCCATATAATCGTGCTATTATGCGCGCATGGGATAACACAAATCATTGATCATATCCCTTGAAAACAGGGCACGATCTCCATATTGATAGGACGAGTCAATGGAGAAACTGCCTCGAACCAAGTTTCCATAACTGGCTCATGGTCGTGGCAGGTCATGACCCTTCGGCAGAAGTTGTCAGATGAGGTCACTGTTCACACTTGTGCGACTGGCCTTCGGGGCAAAGTTATTTATACACTTCGGAAACAGAAGCATAATCCCAGAAACATATGGTCGGAAATGGCCAAGCAACCCTCGAGGACTTGACTCAAAGGGATTGCGGGCCCGACACAAATACCACAGAAGGGAAGGAACTGGTTTGCAAAGCCAATAATGCTCGGCATATACCTCGGCTTTGATGACTAGTTCGGGGGCTACTGAGGGTGTCCCGGACTAAGGGGTCCTCACGCCGCCGGCTTGTCTCTCGTGGGCCGTATTGATGGGCCGCTCCTAATTCATCCAAGGAAGGCCGGACTACAGGCGACCCCGGGCTCCAAAAGGAAACCTTCGAAGACTTGGTGTCTCCTCCAAGAAAAGTTTAGCATAGCAGGTATGTTTATCCCCTGGTGGCAACCGACCATATGTAACCCTAGGTACCCCTGGTGTCTATATAAACCAGAGGGTTTAGTCCGCAGAGCGAGGAACCATCATCACCATACCCACCTAGGGTTTAGTTCATCTAATCTCGAGGTAGATCAACTTCGTAATTGTCATACCAACACATCAATACAATCAAGCAGGACATAGGGTTTTACCTCTTCTAGAGGGCCCGAACCTGGGTAAATGCTGTCTCTACATTCCCTATTACCCATTGACTCCAAGATCCACAGTTTGGGAGCCCCTACCCGAAATCCGCTGGTTTTAGTACCGACACCCCGGAGCCCGAGGTGCCATCCATGGAGCTCGGGAAGCCCGAGCAGCTGAAGGAGCTCAGGGAATTGGAGCAGGCTCGGGCGCCCGAGAACGCTGCAGAGCCCGTGGAGGCCATGGAGCAGGCGGGCCCCTTCACCCTTGGGCGCTTCCCGCCTTGGTCCGGAACCAAGGCGGGGTTTGACTCTGCCTTCAAGGTGCCTTGCCGGATTTTCCGGACCGGTGCTCATGGTGACTCCAAGTTAGATCAAAGTTTGACACTTTGGATGGGAATTGGAGCCCTTTTCTTGTACGAAAAGTCCAGCCGCCTCATATATAGCTGAGAGGTGACGGCCGATTGAACAACACACAATCGCAAACACATATACTACGTTTTCATCTACTTTTTTTTCTCTCCCTTATTCTTTGTCGTTCTTCGTGTTGGAGAGAAGTGAATCCCGAGGCTCTGGAGGCTGTTGGACCGACCTAGGGCAGCCCTTATCCGTAGCACTCCCTGACAGGGTCCTTCCCGGGTGCGTGGGTTTTCGGGTCTTCAATAGTTCTCACCGGCGTGTCTTATGTATCACGCTCCCGGTGAGGGTCCTCCTCCGACGTTGTCTTGCATATCGCGCTCGACGCCAGGGGTACACAGTGAAATGTTTGTGTGCGAACACACCGTGGCGTGGTTTTATCTTCTTTTCACTCGTGGTCTCTGTCCTCGGATAAGGGAATGGTATGCGTGGCTCAACTTGGTTGCTGCTCAATGCATTGCATCCATTATCGTCGCGTCTCCTATAACAAGCATCTCCTGCGGCGGGTGCTATGGCATTGTTTTTTCTTCTTTCCCCTCATCATCTCTGTCCTCGTCGGATAATGGAATGGTAGGCGCGGCACAGCTTGGTTGCTGCCCATTGCATGCATCCATTATCGTCACGTCTCCTGTAACAAGCATCTCCTGCGGTGGGTTCACATATGCATCTCCTGTAGGAGTTGCCGTTGTCACAGGCGGTGTATGCCAGGGCAGCGGCCTCGGATCCTTGTTGTGCGTCGAGACGGTGATCTCGGGCAGCGGTGCGATGGTAGCTCCATGAGGCAGGGTTGCAGCTTGTCATGGCTTGGGTGGCAACCTTGGGTTGTAGGGGCAGTAGGGTTGTCGGCTCGGTTGACGCGTCATAGCGGGGATGGTTGGACGGTATGTCGGGCAGCGGCCCCGGATGTGGTGCGACGACCGTGGTCTGCAAACGGGTTCCCTGAGCAGCGTGGGCTGCGGGCAACTGGGTCGTGCAGCGTTGTAGCTCGAGGCGAGCGGTGGTATGTCGGGCCGGCGGCCCCGGAAGGCTGTGCCGGTTGAGTGCGCCAGGTGCGATGGAGCGGTGGATGTTGGGGCGGCGGCCTCGAGAGATTGACAGCTTCGAGTGCACTGACCTTGGATCGTGTGGGTGGCGAGGTTGCCGTCAAAGTTGGTCGTCGTCATGTCGTCTACGATCACCAGCGCTTGGCTTGTGGGTGCTTGCCTCTTCACCTCTGCGAGAGAGTCCTGGTCTGCTCCTCCCAGAACAGTCTTGACTTACAACAGTTATCTCGATGGAAATTCTTGTATGTATGGCTCTTATTCATTCATCCATTAAGATCGAATTTCCATCGAGATAACTGTTGTAATGGTCATTGACATTGGGACCATCTATAATTTTTCCATCATAAAAAGTATAATTTTTCCAATTTAAAAGCAGCTGAGGACAAGTCAGCAAACACAACTGAAGCAGAAATGGGAGCTGAATTGGGTGAAAGGAAAAAGCAACAAACCACTGAAGAAGTTAACAAGCCAGCAGAAAAGTCTAAGGGTGTTGCTGATCCATCTTCTCATCTAGATGCCCCAGCACCACTAGCACCAAAACCCACCATAGTTTCTGTGGAAAGAAATAAACGGAAGGTTGGTGAGCCATCGAAACCCGAGATTTTTTATGTGCGAAGAAAAAGACGAAAGAGGGATGAGCTAACTGACCAGGGCGGGCCACCAACAGCTATGGATTCTCCTGCACCAGTGGAAAACAGCATGGACATTGACCTTAATGTTGAACCTCAAGAGCATATGCAACAAGATGATCATGTTGATGTCTCACAAACACCGGATCCTGTGGAAGATTCAAATGCAGGTATGGTAACGCTGCAAAGCTATAATACGTCAGAGAGCAGAACAAATGCATTCATTCACATAGTTTTGTTGTGGTAAAAACATTACTCGGGAAATGCCGTAATAATTACCTATTGCTTTACATTGTAGTCCATCCAAGTGAATATAAGTTATCTAGCATATGTGTTTTTACAGAAGATACTCTGTTTAAGATTTAGATTATTTTTCATTTAGGTTATATACTTGTTATTGTTCATGGTGTTGTTACATTCATACTTGTTTCTAAGACAAGTATTTCCGGACGGAGGGAGTACTATATACCGCGTACATATATAACTACAGGGCAAGGCCCTGCGGCAACGGGCACCACATTGCAATACACCCATTATACATCAAACACGGGAGAGGTGCATGCATTCGTCCCCAGAGGGGATCGAACCTAGGTGGGCGAGGTGCACACCGGCAGCCTCAACCACTGCGCTATAGCGAAGTCCTCCACTTTGGTAACTTCGAGAAGTCATTAGTTCTATTATTTTCTTCAGTGGAGAACCTAACATATGCTCTACATAATGATAAATAAAATCACCCTAAAAGACAATTTACATATCTTCTGTCCCCAATCTAACATATATTTCTTCTCTCTATTTTGTTTAATTATGCTGGGAAAGGAGGGATCTGAACTAAATTCTTGCTACGCTAATAGACATCTTGGAGGTGTGAGTGCTTCAATTCAGTAGATTGGCTATCATATCTCATGTATGAGAATCTGAACAGTTTACATATCTCATCCAATATGTTTAGGAGAAACTGGCCTTGATTCTGGAATGGAATATCTAATACTAAGGCAAGTCTCTAGGAGACTGAATATGCCGCATAAGATTTGCTATGTGCCACCATGCAAATACATTGCCTCGAAGGTCGCGATCTTAATCTTTTACGGAAGTCAACTTGCTAGGATTGGTTCTAAGTCGAGGAAGCGGTGGCGCATGAGGACATGCTTGCAGGAGCAGAGGATCTTCATGCCTTCTCAGTTGTACGAATTGAAGTGTTCTTGCACAAAGGCCTATTTTTTTTACACTTGAATCTTCTCTTTTTTATTTCTGACCATCAGGCCGCTTGAAGGAGATGTCCATCCTTAACCACCGGCTGCTTTATGGTTCAAGTATTGCACTAAGTTATTACTAGACATAGGCCAAGTGATTAAATAAAGATAATAAAGATTACCAACATTATCTTGTGCACCTAACTACACAAACGTATGTGTGTTGCTATTTTCTTGATCTTCTGTTTCTGGTTTCCGCATCAGTTTTAAATTTTTAAATGATTTTGGCAAGGTCATCAACATCATCATTATATGTTCTTCATGTTATGTCTTAACTATGTCTATTTCATTCACACCATATAACGTTGCATTGGTTCTATGTCTATCAGAATATAACAACAGGGAAGAAAAGGCATGCCTCTGTCTCGAGTAGATTCAATGATGATAGAATTTTGGTTCAGTTAGAATATGTTGGTCGAGGGACATTGCAAGGGGTGTGTATAGAATTCTGAAAAACACGAAAGGAGGATAATATCATCGACCAAACATGAACCATATTCATATCATATCCTCGGCATGATGGTGGTATGTGATTTCATCAGGACTGACCGATGACGACAACAATGCTAATTTTGTTGTTGCAGTAGAGTAGTGATCTAATACTCATCTGAGCATGCTTGTTCTAATATAACATGTCGTGCTTGATTTGTGTCCTACAGAGTTAATTGTGTCCAAGAATCAGTGATAGCAGCAGTTTCCAGTAGACCTTTTTCTACAACAATAACTTACTTAGCAATTCATACAACATTCTCAGTATACACATATTATATTCTTTCCATATTCTGCCATTGTTTGTTGATCCCACAGGCACTGGCGGAGCTTCTGCAAGGCCGAGCGGGCCGTGGCCTCCTCAGGTCTGAAGCAAAAATAATAATTATATGAAGGCATCATGCCCAGCCGGCCAGCCGGCCAGGACTCAGCCCACGACGATGGTCGATGCAGCAACACAGCATCAGCCTCGCACACAGCAGCACCCCTGCACGCGTTCCTAAAAAAAAGCACAGAGCAGAGCACGCGTTCCTCAAAAGAAAAAGCACAGAGCAGAGCAGCCGCCGACGGCCGCCTCATAGCGCAGCCGCCGGCTGCTGCGGCGCCGGCCGCCGGCGCACATCCCCACGTCCAGACGTCCCGCTGGCAACCGTCGCACAGGCCACTGCGGCACTGCGTGAAGCTAGTCAGCCGAGACCCAAGAGCGCCCCGGCAGCGGCGAGCCGGTCGGCGCCGGCGGCGACCCAGCGACGCGATCCAACTACCATCTGAATCCCTACAAACTGCTCAGTTAAATCGATTTGAATCATTCCCAATTTATTTTATTTCCCTAAAATCAACTTAGGTCATCGTTTATTGAATCATCCCCTACATCCCCAATTGGCTAAATAATTCACTGAAGATCACTGTGATTTACTGTCTAACAATGGTTTCTAATTTAGTAGCACTATTTGGTACTTTGGGCATTTGGGCAAGTTTTTGTTTATTTACAGGTTACAAGTTGAAGTGTAGGCAACCACGCGCAAGGCTAGCCAGCGAAGAATTGATTTGGTTTTCAAAAGAAAAAGAGATGATGACATGATTGGAGTTGAGGAAAATCCTTCACCACTAGCAGATCAACCTTTGCCTTTGCTTGAAATTGAACAGACACACTTAGAGAGCCAAGATGAAGGTCTTCACGCAAATGAACCTATAACATTTCGAGGTATTGAGTTCTATGGCCTGCCCAACTTCTTTTTTTAGCTCCGCCACTGCCCACAGGCTTAAGTTGGTTTACAACTACCTGCGGGTGTACAAAATATTCATCGGACATTAATTCTATCAAGGTGGATTGAGGAACAAGGGGCGTAACACTTCCAAGTTATGATTTTTTTTTTAGTATGAATATAAAACTGAACAAAAGCAAAAGGCACTTGAGTTAACTACGTTATGCTCCAGAGAATTCAGAAATAAATTATCAGTAGGCCTTGCATTATAAATGCACAATGGAAAGTTGCACTACTAGGGAAAACCTTATACACAGAATCTTAGCAGCAGCGCGGGTCAGGAAGAGGCGCTACTGATAATTAGCAGTAGCGCGGGCCCCAAACAGGCGCTACTGCTACCAACTTAGCAGTAGCGCGGCTCGGAAGAAACACGCTGCTACTAAAATTGACCAACCATTCCCGCCACCCTAGGTTTAGCAGTAGCGCGCCCGCGCTAACCGCGCTATTGCTAAAGTAATAGTAGTAGCGTGCTTTTTTTCATGTCGCTACTGCTAATTTTGAAACTAGCCACATGGCGGGCCCCACTTAGCAGTAGCGCGTGTGCCAAAAGAGCGCTACTGCTACCTTATTAGCAGTAGTGCGTGTTACGCCCAGCGTCCTCATAGAACACGCTTGAAGATGCCGCCTCAACACAGGCTCAACTAGCCGGGGGTCGTACAGTGCTTAGCCCGACAACACTGGGGCAGGGGTTAAAGAAGGGTATGTAAGGTCAGCCCAAGAAAAAGGAGAGGAAGAGACCGGGGAAGATAGGCTCAACTGCCTACAAACAAGCCAGAGCACATAGCAGCCAGACGGTGGATTTTGAAGAGCGTGTACCCGTCAAAGGTGCGGCCATGTTCCATGTCACGGGCGAGCTGATGCTACCGCCGAAACCGCTGGAGGCACTATCAAGGGATCTCAAGAGACTGCACAACCATGTGCTGTCGACTGAGAAAAGCCTATTAGCCTCGAAGGATCCAGGATATCCAACATACGCGGCTCGTGTGCCTGAGGGGAAGTGTCACGTCGACACACGGCCCGCGGAGGTGTTCTTCCTGCGGTATGACCATATCTTCGAGATGTTTCTGACAAGGCGGCTCGATTTTACAATCGTCCGCCTTTTTGCGCTACATATGAGCTCCGTCATGAAGAGAGAAGAAGTCTCACAAATCTGTGTGGCGGATCCATACTACATGCACGAGTCCTTCTTGAGTCTCGGCATCTTTGAGCGTAAAACTGCTAGGGAGTACCTCGAAAAGTTCATGGTACAGAATAAAGACCAGAAAATTGTCCTCCTGCCTTATTATCCAAAGTAAGTCATTGCCGGACAACCCTTTCGTACATTTCAATCATTCCTTCTCGCTCATATGGAGAATAATTTGAGGTGTTTTTTTTCCCGCAGCAACTTTCACGCCGTCCTTATCGTTATTTACCCGCGAGTCTCCCACGCCATGTATTTCGACCCTACCGGAAACTACGAGAAGAAGGACTATACCCACATAATGAATATTCTAGATGATACTCTCCAAGGCTTCAGCTTGAGGGGTGGCCACCTGCAGATAAGGAAACAAAGGCACAAGAAGACGGGTTTCTCGCATAAAACTAACTTCTGCTGCATCCATGTCCCAAAACCAAGCAAGAACGATGGATTCTACCTCCTCCATCTCATGATGGAGTTCAGAACGGATCACCAAAAGCTTTGCATGACAAGCAGAAATGATGATCATATCCGCAAGTGGGTAGAATCTCATGGAGAAGCGGATTATAAACTTAGAGATGACTTCTTTCGCATCCAGAGGGACATTGCGATGATCATCATGAAAGAAGTCGTCGATGAGAAGGGGATGTTCCACCACGGCCCTATATCGCGAGCTGACGTCCGAACTCGCATAGGCATGCAACGTCAAGACCTCACGCCGTTCAAGAAGCTAGGGCCCATCCTCGATGATATGGAAGTATGGAACTTCTAGTGATTTACGATGCCGATGATAATGATATGTGTCGGTTGAACTTGTATAGTTTCTGTAGCGATGAAACTTTGTGATGTCCACGGTCCCTGCCGAACTTGTGTAACGCTACTTTGTTAGTTTGGGTACGATGACCTGCGTACCTCTAGTTAATTAGTTTGCGTACGATGAAACTGCGTTCATTATTTGTATGTTTACTATATGTTGCATCTAGTTGCTAATCCTTTCTTTTTCGTGTTGCTCATGTATATTTTGTTGCATATATGATTGTACATTCTCTTGATGAAGATGCATCTCTAACAGGTACCTAGATTCTTGATGGCGAAGAAGCAGTGCTATGTCGTGTACAAAGGGAAGGTTCCGGGAGTGTACGACGAGTGGCCTGAGTGTCAGGCGCAAGTGGAGGGGTCTCGGGCGCCAGCCATAAAGGCTTCAAAAGCAGACAAGAAGCAGAAACTAGTTACTTGAGGTTCACGCTAGCGCGAGAGAGGACTCATACCAGCCGCTTCATGTACTGCATAGTTCCGCTCTCACTCATAGTGATAGCTCTTCTCGCGTATATCATTGCTTAGATGGATGACGATGTAGTTGCAAGTATTCGAGACTTGTATCGCTATTTCCGAGATGATGACGAGAGACCACTTTGTGTTGGATGATGATTATGATGATGACATGATTTGATGAGACTTTTTGTATGTATATGCTATGATTACATTTGTATGTGTATGATGATGACATTTGTATGTGCTAAAGATTATTGTATAAAGCCTGTTCAAATACAAAACAAATATGCAGAAAAAAAATCAGAAACTAATAAAACTAGCAGCAGCGCGGCTTAACCAAAAGCGCTGCAGCTATAAGCAGCAGTGCGTTGCTACAAAGCATGCTACTGCTACCAAAGTATAGCAGTAGCGCGGCCCAACACAAAGCGCTGTAGCTATTAGCAGTAGCGCGTTGCCGCAGAGCACGCTACTGCTACCCATGTATAGCAGTAGCGCGGGCCATCACGCGCTACTGATATAGGTTAGCTGTAGCGCCGTATCAGTAGCGCGGGACCCCGCGCTACTGTTATACCTAAAACCCACGCTACTGCTAGGCTTTTCCCTAGTAGTGTTGGATAGTTAGCTGGCTGGAAGTTTGTTGCATAGAATGTGTATTTTTTTCAAGCGTGGTTGGTTTGTGATGAATTAATTAGTGTCTTAAGTATCTTAAGCTACAGGGATGTACATCTTAGTGTAGGTAATAAAGTAATTTGTCTGTTCACTAAATATATCTTGGATCACTCAGTTGTCATCTTTAATTATTCCTTCATCATATTTATGTTAGGAAGAGTTCATTTAAAGAAGCTAGATTTGAAGCATTAGTAACCTGCATTCTGTTGTTTGGCACTTCAGGATTGGTACATTATTACATGCAAGTTATTCGTCGTGGCATAACTGTTGATAAGTACTGTAACATGAATTGCTTTCAAACGATATGTATTTTACATCAAATTTCTCTGAGAAATGTGAGTTCTTCAAATACAACAGGGAAAAAGGGATCAAAGTTTGAACACTATTGAAGCATGGTTTGATTGAGGTTAAGATTTTAAACTGTGAGAATAGACACAAAAAAATGCTTATGGTTTAACTTATTTGTATGTATTTTGATGTAAGATGATTATTCGAACTTTTTTGGCTAAAGATGTAACCTGACATCTTATTTTTAATTGTTTGAAAGCTTGCCAAAGATACAGATGATTTCGAGTCTAATATTGTTTGCAATCATAAATTTCTTGGTATTTTTAATCCAGGAAAAACATCATTTGGTCTCCCTAGCCGCCGGTGCACTCTTCTGGCTCCTGGACGCTCCTGGACACTGGTGCGCTCCCCTTGGTCACTTTTCACTCCTCACTCCATCTAGGCGGTCTAGAATTTCAACGTTTGAAGGTTAAACTATAAGTGTGGAAACAATTGTTGTGGTCTATATTGAAGATACTAAAATCCGGAATTTTGAAAGCTCATATATGTGCATGAGACAAGTGGTAAGATGCAGTTGATGTTGATTTGATATACCCTATAGTAGTGTCCCGAATTAATTGGCTCGGCAAGGGGAGAAAATCTTACATGTGTTAATCAAGGTGCTCGATTACTAGATGTGTTGTGATGTATTGAATCTTGATATGCTTTAGGTAAGTTTGCGAAATAGTAGATTCCATAACGATTTAAGTTTGTATAGTACATGGAATGTACCCCAAATCAGTGCACATGTTTATGATTTGTGTACTAAAATTTTGGACGTGCATTGCACGTGCACACTTACTAGTATATGATAAAAACACGCACCACAATGTTGGCTATTCAAGTTGATATGCTTCCCACATTTGCATTGCGATTTCATCCCTCAAAGTGTTCCCTAAGCCGTTGTTCCCATAGTTATTCTCGTCACCATTTGGGAGATCAACAAAATCATTTGGCGCTATGTTATCGGGCTGGTTGTCAAGCCAAGCCTCATCACCATTATGCATTTTGATGATATTGTGAAGAACTGCGGCAACAGCAGGAAGTTTCACCTAGTTCTCGATTGTATGTAGTGTGCCAACATGAAGAATTGGGAAGCGCTTCTTAAGAATTCCTAGGGACCTTTCCTTATGGTTGCGTAGAACAGCATGCCGATGATTGAACAATTCCCTGTGGTTTTGTGGCCGAGGGTGTCCATGCCCGAATTCCTTCAAATGATACGGGACGCCCTGACAAGGTGCCAGAAATGATTGTGTGTTTGCATAACCCCCATCAACTAGATAAAACTTGCTCTCAGGTACTCTAAAGCCTTAGCTCATCACAGACCGAAGAACTCTGGTATCTGTAGCTGAACCCTCCAAGCCACATGATATGAAAGTTATTCTTAGGTCGAATTCGCATGCAATCATGATATTATGACTAAGGGTGCCCTTCCTATTCTGAAATGGAGCGGCAATCCCAGGTGTTGCGGTTATAGGTACATGCGGCCCATCAATGGCTCCTAAACAGTTCTGAAAGCAAATAGATTGCAGATCAATAAAGAACTTTAAGTTAGATAAGAGAAAAAATTGTGAAAGTGTTAAAATGAAAACCTGGAAGTAAGGATAGAATCTTGGGTCGGTGGAGATTTTTGCATGTGGCTCATCAATGTTCGGAGGCTTCAAAAATCGACTAGCTAAGACGGGGACGATGTCGAAGAAATCGTTGCTATACTCATGAAATGTTTGGCCACTATGCTGGAATTCTAATCGGAGATCTTCATAAGATGCGTTGTGCGACACCATGTACAGGAAAAAAGGCTAACTTATCCTCCACCTTTATTCTTGTATCTGATATCAAGTTTTCCCTTCTAAGATAAGATGCCAAAGCTCTAAAGATATGTGGCTCCATCCTATAAGCTACCAGGCAGTTCTTAACATGTCCAATAAGAATATCGTTAACTCGATTGGTCCCCTATTACGCATTCGGTGCAATGAGGGCCAAATAAAGAACAACATGCCATCATCATCCTCCCCTCTCCTCTTCTAATTCGATCGAGAATCTCAGAATTCATCTCGGCACTAAAACTGAACAAACAAGCAACAAATAAGAACTACATTTCCTGTTTTACTTGACTTGAAGCGAGTTCTTTATAAAGACATGATAGAGAATCGTAAGACATACATAATGATGAATGACGTTCACAAGACAGGATATCATATCATGAGCAGACTACAAGAGGTCAAGAGCTATCAAGTAGGATATACCACTTCAATAAAGAAACAAGGTCAAGAGGCCAAGAAGCTTGTGTACCTTACCGAAGTTAGGCGTGGCAACCGGCTCCCAAGACGGAGGCAACTCGTCCACTCCAACAAGAATCCAAGCGGCAGGTCTCTGTCAAAATAAGAACATATCCAAGCGGCATGTAAGATGACACATAATTATTCATACTAGATACAAACATCCATACTGCATGGTTCCACCAACACTCATACACAGCTCAATACACAGTGTACATAGAGACTCAATACACAGTGTACATAGAGATACTACTCAATACACAGCTCCATAGATGTCGGGGCCGGATTTCCGGGGACATAAAATCCCAGAAATAACCCCTCGTGTCATCACCAGTCCCAGGATTACTGTTACTGGTGGACACGTCCTTGTTACAGATTACCAAGCAATTACAAGAATTAAAATACAAGGCCATAAAGGTCTAATGAGACAACAATGATCTCTAGTGATGGGTGACGGAAGCGACTCGTGGTTCTCCAACGTCGGTGGGGCTCCATTTCCACAGGAACGGCTGACCTGAATAATTCCTATCTCGCGTGGCTGCTATCTTAGGCTCCATCGGGATGTCGTTGCAGTACTCCTCATAGAAATCCTGACCTGGCCAATTAAATAGCCAGGGACAAGCCAGTGAGTACGTTGGAATGTACTCACAAACATTATGACCAAAGGATATACTGAATGCATATGCTCGTGATGAACTAAATTATATGCATATGCTGACTGAAATTAAAGCATGTCATGATAAATATTAACACGGTGCGGAAGAATGAATATAAAATGTTAGTGACAAACAACGAAAGTTAATGGAGAATCGGGCGAGATAGGACCGCCCGAGAATCGAAAGAAAATATAAAAGTGGAGAATCGGGCGAAACAGGACCGCCCGAGAATCCAAAGAAAATATAAAAGTGGAGAATCGGGAAAGACAGGACCGCCCGAAATTCTGTAAGAAAATATGAAAGTGGAGAATCGGGCCAGACAGGACCGCCCGAGAATCCAAAAGAAATGCCAAATGGGTGTCTAAAAGCGACGCCACGAGAGGTCTTGAAGAGAAATGACAAACGGGTGTCTAAAAGCGATGCCACGAGAGGTCTTGAAGAGAAATGCCAAACGGGTGTCTAAAAGCGCCGCCACGAGAGGTCTTGAAGAGAAATGCCAAACGGGTGTCTAAAAGCGACGCCACGAGAGGTCTTGAAAATAAATGAGTATCCCGGGTAGTCTAGCCAGCCCATGAGATACTTTGAAAATAAAATAAAATGAGTGTCCCGTGTAGTCTAGCCAGCCCATGAGACACTCAGAAAAGAAAAGAAAGAAACAGGGTTAGTCCACAATAATATATTCAACAATAATCATGATGACATCAGTGGTGACAATAATTATCCAGCAAAATAAATCGTGCTCAATTTTAATTATTTCCTCTGGAGACCGACTCTAAGACCGACACTTGACCAAACCAGACTGTAGTCCTTAACCGCGGACACGGCTATTCGAATAGGTATAACTCTGCAGAGGGTGTATTCTTTACCCACAAGTAAAGGATTTCTTTAGCCAGCATCGAGACGCTGACTAATTCCTATTACGGCCTTTGGGTTGAAAACACACCTGACCAGTACACACCAGATTAACTTTCCTGATGCCAGGAATCACCCAAGGCCTCGTTCAAGTTAAACTCTAAGACGGGGAGACTACAATCTCGAATAGCATGGGATCACAATCTTATATATAACATGCGCAAAGATCAGGGGCGCTACCCCTTTCGGCCCAGCCGAATACATCCATGCCCCTTGACCAGGTGACATGCCTACCAGAGGCCTCTGGTATCTTTCGCGATGGCCTCTCTCTAAGGTGTGTGCAAAGAGATGGGTTAACAACTTACTGAACCATACCCTACCTGCGGCAGGGACATGTGGTAGCACGGATCAAGTTTGGGGGTTACCGGAATAAGACTCGATCTCCAGTCGACTCAGGAGGCTTATGTATTTTCTGCAGTGGTTAGCACAATATATTTTTCTGGGTGGTACCCAACAGGGTCACCATCTGGCATGTCCCGACATGCCCTTACTGATCACTCTCGTCACCACGAGATTTCAGTCTCACATCCACTTTTCTCGTGACTGATCTTTTCCTGCAGATTAGTCCGGACCAACATAGGAATATGTAACATGTGAAAAATAGCCATGCTCACACATACTTCATGGAGAGAAAGTGCTATCAAGGGATCATGCATGCATAACTAGCTATATGCAAATTTTATATAAATTCAACATAGTCAGAACTCAATTATTCTTGCAAACAACAACTATGCATTCATCATATCAAGTGTTCAAGATGCTTGCCTTGATCATGCAAAAATATTGGGTGCATTCCAAATGGTTTGAAAATCCTCTTCCCTCCATTTTTCCTATTCCAAAAATATTGCAATAACCACTAAATTGAAAACAGTACCAAAAAGTAGTTTGGAAAATTTTAAAATAAATACTAAAATAAACTAGATGAAAAGTGAGGAATAACAGAAAAAAATCAATTTATTTGGAATTCATATGATTTACTTAGAGAATTTCTAAGTTGAAATAAAATAAAGAAATAGACTCTTTAATAAATCCTACAGAAACGAAGCCTAGGAGAAATGTTCACCTTAGCTATACTAATAAAGCATGATTTTAGGAGTATGCCAAAATTTGAATAATCGGATTTGGTTTTGAAATGAGTGTTGTGGAGTTATTTGAGGTTTTATGGAAATGAAAAAGAGAAAAGATCAGAATTGCACCCTGAGCGCTGCTTAGCCTCCTATCGCCACTGGGCCTGGCCGAGCCGTTCGGCTGCGCGGGAGGATGCGGACGTCGAAGGCATACTAGTGAGAATACGCCTTCCTCGCGTGGAAACGGCTCCGAAGGGTACCCGTCTCCACTTAAACGGCTGAGTCGGCGGGGGCTGGGTGACTGACAATGGGTCCCATCGGGCCCACCTATCATGTTTGACCGGTCCACCCGTGTCGTCTTGCCGCGGCAGAACAAAGCGGCGCTCCGGCGATCCTCGCCGGCGAACGGCGGCACCATTCAGAGAGGTGAGACCACCGTCGTGTTCAGAAGGGAAATGCGGTCCTTTGGGTACCCTCCACGGTCGCCGGGTTGGGCGGAGTCTCCGACGGCGAGCTCCCCGGCGGACGGTGGCGTCGAGTGGAAGGGGCTTTTCGCCTACGGTGCTTCTCTGGTGGAATTGAAGGCGGGGATGGGTTCGCGGGACTGTGGGGAGGCTCCTGGTGCAGAGAGTGGAGAGCGGGAGGCACTGGAGAGGTGGGAGGCTTCATGGAAATGCCAACGGCAGTGGTTGCTGGAGACAGGGAAATGGCAACGGCAGTGGCTGCTGGAGACAGTGGCTGCGGGGTTCCTAGGGAAGGGAAAAGTGATGGTCATCAGTGGAGTGAGCTTAGGTGGCCTTATATAGGCGAGCGAAGTCGATACCCGCCGTCTCCAGAAGGTTATGGTGGCGGGCGCCATTAATGGTGCCGCTAAGGTGGTTGAGGCTGTTGTGGTCGGTGGCAGGGTAGCTAGGTCGGCGGAGGGGGCGGTGATCAGCAGTTAGGAAGAGGGTGAGCTGGCGGGGTCGGGCGGCTCGGCCGGCGCTTGACAGCGACGGGTGGAGGTCAATGGCGACGCTAGGCGGCGGTCGACCGGCGCTAGCGCCCAGGGAAGTTGTCGGCGAGGTACTTGGCTTGCCCGTGAAGCTAGAGAGGTTGGAAAACTTGCGGGGAAGGCAGTAGAGGAATGGTGCGAGGGCGAGGGCGAGCCTGTCCAACGAGAGCTCTGATCGTGTGCTGGGCATGCACATGAGCTGCTCGACAAAAATGCCCTGGTAGGTTAGGGTAATCCACTGGAGCTGATTTTTGGCAGGGGAATGCTTCTGAACAAGATAGGAATGATGGACATGCTGGTTTGGCTATATGAGTAAGTCTGCAATGTGGTTAAGGAAGAGGCCAAATTCCTGCCATACCCACAGAGTGCTTGATGAAATGTTAGGACTAGCCAGTGATCTTTGTTGTGTGTGAGAATTTCTAGTATGGTGTCTCCTTAGATGATAGAGATGATGGTGGTGTTAGCTTGGCAAAAAGAGAAACTTGTTAGTAGAAGTTGGGAAGAATTTCAGTTCTGGATAGAAAATCGGAGGATTTATTTGGTGACCTTCCAAGAGGCAAATGGAGTTGTACTTCTGGACTTAAGGGTTTCTTAGGAAGTACTATAAGTGGGAAAAATTTGAGAATTGTTTGAGCAAGCAAAATTTGGGCTGAAGTTGAAAGTCAAAAATAAAACAAAATTCAAAAGAGGATGTTTCACTCAAAATCCTCAAAAGACCAAGTTGGGTTTTTGCATAAAAGTGATTTATAGGCATCACATGACTCCTCATAATTTTTGTGAAATTTTTAAAAAATTATTTAAAATGGTTATAGTGCAACAGAAACATTTAAAATATTGAAAATGCCTTTAAAAGAATTATCTTGGGCAAAATTTTATTATGAAAATAATTCCTACTATTATTAAAATATAAATAAAATGTTTTGAGAAAACAACCAAAACCCCCAATATTTTCCCCAAAAAAATTTATATGGAGGGAAGAATTTTGGAAAACTGAAAACAGAAAAGGCTCTGATTTTATTAAAAGTCCTGAAATAAATCAAAATTTTATTTCAGGCCAAATTTTACTTAATAAAAATGTGGTCAAATTTTTGGGGTGTTACAAACTCTAACCCCCTTAAGAAAATCTCGTCCTTGAGATTTGTTAAGGTGGTCATTAAAAATTAAGCCCACCCTTATCGAGGAGATTTTTCTGAGCTAATTATTTGGATAACCTAGTTGGGCACTATTGACGTGGGGCTACTGATAATTGGTGCAACAATAGTGGGGTACTGGTGCGGTGTTACTGCTGTTATGACAAATTTGGGAAAAGTATAATTTCTAATTACAAATTTTGCTTGTCGTACTCCAGTGCACAATGCTCTCTCTGGCTGACAGGTGGGTCCAGGGCCCACTGTCAGTCTCTTCATATCCTTCTTCCTCTGGCTCTCCTTCCTCCTCTCGCTCACCATGCACCAATATCGCGCTATAAAATGACTGCGGTTTTCTTCTTCTTCTACCTCGCATCTCGCCTCACCTCTTCCTTTCCTTCTCCTTCTCCTACTGGCTGCAGGAGCTCGAGACGAGGCCTCGATGGAGGACGTGGGCTCGGAGCTGATCACGATCCTCCTGGTCGGTCTGCTGGCGGCGTTGGTCGGTTCCTCGCTGCTACTGTGCGTTATGATCCTCGATGATCGGTGTGATGCCGCGGCTCGGGTGGTGGCTCTCCACGGCGGCGGTGATCATAGGGACTAGGCAGCAGTGTTGGGTACGAGTGCATGCTAGTGCGATCCGCGGCAAACTCCATAGAAATAAAAACCCACAAGTTCTTCTTCAGAAAAACTGTGACGTGGTGAGAGTGATCGAGGCGGTAAATTAGGTGCTAAGTGTGTGTGTGTTTTCTGCACTTAGTGCATGTAGCAGAGCGGGTGTGGCGATGAGCTGGATGCTGTGACAGCACGTAAAAAAAACTTATGTTGGAAAAACTTGTGGAAAAGGCCCAAAAGAAATTTCCTCTCCCAAGGGCGGATGAACTAAATGCAGAAGACCACAATCAAAAAGAATTTGCAGGCAGGTTGCAATCATATTAATGCATTCATGACATAAGCCCTAAAATACATCGCAAAAATTGCACCAAGAAACAAGTGCTACACCCTGCGTCAACACACTCTCTGACTGCCTATGGCTTGAAGGTGAGATCTACCGGGTCTTGCGGGAGGGTTGCTGGTGCTGGAATACATTCCTCTTCTTCCGAAGGGAGTGGAGAAAGTGGAGGAAGTAGACGAAGAATGCGTCCCTCCTAAGTTGGCAGAGGTGGTCCGCCAATGGTGATCCAGGGATTCAGAACAGCAAGAAGATGGAGATACTCCATTAGTTGCTGGGTGAAACGCTCCTGGGCCATCACATACTGATTGAGATAGACCAAAGCTAGATCGCTCTCTATACGTTCACAGTGGAACATAGCTTCTGCTCCAAAAGCTGCGTGGCTCGGGAAATAGCAATATTCCCTTCCGCTGGCATAGGGTACCGCAAATCGAAGACGGATAGCTGCTTCGTAAGCAGCAGCCTCGATGGCCATGCTTGAGGTTGGCATGGATCTCCCGATGAAGACAACATACGGAGGGCCTTGGTTCAAATCCGATGGTGGGATGTGCACAACTGCCCAGTATTTCGAGCAATCAGAGGTAAGCCTCCTCTTGTACAACTCATACTCGGGTGGGTGGGTGGAACCAAGGGTATTGCAGGTAAAATCCCACAAAATCTTAACAAAACTACTAGGGCTTGCATCGGGGGTTCTCAGGTAGACACCGGGGTGCGACATGGAGGGATGAATTGGAAAAAGCAGTGCTCAAGGTTGATGGTGGCTGGTGTGGAGTGGGATATGGCCGCCTATAAGGTACCTGGGTTAGGAAACATGAGGCGGCGTCGCTACGTAATAACCCACAAGTATAGGGGATTAGTTATAGCCTCTTTCGATAAGTACGAGTGTCGAACCCAACGAGGAGCTAAAGGTAGAACAAATATTCCCTCAAGTTCTATCGACCACCGATACAACTCTACGCACGCTTAACGTTCGCTTTACCTAGAACAAGTATGAAACTAGAAGTACTTTGTAGGTGTTGTAGGATAGGTTTGCAAGATAATAAAGAGCACGTAAATATAAGCTAGGGGCTGTTTAGATAAAGAAATAACTAAGTTAGTTTTAGTAGAGAGCTTTTTGTCACAAGAAAGTTATTTGTCCCTAGGCAATCGATAACTAGACCGATAATCGTTATTGCAATTTTATATGAGGGAGAGGCATAAGCTAACATACTTTCTCTTCTTGGATCATATGCACTTATGATTAGAACTCTAGCAAACATCCCTAACTACTAAAGATCATTAAGGTAAAACCCAACCATAGCATTAAAGTATCAAGTCCTCTTTATTCCCATACGCAAACAACCGACTTACTCGGGTCTGTGCTTCTGTCACTCACACCACCCACCATAAGCAAATCATGAACATATTGCAAACCCTACAGCAGGGATCCCTCACGCTTGCGGGACACGGAGAGCACCATAGTATAGCACCAATAATAAAACATGCAACTCAAACCAATCACGATCATCAATCAACCCATAGGACAAAACGGATCTACTCAAACATCATAGGATAGACATACATCATTCGTAAATAATATATAGCATTGAGCACCATGTTTAAGTAGAGATTACAGTGGGTAAAAGAGGTGTTACACCGCTTCATAGAGGGGGAGAGAGTTAGTGATGACGGCGGCGAAGTTGTTGGTGTAGATCACCGTCACGATGATGGCCTCGGCGGCGTTTCGGCGCCACCGGGAGAGAGGGGGGAGAGAGCCCCCCTCCTTCTTCTTCCTTGTCTTCCCCCTAGATGGGAGAAGGGTTTCCCCTCTGGTCCATGGCCTCCATGGTGGCGGAGGGGCGAGAGCCCCTCCGAGATTGGATCACTCTCTCTATTTCCTTCTATTTCTGCGCTCCCTGTTCCTGGCCTTTCACCGTTTCTTAAATTCCCGGAGATCCATAACTCTGATTGGGCTGAAATTTTAACACGATTTTTATCCGGATATTAGCTTTCTTGCGGAGAAAGAAGGGCACCAACCGCCTTACAGAGTGGCCACAAGTGCCTAGGGCGCGCCCTACCCCCTGGGGCGCGCCCCCTGCCTTGTGGACTCCTCGGGCATCGTCTCGTGTTGATTCTTTTTCCCAAAAATCACATATATTCCAAAAAAAATCTCCGTAAGTTTTTATCGTGTTTGGACTCCGTTTGATATGGATTTTCTGGGAAACAAAAAACATGCAACAAACAGGAACTGGCACTGGGTGCTGGATCAATATGTTAGTCCCACAAATAGTATAAAAAGTTGCCAAAAGTATATGAAAGTTGTAGAATATTGGCATGAAACAATCAAAAATTATAGATACGACAGAGATGTATCAGCATCCCCAAGCTTAATTCCTGCTCGTCCTCGAGTAGGTAAATGATAAAAAAGATAAATTTTGATGTCGAATGCTACCTAGCATAATCTTAATCACATAATCTAATCATGGCATGAATATTAAGACACGAGTGATTCAAAGCAATAGTCTATCATTTGACATAAAAACAATAATACTTCAAGCATACTAATAAAGCAATCATGTCTTCTCATAATAACATGGCCAAAGAAAGTTATCCCTACAAAATCATATAGTCTGGCTATGCTTCATCTTCACCACACAAAGTATTTCATCATGCACAACCCCGATGACAAGCCAAGCAATTGTTTCATACTTTTATTGTTCTCAAGCCTTTTCAACTTTCACGCAATACATGAGCGTGAGCCATGGATATAGGACTATAGGTGGAATAGAATATGATGGTGGGGGTTGTGTGGAGAAGACAAAAAAGGAGAAAGTCTCACATCGACGCGGCTAATCAACGGGCTATGGAGATACCCATCAATTGATGTCAATGCAAGTGAGTAGGGATTGCCATGCAATGGATGCACTTGAGCTATAAGTGTATGAAAGCTCAAACTGAAAACTAAGTGGGTGTGCATCCAACTTGCTTGCTCATGAAGACCTCGGGCATTTGAGGAAGCCCATCATCGGAATATATAAGCCAAGTTATTTAATGAAAATTCCCACTAGTATATGAAAGTGATAACTCAAGAGACTCTCTATATGAAGAACATGGTGCTACTCTGAAGCACAAGTGTGGTAAAAGGATAGTAGCATTGCCCCTTCTCTCTTTTTCTCTCATTTTTTTGTTTTTTTTTGGGCCCTCTCCTTTTTTTTGGCCTATTTTTTTATTTTTATTTTTTTCGTTCGGAGTCTCATCCCGACTTGTGGGGGAATCATAGTCTCCATCATCTTTTCCTCACTGGGACAATGCTCTAATAATGATGATCATCACACTTTTATTTACTTACAACTCAATATTACAACTCGATACTAGAACAAAATATGACTCTATATGAATGCCTCTGGCAGTGTACCAGGATGTGCAATGATCTAGCATAGCAAAGATATAAATAACAGACAAGCCATGGAAATATCATGCTAGCTATCTTACGATCATGCAAAGCAATATGACAATGAATGCTCAAGTCATGTATATGATGATGATGGAAGTTGCATGGCAATATATCTCGGAATGGCTATGGAAATGCCATGTTAGGTAGCTATGGTGGCTGTTTTGAGGAAGATATAAGGAGGCTTATGTGTGATAGAGCATATCATATCACGGGGTTTGGATGCACCGGCGAAGTTTGCACCAACTCTCGAGGTGAGAAAGGGCAATGCACGGTACCGAAGAGGCTAGCAATGATGGAAGGGTGAGAGTGCGTATAATCCATGGACTCAACATTAGTCATAAAGAACTCACATACTTATTGCAAAAATCTATTAGCTATCAAAACAAAGTACTAAGTGCATGCTCCTAGGGGGATCGATTGGTAGGAAAAGACCATCGCTCGTCCCCGACCGCCACTCATAAGGAAGGCAATCAAAAATAAATCATGCTCCGACTTTGTTACATAACGGTTCACCATACGTGCATGCTACGGGAATCACAAACTTTAACACAAGTATTTCTACCAATCCACAATTACTCACTAGCATGACTCTAATATCACCATCTTAATATCGCAAAACTATTGCAAGGAATCAATCATATCATATTCAGTGATCTACAAGTTTTATGTAGGATGTTATGACTAACCTTGTGAATGACCAATTCCTGTCAACTCTCTAAATAGATATAAGTGAAGCAAGAGAGTTTAATTCTTTCTACAAAAGATATGCCCACGCTCTAACAAATATAAGTGAAGCAAAAGAGCATTCTACAAATGGCGGTTTTTTATGTGTAGAGAAACAGGCAATCCAAACTTCAAATGATATAAGTGAAGCACATGAAGCATTCTATAAAGCCATACTCAAAAGGTATAAGTGAAGTGCATGAAGCATTCTATAAATCAACCAAGGACTATCTCATACCAGCATGGTGCATTACTAAAAGAAAAATAAAAAGCACACGATGCTCCAAGATTTACACATATCATGTGACGAATAAAAATATAGCTCCAAGTAAAATTACCGATGATCGTTAGAAGAAAGAGGGGATGCCTTTCGGGGCATCCCCAAGCTTAGTTGCTTGGGAGTCCTTGAATATTACCTTGGGGTGCCTCGGGCATCCCCAAGCTTAGGCTCTTGCCACTCCTTATTCCTTCATCCATCGTGATCTCACCCAAAACTTGAAAACTTCAATCACACAAAACTTAACAAAACCCTCATGAGATCCGTTAGTATAATAAAACAAATCACCACTTTAAGTACTGTTGCAAACCCATTCATATTTTGTTTTTGCATTGTAGCTACTGTATTATAACTTCTCCATGGCTTATACCACCGATAAAATCGATAGTTTCATCAAAACTAGCAAAACAATGCATCAAAAACAGAATCTGTCTTAAACAGGACAGTCTGTAGCAATCTGAACATCTACCATACTTCTGTAACTCCAACAATTCTGAAAAATTAGGAAAAAATAAACTATTTTCATAGCAGTGCTGTGTAAAAATTTCAGAAACTTTTGACATCCCAGTATAAAATGTAAATTCACGCGCTACAGCCAAAGTTTCTGTTTTTGCACTGCACACACCAAACAAGCAATCTAATCATCCTAAAGGCAAATCTTGGCACATTATTTTTATAATAAAATGGATTTATACAAGGGGATAATTATTTTTGTTGAAAAGTTTCTGTAATTAAGATTCACAAATTTTCCATGGGCATGAACAAAGTTCAAGGCATGCTCCCACTTTAACAATGCTCGTCTCTCTCACTTTCACTTTTCTTTTTGAAAAAGTTTTAGGTTCCCCTATTTATTTTTTTGTTTTTAAACTTTATAAAAGCACTCAACAGAAATAAATGACTCTCTAAAACATCCGGGTTGTCTCCCTGGCAGCGCTTTCTTTAAAGCCATTAAGCTAGGCATATAGTGCTCAAGTACTAGATCCACCCGGATCCCAAGGTATATGAAAGCCAATTTTGATTAACACTGATTTGTATTTTAGTAGTGAGCACAAAGCAATATATATCATGCAAAAACGAAGTCTAACTCTCTTCCTATGCATTGGCATGTCATAAAAGAACAATTCATGCACACAAAGTAAAGGCCAATGCATAGTATAAACAGTTTCTTGCAATTTTATCGTATTGGAAACATAGAGAGGCGGAGATGTAGTTCCTCTCTCATAATAATTGCAAGTAGGAGCAGCAAGCACATGCATATTATATCTATCAAAATCATCATGTGCAATAGTAGAATGCAACCCATCAATATAGTCCTCAATAAGCGCAAACTTCTCCGATATAGTGTAGTTGGGAGAATTCAAAAAGATAATAGGACTATCATGTGTGGGTGCAATAGCAACAATTTCATTCTTAACATAAGGAACTATAGCAAGTTCATCTCCATAAGCATAATTCATATTGGCATCATGGCCATAAGCATAGCAAGCATCAAGTTCATCAAAAAGGGATATTTCAAACGAATCAAAGAGATCATAGCAATTATCATAGCAATCATCCTTCGGTAAGCACGAAGGGAAATTAAACAATGTATGAGTTGAAGAGTTACTTTCATTAGAAGGTGGGCACGGGTGATCAATCCGCTCTTACTCCTTTTGTTCTTCGCTCTCCTCATCATCTTTTTCATCTAATGAGCTCACAGATTCAGCAATTTCATCTTCCATAGATTCCTGCAAAATATTAGTGTCTTCTTGGACAGCGGAGACTTTCTCAATAAATGCATCAATATTGGCATTGTATTCATAATTCTCATAGCAATATTTAAGTATAGCAAAATTTTCAGGCCTATAAACATCATCAAAAGCTTCATACTTTTCAAACAAAGATTCAATTTCATAAGCCCCCTTAAAAGTAACAAATTCTTCTATTCATACCATATCATAGTAATCATATCTACCATTAGCATAAGAAGCTAATGTTTCATTATCATTAAGTTTACATGAAAAGGGAAGGTGTGGAGCCTTCATCCTAGAGCAACAAGTATAATCATATCTCAAGCATAGTTCCCGAGCATGCCAATACAACATATGAATTTGATCCCATAACAGTTTCCCTTTTTGAGTCAAGCTATAATCCCTAAAGTATTCACGTTGATCCAACGTGTCTCCCAATATATAATTGAATGGGGTTTTCTCAGGATTATTAAAGTTGTGCATAATATCTTTCACATAATGAGCATCGAGGGTTTTAGGAGGTTCCCCATCTCCATGAGTAGCAAGTACACCTAATTTTTTTGGTATTTCGTGTTACATATCCATAACTAAAGATAGAGAACAACTTAGAACACCAAATAAAATCTACTTAGTGATAAAGCAAACAAGCACACACGAGAATATTCACCCCACGCTATTGCTCCCCGGCAACGGCACCAGAAAAAGGTCTTGATAACCCACAACTATAGGGGATCAGTTGTAGCCTCTTTCAATAAGTAAGAGTGTTGAACCCAATGAGGAGCTAAAGGTAGAACAAATATTCCCTCAAGTTCTATCGACCACCGATACAACTCTACGCATGCTTAACGTTCGCTTTACCTAGAACAAGTATGAAACTAGAAGTACTTTGTAGGTGTTGTAGGATAGGTTTGTAAGATAATAAAGAGCATGTAAATAAAATCTAGGGGCTGTTTAGATAAAGAAACAACTAAGTTAGTTTTAGTAGAGAGCTTTTTGTCACAAGAAAGTTATTTGTCCCTAGGCAATCGATAACTAGACCGATAATCGTTATTGCAATTTTATATGAGGGAGAGGCATAAGCTAACATACTTTCTCTTCTTGGATCATATGCACTTATGATTGGAACTCTAGAAAACATCCGTAACTACTAAAGATCATTAAGGTAAAACCCAACCATAGCATTAAAGTATCAAGTCCTCTTTATTCCCATACGCAAACAACCTACTTACTCGGGTTTGTGCTTCTGTCACTCACGCCACCCACCATAAGCAAATCATGAAAATATTGCAAACCCTACAGCGGGGATCCCTCACACTTGTGCAACATGGAGAGCACCATAGGACAGCACCAATAATAAAACATGCAACTCAAACCAATCACGATCATCAATCAACCCATTGGACAAAACGGATCTACTCAAACATCATAGGATAGCCATACATCATTGGGAAATAATATATAGCGTTGAGCACCATGTTTAAGTAGAGATTATAGCGGGTAAAAGAGGTGTTACACCGCTGCATAGAGGGGGAGAGAGTTGGTGATGACGGCGGTGAAGTTGTTGGTGTAGATCGCCGTCACGATGATGGCCCCGGCGGAGTTCCGGCGCCACCGGGAGAGAGGGGGGAGAGAGCCCCCCTCCTTCTTCTTCTTCCTTGACCTCCCCCTAGATGGGAGAAGGGTTTCCCCTCTGGTACATGGCCTCCATGGCGGTAGAGGGGCGAGAGCCCCTCCGAGATTGGATCTCTCTCTCTGTTTCCTTCTGTTTCTGCGCTCCCTGTTTCTGGACTTTCACCGTTTCTTAAATTCCCGGAGATCCATAACTCCGATTGGGCTGAAATTTTAAGACGATTTTTATCCGGATATTAGCTTTCTTGCGGCGAAAGAAGGGCACCAACCGCCCTACAGAGTGGCCACAAGGGCCCAGGGCGCGCCCTACCCCCAAGGGCGCGCCCCCTGCCTTGTGGACTCATCGGGCATCGTCTCACAATGTATTTTCTGCAGTGGTTAGCACAATATATTTCCCGAGTGGTACCCAACAGGGTCACCATCTGGCATGTCCCGACATGCCCTTACTGATCACTCTCGTCACCACGAGATTTCAGTCTCACAGCCACTTTTCTCGTGACTGATCTTTTCCTGCAGATTAGTCAGGACCAACATAGGAATTTGTGACATGTGAAGAATAGCCATGCTCACACATACTTCATGGAGAGAAAGTGCTATCAAGGGATCATGCATGCATAACTAGCTATATGGAAATTTTATATAAATTCAACATATTCATAACTCAATTATTCTTGCAAACAACAACTATGCATTCACCATATCAAGTGTTCAAGATGCTTGCCTTCATCATGCAGAAATATTGGGTGCATTCCAAATGTTTTGAAAATCTTCTTCCCTCCATTTTTTCCTATTCCAAAATATTGCAATTATCACTCAATTGAAAACAGTACCAAAAAGTTGGTTGGAAAATTTTAAAATAAATACTAAAATAAACTAGATGAAAAGTGAGGAATAACAGAAAAAAATCAATTTATTTGGAGTTAATATGATTTACTTAGAGAATTTCTAAGTTGAAATAAAATAAAGAAATAGACTCTTTAATAAATCTTACAGAAACGAAGCCTAGGAGAAATGTTCACCTTAGCTGTACTAATAAAGCATGATTTTAGGAGTATGCCAAAATTTGAATCATCGGATTGGTTTCGAAATGAGTGCTGTGGAGTTATTTCAGGTTTTCTGGAAAAGAAAAGAGAAAAGATCAGAATTGCGCCCTCAGCGCTACTTAGCCTCCTGTCGCCACTGGGCCTGGCCCAGCCGTTCGATTGCGCGGGAGGATGCCGATGTCGAAGGCGTACTAGTGGCAATACGCCTTCCTCGCGTGGAAACGGCTCCGAACGGAACCCGTCTCCACTTAAACGGCTGAGTCGACGGGGGCTGGGTGACTGACAGTGGGTCCCACCAGGCCCACCTATCATGTTTGACTGGTCGCCCGCGTCGTCTTCCTGCGGCAGAACAAAGCGGCGCTCCAGCGATCCTCGTCGGCGAACGGCGGCACCATTCGGAGAGGTGAGACCACCGTCGTGTTCAGAAGGGAAAGGCGGTCCTCTAGGTACCCTCCACGGTCGCCGGGGTGGGCGGAGCCGACGGCGAGCTCCCCGGCGGACAATTGCGTCGGGTGGAAGGGGCTTTTCGCCTACGTTGCTTCTCCGGTGGAATTGAAGGCGGGGATGGGTTCGCGTGACTGTGGGGAGGCTCCTGGTGCAGATAGTGGAGAGGGGGAGGCACTGGAGAGGTGGGAGGCTTCGTGGAAATGGTGGCGGCAGTGGCTGCCGGAGACGGGGAAGATGACCCCGTCCGGGCCTGTTGGGCACTCTACGGGGTTTGTAGGGAAGGGGAAAGTGATGGTCATCAGTGGAGTGAGCTTAGGAGGCCTTATATAGGCGAGAGACGTCGCTGCCCGCCGTCTCCAGAAGGTTATGGTGGCGGGCGCCATTAATGGCACCGCTAAGGTGGTTGAGGCCGTTGTGGTCGGTGGAAGGGTAGCTGAGGTCGGCGGAGGGGGCGGTGGTCAGTAGTTAAGCAGAGGGCAAGCTGGCGGGGTAGGGCGGCGCATGACAGCGACGGGTGGAGGTTGGTGGCGGTGCTAGGCAGCGGCTGGCCGGTGCTAGCGGCCAGGGAAGGTGTCGGCGAGGTACTTGGCTTGCCCGTGAAGCTAGAGAGGTTGGAAAACTTGAGGGTGAGGCAACAGAGCAATGTTGCGAGGGCGAGGCCGAGCCTGCCAAACGAGCGATCTACTCATGTGCTGGGCGTGCACATGAGCTGTTCGACAAAATGCCCTGGCAGGTTAGGGTGATCCACTGAAGCTGATTTTTGGCAGGGGGATGCTTCTGAACATGATAGGAATGATGGACATGCTGGTTTGGCTATATGAGTAAGTCTGCAATGTGGTTAAGGAAGAGGCCAAATTTCTGCCATGCCCACAGAGTGCTTGATGAAATGTTAGGACTAGCCAGTGATCTTTGTTGGGTGTGAGAATTTCCAGTATGGTGTCTCCTTAGATGATAGAGATGATGGTGGTGTTAGCTTGGCAAAAAGAGAAACTTGTTAGTGCAAGTTGGGAAGAATTTCAGTTCTGGACAGAAAATCGGAGGATTTATTTGGTGACCTTCCAAGAGGCAAATGGAGCTGTACTTCTCGACTTAAGGGTTTCTTTGGAAGTACTATAAGTGGGAATAATTTGAGAATTGTTTCAGGAAGGAAAATTTGGGCTGCAGTTGAAACTCAAAAATAAAACTGAATTGAAAAGAGGATGTTTCACTCAAAATCCTCAAAAGACCAAATTGGGTTTTTGCATAAAAGTCATTTACAGGCATCACATGACTCCTCATAATTTTTGTGGAATTTTTAAAGAATTATTTAAAATGGTTATAGTGCAACAGAAGCATTTAAAACATTGAAAATGCCTTTAAAAGAATTATCTTGGGCAAAATTTTATTATGAAAATAATTCCTGCTGTTATTAAAATATAAATGAAATGCTTTGAGAAAACTACCAAAGCCCACAATATTTTCCCCAAAAAAATTTATATGTAGGGAAGAATTTTGGAAAACAGAAAACAAAAAAGGCTCTGATTTTATTAAAAGTCCTGAAATAAATCAAAATTTTATTTCTGACCAAATTTTACTTAATAAAAATGTGGTTGAATTTTTGGGGTGTTACAATAGACTGAAGTAACCAGCAGAGATAGAAAGAATCACAGTTATAGGCGCATATTGATCATCCCTATATAACAACAAAGATAGGAAGAATCACATTTATAAACTAAAGTAACCAGCTGAGATAGAAAGTAACCAGCTGACTTGATTAAGATGATCCAAGTATATATGCCAACTGATCACACGTACATACCAGGGAAAACGCCAACTTCCTGGCCGGCATCGAGGAGGCTGCGGGTGGCGGCGGTGCGTTGAGGAGGCTGTGGTCGGTGGCGGCGCATCGAGGTGGCAGGTGATGGCATTCTGAGGCGTGCTGAACACTGAACAATTGTTTTGTTGATAACAACAGATGAGATTATAGAATGGTTTTGCAACCATTTCCTTCTTAGCATTTATCTTATCAGACAATCAATATCAAATCTGTGATATAAGCAAGTTCACAGGGCGAAGATAATGTTAACTAACAGCAAGCATCGCCTATACATGGCCGAAGATGGATGATATTTGTAGCTAATGAAAGGTCTTATTCAGTGGAAACATGGAGCAGTTTTCACGAGAGCGATGGAGAGAATAAGAAATTAATCGATCGATCTGGTGGGATCACACAAGTAGAGTTTTAATATCTAATCTGACACCAGCCGGTGATCAGTGAGCGAGATCGACCTACACGGCTGGAAATCAATCTCACGCCCATTCCTTTCTGTCGAGTTACTCCTCAATCCTGTATGTAAACTTGACCTTTCATGATGTCCTTGGGTCTTATTACTCGTCACTTCACAAAAAGGATATCCAGCAACCAGCCGGTCATGCCGCTGGCCATGGCCCTAGGGATTGCAGGGGAGTGGATGGAGGAGTGGAGGAGAGGGGAGAAATCACCTGGGGAAGAACGATAGGCTGCCGGAGGTGGCGTGGCATTGAAGATCATGCGGCACGCGTCGGGGCTCCTCCTCTCACCTGTCTCGGTGCGTTGTGCCAAACGAGGAGACTAAGGGCCTGTTCAGAACCTCTCTAGCTTCTTAAAACTCCACAATTTCAGCTTCTCATCTTGGCTTCTAGCTCCTCACATCGACATCCATCCGTTCGGGAGCAAAATTAGCTTCTCCATCGCCACCTTGGGCTGGCAGCAGCTGCTGGCCTACCTAGCGCCATATTGGGCCGGCTGGGAACCTAGCCCACATTCGCTACAGGTCGTCTTGAACCTTCAGCTCACGCAAAAAACAAACTGGACACATAACTACTGCCAATTACATATCAAATTGGGTGATTTAGACCCCGAATCACATCAACTTGAACATCAAATTGAGAAGTCGTGGAGCTGGGAATACCCAGCTTCTCCAACTCCGCGTAAAATGCACTGAGGCCCAATATAGCTTCTGGAATTTAGCTTCACGGAGCACAGGCGTTCGGCCTAGCTTCACGCACAGAGTTCGCGGAGCGCGGAGCTGGAGAGGTTCAGAACAGGCCCTAACTAACTGACGGGCACCCATTGTCGGGGGGCTCACAGTGGCCACGGCAGGAGCGCCCTGGCGCACCATGTGGTGTGTCCAGTTGCCGCCACGTGTTGCGTACTGGGTGCACCCATAGGAGCACGGGTTTTTTATTTTTTGCAGGCGTTTTAAAGTTTTTTTTTAGGTCTTTTTGGCTTTTCGGCTTTTGCCTAGCTTTCCCTAGGTTTTGGTGGAAAAACATTATTTTTTTTTTGCGAAGAACAGCTGTACTTCTCGAAAAAAAAGGAAAAGTACAGCATGTGCTTCCACGAGAGGCACAGTTGCGTTTCTCGTGGAAGCACAGATTTGCCACCGCAAGAAGCACAGCATGTGCTTCCCGCCAGAAGCACAACCTGTGCTTCCACGGGAAGCATAGTTGTGCCTCCACGGGAAGCAAATATGTGCCTCTACTGTGAGAAGCACATCACATGCTTCCGTCAGAAGCACAACCTGTGATTCTTAAAAAGGGAAAGCACATGATGTGCTTCTACGAGAAGCACAGATGTGCTTCCGCGAGAAGCACAGTCTTGCTATCGCGAAAAGCACAACCTGTGCTTCCAAAAAAAAGTTAAAACCGCAACCGTGCCTCCGGGCACCGGTTTTTTTTGGTATTCTTTTTTTCGGTAGCTGCTACTTGTAGCTTCCGTTGGTATTTTCCTCGAAAAGGAAGGGATGATGCAGCACAGTAGAGACAAGTATTTCCCTCGATTATGAAACCAAGGTTATCGAACCAGTAGGAGAATCACGCAACACCTCGTTAGCAGTACCTGCACACAAACAACACACCCTTGCACCCAATGCAAACGAGAGGTTGTCAATCTCTCGGCGGTAAATTGCAAGACTAAATTATATGTGATAGATTGATAGACTAAATAAAATACAAAATAAAATAAATAAGATAAAATTGCAGCAAGTATTTTTAGGGTTTTAGTAAATGATAAAGTAGACCCGGGGGCCATAGTTTTCACTAGAGTCTTCACTCGAGAAAATAGCATACAGTGGGTAGACAAATTACTGTTGGGCAATTGATAGAAAAGCAAATAATCATGACAATATCCAAGGCAATGATCATGTATATAGGCATCACGTCCAAGATTAGTAGACGACTCCTGCCTGCATCTACTACTATTATTCCACACATCGACCGCTATCTAGCATGCATATAGTGTATTAAGTTCATGGAGAAATTGAGTAACGCCTTAAGAACGATGACATGATGTAGACAAGAAAAACTCACGAATTAATAAACCCAATGAATAGATCCCATCTTGTTACCCTTAGTAGCAATGATACATATGTGTCATGTCCCTTTCTGTCACTGGGATTGAGCACCGCAAGATCGAACCCACTACAAAGCACCTCTTCCCATGGCAAAATAAATCAATCTAGTTGGCCAAACCAAATCAATAGATCGGAGAAGAAATACGAGGGTATAATAATCATGCATAAAAGAGATCAGAAAAGACTCAAATATTTTCATGGATAATCTGATCATAAACTCACAATTCATCGGATCCCAACAAACACACCGTAAAAAGTCATTACATCGGATAGATCTCCAAGAACATCGAGGAGAACATTGTATTGAGAACCAAAAAGAGAGAAGAAGCCATCTAGCTACTAACTATGGACCCGAAGGTCTGTGGTAAACTACTCACGCATCATCGGAGAGGCAGCAAGGGTGATGAAGAGCCCCTCCGCGATGGATTCCCCCTCCGACGGAGTACCGGAAAAGGCCTCCAGATGGGATCTCTCTGGAACAGAATCTTGCGGCGGCGGAAAAAGTATATTGTGGACTCTCCTGGTGGTTTCCTAAATCAGAGAATTTATAGTGCTGGAATTAAGTCAAACGGAGTGAGGGTGGGCCCACACAGTACCAGGGTGCGCCCAGGTGCTGTGTGCCCCCCTTTCTCTTCTGACTTCATCCCCAAGTCTGGCAGGTCTCTTATGTCTAGAAAAGAATCTCCAAAAAGTTTTGTGGCATGTGGACTTCATTTGGTACTAATTTCCTGGAAAACCAAAAACAATCAAAAAACAGCAACTGGCACTGAGCACTAGGTTAATAGGTTAGTCTCCAAAAATGATATATAATTGCTGTAAATGATATATAAAACATCCAAGATTGATATTATAACAGCATGAAACAATCAAAAGTTATAGATACGTTGGAGACGTATCAGCATCCCCAAGCTTAATTCCTGCTCGTCCTCGAGTTGGTAAATGATAAAAACATAATTTTTGATGTGGAATGCTGCCTAACATCTTCATCATATTCTTTTCATCTTTTTAGCATGGACATTTGATCTTGAATGATTCAAAGCAATAGTCTATAATTTGACATGAAAACATAGATACTCAAGCATACTAACAAGCAACCATGCCTTTCAAAATATCAATGCTAAAGAAAGTTATCCCTAGCCCATTATGCTCAATCATTGATCCCTTCATGAAACACACTCGAAATTAGCTACATCCAATGCACAAGTATGACAATAGTGCTCTCTAGTTGGTGCTTTTATAAGATAAGATGGAGACTCAAGAAAAATAAAAATTGCATAAAAGTAAATAGATAGGCCCTTCGCAGAGGGAAGCAGAGATTTGTCAAATGTGCCAGAGCTCAAAGCAAAAATAAGAGAGATAAAACATTTTGGGAGGCATGCTTTTCCTGTCAATGAAAATGAACGAGAATTCCCAATATCTTCTATGCTACATACATTATAGGCGGTTCCCAAACAGAAAATAAAGTTTATTCCTTTTCCACCATTCTTTCCCAATCCATGGCTAGCCGTATCCACGGATGCCCTCCATACCATCACTTTCCAAGGAATTTATTATTTGTGATCACATAAGATTTTTTATTTCATTTCACAATTCGGGACTGGGCATCACTAATACCGCCACACTCTCGTGCAATGACAAGTGAATAAACACTCATCGTGAGAATAACCCACCTAGCATGGAAGATATTGGCTACCCCCTTCCGCTTCATGAGTGGTATGCGCACACAAAACAGAATAAATATTTTGAAAATTAGAGTTGGCACATGCAAATTTACTTGGAACGGCATAGAAATACCGCATATAGGTACGTATGGTGGACTCATTTGGCATAACTTGCGTTTAAAGAGTTTGGATGCACAAGCAGTATTTTCACTTAGTACAAATGAAGGCTCGCAAATAGATTGAGAAGCGACCAACCAAAAAGCGAAAACGGTCATAAACATGCATTGAACATAACTAACACCGAATAATGCACCATAAGAAGGATATAACTTCGTTGCATAACTATTGACTTTCGTGCATGCATAGGGAATCACAAACCTTAACACCAATATTCTTACTAAATCACAATTACTCACTAATATGACTCACATATAATCATCTTCATATCACAAAACTATTGCAAGGAATCAAGCTTATCATAACCAATGATCTATATGAAAGTTTTTATCTATATCCCTCTTGAATATTCATCACTTTGGGACCAAATTCATATCCTGTGCAAATTACTATTACTATTAATCACCATGTCAACTCTCAAAAAGATTTAAGTGAAGCATGAGAGTGCAAATATTTCTTCAAATTTTTCTTATCAATTCTCAAAATAATATAAGTGAAGCATGAGAATTTATTTCTTCAAAATTTCAATCTTAGCAATTCTCAAAATAATATAAGTGAAGCATGAGAATTAATTTCTTCAAAGTTTCAATTGTAGCAATTCTCAAAATAATATAAGTGAATCATGAGAATTAATTTCTTCAAAATATAGCCACCACCGTGCTCAAAAAGATTTAAGTGAAGCACTAGAGCAACTGCCTAGCTCAAAAAATTTAAGTGAAGCACATAGAGTGTTCTAACAAATCATGATAACGTGTGGCTCTCTCAAAATAGGTGTGTTCAGCAAGGATGATTGTGAAAAACTAAAAAGCAAACAAAGACTCATATCACACAAGACGCTCCAAGCAAAACACATATCATGTGACGAATAAAAATATAGCTCCAAGTAAAATTACCGATGGTTGTTAGAAGAAAGAGGGGATGCCTTCTGGGGCATCGCCAAGCTTAGACGCTTGAGTATTCCTTGAATATTACCTTGGGGTGCCGTGGCATCCCCAAACTTAGTCTTTTGCCACTCCTTATTCCTTCATCCCTCGTGATCTCAGCCAAAACTTTAAAACTTCAATCACACAAAACTCAACCTAACCTTCGTGAGATCCGTTAGTATAACAAAATAAATCAGCACTTTAAGTACTATTGCAAACCCATTCATATTTTATATTTTCATTATACCTACTGTATTCTAACCTCTCCATGGCTTATACCCCCAGATACAATCCATAGTTTCATCAAAACAAGCAAGCAACACAGCAAAAACAGAATCTGTCAAAAACAGAACCGTCTATAGCAATATATTTAAAAGCTATACTTCTGTAACTCCAAAAATTCTGAAAAATTAGGAAAACGTGGGAAATTCATATAACAATACTATGTAAACATTTCAGTTTTTTTCGACACTCTAGTACAGAACCAAAATTTCTGCACTGAACACAAAACTTTCTGTTTTCCAAACAGCATCAATTATACTATATTCCAAATCATCCCAAAGGTATTACTTGGCACAAACACTGATTAAAACACAAAAAAACAATCATAACAGTAGCATAATTGTCTGAACACTCAAAAACAGCAGCAAAAACTGAAAATTTATTTAATTCATTGGGTTGCCTCCCAACAAGCGCTAATGTTTTATGCCCCTAGCTAGGCATAATGCATAGTTTCAAGTATTGTCATCTTTCGTCTTCTTATCCAAAGATGTGTTTTCATCAAAAGGTTTTTCAAAGGTAATATGAAACACATCATTCATAGAAATTTTAGCATTAGCAAGTTGTCCATCTGCAAATCCCTCTTGATTACCGGCTACAATCCAAGAGTATTGACTATTAACACGATTGAAAACTTGTTGGATTATATTTAAAGGAGGAACTTCTTTTTTAGTATTCTCATCAAAGATGTGATCATTGCGGAACAAATATGTCAACAAATAATCTCTATCATAAAGGATCTCATCTATTACCGGTTTTTCACGGTTCATACCATAAAAATCAAAGATCTCCCTAGCTTCCCGTACTATGTGATCAAATTCATTCATGAGGACAAGGGTAGCTATTTTCTTGGCCTTAGGGTTTTTTATAACTGGAAACTCATAAAACAATTTTGCAAAGTAGGATGGGTACGAATAAATCTTCTCTCAAGTTTAAGAACAAGTTCGGAAATAGCATCGGCATAAGTTTTGGTTAGTTTAAGTATAGGGGCATCATCACAAGCCAAGGATCCAATGCAGTTAAAGAATTCTTGGATGAAACTTTTTCCTATAACATTCCCATGTCCCAACACAAAAGTTTTAGCATCAAGATTGGTAGAACTTTCAATTTTAGGAGTCTTACCATCCTCACTTCTTTCCATACCAAAATCAGCCATGATAGCAACTTCAAGCAAGCAAGCAAGAAAACACGTAAAAAGGCAAATGAAAAATATTTTTGTAATTTTTGTAAAAAGTTTTAGAAGTGGGGGAGATGAAAACGAGAGGCAAATAAAGTAAATGCAAGGAGATGAAGTTTGTGCAAAGGTACTTGATAGATGTTGATGATGTCTCCCCGGCAACGGCGCCAGAAATTCTTCCTGCTACTTGTAGCTTGCGTTGGTATTTTCCCCGAAGAGAAAGGGATGATGCAGCATAGTAGAGATAAGTATTTCCCTCGATTATGAAACCAAGGTTATCGAACCAGTAGGAAAATCACGCAACACCTCGTTAGCAGTACCTGCACACAAACAACACACCCTTGCACCCAACACAAACGAGAGGTTGTCAATCTCTTGGCAGTAAATTGCAAGATTAAATTGTATGTGATAGATTGATAGATTAAAACAAAATAAATAAGAAAAAAATGTAGCAAGTATTTTTAGGGTTTTAGTAAATGATAAAGTAGACCCGGGGGCCATAGTTTTCACTCGAGGCTTCTCTCAAGAAAATAGCATACGGTGGGTAGACAAATTACTGTTGGGCAATTGATAGAAAAGCAAATAATCATGACGATATCCAAGGCAATGATCATGTATATAGGCATCACGTTCAAGATTAGTAGACCGACTCCTGCATGCATCTACTACTATTACTCCACACATCGACAGCTATCCAGCATGCATCTAGTGTATTAAGTTCATGGAGAAACGGAGTAACGCCTTAAGAACGATGACATGATGTAGACAAGACAAACTCATGAATTAATAAACCCAATGAATAGACCCCATCTTGTTACCCTTAGTAGCAACGATACATACGTGTCATGTCCCTTTCTGTCACTGGGATTGAGCATCGCAAGATCGAACCCACTACAAAGCACCTCTTCCCATGGCAAGATAAATCAATCTTGTTGGCCAAACCAAATCAATAGATCGGAGAAGAAATATGTAACACCCCCTGCATTAAGCTACAGTGATCACCCTTTTTATGAGGCCATGTCATCATGATTAATAGTGCATAATCATCATTAGCATCATATTGCATTTCAACTCCTAAGCCAAATTCAAATTTAAATGAAAGTGGAATATAAAAGTTGTCCAACATAGAAACTAAAATGTCAGATAAGTAGCAAATATTCCAGAGGCTATTCTAAAATTGAAACCAACATCATTGGAATTGGATAAGTGACTCGAACAACCTCAAACAGTGGATAAAGATAATATTTAATAACCATTTATTAAATCTGAAATAAATATGGAATTATGTTTTGTCCAAACTAATTTTAGGTGTTAGGGAATAATGCACTGGTATTCTTGAAATAGGTCACACTTTTTACAAAAACCATTTGGGGCCTAAACATTTAACAGTGGAGAAAAGAGAATAAAGAAAAGGAAAAAGAAACAGGCGTTACTCATTTGAAACTCTGGCCTGGCCTAAACCGTTCCAACAGTCTCCCTGGATCAGCATTTCAAGACGCGTGCTAGGGTTATGACTCTCAAGCCACAAGATTAAGCGCTATCTCGCGAAAGAAGGCCTTCGTTCTTCACTATTGATGATAATGGCACCTTGTTCTTTAAAAGTCGTCTGCTAGTGGTCCCCTCTAAGGTAACCTGGGTAGACAGGAGTCATGCAAGAAGCTCAAGACACTCGTTGTCTATTCATCCCGGACACCAAGATGTACCAAGACATCCGTCAAGATTCTGGTGGTCAAACATGAAGCAAGACATTGCTCGCTATGTTGCTGATGTGATGTTGCCGTCGGTCAAAGCAGAACACAAAGGCCCGCCGGAACTCGCAACCAATTGCTGTTCCTGAATGGAAATGAAATGGGACCATGTTGAAATGGACTTATCACTGGTTTCCAAATCAAGAAAGGTAATGAGCTATTCTTGTCGTCATTGACCGACTTTCCAAAGTTGCACATTTTTTAGCCTCAAAGAGACGTCACTGCTAGTCAGCTCGCAACTCTCTACATGTCCAGAATTGTTTCACTTCACCGTATTCCACTGGTTATCAGTTCAGACCGTGGCAGCTATTTCACTTAACATAGACTGTGGCAAGTTTCCAAGAAGCTATGGGAACTCATCTGTCCTTCAGCACCGCTTTTACACTCAGGCTCAAGGACAAGTTGAGACGAGTCAACCAAGTTCTCGAAGACATGCTTCGAGCTTGTGTCTAATCCTTCGGAAGGAAATGGGAAGAAATCTCTCCCATATGCGAATTCTCTTACAAAACAGCTATCAGCAGTCTGAAGATGGCCCCCTTCGAAGTATTGTACGGACGAAAGTGCCGAACCCTCTAATTGGTCAGAAACTGGGGAACGTCCACTCTTCGGTCCGGATATTACCAACTCTGCTCGAAGATCCAGTTTCGGTTGTCGCGAGCATTTGAAGACTGTCAGTCACGTCAAAAGAGTCAGTATGACCGCAAACACAAAGAATGGTCTATCAACCCTGCGAAAAGGCTTATCTCGAGTCACACCGATGAAAGGTACACACACGATTCGGACAAGGGCAAGCTAGCTCCTCGCTATATTGGTCCTTTCACTGTTTCTGAAAGGCGTGGTAGAGTGGTATCAGTTGGAACTTCCACCGAACTTTCTCAGGTTCACGATGGTGTCTACGTATACAACTCCGCCGCTGTTCACTTCAAGACCCTATCGCCGGAGTAGATACGAATTGCTTGAACTGCAACAAGACCTCTCTTATAAAGAGCATCCGGTCCGCATTCTCGATCACAAGCCGAGCGTCGCACACGCCAGAAGGTTATCAGTTCCTAAGTGTTCAGTGGTCAAACCATTTCGAGATGAAGCCACTGGGAACGCGAGAGTCGTCTTCGGATGAATACCGCTTGTTTCTTTCTACCTCTAAATACTCGGACGAGATATTCTCCTGATATGGAGGAGATCCTTGTATTTACACATATACCATGCATATGTAGTATAGATCCTTGCTTGCGAGTACTTTGGATGAGTACTCACGGTTGCTTTCCCCCTCCTTTCCCCCTTTCCCTCCTTGCTGGTTGTCGCAACCAGATGTTGGAGCCCAGGAGCCAGACGCCACCTTCGACGACTACTACCACCAGGGCGGAGCCTACTACTACGTCCAGGACGCCGACGACCAGGAGTAGTTAGGAGGATCCCAGGCAGGAGGCCCTGCGCCTGTTCGATCTGTTGTATCCCTGTTTGTGCTAGCCATCTTATGGCACCTTGTTTAACCTATGTCTGTACTCAGATATTGTTGCTTCCGCTGACTCGTCTATGATCGAGCATTTGTATTCGAGCCCTCGTGGCCCCTGGCTTGTATTATGATGCTTGTATGACTTATTTATGTTTTAGAGTTGTGTTGTGATATCTTCCCGTGAGTCCCTGATCCTGATCGTACACGTTTGCGTGCATGATTAGTGTACGATTGAGCCGGGGGCGCCACAAGTTGGTATCAGAGCCGACTGCCTGTAGGAATCCCCCTTTCCAATTCCTTGGCCGAAGTTGAGTCTAGACAAAGAAAACCGTTTTACTAACTTGGCTGTGTGGCTTACGGGCCCACATTGCCAACTGGGTGGTATTAGGATCTTTTATTCCTCGTCTATACTCTGGGACTCTGATCTCTCTTCTACTCGGGTTAAATAAAGTTTACTAACGCCGACACTTAGGATCTCGTAAATTCTGTCTACCCGGAGAGCTGGATATCTGCGCGATTTCCCTGCCGTTGATCTGATTAGTGTTATAATCATCTTCCTTTCCATTGTTTTGTCTAACCTTTCTCTCCGAGTTGTGTTAAACTTCTCATTGTCATTTGACAAATCTGAATTTCCTCTGTTTCAGATGGACCGTTTGTTTCCACCGCGTCCTACGACACAGCTTGTGCTTCGCACTTGGGCTCGTAATACCCCTGGGTTTCCAGCTGTCCTGATCGCTCTCATGACCAGACTTGGCTACCGTTGGTACCCGGAGTACTTGGTTTATGAGGTTTACCGCGAGTTCAACCAGGAACAGTACTATGCTGAAGTTCGGATTTATGATCAGCAGAACAACTCAGACACCGAGCTACACCTTTTTCACGGATTAGGCGTGACGATTGAGATGGCAGTCCATGATGCCGCCTACTCCGCTGTCGTACGTCTACGAGGGGAGCACCTTCTCTCTTTGTCAGGGAGAAGGATGGATCAAACCGATTGGTCCAAGATTACCGTCCTATTAACCAAGCAACTATCCAGAACAAATATCCCCTTCCTCGGATAAACGATCTGTATGATCAACTGGCAGGTTCATCAGTGTTCTCTAAACTCGACTTAAGGTTGGGTTACCACCAGATCCGTGTTCGTGAAGAGGATATCCCAAAGACCGCCTTCGTTACTCGATATGGCTCATACGAGTACACTGTCATGTCATTCGGCTTAACCAATGCTCCCGCCACATTCTCCCGCCTGATGAATTATATATTCATGGAATACCTTGACAAGTTCATCGTGGTTTACCTGGATGATATCCTAGTATACTCCAAGAACAAAGAGGAACATGCTGAACATCTTCGACTTGTTCTGGAGAAACTTCGAGAGCATCAACTATATGCTAAGTTTTCCAAGTGTGAATTCTGGCTTCCCGAAGTAACATACCTTGGGCATGTCATCTCCAAGGATGGTATTGCCGTCAACCCCGAGCGAGTTCAGGCTATTCTTGATTGGGCTCCTCCAAAGAACGTCAAGCAAGTTCGAAGTTTTCTCGGACTCGCCAGCTATTGCCGTCGATTTGTCGAGAACTTCTCCAAGATCGCCAAGCCCCTGACTAACCTGCTTCATAAAGGCGTCAAGTTCGATTGGACGGAAAAGTGTCAGGAAAGTTTCCAGACGCTCAAAGACAAGCTGACTTCTGCCCCAGTGCTTGCCCCTCCTGATTCCCAGAGGGATTTTGTCATCTATTGTGATGCATCCCGTCAAGGATTAGGCGGTGTCCTAATGCAAGACCGCGGAGTAATTGCTTATGCTTCGCGTCAATTGCGTCCGCACGAAGAGAATTACCCAGTACATGACCTCGAGCTTGCTGCCGTCATCCATGCACTAAAACAGTGGCGACATTACCTTCTCGGTAATCGTTGCGAGATCTACACCGATCATCAAAGTCTGAAGTATCTGTTCACTCAGCCAGACCTGAACCTCCGTCAACAGAGATGGATGGAGACCGTAGCGGATTTTAACTTGGGTATTTCTTATACCCCTGGCAAGGCTAATGTAATGGCCGATGCCTTGAGCCGCAAGTCTTATTGCAGTCACCTCCAGTTTCACGAAGTTCAACCTTCGCTTATTGAAGAATTCAGAAAGCTGAATCTCCACATTGTTCCTCCTGGAGCACTCGCTCCCCCTCCTGAAGGTTCCTACAAAATGAACCTCCACGTTGTTTCCCAGAGTTCTCTTAATACCCTGGTTGCTAAACCAGATCTCGTGGACAGCATCAAGACGCTGCAGGGTTATGACTCTCAAGCCCACAAGATTAAGCGCTATCTCGCTGAAGGAAGGCCTTCGTTCTTCACTATTGATGATACTGGCACCTTGTTCTTTAAAAGTCGTCTAGTGGTCCCCTCTAAAGGTAACCTGGGTATGACTCAGGAGGTCATGCAAGAAGCTCATGACACTGCGTTGTCTATTCATCCCGGCAGTACCAAGATGTACCAAGACATCCGTCAAAGATTCTGGTGGTCAAACATGAAGCAAGACATTGCTCGCTATGTTGCTGAATGTGATGTTTGCCGTCGCGTCAAAGCAGAACATCAAAGGCCCGCCGGAACTCTGCAACCAATTGCTGTTCCTGAATGGAAATGGGACCATGTTGAAATGGACTTTATCACTGGGTTTCCCAAATCACAGAAAGGTAATGATGCTATTCTTGTCGTCATTGACCGACTTTCCAAAGTTGCACATTTTCTAGCCGTCAAAGAGACGATCACTGCTAGTCAGCTCGCAACTCTCTACATGTCCAGAATTGTTTCACTTCACGGTATTCCACTGGTTATCAGTTCAGACCGTGGCAGCTTATTCACTTCAAGATTCTGGGCAAGTTTCCAAGAAGCTATGGGAACTCATCTGTCCTTCAGCACCGCTTTTCACCCTCGGTCTCAAGGACAAGTTGAACGAGTGAACCAAGTTCTCGAAGATATGCTTCGAGCTTGTGTCATATCCTTCGGAAGGAAATGGGAATAATCTCTCCCATATGCCGAATTCTCTTACAATAACAGCTATCAAGCCAGTCTGAAGATGGCCCCCTTCGAAGTATTGTACGGACGAAAGTGCCGAACCCCTCTAAATTGGTCAGAAACTGGGGAACGTCCACTCTTCGGTCCGGATATTATCCAACTTGCCGAAGATCAAGTTCGCGTTGTCCGCGAGCATTTGAAGACTGCTCAGTCACGTCAAAAGAGTCAGTATGACCGCAAACACAAAGATATGGTCTATCAACCTGGCGAAAAGGCTTATCTTCGAGTCAAACCGATGAAAGGTACACACCGATTCGGGATCAAGGGCAAGCTAGCTCCTCGCTATATTGGTCCTTTCACTGTTCTTGAAAGGCGTGGTAGAGTGGCATATCAGTTGGAACTTCCACCGAACCTTTCTCAGGTTCACGATGTGTTCCACGTATCACAACTCCGCCGCTGCTTCAAAGACCCTATCCGCGGAGTAGATCACGAATTGCTTGAACTGCAACAAGACCTCTCTTATAAAGAGCATCCGGTCCGCATTCTCGATCAAGCCGAGCGTCGCACATGCCAGAAGGTTATCAAGTTCCTCAAGGTTCAGTGGTCAAACCATTCTGAGGATGAAGCCACTTGGGAACGCGAGGATCGTCTTCGCGATGAATACCCCGCTTTGTTTCTTTCTACCTCCTAAATCTCGGGACGAGATTTCTTGTAGTGGAGGAGATTTGTAACACCCCCTGTATTAAGCTACAGTGATCCCCCTTTTGATGAGGCCATGTCATCATGATTAATAGTGCACAATCATCATTAGCATCATATTGCATTTCAACTCCTAAGTCAAATTCAAATTTAAATGAAAGTGGGATATAAAAGTTGTCCAACATAGAAACTAAAATGTCAGATAAATAACAAATATTCCAGAGGCTATTCTAAAATTGAAACCAACATCATTGGAATTGGATAAGTGACTCGAACAACCTCAAACAGTGGATAAAGATAATATTTAATAACCATTTATTAAATCTGAAATAAATATGGAATTATGTTTTGTCCAAACTAATTTTAGGTGTTAAGGAATAATGCACTGGTATTTATGAAATAGGTCACACTTTTTACAAAAACCATTTGGGGCCTAAACATTTAACAGTAGAGAAAAGAGAATAAAGAAAAGGAAAAAGAAACAGAAAAGGAAAAAAAGAGCAACACCCCCCCCCCCGCTTCGCCTCCGCGCGACCGCCGCCCGCTGCCGCTCCAGCCACCGCGCTGCCGCCCGCGGCCGCTCCAGCCACCGCGCCGCCGCCCCGCCTCCGGCCCCGCCGTGGCCTCGCCGGCGCCCGCGCCCGCCGACCGCCCGTGCGTCCCCTTTGGGCACCGGACATGTCCGGTCCCGAAAGGGGCACGCCCCGGACGTGTCCGCCCCTGGGCCACTGCCCAGTGGGGCCCGAACCCCTGTGACGCTGACGAATGGGGCCCACGGCCCAGAAACAGTTTTAAGAAAATAGAAATAAAAATAAATAATTAAAATAATTAAAATAATTAATTAATTAATTAATTAGTTAATTAATCCTGATTAGGTTAATCTAATTAACTAATTAGTGTTAATTAAACAGTAATTAGTAATTAACTTAATTAACTGCTGACGTCAGCATGATGTCATGCTGACGTCATCAATCACTGTTTCGGATAATGTTGAATTAAATAATTAATTAAAATTTCAGAAATTAATAAAAACTTTAGAAAATCATATCTTTTAAACCGTAACTCCGATGAAAATATTTTATACATGAAACTTGCTCAGAACGACGATACGAACCCGAATACATCCTCCGTATTCCCGTCAGGTGCCCGCAGCTATGAGAACGTTGAACAATTAGACCGATTTCGATAAATGAATAGTGTCCAACCCTAATTAAATAAATCCGAATAAATTCCTAAATTAACTAAATCGCTTAGTTAGGCTGTATATCACCCTGGCCCTGCGTTTAGACATGTCATGCATCCCTGTTGCATTATTGCCGTGTGTTTACTGTTTCTTCCCCCTCTTCTCTTCGGTAGACTACGAGACCGACGCAGCTGCTGGTGCCCCGACCGACTACGTTGTTGACGACCCCTACTTGCCAGAGCAACCAGGCAAGCCCCCCCCTTGATCACCAGATATCGCCTATTCTTCTCTATACTGCTTGCATTAGAGTAGTGTAGCCTGTTACTGCTTTCGGTTAATCCTATTCTGCTGCATAGCCTGTCATTGTTGCTACTGTTGTTGATACCTTACCTGCAATCCTAAATGCCTAGTGTAGGATGCTAGTTTGTCATCAATGGCCCTACATTCTCGTCTGTCTGCTATGCTACATTATTGGGCCGTGCTCGCCACGGGTGGCGATTGCGGATATGAATACTACTTATTACATGTGACATCAGATGGATACTAAAGTCGGGTCGGCTCGTGGAGCACCCGCAGGTGATTCACGAATGGGGGCTGAAAGGATTGGCCTCCTCGACGGCCCCCTAAGTGACTCTTTGTTGTGGAGCGGCAGGGCAGGTTGTGACCACCTAGGAGAGAGGTGGGCCTGGCCCTGGTCGTCGTCCGCGGTGATCTCATAATAACACGTTTAACGAGATTGGATATTTGATCTGAGTCTGGCCACTGGCCTATACGCACTAACCAACTACGCGGGAGTAGTTATGGGTATCCCGACGTCGTGGTATCAGCTGAAGCCTTCTTGACGTCAGCGACTGAGCGGCGCGCGCCGTGTTGGACCGCGATAACGTAACCGCCGTGATCGTGTGGGTTGTTAGGTCTGCTCGCGGCCGCGTACGCAACGTGCAGGAGCGCACTGGGCGATGGGCCCAGACCCCAGAGTGCCTAGGATTAGTCCGGCGTGCTGACCTCTCTGTTGAGCCTAGGTGGGGCTGCGACGTGTGGATCTTCCGAGGCCGGGCATGACCCAGGAAAGTGTGTCCGGCCAAAGGGGATCGAGCGTGTTGGGGAATATGTGGTGCACCCCTGCAGGGAAGTTTATCTATTCGAATAGCCGTGTCCCTCGGTAAAAGGACGACCCGGAGTTGTATTCCGACCTCATGACAACTAGAAATGGATACTTAATAAAACACACCCTTACAAGTGACAGATATAACCCGGTGGTCGCTCTCTCGCATGGTGGCGACGAGAGGATCGACGGGTAGGATTATGCTATATGTTGTTGTTTGGTTAACTTCCAACTAATCTCTTCTATTGCTTCAAGATGGAGGCTGCCAGAAGCGTAGTCTTCGACAGGACTAGCTATCCCCCTCTTATTCTGGCATTCTGCAGTTCAGTCCACCGATATTGCCTCTTTACACATATACCATGCATATGTAGTATAGATCCTTGCTTGCGAGTACTTTGGATGAGTACTCACGGTTGCTTTCCCCCTCCTTTCCCCCTTTCCCTCCTTGCTGGTTGTCGCAACCAGATGTTGGAGCCCAGGAGCCAGACGCCACCTTCGACGACTACTACCACCAGGGCGGAGCCTACTACTACGTCCAGGACGCCGACGACCAGGAGTAGTTAGGAGGATCCCAGGCAGGAGGCCCTGCGCCTGTTCGATCTGTTGTATCCCTGTTTGTGCTAGCCATCTTATGGCACCTTGTTTAACCTATGTCTGTACTCAGATATTGTTGCTTCCGCTGACTCGTCTATGATCGAGCATTTGTATTCGAGCCCTCGTGGCCCCTGGCTTGTATTATGATGCTTGTATGACTTATTTATGTTTTAGAGTTGTGTTGTGATATCTTCCCGTGAGTCCCTGATCTTGATCGTACACGTTTGCGTGCATGATTAGTGTACGATTGAGCCGGGGGCGCCACAAAATACGAGGCTATAATAATCATGCATAAAAGAGATCAGAAAAGACTCAAATATTTTCATGGATAATCTAATCATAAACTCACAATTCATCAGATCCCAACAAACACACCGCAAAAAGTTATTACATCGGATAGATCTCCAAGAACATCGAGGAGAACATTGTATTGAGAACCAAAAAGAGAGAAGAAGCCATCTAGCTACTAACTATCGACCCGAAGGTCTGTGGTAAACTACTCACGCATCATCGGAGAGGCAGCAAGGGTGATGAAGATCCCCTCCGTGATGGATTCCCCCTCCGGCGGAGTACCGGAAAAGGCCTCCAGATGGGATCTCTCTAGAACAGAAACTTGCGGTGGCGGAAAAAGTATATTGTGGACTCTCCTGGTGGTTTCCCGAAATCAGAGAATTTATAGTGTTGTAATTAGGTCAAACGGAGCCAGGGTGGGCCCACACAGTACCAGGGCGCGCCCAGGTGCTGTGTGGCCCCCCTTTTCTCTTCTGACTTCATCCCCAATTCTGCTAGGTCTCTTATGTCCAGAAAAAAATCTCCAAAAATTTTCGTAGCATTTGGACTTCATTTGGTACTGATTTCCTGAAAAACCAAAAACAAGCAAAAAAATAGCAACTGGCACTGGGAACTAGGTTAATAGGTTAGTCCCCAAAAATGATATATAATTGCTGTAAATGATATATAAAACATCCAAGATTGATATTATAACAGCATGAAACAATAAAAAATATAGATACATGACAGACGTATCAGTTGCATTTTTTGGTTTTTGTTTTCTGGATTTTTTTGGTATTCATTTTTTTCCTTATTTTTTGTTCTTTTAAAAAACATTAAAACCTATTAACATGGGATCTAGTTTTGAAGATCTCGATGCGAGGAATCCAACGGTGAAAACGGTTCGGTATTTGGACGCACGGTTCAAGAGATAAAACGTTTTGAATAAACGAATCTTCGGAAAAGAATAAAAAAGTAAAACTCTCAGGTTGCGCAAGTGGTGCACATGCAGTGCGCCAGTTGTCAGCGTCTGAGAAGGTGGGGAATGACATTTGCAGGGGGGTAACCCTTGACTAGTGATTTCGCCAAACGAGGCCTAAGGCAAACGCTATACTAAGCCTACCCCTACTAATTACAGCCCCATCCTCAATCCGGCCGGCCTCGCCGGTGGAGCTGAAGTGGAAAATCTACCACTCCGCCGAGGTGGTTCCCTGGATCTCCCTTCCTTACTGTAGAGACGGGGAAAGAAGTGTTGAGTATATTAGCAATTTTTTGATTAAATTAATCCAAGAATAAATCATGAGTATGACATTGACAGTACTAAGCACGTACTGATATTCCATCATGTAAGCACATACTACGCACATAGAAAACACATCTACGTATAACGCTACAGCTAACACAAAAATAAATAGGAGCGGGATAAGAGTGTTACACCCTCATGTCGGCCAGGACAAAGCCACGGCGGTGGCGGCGGCAGCGGTCTCATCGGCGGCCTTCTTTCCAGCAGCGAGCTTCTCGACAGCGGGTCTCTCAGCGTCAATGGACATGGTGAGGACAAAGATGACGCGAACATAGATGAAGTAGTCGATGTAGACGAACGGTGGCGAGGAGTCGCGTAGGAGACGCTCCCCAAAAACCTAATCGCCCCTCTCCCGTACAGGATCTCAAGAGGCGGGGTTTCAGAGGCCTGCTCTCCCGTACAATCATGCACACGGTGGAAGGGATGGGATCGCCGACGGCAGAAAGAGGTAGTGGAACAACGGTGGGTAGTGCAGGTGGAGGAAGAGCAGATGCGATCTGTTCTTCATGACGGCTATGGTTGGCTAACGCCTCCAATATATAGGTGCGACCGGGAGTAGAGAGGTGGCCTGGACCCACATCCGAGTCGGCAACAGCCCATGACCTGACGTCTGAGATCGTGGCTCGTCTGTTAAGGACTCTCCATTCCTAACCGGCAAAAATTAAGCGCAAGCGCACGAGTGACATAGGTCTGAGCTCGGCTCGGCTCATTCACGAAGCACGACGCGGGCAAGCGACACGAGGCATGGCATGGCGAGGTAGGCGGCGGAGGAGGAGCGCACGGGAACCACTTCTCTTCTCAAGCTCTAATAGCATGTGGAAGAGAAACCCTTATAAAGAGGTCCAACTCTTCCTCCAAATCCGGGGTGGTACTAAACTTCCCACCACCTAGTCATATAACCCATATAAGCCCTTAGAGATTTTCAGAAATTGTTGGATGGGCCTAAAGCCCACCCCATATTTCAACAATCCCCCACCAGATCTCGAAGGCCCACTATGTTGTTATCTATTCCAAACACTGTTTTGATATACCAGTATTTTCAATGAATACCAGTTAAGATTGAACATCCACCTAGAGCAAAAAGTTACACTCCTTCACAACTGAGCAATGGACTATGACTTGAATTGTCAGTTTGGCATAAAGAAGTTTCACCAAATGCCTTACTGGTACTAGACTACCGAAAGCTGATCCCTCAGGTGGAGCATATTAGTCACACTCCTGGCCTATTCGTGAACTTACTAGAGATCACCCAATCTCATAGACTGTGACCAGCTGTCGAGCTTGGTGTGTTCCTCCAAAGATTGCTCTGTAGGATAGCATCTTGCTTATACAAGCTTTGGAACACATTAAGACAAAAGTCAACCTGCCATATAGTTTTCGAGAGTACTGCATCTCCAGTGGAGTGGGTTAGTAAGGTTACTCTCCTTAGTTAACCAGTAGCATGTTTTCCCAGGTCCTACTTCATGGGATCTCCGATCACATAGGTTGGGTTACCACCATAGCAACTCATGTGGGTCTCATACCCATATCCCTTGATGCATTGTCTATCACTACAAGTGTTAAACCTTTTGTGAAGGGATCTGCTATATTCTTAGCCGACTGGATATAATCCAACGCTATCACTCCGGAGTTTCTTAAACGTTTGACAGATTTTAATCTCCTTCTTATGTGCTTTGTGAATTGCATGTTGTCCTTTGAACTCTTTGCCTCGACAATAACTGTCTGATTGTCACAGTTAATAAGGATAGCCAGAACTGGCTTGTCAACCACTGGCAAGTCCATCAAAAGATCTCGAAGCCATTCTGCTTCGACACCAGATGTGTCTAATGCTGTTAGTTCTGCTTCCATTGTCGACCTCGTTAAAATGGTCTACTTGCAAGACTTCCAGGAAATAGTGCCACCTCTAAGTGTAAATACATATCCACTTGTGGCCTTCATCTCATTAGCATCAGAAATCTAATTCACATCACTATACCCTTCAAGTACCGACGGGTATCTGGCATAGTGAAGTCCATAGTTCATAGTACCTTTCATATAGCGCATAACTCTTTCAACAGCATGCCAATGTACATCACCCGGATTGAAAACAAACCGGATCAGTTTGCTCATAGCAAACGTGATGTCGGGCCTCGTAGCGCTCGCTAGATACATGAGTGAACCAATGACTTGAGAGTATCTCAATTGATCTTTAGCTGTGCCTTCGAACTTTCGAATCCGCACACTAGGATCATATGGTATTGGAGAAATTTTACAGTCCGAATATCCAAAATGACTCAAAATCTTCTCAACATAATGGGATTGCAGAAGTGTAATACCACCCTCTTTATCTCTCAATAGCTTGATGTTCAAGATAACATCAGCCACACCAAGGTCTTTCATCTCAAAGTTCTGAGATAGAAATGACTTAACCTCCTCAATGACTTTGAGATTGGTTCCAAATATCAGTATGTCATCAACATACAAGCACAATATAACTCCTTCGCCCCCACCATGGAGATAGTATACACATTTGTCAGCTTCGTTAACAACAAAGCCAACAGACGTCAAAGTTTTATTAAACTTCTCATGCCATTGCTTAGGTGCTTGTTTCATGCCATATACAGATTTTAGTGACTTACACACCTTTCCTTCCTGGGCATCTATTACAAAGCCATCTAGCTGTTGCATATAGATTTCCTCGTCTAGCTCTCTATTCAGGAAAGCCGTCTTAACATCCATCTGATGGACGAGAAGACCATGCAAGGCCACCAACGAGCGTAATACTCGAATGGTGGTCAGTCTGGACACAGGTGAATAAGTATCGAAGAAATCTTCTTCTTCTTTCTAGGAATAACCCTTGGCCACAAGCCTAGCCTTGTACTTTCCAATTGTACCATCGGGCCGAAGCTTCTTTTTGAACACCCACTTACATCCCAATGGTTTGCAGCCATAGGTACGTTCAGTGATTTCCCATGTCCCGTTAGCCATAATGGAATCCATCTCACTACGGACCGCATCTTTCCAGTAGTCATCATCTGGAGATGCATAGGCTTCTGAAATAGAATTGGGAGTATCATCCACGAGGTACACAAGGAAATCATCACCAAAGGACTTCATAGTCCTTTGTCTCTTGCCCCTAACAAGGGCTTCCTCGTCATCCTCCAAAGGATTTTCATCATGTGTTCGTTCATAGTATTCCATAGGAATGGCAGACTCAGGAGTCTCTTCAGATTCCTGTCTAGAAGTGATTTGCATATCTCTCATTGGGAAAATATTCTAAAAAAATGTAGCATCTTTAGACTCCATAATTGTACCGACCTTCATGTCAGGTACCTCAGATTTCACTACTAGAAATCTATAGCCAACGCTATTCTTAGCGTAGCCCAAATTAACGCAGTCGACGGTCTTTGCTCCAAGCTTATGCTTTTTGGGGATCGACACATTGACTTTCGCCAAACAGCCCCAAGTACATAAGTACGAGATTGTCGTTCTTCTCTTCTCCCATTGCTCATAGGGAGTGATCTCATTATCTTTTGTCGGAACTTTATTCAGGACATGACATGATATCAATATAGCCTCCCCCCACCATGCCTTGAATAAACCCGATGTATCTAACACAGCGTTAACAAAATCCATTAGAGTATGGTTTTTCCATTTGGCTACCCCGTTTGACTGGGGTGAATAGGGAGGCGTCCTCTCATGAATAATACCATGTTCCGCATAGAAAAAATCAAACTCATTCGAGAAGTACTCTCCACCACAATCTGACCGGACTCATTTAATTTTCTTTTCAAGTTGATTCTCAACTTCAGCCTTATAGATTTTAAAGTAGTGTAGAGTCTCATCTTTAGTATTTAAAAGATATACATAGCAATATCTAGTGGAATCATCTATCAACGTCATGAAGTATTTATTTCTACCTTTAGTCAACACACCATTCATCCCACAAAGATCAGAATGTATGAGTTCTAATGGTGCCAAGTGTCTCTTCTCCGTAGCCTTGTGGGGCTTGCGTGGTTGCTTTGCTTGCACACACGAATGGCACTTAGAAACTTTGGCTAAAGTGAAACTCGGGATTAAATTCAACTTAGTTGGCTGCATCATACAACCGAAACTAATGTGATAAAGACGTGAATGCCAAACTTCAGATTCATTAACCACTCGAATGAATATTGTTCACGACTTTATTACAAAAATCTGCGAGGGAAAGGCGGAACAAACCTCCGCATTCATAACCTTTTCCAACAAATAGTCCTATATTTCATAACAACTACTTTATTAGACTAGAAGACCAACTTAAACCCTACTCTACAAAGAAGGGAGCCACTAACGAGATTCTTTTTGATGGCGGGGAGATGTTGCACGTTCGTCAGCTGCACGATCCTTCCCGAAGTAAACTTCAAATCGACTGTGCCAACACCATGAACAGAAGCACTCGCGCCTTTCCCCATCAGTACGGACCTGTCTCGCGTGGCCTGATAAGAAGCAAACAACGAAATATCTGCACACACATGAATATTTGCACCAGTGTCAACCCACCAATCGGTAGACTAAAAAACTGGAAATACAGTAAATAAATTACCGTACCCAGATGCCCCATTTTCATTGTTGCTCACAATCATGTTGACAGACTTGGAGTCCTATCCTGACTTCTTGTACCTGTTCGGGCACTTGTTGGCCCAATGTTCCTCTGAACCACAAGTAAAGCAGTCGTCTTTCTACTTGTCCTTCTTGAAGGTCTTCTTACCCTTCTTCTTAAAGTTGGTATTCTATTGGACATCATTCTTTTCCTTGGGCTTGTGGAAGTTCATCTGTACCATATTTGCGATAGAGGTTCCCTCGTTCCCTTTTCCGTTCGAGTCATGTGCTCTCGAATTGTGCTCAACACTCATATGACCGATGACATCCTCTACTAAGAATTCACATCTCTGATGTTTCAGAATAGTAGCAAAGCTCCTCCAGGAAGGAGGGAGTTCAACGATTATGCATCCCGCGACAAATTTGCCCGGTAGCTCACACTTAAGAAGCTCGAGATCCTTAACGACGCATTGTATCTCATGAGCCTGTTCCAATACAGGGCGGTTTTCAACCATCCTGTAATCATGGAACTGCTCCATGGCATACATCTCGCTTCCAGCATCGGTTGCGCCGAATTTAGATTCGAGCGCTTCCCACAAGTCCTTGGCAACCCGCATATGTAAATATGCACCAACTAACTTATCTCCGATCATACTTAGAATGGCTCCAACGAAGACGACGGTGGCCTCCCTGAACGCCTTCTCCTGGTCAGGAGCAATCGTTTCTCCGAGAGTAACACCGGCAACCCAGAACACGTTCATCGCTGTGAGCCATAAGGTAGTTTTGGTCTGCCAATGCTTAAAGTACATCCTCGTAAACGGGGCAGGTTTCAGTGCTGCGGCAAAGCCTTGAATCAAAAATTGCCTACAAATATTAGGTTTTTGGATTGTTGAGTATATTAGCAAATTTTCGATTAAATTAATCCAAGAATAAATCATGAGCATGACGTTGACAGTACTAAGCACATACTGATATTCGATCACGTAAGCACGTACTACGCACATAGCAGACACATCTACGTATAACGCTAGTATGACTGACAAGAAATATATAGGAGCGAGATAGGCGTGTTATACCCTCCAGTCGGCCAGGACGAAGCCGCGGCGGTGGCGGCAGCAGCGGTCTCCTCAGCGACCTTCTTGTCAGCAGCGAGTCTCTCGGAGTCGGTGAACATGGTGAGGACGAAGGCGACGCGGACGTAGACAAAGTAGTCGATGTAGACGAACAGTGGCGAGTAGTCGCATAGGAGACGCTACCCAAAAACCTAATCGCCCCTCTCCCGTACAGGATCTCGAGAGCTGGGGTTTTGGAGGCCTGCTCTCCCGTACAACCGTGCACGTTGTGGACGGGGTGGGATCGCTGGCAGTAGTAGTAGGGAGAGGAACGACGGTGGGCAGTGCGCGTGGAGGCAGAGCAGATGCGATCTGTTCTTCGTGACGGCTAGGGTTGGCCGACGCCTCCAATATATAGGTGCGGCCGAGTGGAGAGACATGGGCTAGACCCACGTCTAAGTCAGTGCTACTCCCGTAGGAGTTTTTGGATTTCCCCGAAGAGGAGGGGTGATGTAGCACAACAGCAGAAAGTATTTCCCTCAGTTAAGAACCAAGGTTTAATCGAACCAGTAGGAGTCAGCAAGCTAACAAGATAAGCAGCACCTTCACACAAATAAAATAAAAGCTTGCACCCAACTTGGCAAGGGGGTTGTCAATCTCCTCGTCTTGCTAGTTACAAGATTAAAAGCAAATAGTGGATGAATAATAATATAGTGGAGCTGTAAAATAATGAAAGTGAATGAAAGAGCAATTGTGTAAACACAAGTATTAATGGAGAATGGACCCGGGGGCCACAGGTTCACTAGTGGCATCTCTCTCGAAAGCAGGTAATGGCTGGTAGACAAATTACTTTTGGGCAATTGATAGAAAAATAGCATTCGTAATTATGATCATTCATGGCATAATCTTGTATAGGCATTACGTCCGTGATAAGTAGACCGTTATCCAACTACATCTACTACTATTACTCCCCCCCCCCCCCAACAGAGCAACACAATAAGCAAGATGACATAATATAGACAGGAAGAAATCTAGCAATAAGATTAAACCCCGTCGTTTTACTCTTAGCAGCAACAATACAAATACGTGTCTTGTCCCTTTCTATCACTATGATATAGAACACCGCAAGATTAAACCTACTACTATGCACCACTCCCTCTGAAGAATTACCCATCTATCTTGCCCAGAGAAGACAAATAACTCGAAAAGCATACATAACTACTCAATTACACATCAAATAAACTTCAAGAGATTCAACTATAAATCAATGAATAATCTGATCATAAATCAACAATTCATCGGATCTCAAAAAACACACCATAAGAATTACATCGGATTGACCTCGGAGGAGAACATGGTATCGAAGATCCAAAAGAGAGAGAGAAAAGTCATCTAGCTACTATTATGGACCCGTAGGTCCTAAAGAAACTACTCACACGTCATCATGGAGGCAGCAATGTTGATGAAGAGGCCTCCTCCAATGGTTTCCCCCTCCGGCAGAACTCCAGAACAGGGCTACAGGTAGGATCTCTTCGGAACAGAGGCTTGCAACGACGATAAAATTCTCTCTGGGGAACGACTGATGGTTTCGGTATTTTTATAAATTCATGGCGGTGGAATTAGGTCAAAACATGGCTCAGGGGCCCACAAGCCTGGGTGGCGCGGCCACCCCCTAGCAGCGCCACCTGGGCTTGTGGGGCCCTCATGCCTCCTCTCGACGTCTCCCGAAACTTCTAGGGTCCTTCTTGGTCCAGAAAAAGTCGTCAAAAATTGACATCGTGTTTGTACCTTCCTAGATATGGATTTTCCGTGAAACAAAAAATAGGCAAAAAACAGAAACTGACACTGGGAACTAAATTAATATGTTAGTCTAGAAAAAATAATATAAAATGATAATAAAATCATATATAAATAATAATATAGAAGCATGAAACAATGAAAAGTTATAGATACGTTTGACACGTATCAGTCGGCAACAGCCCATGATCTGATGTCTCAGATCGTGGATCGTCTGTTAAGTACTCTCCGTTCCTGACCGGCAAAAATTATGCGCAAGCGCACGAGTGACATAGGTCTGAGCTCGGCTCGGCTCATTCACGAAACACGACGCGAGGCGTGGCGAGGCGGGCGGCGGCGGAGGAGCGCGCGAGAACAACTTCTCTTCTAAATCTCCAATAGCATGTGTAAAATCCGGGGTGGTACTAAACTTCTCATCATCTAGTCATATAATCTACATGGGCCCTTACAGATTTTCAGAAATTATTGGATTGGCCTAAAACCCACCCCATGTTTCAACCCGAATGGGAAAGAAGCGGTCGGCGGCCCATGCACGGATTGAGCTGCAACCAAAATTGCGCCGCGCCTACTGTTCCCTTGTCCGTGGAGGAGTAAAAAACCACGCCACAGTGCAGCAGCGGATAGGCACACGCACGGTCACCTACACACTGCGGCTGTGCACTGACTGCGCTAGTTGCATCCAGCCAGACACCTTAATCATTGCAGGCGTGTGAGACAAATGATGGATCATCACCCAACCATTGCATTGCACGCGCCGGCCCCTTCTTTAAGGGCACCGACCGATTGATCCCCCTCTCTCCCACGTGTACCGCATCAACTGTGCTCGATCCTGTTAAACAAAAAAACTGTGCTCGATCGTATACTAGTACAACAAACCGATAGCTGTCCTTGGTAGTTTTAAAAAAGAAAAAATAGCTGTCCTTGGCAAGGAAAAATTGCCAACCGTAATCATGGCAGAGAAATTTTGGATCTGGCCTCCTTTACCTATTGAAGTTAGCTTGTGCGAAATGTCACATGTCTCCTTCCGACGTGATCAAGTGAAGTGACGCGAAGTGATCAAAGTGAAAGTTGGCAGTAGGCTCCCGCTGCCTCATGGCATCTCCAACGCAGACACCTAAACCGCCCGCATCCTCGGGACAAAGCAGTCCGGATGCAATTTGCCATCCAACAACAACGTGACCTATCCGTCCACAGACCGGCTCAGACGTCCGTTTTCTCGCAAACTGAAGGCAAACTGGTGGACTTTACGGGCGTTCGGACCGCTGCCACGTCCGCGACGGACACCCCGAACCCACCCACATACCTCTCACGCATCCGCGCTCTCTCCTGCGCGAAACGGTTGCCGCGCATTCATGCTGCTCAGCGCCGCTCCAAAGCGCCAGCGCCGCATTCATGCCCGCGCAGAGCGGACGCGACATCTCAATGGCTCCCGCATCGAACAGGCGCGCCGGCCGAGAGCGCCGGCCGCGCCGCGTCCCGGTCTCCACGCCAATTCAATGCCGGAGCGACGAGACTGGACAGGACGGGACGGGTTGCTACCGCATTCAAACGGGCTGCCCGTCCGTCCGTCTGCCGACATTAAATAGGCACGCCAGCCGAGAAACCCATTCGGGCGCCCTCATTTAAACACTCATCGCTTGGCCTGGCCAGAGCCCGCTATTTATACCTGACCACGCTAGCACGATCCGCACCACACCACCTCCGCTCCCGCTCCTCCTCACTGCACCACCTCCGCCATGATCGCGAGCTCTAGCGCATTGTGGGCAAGCCTCACAGCGGAGCAAAAGCACGAGATAGCCGCCTTTGCGGCCGGCTGGCAGGGCCGCCGTGCACGGCGTATAGACGCCGGCATGCCGGCGAGCTCGCCGGAGGTCTTCGACGACGACCCGACGATGAAGGAGGCACAAGCGGAGCCGGAGCCACTGCCCTCGTCGATCCATGCCGGCTTCACCATGGAACAGGCGCAGGCGCACTTGAACGCCGTCATGGCGGAGGTTCAACCGGCGCCGCAGCCGGTGTCGACGTTCCGGCAAGCGCAGGAGGAGCAGCGCTACAACCTCCATCTCCTCGACGAGCTCCGGCTCACGGAGGCCAGATCGATGGTGAGTTCGCGAGCGAGGAGGCTGTGGCGGCCATGGCGGCGGAGAATTCGAACTTCGTCGAGGAGCAGTGGGCGTGGCGGCCTCGGACCCGCAGGCGGCCGGGGACGCAAACGCCGCCAGCTGCGCCTCGTTCGCGCCGCCAACGGATCCCCGTTGGCCCCGGATCACTTGGAGGCCGGACGCTTTCTGGGGCTCACTGCCGCCGGCGAAGATTTAGACTAGGTTAACTTCCGGACGCTTTTGTTTAGTTGCAATGTCGAAAATGTAATGAATTTGGTGCGGTTTTTTTTAAAACAGAATTTGGTCCAATTTAAATGAAAATCATCCGGTTTGCATGAAATCTGTTTGTTTTGTTCAAATTTGATTTCAAATGTATGCAGGCATGGTTGGATGGCCGGCTCCCGCATGAGTGTGCGCGAATGTGTCGGTTTTGAGGGTCGGCGTTGGAGATGCCCTTGCCTGAAACAGGGAAATCTTCTTTTCTCCCCCGAATGCTCGCGGTGGACTGGTGTGCGGGGTGCATCATCCGGCGTTATCCGGTGGGCAGTGCTGGACCAGTTCTGTTTGTAATAATGCAACAAAGGTGAAAATTGCGGCCGAATGGGACCGTCACTGAACTGCACTTGGAGTGAAACCGAACGGGTAGTGAGAAGAAAGGATATATACCAATACAAAATCATAGCCACAAGTGAGTACTTTAAAATACGAATCTAATAACATTAATTTTGTGTTACATCAATATATATTACTAATCAAGTAATCACTGGTCAAAGGCTTGTCCAAACAAAGCCTCATATGCAATAACTAGGATGGCTGAAAGATTTACTATATATACATGCGTGAGAGGCAGGTTGGAAAAAGAAAAAAAGACGAACCTGTTTATCCTGTAACTGAAGCTAATCCTAAAACCACACGAACTGAATCATCGTTCAGTTTCATTGGTTATTGACACCTCATCGGTTTATACAGTTGTGACGCTTCCGGCTCGACCGTACACAAATCATACACGCAAATGTGTACGATCAAGATCAAGGACTTACGGGAAGATATCACAACACAATTTTAGACACAAATTAAAGTCATACAAGCTTGATATTACAAGCCAGGGGCCTCGAGGGCTCGAATACATAAGCTCGCTTACAAGCGTCAGCGGAAGCATCAGATATCTGAGTACAGATATAAAAGATAAACAGATAAGTCTTAAGAAGGCGGGGCAAAACAGCGACTAAGATCGAAAAGACGCAGGCCTCCTGCCTGGGACTCTCCGAAGCTACTCCTGGTTGTCAGCCAACTCGTAGTAGTAACCACCGTCGGGGTGGTAGTAGCAGTCGTCGGCGGGGGTAGCTGACTCCTGGGCTCTGTCATCTGGTCGCATCAATCGGATATAGGGATAAGTGGAAGCAAAGCAACCATGAGTACTCATCCAAAATACTCAGCAAGACTTACATCAGATCTATTCTAAGTATGTAACATTATCAAAGGAAAGCTGTGTCTGTGGGCTAGACTGCAGAAATGCCAGAATAGAGAGAGAGCATAGTCCTATCGAAGACTAGCATCTTCAGCATCTTGCAGCATTTAGAAGAGTACAGAACAACATATTATAATTAACAATTATGTTATAACATTAGCGCCCAGAGATCCTTTCTCGACTCCCTGCGAGAAAGCAATCCTGGAGCCATCATAACCAATTATCATATCCAGTATTCAGTTCTAGTTGTATCGATCGGGACACAACTCCGAGTGTCCGTTATCGAGGATCCGGCTATTCGAATAGATATACTTCCCTGCAGGGGTGCACCAACTTACCCATCACGCTCGATTAACTCCGGCAGGACACACTTTTCTGGATCCTGCCCGGCCTCGATCAAAATGACACGCCGCAGCCCTACCTAGGCTCAACAGAGAGGTCAGCACGCCGGACTAACCCTATGCGCGCATGGGTCTTGGGCTCATCGCCCTTTGCGCTCCTGCACGTTGCGTGGGCGGCCGGTGAGCAGACCTAGCCCCCTTAAACAAGGACGGGCGTTCCAGTCCAACCCGGCGCGCGCCGCTCAGTCGCTGATGTCTAGAGAGCTTCGGCTGATGCATACGACGCAGAGTACCCATATTTATTCCCACGTGATGGTTAGTGCGAAAAGGCTAGAGGCCTACTCGGATCAAATATCCAAACCGTTAGTGTATTGGGAGCGTGCGGTAACGAGCAGAGACTCATGATCATGCGACCCCGTCGCCCCGTCTCGTGGACTTGCGGTAAGGGCTAAGAATGCCCGGCCACGTCACATAGTTATCTCGCGGGTACCCTCCAGGTCAACCCAACTCCACATCACTCGCAACATATGCTCGCGCGGACACCCCTCAGGGCCTACCCGACTTTATCCAGTAACATTAGTAAAGTCAAGGTAACGGTGTGTCTACAACATCAAGAAGGAATTCGAGGAATCACCCTCGTTGGATTCCCACTCGGTGTATCCGTCAAGGTGAACTCGGAGGAATCACCCTCGATGGGTTCATACTTGCGGAGTTGCACGACAGAAGCTTCATCGGAGGTCGTGAAATAGGAATCACCCTCGGAAACCACAACCGACTAACTATACTACAGAGGTGACATCCGGAATGAGATAGGAGGTATCACCCTCGGCACTTGATGGTAGCTCTGCAGAGTCGAGCAACTTAGGGGTGTGCGGTGAAGTGCTGGTCTCAGCCTGTCGATCACATCGAACGGGGCACTGGTACTAAAGCGGGGCAACTAGGACAATGAAGAGGGGCCATAGATGGTTTACCAACCAACCTATACTAAGCATTTAGGATAACAGGAATGGTATCAACAACAGTTACAAAAATAGGCTATGCATCAGAATAGGTATTCGGAACAATAACTGTAGCAATTCTAATGCAAGCATGAGGGAGAAAGAATAGGTGATATAGGCTTGTTCAAGGGGGGTTGCTTGCCTGGAAGCTCTGCTGCAAAGGACTGGTCGCCAGGGGTGTAGTCGACGTCAGGAGCAGCGTCAGTCTTGGGGGCTACGTCAGTACCGGGATCTATCGAGAGAGAAGAGGGGGAGGAAACAAATAAATACACAGCAATCATATGCAACATAGAGCATGCCATGCTAAAGTGCAGTGCAGGGTTGCCTAAAAACATGTCTAAACCATTTTAGTTATTTTAGGATTAAAGTTGGAATTATTAATCAGTATGTGTGCACTATTCATCTACCAGAAATGGACGAAAAGTTGCGGGTTCACCTACGTAGAGGGTCCCGACACAGAAACAGATAGCACGGTTAGATTCGTGGGATTTTTCTGAGCAACTTTCATGTAGAAAGTTTTTCCATCCGAGTTACAGATTAATTTTCTTTGAATTTTGCAAGTTTTAGCATTTTTCTGAAATTATTTAAACTAACAGGAGTTTCTAGAAAAGGAATATGATGTCATGCTGATGTCACTACTACGTCAGCAGCCAGCTGGGGTTTGACTAGTCAACTAGGTCCAGTGGGACCCAGTGGTCAGTCTCTGTTAAGACTAACAGTGAGTTAGTTTATTTTATTAACCTAATCTAGCAGTGGGCCCAGCCCGGCAGTGTCTGTACTAATTAAAGTATTAACTAATTAAACGTAATTAGTTACTAACTAATTCACTGACATGGGGGACCCACCTGTCAGGGTCAAAGGTGCACAGTAACCGCAGTTGACTGTGGTCAACGCGGTCAGACCAGCATCGGGGGCCCACAGTCAGTGACACAGGGCGGGTCCCACGCGGTGCCAGCTCAGCGGAGCCGCCGGAGTAGCTCCGGCAAGCCTCCTGTGGCGGCGAACTCGCCGGAGGGCGTCGGATTTGCTCTACAAGGGGCCATATCGCGCGATTTTTGCAGCATTCGAACGGCTACTCCACCCCGCGCGTTCTATGGCGTCGGAACGGGCGGAGGTGGCCGGCAGGCACGCCGTCGTCGAGCCGTGGCAGCGGTGAGCTACGGGTCTTCGCGTAGCTGGCGACCTAGCGCGCATGAGAGCAGCTAGAGGGGCCAGGGGAGAGGGGAAACGCTAACCGAGCGGCGCAAGGAGGCTGGCGAGGGCTTAGGAGCTGCAGCGAGGTCGCCGGAGTTGGTGGGAATGGCGGCGGTCGGTGAAGAGGGTGGTGGGGATCCGGCGATGCAGAGCCTCCGGGGACCAGCGGAGGGCAGCAGGCGATCAGGCGGAGGCTGGCGGTTCTCCTTGGCGGCTCAGGCGAACGGTGCGGCATCAGAGCCACGGAACTACCGGAGGCGCGCAACGGCGGAGCTCGGCAGAGAAGAGGGAGGCGGGCGCGAGCGCGCGTGAGGGAGAGAGGGGAATGGAGGGTGGCATCTGGGTAAGGCGAACTGGGCGCCGTTCTTATCCCCAGCCACCTGCTCCCGTCGCGATGGCGGCCTGTGGCCGGAGCTCGAGCTCCTGGCCATGGCGCTGCTGACACGGTGGGCAGGGTGATACATCTCCAACGTATCTATAATTTTTTATTGTTCCATGCTATTATATTATCTGTTTTGAATGTTTTATATGCATTAATATGCTATTTTATATTATTTTTGGGACTAACCTATTAACCTAGAGCCCAGTGCCAGTTTCTGTTTTTTACTTGTTTTTTAGCATCGTAGGAAAGGAATACCAAACGGAGTCCAAACGGAATAAAACCTTTGCGATGATTTTTCTTGTACCAGAAGACACCCAGGAGACTTAGAGATGAAGTCGGAGGAGCCACGAGGCGGCCACAAGGGTGGAGGGCACGCCCAGGGGGGTAGAGCGCGCCCCCCTGCCTTGTGGGCCCCCCGTGACTCCCCTGACCTAATTCTTTCACCTATATATTCACATATGTTCCCAAACCACCAGAGGCATCCACGAAAAGACTTTTCCACCGCCGCAACCTTCTGTACCCGTGAGATCCCATCTAGGGACCTTTTCCGGCACCCTGCCGGAGGGGGATTCGATCACGGAGGGCTTCTAAATCAACTCTATTGCCCTTCCGATGAAGCGTGAGTAGTTTACCTCAGACCTACGGGTCCATAGCTAGTAGCTAGATGGCTTCTTCTCTCTCTTTGATTCTCAATACCATGTTCTCCTCGTTGTTCTTGGAGATCTATCCGATGTAATATTCTTTTGCGGTGTGTTTGTCAAGATCCGATGAATTGTGGATTTATGATCAGCTTATCTATGAATATTATTTGAATCTTCTCCGAATTGTTATATGCATGATTTGATATCTTTGTAATTCTCTTCGAATTATCGGTTTGGTTTGGCCAACTAGATTGGTTTTTCTTGCAATGGGAGAAGTGCTTAGCTTTGAGTTCAATCTTGCGGTGTCCTTTCCCAGTGACAGTAGGGGCAGCAAGGGACGTATTGTATTGTTGCCATCGAGGATAAAAAGATGGAGTTTACATCATATTGCTTGAATTTATTCCTGTACATCATGTCATCTTACTTAATGTGTTACTCTGTTCTTCATGAACTTAATACTCTAGATGCAGGCAGGAGTCGGTCGATGTGTGGAGTAATAGTAGTAGATGTAGAATCGTTTCGGTCTACTTGACACGGACGTGATGCCTATATTTCATAATCATTGTCTTGGATATCGTCATAACTTTGCGCTTTTCTATCAATTACTCGACAGTAATTTGTTCACCCACCGTATTATTTGCTATCTTGAGAGAAGCCTCTAGTGAAACCTATGGCCCCCGGGTCTATTTTCCATCATATTACTTTCCGATCTACTATTTTGCAATCTTTTATTTTCAGATCTATAAACCAAAAAACCCAAAAATGTTTACTTTATCATTTGTTTAGTTTTACCTATCTCTATCAGATCTCACTTTTGCAAGTAACCGTGAAGGGATTGACAACCCCTTTATCGCATTGGGTGCAAGTTGTTTGATTGTTTGTGCAGGTGCTAGGTGATTTGTGCGTTGTCTCCTACTGGATTGATACCTTGGTTCTCTAACTGAGGGAAATACTTATCTCTACTTTGCTGCATCACCCTTTCCTCTTCAAGGGAAAAACCAACGCAAGCTCAAGAAGTAGCAGGAAGGATTTCTGGCGCCGTTGCCGAGGAGATCTACGCCAAGTCAAGACATACCAAGTCCCATCATAAAACTCTCATCTCTTGCATTACATTATTCACCATTTGCCTCTCGTTTTCCTCTCCCCCACTTCTAAAATGATTTTCGAAAAGATTTGCCTTGTTATTCGCCCTTCTCTTTGCCTTTTCTTTGCCTCTCTTCAGTTCGTCTTCTCCGTTCGCTTTCAGTTTGCTCGTTTGCTAGATTGGTTTGTTGCCACAATGTCTGAAATTGGGGAGGTTATCGCTGAAAAGGATAGTAGTAACGATGGGGGAAATTTTGATGCTTTTGCTAATACTAATCCTCATGAAGAATCTACTATCTTGCAAACTAAAAAACTTCGCATAGGTAGTGGCAATATTATTGGAAAAGGGGTTATTCAAGATTTCTTTACTTGTGCTGGTGCGCTACCCATGTTAGGTGGATCTATTCTTCATAAAACTAGTAGTCTTGCGGATGCTAGATCTTTGCTTGTGGTTGAACTTGAGAGACAATTTGTTCATATGCATCCATCCATAAAAAAGATTTTTCTAGAGTTTTCTAATATTCAGCATTCTTCTGTTAAGCACGCTGCTACTATATTTCTAGCCCATGAGTTTAGGTTTATTATGAAAGAAGCTAGTGAAATTTTCGCGCATTATAAAGTAGACGGTGGTCGTCCTCCCATAGAGGGAATTCTCTTTAACCAAGAAGACATAATGCGTTTACGATATCTAGATCATGTTGCTTACAATGAAAATTTAAGAAAGAGGGTCCCTACCGATGTTTTAGTTGATAAGATTTCTGAACTTAATGATAATTTTGCTATACAAAACAACGGACTGGGTTTCTCTCTTGGACACAAGCTCGTGACTTTTTGCCAAAAGAACGCTTACAATGATGAGTTGGTCATACAATATGAGGGGCCAAAGGAGGAACAAATTCCTCCCGAGCTTGATCTTTGGGATCTTTACCCCATTAAATTTAGCCCTTTTGAATACTTTTGCTTACCGCAAAGACAACTTGCTACTGAACGAAGGGAGTATGAGATGAGTTTTTGAGATTTGCCTTATCATTATTATGACAATACCTAGATCTATTTGTATTTTTATGCCTAGCTAAGGGCGTTAAACAATAGCGCTTGTTGGGAGGCAACCCACTTTTATTTTTGTTTTTGCTTTTTGTTCCTGTTTTGCTTTGAATAATTCATCTAGCCTCTGGTTAGATGTGATTTTGTGTTTTAATTAGTGTTTGTGCCAAGTAAAACCTTTGGGATGGCTTACGGTGATAGTAGATTTGATCTTGCTGAAAAACAGAAACTTTTGTGTCCAGTCACAGAATTTTAGTAATTCACTGGAGCGTTTAAAAACCCTGAATTTTTTACACGAGATTTATACACAAATTTCCTATGTTTTCCTATGTTTTCCGAATTTTTGGACTTACATAAGTATTAGAACAATTCGGATATTCTCAGACTATTCTATTTTTGATAGATTCTGTTTTCTTTGTGTTGTTTGCTTATTTTGATGAATCTGTGGGTATTATCGGGGGGTATGAACCATGGAGAAGTTGGAATACAGTAGATATTACACCAATATAAATAAAGAGTGAGTTCACAACAGTACCAAAAGTGGTGATTTATTTTCTTATACTAACGGAGCTTTTGAGATTTTCTGTTGAGTTTTGTGTTGTGAAGTTTTCATGTTTTGGGTAAGGATTTGATGGACTATGGAATAAGGATTGGTAAGAGCCTAAGCTTGGGGATGCCCAAGGCACCCCAAGGTAATATTCAAGGACAACCAAGAGCCTAAGCTTGGGGATGCCCCGGAAGGCATCCCCTCTTTCGTCTTCGTCTATCAGTAACTTTACTTGAGGCTATATTTTTATTCACTACATGATATGTGTTTTGCTTGGAGCATCTTGTATGATTTGAGTCTTTGTTTTTTAGTTTGCCACAATCATCCTTGCTGTACACACCTTTTGAGAGGGACACGCATGAATCGTGATTTATTAGAATACTCTATGTGCTTCACTTACATATTTTGAGCAAGGCAATTTTGCTCTAGTGCTTCACTTATATCTTTTTAGAGCACGGCGGTGGCTTTATTTTATAGAAATTATTGAACTCTCATGCTTCACTTATATTATTTTGAGAGTCTCTAAACAGCATGGTAATTTTCTTTGGTTATGAATTTAGTCCTAATATGATATATATCCAAGTTGGATATAATAAAAACTTTCATATAAAGTGCATTGAATACTATGAGAAGGTTGATTCCTTATGATTGTTTTGAGATATAAAGATGGTGATATTAGAGTCATGCTAGTGAGTAATTGTGAATTGGAGAAATACTTGTGTTAAGGTTTGTGAGTCCCGTAGCATGCACGTATGGTGAACCGTTATGTAACGAAGTTGGAGCATGAGATATTTTTTGATTGTCTTCCTTATGAGTGGCGGTCGGGGACGAGCGATGGTCTTTTCCTACCAATCTATCCCCCTAGGAGCATGCGCGTAGTACTTTGTTTTGATGACTAATAGATTTTTACAATAATTATGTGAGTTCTTTATGACTAATGTTGAGTCCATGGATTATACGCACTCTCACCCTTCCACTATTGCTAGCCTCTCTAGTGCCGCGCAACTTTCGCCGGTACCATACACCCACCATATACCTTCCTCAAAACAGCCACCATACCTACCTATTATGGCATTTCCATAGCCATTCCGAGATATATTGCCATGCAACTTTCCACCGTTCCGTTTTATTATGACACGCTTCATCATTGTCATATTGCTTTGCATGATCATGTAGTTGACGTCGTATTTGTAGCAACGCCACCTTTCATAATTCTTTCATACATGTCACTCTTGATTCATTGCACATCCCGGTACACCGCCGGAGGCATTCATATAGAGTCATATTTTGTTCTAAGTATCGAGTTGTAATTCTTGAGTTGTAAGTAAATAAAATTGTGATGATCTTCATTATTAGAGCATTGTCCCATATGAGGAAATAAAAAAAAGAGGCCAAAGAAGCCAAGCCAAAAAAAAAAGAGAAAACAAAAAAAAGAGAGAAAAAGAGAGAAGGGGCAATGCTACTATCCTTTTTCCACACTTGTGCTTCAAAGTAGCACCATGATCTTCACGATAGAGAGTCTCCTATTTTGTCATTTTCATATACTAGTGGGAAATTTTCATTATAGAACTTGGCTTGTATATTCCAATGATGGGCTTCCTCAAATTGCCCTAGGTCTTCATGAGCAAGCAAGTTGGATGCACACCCACTTAGTTTTCTTTTGAGCTTTCATATACTTATAGCTCTAGTGCATCTGTTGCATGGCAATCCCTACTCACTCACATTGATATCTATTGACGGGCATCTTCATAGCCCATTGATACAACTAGTTGATGTGAGACTATCTCCTCCTTTTTGTCTTCTCCACAACCACCATATTCTATTCCACCTATAGTGCTATGTCCATGGCTCACGCTCATGTATTGCGTGAAAGTTGAAAAGGTTTGAGAACAGTAAAAGTATGAAACAATTGCTTGGTTTGTCATCGCGGTTGTGCATGATTTGAAAATTTTGTGCGATGAAGATGGAGCATAGCCAGACTATATGATTTTGTAGGGATAAGCTTTCTTTGGCCATGTTATTTTGAGAAGACATAATTGCCTTGTTAGTATGCTTGAAGTATTATTGTTTTTATGTCAATATTAAACTTTTGTTTTGAATCTTATGGATCTGAACATTCATGCCACAATAAAGAAAATTACATGGATAAATATGTTAGGTAGCATTCCACATAAAAAATTCTGTTTTTATCATTTACCTACTCGAGGACGAGCAGGAATTAAGCTTGGGGATGCTTGATACGTCTCCAACGTATCTATAAATTTTTTATTGTTCCATGCTATTATATTATCTGTTTTGGATGTTTTATATGCATTAATATGCTATTTTATATTATTTTTGGGACTAACCTATTAACTTAGAGCCCACTCCCAGTTTCTGTTTTTTCCTTTTTTTTTAGCTTCGTGGGAAAGGAATACCAAACGGAGTCCAAACGGAATAAAACCTTCGCGATGATTTTTCTTGGACCAGAAGACACCCAGGAGACTTGGAGATGAAGTCGGAGGAGCCACGAGGCGGCAACAAGGGTGGAGGGCACGCCCAGGGGGGTAGGGCGCGCCCCCTGCATTGTGGGCCCCCCGTGACTCCCCTGACCTAATTCTTTCGCCTATATATTCACATATGTTCCCAAACCACCAGAGGCATCCACGAAAAGACTTTTCCATCGCAGCAACATTCTGTACCCGTGAGATCCCATCTAGGGACCTTTTCCGGCACCCTGCCGGAGGGGGATTCGATCACGGAGGGCTTCTACATCAACTCTATTGCCCTTCCGATGAAGCGTGAGTGGTTTACCTTAGACCTACGGGTCCATAGCTAGTAGCTAGATGGCTTCTTCTCTCTCTTTGATTCTCAATACCATGTTCTCCTCGTTGTTCTTGGAGATCTATCCATTGTAATATTCTTTTGCGGTGTGTTTGTCGAGATTCGATGAATTGTGGATTTATGATCAGCTGATCTATGAATATTATTTGAATCTTCTCTGAATTCTTATATGCATGATTTGATATCTTTGTAATTCTCTTCGAATTATCGGTTTGGTTTGGCCAACTAGATTGGTTTTTCTTGCAATGTGAGAAGTGCTTAGCTTTAGGTTCAATCTTGCGGTGTCCTTTCCCAGTGACAGTAGGGGCAGCAAGGCACGTATTGTATTGTTGCCATCGAGGATAAAAAGATGGGGTTTACATCATATTGCTTGAGTTTATTCCTCTACATCATGTCATCTTACTTCAATGCGTTACTCTGTTCTTCATGAACTTAATACTCTAGATGCAGGCAGGAGTCGGTCGATGTGTGGAGTAATAGTAGTAGATGCAGAATCGTTTCGGTCTACTTGACACAGACGTGATGCCTATATTTCATAATCATTGTCTTCGATATCGTCATAACTTTGCGCTTTTCTATCAATTGCTCGACAGTAATTTGTTCACCGACCATATTATTTGCTATCTTGAGAGAAGCCTCTAGTGAAACTTATGGCCCCCGGGTCTATTTTCCATCATATTACTTTCCGATCTACTATTTTGTAATCTTTTATTTTGAGATCTATAAACCAAAAAACCCAAAAATATTTACTTTATCTTTTGTTTAGTTTTACCTATCTCTATCAGATCTCACTTTTGCAAATAACTTTGAAGGGATTGACAACCCCTTTATCGCGTTGGGTGCAAGTTGTTTGATTGTTTGTGTAGGTGCTAGGTGATTTGTGCGTTGTCTCCTACTGGATTGATACCTTGGTTCTCTAACTGAGGGAAATACTTATCTCTACTTTGCTACATCACCATTTCCTCTTCAAGGGAAAAACCAACGCAAGCTCAAGAAGTAGCATAGGGCAGGTAGGGGGCGACAGCGCTGGGCTGGGCCTGGCTCGGCCCAGAAGCCAAGTAAGTGGCCTCTGGCCCCTTTCTTTTTATTTATTTTCTGTTTTCTGTTTTACTTTCTGTTTTGTATTTCTTTAGGCAGCAAATGCACTTTATAAAATGTGAAGTTGGCTCCATAATTAGTAATGCCATTTTATGTGATGCCACTAAAAGTTTGAGATTGATTTGAATTCATTTGGATTTTTATTAAATGGAAAAGAGTGTATTAATGTAGTTTTGTTACTGCTCTAGTTATCTTAGGGGCATTTTGACAACTCAAATAATGTTGGTTTCAATTTTATAATTGGCTTAAGATTATTTACAATATGATGAACTATTTTGCAGAAATTTTGGTGCAACTTTATTTTTCATTTGCAAGATGACTTGTATTCAAAGAGGAGTTTGAAATGAGATATGATTTCCACTGTTATCATTACTCACTACACAAAGTAGCTTAGCTTTAATTAGGAGATCACTGAAGCTCATTTACAGAGGGGTGTTACAATTCTCCTCCACCACAAGAAATCTCGTCCCGAGATTTAAGCGGTGGAGTAAGGGTTATCTTCGGGAGAACGGACCTTAGCATGGTCGATTATCTGGCAGATAACTCAGGGAATGTGGCAGAAAGAATCTCTCGAGTTGAAACTTAAGGAAACATCGAGAGCAAAGTAAGAAGTTACAATAAGAGGTTTCAAACGGGCAGACAATCGTTCGATGCTTGAAGTAGAGTGTGAAAGGGGTTCATAGTATCGGGAATAGATCATCTCTCGGAGGGTGGCTCGTGATAACACACAAAGCCAGGAGCGAAGGATACTTCGGAATCAAGGATATACAGGGGAGTCAGATTATGGTCCTGTGGAACTGTGGTGAGTGTCGATCGAGAGTAGGGTGGACAATGACATCTTACATAGTCACGATAACCAGGCATGTCAGAGGATAGCTTGTCAGCTATGTTGGCAACAACGTCGATACCAAGGGCGGGGGAACGAAGAGAACCATTTTCCTGCTCGTTAGAACGAGGCGGACCAATAGGCAAAGTTCTCATCCACCGGCGGTTACCGGAATGTCATCAAAAATAGTAACAAGGTGTTACTGATAGAGTTGTACACCGGGGTGTTTACATAGGCAGAGAATCATTACTGCTTAGTTCACATAGATCACAAGAAGGATAAACTGACAAATGGAAATGAAAATGTGATCATCAGATTAAACAGACCAATGGAAAGGAAAATGTGTTTATACATAAGTATTAGGTGTAAATCCTTCCCAAGGAAAAGCAGAGCATGATATACCTGACAGGACATCAGTTCATTAACCATTTAGATGAAGAGGCAAGAAAGTCCATGATGTTTACCCAACAACGGTGTTTGGATAATTTATCAAGAAACATTTAGCAATGTGCTTCCAATGTTACTGTTGATATTCGGAATACCACAGTCATGCTTTGAGGTAGCAATACATGGTGTTTCAAGTAAGGGTTGAATCTGAAGATCACAAGAGGTACAAAGGAACATGTCCAAGATTATCTCGGAACGTAAGGTGTAACCAAACACAACCAGGTCTATGTTGGCAGAAAGTCAAGGATGTCATCGATGATATCACAAATCATCGAAGAGCAAGGATGGTATTTCTCACCATGATTTGAGTTGACTTCTCAAAAGAAGTCCAAATGTTGACAATGATCACGACACATTTGTTGAGGGGTTTCAAGAAGATGAAATCGATCAGTAAGATGATCAAAGTAGATGGAATGAAGTTCAAGGTCAACGGAATCATGGATATGATGCTCGGATTCATGTGGTGTAAGCAAAACGACATGATGATGAAAGTTGACATGGGCTTAACCCATTGTCAGGTGGCACCGTTTAAAATTAGCACGATATTTATGTAGCCGACCAGGCCAGGGATGACATGATGGAGAACTTAATCTTTCCAGCAACAAGGTACTAGGAGTATGGAATCACAGTGTAGATTCGAGTCACTTGTTAGAGTCCTCGAGTGATGTACAACACAAAACTGCGAAGTGACTAGAACGGTGAGAAGTATTATTCCCACAAGAATTCATAAGAGGTAGTGCAATGGCACGATAGCTTTGAGATACCAGGGGTAATACCTGAAGGTAGAACATAACAGAAGCTGAACTGGGTCGTTGACCTGCGTCAGCAGATATTTTAACCCTGTCGAAAATAGGCGAGGCATTGGAATGTATTCCGTTCAGATATATTGAATAAAGACAGCATGGTCGGAACCATATCTGTACGGGATCAAATTTAATAATATCGGAAGAATTATTCAAATGATTAAATATTTTACAAGGAGCTTCTGTGACGGTCTACATCGATTCCATGGGCATGAACTCAAAGTCCAAGGTCGACTCCCACTTCTTCAATGCATAACCTTTCATTCACTTCTTGCTTTCGATGAAGTTGTAGTGTTGGGAATGTATCTGGCGAAGCACCAGTATAATATGTCCCGTGAAATCTTTCGAGTTCACATAAATTAGGGAAGGTATAGGTTCAACACATCGGGTCATCTTAGGAACTTATACCATGGACTTTTAGGGGTATTAACACAAGATCGAAAGCAGAGCATGGTTGACAAGACAGAGGATACAATTTACCAAAGGCATTATGTATCAGGGGAAGAGCTCACAAGATTTGTTGAATAAAAAGGACATTGTCCGATATTAATCCAACAAAAGATCAGGTGGTCGGCAAAGGACCTGATGTGAGTATCGGTACTCAACCAGAAGAAGAAAGAATGCAAAGGCATCAAATTATGGAAACATCTGAATAATTCGACGTTTATTTACGAAGGAATTATTATTTCCAAAATGAAGGATCATAAGCAGACGCTCTGATCAAAAGATGGACAAGTTGAGTAGAACTAGATGGACAATCAATTGCAACTTGATTGGCCAAGAGCCAACTCATGTCCAAAAGGACGTCTGAGTCAGAAAAATGAATTCTAGGAATTAATTGATGATAGCGAGCATTCGCATACATAATGAATCAATAGGCTCAGGATGACAATGACAAAAGGATGTTAGTGAATATTGTCAGACATATGGAATTAACCATAATGCAAGCAGGCAAGGAGAATCAAGAGAAATAGGCTGCAGAGAATTTTTGGGAGATCAGATAGCATTACGAAGTATTTTGTGAAACACATGAACAATTTGGGATGAACAAATCCTCGATAGGTGTGAGGAATTATTCAAAGGTGTATCCATGCGGAAAAGAGCTGCAATGTAGTAGGCACAAAGGATTCTCGGAATATCGGGAAGTATTTCAGGGTATCTTGTAATGACAAGAGCAATTGGAAATGAAGGTATGGATGGCAAGTGTATGTATTTATCCATAGGGATTTATTGGTGGTAGGGAATTGCAACGGCTAAGGGCACAAGGGTCTCGGGAAACATCGAAGAGTATCTTCGGAATCTTCTGATGAAGCAGACGATCATCTGGATGAAGGAAATATGCCCTAGAGGCAATAATAAAGTTGTTACTTTATATTTTCTTATATCATGATAAATGTTTATTATTCATGCTAGAATTGTATTAACCGGAAACTTGATACATGTGTGGATACATAGACAAAACACCGTGTCCCTAGTAAGCCTCTACTAGACTAGCTCGTTAATCAAAGATGGTTAAGTTTCCTAACCATAGACATGTGTTGTCATTTGATGAACGGGATCACATCATTAGGAGAATGATGTGATGGACAAGACCCATCCGTTAGCATAGCATATTGATCGTTCAGTTTTATTGCTATTGCTTTCTTCATGTCAAATACATATTCCTTCGACTATGAGATTATGCAACTCCCGAATACCGGAGGAATGCCTTGTGTGCTATCAAATGTCACAACGTAACTGGGTGATTATAAAGATGCTCTACAGGTATCTCCAAAGGTGTTTGTTGGGTTGGCATAGATCGAGATTAGGATTTGTCACTCCGAGTATCGGAGAGGTATCTCTGGGCCCTCTCAGTAATGCACATCATAAGAAGCCTTGCAAGCAAAGTGACTAATGAGTTAGTTACAGGATGATGTATTACGGATCGAGTAAAGAGACTTGCCGGTAACGAGATTGAACTAGGTATGTGGATACCGACGATCGAATCTCGGGCAAGTAACATACCAATGGACAAAGGGAATAACGTATGTTGTCATAACGGTTCGACCGATAAAGACCTTCATAGAATATGTGGGAGCCAATATGAGCATCCAGGTTCCGCTATTGGTCATTGACCGGAGAAGTGTCTCGGTCATGTCTACATAGTTCTCGAACCCGTAGGGTCCGCACGCTTAACGTTCGATGACGATTTAATATTATATGAGTTATGTGATTTGGTGACCGAATGTTGTTCGGAGTCCCGGATGGGATCACGGACATGACGAGGCGTCTCGAAATGGTCGAGAGGTAAAGATTGATATATAGGACGATGGTATTCGGACACCAGAAGTGTTCCGGAGGGTACCGGGTACATATAGGGTCATCGGAAGGGGTTCCGGGCACCCCCCGGCAAAGAAATGGGCTTAATGGGCCAAGGGAGGGACAGACCAGCCCACAAGGGGCTGGTGCGCCCCTCCACCTGGCCGGCCAGCCCTAGGGAAAGGAAAGGGGGGTGGGCAAGTCCCTCCTTCCTTCCCCTCCTCAAGGGAGAAAGGAAAGGGGGGGCGCCACCTCCCCCTTCCTTCCCCTGGCGCCTATACAAGGAAGGGGGGGAGCGAACCAGGGCAGGAGCCCAAGTGGGATTCCGCCCAACTTGGGGCGCCCCTTGGCCTCTCCCCTCTCCCTCCCACCTATATATATGAGGAGGGAGGCGCCTAGAACACACAACAACAATTGTTAGCCGTGTGAGGCGCCCCCCTCCACAGTTTACGCCTCCGGTCACATCTTCGTAGTGCTTAGGCGAAGCCCAGCGCGGATCACTTCACCATCACCGTCACCATGCCGTCGTGCTGACGGAACTCATCGACTTCCTCAACACCTTGCTGGATCAAGAGGATGAGGGACGTCATCGAGCTAAACATGTGCAGAACTCGGAGGTGCCGTACGTTCGGTACTTGATCGGTCGGAGCTAGAAGAAGTTCAACTACATCAACCACGTTGTCAAACACTTCCGCTTTCGGTCTATGAGGGTACGTAGACATACTCTCCCCCTCTCGTTGCTATGCATCTCCTAGATAGATCTTGCATGAGCGTAGGAATTTTTTTGAAATTGCGTACTACGTTGCCCAACAGTGGTATCAGAGCCAGGTTTATGCGTAGATGATATGCACGAGTAGAACACAAAGAGTTGTGGGTGGTGATCGTCATACTGCTAACCACCAATGTCTTATTTTGATTCGGCGGTATTGTTGGATGAAGCTGCCCGGACCAACCTTACATGACCACGTTCATGAGACCGGTTCCACCGACAGACATGCAACTAGTTTTGCATAAAGGTGGCTGGCGGGTGTCTGTTTCTCCTACTTTAGTTGAATCGAATTTGGCTGCGGCCGGTCTTTGTTGAAGGTTAAAACAACAAACTTGATAAATCACCGTTGTGGTTTTGATGCGTAGGTAAGAACGGTTCTTGCTAGAATCCCGTAGCAGCCACGTAAAACTTGCAACAACAAAGTAGAGGACGTCTAACTTGTTTTTGCAGGGCATGTTGTGATATGATATGGTCAAGACATGATGAGATATACGTTGTTGTATGAGATGATCATGTTTTGTAAAAGTTATCGGCAACTGGTAGGAGCCTTATGGTTGTCGCTTTATTGTATGAAATGCAAACGCCATGTAATTGCTTTACTTTATCACTATGCGTTAGCGATAGTTGTAGAAGCAATAGTTGGCGAGACGACCACGACGCAACGATGGAGATCAAGGTGTCAAGCCGGTGACGATGGAGATCATGACGATGCTTTGGAGATGGAGATCAAAAGCACAAGATGATGATGGCCATATCATGTCACATATTTTGATTGCATGTGATGTTTATCTTTTATGCATCTTATTTTTCTTAGTACGGTGGTAGCATTATAAGATGATCCCTTATCTAAATTTCAAGGTATAAGTGTTCTCCCTGAGTATGCATCGTTGCGACAGTTCGTCGTGTTGAGACACCACGTGATGATCGGGTGTGATAAACTCTACGTTCAAATACAACGGGTGCAAGACAGTTTTGCACATGGGGAATACGCGGGTAAAACTTGACGAGCCTGGCAATTACAGACATGGCCTCGGAACACTGGAGACCGAAAGGTCGAACGTGAATCATATAGTAGATATGATCAACATAGAGATGTTCACCATTGATGACTACCCCATCTCACGTGATGATCGGACATGGGATAGTTGATTTGGATCACGTATCACTTAGATGACTTGAGGGATGTCTATTTAAGTGGGAGTTCTTAAGTAATTTGTTTAATTGAACTTTAATTTATCATGAACTTAGTCCTGATAGTATTTGCAAATTATGTTGTAGATCAATAGCTCGCGTTGTAGCTCCCCTATGTTTTTGATATGTTCCTAGAGAAAATTAAGTTGAAAGATGATAGTAGCAATGATGCGGACTGGGTCCATGATCTGAGGATTATCCTCAATGCTACATAGAAGAATTATGTCCTTGATGCACCGCTAGGTGACCGACCTATTGCAGGAGTAGATGCAGACGTTATGAACGTTTGATAAGCTCAATATGATGACTACTTGATAGTTTAGTGCGCCATGCTTTACGGCTTAGAATCGGGGCTTCAAAGACGTTTTGAACGCCATGGAAGATATGAGATGTTCCAAGAGCAGAAATTGGTATTTCAGACTCATGCCCGTGTCGAGAGGTATGAGACCTCTGACAAGTACTTTGCCTACAAGATGGAGGAGAATAGCTCAGGAAGTGAGTATATGCTCAGAATGTCTGGGTAGTACAATCGCTTGAATCAAGTGGGAGTTAATCTTCCAGATAAGATAGTGATTGACAGAGTTCTCTAGTCACTATCACCAAGCTACTAGAACTTTTTGATGAACTATAATATGCAAGGGATGACGAAAACGATTCTCGAACTCTTCGTGATGCTGAAATCGGCGAAGGTAGAAATCAAGAAAGAGCATCAAATGTTGATGGTTAATAAGACCACTAGTTTCGAGAAAAAGGGCAAAAGGGAAAGAAAGGGAACTTCAAGAAGAATGGCAAGCAAGTTGCCGCTCCCGTGAAGAAGCCCAAAGCTGGACCTAAGCCTGAAAGTAAGTGCTTCTACTGCAAAGGGAATGGTCACTGGAAGCGGAACTACCCCAAATACTTGGCGGATAAGAAGGATGGCAAAGTGAACTAAGGTATATTTGATATACATGTTATTGATGTGTACTTTACTAGTGTTCATAGTAGCCCCTGGGTATTTGATATCGGTTCAGTTGCTAAGATTAGTAACTCGAAACAGGAATTGCAAAATGAACAGAGACTAGTTAAGGGCAAGGTGATGATGTGTGTTGGAAATGATTCCAAGATTGATAAGATCACCATCGCACACTCCCTCTACCTTCGGGATTAGTGTTGGACCTAAATAAATGTTATTTGGTGTTTGCGTTGAGCATGAATATGATTGGATCATGTTTATTGCGATACGGTTATTCATTTAAGTCAGAGAATAATTGTTGTTCTGTTTACATGAATAAAACCTTCTATGGTCATACACCCAATGTGAATGGTTTATTGAATCTCGATCGTAGTGATACACATATTCATAATATTGATCCCAAAAGATGCAAAGTTAATAATGATAGTGCAACATACTTGTGGCACTGTCGTTTAGGTCATATTGGTGTAAAAAAGCATGAAGAAACTCCATGCAGATGGACTTTTGGAATCACTTGATTATGAATCATTTGATACTTGCGAACCATGCCTCATGGGCAAGATGACTAAAACTCCATTCTCCGGAACAATGAAGCAAGCCAATGACTTATTGGAAATAATACATACCGATTTATGCGGTCCGATGAGTGTTGAGGCACGCGGCGGGTATCGTTATTTTCTGACCTTCACAGATGATTTGAGCAGATATGGGTATATCTACTTAATGAAACACAAGTCTGAAACATTTGAAAAGTTCAAGGAATTTCAGAGTGAAGTGGAGAATCATCGTAACAAGAAAATAAAGTTTCTACGATCTGATCGCGGAGGTGAATATTTGAGTTACGAGTTTGGCCTTCATTTAAAACAATGTGGAATAGTTTCACAACTCACGCCACCTGGAACACCACAGCGTAATGGTGTGTTCGAACGTCGTAACCGTACTTTATTAGATATGGTGTGATCTATGATGTCTCTTACCAATTTACCACCATCGTTTTGGGGTTATGCATTAGAGATAGTTGCATTCACGTTAAAAAGGGCACCGTCTAAATCCGTTGAGATGACACCGTATGAACTGTGGTTTGGCAAGAAACCTAAGCTATCGTTTCTTAAAGTTTGGGGTTGCGACACTTATGTCAAAAGGCTTCAGCCTGATAAGCTCGAACCCAATTCGGAGAAGTGCATCTTCATAGGATACCCTAAGGAAACAATTGGGTACACCTACTACCACAGATCCGAAGGCAAGATCTTTGTTGCCGAGAATGGAACCTTTCTAGAGAAGGAGTTTCTCTCGAAAGAAGTGAGTGGGAGGAAAGTGGAACTTGATGAGGTAATTGTACCTTCTCTCGAATTGGAAAATAGCTCATCACAGAAAACCGTTCCCGTGATGCCTACACCAACTAGAGAGGAAGCTAATGATAAAGATCATGAAACTTCAGATCAAGTTACTACTGAACCTCGTAGGTCAACCAGAGCATGATCCACATCAGAGTGGTACGGTAATCCTGTCCTGGAAGTCATGTTATTAGACCATGGCGAACCTACGAACTATGAAGAAGATATGATGAGCCTAGATTTTGACAGATGGCTTGAGGCCATGAAATCTGAGATAGGATCCATGTATGAGAACAAAGTGTGGACTTTGGTGGACTTGCCCGATGATCGGCAAGCCATTGAGAATAAATGGATTTTCAAGAGGAAGACGGACACTGATGGTAGTGTTACTATCTACAAAGCTCAACTTGTCGCAAAAGGTTTTCGACAAGTTCAAGGTGTTGACTACGATGAGATTTTCTCACTCGTAGCGATGCTTAAGTCTGTCCGAATCATGTTAGCAATTGCCGCATTTTATGAAATCTGGCAAATGGATGTCAAAACTGCATTCCTTAATGGATTTCTTAAAGAAGAGTTGTATATGATGCAACTAAAAGGTTTTGTCAATCCTAAAGGTGCTAAGAAAGTGTGCAAACTCCAGCGATCCATCTATGGACTGGTGCAAGCATCTCGGAGTTGGAATATATGCTTTGATAAGGTGATCAAAGCATATGGTTTTATACAGACTTATGGTGAAGCCTGTATTTACAAGAAAGTGAGTTGGAGCTCTGTAGCATTTCTGATACTATATGTGGATGACATATTGCTGATTGGAAATGATATAGAATTTCTGGATAGCATAAAAGGATACTTGAATAAGAATTTTTCAATGAAAGACCTCGGTGAAGCTGCTTACATATTGGGCATCAAAATCTATAGAGATAGATCAAGACGCTTGATAAGATTTTCAATGAGTACATACCTTGACAAGATTTTGAAGGAGTTCAAAATAGATCAGTCAAAGAAGGAGTTCTAGCCTGTATTGTAAGGTGTGAAGTTGAGTAAGACTCAAAGCCCGACCACGAAAGAAGATAGAGAGAGAATGAATGTCATTCCCTATGCCTCAGCCATAGGTTCTATAAAGTATGTCATGCTGTGTACCAAAGCTGTTGTGTACCTTGCCATGAGTTTGTCAAGGGGGTACAATAGTGATCTAGGAGTAGATCACTAGACAGCGGTCAAAATTATCCTTAGAGGGCTAAGGAAATGTTTCTCGATTATGGAGGTGATAAAGAGTTGATCGTAAAGAGTTACGTCGATGCAAGCTTTGACACTGATCTAGATTATTCTAAGTCTCAATCTAGATACGTATTGAACGTAGGAGCAATTAGCTAGAGTAGCTCTATGCAGAGCATTGTAGACATAGAAATTTGCAAAATACATACGGATCTGAATGTGGCAGACCCATTGACTAAACTTCTCTCACAAGCAAAACATGATTACACCTTAGTACTCTTTGGGTGTTAATCACATAGCGATGTGAACTAGATTATTGATTCTAGTAAACCCTTTGGGTGTTGGTCACATGGCGATCTGAACTATGGGTGTTAATCACATAAAGATGTGAACTATTGGTGTTAAATCACATGGTGATGTGAACTAAATTATTGACTCTAGTGCAAGTGGGAGACTGAAGGAAATATGCCCTAGAGGCAATAAGCCCTACAGGCAATAATAAATTTGTTATTTTATATTTCCTTATATCATGATAAATGTTTATTATTCATGCTAGAATTGTATTAACCGGAAACTTGATACATGTGTGGATACATAGACAAAACACCGTGTCCCTAGTAAGCCTCTACTAGACTAGCTCGTTAATCAAAGTTGGTTAAGTTTCCTAACCATAGACATGTGTTGTCATTTGATGAATGGGATCACATCATTAGGAGAATGATGTGATGGACAAGACCCATCCGTTAGCATAGCATATTGATCGTTCTGTTTTATTGCTATTGCTTTCTTCATGTCAAATACATATTCCTTCGACGATGAGATTATGCAACTCCCGAATACCGGAGGAATGCCTTGTGTGCTATCAAACATCACAACATAACTGGGTGATTATAAAGATGCTCTACAGGTATCTACGAAGGTATTTGTTGGGTTGGCATAGATCAAGATTAGGATTTGTCACTCTGAGTATCGGAGAGGTATCTCTGGGCCCTCTCGGTAATGCACATCATAAGAAGCCTTGCAAGCAAAGTGACTAATGAGTTATTTACACGATGATGTATTATAGAACGAGTAAAGAGACTTGCCGGTAACGAGATTGAACTAGGTATGTGGATACCGACGATCGAATATCGGGCAAGTAACATACCAATGGACAGAGGGAATAACGTATGTTGTCATAACAGTTCGACCGATAAAGAAATTCGTAGAATATGTGGGAGCCAATATGAGCATCTAGGTTTCGCTATTGGTTATTGACCGGAGAAGTGTCTCGGTCATGTCTACATAGTTCTCGAACCCGTAGGGTCCGAACTCTTAACGTTCGATGACGATTTAGTATTATATGAGTTATGTGATTTGGTGACCGAATGTTGTTCGGAGTCCCGGATGAGATCACGGACATGATGAGGAGTCTCGAAATGGTCGAGAGGTATAGATTGATATATAGGACGATGGTATTCGGACACCGGAAGTGTTCCGGAGGGTACCGGGTACATATAGGGTCACCGGAAGGGGTTTCGGGCACCCCCCCGGCAAAGATATGGGCTTAATGGGCCAAGGGAGGGACAGACCAGCCCACAAGGGGCTGGTGCGCCCCTCCACCAGGCCGGTCAGCCCTAGGGAAAGGAAAGGGGGGAGGGCAAGTCCTTCCTTCCTTCCCCTCCTCAAGGGAGAAAGGAAAGGGGGGGCGCCACCTCCCCCTTCCTTCCCCTGGCGCCTATACAAGGAAGGGGGGGGGGAACCAGGGCAGGAGCCCAAGTGGGATTCGGCCCCACTTGGGGTGCCCCTTGGCCTCTCCCTTCTCCCTCCCACCTATATATATGAGGAGGGGGGCGCCTAGAACACACAACAACAATTGTTAGCCGTGTGCGGCGCCCCCCTCCACAGTTTACGCCTCCGGTCATATCTTCGTAGTGCTTAGGCAAAGCCCTGCGCGGATCACTTCACTATCACCATCACCATGCCGTCGTGCTAACAGAACTCATCTACTTCCTCGACACCTTGCTGGATCAAGAGGACGAGGGACGTCATCGAGCTGAACGTGTGCAGAACTCGGACGTGTCGTACGTTCGGTACTTGATTGGTCGGAGCTAGAAGAAGTTCGACTACATCAACCGCGTTGTCAAACGCTTCTTCTTTCGGTCTATGAGGGTACGTAGACATACTCTCCCCCTCTCGTTGCTATGCATCTCCTAGATAGATCTTGCGTGAGCGTAGGAAATTTTTGTAAATTGCATACTACGTTGCCTAACACTGGAATGGGGGGGGGCTCTCCGGGGAGAATCAGTTATGTGAACCTAGTGTTAGAGTTAGCAAAATCTTTAACGCGAATAGAAGAGAGATCAGAATCCCAGAGTAAAGACGAGGAATAAAAGATCATAATACCACCCAATGGCGACATGGGCCCGTAAGCCACACAACCATGTTAGTAAAACAGTTTTCAAATACTAGACTCAACTTTGGCCAAGGAGTTGGAAAGGGGGATTCCTATAGGCAGTCGGCTCTGATACCAACTTGTGATGCCCCCGGCTCGACCATACACTAATCATACACGCAAATGTGTACGATCAGGATCAGGGACTCATGGGAAGATATCACAACACAACTTTAGACACAAATTAAAGTCATACAAGCTTTATATTACAAGCCAGGGGCCTCGAGGGCTCAAATACATAAGCTTGCTTACAAGCGTCAGCGGAAGCATCAGATATCACTACAAGAAATATGTCAACTTGCGACCATCACTACAAGCATCAGATACCTTTGGCCTTTTTGCTTCCATTTCTTATTTGGGCCTCGGCCTTTTTACAATCCATTTTGGACAAGGTCCCACTAGTCAGGTCATCCAATTAGGTCCCACTTGTCAGTTTTCTTTTGTTTCTTTCCTACTTTAAAGGATCCACTAGTGAAATGGGACCAGGTGTGCTGTTTAGGTGCCACACGTCAGTTCTCTATTTGGCAAACAACCAGTAACTTGATTCAAACAGAGCCAATAATACATAAAATTTCAAACGACAGCCAAATCATGGCAGGTACTTTACAATCATGGCAGTACAAATCAGGTATTCATCAACTATAAAATACAGCTAAATATTAACATGTCCAGCTCCAGGAAGCTAAAACACATTGTTGGGTGCGGGTTTTCTTCAGGATTCTTCTCCTGTAGTTCCTTGTACACCAACTTTTGACGAATGAAGGCCAAAATCTGCGAGTTATAAATCAGAAAAGTTAGGAATATAATCAAGTGAAGCCGTGCATATAACATTCTTCTAACAATGAAAAATAGCTGCAGAATTTGAGATCTAATAAGAAACCATGCATATAACATTCTCATAACAGCAAAACTGAGATATATTTGGGAAGGGAAAATGACAAGTATCAACCCAGTGCAAGATAACAGAGCAACTATGTCAAAGTTATTCAGATTTCCTGATGTGTGTGTCGCATTATACATGCATCAAGCATCAGGCGACCAAGCAAACTGTTCTGGAATAGATACAAAACAAGCATGTATTGACCATCCTACTGGTAGCAAGTACATAAAGGTAATCACTTAACAAGCAGCGCGAACATGAACGAGTCACATAACTAAGTACAATCCAATATCCCAGCTGAGAGCGAACATGTATTTAACATTTCGGGATTTCAATACATGCACGACAGAGAGTGACGCTCTGTTCTTACCATGGCACAAGCGAGAGATGTCCCCGACGATGCCCTGCTTCTCCAAGTCGCACTAAGGCTCAACCAGCTCTGCGGTGTGGATGATGCCCCCTCCTTGCTCCATCCAGAAGGCAGGCCACGGGCTAGGAAGCCCTGCATATTGCAATTTGCACAAGTTGAGAGCAATACAAGGAACTGGTATCAAGTAGAGCACAAGTTGAGAGAAAGTTACGGTCTAGGGGCCGACCTTCCAAGGGAGCAGCATGATGCGTCATCGCAGTGCCTTCATCTGGAGTTGCAGGCCGGAGTTGTGAGCTGCTGCTTTGCTTCCCCACATAGCACGCCTAGGTACCAACCTGAAAGACAAAAAACATGATTAGGGAGCTGGTACATCAGAAAAGGAATCCATGCACGAATGACATATGCAACTAAAAAAATAAAATTAGTATTTCACATATTATTAGAATTGCTTATTAGATGTCTGCAAGATAAGTGTTGCTTCATATAAGATGTTTAGTGATTTAACAATCAGTATGCTGTAGGAAATTTTGTTTGCCATGTCACCCAATGTTTACTATCAAAAACAGAAATTATTCACTGTTGATGCATTTGAGCTATAAGATAACCAACTAATGTTCGGTCCCATTGAGATGATTTTAGCCCTTCACATGATGGTACATTGTTATCCATGTTGTATAGTTGGTTACTTTACTTGAGAGATTGCATTTGTGCATCTTAATAGTTTCTTCACCTTTCATCATGGACAAAAGGCAGAAAATAAAAACATACAGCAGACAATCATTCACTTGCCTACAAAACTGCATTCAAGAAACTGACCAGGAGGATATATATATACATAAAGAAGATCATATATATATACACAGATTTAACGCCTAAAGCACATTAGACTTGGAGCTTACATATATATACACGATTACTAGTTGGATCTAGTGAACAAAGGTTGTGAATAATTTTCATACGATTATGTACAGTCATGGTTCTGGACATGAAAATATTTATGTACAGTCATGGTTCTGGACATTAAAATATTTGACAGTTAAAACTGAATGCAAGCAAGTTTGCACATGACATGAGCAAGTCAGCAGTCCCTAATTAGATTACATGTTCTGACTTATGAGCACGAGAGGAATACATAGACACTTAGTGGAATCTGCTAATGCTTAAACTAGAATGAGAACAAAAGAAAACTGAACCTATCTATGCAGCAGAGAGAGATGGCAAGGGATGAGGACGTATGGACCAACTTGTCTTTCACCAGATCGTTCAAGGGGAGCACAGCAGCAGCGGTAGATTGGCCTTGCTTGTTCCCCTTCACACAACTAGATAGGAGCAACCAGCAAAAATTTGCATGGATCAGATGCGGAGATGGAGAAGAAGAGAATAGAAGGGGAGGAGCAAGTGACAAACCTGAGGTGGTGGTGCTCCTCCTAGGCGGAGAGTTAGCCATTTTTGGCAAGCTGTACATGAAACAAGAAAATGTAAGATGATGGTTCTGGAAAAATAGTAAACTTGTAACCAGATTTAAAGAAAACAAAACAGCAAGGTCATGCCATGAACAAATCCTAACCAGAATGCATTTAATAAAATGGATTGCTTCTGGCTGCTGTAGTAGTATATATATACACAGCTCAAACAGCGCAATGTATGTTGGGCAGCAGGTCATATATTTAAGCCTGCACGCCCTAGACATTGTGTTGCTACAATAAAACCATGGACCTATCCATGCCTACTAGCACCAGCCATCTGAAGCAGCATATTTTACTCCCCTCTTACTTTTATGTGACTTATAGTCGAAGCATAAGAGCAGGCATGTAAAAATACCAAGGCAAAAAACAGAAGCCGCAACCAAGAATTGCAAGATTTAGTATATAGGAAATAGCCTCAGCATTCAGATGTTTTGTTAGGGCATATTTCTCCCTATGTGGTTTTGGTGATTGATGACAATGCATTTGCGGACTAATCGTGTGCATGGAGCATTTCAGATATCTCATGTTTAGGCACAGATGATTCGGTGCCCCTCGGAGCCTATCGAAGACGGCGGTTTTTCTACGTTTCTCCTCGGTGGATTTGAGTCGTAGGAAAGCCGTACTATTAAGAGGGGGTCCACTTCGGAAAGGTTTAGGTGGAATCAACACGTACACATCTGTTCCTTTCCACCACCTCCCCTTCGCTTCTTTGGAGCACCGGTTGTTTACCCTTAGCTCTGCAAAATGAAGGCTTTCAAATGCTTGAGTGTCTGTGGCATGCGGTAGTACTGCTCAAGGGACCAATAGTACCGCAGGGCCTTGCGGTAGTACCGCTCAATGGAGCGGTAGTACCGCAGGGTCCAGCGGTAGTACCGCTAGCTCTGGCCCTGACACTGGCGCGTGCGGAAGTAGGCGCGGAAGTAATTTTTTTACTTCCGCGCCCACGCGGTAGTACCGCTTCCTGCCAGCGGTAGTACCGTGCCGGATTTTTGCACAGTCCTAAACTCAGCGGAAGTAGCCACGGACGTAATTTATTTAGTCCGTGCCTTTCCAGCCCAGTTAAGCCCTGCCTTGCGGTAGTACCGCAAGGGCGCGTGGTAGTACCGCTCCGGCGGTTCTACCGCTCGTTGCTATACGCAACAGGGCCTCGTCTGGTCACTGCCGCCCAAGCAGTAGTACCGCACCGGCTAGCGGTAGTACCGCAACTCCTTGCAGTAGTACCGCAGACGTGTGCGGTAGTACCGCATGTCGCGGGCTGAGTAAGTGGGTAACGGTTGGATCTTTTCCCCCACTATATAAAGGGGGTCTTCTTCCCCAAGAGGACCACCTCTTCCCTCCCCAAGCTCCATTGTTGCTCAAAGCTCCATTTTCGCCCGATCTCTGTCCCTAGCCAATCAAACTTGTTGATTTTCTAGGGATTGGTTGAGAAGGCCCCGATCAACACTTCCACCAAGAGAAATTTGATTCCCCCCACTAATCCCTTGCGGATCTTGTTACTCTTGGGTGTTTGAGCACCCTATATGGTTGAGGTCACCACGGAGCCATATTCCATTGTGGTGAAGCTTCGTGGTGTCGTTGGGAGCCTCCGATTAAGTTGTGGAGATTGCCCCAACCTTGTTTGTAAAGGTTTGGTCGCCGCCTCCAAGGGCACCAATAGTGGAATCACGGCATCTCGCATTGTGTGAGGGCGTGAGGAGAATACGGTGGCCCTAGTGGCTTCTTGGGGAGCATTGTGCCTCCACACCGCTCCAACGGAGACGTACTTCCTCTCAAAGGGAAGGAACTTCGGTAACACATCCTCATCTCCACCGGCTCCACTTTTGGTTATCTCTTACCTTTACTTGTGCAAGCTTATATTGTGTTGTATCCCTTGCTTGCTTGTGTGCTTGTTGTTCTTGCATCATATAGGTTGCTCACCTAGTTGCATATCTAGACAACCTACTTTGATGCAAAGTTTAATTTGGTAAAGAAAAGCAAAAAATTGTTAGTTGCCTATTCACCCCCCCCCTCTAGTCAACTATATCGATCCTTTCAATTGGTATCAGCGCCTCGTCTTTTTATTAAGGACTTTTCCATCCGAAGAGTATGGTTGACACCGTAGACGGTGGGGAGGAGCACTCCGGTGTGAATCCGTTCTTGTCTACGGCAGATGGGGATCCTCGGTCTCTCGTGAGGAGTTCAATGCGGCTTTGGACACATTGAAAACCTCCATGACGACCGAGGTTGAAGGCATGTTCAATAAGTTTTTAGAAGGCCTTAAATTATCCACCGCACCGATGAAAGTGGTTGAACCCGCTAACAAGGTGACGGATGCCAACTCCAATAAGGGGGAAGCTACTAGTGAACAAGTTCCTTTGCCTAGTGGTAGAAGTGGAAATGACACCTTTGCCCATGTTGAACCTCCAATTACTTATGGAGGACCGGTTCCCTCCACGCATATGAATCATGTTGGTCCTCCTCCTAAGCTTGTGAAAAATGAGGATTTTGCCTCTTGGGTCTATCGCTTTAAATGTCAATTAAATCATAGTTCTACTAATCTTTGGAGAATTATTGAGCAAGGTTTCTACCCGCACGACCCAAGCAACTTCACTCCTAGAGAAGCCGCGGATCATCAATTCAACGAGTCCGCTCTCTTCATTCTCCAAGAAGCAATTCCACCCGAAGATATTGCGCATCTCCGACCTTTCACCGTGGCCAAGGAAGCATGGCAACATGTTGTGTCCATCTACGAGGGAAGCGCAAGCATTCAACGGTAAACTTTGACGTGGTGCAAGATGAAGCCGATGAGTTTGCAATGAATGAAGATGAAGAACCTCGAGAGCTTTACCGGAGATTAACCACTCTCGCGGTCTCACTCCGAGATCATGGGAGCAAGGATACGGATGAAAATTGGATCAAGCGCAAGTTTCTCAAGGCCATGATGCCTTACCATAAGGCCATGTCCTCCGTCATCCGTCAAAGGCCGGACTTTCACGCCTTGTCCTCAAGTGAAGTGTTGGATGAGTTTGTTGCAATGAGGATCTTGGACAAGACCGCCGACAATGCGGTGTTGCGTTCTCAATGAGCAAAGAAGCCCAACCTCGCCTTGAAGTCCAAGGCTAGTGTGGAAGAAGAGGGTGAAGAGGAAGAAGAAGAGTGTTGCCCCGAAGATACAAAATATGCTTATCATGAGCACATGGCTCTCGCCTCTCGGCAATTTTGGAGCAAGAAGAACTCAAGGCCCAACTTCAACAAGAACAACTCAAGTGGCGCCAAGGGCAAGCAATGCGTGAGGACATGCTATAATTGTGGCAATGTAAGCCACTTTGTTGCGGAGTGCCCCTACGAGAAGAGGGAAGACAATGGTGGCAAGCTTATTCGAAAAGACAAGGCCAAGTCCTTCCCCAACAAGAACAACTTCACCAAGAAGACTCCTCCCAAGGGGTTGGTGGCACAAGACGAGTACAATGAAGAAGATGATGATGATGAAGACGGTGAGACAGTTGCCATGGCCTCCGTTGCCATTGCAACAACTCCACGGGTGTCCCTCTTCGATTCACCCAACGAGAACATCACCGCCAAGTGCCTCATGGCTAAAGCCACTAACAAGGTAACCCCCAACATCAAAACCACCATCATTACTAATCCTTCCTTGACGGATTGCATTGATGAAAGTGAGGGGACGAAGTAGGAGGAAAATGAATTTGAGTCTTTCATAAGTACGCTCAAGGGTAAATCCAAGAAGCACTTTGTTGCTCTCTTGGAACAACTTGGTGAAGCCAATGACATGATTGAGGCTCATGAAGAAACCATCTCTAATATGGAAGGGCATAGTCGTGACTATGCCGATGAGATATCAGATCTCTCTAATGCGCTTGAGGAAGAGCGTGGTCATCGTTTGGCTCTTGAGGAGTCACACAACGATGATCATGCTAAATTAAAGAAAGATCTTGATCATGCTCTTGTTGTATCTCATGTGCTAAATTCCGAGAAGGCCAAACTTGGGGTTGACTATGCTAAACTCAAAGAGGAGTTTGATATACTTGACAGGGCTCACAAGGCCTTGAAGGGTGCTCATGCTAGCCTCAAAGAGTCTCATGATCAACTCCAAGTGAAGCTAACCAAGGAGAAAGCCACATTTCCTCATATGGTTTTAATTGATAATGCAAATGCTACTAACCCATGTTGTGAGCACATGCATCTTGTGGAGGAGAATGCCAAGTTGAAGGAGCAACTTGAGAAAGGCCTTGTGTCTTGCATACAAGGTGAGAAGAACCTCAATGACCTTTTGAGCAATCAAAAGGAAGTTGTGGGCAAGGAGGGAATTGGGTTTGCACCCAAGTCCAAGAACAAGAAGAAGAATGACAAGGCCAAACAACCTCCTCCTCTCAAGCAAACTTTTGTGAAGGAGGGAGAGGATGCTTCCAAGGAGAAGAAGAACAATGTGAAGGGTGGTGGTGTCAAGAAGGGCAATGCCACCCCTTCCAACAAAGCCGGCGACTTTAACCCTTCTTATGTGTTATGTCGTGCTAGTGATGGGCATGTTTATGCCAAATTTGTTGGTTCTCCTTATGAGTACATTGAATGGTCTATTTGGGTTCCTAAGACCCTTGATACTAACATCAAAGGACCCATTACAAAATGGGTACCTAAAACCAAGCATTGATCTCTTGTAGGTGTTTGCTTCCGGTGGGGGATCATGGTTGCTCGATAATGGATCCACAAATCATATGACCAGAAGCAAGGACTTGGTGGTGGATGTGCACAAGGTTTCATCTATGCCCACCAATGTCGAGTGGGGTGATGCTTCATCGTCAAAGGTATTGGGTCTTGGAAAGGTTGTCATTTCTCATGATCTCACAATCGAGAAAGTCATGCTTGTTGAGTCCCTTGCATACAACTTACTTTCCGTTCGTCAACTTGCACTCATGGGCTTTGCCACTTTCTTTGATATTGATACCGTGGCCCTCTTGTGGAGCAAGACTCTTAAAGTAGCATTTGTTGGGCATGTCGAGAACGGTCTTTATGTGATTAACTTTTCAGAGCGACCCACTAAGACCGCGACATGCCTAATGGCTAAAGTTGACGTGGGATGGCTTTGGCATCACCGTTTAGCCCATGTCAATATGAGATCTTTGCAAAGTCTTCTCAAGGGGGACCATGTCCGTGGACTAACAAATGTCAGTTTTGACAAAGATCGTGCTTGCAGTGCTTGTATCGAAGGAAAGCTACATGAGAAGGCTCACCCTCCCACGACTATCATCTACTCGAAGAGGCCCTTGGAGCTCCTTCACTTGGATCTCTTTGGGCCTCCATCCTTTGATAGTCTTGGGGTTAGAAAGTATTGCTTGGTGATTGTGGATGATTATTCAAGATACACTTGGGTATATTTCTTCAAGAGGAAGAGTGAGACCCAACAAACCGTCATTGACTTTGCAAATAAAGCTCAACGTCAACACAATGCAAAGATCTTGACGATAAGAAGTGACAACAGCACCGAGTTCAAGAACTACACCTTGGATGAGTTTCTTAGTGATGAGGGGATCAAGCATCAATATTCCGCACCTTACACCCCTCAACAAAATGGTGTAGCGGAGAGGAAGAACCGAATGTTGATGGACGCGGCAAGGACCATGATGGCGGAGTTCAAGTCTCCATACAACTTTTGGGCTGAAGCCATCAACACCACTTGTCATGCATCTAATCAGCTCTATCTCCGCAAAGGTTTGAACAAGACTCCATATGAGATACTCATCGGCAACAAGCCCAACCTCAAGTACTTCCGGGTGTTCATGTGTAAGTGTTTCATTCTCAAGAAAGGTGTTCGTTGTCTAAATTTGAGGCTAGAGCTCATGAGGGCATATTTGTTGGTTATGCTACAAACTCTCATGCTTACCGTGTCCTCAATAAGTCCACGGGACTTATTGAGGAGACGTGTAATGTGGAGTTTGATGAGAATAACGGCTCCCAAGTGGAGCAAAGTGGTACTTGTGATGTAGGTGATGAAATTCCTCGCCAAGCCATAAGAAGAATGGGTGTTGGTCATATCCTATCCATTGAGGAACCCCTTGTGGCCGAAGGAGAAGGACAATGTTCCACTCAAGTGGAACCATCACCAACCCAAGACCCTCACGCTTCCGAAGAACAAAGTGAAGGCCCTCAACCAAATGAACAAGATCAAGGGCAAGATCAACCTCAAGATGGTGGTGAACCACCAAATGATGCCCAAGGTCAAGTTTTTACCACCGAGCAAGTTCAAGATCAAGAGCAAGCTCAAGATCGAGATCAAGCTCAAGACGACGCTCAAGATGATCAAGTTACCGCTCCTCAACTCTCTCTCGAGGAGGAATTGGAGCGTCGTGCCGCTAAGATTGCATCCAAGCTCACTACCAAAGATCATCTTATGAAGAATGTGCTTGGAAGCTTGAGAAAGGGGGTAATCACTCGTAGACAATTAGCAAACTATTGTGAACATCACGCGTTTGTTTCTTGTGTTGAACCCCAAAAGGTCTATGAGGCGCTCGAGGATCCGGATTGGCTTAATGCCATGCATGAAGAACTCAACAACTTCGAGCACAACAAAGTGTGGAAATTGGTACCAAGGCCAACGCAGAACCATAATGTCATAGGAACCAAGTGGATATTCTAGAACAAGCAAGATGCTCATGGGATTATTGTTCGCAACAAGGCTCGTTTGGTAGCACAAGGCTACTCCCAAGTCGAGGGTATCGACTACGGTGAAACCTTTGCTCCCGTTGCTCGCCTTGAATCTATTCGTTTGTTGATTGCTTATGCTTCTCATCATAACTTCAACTTGCAACAAATGGATGTGAAGAGTGCTTTTCTTAATGGTCCTATTAATGAGTTGGTGTATGTCAAACAACCCCCGGGGTTTGAGGATCCCGAGTTCCCCAATCATGTGTACCAACTCGATAAGGCACTCTATGGCCTTAAACAAGCCCCACGTGCGCGGTATGAGCACCTTACCGAGTTGTTGCAAGATCGTGGGTTTTAAATTGGGAAAATCGACCCCACTCTTTTTACTAAGAAGGTCAAAGGGGAGTTGTTTGTATGCCAACTATATGTTGATGATATTATCTTTGGTTCTCCTAACAAAGCTTTCAATGAGGAGTTTGCCGCTCTCATGACCTCAAGTTCAAGATGTCCATGATGGGAGAGTTGAAGTTCTTCCTCGGGTTCGAAATCAAACAAAGAAGAGAAGGAACCTTCATCAACCAAGCCAAATACACTCAAGACATGCTCAAGAGATTCAAGCTCAGTGATGCCAAGCCGGCTTCCACTCCAATGCCCGTCAAATGCCAACTTGACATAGATCCCAATGGTAAAGCGGTGGATCAAAAGGTATATCGTTCCATGATTGGCTCCTTGCTTTACCTTTGTGCATCTAGACCGGATATCATGTTGAGTGTGGGAATTTGTGCATGGTTTCAAGCCGCACCTAAGGAAAGCCACTATGTGGCGGTCAAGCGAATCTTTCGATATTTGGCTCATACGCCAAACTTTGGCTTATGGTACCCAAGAGGAGCCAACTTCAACCTTGTGGGCTTTTCGGACTCGGATTGGGCGGGAGACAAAGTGGATAGGAAGTCTGTAGGGTAACGCAGCAGAAAACAAAAAATTTCCGACCTACGCACCAGCCTAGGACCACTATGGAGACTGCATACAAGGTTTGATCATTTTCGTTACCGACTCGTAGCGTAGCGGAAGTAGAGTCGATGACGATCGGTGGTGCAGATCCCCGCAGCTAGGATTTACAACCTACCAACCATGAGGATGTACTCCCACATCTGCCCCTCGGACAGCCCTCCGGGAGGCGGTCGAACAGTCCCCCGGACGGTGTCGCGGACAGCCCTCCGGGAGGACTTTTGAAACTCGGACGGTCACTCGGACAGCCCTTCGGGAGGCACTCTCGAACAGCCCCTCGGGCACTAAGATCGAAACTATGACCTCTCTACAGAGTTGCACACATACGGTGTCATCTATCCGGCAGGGCTTCGCCGTCCAGAACTAGTTCCTACCGGAACCCAGACAGCCTTTCGGCTCTGCGAAACTATTTCGCGGGGAGGGAGAGAGAAGCCAGATCATTGCATGGCATGTGTATGTGTATGTGAGAATGAGTGAGGGTGGAGGGCTGCCCCTCCACCTCTATTTATAGGAAATCCCAAGGGGTAGGGTGGTTTTACAATAAAACATAAAAGTACATGAATGAAGTCCTTCCACCAAGGGCATAAAGGTGAAACCAAGGAACAAGAGGGGCTCCATGGTGGAGCCCCAAGTGTGGCCGGCCACACCCCTTGGGGGGCCCCCATGAGGGCCTCCCAATCCATCCATGTCATCCCAAGATATTTTGGGATAAAGCCCAAACAAGTGGCTTTCCAAAAAGTAACCCAAAAAGCACTTCCACTATTCATGACAACATTTTTCAGCGTCCGTTCGAACTGAAAATATTTATGTGGGCTTAGAACATTTCCAGTACCCACTAAAATAATTTTCAATGCATTCTGGAACAATTCCAGATTAGTGATTTTCATCTGCGAAAAGCATTTGAAGTGGTTCCGGCAGCTCCGGAACATTTCCGGTTTTTCTTCCAGAAAATTCCCAAAAGTTTCCAGAATGATTCTAGCACCCTCCAAGAATTATCAGGCATGTGCCGAAACCAATTTGACTTTATGGTATCCTCTGAAACAACTTTTCAGTTTCACCAGAACTCATCCGGTGACCTCTCTCTGCGGAACTTTTCCGCTGTCCGAAAATTTTTCGGTGTCCGAAACTTTTTCGGTGATTTTCTCTCAGACTCCCTGTCTAGTATTCAGCAGATAGATGACCCGTAAGCGTGTGACCCTATAGGTTTGGTGAAGTATAGATATGACACGGAACCCTTTCCGATCAATAATCAACATCGGAGCTGTGGACACCCATATTGACCCCTATACCCACATGAATGAATATTCGAGTGAACCTCCAGTTGCCGTGTGCTATTCCTGTTGCTTCATGATATGTTACAAATACCTGAGGTGAGACATGTTGGCATTCAAGTGGCTCAACAACTTGTCCACTATGCTAGTTACCTCGTTACCGGTATTGTTCTCTTTTCTCGTTACCATGTTCCGGCATCCCCGTGATCAAATCACAAATTATCTGGCCAGACGATGATGGATACCGCAACACCGAGAGGGCCCAGAGATATCTCTCCATCGCCGGAGGAGCAAATCCCAATCTCGAGCTATCAAGTTACTTGACATACTTTTCCATGAACCCGTAAGCCGCCGTAATAGCCACCCATTTACGGATGACGTTTAACAAACCCCAAAGTTCATGAAGCAAGCATGAAGAAACTCGATACTCTCATGGTCTAAGGAATCATGCAAACATTAACCATCTCTGTGTTATTAACCATTAACTTGTGACGAATGTAACTCATAGCATAACATCAATTCGGGTCGATTCAACACAAATGTTCTTCTAACATTGTGCCCTCAAAATTGCTGGCATAGAGATGCCCATGATTGGGAAAACATAATCATCATGCAACACTTGAGCTAGTCTTAGAGGCATGACTAGGAATACATTTTACCATTTATTATTCCACACGTGCACATGGGTTTTCCCAGAGCCTTTATGGATATACGGTCTCAGGAACCACAGCAGTTATAGCATGGAACATAAACCTAATTATGAACAGGGAGATAATCAATAACATTTATTATTGCCTCTAGGGCATATCTCCTACAGACTCCCACTTGTACTAGAGTCAATAATCTAGTTAATGCTAATGCACTTTACACCTGTGGCACACCGGTGTAAATATGCTTCACTTGTGGTATAGCCTGATGTCCAATGGATCTGACGACTTCAGCTCCGTGTGTATATTTGCATATCCTCGCGTTTTCACGCTTTCACAAAATTCATATTTTGTGTGGACTTGGCTTTGTATGTATGTGAATCACAGGTTGAACATGGATTCCTCAGACTGAGTTATGGAGCAACTACCGGCAATAGTGTCCCATTGACAAAAGCCATCTTGGAACCATACTAAGTTCATGAATGAACTATATGATTCAACATCTTCTTTGTTTCTTTTAAAAGCGGCAACATACTTCGCCTCTGTTATAGAATTCGCCACAGTAACTTGTTTGGAACATTTTCCAACTAACTGTGCCACCACATTGTGTTTACACATAACCCTTAATTTAAATCGAAAATTGCATGGAGCATTGATGACGACTATATCGATGTAATTACTTACAACGAGCACTTCATAATCTCTGCTTGCGAGAAAACATGTCATCAATACTACTCTAGTACTCAATGACATCTTTCACTTTTGTCCCATGATCAGTACTTTTGGTCACTTTGGTATCTATACTCGCAACAACTTTGGAGTATTGGACATATCTGATTGTTTTTACATACCATGGAAAACATGATTAATCCAAACACGAAGGTGTGTGGAATCTCCATCATGTATTTTGCTCATCAGTGTTTTTGGGACACTGAGTCTTGCAAAAAATCTTTCCATGTGACTTCGGCAAGAATCACTCCTTGGCATTTTAAATGCTAAAAAGTTTTAGCATCTTGTCAATATGTATTTATTGCTCAGCCCCATTAGGTAAATCTATCTCCATAGATCATCATGCATAATATAAAGGCTATTTAGCCCAAGCACTTCATCGAAAAACTATTTTCAAATGAAGTCCTAATTCGTGTCAAGAAATTTATTTCCAATTAACAATGTGTCAAGCACACAACGTTTTTAGAAATATTATTATGCTCCCACTTACTTTCTTGAATCACAAGCATCTTCGTTACCCATTGATGAAGTCAAAACCCTTTTGACCATTTCATCAAAACACGAAGATTCCAACTCCATTTTGCTCTCTTCTGTCCATTGCTGGAATGCTGAAGTTTGCATACTTACTAGCATCCTCTGGACTGACAAAATACCTTGGACTGTAACACATGCAAGTCCTTGGTTTTATTTCCATCATATGGAAACGCTTTCGTCATCCTTGTTTCATATCTCATGATTTGAAATATGTATTAATTGCTAGTTCAACCCGAACCGAATTAAGCATCGCTACGGTGAAACAACCTCATCGTAGTCAACTCCTTGAACTTGTTATTGCAACAAGTCGAGCTTTATGGATAAGACATTTTTATCCGTATCAGTTTTTAGTTCCATAAAATTCGTTAGACTCTAAGTCTTCCGAAAGGTGTATCAAGATTTTAACCTTGAAACACTTATATGGAAACTATCTCAGATTGTATTGGCATTTAGCCAATTCCGGAGTCAGGGCCCATCAACGCTTCCTTGTGTATCGTAGGTATACTATTGTCTAACAACAATATCTCATTGCGCACCTAATAGGTTTGCACGAGCCTTGCCTACGTGGTTCAGCTGCAAGTTCGACCAAAGTCCATACATTTTATTTTAGAGACTTCCGTGTCAGTCGCAGTAGGAAACTCCGGAATCACTTCCAAGGTTCCTTTCCTTTGACCTGATGACAAAGATACTGGTTATCTCGTCGAGTTGCACTGTCCTCCCACTCACCTTTTGCAAGAACAAATCTCTTTAAAAGCATACCGTTTTGTGGCAAAAAACCTTTGCCTCGGTATAGTGGTGGGGGAATATCCAATTACTTGGGATAACCTACAAAGTAGCACTTGTCTGATTTGGAATAGGTTTGTAACCTTTTACACAAGCCCCATATTCCAAATGTTAAGAAAAGACATAACATGGTTGGGCATACCATACCATGTCGTCATTTCAACAGACCCAATGGAGCTCTTTTCAGTGTAAAAGCCGCAGTCTCTAAAGCATCACTTTAAAAGGGATAATGGCAAATTTATTTATGTCATCTTTGATCTTACCATGTCATAAATGGTTCGATTACATCTTCACGGACTTTCCACTTGCAGTGGTGTTCCGGGAGGTGCAAGTTATGAAACCCCTTTCACAACTCATCAGACATTCGCTAAACTTGTAACTCAAAAATTCCTTTCTACAATCGAATTGTAGAAACATAATTTTCTTGTTACAATAACTTCTACTTCATATTTGAAAACCTTTCGAATGATTTCAAAAGATCCAGACTTACGTCTCATCAAGTAAATATCCATATATCTACTTGAGTCATTTCTGAAGATAGAGAAATCCACTACTTGGAACAACATTTATTGAACTACACACATCAAAATGTATGATCACCAATAAGTTTGTTGCTCGTTCCTTATGGCCTGTGAACGGTATTTTAGTCACTTCACTTTTCGAAGGAAAGTTGCAAGTGTCAGATGATTCAAAATCAAATGACTTCAAAATCCATCATAATGGAATTTTCCATGCGGGTTCCTCCAATGTGACCAAATGCAGTGCCACACTTGTGTGGTATTCTTTTAGTCTTGCGACATTTAGCATCAGTGTTATGGATGTATCATATTACCATCAATATTCATAACATACATCCCATCTTGGATGGAAGCATGGCCCTTCATGTTACTCACAATACTGAACAACAATTGTTGTTTTTATGAACAACTCTTTTGCAACAAACATTGTGCAATGGGCTAGAGTGTGTAAAACTCAAAAATGAATTATGAAAGTAAATCCAGAGGTAATATATTATTATCATTATTCATAACATACATCTCATTCTCAATGAAAGTATGGCCTTTATGTTATTCAAAACATCGAACATAAAAAGTTCTCTTATGAACAACCTTCTTGCAAGATACCTTATGCAATGGGCTAGAGTTTGTGAAACTCTAAATGAATTATGAAAATAAATACAGACGGTAATACACCGATGGAAGGTATAGTAACATTTACTATGTTCCCTGTGTATACCTAAACCTTATTCCTGGCTAGTCTTTCAGGCCATAGTAGTTCTTACATCGAGTTGCAACAGAATGCAATCGAGCGGGTATCTTTGTGATTAACTCACAATACCCAAGAATTAGTGATTAACATATTTAATCATAATTCCCAAGAACTATATCTTTGACCAGCCTTCTATACATCAAAAACTTGTATGACATTCATACATGAGCTGGATATTCCAGTCTTCTTTCTTTTTGCCTTTATACTTCTAACAGTTTAACTTTTAGTATTTCTCCTACTCTCAGAAGAAGCACCCAACTTAAGAGTGGCGTTAGCCCCGGACTTCCTAGGTGTGAAAGTTTCACCCTTCGGACACTTCCTTTCTATTTAAGTTCTTGTTTTATTCACCTTTCATCAGATGACAGGCGTTCTTCTGGATCCCTCTCTTATCAGTCTAATGCATAGTAAACTCCTTTACTAATGGTTTGCAAACAAACATTGCTTTGGATATCTCATATCTTTTAGCCTTTGTTTGTCTCTGAAAATGATTTTCAGAATCCATGAATATCACATAACTATCCAAACTTTCAAAGTTCGGGTCTCATGGAAGCAAACATATTGCACTTGACTAAAACGAAATTCTAGCTTTTGGATCGAAGGACGAGAGTCACATGATCCATAGCATAAGCGAGAGAATACTGAAAGTATGCGATAGGACAAAGTCCTTCTCGGCACTCTTGAGGACAATCCTCACATTACGTTACCAACCGTAAAGATTTAACCAGATATATAACAGCTATTCAATTTTAACAGGGAGGGTGGAACGCGAGCCATTATCCTATAACTATTACGCAAATCACACTTAGACAGTGTCCATAATTAATTTCACTGAGAATTAAACAAGTCAATTCAAAAGTGCGCTCCCACTCAAATCAATATCTCTCATAATTGATTGTGAGTGATTCAAGATCCGCATTTCAATTCAACGCCATTGATGTGGACATCACTAATGACGAGAATTTCAATTGGTGGGCAAACATGCCGATCACATCTCTATGTGAGTCCTGTTCATCTTTCAATAGGCGTGTTCCGAGCTCAGGGCGATCAAGCCAGAACGTCAAGACAACCAAATGATCTCGCTGCGAGGTCTGACCTCACCCGCCTCACACTTCCCTAATCGTTCGTACCCATGTGGACATGGCGCACCCCGAAAAGTTAGGTGCCGTGACGGTGCTACACTTGGGAGAACACTAACTACTTGATATTTTTGTGAGAGATCACCCTAATAAAAAGCGACTACCGCGCAATCAAGAAGGGTGCATCATAAGGGATAAACATCTCAGGCAATTCATAATAGCATGATATGGTATAGCCCTTTCTGACAGAGAAGTCTTGTATTTCTTCGTCTTCGGCATTCGCGTCGGTGTTCACCTTCGCGAAGATTGCCACCACCTTGTCGATGCACCAGATACTATAGCTATCTCTATAGCTAGTAAAATAATGAATTACAACAAGGTTGACATGCAGGTCTTTTAAAATGCAATCATATGGCTCCAGCCATCATGCCAAATCATGACACGCAGGTCATGTTAATCAATTTACATCATATAGCCATCTCATACATAATCAAATTATTATGAGCACTACTATACCACATCATATGCACATGCAAACCCTCCTGCAAAACCAAGTTATACACCTCTAATCGGTTCAGCAAAAACTTGTTTTACGTGGCTTCTAAGGTTTCGAAACAAACCGAAGCTACCAACGTCCATCATCAAGTATGATAATTCAAGCGCTAGATTAACTTCGCGGGGTGTATGAAAACACGAGATAATAAAATATCTAGCCCCATACTGAACTTCGTCATACGCATGACCCCGTGCAGATCATATCTACATTGCCCTTTTGTATGCGAAACATCCATCTTTCTTTAACTATGGTGGAACCCAAAGAACTGTTAGCACTTCGTTGATCTGTCAATCAGCATACTCAGGAGCAGCATGAAAGGATCGCGGATTGCCAGAACTTTGTGAGATTCCACCATGACGTCAAGATTAGGATTATGCAAATTCAAGGGAAGCAACAGGAACATCGGGTAGCAGATTTCATCTGCTACCCGCACAAATAATTTTCAGTAATAGAACTCATCTACTACCTAATTATATTGTGCAACACCCATACATCTCATGTATTCTAGATCGCAACCTGCATCTACGCATAGCACGACTCATGATGCCACTGTAGGGTAACGCAGTAGAAAACAAAAAATTTCCGACCTACGCACCAGCCCAGGACCACTATGGAGACTGCATACAAGGTTTGATCATTTTTGTTACCGACTCGTAGCGCAGCGGAAATAGAGTGGATGACGATCGGCGGTGCAGATCCCCGCAGCTAGGATTTACAACCTCCCAACCGCGAGGATGTACTCCCTCATCTGCCCCTCGGACAGCCCTCCGGGAGGCGGTCGAACAGCCCCCCGGACGGTGTCGCGGACAGCCCTCCGGGAGGACCTTCGAAACTCGGACGGTCACTCGGACAGCCCTTCGGGAGGCACTCTCGAACAGCCCCTCGGGCACTAAGATCGAAACTACGACCTCTCTACAGAGTTGCACACATACGGTGTCATCTATCCGGCAGGGCTTCGCCGTCCAGAACTAGTTCCTACCGAAACCCAGACAGCCTTTCGTCTCTGCGAAACTATTTCGCGGGGAGGGAGAGAGAAGCCAGATCATTGCATGGCCTGTGTATGTGAGAATTAGTGAGTGTGGAGGGCTGCCCCTCCACCTCTATTTATAGGAAATCCCAAGGGGTAGGGTGGTTTTACAATAAAACCCAAAAGTACATGAATGAAGTCCTTCCACCAAGGGCATAAAGGTGAAACCAAGGAACAAGAGGGGCTCCATGGTGGAGCCCCAAGTGTGGCCGGCCACACCCCTTGGGGGGCCCCCATGAGGGCCTCCCAATCCATCCATGTCATCCCTAGATATTTTGGGATAAAGCCCAAACAAGTGGCTTTCCAAAAAGTAACCCAAAAAGCACTTTCACTATTCACGACGACATTTTTCAGTGTCCGTTCGAACTGAAAATATTTATGTGGGCTTAGAACATTTCCAGTACCCACTAAAATAATTTTCAACGCATTCTGGAACAATTCCAGATTAGTGATTTTCATCTGAGAAAAGCATCTGAAGTGGTTCCGGCAGCTCCGGAACATTTCCGGTTTTTCTTCCAGAAAATTCCCAAAAGTTTCCAGAATGATTCTAGCACCCTCCAAGAATTATCAGGCATGTGCCGAAACCAATTCGACTTTATGGTATCCTCTAAAACAACTTTTCAGTTTCACCGGAACTCATCCGGTGACCTCTCTATCCGGAACTTTTCCGCTATCCGAAACTTTTTCGGTGTCCGAAACTTTTTCGGTGATTTTCTCTCAGACTCCCTGTCTAGTATTCAGCAGATAGATGACCCTTAAGCGTGTGACCCTATAGGTTCGGTGAAGTATAGACATGACACGGAACCCTTTCCGATCAATGATCAACATCGGAGCCGTGGACACCCATATTGACCCCTATACCCACATGAATGAATATTCGAGTGAACCTCCAGTTTGCCGTATGCTATTCCTGTTGCTTCATGATATGTTACAAATACCCGAGGTGAGACATGTTGGCATTCCAGTGGATCAACAACTTGTCCACTATGCTAGTTACCTCGTTACCGGTATTGTTCTCTTTTCTCGTTACCGTGTTCCGGCATCCCCGTGATCAAATCACAAAGTGTCTGGCCAGACGATGATGGATACCGCAACACCGAGAGGGCCCAGAGATATCTCTCCATCACCGGAGGAGCAAATCCCAATCTCGAGCTATCAAGTTACTTGACATACTTTTGCATGAACCCGTAAGCCGCCGTAATAGCCACCCATTTACGGATGACGTTTAACAAACCCCAAAGTTCATGAAGCAAGCATGAAGAAACTCGATACTCTCATGGTCTAAGGAATCATGCAAACATTAACCATCTCTGTGTTATTAACCATTAACTTGTGACGAATGTAACTCATAGCATAACATCAATTCGGGTCGATTCAACACAATTGTTCTTCTAACATTGTGCCCTCAAAATTGCTGGCATAGAGATGCCCATGATTGGGAAAACATAATCATCATGCAACACTTGAGCTAGTCTTAGAGGCATGACTAGGAATACATTTTACCATTTATTATTCCACACGTGCACATGGGTTTTCCCAGAGCCTTTATGGATATACGGGCTCGGGAACCACAGCAGTTATAGCATGGAACATAAACCTAATTATGAACAGGGGGATAATCAATAACATTTATTATTGCCTCTAGGGCATATCTCCTACAAAGTCAAATTCCGGTGGGTGCCAATTTCTTGGTTGCTCTTTGGTGAGTTGGTCTTCTAAGAAGCAAAGTTGTGTGTCTCTCTCGTCCACCGAAGCGGAGTATGTGGCCGCTGGTAGTTGCTGTGCTCAACTTCTATGGATGAGGAAAACTTTAAAGGATTACGGTGTCATTTGTGACAAAGTGCCTCTTTGGTGTGACAATGAAAGTGCCATCAAGATTTCTCTCAACTCGGTGCAACATTTCAAGACGAAGCATATTGAGATTCGATATCTCTTCATCCGGGGTCACATTAGGCGAGGGGAGATCGAGCTCAGCTATGTCAACACTCATGATAACCTTGCAGATATTTTCATGAAGCCCTTGGATGAAGCAAGATTTCGCGAGTTAAGGCATGAGCTAAATATCATTGATTTGAGCAATGTGGCTTGAACCTTTGCACACCCCACCATACTCATCTTGATGTCTTGTTTAGGTGTAGGCATGGACATAGGGGGAGTGTTGTTCTCTCAATGAACTCTCTCTCCCCCCCATTATGCATAAATTGATCAACTCTTTCACATTAGCCATTTTTGATGGTACATGTGCTTCAAAGACGAGTTTTGGTCATGGGCCCAAGGATAATTCTTTGCGGTGCCATACCAATTGACTCAAACATAGGTGGCTCCGGCCACCACCCTCTCTCTTTGAGAGGTTTTGGTTCGTGGTTGATCCTCGTTTTCTTTTGCCTTCTTTTGAGCCGTGTTTGTGTATGAGTTGCCTCGTGTGTGCTCGTTTGTGTGTCCGGTTGCTTGAAGTTTGCATTGCAAGGGCTGTGTTTTTCTGTTGCTGTCGAAACTTGCACTTTCTTGGGTGTACGGTTCTACCGTGGCTAGCCACGGTACTACCGCAGGAGGTGGGTGCCATCTGTGCTTGTGCAGCTGCAACCTCGGCACGGTACTACCGCTTCCAGCACGGCAGTAATTTTTTACTGCCGCTGGAAGAGCGGTACTACCGCCCTGTGTGCGGTACTTCCGCCCGGGCGGTACTACCGCGCCGTCGAGAGCGCGTGGGGGTTAAGAGTGGGCGGGGGGAGTTCCAACTCCCCCATACCCATTCATCTCTTCCCCTCACTTCGTCTCTCTCTCTCCTGCCCAAGAACGGCACCGGAGGACCTCGTCGGATCTCCGTCTCCGGCCGCTCTCCTTCCATTCTGACCGGTGGGGTCGATCCCCACCTCGCCCTCTTGCCATGGAACCCGGTATCTCTGTTAGTCCCTCTCTTTTTGCACCGTTGTTGTGCTTCTAGGTTTTGGGAGATGCATGTGTAGTTCTTGTGATTTTTGGCTAAATCTTTGCAAGAGGAGAGTGTTGGAGAGTGCTAGTGCAGTAGATATGCTATTTGGTGTGATGCAACAGTGTAGTTTTGATCAATGGTAGTACCGATCTACATTTACGGATGTTCCTAGATCCGTTCGTATGAGATGCAGTTCCACGCGGTACTACCGCTCCTCCTGGAGTGGTACTACCGCCCCATGCGGTACTACCGCTCTGCTGGAGCGGTACTACCGCCCAGAGCGCGGAAGTAAAATTTTACTTCCGCTCCAGGCGCGGTACTACCGTTCCAACCCGGCGCAGTACTACCGTGGCTAGAGCGGATGTAAAATTTTACGTCTGCATCCTGGCCAGGTACTACCGCTGAGTTAAAAATTACCTTGTTTTATCCACCCAATCTCATACCTACATGTTTCTTTTGGTTTTGGCCTTGGTCTTTGCAATAATCCTTCTTGTTTTTCTCGTGTGTTTGTGTTGTGTGTCATAGGTGGTGGCTCCGGTTCCAATGTTCGACGCTCGAATCCCAGCCATGACACGAGCTCCAAGCGGCTTCACAACCAAGATGCTCCTGAGGGGTCCAGTGCCCCACAACGCAACGTCAAGACCACAGCTACCAAGATCAAGGAGCCAAATGTTGGCATGGATGAGATGCCTCAAGCGGAGTTTCTCATTCGAAGGAAGCTCAACCCCTACGTCAAGCCTAGGGAGCTCACAAGAGGAAATGACTTGTTCTGGACCAAGCAACAAAATCTCATCTTCTTAGATGTGATCAAGGCCAAGCAGAACACCTATGTGCCAGTTCAGTGGATTGACATGGATCATCTGAAGAAGAACCGGGGATATTTTGGTGAGACTCTGGATTTGGTGGAATAGTTTGGCATTGAGGAGTTACTCACATTTCACATGGACTTTGACCCGGAGATTGTGGCCCAGTTCTTTGCTTCTGTCCACTTCCACACTGATGAGAAGCGGACCATGACTTGGATGACCAATGGGAAGAGGATGACTGCTGAGTGGAAGGAGTTCATGACTCTGCTGCATGTTCGTGATGAGGGGCTTGATGTGCCCGTTGGTGCCCACCCACATGCCAACGTTGAGTCTGCTAACAAGAACAAGCTTCAACCCTTTCTTGTTGAGAAGACACTCCCAAATGGCAAGAAGTCGTTTGTGCTGAACCCATTTCTTCATATCATGCACCGGATCTTCCGCAACTCTCTGTTTCCTCGCATAGGCGACAAGGACAAGGTGCACTCCTATCTCGTGGACATGATGCTCATGTGTGAGGAAGCCCGTCATCAACAACCTGAACCACTGGATGTCTCTCATATCATGTGGAGTGAGCTGCAGTTTGCTGTGTTCCATCGTAAGGTGCCCATCTATGGACCTTACTTGTTCTTCTTGATCTCGAAGACTTGGGAGAAGCTCTTTCTGAGTGAAGATTTTCTTGCTCCCAACTGGATTCACCATGAGCCTATCAAATTGCGCATCAAGAGCAAGTGGGCTAATACCACGACCCGGGCTGAGGCTGAGGCTGCACGGATGGATGTTTATGAGGATGAGTTTGTGGAGGAGGAGGCTGAGGACAGTTCTGAGGGGTACGCTCCTCCCTCTGCTGAGCCATCTTGGGCTAAGAAGCTCAAGGCCAAGATGAAGGCTCTTTTCTGCATGCAGGCCAAGGGGCAGTACAAGTCCCATGTTGCTCAGAAGGAGAGTCGCCAGTGCGACAAGAGGATCTTAAGGAAGCTTGGCGAGCAAGTGTCGAGCGGGCCAGAGAAGACCATCACTCCTGAGGCTGTCTGGATGGCTAAGCACGGCTACCAGTGGACTGAGTCAGAGGAGGAGTACATTCCTGCGGCTGAGACAGACGAGGAGCTTGATGGGTGATCACGTCAGGGGGAGCTGCCACCTGTGTCGTAGGTGTCCTCTCTTCCTTTTTGGTGTCTCGATGCCAAAGGTGGAGAGAGTGTAGGATTTGCGAGTCTTGTGTCTCTTTGCTTTCGTTTCGTTGAACCTTCGTTGCCTTGGTTTGTTGGTTTGTGTTGGTGTGTGTGTGTGAGTCCAGGAGACTATCATATGGTGTGAGACATATGCCCTCAAGCTTATCTTATTTTCTAGTATGCTTAGTAGATTGTGAGCTTATGTTATCTTGTGCCCTGTTACTTCATGCTCACCTACTTTACCCTGCCTCCATGCTTAGTGTCACTTATATTGCTGCAAGTTTTGCCTTGTCAATAAAATATAGGGGGAGTGTTGATCCTAGTATGTGTGCCGTGCAGTCCAAAGCATATCTATAGAGTGCACACATCTAGGGGGAGCCTGTCTATATTTTATAGATGTTGGGTTTTCTTATGTTCCTTTTATATCCTTATGTGCAAATCCCGTATTGTCATCAATCCACCAAAAAGGGGGAGATTGTTAGGGCATATTTCTCCCTATGTGGTTTTGGTGATTGATGACAATGCATTTGCGGACTAAACGTGTGCATGGAGCATTTCAGATATCTCATGTTTAGGCACAAGACGATTCGGTGCCCCTCGGAGCCTATCGAAGACGGCGGTTTTTCTACGTTTCTTTTCGGTGGATTTGAGTCGTAGGAAAGCCGTACTATTAAGAGGGGGTCCGCTTCGGAAAGGTTAGGGTGGAATCAACACGTACACATCTGTTCCTTTGCACCACCTCTCCTTCGCTTCTTTGGAGCACCAGTCGTTTACCCTTAGCTCTGCAAAATGAAGGCTTTCAAATGCTTGAGTGTCTATGGCATGCGGTAGTACTGCTCAAGAGAGCAGTAGTACCGCAGGGCCTTGCGGTAGTACCGCTCAATGGAGCGGTAGTACCGCAGGGTCCAACGGTAGTACCGCTCCTGGTGAGCGGTAGTACCGCTAGCTCTGGCCCTGACACTGGCGCGTGCGGAAGTAGGCGCGGAAGTAAATTACTTCCGCGCCCACGCGGTAGTACCGCTTCCTGCCAGCGGTAGTACCGTGCCGGATTTTTGCACAGTCCTAAACTCAGCGGAAGTAGCCACGGACGTAATTTATTTAGTCCGTGCCTTTCCAGCCCAGTTGAGCCCTGCCTTGCGGTACTACCGCAAGGGCGCGCGGTAGTACCGCTCGTTGCTATACGCAACAGGGCCTTGTCTGGTCACTGTCGCCCGAGCGGTAGTACCGCAACTCCTTGCGGTAGTACCGCGGACATGTGCGGTAGTACCGCATGTCGCGGGCTTAGTAAGTGGGTAACGGTTGGATCTTTTCCCCCACTATATAAAGGGGGTCTTCTTCCCCAAGAAGACCACCTCTTCCCTCCCCAAGCTCCATTATTGCTCAAAGCTCCATTTTCGCCCGATCTCTCTCCCTAGCCAATCAAACTATTTGATTTTCTAGGGATTGGTTGAGAAGGCCCCGATCTACACTTCCACCAAGAGAAATTTGATTCCCCCCACTAATCCCTTGCGGATCTTGTTACTCTTGGGTGTTTGAGCACCCTAGACGGTTGAGGTCACCGCGGAGCCATATTCCATTGTGGTGAAGCTTCGTGGTGTCGTTGGGAGCCTCCGATTAAGTTGTGGAGATTGCCCCAACCTTGTTTGTAAAGGTTTGGTCGCCGCCTCCAAGGGCACCAATAGTGGAATCACGGCATCTCGCATTGTGTGAGGGCGTGAGGAGAATACGGTGGACCTAGTGGCTTCTTGGGGAGCATTGTGCCTCCACACCGCTGCAACGGAGACGTACTTCCTCTCAAAGGGAAGGAACTTCGGTAACACATCCTCGTCTCCACCGGCTCCACTTTTGGTTATCTCTTACCTTTACTTGTGCAAGCTTATATTGTGTTGTATCCCTTGCTTGCTTGTGTGCTTGTTGTTGTTGCATCATATAGGTTGCTCACCTAGTTGCATATCTAGTCAACCTACTTTGATGCAAAGTTCAATTTGGTAAAGAAAAGCTAAAAATTGTTAGTTGCCTATTCACCCCCCCCCCCCTCTAGTCAACTATATCAATCCTTTCATGTTTCTAATAAGATTGCGCACTAATCCAACACAATATACAGAAGGTGTCCTCATAGCTTTACTAATACCTGGGAGTATGGATAGTGGGGTATAGAAACAAAAGCAAATCCATTGTCATGTTCTAGGAACTAACTATTAGAGTACATGCTCAGGATATAAGTGGAAGCAGAAGAATATAATGAGATGTCAATTGTCCCTGAGAGGTTTATGCAAGCAGGTCTTATTATACTACCACTTGCATGATTTATTTATTTGAATAACAGCAGGAGAACTGCTATATTCACTGATTATAGAAAGCTCAAATTGGCAGTCACACATAGCATGGAGTATTAGTAAGATTTACAGGATGGATACCTCCCATAGCATACACTCAAGATCTCAAACAAACAGATGGATATAGCATCACACATGCAAATGGAACAAAAAGAGGGAGTTTATGGCAACTTACAGCTTATCGATCAGCATGTCCGGTATCTCGATTCAGAAAGGGTCCCTCGGATACATCTGCTTTATGATGTTGACGAGCTTCTGCGCCAACAAGCAAATCCTGTTGTACCTGCCACGACACAGCCATCACAGGATCAATCACAGGGCATCCATCATCTAACCAATGATTTGGTAGAATTCAACCAATGCACAGAAGCAAAGTTCCACAGTTGCTAGCTAGCTGTTTGCAAAGGAAAATGAATCACAGTTTCTTTTGTTCTAAATCATTCAAATGAGGGGGGTTACTTCTTATCCCTTAATTTTAATGCATCAGAGAACCATAGAAATCACACTTAGGAACAGCTAATGATCCACACTGGCACGAATCTCCTAGTAGCGCGTAGTGGAACCCCTGTAGTTATACCTGGATCTCTCTGAGCACCTCGACGTGCTTCCTGACCTTGGGCTACAGACTCTCGAGCAGGTCCATGTGCCGCGCCGCCAATCCCTGCAGCGTGTTATGCACAACCACCGCTGCACATTGCTGCTGCCCATCATGTGGTAATTCATCTCAATTTTGTGGTCTGCATAATGAACAAACAATCAAGCATCAGCATCTCTATACACTCAGCAAGCAACAACGCCAAGCACGGGAAGGAGCCAGCAGTAGCTGCCCAGGCTGGCCACTTCAGCTGGTGCAGTGCAAGAGCAACACACAACAGCGACGCGGCGCGGTGGCGAATGGAGGAGCGCAAGCAGAGTCAGGGGACACAAATGCAGAGGAATGGGGCGGCGCTGACCTGAGGTGCTTGAACACGGCGGCGGCGGTGGAAGAGCGTGAGCGCGGGAACTTCCACCCGAACCAGGCGGCGACGGGGAGGTACACGTCGATGAGGACCACCGCCCTGGCCTCCTCCGGCCCCCTCGCGACGCCATCGGTCGCTCGCCACTTGGCCGAGCCCCGCGGGTCAAGGCCCGCGCGCCCGCCTGCGTCGTCAGGGAGCCGTGCGAGGGGCGCAAACCCGCAGGTGGAGAGGGAGCAGGGGCGCGAGTGGGCACGGGGATCCGGAGGTGGGTGGCGCACAGCCGTGACGTCGTGGCTACGGCGGGGGAGGGAACTCCAGCAATGGAGGACGGGATGCTTGGGTTAGATCTGGATCGGGGAGAGGAGCAGAGCGAATTTTGGGAGCGCCGATGGGTGGGTGAGAGCGCCGGCGGAGCCCGAGAGCGAGGTTCGCTGGTGGGTGGGTAGGGGCGACGGGGTGGGGCAGGAGATCGTGAACTGGAGGCGAGGTGAGAGAGACATCGTCGTCGATCTGGATCGGGGAGAAGGGGAGAGAGAGGCGGCGGCGAGTGTGTTTTCAGGGAGAGGGGGAGAGAAAGGCGGCCGCGGGTTGCTAGGGTTTGGATTGGGCTGTTGAGAGGTGGATGGTTTAGATCGGCTACAACGGACGGTTCAGATCAGCTATAGTGGGGGTGATCCGTGGGAAGAGTCCTGATTGGTTGAGAAAATCTATGATTTAAAATAGTTTCCTAGTACTAAAAATAGAAGGATTTTGTAAAGCAGCTATCAAAAATATTTTGCAAAAGGGCACCACACAAATTTTCACTCAAGTTAGACCACATTTTATGGGTGATCACCAATTTGTATGCATTCCTGATCTTTCTAGCTATTTTTAATCATTTTTTGAGTGCCCGAAATGAGTTTTTTTGTGAAGAACCTACCATATATTTGTTGCAAAATTGGACCAAATTAATTTTCTAAAATATTATACCATATTTAATGTAAAATTGACAAATGGTTTGGTTTCAAAAGCTTTGGATCACCTCTCGTGAAAAAGACAAATTTACGCCAATTCAGTAGGAAGTGGCTCAAATTTGAACTGCATCTGCCTCATAGTTTGCTCTATATTTTTTTTCCAAAAATCATTTCTAAGTACATAAGTATCTATTTAATCAGATAAACACCAAAAGTTTTTCCAAGATTCAACCACTAGCGAGGAACGGTCATGCCCGCCGTTTTGACCGCATTTTGAAATGGGCATGAAAATTCAAAAAAAATCAAAAAAAATTGGAAAACCTTCGCATTGTGGCATATATGTGACAAAGTTATCAGGAAAAATAATAAACTTGCAATACGGCAATTATTTTAAAAAAATATTCTAAAAAATGAGCTATCATGTGTGAAGATCAATGGCTTTCAAGCCAAATGATCAATGTTATGTCCACATTCATGGCATAGTTTGTTCAAATGATTTCATATCGTGCACAAGGGTGCATCTTAGAATGGCAAACAATGATGACTAAGGAAGTTTTCTTTTTCTTTCGACGAAAAAATCATTTTCCATTTTTCAAGTGCCAAAAATGGGTTTTTTTTTGTGAAGGACATACCATATATTTGTTGCAAAATTGGACCACATCATTTTTAGAAAATACTAGGCCATATTTAATCTACAATTGACCAAAAGGTTGGGTGTCAAAAGCTTTGATCCATCTCTCTTGAAAAAGATAAATTTCCGTCGATTCAGCAGGAAGCGGGTCAAATTTGAACTGTAGCTGCCTCATAGTTTGTTCTTTATTTTTTCAAAAAAGTATTTCTAGGTACAAAAGTATCTATTTAATAAGATAAATACCAAAAGTTTTTCAAGATTCAACCAGTAGCTAGGAACGGTCATGCCCGCAGTTTTTTTGAAACGGGCATGAAAAATTCAAAAAAATCAAAAAATTGGAAAACCTTCGCATTGTGTCATTATATGTGACCAAGTTACCAGGAAAAATAATAAACTTGTAATGCAACAATTCTTTAAAAAAAATTGTTCTCAGAAATGAGCTATCATGTGTGAAGATTCATGGCTTTCAAGCCAAATGATCAATCTTATGGCCACATTCATGGCATAGTTTGTTTAAATGATCTAATATTGTGCACAAGGGTGCATATTGAAGTGGCAAACAATGTTGCCTAAGGAAGTTTTCATTTTCTTTGGACGGAAATTTCATTTTCTATTTTTTGAGTGCCCAAAATGAGTTTTTTTGTGAAGGAGCTACCATATATTTGTTGCAAAATTGTACCAAATCAATTTTCAAAAATACTAGGACAAATTTAATGCACAATTTACCAAATGGTTGGGTGTTAAAAGTTTTGATCCACCTCTCGTGAAAAAGACAAATTTCCGCCAATTCAGAAGGAAGCGGGTCAAATTTGAACTGCACCTGCCTTATAGTTTGCTCTTTATTTTTTCCAAAAATTATTTCTAGGTACATAAGTATCTATTTAATCATAAATACATGGTTTGGTGGCGATACGACGAGGTTTGGACAGTGGCCGAGGGTCCCAACTCCAGAGCGCATAAACTCGCATGCCCGCCGCGTGGTCACCGCATGACCGTGGCATTGCCATGTGTTCTGGGCGGCCTAGGCATGTCTAGTGGGTTGGGCACTCCCCCGGTAGGTGTCAGGAAGAAGAAGGCAATAGAAGAATCTCACGAGGGGACTGAACTGAGCTCAAACATGAATTAGCAGCCAAGTGTTTGATTAGTGGTGGGGAAAATGCACATGGCCAATGGCCTGAGTTTTGACCGAGGATGATCATCTACTAAGGACACTGTCTTGGAAAATTTGCAGCTCAAATGGAGGAGCCTAGGTGTCACTTGCTTTGCAAAGTACCACACTGGACAGAAATATGAATGTTGAAGCTGGACTCAAATGAATAAATGGATTGATCTGAAATTTAGAGGAGGATGATAATTTGGGCATATGAAGGCACTTTAAAAATTTCATACCATTTGGATAAATAAAAATGGTACTTCCTTCACAGTGCTCTCCACTGAACAGAAAATTGGAAAAAATGTTGAGGGAAATTGGCTAGAATAAATGAGCTAAAATTTGGTGGAGGGAAGTTCTGTGGGCAGGGTCATGTCCTGGTAAATTTTCATCAATTATAAATTAACATAAAATATAGTTGTTTCACAAACTGAAAATATTACCAGAAACAAAGATTGGATGGTGAGCTCACATGGATTGTTAGGCAAATGGAGCTAAATATTGTCATGAGGCAATGATTTGGATAGTAAAGAATGCCCAATTTTTTTGGGAATTTTGGGAATGACGGAAATATAGGCTTCTTCACAACCTAGGACAAAAATTGACACATAGACATGACACATAGGCAAAACTGATGAGGTGGCACCTAGTCAAAGCAATGCACCACAATTTACAAGGCTATAACCATCTATATTGGTCGTAATCAGCTAGAAATAAGGCAGCGGACCAGTGCTGTTTGCTTTACGACCATTTCGTGTAAAGAAATTACGACATTTCTGACCAAAATGGTCGTTATGGTTTAGGGTTTGGAGCCCCCCGAACAGCTTTTGACCAATTGGTCTCAAATGGTCGTAGATTTATGACCAATTCTTCCAGGGTCACTAACAGAAGGTCACAAGTTGACATATTTCTTGTAGTGTATCTGAGTACAGATATAAAAGATAAATAGATAAGCCTTAAGAAGGCGGGGCAAAACAATGACTAAGATCGAAAAGGCACAGGCCTCCTGCTTGGGACCCTCCGAACCTACTCCTGGTAGTCAGCCAACTCATAGTAGTAACCACCCTCGGGGTGGTAGTAGCAGTCGGCGGCGGGGGCAGCTGACTCCTGGGCTCCGTCATCTGGTCACATCAATCAGGTATAGGGAAAAGAGGAAGCAAAGCAACCGTGAGTACTCATCGAAAGTACTCAGCAAGACTTACATAAGATCTATTCTATGTATGCAACATTATCACAGGAAGGTTGTGTCTGTGGGCTAGACTGCAGAAATGCCAGAATGGAGAGAGGGCCTAGTCCTATTGAAGACTAGCATCTTGCAGCAATTAGAAGAGAACATTAAAGCATATTATAATTAACAATTATGTTATAACATTAGCGCCCAGAGATCCTTTTTCGACTCCCTGCGAGAAAGCAATCCCAGAGCCATCATAACCAATTATCATATCCAGTATCCAGTTCTAGTTGTATCGATTGGGATACAACTCCGAGTGTCCATTACCGAGGATCCGTCTATTCGAATAGATATACTTCCCTGCAGGGGTGCACCAACTTACCCACCACGCTCGATTAACTTCGGCCAAACACACTTTTCTGGGTCCTGCCCGGCCTCAGTCAAAACGACACACCGTAGCCCTACCTAGGCTCAACAAAGAGGTCAGCACGCCAGACTAACCCTATGCGCGCAGGGGTCTTAGGCCCATCGCCCTTTGTGCTCCTGCACGTTGCGTGGGCTGCCGGTGAGCAGACCTAGCCCCTTAAACAAGGACGGGCATTCCAGTCTAACCCGGCGCGCGCCGCTCAGTCACTAATGGCTAGAGAGCTTCGGCTGATGCATACGACGCAGAGTACCCATATTTATTCCCGCATGGTGGTTAGTGTGAAAAGGCTAGAGGCCTACTCGGATCAAATATCCAAACCGTTAGTGTATTGGGAGCGCGCGGTAACGAGCAAAGACTCTTGATCATGTGACCCTGTCGCCCCGTCTCGTGGACTTGCGGCAAGGACTAAGAATGCCCGGCCACGCCACGTAGTTACCTCGCGGGTACCCTCTAGGTCAACCTGACTCCACATCACTCGCAACATATGCTCGTGCGGGTACCCATCAGGGCCTACCCGATCAGGGTAGCACGCACGCATAACCCTCCCTCCTTGGAGGTACCGGTGAAAGAGCACGAAGCCAGACCAAGTCAAGGCCATGCCATACCAGCGAATGTGGCTGCACGGTAAGCCTGAATAGGTGACTCTTGATCAACCAACTAAGTTTCATTTATCAAGTATGATGGTTCAACATTTCAGCTTGAGTTATCCACCCAAGATATTTGAATAATTTACTTTGAATTATCAATGATAACTTAAATGCAAGAAATGAATATGAATTATGCAATGCTATGAAATGCTTCATAATATGGATGTCCTGGCTTGCCTTGATCAGTTGGGTTGTTCAGAAATTCCTGGTCTTCAAATCCACAAGAATCTCCTTCTGAAAACATTTGAAAATAACAAAGGAAAATGTCACATAAAGCCTTTTTATTCACCAACAATTCTGTGAGTGTGAGAAAAATACCAAACTTGGTGGAAAAATAAAGGATTATATTATGAACACAATGCAAAAAGAATCAGGTCAATTGGACCTTTCTGTAAAAAGTTATTAATGGTCAAAGTTCCTGGTCAACTCTGTTTATGAAATCAAATTTGAAAAAAACAGAAACGGCCACGTCGAAGGCGTATTTGCCCCGGGCGCCTCCACTTACCGCTTTGGTAAGTGGCTAATAGTGGGCCCCTTCGTTTAAAATAGAGGGGAGGGGAGAGCAGAGGAGAGGGGCGGCTCACCGGCGGTGATTGCCGGCGACAGTGACGACGGTTGGGCTTGTGGATGGTGGGGATGGATCGGTCGTTCGACGGCGGTTCGCCCTGTACCCGTAGCTCCTCCGGAGATGGCCGGACGGCGTCGCGCCCTTCTTCTCCGGCGGATGAGTGCTACGGTGGTCGACGGGGGAGCCCAATCCGGCAGCGATCCGGTGAGGCGAGAGCTCAGGGAGGACCAGAGGAACCCACTGATCACGCTGAAGTGCTCAGGCGAGGCGGAGGTGGAGTGGAGGTGGCTGGATATGGGACGAGGGCGGCGGAGGAGCTCCGGTGAAGCTCGAGGCCAGAGGGTCTCTCGGCCTTGGCACTTGCTTGGGGTGGCAGTGGAGGATGGAGGGCGAGCGGTGAGGAGCTCAGCAAGGCTGGATGGGGCATATAGCCGAGAAGAAGCACTCGGCGATCTCTCCAGATGCGGCTCAAAGCGGGCGACGTCGCCAGCGAGAGGTACGCCTCGCTGACTGGCTTCTTGCGGCGAGGGGACGAGAGGGAGCAGCAGCATTGAATGCTCGAAGAGACCGCATGGGAGGAAGAGGACGAGCGGCGCTGCAACTATGGCCGCACGGGCCTCACAGTGCGACGATGGCGTGGCGGCAGGCGAGGCCATCTCCGGCGAGGGCGAAGGCACTGGAAGGGCTAGGTGTCAACCAGGGGCGATGTCGGCATGCTCGGACACGAGACTGAGGCGAGGGGCAGTCGGACGCGACGGAACAGACACGGGCGCGGCGCAGAGCGCGGCGACAGGCATGCCGCAGCCGTGCTCACCACGGTGCTGGCCACCAAGAGGCCACGCAATCCTGGCATTTCTTGTCTGGCACATCGGCCTTTGATCCCTCAGATCACCTACAGCCTTGGTTTGGCTTGGTTCACGCAGAGATGAGCAGTAAGATCAGCAACAGTTTCTGACAACAAACTTGGGGAGATTCCAAAGAAGAGATGAGGTGGAGACTGAGCCAAAGAGAGTGTCTAGAGTGATCCACGTTGGAAGAACTACAAACTGGCCAAGTTTGAGGTGGTTTGGATAAGAATTGAGGGTAGTCCATGTGTAACTTGCAAAACTGGTCCAGAATGGAAATGTTGAGGTACTGCTCACTTAGTTGATCCTCTGGGGCTGAAACTTGGTGGAGGAAGGTTGTTTGGAGGTGTCCTCATGCTGTAAAAATTTGAGAGCAATTGGACAATCCTAGCATGCACTTCCTTCACAATGGTTCAGTCTGACTAGGAGCTAAAATGAATTATTTTGCAAAGTATTTGAACTAGACCATGAAATGTTTTTGGATATTGGAGCAAGGTATAGTCCAAGGTATTTTAGGCAATTATTTGAGAATATTCTGGCCATCCAAACTATAGGTTGCTTCACAACCCATAGTAATGCCCTAAATCCTCAAATAAAAGAAAAGAGTTATTGAAAATAATTTAAATTGGAATTTGAGTCCTTGAGGTACTTGGCAGGGTTTTGGCAAGATGCTGGGGCTTGGGATCACTTTGGAGAAGATTCAAGAATGACCAAGACCAAGTGAAAAATTCAAAACCCATTCAAATTCCAAATAAAACCAGGAGAAGTTCGAAAAGAAAAAGTTGCCAAAATCAGGGTGTCACAAACCTACCCCCCTTAGGATGAATCTCGTCCTTGAGATTTGGTTGCTCAGGGAACAAATATGGGTAAGCGGATCTCAGAAAATCTTCTCTTTCCCAAGTAGCCTCTTCTTCAGTATGGTGCTCCCATAGCACCTTGTAAAATCTTATCACCTTACTCCTTGTGATTCTTTCCATCTCATCCAAGATCTTGACAGGTTTTTCCTCATAAGTCAGGTCCTTAGCAAATTCTAATTCACTCACATACGCTTGCTTGGCTGGGGGTGCAATGCATTCCCTTAACTGTGAGATGTGAAAAACATCATGAACGTCTGACAATGCTGGTGGCAATTCAAATTGATATGCGACTCTGCCCTTCCTAGCAATCACTGGAAAGGGACCAATGTATCTTGGGGCCAACTTCCCTTGGGTGCCAAACCTTTTTACTCCCTTCATAGGGGTTACTCGCAGATAAGCATAGTCTCCAGGCTCGAAAGTTACTTCCCGATGTTTTGGGTCATAATAGCTCTTTTGTTGGGACTTGGCTGCTTGCAGACGCTCATGAATATCTTTGACTTGCCTTTCAGCCTCGAGCATCAAGTCCGTACCATAGATGCGACTATCTCCTGTTTGGGACCAGTTCAACGGTGTGCGACACTTCCGTCCGTATAATGCCTCAAAAGGCGACATTTTGAGACTTGCCTGATAGCTATTATTGTAGGAGAATTCAGCGTATGGCAAACTATCCTCCCATTTGGGTCCATGGGAGAGAGCGCATGATCGAAGCATTATCTTCTAATATTTGGTTTACTCGCTCGGTCTGTCTGTCTGTCTGCGGATGGTATGCTGTGCTGTGTTTCAGCATGGTTCCCAGAGCTTGATGTAGCCGTAGCCAGAATGCTGAGGTAAATAGGGAACCCCTATCTGAAGTGATAGACTTGGGTACTCCGTGCAGACTGACTATCCGGGACATGTAGAGTTGTGCCAGCTGATTTGCGTTGGAAGTGGTCTTTACTGGGATAAAGTGGGCCACTTTCGTGAGTATGTCTACGATGACCCAAATAGCATCATTGCCTCTCGTGGACTTGGGCAGTCCCACGATAAAATCCATACATATGTCGTCCCACTTCCACTTGGGCACCGGTAAAGGTTGCAGTAGCCCAGCGGGTTTCTGATGCTCAGCTTTGACCTTGTTACAAATATCACAGAAGGCGACATAGTATGCTATATCTTTCCGCATTCCTGACCACCAAAAAGTTTCTCTCAAGTCTTGATACATCTTGGTACCTCCCGGGTGAATCGAATATGCGGACTCATGTGCTTCCTTGAGTATTTGTTGCCTCAAGTTGTTCTGATTCGGCACACAAATTTGTTTCTCAAACCACACGGTACCATGTTCATCTATACGGAAGGACTCGGCCTTCCCTTGCTGAATTAACTCCTTGATCTTCCGAATTTCTTCATCTGACTTCTGTGCTTCCTTGATTTCCTCCATGAGGGTTGGAGTAATTTCCAACGTGTCCGGGGTCATTGGGCCACATAACACCATATTGAGCTTGACAAACTCTTCTCGTAAGCTTGGATGCATACCCTCGACTAGTGCATTCACTGCAGCTTGTTTCCTGCTTAGGGCATCAGCCACCACATTCGCTTTCCCCGGATGATAGTTTATTCCAACATCATAGTCCTTGACTAGCTCAAGCCATCTTCGCTGCCTGAGGTTCAGGTCGGGTTGAGTGAAGATATACTTGAGACTCTTGTGGTCTGTGTATATTTCACATCGTTGTCCAATAAGGTAATGCCTCCAAATTTTCAGGGCATGAACCACAGCAGCTAGCTCCAAATCATGTGTGGGATAGTTCTCCTCATGAGGTCGTAGCTGTCGTGATGCGTAAGCTACAATCTTTCCCACTTGCATTAGCACACATCCAACTCCATGCTTGGATGCGTCGCAATATATGTCGAAACTCTTGTGAATGTCTGGGAGGACTAAGACAGGGGCTGTGGTTAGCCTTGTCTTTAATTCCTGGAAACTGCTATCACACTCGTCTGTCCAGATAAACCTTTGGTTCTTTTTCAACAATTCCATCAGTGGCTTGGCTATCTTAGAGAAACCCTCAATGAAGCGACGGTAGTAGCCTACCAGGCCTAGGAAACTACGGACTTCAGTCACCGTAGCTGGTGTCTTCCAGTTCAAGACCGCAGTAACCTTACTGGGATCAACAGCTATCCCTTTCTCTAACAGAATATGTCCAAGGAATCCCACCTATTTTAGCCAAAATTCGCACTTACTGAACTTGGCATATAAGCGATGGGTTCACAACCTTTCCAAGACAGCTCTAAGATGTTGTTTATGCTCCTCTTCATCTTTAGAGTATATCAGGATGTCATCAATGAACACTACTACAAACTTGTCCAGAAAGTCCATGAAGACTTTGTTCATCATACTCATGAAGTAGGCTGGAGCGTTGGTCAATCCAAATGCCATAACTGTAAATTCATATAGTCCATTACGAGTGGTGAACGCTGTCTTGGGGATATCCTCCTTTCGGATTTTTAGTTGATGATATCCCATTCTGAGGTCGATCTTAGAGAATACTCGTGCTCCATTCAACTGGTCGAATAAGTCATCAATTCGAGGGAGCAGGTACTTGTTCTTGATAGTGACCTCGTTAAGTTGGCGATAGTCTACGCACATTCGTAGACTTCCATCCTTCTTCTTGACAAATAATACTGGTGACCCCCATGGCGAGATGCTTGGATGAATATATCCTTTCTGTAGCAATTCGTCTAACTACTTCTTTAGCTCCGCCAGCTCTGGGCCTGGCATACGATAATATTTCTTGTATATTGGAGTTGTACCAGGAATTACTTCAATGGCGAACTCCAATTCTCGGTCGGGCGGCATTCCTGGTAATTCCTCAGGAAACACATCCGGAAATTCACCCACTACCGGGATCAGATTCATATCTGTAACAGTGGTCTGGTATGTCGTGCCCTTTCTTGTTATCATTTTGCTGGCCAGAAATTGGACGGTTTGTCCGGCGGGGTTCACCAATGTCACCGTTCTGGTGGCACAGTTGATACACACTTGGTGCGGTGCCAACCAGTCCATTCCCAGTATTATGTCCAGTCCTGGGGAGTCAATAGCAACAACGGTGGCCAGGAATTTGACTCCATGTATTGAAATTTCCAGATCCTTATATATTATATTTGTTCTGAGCATAGAGCCAGGGGATTGTACCACCATGATTTTGTCCAAAAGCGAAGGAGAAAACTTGTGCAAGGTGGCAAAACTTCGCGAAATAAACGAATGGGAAGCCCCAGAATCAAATAAAATTATGGCAGGTATGTTATTGATAGAAAACATACCAAGGACAATGTCTGGAGCTTCGCAGACTTCTTCGGCAGAGACGTGGTGGATGCATCCGTGGCTAAAGTTGTGGTTGGGGCGGCGTCCAAGGTGGTTGACTTGTGGCTTGTGGCCAGCTGATTGTTTTCCGTTGTTATTAGTAGGACATTGCTTGGCGTAGTGTCCACTCTGGCCGCAAGTGAAACAAGTGTTGTTGCGGCGGCAGTCCTCTATGACTGGCTGCTTGCCTAAGGTCTTGCTCTGGTTGCCCGGCTTGTTGTTGTTGCCACCATTGTTTCACACTATTTTGTTTTCAGATGACCCTGGCTGCCAACTGCGCAGCTTTTGCGCATATGGTTCCCTGCTGCCCTTCTTGGGCGCGAACTTCCTCTTACGATCATCATTCCGGACTTGTGTTCTTGTTCGGCAATGAAGGCCTTATCCACCAAGGTCTGGAAATCGGGGAAGTCCAACATGCATAGCTGACATCGGAGGGCGTGATTAAGTCCTCCGAGGAACCGGTCTATTTTCCGTTCTTCGGTAGCCACATCATACGGAGAGTACCGGGCCAAATTGTTGAACTTGTTTAAGTATTCTCCCACAGACATGTTTCCTTGTGTGAGAGCCAGGAATTCTCTCTGCTTCACTTTCATGATACTCGTGGGGATATGATACTTACGGAACAGCTCTTTGAATTTTCCCCAGGAAATCTCTTCTGCAGGCCACATTAGCTTGGTGTTATCCCACCATATGGCTACTGGGCCTTCGAGATAATGAGTGACAAATGGGACCTTATCTGCTTCTTCACAAAGAGCGATGTCCAATTTCTTTTCCATGGTTCTAATCCAATCATCAGCCTCAATAGGATCCGCAACCTGATTAAAGCTGGGTGGTTTTGTACGCTGGAAGTCAGACAGTTTGGAATGCACCCCATTGCCATTGTTCTGACCTACTATTGTCTGCATACTCTTGAGAAATTCCATAAGGTCTTGGTTTCTCTTTTCCTCAAACATTCTCATTATCTGATCTGTGGTTGGTGCTTCAGGTGGTGGTGGTGGTAAGTCTTCGGGCGGTTGCCCTGCCTGCCTGGCGGCTCGACGGACGGGGTTTCCATCGCCGCCTTGACTGCTACTTCCTTTCTTCATCCTAATTTTTGTTCCCATGGCAAATACTGAACCGATGAGCAACATCCATAAGGAGAAATACAGTAATAGGACACCAAAAGGAAATTCTCGAAAAAGGCGAATAAAGAAAACAAGATAATTATACAAGATAACCCAACATCATACATGGCAAGCTAGTAGGGGAATATCATGACTAGGCTGTTCATGCGACAGTCAACATATGCAAAGATGCATGCATTACTACTCAAGCTCCAGTCTAGTGCGTCGGTGACACGAACACTGCCCATCTGAAGAGTCCTCGCTGTCAGATCCTGAGTCGGAATCAGAACTAATGATGTGAGTCACCGGGTTAAAGGAGACGCGACGTCGCTGCCGAGATGGCTCTCCCTCGGCGGAAGAAAGAGCACGTTGCCTCAGCATCGGCGGAGCAGGAGTGTCTAAGAGTGAGGCCCACTCAGCTGGGGTCTTGAGTCGACTGCCAGACGATAAGCCTGATAGTCCAAAAAAAACAGAAGGGGTATCGAGCACATGCGGGGGTGGAACTGGTGGTGGATAACTGGGTGAAACTGTAGGAGGAGGAGGTGCTGGAGTCACTGCTGCAAGTGCCCCCTGAACACGACACAGTTCCTCAGCCAAAGAAATGATCATACGATAACTGGCGTTCAGATAGCGGGACAAAACACCAGTCGCATGATCACACGGCGGGTCAACAGGTGAGAAAAGGACTCGCCCTGTCGTAGGCGACAGAGTGGGATAGTGGAAGAAACCTGGATGGGTCTGCATCTCGGCCTCGTGGAAGCGCAAGTCAGTAATAGCCTCCATGGCGGCAAACTGGATCACCAGCTCCGGAGTAGAAGCCACTCCGCCCTTGGAAGAGCGAGAAGAGCTTCCAATATCTGAAGTCGCGGTCATGTAAGCCACTGCATGGTACTCATATACTGACTCGCCCAACTGCTCCCGAAACACCTGGTACACCGGGTCGTCGCCGTTGGGATACAGCTGAAGCCAGACGCTACGGATCAAAGCTGGAAAAGTGTGGGGTTCTGGCTCATTATGAAAGTGATATGGAACTGGTGCCATCTACACTCACAATGCCAAGAGTTAGTAACATAATGAATTATGATGCATGAGGCATGGTATGCAACAATCAAATGCAACAAGCAGGATGCACACTCAAAGTCCTATGCTAATCGCAGTCCTAGCGCGGGTTACCTAGGGTGTCCTACAGTCAGCCTGGCTCTGATACCAAGCGTTGTGGCACCCCGGCTCAGAGAACCGGTTTACCAGTGTTTTCAACCTAGAGATAATGTCTTCTAGAAACACACAACAACTTGGAAACAGAACATAGCTGAACTTTTATTGATAATAATTGAGTACAAGCTATATATTACATGATCATCGAGGCCAAAAGCACATCTAGCGCTAGGAAAATATCTACATTATTTATCCAACATATCAGGGCCTCGGTATTACTACAGAATACTACAACGGAGGACTACTGCGTAGTGGAACATGATAGTATCTCCATCCACAGGGACACTGCTGAGGACACATCCTAGGCATCGCAACACGGGCATCGAGACCTCCGTCTCAGAGTTCTCCTGCATCTGGCATGATACGCCAGGTGAGTACTTTGAATGTACTCGCAAGCACATGACAACCAAATATGCAGCAAATAATAGCATAGCAATGAACATGTTAAAACTTAAGTGATTCACTTACTGTCACCAACTTACTCATATCCGGGTTGTCCCACAACCCTCGGAATACTCGACCTCAACGAGTACTTCCGTTCATAAGACGTGTTCTTCCATCATTACTATGATTATTATGGTTGATCACCTAGAGAGGTCTGGACGGGCTGTCCATTACCGTGGACGCGGCTATTCGAATAGATTTTACACTCTGCAGAGGTTGCGCACTTTACCCACACTATGGAGCACTGACCTCGTGATCCCATTCGGGTGGACCAGCATTGCTCCAACGAAACCCGCCTGACTCATGACTCTCCCATCGTACTACCGGCAATCATACTCCCCCGGAGTCAAGCCTTGGGTGGCCCCGTGTCACCTCGTGACACCTGCCACCGTCGTGGCCTAACTAAACTGTCCCAAACGGGGATGCCGGCAAATCACTCAACTGGGCTCACAGGGTTATCGTCGTCTACCTGATCAGGGCAGCACGCACGCATAACCCTCCCTCCTTGGAGGTACCGATGAAAGAGCACGAAGCCAGACCAAGTCAAGGCCGTCCCATACCGGCGAATGTGGCTGCACGGGTAAGCCCGGACAGGTGACTCTTGATCAACCAAGTAAGTTCCATTTAGCAAATAGGGTGTTTCAACATTTCAGCTTGAGTTATCAACATAAGGCATTTGAATAATTTACTTTGAATTATTAATGATAATTTAAATGCAAGAAATGAATATGAACTATGCAATGCTATGAAATGCTTCATAATATGGATGTCCTGGCTTGCCTCGATCAGTTGGGTTGTTCAGAAACTCCTGGTCTTCAAATCCACAAGAATCTCCTTCTGAAAACATTTTCAAATGGCAAAGGAAAATGTCACATAAAGCCTTTTTATTCACCAACAATTCTGTGAGTGTGAGAAAAATACCAAACTTGGTGGAAAAATAAAGAATTATATTACGAACACAATGCAAAAAGAATCAGTTCATTTGGTCTTTTCTGTAAAAAGTTATTAATGGTCAAAGTTTCTGGTCAACTCTGTTAATAAATCAAAAATTAAAAAAACAGAAACGGGCCACGTCGAAGGCGTATTTGCCCTGGGCGCCTCCACTTACCGCTTCGGCCAGTCGCTGGCTAGTGGGGCCCGGCCCATTTAAAACAGAGGAGGGAGAGAGGGAACAGAGGGAGGCGGGGCTCCGGCGACGCTCACCGGCGATAGGGACGGCGGTTGGGCTGGGAAACGACAGGGATCGATCGGGCACTCGAAGACGGTCCTCCCTGTACCCGTAGCTCTTCCGGAGATGGCCAGACGGCGGTGCGCCCTTCTTCTCCGGCGGACAGCAGCTACGGTGGTCGACGGAGGAGATGATTCCGGCAGCGATTTGATTCGGGGAGGGGTCTGGAAGCACCAGTAGAACACTACGAACTCGACGGTGGGCTCGGGCGGAGCTGGGATGGCTTGGAGAGGGCTGGCGATGGAAAGGGATTGGGCGGCAGAGCTTCTGCCGGAGCTGAGGGAGACAAGCTCCCGGCCCTCCTTGGGCGCTCTGGAGGTGGATGAGGGAGGTGGTGGAGAGGTGGTGAAGCGAGGAGGGGCTGGGCGGGGCTATTTATAGCCGGGCGGAGGTGCTCGGCTAGTTCTATGGACGCGGCTCGAAGCGGGCCACGTCGCCGGCGAAGTACGCCTCGCTGGCTGGCCGCTTGCGGGCGAGGAGACTTGAGCGAGCAGGGGCATTCAATGCGGAAGGAGACAGCACGGGGAGGAAGACGACGGCGTGCCCGCCACTGTGACCACACGGGCACCACAGTGCGGTGATGGCGTGGCGGCCGGCGAGGGCATCTCCGGTGAGGAGGAGGGTTCTGGAGGGGCTGCGTGTCAACAAGGGGCGATGTCGGCATGCTCGGACACGAAACTGAGGCGAGGGGCAGTCGGACGCGACGGAACAGACACGGGCGCGGCGCAGAACGCGGCGACAGGCATGCCGCAGCCGTGCTCACCACGGTGCTGGCCACCAAGAGGCCACGCAAGCCTGGCATTTCTTGTCTGGCACATCGACCTTTGATCCCTCAGATCACCTACAGCCTTGGTTTGTCTTGGTTCACGCAGAGATGAGCGGTAAGATCAGCAACAATTCCTGACAGCAAACTTGGGGAGGTTCCAGAGAAGAGATGAGGTGGAGACTGAGCCAAAGATAGTGTCTGGAGTGATCCACGTTGGAAGAACTCCAAACTGGCCAAGTTTGAGGTGGTTTGGATCAGAATTGAGGGTAGTTCATGTGTAAGGGACAAATCTGGTCTGAAACTGAAAGTTGAAGTACTGCTCACATAGAAGATCTTCAGATGCTGAAACTTGGTGGAGGAAGGTTGTTTGGAGGTGTCCTCATGCTGTAAAAATTTGAGAGCAATTGGACAACCCTAGCATACACTTCCTTCACAATGGTTCAGTGTGACCAGGGGCTAAAATGAATTATTTTGCAAAGTATTTGAACTAGTTTATGGAATATTTTTGGATATTGGAGCAAGATATAGTCCAAGGTATTTTTACGAATTATTTGAGAATTTTCTGAGTATCCAAACCATAGGTTGCTTCACAACCCATAGTAATGCCCTAAATCCTCAAATAAAAGAAAAGAGCTATTGAAAATAATTTAAATTGGAATTTAAGTCCTTGAGGTACTTGGCAGGGTTTTGGCAAGATGCTGAGGCTTGGAATCACTTGGAGAAGATTCAAGAATGACCAAGACCAAGTGAAAAATTCAAAACCCATTCAAATTCCAAATAAAACCAGGAAAAGTTCAAAAAGAAAAAGTTGTCAAAATCAGGGTGTCACACAATCATATGCAACACAGAGCATGCTATGTTAAAGTGCAGTGCAGGGTTGCCTAAAAACATGTCTAAACCATTTTAGTTATTTTAGGATTTAAGTTGGAATTATTAACCGGTATGTGTGCACTATTCATCTACCGGAAACGGACGAAAAATTGCGGGTTCACCTACGTAGAGGGTCCCGACACAGAAACAGATAGCACGGTTAGATTCGTGGGATTTTTCTGAGCAACTTTCATGTAGAAAGTTTTTCCATCCGAGATACGGATTAATTTCTATGAATTTTGCAAGTTTTAGCATTTTTCTGAAATTATTTAAACTAACAGGAGTTTCCAGAAAAGGAATATGATGTCATGCTGATGTCACTACTGCGTCAGCAGCCAGCTGGGGTTTGACTAGTCAACTGGGTCCAGTGGGACCCAATGGTCAGTCTCTGTTAAGACTAACAGTGAGTTAGTTTATTTTATTAACCTAATCTAGCAGTGGGCCCAACCCGTCAGTGTCTGTACTAATTAAAGTATTAACTAATTAAACGTAATTAGTTACTAACTAAATCACTGACGTGGGGGACCCACCTGTCAGGGTCAAAGGTGAATAGTAACCACAGTTGACCGTGGTCAACGCGGTCAAACCAGCGTCGGGGGCCCACAGTCAGTGACACAGGGCGGGTCCCACGCGGTGCCAGCTCAGCGGAGCCGCCGGAGTAGCTCCGGCAAGCCTCCCGCGACGGCGAACTGGCCGGAGGGCGTCGGATTTGCTCTACAAGGGGCCATATCGCGCGATTCTTGCGGCATTTGAACGGCTACTCCACCCCGCGTCGTTCTATGGCGTCGGAACGGGCGGAGGTGGCCGGCAGGCACGCCGGCGTCGAGCCGTGGCGGTGGTGAGCTACGGGTCTTCGCGGAGCCGGCGACCTAGCGCGCGTGAGAGCAGCTAAAGGGGCCAGGGGAGAGGGGAAACGCTCACCGAGCGGCACAATGAGGCCGGCGAGGGCTTAGGAGCTACAGCGAGGTCGCCGGAGTTGGTCGGGAACGGCGGCGGTCGGTGAAGAGGGCGGTGGGGATCCGGCGATGCAGAACCTCCGGGGACCAGCGGAGGGCAGCAGGCGATCGGGCGGAGGCTGGCGGTTCTCCTGGGCGGTTCAGGCGGACGGTGCGGCGTTGGTGCCACGGAACTGCCGGAGGCGCGCAACGGCGGAGCTCGGCAAAGAAGAGGGAGGCGGGCGCGAGCGCGCGTGAGGGAGAGAGGGGAATGGAGGGTGGCGTCCGGGGAAGGCGAACTGGGCGCCGTTCTTATCCCCAGCCACCTGCTCCCATCGCGGTGGCGGCCTATGGCCGGAGCTCGAGCTCCTGGCCATGGCGCTGCTGACACGGTGGGCGGGGCAGGTAGGGGGGCGACAGCGCTGTGCTGGGCCTGGCACGGCCCAGAAGCTAGGTAAGTGGCCTCTGGCCCCTTTCTTTTTATTTCTTTTCTGTTTTATGTTTTACACTACTAGGAAAAACACTAGTAGTAGCGTTGGTTTTTCACCTACTAGTAGCGCGGGGTCCTACGGCGCTATAGCTATTTTTTAGTAGTAGCGCGTGTTTTACCCCGCGTTACTACTATTAGTAGTAGCGCTTCTATAATACCCCACGCTACTACTAACTAATTAGGATTTTAAAAAAATTAACCAATTCCATTTTATACGCTCCAAACATCCATCGATCATTTGCATCAACTAGTACACGGTGCATTGGGTTGGAAATCCAGCACAAGTACTAGTACAGGCTCAGCAAATCGATTAAACAAGGGAGATGAGCCTGCCGGAGCCGCCGGCTTCCAGATTGCCTGATCCACATGCGCCGTCCACATATCCAAGCTAGGTAGGATGAGATCTACCACAAAAAAAGCACACGGGGCTCCCTTGTTAAGTTTTCTGCCTCGGAGCTTGAAGAACGAGGAGACGGGAAGGAGAGTGGGCTCACTGTTGCTGGCCGGATGCGAGACGACCGGGACGGGGGATCACATGAGCTCTCCCGCGCGGGGAGGGAGATGTTGAGTAGCGCGGCGGCCGCGTCCTCGCCGTTGGCGGACGTGCAGGTCGCCGTGAGCAGCTGTACAAGGAACGACACGACCCCCATGTACTGTGCCGCGGCCGACATCTGCACCTCGCCGGAGGCTGGAGAAGTAGCCGCTCGGAGCTTGGTGAGGGGAAACTTGGGCGGCGGCTGGATCCAGTGGTGGAGGATGATAAGGACGCAGCGGCCAGGAGAAAGATATGAGTTAGAGAGAGAGACCAAGGGGACGGGACGCGTTGGTATTTTATACACAGCTGCTGTAGTTACAGCACAACTAGCGACAAAATAGTAGTAGCGCGGTGTGTTTCACCTGCGCTACAGCTATCTAGTTAGTAGTAGCGCAGGTTTTGCACCCCGCGCTACTACTACAGCATGTCCGGGTCGTATGATGGGAAACACTTAGTAATAGCGCGGGATTTATACCCAGTGCTACTACTATCAACTTAGTAGCAGCGTGGGTTTATAACCCGCGCTACTACTAATTAGCAGCAACGCGGGGTAGATAACCCGCGCTACTACTAAGATTCTACCTATAAGGTATTTCCTAGTAGTGTTACTTTCTGTTTTATCTTTCTTTAGGCAGCAAATGCACTTTATAAAATGTGGAGTTGGCTCCATAATTAGTAATGCCATTTTATGTGATGCCACTAAAAGTTTGAGATTGATTTGAATTCATTTGGATTTTTATTAAATGGAAAAGAGTGTATTAATGTTGTTTTGTTACTGCTCTAATTATCTTAGGGTCATTTTAACAACTCAAATAATGTTGGTTTCAATTTTATAATTGTCTTAAGATTATTTGCAATATGATGAACTATTTTGCAGAAATTTTGGTGCAACTTTATTTTTCATTTGCAAGATGACTTGCATTCAAAGAGGAGATTGAAATGAGATATGATTTCCACTGTGATCATTACTCACTACACAAAGTAGCTTAGCATTAATTAGGTGATCAGTGAAGCTCATTTACAGAGGGGTGTTACAACAGCGCAGTTAAATTTCCTTGCTCACGGCGTACCTTCGATTCGGCTTCGAAGGTGACCCAGAGCTGAACCGGCCATGGCCGCTGTTGCGATGGCGCATTGGCGAGCCCCTGCAGCATCTTGATGACGTCTACCGTGTCGTCGAGGTAGTACTTTGCCATGATCGGCTTCTTTCCGACCGTGCAAGCGAACACCTCGCTGGTTGCCGGGAGCTTAACACTGCTGTTGGTCGGGCACACGATGCTCTCGAACATGTCCTCGTCGGACCGGTCGCCCCGATGCACAGCACGAAATCAGGCGCCATGGATGACAGTAGGCTCTCCACAACCACGCCTTTGCTGATGCCCTGCACGACGAGGAGATATATCTTGCATGTTAACAATACTCAAGTTTCACAATCTATTTTGCAGAGAAGGCGTAGATTCTCCAGGCAATCTAACATGTGGTGGTCTGATGGATGAGGACTGGATCGGATTGGATCAATCCTTATCCGTTGCCTTTTAGTTAGACAGCTATGTTTGGTTGTTTAGTTGTTGTCCAACATAGTCTACAACCCGAATTACATCTTATATTTGTGAACGGAGGGAGTATTTTTCATTTCACCGACTGGGACTAGGAGCATCCCAATTAATCAGATCTAAACTGTACAACAGCCAGTGAGAAGCTTGCACGCGCTTACCTGAGGATTAACCTCCACGATGTGCTGGCCCCTCTTCACGACGACTGGCTCGTTCGCAAGCACGCTTTCGAGATGGTCGAGCAGCTCTTTCGCCTGGCATGAACCAAAATCTGGATCAGCCTCATGGTGATGCCAAACTAGCACGCTTTCCTTGTGCTCGATATATGAACCATCTGTTGCCTCTGTGTAAAGTCGCATCACCGGCTCAGCGGCCGTCTTCCAATTGAACTCTGCGGCCAATCCGCAGGTCTCCCATGGTGATTCCTTGCTCCACCTGCAATTGCCAGAGTTGATGGATATCACAATTTGCAACTATAAACATAAATTTGAATGCTCTTATAACTAAAGAAATACTGGAACAGTAACCATCTATGATTAGGTTCGTGGTCGAAATCAATCACTTCTCACCGTCGAGCCATAGGGGCAACTCCAATGCTGTACCCCAAAACGGACACACCGAATGTTCGCGAACAAATTTAGGGGAGTCAGCCATCCAACCATATCCATCAAATATCCCCTCCTTGTCCAATAAAGAGAGGAGAGAGAAGGGAGGAGGAGAAAAGTGGGTTTGTGGGATGGGGACCGAGGCTGAGTTGGCGTGTCCAAACTTCCCACAAGTCGATACTGGTTTAGGGGATTTTTGTGGTCCGGATTGCTCCGCGGACGTTGGATGGCAAAAAGTGTTGGGACCGTGCGGTTCGGACATTTAGGGGCGGTTTGGTGCACGGCGTTGGAGATGCCCTAAGCTCGTAAATTTGTTTTGAAAGCAAGAATGTCAGATTCAAGGCTAATCTCAAAGCTACGCTCTAGCTCCGCATCTAAACCAGCTGGTTTTCCTAAATGTATTGGTTGTAGTACCTTTGCTTAATTCACATGCATATCCATATCTAAAGCAGGCAGTCAACAACAGTCCAAAGCAAAGCAACAACGTACCAACCAACTAGTAGACCTTTAACAAGTGTCCAGAGATCTCACCTAGTGAAGTAACCACGCTCTGCGGCAATCCCCAGCTTCTCACATAGCGCAAACCACTTGCGGAGTTCATCCTTCCCCCGGCCGCTCACGATGAACACCCTGTTCTTGGGATCTTCACACAGACGATTCAAGACAGAGATGACCTCACTGCTCGGTGCCTTGTCAATGGAACTCTCTGGCATCACGGTTCCATCGTAGCCCAAGAGAATCAGCCGATCGTCCGTCTTCCTAAAGGACGGCACAATGTGCTCGACAGAAAGCCGCCTGAAATTTGGGCTAAGCGCCACCACCTTGAAGCTCATCCCGAAACTGATCCCCCAATGCCGCCGCCAGAAATGATCCTTGCAGGCTCGCTGCAGGTCCTGGTCGAACGACCGCGCCCAGTAGGCGACTTCATGTGTGCTCAGATACTTGTAATGCTTCTCGTGCCGCAGCCGCTGCTCGCCCTCCGACATCCTCAATGCCGAGTTCATGGCCTCGGTGACGGACTCCACACTCCATGGGTTGACCCGGATCGCCCCACTGAGCGACGGGGAGCATCCCACAAACTCCGACAGCACGATGACGCTTCGCTTAGGGGCGTCCCCCAAGGCGGTGCTCTCATGCCGGCACACCGTGTACATGTACGGTATCCTGTTGAGCCCGTCCCGGACGGCACTCACCACGCAGCACTCGGCGGCCGCGCAATACCCCGCCTGCTCGTGCACCGACACCGGGCGGCTGATGAGCACGATTGGGGTGTACCCGGGGGTGCCGAAACGCTCATTGGCCCGGGCGCTGATCGCTCTCACCTCGTCCTGTACCTCCTGCACGTCCCGGCCCTCGCTGCGTGCCGGGTTGGTGATCTGTACGAGCACGGCGCGGCCGCGGAGCTCAGGGTGCTCCACCAGCAGTTGCTCCATCCCCAGCAACTTGAGCCCGGTTCCTTTGAAGAGATCAACATCGTCCACGCCAACCATCAGGCGCCGCCCCTTGTACGCGTCGGCCACCTGGCGCACCACATCCCCCGTCTCCGGTGCCGACACCACCGACCTCAGCTGCCCCATGTCGATCCCGACAGGCAATATCTTGACGGTGACGGTGCGGCCGTAGTACTCGATGCCGATGTAGCCGCGCTTGGACTGGTAATCCAGGCCGAGCAGGCGGAGGAAGTGGCGCGCGTAGTCGAAGGTGTGGAAGCCAACAAGGTCGGCATTGAGGAGGGCGCGCAGGAGGTCATCCCGGACCGGGATGGCGCGGAAGATCTCCGAGGAGGGGAAGGGCGAGGGGACTGGCTACGTGCCAGTCGACTGATTCTTTTTTTAGGGTCAGTCACTTTTTCTTTATACGAAGGATTCATCCTGGGTGGCAACGCTTGGCCTGGCTCGGGGTACATGCATGCATGCATTCAAGCAATTGTTCGCATGTCATGCATGGATGATGGTGGGTCCCACTAACATGCATGCATTCAAACTTTTCAGCTGGATGGAGATGAGTACATGCATTACACATAAGTGCACACAACACGTTTTTATAATTTTTCAGAAATTATATATGATATAAAATTAACAAATAAATATAATGAATTTTTTTAAGCAAGAATGTATTAGTAGCACTCCTATTGCCCATTAAGAATAAAGAAAGTGAAAAAAACTTGCACACAACATTATATTCGAATCACACTTTTGGTAATACACAAAGAATAAACATATAATAGTGCAATTTTCACAATCAAGTACTCCTTCCGTTCGTAAATATAAGTCTTTTAAGAGATTTCAATATAGAGTATATACGGAGCAAAATGAGTGGATCTACACTCTAAAATATGTCTATATACATCTATATATAGTTCATATTGGAATCTCTAGGAAAACTTATATTTAGGAACGGAGGATAATTTACACTCATACTGTATAGTGCTTGCATTTATACTTACACACGGAAAAGTAAAAAAAGAAGTTGTTTAAGAAATAATGAATTAGTGGCATTAGTAATTTAGTATTCCATGTTAAGAAGAAGAAAATTAAAAAGGACAAATTTTGCACACATTTATACATAGGTTGCATTTTATAATATGCAAGAATAAATATATAATAGTGGAATGATATCGGTATTGCACTTAAAGAAAGAAAATGGAATAAAAACAAAATAATAAAGTTTTCTATGAAAGAATGAAACCCTTCTAGAAGAAAAGAAAAACTAAAACAAAATCAAAAACAATGAAGTTTTCTAGGGAATAACGAACCCCTTTAAGAAAAAAAAGAGAAAAATATGCACACAAGTTTGCACTGAAATTGCACTTTTAGTAATATGCAAAAAAGGAACATATAATATTGCAATTTCGCACTCTATTATAATTTCCACACATGTTATATAGTACTTGCGTGTCTACTTACTTAAAACACAAAAAGAAAAAAACATTTTCTAAAAAAGAATGAAGTAGAGGCATTGGTATCAACCTCTAAGAAGAAAAGGAATGAAAAATAAATCATGCTCAAATTTGCACATAATTTACACATAAATTGCATGTTTTATATATATGCAGAAACAAACATATAATAGTAGAATTCACATTAAAAAAATAAGTTTCAAAGCATGAATGAATTAGTGTCATTGGTATTGCCCTTAAATAAGAAAGAAAGTGAAAAAAAACTTAAAGAAAAAATTTCCTTACAATTAGTACAAAAATTGCACTTTTTATAATATGTAAGAAGAAACACATAGCAGTGAAATTTCCATACTCTGATACAATGTATACATGTAATACTTGCGTGCATACATTTACGCACACCAACATCCAAAAATACACATAAAGAAAAAAAAAGAAAACTCAACAAAATACACACGAAAAAACAAAAAACAAAAGCAAACACGTGCAAAAAACAGAAGCAAGCACAAGCAAAAAAGGCATGCACGCACACAAAAATTGGCATGCATTTCATCCATCCATGTGGGTGCAACAGTCACGAAATGAAGACATGCATGAATGGGGGCTGCAGCATGCACCGAGCAAGGAAAGGCAGGAAATCGACTGAATAAACAACAGCGTCAGTCAAATCCATGGAGACCACTGAATAAACAACAGCGTCAGTCAAATCCATGGAGACCTCTTACACACGTATCATAAAGCACACTAAATCAACGGCAACAAATTCGACTGACCGAAAATGAAAAACTCAGTCGCCTGACGTATAGCTAAAGTGAAGGGCGAGTGGAGGAAGAAGCCGACCTTGGCGCGCGGTAAGCGCTTGCGGAGGAAGGTGGGGAGGGCGAGGAGGTGGTAGTCCTGGATCCAGACCAAGTCGTCGTCGGGGCTGAGCACCTCGGTGAGGCGGTCGGCGAAGGCCCTGTTGGCCGAGAGGAAGGAGTGGTAGAGCGCGGGGTCGAACGGGAGGCCGCCGAGCGGGAGGAGGTGGTGGAGGAGCGGCCACATGTAGTGCTTGCAGAAGCCATGGTAGAAGCGGCGGTGGAGGTCCGAGGGGAGGAAGACGAGCAGGCAGGAGAAGTTAGCGAGCAGGTAGCTGGCCAGCTCGTCGGAGAACGCATCGGCCGCGGCCGGCGGGAGCGTGCCGACATGGAGCACGGGCGCGGAGGCCGGGAGGCCGGAGCGGAGCTGGTAGGTGACGGTACCCGCGTCGACGGTGAACTTGAACCCAAACGGGGATGCAGCATCCGGGGCCGCGCGGAGCGGGAGGCGGTGAGAGACAATCACGCTGCGCGGCGGGCCGGGCGGGGACGGCGACGACGGCACCCCGTCGGCCAAGTCGACCAGGTTGTGACAGGAGCGCGATGGCATCGCCGACGACTACGATCAGTCTCCATCTCTCCTATATGTGCGTGTTGCAGAGGCCCACACCAGTAGAAAACAGGGCTTTGGTTGAGGTCAGGATAAGGGCATTAATCCCGGTTCACTCACGAACCGAGACCAAAGTGTGCATCAGTCCAGTTTCGTGAGGCCAGGGCGCCGGCCGGGCCTCGGGGACCATTGGTCCCGGTTCGTCTGACACTTTTGGTCCCGGTTCCAGACACGAACCGGGACCAATGGGCCTCGCTGCTGGCCCAGCACCTTTAGTCCCGGTTGGTGGCTAGAACCGGGACCAAAGGTGAGTCTTCTGTCCCAGTTCTAGCCAACAACCGGGACTAAAGAGAAGCCTATATATACCCCTGCCCGCTCACTGCTCTGTTTTTTTGACCGGCCGTGGGAGAGGTGTGTGTTGCTCTAGCTCACCTCCTATGCACATGAGGTGTTTGATGAAATGCCCGAGCCACACTTAAGCTTTCTCCTCTCCAAGCTCCTTGTACAAGCTCCATTTTCCTCAAGATTTGTCTAGATTTGCCGGTCCGTCCTGTCCCGTCCCTGTCCTCACCGCCGTCGATCGCCCGCGCCGATCTCGTCGCCGGCACCAGCGTGGTGAGCCTCTTGTTCTTATCTTCTTTCTAAAAGAAAAAAATTCTTACTTGTATGATTTAGATAGATACTTGTATAATTTTCTTACTTTTATTATTGTTTGTTATTATATAGTGCGATGGTTTTGGTATCCGCCCCCATCAGCCCTCATCCTGTCTATGATTCAGATGTGGTATATTATCTTTTATAACTATTTGTTTCATTTAGTATTTATGACAATTATGCCGACCAACGTGACATAGATGTTTTTATCTAGGAGGTATGTGAACCGGAAATTGCAACCGACCCTCTTGTCGAGGGGTTAAATTTAGTTGAAAAAGAAAACAATTACTTGAAGAAAAAATTAAAAAGAATTGAGGAGGAGAAGATGAAATTGGAGTTGCATGTTGCGGATGTCGTCGATGATCACAAGATCAAGATGGATGCAATGCGCTTGAAGATTAGAAATATTAGAAAATATGCCATTCATACTAAGGCTTGGTATCATTATGCCGTTGGATCAATTGTTACCTTAGTTGCGATTATGATCGCATTTGTTGTTGCATTTAGATGTTTTACATAGTTTCAATGTATGTTTTAATTAGATGCTCTAGAGAACTATATGTTATTCAATAAGAACTATATATGAACTTTATGTATTTATTTTTTCAGTAATAACATTTGATCACTACTGTACTTTGGTTTTAATGTGATGATGAACTTCCATTAATTTGGTCATTTCTCTATTCATGATGTTCTGTAATGGTTTTTGACACACTTAATTATATATAATGCACGCAGATGAACCGGCAATGGATGTACGGTGACAGACGCACCTCCGAGTACATTAAGGGCGTGCATAATTTTCTCGAAGTGGCTGAGGCAAACAAGCAGAATGGTTTTATGTGTTGTCCATGCCCTATCTGTGGGAATACGAAGTCTTACTCTGACTCAAAAACCCTTCACATCCACCTGCTTGAGAAGGGTTTCATGCCACACTATAATGTTTGGACCAAGTACGGAGAAAGAGGGGTTATGATGGAAGACAAGGAAGAAGAAGAGGATGATGACAACTATCCGCCCCCTGAAACGGTGATGCTGCAACGAGGGAAGCTGAGATCAAGAGGAACCAGACGATGTGCCCGATGATGATCTTCGCCGGGTCATTGTTGATGCAAAGAGACAATGCCAAAGTGAAAGAGAGAAGTTGAAGTTCGATCGCATGTTAGAGGATCACAAAAAAGGGTTGTACCCAAATTGCGAAGATGGCAACACAAAGCTCGGTACCACACTGGAATTGCTGCAATGAAAGGCGGACAATGGTGTATCTGACAACGGATTTGAGAAGCTACTGAAAATATTGAAGAAGAACCTTCCAAAGGATAACGAATTGCCCGACAGTATGTACGGAGCAAAGAAGGTTCTATGCCCTCTAGGATTGAAGGTGCAGAAGATACATGAATGCCCTAATGACTGCATCCTCTACCGCGGTGCGTACAAGGATTTGAACGCATGCCCGGTATGCGGTGCATTGCGGTATAAGATCAGACGAGATGACCCTGGTGATGTTGAGGGCGAGCGCCCCAGGAAGAGGGTTCCTGCCAAGGTGATATGGTATGCTCCTATAATACCACGGTTGAAACGTCTGTTCAGAAACAAAGAGCATGCCAAGTTGATGCGATGGCACGAAGAGGACCGTAAGAAAGACGGGAAGTTGAGAGCACCCACTGGCGGGTCGCAGTGGAGAAAAATTGAGAGAACGTGGGGGGACTTTGCAGGTGACGCAAGGAACGTATGGTTTGGTTTAAGCGCGGATCACATTAATCCATTTGGGGAGCAGAGCAGCAATCATAGCACCTGGCCCGTGACTCTATGTATCTATAACATTCCTCCCTGGTTGTGCATGAAGCGGAAGTTCATTATAATGCCAGTGCTCATCCAAGGCCCTAAGCAACCCGGCAACGACATTGATGTGTACCTAAGGCCATTAGTTGAAGAACTTTTATAGCTGTGGAATGAAAAATGTGTACGTGTGTGGGATGAGCACGACCAGGAGGAATTTGACCTACATGCGTAGCTGTTTGTAACCATCAATGATTGGCCTGCTCTCAGTAACCTTTCAGGACAGACAAACAAGGGATACCACGCATGCACGCATTGTTTAGATGACACCGAAAGTATATATTTGGACAAATACAGGAAGAATGTGTACCTGGGACATCGTCGATTTCTTCCGACCAACCATCAATGTCGAAAGAAAGGCAAGCATTTCAAAGGTGAGGCAGATCACCGGAAGAAGCCCGCCATCCGTACTGGTGATCACATACTTGATATGGTCAATTATTTACAAGTAATCTTTGGAAAGGGTCCCGGCGGACTATCTATTCCGAATGATGCTGAGGGACGCGCACCCATTTGGAAGAAGAAATCTATATTTTGGGACCTACCCTATTGGAAAGACCTAGAGGTCCGCTCTGCAATCGACGCGATGCACGTGACGAAGAATCTTTGCGTGAACCTGCTAGGCTTCTTGGGCGTGTATGGGAAGACAAAAGATACACCGGAGGCACAGGAGGACCAGCAACGTGTGCACGAAAAAGACGGCGTGCATCCAAAGCAGTATGAAGGTCCTGCCAGCTATGCTCTTACCAAAGAAGAGAAGGAAATCTTCTTTGAATGCCTGCTCAGTATGAAGGTCCCGTCTGGCTTCTCGTCCAATATAAAAGGAATAATAAGTATGGCAGAGAAAAAGTTCCAGAACCTAAAGTCTCATGACTGCCACGTGATTATGACACAACTGCTTCCGGTTGCATTGAGGGGGCTTCCACCGGAAAACGTTCGATTAGCCATTGTGAAGCTATGTGCATTCCTCAATGCAACCTCTCAGAAGGTAATCGATCCACAAATCCTACCAAGGTTAAGGAGTGATTTGGTGCAATGTCTTGTCAGTTTCGAGCTGGTGTTCTCCTTCTTCAATATCATGACGCACGTCCTAGTTCATCTAGTCGACGAGATTGCCATTCTGGGCCCTGTATTTCTACACAATATGTTCCCCTTTGAGAGGTTCATGGGAGTCTTAAAGAAATATGTTCGTAACCGTGCTAGGCCAGAAGGAAGCATTTCCACGGGCCATCAAACAGATGAGGTCATTGGGTTTTGTGTTGACTTCATTCCTGACCTTAAGAAGATTGGTCTCCCTTAATCGCGGTATGAGGGGAGACTAACTGGAAAAGGCATGCTAGGAGCGGACTCAATAATATGTAGGGACGGGCATTCTTGATCTCAAGCACACTGCACAGTTCTACAGAATTCTACCTTGGTGACCTCGTATGTCAATGAACACAAGAATATTCTTTGCTCCAAACACCCGGAGCAGTGTGACGACTGGATTACATGTGAACACATCAGGACTTTCGGCAGTTGGTTGCAAACACATCTTCGACTGTATTGACTTAGAAAGGGTACGAGATAAATGGGAATACATTTTACACGATCGCCTAAGATCAAAAGAGCACCAACCAAAACAGTGGTGTCCGCTTTGATGCAGCAACCAACAGGGGAAAGGACACATATTATGGTTACATAGTGGACATATGGGAACTTGACTATGGACATGATTTTAAGGTCCCTTTGTTTCGGTGCAAATGGGTCAATCTGTCAGGAGGCGGGGTATAGGAAGATGATTGCGGCTAGAGCTACGTCGGTATTTCCCCAAAGAGGAAGGGATGATGCAGCACAACGACGGTAGGTATTTCCCTCAGTGATGAGACCAAGGTTATCGAACCAGTATGAGAACCACGCAACACTACGTAAACGGTACCTGCACACAAAGAACAAATACTTGCAACCCGACGTGTTAAAGGGGTTGTCAATCCCTTTCGGGTAACGGTGCCAGAAATTGGCAAACGGACGTGAGAAAGTTGTAATAGATTGATAGATGCAAATAAAAGCAAATAAAATTCAGCGAGGTATTTTTGGGTTTTTGATAATATAGATCTGAAAATAAAAGATGCAAATAAATAAAAAGGCAAATAGCAATATAAATCTGATAGTATATGATGGGAAAATAGACCCGGGGGCCGTAGATTTCACTAGTGGCTTCTCTCGAGAAAAATAGCATATGGTGGGTAAACAAATTACTGTTGGGCAATTGATAGAACTTCAAATAATCATGACGATATCCAGGCAATTATCATTATATAGGCATCACGTCCAAGATTAGTAGACCGACTCCTGCCTGCATCTACTACTATTACTCCACACATCGACCGCTATCCAGCATGCATCTAGTGTATTAAGTTCATGGAGAAACGGAGTAATGCAATAAGAACGATGACATGATGTAGACAAGATCTATTCATGAAGGAATTAGACCCCATCTTGTTATCCTTAATGGCAACGATACATACATGTCGTTTTCCCTTCTGTCACTGGGATCGAGCACCGTAAGACCGAACCCATCACAAAGCACCTCTTCCCATGGCAAGAAAAATCGATCTAGTTGGCCTAACTAAACCAAAGATTCAAAGAAGAAATACGAGGCTATAAGTAATCATGCATATAAGAGATCAAAAGATTCAAATAACTTTCATGGATAAAAAGATAGATCTGATCATAAACTCAAAGTTCATCGGATCCCAACAAACACACCGCAAAAAGAGTTACATCAAATAGATCTCCAAGAGACCATTGTATTGAGAATCAAAAGAGAGAGAGGAAGCCATCTAGCTACTAACTACGGACCCGTAGGTCTACAATGAACTACTCACACATCATCGGAGAGGCACCAATGAGGATGATGAACCCCTCCGTGATGGTGTCTAGATTGGATCTGTGGTTTCTGGAACTTGCGGTGGCTGGAATTGTTTTTCGTCGACTCCCCTAGGGTTTTTGGACGTCCAGGGTATTTATAGAGCAAAGAGGCGGTGTGGGAGGCGGCCGAGGTGGGCACAACCCACCAGGGCGCGCTTGGGCCCCCAGGCGCGCCCAGGTGGGTTGTGCTCCCCTCGGAGCCCCCCTCTGGTACTTCTTCGGCCCAAGTTGTGTCTTCTGGTCCATAAAAAATCTCCAAAAAGTTTTGCTGCGTTTGGACTCCATTTGGTATTGATTTTCTGCGAAATAAAAAACAAGCAAAAAACAGCAACTGGCACTGGGCACTATGTCAATAGGTTAGTCCCAAAAAATGATATAAAGTTGCTATAAAATGATTGTAAAACATTCAAGAATGATAATATAACAGCATGAAACAATAAAAAATTATAGATACGTTGGAGACGTATCAGCATCCCCAAGCTTAATTCTTGCTCGTCCTCGAGTAGGTAAATGATAAAAACAGAATTTTTGATGTGGAATGCTGCCTAACATGTTCATCACATATTCTTTTCTTTATAGCATGGACATTTGGACTTTTATATGATTCAAAGCAATAGTCTAGTTTTGACATGAATATTTCAATATTCAAGCATATCAACAAACAACCATGTCCTTCAAAATACCAATACTAAAGCAAGTTATCCCTAGCCCATTATGCTCAATCATTGATCCATTCATGAAACACACTCGCATATTAGCTACACCCAATGCTCAAGTACGATCATAGTGCCCCTTAGTTGGTGCTTTATAAGAAAAGATGGAGACTCAAAATAAAAATTGCATAAAGTAAATAGAAAGGCCCTTCATAGAGGGAAGTAGGGATTTGTAGAGGTGCCAGAGCTCAAAGTGAAAAAGATAAAAATATTTTGGGTGGCATGCTTTTCCTGTCAACGAAAACGGCCGAGTAATTCCGCACACTTTCCATGCTAGATATATCATAGGCGGTTCCCAAATAGAAAATAAAGTTTATTCTTTTTTCCACCATACTTTCACATTCCACGGCTAACCGAATCCACGGGTGCCGTCCATACCAACACTTTTCAAGGAATTTATTATTTGACAACATAAAGTAAATTCATTTTTCATTTCAGGACTGGGCATCCCTAATACCTTTGCCGTACTCTCGTGCAATGACAAGTGAATAAACACTCATCTTGAGAATAACACATCTAGCATGGAAAATATTGGCCACCCCCTGCCGCTTCATGAGCGGTACGAGCACACAGAAGAGAAATTTATGTTGAAAATTTAGAGATGGCACATACAAATTTTCTTAGAACGACAAAAGAATACCGCATATAGGTAGGTATAGTGGACTCATATGGCAAAACTAGGTTTAAGGATTTTGGATGCACAAGTAGTGATCATACTTAGTGCAAATGAAGGCTAGCAAAAGATTGAGAAGCATCCAACCAAGAAACGAAAAATCTCATAAGCGAGCATTAAGCATAACTAACACCGAATAATGCACCACAAGTAGGATATAATTTCATTGCATAACTATTGACTTCCGTGCTTGCGTAGGGAATCACAAACCTTAACATCAATATTCTTACTAAGCCATAATTACTCATTAACATGACTCACATATTATATCATCATATCGCAAAACTATTACAAGGAATCAAGTTTATTTTGTCCAATAATCTTCATTAAAGTTTTTATTATATCCCTCTTGGATATCTATCACTTTGGTACTAATTTTATATGTTGCTTTTGATAGCTCAAACAAATCTAAGTGAAGAACATGAGCATAAAAATTTTCTTCTCTCAAAATAATTTAAGTGAAGCATGAGAGAATTTCTAAAAAAAAAATTACTAACTCTCAAATAAATCTAAGTGAAGCATGAGAGCATTTCTTCAAAAATACTAAATCACACCGTGCTCAAAAAGATATAAGTGAAGCACTAGAGCAATTCCAAAGCTCATAAAGATTTAAGTGAAGCATAGAGAGCAATTCTAACAAATCATGTCATAATTTTGGCTCTCTCAAATAGGTGTGTCCAGCAAGGATTCTTGACTTAAAAAGGAAAAGCAAAACAAGCAAAGACTCATATCATACAAGACGCTCCAAGCAAAACTCATGATATGTGACGAATAAAAATATAGCTCCAAGTAAAATACCGATGGTTGTTAGAAGAAAGAGGGGATGCCACGCGGGGCATCCCCAAGCTTAGTTGCTTGTTCCTCTTTTGGATAATAACTTGGGGTGCCATGGGGTTTCCCCAAGCTTAGGCTCTTCTTACTCCTTATTCCTTCATCCATCGTGATCTCACTCAAAACTTGAAAACTTCAATCATACAAAACTCAACAAAACCTTCGTGAGATCCGTTAGTATAAGAAACCCAATCTTTCCGTTAAGTACTGTAAAAAAACCCATTCAAATTTTGTTATTGCATTATATCTACTGTATTCTGACTTTACCATGGCTCATACCCTCCAATACAAACCATAGATTCATCAAAATAAGCACACAATGCAAAGAAAACAAAATCTGTCAAAAACAGAACAGTCTGTAAATATGCGAATTGTTCTCATACTTCTGTATCTTCGAAAATTATGAAAATTTAGGACAACAGAGGAAATTTGTATATTAATCTTGTGTAAAAAATGCAGAATGTTTTGTCGCTTCTGTGAATTTGCGAAATTGTTTTACTGGACGCAAAAGTTTCTGTTTTCCAACAAGATCAAATCAACTATCACCAAAGCTATCCCAAAGGCTTTACTTGGCACAAACACTAATTAAAACACAAAAAACACAATAATAACAGTAGCATAATTGTGCAAACACTCAAGAACAGAAAGGGAAAAACAAAAATAAATTTTATTCATTGGGTCGCCTCCCAACAAGCGCTATTGTTTTATGCCCCTAGCTAGGCATTGATAATTTTGATGATACTCACATGAAAGATAATAATGAAAACACAAAGAAAGCATCATAAAACATGTGACAAACATATTTAAGTCTAACATATTTCCTATGCATAGGAATTTTATAGGAAAACAAATTAGCAAGACAAGCAAGATCTAGCATATGCATGGAAGAAAACAATAGCAATCTCAACATGAAGAGAGGTAATTTAGTAACATGAAAATTTCTAAAACCATATTTCCCTCTCTCATAATAATTACATGTGGGATCATATTCAAACTCAATAATATAGCTATCACATAACATACTCTCTACATGATCCACATGCATGCAAAGTTGACACTCTTCCAAAATAGTGGGATTATCATCAAATAAAGTCATGGTCTCTCCAAGCCCACTTTTATCAAAAAATTCTTAAGATTGAACACTCTCCAAATATGTGGGATTATTTTTACCTAAAGTTGACACTCTTCCAAACCCACTTTCAATATTATTGCAAACATTATTATCAATAACATATTCATCATGAGGCTTAAATAAATTTTCAAGATCATAAGAAGAATCACCCCAATCATGATCATTGGAGTAAGTAGTGGACATATCAAAATTAGCATCCCCAAGCTTGGGGTTTTGCATATTATTAGCACAATTGACATTAATAGAATTTATAATAACATCATTGCAATCATGCTTTTCATTCAAGGAGCTATCATGAATCACTTTATAAATTTCTTCGTTTAACACTTCATCACAATTTTCAGATTCATAGATCTCAAGCAAAACTTCATAAAGATAATCTAGTGAACTCAATTCACTAGCAATTGGTTCATCATAATTTGATCTTTTGAAAAGATTAGCAAGTGGATGAGGATCCATATCAATAGATTATTAGCAAGCAAAGATGCAAGCAAATAGAAGGCACATGGTAACACAAGTAGAGATAGCAAACAAGAGATCTGACGAGAAAAAGGCGAACGAAAAAGAGGGCGAATAAAACGGCAAATTTTTGTGAAGTGGGGGAGATGAAAATGAGAGGCAAATGGCAAATAATGTAAATTGCGAGGAGATGAGATTTGTGATTAGGAACCTGGTAGATGTTGATGATGTCTCCCCGGCAACGGCGCCAGAAATTCCTTTTGATTGCGGCTAGAGCTACGTCGGTATTTCCCCAAAGAGGAAGGGATGATGCAGCACAACGACGGTAGGTATTTCCCTCAGTGATGAGACCAAGGTTATCGAACCAGTAGGAGAACCACGCAACACTACGTAAACGGTACCTGCACACAAAGAACAAATACTTGCAACCCGACGTGTTAAAGGGGTTGTCAATCACTTTCGGGTAACGGCGCCAGAAATTGGCAAACGGACATGAGAAAGTTGTAATAGATTGATAGATGCAAATAAAAAAATAAAATTCAGCGAGGTATTTTTGGGTTTTTGATAATATAGATCTGGAAATAAAAGATGCAAATAAATAAAAAGGCAAATAGCAATATAGATCTGAAAGTATATGATGGGAAAATAGACCCGGGGGCCGTAGATTTCACTAGTGGCTTATCTCGAGAAAAATAGCATACGGTGGGTAAACAAATTACTGTTGGGCAATTGATAGAACTTCAAATAATCATGATGATATCCAGGCAACGATCATTATATAGGCATCACGTCCAAGATTAGTAGACCAACTCCTGCCTGCATCTACTACTATTACTCCACACATCGACCGCTATCCAGCATGCATCTAGTGTATTAAGTTCATGGAGAAATGGAGTAATGCAATAAGAACGATGACATGATGTAGACAAGATCTATTCATGTAGGAATTAGACCCCATCTTGTTATCCTTATTGGCAATGATACATATGTGTCGTTTCCCCTTCTGTCACTGGGATCGAGCACCGTAAGACCGAACCCATCACAAATCACCTCTTCCCATGGCAAGAAAAATTGATCTAGTTGGCCTAACTAAACCAAAGATTCGAAGAAGAAATACGAGGCTATAAGTAATCATGCATATAAGAGATCAAAAGATTCAAATAACTTTCATGGATAAAAAGATAGATCTGATCATAAACTCAAAGTTCATCGGATCCCAACAAACACACCGCAAAAAGAGTTACATCAATTAGATCTCCAAGAGACCATTGTATTGAGAATCAAAAGAGAGAGAGGAAGCCATCTAGCTACTAACTACGGACCCGTAGGTCTACAATGAACTACTCACGCATCATCGGAGAGGCACCAATGAGGATGATGAACCCCTCTGTGATGGTGTCTAGATTGGATCTGTGGTTTCTGGAACTTGCGGTGGCTAGAATTGTTTTTCGTCGACTCCCCTAGGGTTTTTGGACATCCAGGGTATTTATAGAGCAAAGAGGCGGTGCGGGAGGCGGCCGAGGTGGGCACAACCCACCAGGGCGTGCCTAGGCCCCCAGGCGCGCCCAGGTGGGTTGTGCTCCCCTCGGAGCCCCCCTCTGGTACTTCTTCAGCCCAAGTTGTGTCTTCTGGTCCATAAAAAATCTTCAAAAAGTTTTGCTACGTTTGGACTCCATTTGGTATTGATTTTCTGTGAAGTAAAAAAAAAGCAAAAAACAGCAACTGGCACTGGGCACTATGTCAATAGGTTGGTCCCAAAAAAATGATATAAAGTTGCTATAAAATGATTGTAAAACATCCAAGAATGATAATATAACAACATGGAACAATCAAAAATTATAGATACGTTAGAGACGTATCAGTAGACCCGCAGTACGGAATGACCATAGTGGATCTCAACAATCTTGGGTACACAGACGAACCATTCGTCCTAGCCAATGATGTGGCGCAGGTTTTCTATGTGAAGGACATGTCTACCAAACCGAGAAAAAGAAAAGATAAGGAAGCGAATACATCATACGATGATCCAAAGCGCCATATAGTTCTTTCAGGGAAAAGAGACATCGTGGGAGTGGAGGGCAAGACAGACATGTCTGAAGATTATGAAAAGTTTCATGAAATTCCTCCCTTCAAAGTCAAGGCTGACCCAAGCACCCTGTTAAACGATGAAGATTATCCATGGTTACGGCGCAATAAGCAAGGGACACACGCGAAGAAAAAGTGAAGACTTTCTCTCCACAACTATTCTGATGATGCCTTTGATCTAGAATATCACTGCAATTACATGTCAAGAAATGAAATGCCTTTTGTAACAGATGAGTTTTCGTCCGAAACCCTGATACTTCGAAAGAGATTGTCCATTTTGTACATGAAGTGCATCCAGTTTTTGCCGTAACCCTCTCAACTTTTTAGCACATGCTATGTGGGTGAAATGATGATATCATGCCAACTTTCAACCTTTTCATAGTTCATTTGTAGTGCTTTTCAATTTCAGGATCATTTAGCTCAAAGAATGAACTAATAGCAAAAAGAATGAACTAGAAAACTTTTATAAAACTCTAATAGCAAAAAGAATGAACTAAAAATAATCAATTAAAATATTCTGTTATGATTAACTAAAACAAAACTATAATATTCTTCAATAGCAAAAAGAATCAACTAAAAAGCTTTTATAAAACTCTAATAACAAAAGGAATCAACTAAAAAGAATCAATAAAGAATAAATTTTATGCAACTAAAATTATATAATATTTGTGCAACTAAAAAGAATCAATTAAATTTTTGGATATGATCAACTAAAACAAAACTATAATATTTTTCAACAGAAAAAGAATCAACTAAAAAGCTTTTATAACCTCTAGTTTTTTAAACTAAAATATATAAAATTTATGCAATTAAATTATCAAAGTATTTTTTTTTCAAAACATTAATAGCAAAAGAATTTTCATAAAGTATTTTTTGTTAGAAACTTTAATAGCAAACTAAAATAACAAAATCTGTTTTGATTAAAACACCCATTAAAAATAACCTAAATTACCAAATTGAATATAATGATAGAACACACTAGTATTAAATAGCAGGAAAAAGAATCACTCAAAAATCTATTTTTAAAGTAAAGTTATTCACAAACTAGTGATTCACATAAATTTCAAAGAATTCAAATTTAAACTATTCAAATTTGAAAACTAATGGCACTAACAGAAAGTTTATAATTTTTGTGACCTAAAGCAAAAAGAATCACTCAAAAACTCTAAAAATTTAAATAAAGAAAAAAACAAAATAAAAATACTGGAAAAAAATTAAAAAAATGCCGCCTACAGGGCCACCATGGCCTGCATACTACTAGAAACCCAACCCGCTAGTTGGGCCAGGATGCAGGCCCGCAGCATGACCAGTAGGCCCACAGGCAGAGAGAGTGTGTTTAGGCCCGTAGGCCTGCATTAGAGAGGAGCTCGAGAGGGTTGGCGCAGCCGCGCTTATAAACCACTCTCGACGCCTCTCAGCTAGCGAGGTGGGACTAAACATCCACCCGCCCGACGCCGTGCCAGCCGCATCCCTTTCGTCCCGGTTGGTGGCACCAACCGGGACCTATGCCACCCTTTCGTCCCGGTTGGTGGCACCAACTGGGACCAATGCCACCCTTTCATCCCGGTTCGGGCCACCAACCGGGACCAATGGGCTGTGCTTCCCGCCCTTCCGCCTGGCCAAAACTAACCTTTGGTCCCGGTTGGTGTCACGAACCGAGAGGAAAGGTGGCCTTTCGTCCCGGTTCGAGCCATCAACCGGGACCAATGCTCTGTCTATATAAGCGGCACTTAGCAGTTTTTGTCTCAGTTTCTTCGATCTCTCCTCCGACGACGCCGCCAGCTGCCTCGACGCCATCCCGCCTCCCCCTCCCCCTCGCCTTCCTGTTCCTCCTCCCCACTCCGCCACTCTCTTTCCGGCCCTCCCCGACCCTCTCCTCCTCGCCGCCGACCCTCTCCTCCCCTCGTTCCCCCCCGGCTCCCCCCCCCCCCCCGCTGCCCCTTCCTCGTCGCCGGCCTCAAGCCATCACCGCACCCCCCCCCACAGTGAGCCCCCTTTCCCATGGTCCCCTGCTCCTCGTCGCCGCGTGCCCCCGAGCACCTTGCTCTGCCACTGCTCCATGGTCGCCGGCAGCCCCCGTTGCTATGTTTTTTTAGATAATGTTCTGTTTTTTTGATGAGATGTATATGTTCGTTGTGGTGCTCTGTTTTTTTTTTGATGAGATGTATATGTTCATGTGGAGATGAGATAGATAGATAGATAGATAGATAGATAAATTTCGTGCTTTGTTTTTTTTATGAGATGTATGTTCATGTGGAGATGAGATAGATAGATAAATATGGTGCTCTGTTTTTTTAGATAATGTTCATGTGGAGATGAGATGAGATGAGATGTATGAGATGTTTTGTGGAGATGAGATGAGATGTTGTCATGTGGAATTTTTTTTTGTTCATAGAAAACTCCGATAACTTCGACATGAGGGGGGACGTCGATCAACCCCCTCTTGCCCGACCAACTCTCGAGTCCACTCAAACCCTAGAAGAAAGAGCGTTGTCAATCTACCCCCTCCTGCATAGCGATTATTTTTTGCAAAGTGTCCTCTCCTGAAAGTATAACTCCGATAACTTCGACATGAGGGGGGGACGTCGATCAACCCCCTCTCGCCCGACCAATACTCTCGAGTCCACCCAAACCCCTAGAAGAAAGAGCATTGTCGATCTACCCCCTCCTGCATAGCGATTATTTTTTGCAAAGTGTCCTCTCCTGAAAGTATAACTCCGATAACTTCGACATGAGGGGGGACGTCGATCAACCCCCTCTCGCCCGACCAGTACTCTCAAGTCCACCCAAACCCTAGAAGAAAGAGCGTTGTCGATCTACCCCCTCCTGCATAGCGATTATTTTTTGCAAAGTGTCCTCTCTTGAAAGTATAACTCCGATAACTTCGACATGAGGGGGGACGTCGGACATGCATGAGAGAGGCGGTCCGCAACTAATCCATTGCTCATATATGCATATGATTCCTTGTTGTGATTAGCTAGGTCTATGTTTGCCACTAATCCATCTCTCATGTTTGTATATTGCCATGTTGTAATATTTGCAGAAACTATGGAAAGAGACTTAGAACAAGAACAGTTGTTGGGGGATATAATCCTCGCCGGAGGTGATCCCTTGTCGTTTCTCAATGACATCGATGGTCAGGAAGGAGAGGATGACGGCTCCGGTGATCCAACAATCGAGGAGGAACAAGATCATGACGGCTCCAGTGACCGAATGGCGGACGAAGGAGATCATGATGACGGCTCCGGTGACCGAACGGAGGAGGGAGCCTTAACTATTGCAAAGTCCGGCGAGGTATATATATATATATATATTAATTAAGCCTGTGCTGACTTCATGCATTAATTATTTTGGTATGTACATATATATATATTAACGCTTCTTTCTTCTTTTAGCCCTCCGGCTCGAGCCAAACTTCCGTAAGGAGACGAGGCCCGAAGAAAAGGTTGCGCCAGGATGAAAGGTTCACGATCACAGAAGTGGCGAAAGATGGCCAACCGATTGCTCCCAAGCGGACCAAGGACACATTTGTACATCAGTGCGGAGTTGTTGTTAGGGACAGCGTCCCGATCAGCATTGCTACTTCTTGAGCTTGCGTTGGTTTTTCCCTTGAAGAGGAAAGGGTGATGCAGCAAAGTCGAGATAAGTATTTCCCTCAGTTTGAGAACCAAGGTATCAATCCAGTAGGAGACAACACACAAATCACCGAATACCTGCACAAACAATCAAACAACTTGCACCCACCGCGATAAAGGGGTTGTCAATCCCTTCACGGTTATTTGCAAAAGTGAGATCTGATAGAGATAGGTAAAACTAAACAAAAGATAAAGTAAATATTTTTGGGTTTTTTGGTTTATAGATCTAAAAATAAAAGATTGCAAAATAGTAGATCGAAAAGTAATATGATGGAAAATAGACCTGGGGGCCATAGGTTTCACTAGAGGCTTCTCTCAAGATAGAAAATATTACGGTGGGTGAACAAATTACTGCCGAGCAATTGATAGAAAAGCGCAAAGTTATGACGATATCTAAGGCAATGATCATGAATATAGGCATCACGTCCGTGTCAAGTAGACCAAAACGATTCTGCATCTACTACTATTACTCCACACATCGACCGCTATCCAGCATGCATCTAGAGTATTAAGTTCATAAAGAACGGAGTAATGCATTAAGTAAGATGACATGATGTAGAGGAATTAACTCAAGCAATATGATGAAAACCCCATCTTTTTATCCTCGATGGCAACAATACAATACAATACGTGCCTTGCTGCCCCTACTGTCATTGGGAAAGGACACCACAAGATTGAACCCAAAGCTAAGCACTTCTCCCATTGCAAGAAAAACCAATCTAGTTGGCCAAACCAAACCGATAGTTCGAAGAGAATTACAAAGATATCAAATCATGCATAAAAGAATTCAGAGAAGATTCAAATAATATTCATAGATAAGCTGATCATAAATCCACAATTCATCGAATCTCGGCAAACACACCGCAAAAAAAGTATTACATCGAATAGATCTCCAAGAACATCGAGGAGAACATGGTATTGAGAATCAAAGAGAGAGAAGAAGCCATCTAGCTACTAGCTATGGACCCGTAGGTCTGAGGTAAACTACTCATGCTTCATCGGAAGGGCAATGGTGTTGATGTAGAAGCCCTCCGTGGTCGAATCCCTCTCCGGCAGGACACCGGAAAAGGCCCCTAGATGGGATCTCACAGGTACATAAGGTTGCGGCGGTGGAAAAGTATTTTCATGGATGCCTCTGGGGGTTTGGGCATATAAGAGTATATATAGGCGAAAGAATTAGGTCAGGACGTGCACGAGGGGCCCACAAGGGTGGGGGGCACACCCTACCCCCCTGGGCGCGCCCTCTGTCCTTGTGGCCGCCTCGTGGCTCCTCCGACTTCATCTCCAAGTCTCCTAGTTTCCTTTTGGTCCAAGAAAGATCATCGCGAAAGTTTTATTCCGTTTGGACTCCGTTTGGTATTCCTTTTCTGTGAAACTCAAAAACAAGGAAAAAACAGAAACTGCAACTGGGCTCTAGGTTAATAGGTTAGTCCCAAAAATAATATAAAATAGCATATTAATGCATATAAAACATCCAAAACAGATAATATAATAGCATGGAACAATCAAAAATTATAGATACGTTGGAGACGTATCAAGCATCCCCAAGCTTAATTCCTGCTCGTCCTCGAGTAGGTAAATAATAAAAATAGAATTTTTGATGTGGAATGCTACTTAACATATTTATCCATGTAATTTCTTTATTGTGGCATGAATGTCCAGATCCGTATGATTCAAAACAAAAGTTTAATATTGATATAAAAACAATAATACTTCAAGCATACTAACAAGGTAATTATGTCTTCTCAAAATAACATGGCCAAAGAAAGCTTATCCCTACAAAATCATATAGTCTGGCTATGCTCCATCTTCATCACACAAAGTATTTAAATCATGCACAACCCCGATGACAAGCCAAGCAATTGTTTCATACTTTTGGTGTTCTCAAACCTATTCAACTTTCACGCAATACATGAGCGTGAGCCATGGATATAGCACTATAGGTGGAATAGAAGGTGGTTGTGGAGAAGACAAAAAGAGGGAGATAGTCTCACATCAACTAGGTGTATCAACGGGCTATGGAGATGCCCATCAATAGATATCAATGTGAGTGAGTAGGGATTGCCATGCAACGGATGCACTAGAGCTATAAGTTTATGAAAGCTCAAAAAAGAAACTAAGTGGGTGTGCATCCAACTCGCTTGCTCATGAAGACCTAGGGCAATTTGAGGAAGCCCATCATTGGAATATACAAGCCAAGTTCTATAACGAAAATTCCCACTAGTATATGAAAGTGACAACATAGGAGACTCTCTATCATGAAGATCATGGTGCTACTTTGAAGCACAAGTGTGGTAAAAGGATAGTAACATTGCCCTTTCTCTCTTTTCTCTCATTTTTTTTCTCTTTTTTTTTATTTGGGCCTTCACTCATTTTTTTCTCTTCTTTTTTTTTGGCCTCTTTTATTTTTTTATTTTTCGTCCGGAGTCTCAACCCTACTTGTGGGGGAATCATAGTCTCCATCATCCTTCTCCTCACATGGGACAATGCTCTAATAATGAAGATCATCACACTTTTATTTACTTACAACTCAAGAATTACAACTCAATACTTAGAACAAAATATGACTCTATATGAATGCCTCCGGCGGTGTACCGGTGAAAGTGCATCTAGCCCCTAAGTGTGGTTTTGGTAATTGAATGACAATCTCCATGGACTATTGTTTTCAATGAGATATATTTGAAGGGTTGTCCATAGATGGTGCCACAAGGATATTGGACTAAATCAAGGATGAAGTCCATATATATGAAGATAGTGTCTCAAGGATATTGGATGGAATCAAGGATGAAGTCCATATAGTTGAAGTTATATGTGCTCTAAGCTTTGGTATTAAATGACAATTCCTATGGAGTGTCAAGTGCATTGGATCTTATATGAAGATATGTTCCATAGTGATGCTTGAAGTTATTTGGGTTGTTATGTGAAGATTGCCATCAAAGCATCCGAAGAAGTCCTCATGGTATCCCTCTCTGGATACCCCTTGCACACGGGCTTGTACCGTGTGCACGGGGTCGAGTGTCAACTCTCTGGATACCCCATGCTCACGGGGCCTAGGTGTTGGCTCTCGAGATCCCATATCCAGTGAGGTTTCAGTTCTTTGGAGGATCTCAAAGATTGACATATTTGGGCTTCTGAGGATCAAGGCTTGAGAGAATAATCAAAGAGAAGAATTTGAGTTATGGTTTCAATACAAGATCATGGTGAGCTCATGTGTTGGGTTTCAGTTGATCAAGTCTTGAAGCAAGCAACTAGAGTGAAGAATTCATGGTGCCTCTCAAGTGCTTGTGATGGAGTTCTTAGAAGGGCAAGTGGTGACCAAGATGATATTCATAGTGGAACTTGATATGGTCATGAAAGAGTCTTTGGTGATATAGTCTTGAAGCAATGAAGGGAAATGAAGAGTTCATTGTGGCTTTCAAGAAACCAAGATGGAGCTTGAAGTAAAGATGTTGGTTGACCAAGATGAAGCTCAAAGATTATATCTAAGTGGTCAACCCACAAAGCACAAACATTGTACCACATGAGATCAAGTGATCTAGTGGTATGGTAAGTAACTGTGAATTGTGCTTTGTTACCTAACCCATGCTATGTGTTTGTTATGTCTATATGGGTTAGGTGTTTCTCATGGGCTTGCAACAAAAGGAAAGATTTCAAGTAGCCTATGTGTGGATGACATCAAGAGGTGATGGTCATCGGGTTCGAGGAGTCCAAGTGCAAGATGAGAAGCCAGAGGTTATATACTTTGAAGCTTGCGGTCCACATCATGATAATGCACATGTGAAGGTGGGCTTAAGTTAAGGCTTCCCTCATTACAATATGAGGAAGCAATTCGAGTATCTTCACCAAGTGGTTGTGGACAAGAAAGGGATTCCAACTTGAGGCAAGCATTAAAGTCATCATCAAGCTCAAGTTGAATATGGAAGGCAAAGGTATAACTTAGCTAGGTTTTCCTAGTTTTGCCGGTCTCATAGTGCTTGGTGGGAGACCGGATTATAGGTTCGATAGCCATACTATCAAGGGGGACTCTCGGGCAAGTAGCTTGATCGCGTCGCATGTAGAGAGCTCAAAACTTTGCATTACTTGCATCATTCTTTCTTGTTGATCTTGGGTGGTTCTCTATGTGAGGACCTTGGGCTTTTCCATAGCTTCAAAACGAGCCCAAGATCATCGAATTCGGAGTCCGTATGCCAAAGTTATCATCGTTTGAGTGGGCTGCTGCTGGCTGTCCTGGGGTACCCCGTGGACACGGACTTGTACCATGCACACGGGACCCCGTGTGCACGGGGTCTAACCCCCCGTGTGCACGGGGTGCCCAAGAAATGCCCGTTGAGCCCCAACGGCTAGTTTCTGTGTTTGGCTATTTAAGGGCTGCGTCCCCCCTCCGGTTTGGGGGCTGTTCACACACCTTCTAAACACCATTTTGAGCCTCTCTCCACCTCTCCCAAACCCCTATCTCCCCTCTATGTGAAGGGGGATTTGTGGATGGATTTGTGAGCCATTTGTTGATCCTATCCATTGCATCCCCTCTCTTCAATCTCCTACTTTCTTGAGTTGCATCTTGTGAGATTGAGAGAGTGGGTTGAGCATTTGTTGCTTAACCTTGCATTGCATTTGTTGCATTGGTTTGAGCTCCCCGCATCGATTAGTTCGAGTGAGAGCTTGTGAGTTTATTACTCTTGGAGGCTTCCGCCTCCTAGACGGTTTGGTGACATATTGTGAAGATTGTGAAGTGGCCTAGGTGGTCAAGGTTCCCCCGGAAGCTTCCTTTTGTGGTGTGCTCCGGGGAAGGGTGTTGAAGTGGCCTAAGTGGTCAAGGTTCCTCCGGAAGCTTCCTTGCTTGTGGTGTGCTCCAGAGAAGTTTGTAAAGGTGTGGTGGTCACCTTCAAGACCAACCCCGAGTGAATCGAGGCTCATCCGTTGGGGGGTGACTCGAAAGGGAGAATACGGTGAGCCACTTGGTGGCGCCCCGAAGCTTTGGCTTCGGCACCGCTCTAACAGAGATTAGCACTCTCACGAGTGTGAACTTCGGGATAAATCTGCGTCTCCGACTCACTTGTGGTTATCTCATACCCTCACCCTTTACTTACCGCAATTCATACTTGCTCATATTGATATATCTTGTGCTAGTTGAATTGCTTAGTTGTTCCTACATTTCCATATCTTGTGATATAGTTTGTGCTTGCTAGTTTCCTTAAGTGCCTATCTTGTTTAGCATAGATTGTTGGTGCACTTTAGTTGAGCCTACATATTTAGGTTTTGTGCTTGAAAGGTATCCGTTTTAGTTTAATTCCGCATTAGGATAAAGCCAAATCCGTAACAGTTTTAAAACACCTATTCAACCCCCCCCCCCCCCCCCCTCTAGTCGTCATCTAGATCCTTTCAACCGGGATGTGCAATGAATCAAGAGTGACATGTATGAAAGAATTATGAACGGTGGCTTTGCCACAAATACGATGTCAACTACATGATCATGCAAAGCAATATGACAATGATGGAACGTGTCATAATAAACGGAACGGTGGAAAGTTGCATGGCAATATATCTTGGAATGGCTATGGAAATGCCATAATAGGTAGGTATGGTGGCTGTTTTGAGTAAGGTATATGGTGGGTGCATGGTACCGGCGAAAATTGCGCGGCACTAGAGAGGCTAGCAATGGTGGAAGGGTGAGAGTGCGTATAATCCATGGACTCAGCATTAGTCATAAAGAACTCACATACTTATTGCAAAAATATGTTAGTTATCGAAACAAAGTACTACGTGCATGCTCCTAGGGGGATAGATTGGTAGGAAAAGACCATCGCTCGTCCCCGACCGCCACTCATAAGGAAGACAATCAATAAATAAATCATGCTCCGACTTCATCACATAACGGTTCACCATACGTGCATGCTACGGGAATCACAAACCTTAACACAAGTATTTCTCAAATCCACAATTACTCACTAGCATGACTCTAATATCACCATCTTTATATCTCAAAACAATCATAAGGAATCAAACTTCTCATAGTATTCAATGCACTTTATATGAAAGTTTTTATTATATCCCTGTTGGATGCCTATCATATTAGGACTAAATTTATAACCAAAGCAAATTACCATGATATTTAAAGACTCTCAAAATAATATAAGTGAATCATGAGAGTTCAATAATTTCTATAAAATAAAACCACCGCCGTGCTCTAAAAAGATATAAGTGAAGCACTAGAGCAAAATTGCCTAGCTCAAAAGATATAAGTGAAGCACATAGAGTATTCTAATAAATCACAATTCATGCGTGTCCCTCTCAAAAGGTATGTACAGCAAGGATGATTGTGGCAAACTAAAAATCAAAGACTCAAATCATACAAGACGCTCCAAGCAAAACACATATCATGTGGTGAATAAAAATATAGTCTCAAGTAAAGTTACCGATAGATGAAGACGAAAGAGGGGATGCCTTCCGGGGCATCCCCAAGCTTAGGCTCTTGGTTGTCCTTGAATATTACCTTGGGCTTCCTTGGGCATCCCCAAGCTTAGGCTCTTGCCACTCCTTATTCCATAGTCCATCAAATCCTTACCCAAAACTTGAAAACTTCACAACACAAAACTCAACAGAAAATCTCATAAGCTCCGTTACTATAAGAAAATAAATCACCACTTTGGTACTGTTGTGAACTCATTCTTTAATTATATTGGTGTAATATCTACTGTATTCCAACTTTTCCATGGTTCATACCCCCCGATACTACCCATAGATTCATCAAAATAAGCAAACAACACAAAGAAAACAGAATCTGTCAAAAATAGAACAGTCTGCGAAGATCCGAATTGTTCTAATACTTCTGTAAAACAGAGACAAATTGTATATAAATCTTGTATAAACAATTCAGGGTTTTTCAACACTCCAGTGAATTATTAAAATTCTGAGACTGGACGCAAAAGTTTCTGTTTTTCAGAAAGATCAAATCAACTATCACCATAAGCCATCCCAAAGGTTTTACTTGGCACAAACACTAATTAAAACATAAAACCACATCTAACCAGAGGCTAGATGAATTATTTATTGCAAAACAGAACCAAAAAAATCAAAGAACAAAATAAAATTGGGTTGCCTCCCAACAAGCGCTATTGTTTAACGCCCTTAGCTAGGCATAAAAACACGAATAGATCTAGGTATTGTCATCTTTGGTATGCAATCCATAAGTAGCTCTCATAATAGATTCATATGGCAATTTAATTTTATTTCTTGGAAAGTGTTCCATGCCCTTCCTTAACGGAAATTGAAATCTAATATTTCCTTCTTTCATATCAATAATTGCACCAATCGTTCAAAGGAAAGGTCTACCAAGAATAATAGGACATGTAGGATTGCAATCTATATCAGGAACAATGAAATCTACGGGCACATAATTCCTATTTGCAACAATAAAAACATCATTAATCCTTCCCATAGGTTTCTTAATAGTGGAATCCGCGAGATGCAAATTTAAAGAACAATCATCAAATTCACGGAAACCTAACACATCACATAAAGTTTTTGGAATCGTGGAAACACTAGCACCCAAATCACACAAAGTATGGCACTCATAATCTTTAATATTAATCTTAATAGTAGGTTCCCAATCATCATAAAGTTTTCTAGGGATAGAAACTTCCAATTCAAGCTTTTCTTCAAAAGATTGCATCGTAGCATCAATGATATGTTTAGTAAAAACTTTGTTTTGTTTATAAGCATGAGGAGATTTCAACACGGATTGCAACAAGGAAATACAATCTATTAAAGAACAATTATCATAATTAAATTCCTTGAAATCCAAAAGAGTGGGTTCATTGCTACTTAAAGTTTTGACCTCTCCAATCCCACTTTTAGCAATTTTTGCATCAAGATCTAAAAACTCCGAATCATTGGGGCGCCTTTTAATTAAAGTTGACTCATCTCCAGTCCCATCTTTATCAAGATTTATATTGGAAAACAAATATTCAATAGGATTCACATCAATCACTTTAAGATCTTCATCATTATTTTCACAAAAACTAGAAGAATATGTTTTTACAAACCAATCTTTTTTAGCACGCATCTTAGCGGTTCTTTCCTTGCACTCATCAATGGAAATTCTCATAGCCTTGAGAGACTCGTTGATATCATGCTTGGGTGGAATAGATCTAAGTTTTAAAGAGTCAACATCAAGAGAAATTCTATCCACGTTCCTAGCCAAATCATCAATCTTAAGCAATTTTTCTTCAATCAAAGCATTGAAATTCTTTTGCGAACTCATAAATTCTTTAATACTATTCTCAAATTCAGAGGGAAGCCTATTATAATTTCCATAAGAATTGTTGTAGGAATTACCATAATTATTAGAGGAATTACTAGGAAACGGCCTAGGATTAAAATTACCTCTATACGCGTTATTACCAAAATTGTTCCTACCAACAAAATTCACATCCAAAGATTCATTATTATTTTCAATCAAGGTAGACAAAGGCATATCACTAGGATCCAAAGAAGCACTCTTGCTAGCAAATAATTTCATAAGTTCATCCATCTTTCCACTCAAAACATTAATCTCTTCAATTGCATGCACTTTTTTACTAGTGGAAGACCTTTCGGTATGCCATTGAGAATAATTAACCATAATATTATCTAGAAGTTTAGTAGCTTCTCCTAGAGTAATTTCCATAAAAGTGCCTCCCGCGGCCGAATCTAAAAGATTTCTAGAAGCAAAATTCAATCCGGCATAAAAAATTTGTATAATCATCCACAAATTCAAACCATGAGTAGGGCAATTTCGTATCATCAATTTCATTCTCTCCCAAGATTGTGCAACATGCTCATGATCAAGTTGCTTAAAATTCATAATATCGTTCCTAAGGGAGATGATCTTAGCGGGAGGAAAATACTTGGAAATAAAAAGCATCTTTACACTTATTCCATGAATCAATACTATTTTTAGGTAAAGATGAAAACCAAGTTTTAGCACGATCTCGAAGTGAGAACGGAAATAGCTTCAATTTAACAATATCATTATCCACATCTTTTTTCTTTTGCATATCACGCAAATCAACGAAATTGTTTAGATGGGATGCGGCATCTTCACTAGGAAGGCCAGAAAATTGATCTTTCATAACAAGATTCAGCAAAGCGGCATTAATTTCACAAGATTCCGCATTAGTAGCGGGAGCAATCGGAGTACTAATAAAATCATTGTTATTGGTGTTGGAAAAATCACACAATTTGGTATTCTCTTGAGTCATCGTGATAAAGCAAACAATCCAACACACGAGCACACAAAAAGCAAATGAAGAAGACGAACGGAAGAGGGGCGAAGAAAAGGCAAAGAGAGGGGCGAAGAAAAAAAGGCAAATCTTTTCGAAAATCGTTTTAGAAGTGGGGGAGAGGAAAACGAGAGGCGAATGGCGAATAATGTAATGCGAGAGATGAGAGTTTATGATGGGTACTTGGTATGGCTTGACTTGGCGTAGATCTCCCCGGCAACGGTGCAAGAAATTCTTCCTGCTACTTCTTGAGCTTGTGTTGGTTTTTCCCTTGAAGAGGAAAGGGTGATGCCGCAAAGTAGAGATAAGTATTTCCCTCAGTTTGAGAACCAAGGTATCAATCCAGTAGGAGACAACGCACAAATCACCGAATACCTGCACAAACAATCAAACAACTTGCACCCAACGCGATAAAGGGGTTGTCAATCCCTTCACGGTTATTTGCAAAAGTGAGATCTGATAGAGATAGGTAAAACTAAACAAAAGATAAAGTAAATATTTTGGGGTTTTTTGGTTTATAGATCTGAAAATAAAAGATTGCAAAATAGTAGATCGGAAAGTAATATGATGGAAAATAGACCCGGGGGCCATAGGTTTCACTAGAGGCTTCTCTCAAGATAGAAAATATTACGGTGGGTGAACAAATTACTGCCGAGCAATTGATAGAAAAGCGCAAAGTTATGACAATATCTAAGGCAATGATCATGAATATAGGCATCACGTCCGTGTCAAGTAGACCAAAACGATTCTGCATCTACTACTATTACTCCACATATCGACCGCTATCCAGCATGCATCTAGAGTATTAAGTTCATAAAGAGCGGAGTAACGCATTAAGTAAGATGACATGATGTAGAGGAAATAACTCAAGCAATATGATGAAAACCCCATCTTTTTATCCTCGATGGCAACAATACAATACGTGCCTTGCTGCCCCTACTGTCACTGGGAATGGACACCGCAAGATTGAACCCAAAGCTAAGCACTTCTCCCATTGCAAGAAAAACCAATCTAGTTGGCCAAACCAAACCAATAGTTCGAAGAGAATTACAAAGATATCAAATCATGCATAAAAGAATTCAGAGAAGATTCAAACAATATTCATAGATAAGTTGATCATAAATCCACAATTCATCGGATCTCGGCAAACACACCGCAAAAAAAGTATTACATCGAATAGATCTCCAAGAACATCGAGGAGAACATGGTATTGAGAATCAAAGAGAGAGAAGAAGCCATCTAGCTACTAGCTCTGGACCCGTAGGTCTGAGATAAACTACTCACGCTTCATCGGAAGGGCAATGGTGCTGATTTAGAAGCCCTCCGTGATCGAATCCCCCCTCCGGCAGGACGCCGGAAAAGGCCCCTAGATGGGATCTCACGGGTACAGAAGGTTGCGGCGGTGGAAAAGTATTTTCGTGGATGGCTCTGGTGGTTTGGGCATATAAGAGTATATATAGGCCAAAGAATTAGGTCAGGAGGTGCACGAGGGGCCCACAAGGGTGGGGGCGCGCCCTCCGTCCTTGTGGCCGCCTCGTGGCTCCTCCGACTTCATCTCAAGTCTCCTGGTTTCCTTTTGGTCCAAGAAAGATCATCGCGAAAGTTTTATTCCGTTTAGACTCCGTTTGGTATTCCTTTTCTGCGAAACTCAAAAATAAGGAAAAAACAGAAACTGCCACTAGGCTCTAGGTTAATAGGTTAGTCCCAAAAATAATATGAAATAGCATATTAATGCATATAAAACATCCAAAACAGATAATATAATAGCATGGAACAGTCAAAAATTATAGATACATTGGAGATGTATCAAGCATCGTGCAATGGAATAAGAATAAGGACGACCCTAAAGTTTCTTTTGTCCAGGATAGACATAAAGATGATCTTTGGACCTCGCTGATGACAAATTTCAGCCTACCGCCAGAGGAGGAGCCGAATAACCCAGTTATAGAGAGAAAGGTCAAGGCATTTGCTCTTAAGAAGATGGCAGAACTATTCAGGAACTGGAAGAAAGAGTTGAACACAAAGTTTGTCGACAAAGAGAAGACTCCAGAATTCATCGGTCGATATGAGAAGATAAGAGATCACTGGCCCGCATTTGTGGCCTACAAGAAATCGGAGAAGGGTAAGAAAAGGTCACTGACAAACAAGCAAAATGCTGTAAAGAAGAAGTATCACCATCACACGGGGTCAGGTGGCTACTACAAAGCCCGGCCGTTGTGGGACAAAGCTGAGCCAGACTTGCTTGCTAAAGGGGTCCAACCAGTGACATTGCACTGGCCAGATTGTTCAAGGACTTGGTTCTTCGGGGTTGGGGGAACTTTGGACCCAGAAACAGGGGAGTGTGTTTGGACGGACGAGCAACTTGCAATACCCATCAAGAAGCTTCAGGCAGCAATCAAGGCAGCGCAGGAAGGGACGTTCATTCCCGACAGAGAGAAGGACGAGCTGACAGAGGCCCTCGGGAATCCTGAACACCCTGGACGAACACGAGGCACACCAGGCTCTGTTCCGTGGGTGCATGGGTTTCCCGACAGCGGTGGTTATAGAAGCCGAGAGAGAAAGAGGAAACTAGAAGCAAGCGAAATGCAAAAGCTCAGTGCAAGATTAGCAAAGCTAGAGGAACTTGAGAGCCAGCGAGCTACCGGCCAACCATCTCAGCGGCACGAAGATCCTTGCTTCGACGCTGCCCCAGAACCTACCCCATCATCTCAGCGGAGAAGCAGCATGGCTTCCACGGAGCCCATTCAGCCTGATTTCACGGCTCCTCGCTACCTAGTGGATAGTATCACGGAGGCTGAACATTGCGAGCTAATGACGAAATGACAGAACCTGACCTTGAAGGTGGCGGTCGGCTCTGTTGTACCTCCTCAAGCTGAGGGAACTTTTCATTGCCGTCCGATTCAAGGTAGTCAGAATCACGACTCGACTCCTAGAATCCTACGACTTCACGACCCTACGAAAGCATGTCGATCCAAGTCCCACTATGAATCCGGATCTGGTAGAATCCATGTTGAGTCACGATCCAAACCATGGAATCCTATACAAAACTGTAGAATCCCGACTATGCTATGGACTATGTCCGACTCTACTAATTTATCTAAGGTTTTGTTTAGTGCAGAAGAATAGTATGCCATCATCCAAACATCTTTTCACATGCCTCATGGCCCTTTATTCCCCTCGCAAACCCAAATGCTCAGCCGCCGACACCTTTGATCTAGCTCTCAGAAACCCTAGGTCAAAACTGAGGATCAGGCTTGTCGACGAATGGAATTGGCATGAGAAGGAGGACGCATCAAGATTGATCGAAGAAGATGAGCAAGACCCTTCAAGGTTCAGCACTTCAGGTGAGCTATACAAGTCATCGTCTATTCACATACTCTAAAAAAACCTCCCAATTAAATTTTGTGCGTTGAAGACTTCAATGTTCTATATATTTCCCTCTCATATATGTTCCATACATGCAAGCTAGATAGTAGGTTAGCCATAAAAAGAAGTGGAATACAAGTAACATTGATGTGTATGTTTTTTGCTCTATATTTAGTGTTAAAACTCTATAGAACCCATATAAATTTTTGGCGTGGATACAAAATATCTTATTTAAGTATATCTATTAGAATCCTCGATTTCACGACTCGATACTACGACTCGATTCTGCGTAAGGAAAATTGATCCGACTCCGAATCCCGACTCTGACTACCTTGATCCGATTCCACATGGCTATGCTGTTGTGACGGTGGATGAAATAATGGAGGGATTTGAGGAGCTGGAGCTTCACTACCCTACAGGTGAAGGGGAGATTCATCTGGAAAATGCTTTAAGGAGTACCTGTCTATGAAAAAAAGGAGTACATCAAGCTTCCAAACTGGACGCCTCCTCCTCCTCCTCCTCCGGCGAGTCAGGGCACTCCGCCTCCTCCTCCGCCGCGTCAGGGCACTCCGCCTCCTCCTCCACCGTGTCAGGGCACTCCGCCTCCTCCTCAGCCTCGTCAGGGCACTCCGCCTCCTCCTCCGCCTCCTCCGGCGTGTCAGCGGACTCCGCCTCCTCCGGCGGGTCAGCGGACTCAGCCGCGTCAGCAACGGCGGAAGAGAGACGCCGCCGCTCCGACGGCTAGCAGTACAAGAGGCGGGAAGAAATACAGATTTGGTCCAAGCCTGAAGCCTCTTCCAAAGTTACCATATGAGAGGACTGACAAGGAAACCGATGATATCGTGGAAGCCAAAGTGCAGGCCCATTTTGAACGGAAACCTCCACCTCCGAAGGAAACGGCAGATCCGGTGAAAGTGAAGCGCACTCTGGATGCCCTTAAGCGACCACCACCGTCTCCGCCGTAATCCAACTATGATCGCTGTATTGGAATAACATATGGTGAAGCGCGGCGGTCGGGAAGTACTACCAGTGCTGCAAGGCTAGCAAAACGAAGAAGTGGGAAAACAATTCCCCAGCTCGGCGAACAGGAGAAGCAATCGTGCCCCCCGCTCAAGGTGTCTAGCGATATCATCGCTAATCATCTAGGGCTACTGCCCGGTACCAATCTTGGTGATTACATGGGTGATGATGTACAGTTTGAAATGTTAGAGACAATAGAGATCTTTAGATACGAACACGGGAAGCCTCTCGTCAAACCTGATCATCCTCCTCTAACAACGATGATGCGAAGATTGCATGGATGGTACATGGATACCTGCAGGAAGTCTGGGACCGATAGTTTGATGGTGAGAATTAAAGAAGAGCACGACCTTATTGGAGTCGACCTGATGCCTGTTGAATTTGTGGCATTATTTCAGCTATTTAATCAAGAGGCCCTCGACAAACAACTCATGACTTGCTACTGTCTGTAAGTATTACTTCTATAATTAAGTCTCTAGCTCAACTCGTTCATTGCATGTATATATAATTATCCTCACTATATTATGCAGATTGAAGATCGTCGAATGCAAAAAAGGACAAGTCTATGACATTGGGTTCATTAGCCCAAATACCGTAAATGAATGGTCGGTAAAAGAGAGAGCCGAACTTACTGAGGAAAACTTGCTAAAATCGTTCCTTCGACATCAAAACAAAGGGAAAATACTTTTTCCTTACAACTTCAAGTGAGTGTTACTGTCTTGTGCATATTCGGTTTCACTTACTCGAGGTTAAGTAATGTAATTGATGAGTTATGCATGCGCAGCTTCCACTTTATTCTGCTAGAGATTAAGCTTGACGGGGGAGTAGTAACTGTCTTAGACTCGAGACGTAAAGATCCCCAGGATTATGCGGACATGACTGCAATGCTCCAGAAGTAAGTTCAATCATTATCGCACCATATCGGCAACTTTCGTTCATTTCCTGATATCAAGTAATCATTTTCTTTGCCTGGCAGGTTTTGGAAAAATTTCACCGGAATGGTTCCGGGTCTGCAGAAGGAGCTGCGATTTACACACCCCAAAGTAAGTAGTACTAGCTAGTTCCGCGCATCTCTCATTGATTCTTGTTTCATCAATACCATTATCATGCTTGATTATCAGTTTGATTGAACTCTATTCTCGTAAAGTGCTTGTGGCAGGAAGGCGGGAATAATTTATGTGGATACTACGTTTGCGAGTTCATCCGCCGCTCGACCTCTGAGCGGGGCTACTCTGACAAACAATATAAAGTACGTAAACAATAATATTCATAATTTTATTTTATTACCATCAATTGTGTTGAGTTTCATTCATATATATGTATTGACCCTTTTCTTTAAATTAGATGTGGCAGATGCGGGATGAACTCCTACCACATGATCGCATACGAGCAATTCAAGAGGAATTGGCGAGATTCTTTTTTGACCATGTCATACATAAAGACGGAGAATACCATGTGGAAATTGAAGCTGACTTTCGGTAGATGATGTCAGGGATCGTAAGATATGTTATATTGTATATATGTAGTAGCGTCGGATAGAAATATGAAAACTTGTTGTTCGACCAATCTCGGAGAAAGAGAGGTCACTTCTCTCTGTATATGTTCATGACGATCTTGTGTAATTAATGGTTCCTTCATTTGCTTACTAGCGTCGAGTTCTCTCTATATGTAGTAGCTAGCGTCAACCAAGCACGGAGAAAGAGAGGTCACTTCTCTTTATATGTAGTAGCTATAGCTAAAATAATATGAAACCCCTAATTAAACCATCCAAAACCCCTAATAAACCCCCCCCCCCCTTTAAAAAAACAAAAACCCCAGCGCCTGCGAGCTGCTGACGCGTGGCTGCACTTTAGTCCCGGTTGGTGTTACCAACCGGGACCAAAGGTCCTCCTCCCTGGGCGCCTCAGAGCAGGCACGTGGACCTCCTTTGGTCCCGGTTCATAAGCCAACCGGGACTAAAGGTTTTGGGCATTAGTCCCGTCTGTTTTGTCCCGGTTCCAGAACCGGGACTAAAGGTCCTCTGAAACCGGGAGTAATGCCCTATTTCCTACTGGTGCCAGGAGGTGGGAAAAGAACCGTGGAAATGAAAGAAGGGGAGGAGGTGAGGTGGAAGCTTCTGGGGTAAGAAGGGCTGGGTGGGAGCGGGGAAGGGGGTATATAAATACGGAAGTGGAATCGCAGCCAGGAGGAAGCAAAGGTGGAAGTCACGGGGGTAGGCTGATGGGGGCGGTGGCTTATTTGGAGGGGAAACATTGTGGATCGGGCGACCGGTCTTCTCCAGGCCTTAGGGAGGCCTCCGGCGTTCCCTTGCGGTGGCGACAGAGTCCAGTGGCGTCGAACATATACCGGAGTTTTGACGGTCTCCAGATGCGCCTTAGGCCTTTTTGAAAAAAATAAAAGCAAAACGCCGTATTCCATGCACTAAAATAAATGGAGGGTCCTTGTATATTAATGAAAGACCGACGGAATATCTATCATAGCACCGTAACATGCCAACGCACAAACACGATGCAGGCGGGCCCCACGACGCTGCCACGGACCTGACCGAGACGACCGACCCCGACGAGCATTCCATTTGACAAGGCGCCAGGGAATCTCCCATCACGAGTAACCCGTCCCCTTATTTATTTTTGCTAGCAGCAGAAGGATTGTCTTGTTTATTGAGAGCTTTAAGCACGGATGAAAATGTTGCAGGAGTTGTTGTTGCACCCACGGTACCTGGTAGTCAGAATCACGACTCGACTCCTAGAATCCTACGACTTCACGACCCTACTGAAGCATGTCGATCCAAGTCCCACTATGAATCCGGATCTGGTAGAATCCATGTTGAGTCACGATCCAAACCATGGAATCCTATACAAAACTGTAGAATCCCGACTATGCTATGGACTATGTCCGATTCTACTAATTTATCTAAGGTTTTGTTTAGTGCAGAAGAATAGTATGCCATCATCCAAACCCCTTTTCACATGCCTCATGGCCCTTTATTCCCCTCGCAAACCCAAATGCTCAGCCGCTGACACCTTTGATCTAGCTCTCAGAAATCCTAGGTCAAAACTGAGGATCAGGCTTGTCGACGAATGGAATTGGCATGAGAAGGAGGACGCATCAAGATTGATCGAAGAAGATGAGCAAGACCCTTCAAGGTTCAGCACTTCAGGTGAGCTATACAAGTCATTGGCTATTCACATACTCTAAAAAAACCTCCCAATTAAATTTTGTGCTTTGAAGACTTCAATGTTCTATATATTTCCCTCTCATATATGTTTCATACATGCAAGCTAGATAGTAGGTTAGCCATAAAAAGAAGTGGAATACAACTAACATTGATGTGTATGTTTTTTGCTCTATATTTAGTGTTAAAACTCTATAGAACCCATATAAATTTTTGGCGTGGATACAAAATATCTTATTTAAGTATATCTATTAGAATCCTCGATTTCACGACTCGATTCTGCCTAAGGAAAATCGATCCGACTCCGAATCCCGACTCTGACTACCTTGGATACGATTCAGTCATATTCTTCGGTAAGGGATGCCCAAATGACCCGAGAGAAGTTATAAAGCACATTCTTGATGTACCAAATGAGTCCCTTGCAGAGAGATACTTGGGGCTTCCCTTTGATGTTGGCAGGTACAAGAACGGCTCTTTTAAATATTTGAAAGATCGACTATGGGGTAAAGTGAGGGGCTGGGTGGAGAAGTGTATGGCATCGTCTAGCAAGGAGGTTCTCATAAAAAGTGTTGCTCAAGCGGTCCCTACCTACTCCATGTCGTGTTTCCTGTTGCCAAGAGGATTATGTCAACACATTGACAGTATGATTAGAAAGTTCTTTTGGGGAAGTAAGAATGGTGAAAGGAAGATGGCGTGGGTTTCATGGGATGATCTGACCATGCCTAAATACATGGGAGGTTTGGGTTTCCGTGACACTTATCTCTTCAACCTATCCATGCTAGCCAAACAGGGTTGGCGCCTGTTACAAGAACCAATTTCGTTGAGTGCTAGGATCCTCAAGGCTGTCTATTTTGCAGGCACAAACGTTTTGGATGCTGAGTTGGGATCCCACCCTTCCCAAATCTGGAGGGCGATACACGAGGGAGTGCAGGTACTGAAAACTGGTCTTATTCGCAGAATCGGCAATGGTCAAACAACACGCATTTGGGAAGACAATTGGGTGCCAAGGGACCACTGTTTGAGAGCTTTACATCCACGTTCCGCTGATCCACCTGTCTACGTGGAAGAACTGATTGATACCCCTAACAGAATGTGGAATGAGGACTTGGTACGGGCACATATGCAGGCACCGGATGCACAGATGGTTCTCAACATACCTTTGGGCAGCAGGAATCTTGATGACAGCTGGTCATGGCAGTATGAGAGAAGTGGGAATTTCTCAGTCCGGTCATGCTATCGCCTCTTGCCTGATACGAAGAGGAGAAGAACTGACTAGTTGGAGGGGCGCGCAGCTACATCAGATTATGCTGCCACCCGTAAAGAGTTATTAAATTTTTTGCTTGGAGACTCGCACGCAACTCAATTCCCACTAGCCAGGTAAAATGCGAGACATATTGCAGACTCAGAAGTTTGCATCATTTGCAATGGTGCTGTAGTCCTGTAGACACATGGAGACATGCCCTTATAGATTGCAATATGGCCAAATGCGTCAGGTCCTTGATTGATGAAGAATTAGTGGAGCACATGATTACATGTAGGCATGGAGATGCGAGACTATGGCTGATTGAGCTAAGGGACTCGCTGTCTGAAGCTGACTTTATCAAAGTTCTTGTAACGTTATGGTCTATCTGGTGCGCTCGTCGTCGAGCGATCCATGAGGAGCTTTTCCAATCGCCAGTTCGCCACTAACAACGTTGGCGTTTATCCACAAGTATCTCGATGACCTCGCTTTGGTTCCAGGTCGAAGAGTGCAGGCAGGCTCAAACACCCATGGTGCGCCTGGGCCAAGAGATACATGTACAAAGAGATGGATCCCACTCCCACCGTCTCAGGGTGTTGCAAAAATCAACGTTGATGCATCAGTTTCGAGGAACGAGGAAAAGGGATCTTTTGCTGCTATTTGCAGAGATGAAAGAGGCAACTATCTGGGTGCATCAGCGGTAGTCATGCGAAGCCTGATCGAGCCGGAGATACTAGAGGCGCTAGCATGCAGTGAAGCTCTGAACCTGGCGGCAGACCTATATCTTCAGAACGTGCAGGTTGCCACTGATTGCACTGCTACAGTCAAACATCAGGCCGAGCAGTATAGGGGACCTAGCTCGGTTGTTATTCAAGATATCATAGAAAAGAAGGGCTTTGGCAATATTTCAATACTGCATGAGAAGAGGGAGTGCAACTATGAAGCACATGATCTGTCAAAGAAGGCTAGTTCATTAGATCCTGGTCGCTATGTTTGGCTCCTAGGAACTGCTGACATTACTTGTATTCCTTACACTATTTTAGTTTGAATAAAGATGTTTTCCCCCTCAAAAAGAAAAAAGGCAGCTTCCTGGGTTCTCTTTGTTTTTGTTCTTTTTCTGGAGGTGGTTTGTACAAAGTTCCAGGGTTAGGTCCTTCGTGTGAAACAGCGTCTCGTCGTCATGTCCGCGCATGGGACAGAAAGATAGTGGCTTAATGTGCCTCCTCTTAAGTTCACTGAAACATGGGAGTAATCCCTTCAGCACACGCCACCAAAAGACCCTTATTTTGGGGAGAACATTGATTTTCCATAGAGTTCTCCAAGTCTCCTCCACACCGGTCGAGCTCCCGACTGTTATTTCCTCTCTATATTTCATGTCCATCACCTCGCGATAAGCTGATCGGACGGTCAAAAGTCCAGATTTTTCCCACGCCCATGTCCAAATATCACTTCCAGGTTTCCTAGGTCTCGGCATCCCTAGTATGGCATCCGCGTCTGGTGGGTTAAAAACCTGCCGAACTCGTTCCGAATCCCATAAGTTAGATATCGGATCAACAAGGTCTGAAACCAACTAGACCGAATTTACTGCCATTGCACCCATCGGTTTCATAGATTTTGTTCCTTCGATCCATTGGTCGTGCCATACTTCCGTCGTTCTCCCATTTCCAACTTGCCGGGTTAAACTCCTGTAGGATAATACCTCCCTTGGATAATAGCTTTCCAAGTTGGTGATGCGCTAGACGGACATCCTGCCGTGAGAAAATCTCCTGTAGGATAATACCTCCCTTTTAAAACTCTTGCGCACAAACTATTTGGGTTTTCAAGCAGCCTCCATGCCTGTTTTGCAAGCATAGCATCATTGAAGACCTCCAGATCACGAAATCGGAGCCCTCCTTTTGATTTTGAGACAACCATCTTATCCCAAGACTGCCAATGCATACCCCTTTTATCCAATGATCCAACCCATCAATATTTGGATAATTGTCGTCTGTTTCTTGCACAAACCTTTTGTGAGTTTGAAACAACTCATAGAATAGGTCGGTAAGGTTTGGACCACAGACTTCAAGAGGACTTCCTTTGCCGCACACGACATTTCTTTTCACACCATCCTTGCACCTTCTCCCGCGACCACTCGTTTATATGTTCAAATTGTTGCTCCGTAATCCTTGCTGCCGCCGTGGGAAGGCGAAGATACTTCTCTGAGAGTGCTTCTCGGTGGATTTGAAGAGCCACCTTAACACCCCTTCTCGCTGATGCTCCACTATTCGGAATGAAAAAGACCGAACTCTTCATCTTATTTGCGCTTTCTCCAGAGCCCAAACTATAATTATCCAAGATTTCATTCAGCCTTGTGTCACTCCGACCATCAGCCTTCATAAAGATCAAGCAATCATCAGCGAATAGCAGATGAGAAATCCACATAGCAGAAAAACACACACGAATTCCCCTATCAATCCATCCTCCATCCTAATTTTGTAGCATGCATGATAAACCCTCTCCACATAATAAGAATAGGTACGGGGAGATCGGATCCCCCTGACGAACCCCCCTCAAGGGTTTGAATGCCGGTAGAAGTTCACCATTGACTTTCACTAGGAAACTCACGGTGGTAACACACCGCATAACAAGCGAAATCCATGCTTCCTCGAACCCGTGCTGCTGCATAATACCCTGCAAATATGCCCACTCGACTCGATCATAAGCCTTCATCTTATCAATTTTCGCTGCACACCATCCTTGCTTCCCTCTTTTCTTTCTCATAGAATGTATACACTCATACTCTGTGAGGACATTGTCAGTTATAAGCCTTCCAGGAACAAAGGCACTCTGCTCCTCTGCAATTATCTCATCAAGGATCTCCTCAGCCCGGTTAGCCAACACTTTTGAACACATTTTATATATAGAAATTGTCCTATACTGAGTGATATTCTGAGGATTTTTAACCTTTGGTATGAGGACAATTACTGTACTGTTTATAACATCTGGCATATGTTGACATGTGTGTACGTGCATGTGTGCATTGCATGTTAGTAGTCTAGAGATGGCTGGGGTCGTGTGAATCGACGAGCAGCCGTGTGAGACGGCAAGCTGAAGCCAAGGTCGTGAGCAGTAGCCGGCAGGCTGAGTTTGTTAGTTGCATGCCTAGTTAGTAGGAGAGGATCGAGTCACACGCCTGCATGGATAAGTTGTTAGTTGCCTGGAGAGATTCCAGGGTAGTTAGCTTAGTGTGTGCGTACGTGAGTAGTGGCCGAGTGTGCCGGCCAGCCGTGTGCGTGAGTTAGTGGCTGGGTGTGGAGTCATTTGTACGTGGTATTTAAGTTGATCAGATGAATGGAAAAAGAGAGGCCGTGAGGGCTGGGAAAAAATACACAATGTAGTCTCTTGTTCCACCAAGGAGGAGAGCTCTTGCCAAAGCTGGTGCTGGTTCTTTCTTGGTTGCGAGCGTGTGTGTGTGTCTAGAGTTTCCCACCATGTGTATGTGTGTGTTTGTGTTCTTGAGAGAAAGTAAAAGAGAGATGATAGAGATTGAGAGAAGAGAGAGCTGTGCGAGGCAGCCGCAAGGAAGAAGAAGCGGCGCTGCGAGGAGGCGGCGCCAACAAAGATTCCTCACGTTGCTAAGCTTCTTCATACATAAACTGACGCCGCTGCGGTCCTGTATCAACGTCAACTAGCCTCCTCACCTTTGCCGCAAGCATGCAATGGTCAGACTTTGGCGATGGAACTGATGGAAATTGTTGCATGGAAAACAAAAAAAATCCTACAAATTCACCCAAGATCCAATCTACTAGATGCTAGAAACGAGTGGGAGAGTGTCTACATACCCTTGTAGACCGAAAGCGGAAATGTTCTAACGAACGTGGTTGGCGTAGTCGTACTTTCTTCGTGATCCAATCCGATCCAGCACCGCACGAACGGCACTTCCGAGATATGCACACGTACGGCTCGATGATGTCTCCCCTTCTTGATCCAGCAAGCGAGAGGGAGAGGTAGATGAGATCTAGACCAGCACGACGGCGTGGTGGTGGAGTTTATGGTGGAACTCCGGCAGGGCTTCGCCAATTGTCTTCGGAGGAGGAGGGAGGTGTAACAGGGAGGGGAGGCGCCTAGGGTTGGATGGGTTGCTGCCCCCTGCGCCTCCCCTCTTTATATAGGCATGGGGGAGGGGGCTTGGCCCCTCCTCCAAGCCCCTAGGGCCGGTGGCCAAGGAGGGGGGGGGGAGGAAATCCCCTCCTTTCCTTCCCCACCGATTGCGATCCTCCTTTTTAAGGGATCTTGATCTTATCCTTCAGGATATGATCCTATTCCTTTTAGGGGGGTGGGGGGGGGTGGTCTTGGTGTGCCTGGACCAGGGGTGTGGGGCCTTGCCCCACTACCCACGTCCATGTGGGTCCCTCCACGCAGGTGGGCCCCACTCCGAAACCTTCTAGAACCTTCCCGATACAATACCGAAAAATTCCGAACATTTTTCGGAACCCTGAAAATCACTTTCCTTATATGAAACTTTATCTCCGGACCATTCCGAAGCTCCTCGTGATATCCCTGATCCCATGCGAGACTCCAAACTATCTTCGATCTCACCATTATGAATATCCCATTACTACCCTAGCGTTACCGAACGTTAAGTGTGTAACCCTACGGGTTTGAGAACATGCGGACATGATCGAGACAACTTCTCCGATCAATAATCAATAGCGGGACGTGGATGCCCATAATGACTCCCACATATTCAACGAAGATCTTTATCGGTTTGAACCACAATATCGAGGATTGAAACAATCCTGTATTCCATTCCCTTTGTCTCGCGATATATTACTTGCCCGAGATTCGATCGTCGGTATCACCATACCTAGTTCAATCTTGTTACCTGGCAAGTTCTCTTTACTCGTTCCGTAATATAATATCCCCGTGACTAAACACATTAGTCACATGCTTACAAGCTACTTAGGATGTTGTACTACCAAGAGGGCCGAGAGATATCTCTCCGTCACATGGAGCGACAAATCCCAGTCTTGATCCACGCAACCCAACTAGTACCTTCCGAGATACCCGAAGAGCACATTTATGATCATCCAGTTACGAAGTAACGTTTGATACCCAGAAACCATTCTTCCAGTATTAGGGAGTAGCATGATCTCATGGTCTAAGGAATAGATACTTGACATTAATAAAGCTATAGCAATACGAACTTTAGTGACACGATCAGATGCTAAGCCTATGATTGGGTCTGTCCATCACATCATTCTTCTAATGATGTGATCCCGTTATTAAATGACAACTCATGTCTATGGTTAGAAAACCTTAACCTTCTTTAATCAACGAGCTAGCCTAGTAGAGGCTCACTAGGGATACAGCGTTTGTTTATGTATCCACACATGTATTTGAGTTTCCGGTTAATACAATTATAGCATGAGGAATAAACATTTATCAAGAACAAGGAAATATGATAAAAACAACTTTATTATTGCTTCTAGGACATATTTTCAATAGTCTCCCACTTGCACTAGAGTCAATAATCTAGTTTACATTGTTATGAATCTAACACCCATGGAGTTCTGGTGCTGACCATGTTTTACTTTTGGAAGAGATTTAGTCAACGGGTCTGCAACATTCAGATCCGTATGAACTTTGCAAATCTCTATGTCTCCTTCCTTGACATAGTCACGGAAGGAGTTGACGCGGTGTTTGATATGCTTAGTTTTCTTGTGAAACCTTGGCTCCTTGACTATGGCAATGGCACCAGTGTTGTCACAATAGATAGTCATGGGATCCGATGCACTAGGAACCACACCTAGTTTGGATATGAACTCCTTCATCCAGACTCCTTCCTGTGCCACTTCCGAAGCAGCTATATATTTTGCTTCAGTTGTTGATGCTGCTACAACGCTCTGCTTGGAGCTACTCCAACTGACTGCTCCACCATTCAAAATAAATACGTATCTGGATTGAGACTTTGAGTCATCCAGATCAGTGTCAAAGCTAGCATCGACGTAACCCTTTACGACGATCTTTTCTTCACCTCCATAAACGAGAAACATTTCCTTAGTCCTCTTAAGGTACTTAAGGATATTTTTTACCGTTGTCCAGTGTTCCACTCCTGACTCACTTTGGTACCTATCATTCATACTAATGGCAAGGCACACATCAGGTCTTGTAGACAGTATGACATACATGATAGAGCCTATATGGTTGAGGCATAGGGGATGGCTTTCATCTTTTCTGTTTCTTCTGCCGTAGCTGGGCATTGAGTCTTACTCAACTTCATACCTTGCAACATGGGCAGGTACCCCTTCTTTGACTGGTTCATTTTGAACTTCTTCAAAACTTTGTCAAGGTATGTACTTTGTGAAAGTCCTATCAGGGCGTCTTGATCTATCTCTATAGATCTTGATGCCCAATATGTAAGCAGCTTCACCAAGGTATTTCATTGAAAAACTCTTGTTGAAATAACTCTTTATGCTTTCAAGAAGTTCTACATCATTTTCAATCAATAATATGTCATCCACATATAGTATAAGAAATGCTACAGAGCTCCCACTCACTTTCTTGTAAATACAAGCTTCTCCATAAGGTTGGATAAACCCAAAACCTTTTATCACCTCATTAAAGCGAAGATTCCAACTACGGGATGCTTGCACCAGTCCAAAAATGGACCGCTGGAGCTTGCATACCTTATTAGCATCCTTAGGATCGACAAAACCTTCGGGTTGCATCATATACAACTCTTCCTTAATGTAACCATTAAGGAACGCAGTTTTGACGTCCATCTGCCAAATTTCATAATAAAAAATACAGCAATTGCTAACATAATCCTAACAGACTTTAGCATTGCTACGGGTGAGAAAGTCTCATCATAGTCAACCCCTTGAACTTGCCGAAAACCTTTTGTGACAAGTCAAGCTTTATAGACGGTGACATTACCATCAGTGTCTGTTTTCTTCTTAAAGATTCATTTGTTCTCGATGGCCTTTCGGTCGTCGGGTAAGGTGCAATGCATATGCATACAAAAATATGTTATCTCAAAATATTTTGCAAAATGTAACACCAACATTAATTGAACTAACAAAAAAATATGTTATCGACGAAAACTCCTTCAACTCAACCGCGCCAATACTTCTCCGGATGCATGCAAAATGTTGTCCTCATCTCCCACTGGAACAATATAATGAACACATCATCCGGAGGCTGGACGCTGCCTGTCGACTTTGCTTCATCGGTTCAAAGGCTATAAACACTTGTTCTTACCGGTTGCAACCTCGTTGGGAGCATACCAGAGTTCATGGGATCGATGAAAGGCCTTCATATTCTTGAGTTGCCGTACAACTACCTCTCCAGCCCGATCAACGGCAAGCAGAAGCTCTCGGGAACAATTGACATTATCATCACAATGACTGACCTCGAGATGGTCTCATTGGCTGTCAACTAATTCTCGGACGTGATCCCAGATGACATTGTTGCATGCAAGCACTTGTGTATCCTATTTATTCAATACTTGTACATTAGACCTCCTCCCCCCCCCCCCCCCCCCCCCCCCCCCCCCGGAACCCACACTATATTTACTCAATATGTCTACATTAGAGTACACTAGCAAAGAGCCCGTGCGTTGCAACGGGAGAAAAAAAACACCTCATGTCCCTAACCCAATAATCATCACTGAAGACCTTAACAGGTCCACGTCTTTTATTACAACATGGCATTTCGTCTGTGTTGCCGCTTATCCTCCTTCCCACCTCGCCGACAGTGGCTTTAGTACTCACACAAAGCGTTTGAACATGCTCAATCCAAAGGTGTCTTTCTCTTGGCATAAAATGAGAAATTTGTTTTTCTCTGGCGAGATTTTGATGAGGCGTGAATGCATTGTTATTATTGGTTTATTTAGTCTCCAATATGGTTTTGCCGAGGTGCTCATTTGCAATCCTTATGAACATGCACTATTGGTTAAGATTGCACCCTAAGTAGCATTTAAAAAGTGTTTAACGGGAATGAAACAACATCATATTCAGATTCTACACATTTTGTAATAAAATTTCATATATAACACGTCAAAATTGGAGTTAGGGTTTAGAAGATATGAATATTTTACCTTTAAACTCATTTAAAATAAAACCGCGGGTTGATTAACTAAAAGAACATTTTTTTTAAATCTACAAATTTTCTCACTTACAATAGAACCCTGGTTCATTAACTAAAAGAATTTGGGGGGGGGGGGGGGGGCGTGGTCTCGAAAATAGCGAACAATTTTTCCTCACTTGAAACAGGATCGCGGGTAAATTTTGAAAAACAGTAGGGAGTTTTCTATAAAAAATGCAATGGACGAGCAGAGGCAGTAGTCCCCTTATTAGCCTGTGCGTTGCAACAGGAGAAAAATAATCATAATATCCAATGGTAATGACCACATTTTGCTACATCACCGATATACATTATCACTCTCAATTTCGTGAAATCATGAATATTTTTTAAACTCATCCACATATTTGAAATCATGAACATTTTCAAATACATGAACACATTTACAAATTTTCAAACATTTTCTAAAATCAAAAACATTTTTTGAATTCATGAACATTTCATACTATTTGTAAACAGTTTTTTTAATACTGAACATTTTTTAAACAATTTTCTTGTATCGGCGAACATTTCTAGAATTGACAAACAATTTCTTTTTGAAAATTGGTGGATCAATTTTTGAAAGTCACGAGCATTTTTTTGATTTAACGAACATTTTCTTCAAATGCATGATCATTTTTTGAGTCACCGAACATTTTATAGATGAATAAACTATTTTGTAAGTCACAAACAGTTTTTGAATTTTAGGATATTTTTCCATTCATGAATTTTTTTTGTATTCGTGAAATTTTGTTCAATTTATTAACATTAATTAAGACATGAACCTTTTAAAAAACCATGAACATTTTTTTATTTTCCGAACATTTGTTTTCCCAATTTCAATTATTTTTTGAATAAAATACATTTTTGGAAAAACATTTTTTTGATAAAATCACATCATTTTTTGAATCCACACACATTTTGATTTATTAAACATTATTTCAAAATTCTGATTTTTTTAATCAGAATTTTTTGAAGTCCCAAATGATTTAAGGTAGAAAAAAATGAAAGTGGAAAAAAAAGAAAAAAAATAGAAACCAGGCCGCCCGGACATCGACAGGCCCTAATGGGCGCGTTGCGTCTTCTCCCAGCGTGCAGAGCGCAGCATTATAAGAGGTCCCTACTGAATGAGCCGGCCCAGGCGGGGGATTTCCCTGTGTGAAACTTTTTTTATCAATTATAGGTGGCATTTTTCGGTAATATTTTAAACTTTGGCGTAATTTCCGTGACGTACCATTAGAAACAATATCCCCTTTATTATTAGGTATAAACTAGCAAAAGGGCCTGTGCGTTACAACGGAAGAAAAAAATATCATAATCTCTAATGGCCATGACGACATTTTGCTGCATTACCGAGATACACTATCACTCTCAATTTTGTGAAATCATGACCATTTTTTTTACACCCGTGCATATATTTGAAATCGTGAACAATTTTGCAAATTGCCTAACTTTTTCACTGATGAACATTTTTTTTAAATTCATTCTCATTTTATACTATTTGCAAACATTTTTGTAAAATCATGAAATTTTTTTAAACAATTTTCTGGAATTGGCGAACGTTTCTAGATTCGACGAACATTTTTTAAAAAAATTGGTGAAACAAATTTTGAGATTCTGAACATTTTTCTGATTTAACGACCATTTTTAAAAATGCACGATCCTTTTTTGAATCAACGAACATTTTATGAAGGAATAAACTATTTTGTTAATCACGAATATTATTTGAATTTTTAGGATATTTTTCGATCCATGAATATTTTTTGAATTGGTTAATTTTGTTTAATTTCATTAACATTTTTAATAAACAAACTTCTTAAAAAATCGTGCACATGTTTTGATTTCCTTTAAAAAATTTGGACATTTCTTTTAAAAATTTTGAACATTTCTTTTGAAATTTTTGAACATTTTTCTAATAAGAAAACCTTTTATTACAAAATCATGAGTATATTTTGAATCCATTTTTATGATTTATTAAAAAACTTATTTGGAAATAATCATTTTTTTTTAATTTTCAAAACTTTTTTGAAGTTCAAAATATTTAAAGTAGAAAAAAATGGAAAGGAAAACAAAAATGAAAATTAAAAAACAGGCCGCACGAACATGGGCTGGCCCAAACGGGTGCGTTGCGTCTTCTATCAACGTGCAGAGCGTAGTATAGGTGGTCCCTATTGCATGGGCCGGTTCAGGAGGGGGATTCCCCTGTGTGAAATACTTTTTATCACTTATATGTGGCATTGATGGGTAATATTTTGAACTTTGGAGGCAATTTCTGTGACGTATCGGCAGAAGCAATAGCCCATTTATTATTAGATATAGATATGTCGTGTATCCTTGAACCACATACTCCAATTACGTATAGTTTAATGTACATATATCATATACTCGGGCGCATGCAAGCACATGTGTATCCTATTTATTCAATACTTTTACTTTTACATTACGAGGTCCCTTGCCTCCCCCACCCCCCACATACAAAATCCACAGTATATTTATAAATATGATACGTGTATTCTATTTATACACTAAAGCTGAGTATTATGTTAATAATTATGACCTTGATTCTATGAACCAATTTAATTTTCTTTGCTTTGTTTCGTGTCTCGCTTTATGGAAGCTGAAGATGGCCCATGCAGCTTAAGACATGTTTTTTTTTGTTTTTTTTTAGGAAAGACTTGTTTTTGTGTGTGTGTGTGGGGGGGGGGGGGGGGTGTGTGAGAAAGACATGTATTTTTTGTGAATGTTTCAAAGGCCTGTGGGATCAAATCCGGCCCAAACGTGCTTTATTGGTCTGTTTATTACTGTTAGTTTCACAGCCCAAACAAAGCAGAAGAATCAACCGACCGAGCGCCAACGAGAGAGGAAAAAAAAATATCCATGGCGTCCGACGACCTCTTCGAAGGCTTGCCTCCGCCAGCGGCGCCCGCCGGCGAAGACCGCGCGGCCTCCCCCGCGCCGCTGCCTCCGCCGGCGGCTCCGACGGTGCCGAGGCGTTCCGCGCTGAAGAGCTCCCTCAAGCGGGACAAGCCCTCCCCCTCCTCGGCCGCTACCTCCTCCTCCTCACCCGCCGCCGCCGCCAGCGTCGCTCCCGCCGATGCCGCCGCCGAAGGCCGCGGTGAGCGCTCTTCTCCGCCGACCTCTCTCCTTTCCAGTTGATTGCTTCTGCTGCATCTGCCGCTGCTTGGGAGTTGGAAGCACCGCTAGCGTGGCGGGATTTCAGATGGAGCTCGTGTTGATGTAGATTCTAGCGCCGATTTTCTCCTTGTGTCGTAGGGTTACCTAGGAGTTGGATGCTATGCGCGGTCGACCGGAGCCGGAGCCGGGAGTGTCATGGCGTTATCAAACAACTTCGTGTTGAGATCGAGATGCGGGTTTGGTTAACAGGAGGGGATTTCCTGGTCGGGATTAGGGTTTCCTGTTTTCCTTATCCCAGAATGCGAGGAAAAAATGCATTTGGATCAGATGGCTTCAGATTATTAACTGTACCGGCTAGAACAGCTTACTTGAGCAAATTGCTAGAACCTGTTGCCAAACTAGACTAGGAACAGATAGGGAGCATCGCAAACCTAGGTGGTTGTAGCTTGTTTTTCCATGATAATAATTAACAACCGTAGAGATCAGTCACTGCAGCAGCTAGAACAGCCTATTTTGACAGTGGAGACAAACATGAAATGCAACACGCGCTGGCATATAGAAGATGCTTTATTATGTCAGTCGCAACGAAGTTCTGAATCTGAACCTGGTTTTAGATGAGTTGTAGAGATCCGAAACTGAATGTCTTTTAAGCTTGATTCAGCATTTTTTAGCTTGCCTCCAGAACTTGCTACCATCTTGAAGTAACTCAATGAGGACTATATTGCATCCTAGTCAAATTAATGCCATGTGCCAAGTACGAACGTTGTTCACTTGATTTTTCTGCTCATTGTTTGCTAGACCTATCTTAGGTTTTTGAGTCGCCGACTAATCGTCGAGTCGTCGCGGCGTGGCTGGCTCACGCAGACGACTTGACTCAGGGAGCGAGTCGCGCGACTCGCTGGCTCGCCGGCGACTTGGCGCGATTAGTCGGCGGCTAGTAGCCGCCGGTCGCGCGGCTTGCTCCGCGCGGGCCACCTGCCAGAGGTTACAGAGAGAGAGGGAAAGGGAGGGAACCGCGCGGGCGACTCCAGATCGGCGGCCGCCGGCGACGCGCCCCTCCAGATCCGCCGGTGACGCGCGCCGCCACCAGCCTCCTCCGCCGGTGACGCGCGCCCCCACCAGCCTCCTCCGCCGGTGGCTGGACGCCTGGACCGGGCGGGCGGGAAGCCGGGAAAGGGAGGCGGGAGCGGGGAGCCTCCTGGGCGTCTGGGCTCCGGGCTCCGGCCGGAGACCGGCGAGGACGCGAGGAACGGCGCGGCGGCTGGGTGTCGGGGTGGAGCAGGGGAACGGCGAGGCGGCTGTGCGAGGAGGACGACTCGTTCTGCACTTCTGCTCGATCTGGACTTTTTTTTTTGAGAAACTGCTCGATCTGGACAGACAGGCTCTAGCGGTGACGATGCTTTGTTGGGCTTTTTTTTCTCTCTGGCCCAGTTAGAGGCATGGGTATATAAGGCGATCCAAAATCCCAGGGTGGGCCGCGGCCCACCCTGGGCACCCTGTACATCCGCCACTTGAGTATGTGCTAGGCTGCTGCTGTGTGCTCTGCTGCTCTATATCAGTATATGGCGCGACTTGGGGCGACTAATCAAGCCGAGTCACTGAGTCAAGCCAGCAAGCCACTAGCCGCAACCTCGGCGACTTGGCTTGACTCGGCGACTCAAAAACCTTGCCTATCTAGTAAATGTTCGTTTTTACCATGTTATTTAGTGTTTATTGTATCTGTGGAATCTGATGAGATTTCTGACCAGTGACCTTGCCAACTTGTGTTACCATTACTCTTAACTCAAAAGGTGAATGAAACCATAATCCATAAGTGACTCTGCTTTCTTGTAATCTGGTCTTACATCACAGTTATGCCAGCAGTGGTAGCACTGAATGTCTTGCTCTATGCCTATGGCAAGAATATGGGTCCTGTGCGACTACTTTTTCTTATCTCCATTTGTCTGAAGGTTCTGATTCATCCAGCTGTTCTCCACATGTTTTCCTGATAATTTCTACGTAACCTTTCTCTTAAGTTATTTGCTCTTTGAACTCTTGTAGCTATAACGTAGTTCTTTTATTGCCACAAAGTCATGTTCTATGATCAATGTTTTGCTTTCAGTTCCTGAGAAGCGCCTTCGCTTCAGAACTACTGTTGATGCATCAGAGATGCAAATCATTGAAGCAATGCAGAAGATAACTTCACACATAGGAAATCCTTCAAAATTCAGCAAGGCATCAAAGCTAGCTCTACAGCTTATTGAGGCTGGAAGTGTCAAGCCAGAGACAATCGGGCAATTCTTTGGTCTACTAGAAGCTGCAATGTCCTCACCTGGAGTTTGTAATGAACCTTCTGTGCGCGCAGATTACCAGGCATTGTTTAACGCTGCTGAGGGTGTAACAGAGGTGAAGTTTCTACTGTTGTTAAAATAAATACGACTCCCTCCGATCCATATGGAGTAGTTGACAAAATCATAGTTTCCTTCCTTCCTGTGCAGTTCTCGTAAGCTATTCTCTCATGTACTTACAACTTTCTGGTTGATGTGCAGTGTTTCAACGAACAGCAGAAAAATCAGTTTGATGTATGGATGCTTCATGCGGTGGTGGCTAATGATCTCTCTACTGACGACAGTTTTGTGGTAAGTGTACTGTGGTGAAACGCTGATGTTGCTTATTTTCTCAACTCAAGTACTCCCGCCGATCACTTCTCGCTGCTTTAGTACAACTGTATAAAGTTGTACTAAAGCAGCGACAAGTAATATGGATCATAGGGAGTATCAAAGTTTGTACCTACCTGCATGCCATGGCTGCTGTAGCTGTCTACCTCCATGTCCCTTGAGAAATGTCATTACCAGAATGCATTGTTCAATACTGCCTTTTGTGTTTTACAGTAAATGTAATTGTGTGTTTTATTCTGCAGTTCTCAAAGGCTGTAGGGAAGATCAAAGATGCCATCTCAACCCTGCCAGTGGCAACAGTGGACGATGATAACGATGAAGCAACAGCACTTGCAGCACTTGCTGAAAGCCAATCTGGCACCACAGAGAATAAGGCAGCTGATAGCAACACAAGCGCTGCAGTGTCCAACTCGGGAGAAGAATCATCTGATCCTTTCGGTCTGGATGATCTCCTCGAGCACAAGCCAAAGAAGTCTGAGAAGGCGGCTGAGGCCCTGAACAGAGAGGCGGACGAGGAGGAGTCCAGAACACTTCTTAGGTCACGGCGCGAAGCCCTCCTGAAGTGTCTCGAGACGGCCGCTCGGCGCTACAGGATACCGTGGTGAGTCTTCTGACAGGCGTGTGCACGCCCCATGTATATATCCATGCCACACATTTTGTCTGCTGTTCTAAAATTCAGTTCAACGTGGCTTGGTTTTGTCATCAGGACGCAGACGACCATCGACATCCTGGGGCGGCACGCGTACGACAGCGTGGGGCGGTTCACTGCCCGGCAGCGGGAGGCGGTGGAGAAGCTGTGGAACTCGATCAAGGAGCAGCAGATCCGGCGCAAGCACGGCAAGTCGGCGAGCGGGAAGCTGGACGTGAACGCCTTTGAGCGCCTCCAGGAGAAGTACTCCCACGAGAAGATCAGCATCCGGCGCGCCGTCGGCGGCGCGGGCGACCGCCGTGCCACGCAGTGGCTCGGCTAAAGCAACTGGGCACACCCCGGCACGTAAAACCGGCGCGCCGTCTGATGATCGCGGGCGTTGCACCGATCGGGGCGACGGAAAACGACGACGACTTCCGCCGCTCCCCTGGTACATGTGGCCTGAGTGACGGTGTCCGGTTCAGGAAAAACTGTCGAGCGCTGATTTTCCACAATGATGTGCGTGACGAAGATGATGCAAACGGCGAGCGTGTGGATTATAGTTTTCATAGTCGCATTCGTGTGTGTGTGCCCCCATTCTTGTGATATCATCTGAATCGCAGCACTGTCCACAGATTTCTTGGGTGCCCGTGCGTGTGTGCGTGCAACGCTGGTGTGCAGGTGTGAATGCGGCTGGGGTTTGGGTTCTGGGTTGCTGCTGGTGTCTCGTGTGGTGATGATGGATAAATGCTTGTTAGTCTGAAATCGTCAGCGTCTTGGTCTCAGGGAGAGGAGGAGACCAGATAGAGGGCAGAAAACAAGACGGCCGGTCGACCTGAGAATCTGAAGCCGAAGGAGATAAGCACAAGCAGTGAACGAGACTACCCCGCAAAAAAAAAAAAGGCACTGAACGAGACGGCCGGTCGACTCCAATGCTGTTACTACTACAAATGTCATGGCCTGCATACGCGGTGCTATTTTTCACTCTCTCGCCCTCGATATTTCATTTATACATTAGTAAAAGCACTTTGGCACGGTTAAAAAAGAAGCATCTCCACCTTGGCACGGCTTGTTCAAGTTAACATCAGTCTCACTGCTTTTTCTTACTATATATACTCATTGCAAGAAAAATATGTAGTGGACAGTGGGAGGGGAGGTGCCACCATTGTAGTATCTGTATGCACGTCCGGATAAATCCATGGATATTAGCAAAAAAAAAAGAGGATAAATCCATGGAGACGTGGATTCAGGTGGTGGTCGTGGACCGTGCAAACTAAAGCGCGGCTGTTCGTTCGGCGGGAAATGCCTTCTTTATCCATCTGTCGATGCCACCCAGCCCCAGCCCAGCCAGTGCACGTACGTGCGCACACACTTATTACACCTGGTTTCTCAATTCATTTCTCAGGTGCAGTGTTGACCGGCCAGTGGCTGATTGATCCCTTTGTACGTACGTTTCAGCATCTCTTCTCCTGCAACTCTCTCTCTGTGCGACCTGTACCGTAATTGTCTGGCAAACCAACAAGGGAAGCATTTTCATTCCCCATGCACGCACGCACGCACGCATTGCGCTTGCACTCCATCGTCGAGACCCACATGCCCGTCCAGTTGAGCAGCGCCATGCACATTCGCATTTTTTTAGTGGTTAATTGGTTGTAAATTATAAATTAGGGTGAAAGAAGCCGGCCGGCCCCTTGTATTCAACCCAGCATTTACACGTTTGCTCCCCTCAAACCAGACCACCCCTGCCCTACTTGTCTCTCCACCACCTTCTCCTAATCTTCTTCCTCTTCCTCTTCTCCTTCTTCCCAGCACGCTCCCCAGCCTCTCCTCTATAAATACCAGTCCAACCTCAACCTGCACCGGTGAAGTAGCTAGCTAGCAAGGCACGTCTCGCTTCCTTCCTTCGTCCTCGACCGAGAAGCTCCGTCGGCGCTAGGAACAATCGATGGCTGCGGCGGCTGGTGGCGGTGGTGCTGGTGGTGGGGTTGCGGGGGTGGCGGGGTCGCCGTGCGGGGCATGCAAGTTCCTGCGGCGGCGCTGCGTGGCGGAGTGCGTCTTCGCGCCCTACTTCAGCTCCGAGCAGGGCGCGGCGCGCTTCGCGGCCATCCACAAGGTCTTCGGCGCCAGCAACGCCGCTAAGCTGCTCGCGCACCTGCCCCTGACCGACCGCTGCGAGGCCGTCGTCACCATCACCTACGAGGCCCAGTCCCGCCTCCGCGACCCCGTCTACGGCTGCGTCGCCCAGATCTTCGCGCTCCAGCAGCAGGTATAAACTGATTCTTCTTCTTCTTCCTCGCCGATCACCATCGAAGTATCGATCAGCTGGCCACTTCCGTCATGGACGCAAGCTGAGATTTGATTTCTTGTTTATTACAGGTGGCGATCCTGCAGGCGCAGCTGATGCAGGCCAGGGCGCAGATCGCGTGCGGCGTCCAGAGCACCACCTCGCCGGTCAGTCACCACCAGCAACAGCCGTGGTTGCAGGACACAAGCATCGCCGCCCTGCTCCGGCAGCAGGAAAACGGTAGCAGCTTCGCCGCCGGCGGTGCGCTTCTTCCAGAGCTCATGGGCGGGGACGTGTCCATGCTGCAGCAGCATTGCGGCGGCAAGGTGGAGGGCGGCGGCGGCGGTGGCGCCGGGGACCTCCAGTACCTGGCTCAGGCCATGATGCGAAGCTCCAACTACTCCCTGTAGAAGAAGAATATCATGATCAAGATCAAACCATGCATTTTGCATGCTTCCAACAACCTCATCGACGATCAGAGTGCTGCTAGCTGATGGAATCGTGTAGGCGGCGCCAGATCGAGCTAGAAGAACTCAGGAGGGAATTGATTAACCTGTACTGAACTTTTTATCAGTGTTAATTCTGATCCTACAAGTTACTATTGTACTACATATTATATATCTATATATTAGAGGAGGCGCAAGCCCTGCATGAGTGCCTCAGTTGATGAATGATGATTACAACTTCTATATAAGCAGCTTATATTGCAAGATCACCCCTTATCGGATTTTTTTTTTTGATAATGACATCACTGAAAAAGTTATATGTGTGGAAGTATATGTAATCTTGCTAATGGCCTTGTGCACCCAATCTTGCGGAACAAATTAAGCGATTAGGTTACAGCAAGATGCATGAAGCAAAGTTCAGTATGAATGATGTAGTAAAATGTGCAAATCTTGCAGCTGCAGGCTCTAGTAGGATGAACCAAAACTCTACCGTCTGAAGCTGCCCTTTGTATGTTTATTTGTGTTGGAAATAGTTTAGAAGTTTGATAGTGCATCCCAAAAGTTCAAGGAAGAGTTTGAAAAATGAATATAAGTTACATTTTTGCAGTGTTGCTCTGCTGTATCTCAACTGTCTGAAACTGTCAGTTTTACGCGAATCTCTTTTCGGCGCAAGTTTGAAAACTGTTTGGATTTTAATTCTGTTGGAGATAATTTACGCCAAAGTTTGGTACTAGTGCATACCAAAAGTCCAATGAAGTTACTATAGCACACAACTTTGAGTTGCCATCAAGTTTCCCCCTCTCTAGAGACCCTAAAATCACTTGTATACATTCATAGCTACGCTTGTACACTAGTATAAACTCATAGGCTGCTGCTGATAATCCTAGTTTTTCATGCCAAGCACAAAGACTGTCCCCCTGATCAAGGACATGTATGAACTGCCCAGCCGCTCAGCAACGCGTTTACTTTTGGTTCCATTCACCGGAGTTTGTGATGTTCTACAAAAGTGTTGACCTTAGTCGCTCATGCACACAAACAGAGACACGGTGAAATCACTGATCCCAATGGTTGATTAATTTCCTGGTAGAGTTGACTGCAGCAGATGATTTGACCAAGTAGTAATTGATTAATTTACTCCTACTAGTAGGCCAGTACAGTTTTGGTGCTATACAAAGAAAAATTAAGAACTCTAGCACTTCAAAATCCAAATAGAACAATGCTGCCCCCTTGAGCTAGAAAATGTACTATAGTACAATTCAAATTGAATGGTTGGACATTCTACTGACAATAATTGAGAAAGATAGACATATATGCCAAATACTACTGCTGACACAATGATCCTTTAGTTTAATTAGTCTGCAGATAAGAACAGTGCTACTACTATTGTTGTAGGTTTTGGAGGACAGGCTACCATCTTGAGACTGCAAATTATTTCATCTACACATGTTCACTGAATCCATTACAGTAGGGCTAATTAAACTAGTACAAGTTCAGGTCAGAAGCTAAATGCTAACTAAGAGCCAAAATGTATAGCCAATGAGCAGCAGCAAACTACTGTTTCAGGTCATCAAAAGCTGCTGTACGCAATCAAGCAAGCAAGAAGCTGCACATGAGCTCATTTTTTACTTGATTCAGGGGCGGAGGTTGCTACAAAATCTGGAGTCTGCTAACCTGCTTGGACACCTACAATGGAAGCAAGCTCAAGCATAGCCGAGTTAACAATCCGCATAGGGCAGTGACTTTTGCGATCCGCCCCCCTCATCGATCGGCGCAAAGCCGTAGATTTAACGCGTGATTAATGTGGGTCGGTACAAGATGATCTCCTCACATGCACATGGTTAGGTGGCCTAGGGTGCTTAGTCACCGGGTGATTAGGTGGCCCTAATTAGCACTAGCTCAAGTTTTTGTCCTTGTCAGTGTCTGAAGGTGAAGGGGTTAACTCCAATCACTAACTCACAGCAACATCAGTTTTTGCAAAGCCTGAAGAAGAGATAGAGGTTAAGAAGAGCTTCTGGTGTGTTCTCTTCTTCCCTTTACACAGTTTATATTAGTCAATGGACGAGGAACACAAAAAATGAAGAATGTGATGGGACTGTCTCTTAAAGCTGAAGCCAAATTTCATTAGTTTTGTCTGCTTTGTCCTCACTTTGTGTTTTGTAACCACTGCTGCTAGCTACTAGCATCAAACAATAGGGAATATAAGTAGTAGAATATGTTTGGACTCAGCTGGTCAAGAAGCTAGTCATTTGGTCAAACAAGGGTGAGCGCAAAAGGCAGGCTTATTATGGCACTTGAGGGTGATTAGGCCCCACTAATCACAGACAGCTTTAGCACTAATCCCAAGCCACAAACAACTAATGGGAAAATGAAATTAGAGCTGCTTTCTCTGTGAGTGTGCAGCTGCTTTTGGTTCAGTCTTGGACCAAAAGAAGAGGGAAGAGGCCTTTCCAACATGGCTTGCAATTGGAGAAGATGATAATAAAAACAACACTAGTAGTTTGTTCGAAGCAGAAAAAGCTTGAGGAAAAGAAGACAAGTGAGACGGAATATGTATGATGAAACCTAATTAGCCTTGGAAATTGTGCTTGTGGCGCCTCCACCATCATTTGGGCTTGAGAGCCTGTTTGGCCGTTGCTGCTTACCATATTGCTAAAGTTCTTTCTGAGATGAACCCTAATTAAAACCGGAATCTTGTTTATGGGACAACTTCACCAAAATAATGTTGCTTGGTCGTTGGAACTAAGACTACATGTAGTACCCATGGGTTTTAATTGGTGGCGAATAAAAACTTTGTTTGGAAATTAAAACATTGGAAAAGCCATCCCTTTTTAGGGAATGGCAGAACGCGAGAGCTATGTTTCACTTGTAGTAATTTCTATTTGGAATCGCCAACAGCGCGACGCCTATTGAGCCGGCCCAACACTGTAGCTGACCGCGAGTATTTTTTGCCTTATGTGTTTTTTGTCAGGTTTTTCACTATTTCAAAATGTTTTTATCTGGCTTTCCTTTGTTTCCCGTATCCTTTTTATCTTTTTTTCGTCTTCTTTATTTTTTCTTCGGGTTTCTTCAGTATTCCTCAGTTTTTTTTCTCTTTCCATTCGGAAAAGCTTGTCCCTCAAATGGATGTATCTAGCAGCTTTATACTTTTTTTTTATACAACGGAAACATTTTTTATACATGTTTAACACTTTTCAAAGACATGAACCTTTCCAAATATTTGTTTTGAAGTCTATTTCCTTCACACACATTGTACATTTTTCATATACATCTAAAACATTTTTTACATGCATTTGAATTTTTTTTTCAAAAAGTGATTAAAAATTTCCAAATACAAGTTTTGAACATTTTTTTAAATACATGTTAAAGGTTTCTCGAACATACGTTGAAACATTGTTTTTTGAATGGTATGAACATTTTACAAAACTATGTAAACATTTTTTTACATTGTATAACTATATTTTCAAATGTCACAAACATATTTTTGAAATGTGTTAATTCTTTTAATTGTAACATACTTTTTTTTGAATGGTACGAAATATTTTTATTGAATTACATGAACATTGTTTTACATTGTATACGTTTTTTAGATTGTCATGTACATATTTTGGAAAGGTGTGAATTTTTTTAAAAGTCACATATTATTAACTACATTATTTTTTATAATATATGCATTTAGTTTTTAAAATATAAACAAAAGAAAAATAAAAACTTACATACATGACGTAGGCATGGCGTCAACGTGACGAAACACATGGTTACTAGGCCAGTCGACTATCGGCTCACTGTAGGCGACAGACCTTGTGTCTGGCAGCAAGGGAGACATAGACTCACCAGTGGCGGAAGTTCAATGAATCCTATTATCCACCCTAAGAAAAGAACAAAGGCATGTGTGCACTCGTAGATGGGCCGGCCACTAGTGTGGCCCACATTCTTTTTTTTTGCATTTGTTTTTTATTATCTTGCTGTTTTTTTCATGTCATGATTTTCTCGTATCTATTTAATTTTAAATTTTGTCATCCTTTTATTTATGTTCATGCTGTAATTTTTTGAAGTTATTTAACAAAATACATTGTATACGTACATTCATTTTGATATTCATGGACATTTTCTAAACAAGTATATATTTTCTAAGTATATGCATATTTTTTCAAATAATTCATATATTTACATGACCACACGAATTTCTATTTTAAAATATATGTGAAAGATTCCTTTTGCAATACTAAAATACTTTCTGTTATTAAATTTCAAATTTGTATAGAATAAAGGTGCATCTTTTTCAAATGCTATAAATAAAAAGATGTATGTATTAGTAGAAGCTTTTGAGGCGAATTTGCAATTACGAGAACTATATTTTCCTCGTGGTTATTTGATGAGAGAATCAAATTAAGAGAGCTTGATTGCAACTAGCACATGCGCTAAATCCTAGAATGCACCGATACAGATATATAAATTTGTCATTTCTGAAAAGCACCAATACGGGGATACGTTTGACTAATTTTTAAAAATAATGATAAATACTCCTCCATCCTATAATATAAGACCATTTTTACACTGGTGTAGTGTCAAAAACGCTCTTATATTATGGGATGGAGGGAGTAGTTCTTTACTACGAAGTATGGAAAAAATATTAGCTTGATGTTTTGATTTTTTTTCCTAAACATGGCCAAGGTGTAGATTACATGGAAATATCATGCAGAAAAACACCAAGACAGAGATGTTTGTAGTGCAGGAAAGGGTAGCTGCCCATTAGGAAGAGCGTCTACACAATTGTAGGACATGCATAGTTATAAACAAAACTGACAAGCACCAGAAAAAAACAGTTGACCTCGTACTTGTTGTAGTAATGATTTACCTTCAAACCTGCAGAACAGCCACGATCTGTTAGTTCTCATCCGAACCTGCAAACAAAAACAGAAACACAAAGCCGAATGCAGTTGAGGAAACTGTAAAACACAGGTTTCGAACATTCTTTTGAAATACATGTTAAAGGTTTCTCTTTTTTTTGCGGTAAACATGCTAAAGGTTTCTCTAACATACGTTGAAACATTTTCTAAAACTATGCAAACTTTTTTTTACATTGTATAAATATATCTTCAAATGTCACAAACATACTTTTGAAATGTCTTATTTTTTTAATTGTACCATAGATTTATTGGAATGGTACAAAATATTTTTATTGAATTACATGAACATTGCTTTTACATTGTATACATTTATAAAAAATTGTCACGTGTATATTTTTGAAAGGCGTGAACATTTTTGAAATGTCACATATTAATAACTAAGTTATTTTTCTGTAATATATGCATTTAGTTTTTTTTTTAAATACATACATGACGTCGGCATGGCGTTGATTACTAGGCCAATCGACTACCGGCTCAGTGTAGGCGACGCCATCTTGTGTCTGGCAGCAAGGGAGACATAGACTCACCCATGACGGAAGTTCAGTGAATCCTATTATCCACCCTAAGAAAAGAACAAAGACATGTGTGCACTAAGAGGCCGGCCACTCGTGTGGCCTATATTCTATTTTTTTTATTTTTTTTGTTTTTGTTTTTTTATTTTACCGTCTTTTTGTCACGATTTTCTTGTATCTATTTAATTTTAAAATCTGGTTGTCCTTTTCTTCATGTTCATGCTGTAATTTTTTAAAGTTATTTAACAAAATACATTGTATATGTACATTTATTTTGACATTTATGGATATTTTCTAAAAAAATGTAGATTTTCTTAGTAAATGAATATATTTTTCAAATAATCATATAGTGACATGACTGAATTTCTATTTTACAATAGATGAAAGATTCCTTTTGCAATACTAAAATACTTTCTATTATTAAATTAAAAATTTGTATAGAATAAAGGTGCATATTTTCCAGATGCTATAGAAAATTAAAAAAATGTATGTATTAGTACAAGCTCTTGAGGCGAATTTGTGTCTACTCTTAGCTTATTAAACTAATAAATGGCAATTCTAGGTTTTCGCCCGTGGTCAACGTCTTTTGGATTTCCTTCGTTCGTTGTTCTTATTTTGGATGCCTTCTTTCTTTCTTGGACTGCCATAAGTCAACATGTTTTTCTCCTAACACTCACTTAGTCAATAATTGAGCCGGACTCATCTTAATCGAGGGGAGGGGGCCTATGCCCCCCTGTTCTTGGTGGCTCCAAATATCCCTCGAGAATACACTGCTAGCATAGCATTCAAAGTCCAACTTTTCATGTTTTGAGATCTCTAGCTATGAATTATGTTTACACCTGAATCTTGGTGGAGTAGCAGACGTCCTCTCACGACCCACTTCGTTATTGTAAGCCTAGTTGGCCACTCAAGCAATGATTTTCTTGTAGCATCTTCAAATGTCAAAAACATGAGTTAGTTATAAATAATATCATTTGCCAATCTAAGCATTCAAGTGATAAATGATCAGAACATACCAAAAAATGAAGGCATCCAAGCTCTTGTCAGGTAGAGGTAAGTATTCATACATGAGAAGAGGTGCTACAATTTGGCAATTAAATTTACTTCATTTCTAAGCCACTCGATACCTTGTCCAGAATCATCGGTAAGCCGTTTGGCAGCAACTTCATCGCCATTTTCCAATATATCGACACTGTCAGACTCATGTAAATCCCCCACCCCCCCCCCCCCCCCCCCCACACACACACACAACACCCCTTCTCTTCTTTTTGGCTCCAAATATCGCTCGAGAACGCACTGATACATTAGCTTTTCGCAGGGATCGAACACACGATCTCGCGACAGTGCAATTGATCGTGTACGCGCAAATCGTCCCGATGTATACGAACTAGCTCTAGCACTCGATATCTCACCGACACTCACACAAACACCGAGATCAGAACACACACACAGACATAGCATCACGATGTTGGCCAGAGGCACATGACATGGCTCGTGATTTTCTCTATTGCCTCTCGTTTTTTGGGTGATTACAAAACGATGCCATGGCCTGTTTATATAGGCACATAGCGGACCGACAACTAGGAAGGAGCTAGCTGACTTAGACTAATGTACGCACTCAGTAATCTAAACGTTCTTATATTACGAGTGAGGCGTTTTGGCTCCCAAGCTCATCTGCACCCGCGCTGAATAAAAAATTCAAAATAAATAGTAGAAAAATTCAAAAAATTCCAATTTTTTTGGCATGGTAGATAATTTGGTGCGTGATGTCCGCTTCAAATTTCAAATCATGGTCGGTGGTTGCTGCTTCCCCCCAAAGATTCTTACCATGGTGAAATATGATATCTTGGGATTCATTTCTGCATCCAACAAGATGTTATCTGCTTTGAGATCTATATGAACTATCTTTACACTTGAATCTTGGTCGAGAAACAGAAGTCCTCTCACGACCCATTCATTATATTGAATCTAGTCGCTCAATCAAGCAATGGGGTGTCCAATTACTCCCACTAAACGTAGTGGGATCAAGTGGGTTAGAGGTGGGACGCCCATGTATTGTCCCACCTGCAGCCTGAGTGCTATAGAACAATAATGTTGTCACATATACTGTTGCAAAACCTACAAGCTGCTGTAATTTATGAAATATATTGTAATGCTGTAGTATGTATTGTTGTATCCAGACAATTTGCCTCTAGTAAATAGATGTCTCCGTACATACCATTTACCGTACCTAATCATTATCTTCCGCAACAGATAATCTGAACATTTGCAATAAATACCTGCTGCTACACACAGGGACGACACTAGTTCTTCCTCAACATTCCTCGTTTCTTTCCGTATCCAGGGCCTAATTGGACAGTGAATCTTCATTGCCTAACACAATTAATTGTTGCCCCGGAATAAACTGCAGGTTAAGAGTCAGATGCAAGACTAAGTCTAGTCACAATGGGTAGTAACTTAGACTAGTAATATGCATATGTTACTAGTCTATGTTACTACCTCTATAGTGGGGAGTAACATATGTGTGGTGTCATGCAACACTTCATTTATTAGGTTATAGACTCATCTTGTCTTAGTATGTGTGATGTTATAGTAACTAGCGATGTTACCACGTGCCCCTATTTCATCATTAATTACTCGCCACATAATCTATTTTGCCTCGAGATGTGTGATGTTACCACCTATGTTACTCCCACTGTGGGTAGTCTAACAGCATACGGGGATATTTGACAACATTGGCACTTACTGCGAGATGCTAACGGAATATTCATCTGATGAGTTCAACACAGCAGAGTCTGTGCGTGCTATGTGCGGTGTCAATTTATTCTTTGTGCACAAGGGGATTTTTTTCACTGCAGCAACTCACCGACCGTGTGTCTTCTCTCCTCCTGGATTGGATAGGAACGTGCTGCACATTCAGAAAGCAGAGAAATGTCTGTACGTCTACAAGAGACATCAGCAATAATTTTTATACACGTCACTCTTGATCATTGCACATCCCGGTACACTGCCGGAGGCATTCATATAGAGTCATATCTTTGTTCTAGTATCGAGTTGTAATTCTTGAGTTGTAAAAAAATAAAAGTGTGATGATCATCATTATTAGAGCATTGCCCCATGTGAGGAAAGGATGATTGAGACTATGATTCCCCCACAAGTCGGGATGAGACTCTGGACAAAAAAAAGGAGGTCAAAAAAAAAGAGAAGGCCAAAAAAACAAAAAAAAAACAAAAAAAATAAGAGAAAAAGAGAGAAGGGGCAATGCTACTATCCTTTTATCACACTTGTGCTTCAAAGTAGCACCGTGGTCTTCATGATAGAGACTCTCCTATGTTGTCACTTTCATATACTAGTGGGAATTTTTCATTATAGAACTTGGCTTGTATATTCCAATTATGAGCTTCCTCGAATTGCCCTAGGTCTTCGTGAGCAAGCAAGTTGGATGCACACCCACTTAGTTTCTTTTTGAACTTTCATACACTTATAGCTCTAGTGCATTCATTGCATGGCAATCCCTACTCACTCACATTGATATCTATTGATGAGCATCTCAATAGCCCGTTGATACGCCTAGTTGATGTGAGACTATCTCCTTCTTTTTGTCTTCTCCACAACCACCATGTTCTATTCCACCTATAGTGCTATATCCATGACTCACGCTCATGTATTGCGTGAAAGTTGAAAAAGTTTGAGAATATCAAAAGTATGAAACAATTGCTTGGCTTGTCATCGGGGTTGTGCATGATTTGAATATTTTATGTGATGAAGATGGAGCATAGCCAGACTATATGATTTTATAGGGATAGCTTTCTTTGGCCATATTATTCTGAGAAGACATGATTGCTTTATTATTATGCTTGAAGTATTATTGTTTTTATGTCAATATTAAACTTTTGTTTTGAATCTTATGGATCTGAATATTCTTGCCACAATAGAGAAGATTACATTGATAAATATGCTAGGTAGCATTCCACATCAAAAAAATCTGTTTTTATCATTTACCTACTCGAGGACGAGCAGGAATTAAGCTTGGGGATGCTTGATACGTCTTCAACATATCCATAATTTTTTATTATTCTATGCTATTATATTATCCATCTTGGATGTTTTATATGTATTTATATGCTATTTTATATTATTTTTGGGACTAACCTATTAACCTAGAGCCCAGTGCCAGTTTCTGTTTTTTTTCTTGTTTTTGAGTTTTACAGAAAAGGAATATCAAACGGAGTCCAAACGAGTTGAAAATTTACGGTGATTTTTTATGGACCAGAAGAAGCCCCCGAAGCAAAAGAGTTGGGCCAGAAGAGTCTCAAGTCAACGACAAGGGTGGAGGGCGCTGTAACGCCCGGATAATTATGCTACAGTGAACCTCTGCTAATGATGCCACGTCACCTCCGTTACTGTTGCTAATCTCGCGTTAGTTCGAAACCGGTTCGAGTTCGAATTTGAATTTTTGCCAAACATCAAAAAATTTCAGACATTAAAACTAAAATGTTCGGAGTGTGCCGTTTAATGCCTAGGTTTTTATGGTGAAGGAACCATGCTTTTATAAAAGCCTAAATGCTTTCAAATGAATTATAACAGAAAATAAAATAAGTAAAAAGAAAAGAACAAAACAGAAAGCAAAAATAAAAGAAAAGCAACCCCCCCCCCCACTGGGCCAACCGACCCAACCGGCCGGCCCACCTGGCCCCAACCAATCGGCCGGCCCACTCCCTCTCCATAAACCCCCCCCCCGAAACCCTAGCCGTTCTCCCCCGTCGCCCCACTCGCTCCCCCCCACTCCCCCTCGGTTGGATCTGGATCGGGAGGAGGCCGATCCCCTCGCCCCTCCACCCCCGACGCCGACGCCGGCGCCCGGAGCTTCCCCGCCGGACTGCCTCCTCCTCCTCACCGGCCTGCTTCCTCCTCGCCGCATCGTCCCCGTCTCCCCACCTCGAGCACCGCTGCCCCGTCCCCTACGCTCCCCCCGGTGAGGCCCTCGGCCTCCTCTTCCCCTCGCTCCGCTCGCTGGCCGCGCGCGTGCCCGCCTTCGCTCGCCACTGCCCCACTGCGCTCCTCGCCGCGCCCACCGCCTGCTACTGCCGCTGCTGTCGTCGCTACGCACCGCGCCTGAAGCCCCGCGCTCGCCATCCTCACCGGCCCCGCGAGCGCACACTCCTGCTCACCTGTCACCGCGCGCCTCCTCTGCTCACCGCACCGCCGCGCTCCGTTGCTCCCTCGCGCACACCTGCGCCGTTCCCCGCTGCGCCCAGCACGTGCCTGGCCGCGCTCCCGCGCGCCCACGGCCGCGCCTGCCTGCTCCGCCGCGGCCTCGCGCGGCCCCGCTGCTCCCCGCGCCCGGCGCTGCTCCCGCCGTCGCCGGCCACCGAGGCCCTGGGCGCACTCGCCCTCGCCTCTCTTGGCCTCGGGTGCGAGCACCCGCACCCATTCGCCCGTCGCCCCACTTTCCCCTCGCCCGTTGCCCGACCCGCTGTGGCCCTTTGGCCCAATGACACAGGGGCCCACGCCCCAGAACGTTAAAAAAAAGGAATAAAAATTAATAATAAGAAATAAAAATATTAAATAAATAATTAATTAATTAAATAGATTAATTAACTTAATTAATTATGCTTAATTAACCTAATTAACTAATTAACCTAGTTAACTACTGTTAGTTAATTAAACAGTCCCTGACAGGTGGGACCCACCTGTCAGGTTGACCAGGTCAACGGTCAACGTTGACTGCTGATGTCATGCTGACATCATGCTGATGCATTAATTAATTTTCAAATTAAATTAATTTATTAAATCCAAAAATTGATTAAATCTTTTAAAATTAATATAAAATAAACCGTACCTCGGATGGAAAAACTTTGTACATGAAAGTTGCTCAGAACGACGAGACGAATCCAAATGCGCAGTCCGTTCATTCACCACACGTCCCTAGCATAGCGAACACGCAACAATCCACCTCCAGTCCGTCTGTCCGAAAACGCGAAACACCGGGAATACTTTCCCAGATGATTCCCCCCTTCGCCGGTATCACCTATCACCACGTTAGGGCACACCTAGCACCGTTATATGTCTTGTCATGCATCGTTATGCATCTGTTTGCATTATATTTATTGTTTCTTCCCCCTCTTTCTCTCTGGTAGACTCCGAGACTGCCGGCGACCCCCAGTACGACTACAGCGGTGACGACCAGTCCTTCTCTGCTGAGCTTCCAGGCAAGCCCCCCCCCCTTGACCAACCCGATATCGCCTATTCCTTCTCTCTACTGCTTGCATTAGAGTAGTGTAGCATGTTACTGCTTTCGGTTAATCCTATTCTGCTGCATAGCCTGTCTTTGCTACTACTGTTGATACCTTACCTGCAATCCTAAATGCTTAGTATAGGTTGCTAGAATTACATCAGTGGCCCTACACTCTTGTCCGTCTGCCATGCTATACTACTGGTCCGTGATCACTTCGGGAGGTGATCACGGGTTTATATTATATACTATTACATACTTATGTTTCTGTTCGGAGATGGGGGCTGAAGGGGCAGGTGGTTCCATCCAGGTAGAGGTGGGCCTAGGTTCCCGACGGCCCCCGAGTGTTACTTTGTGGCGGAGCGACAGGGCAGGTTGTGACCACCTAGGAGATAGGTGGGCCTGGTCCCTGGTCGGCGTCCGCGGTTACTTCAAAATAACACGCTTAACGAGATTGGGTATTTGATCTGAGTCTGGCTACGAGCCTATACGCACTAACCACCACGCGGGAACAGTATGGGTACTCGACGTCGTGGTATCAGCCGAAGCCTCCTAGACGTCAGCGACTGAGCGGCGCGCGCCGGGTTGGACCGCGTATCGCAACTTCCTTTGTAATGGAGGTTGCTAGGTCTGCTCACCGGCCGCCCACGCAACGTGCAGGTGTGCAATGGGCGATGGGCCCAGACCCCTGCGCGCATAGGATTTAGACCGGCGTGCTGACCTCTCTGTTAGGCCTAGGTAGGGCTACGACGTGTTGATCTTCTGAGGCCGGGCATGACCCAGGAAAGTGTGTCTGGCCAGAGGGATCGAGCGTGTTGGGTAATGTGGTGCACCCCTGCAGGGAAGTTTATCTATTCGAATAGCCGTGTCCCTCGGTAAAATGACGACCCGGAGTTGTACCTCGACCTTATGACAACTAGAACCGGATACTTAATAAAACACACCCTTTCAAGTGCCAGATACAACCCGATGATCGCTCTCTCACAGGGCGACGAGGAGAGGATCGCCGGGTAGGATTATGCTATGCGAGGATACTTGGTTAACTTACCATCTACTCTCTTCTACTGCTTCAAGATGGAGGCTGCCAGAAGCGTAGTCTTCGATAGGACTAGCTATCCCCCTCTTATTCTGGCATTCTGCAGTTCAGTCCACAGATACTACCCATTTCATTGATACCATTGCATATGTAGTGTAGATCCTTGCTTGCGAGTACTTTGGATGAGTACTCACGGTTGCTTTGCTCCCTATTTTCCCCCTTTTTCCCATTCTTCTCGGACGACGCAACCAGATGCTGGAGCCCAGGAGCCAGACGCCACCTTCGACGACCCCTACTACACAGAGGGTGCCTACTACTACGTGCAGGCGGCCGACGACGACCAGGAGTAGTTTAGGAGGATCCCAGGCAGGAGGCCTGCACCTCTTCGATCTGTATCCATGTTTGTGCTAGCCATCTTATGGCACCTTGTTTAACTTTATGTCTGTACTTAGATATTGTTGCTTCTGCTGACTCGTCTATGATCGAGCACTTGTATTCGAGCCCTCGAGGCCCCTGGCTTGTATTATGATGCTTGTATGACTTATTTATTTCTTAGAGTTGTGTTGTGATATCTTCCCGTGAGTCCCTGATCTTGATCGTACACGTTTGCGTGTATGATTAGTGTACGATTGAATCGGGGGCGTCACAAGTTGGTATCAGAGCCGACTGCCTGTAGGAACCCCCTTCCACACTCCTTGGCCGAAGTTGAGTCTAGACATTGCACGCAAACTTTTACTAACATGGCTGTGTGTCTTACGAGCCCACGTCGCCAATTGGGTGGTATTAGAATATTTTACTCCTCGATCTTTACTCCGGGACTCTGAGCTCTCTTCTACTTGGGTTAAACAAATTTACTAACACTAATATTAGGATCCCGTGACCACATTCACCCCAAAGTTGGATAAGCCATAGTTATTCCTTAGAATAGTATTTTGAACAATATCCACACTGTCATATGACTCCTTTGAAACATCTTTGTTTTCAGATGGAACCCACGAGGCAGGTCGTGCGCCACACGACGGCCATTGGTGTCCCGGGTTCACCTGCTGTGTTAGCTGAGATGATGACCTATCTGGGTTATCACTGGCACCCTGAGTACACCGTGTACGAGCAGTACCAGGACTTTAACCAGGGGCAGTACCGTGCCATCGTCCACCTCTACTCTCGGGAGTATGACTCCACTACCGTGCTGCACACCGCTCATGGTGTTGGAGTGACCATCGATATGGCAGTCCACGATGCTGCTTATGCAGCTCTGACACGTCTTCGTGGAGAGTATCGGGCGTTGGACACCTCCCCTTTCAGACACGTTGCTATCGCATCCGACGTTGGTGCGGAGGGGTATTACACTGCTGCCTACTCCACCATCACCCGAGAGCCCTTCCACCATCAGAACCTGGTTCTGCATGCTGATGGGCTGGATCGAGCTAACCGAGCTCTTCGCCACGGGTTGTACACCACCCGTCAGCACCTTTACAGTGCTTTGACGCTGTTGCACCCCTTTGTCCGATCTGGTGAGCTGCCACGATCTGCGATCTACCCAGCCAGGACCGTGATGCCCCAGGGTGTCGGTTGGCCAGATGTGGGAGGCTACACTCCCGCACTTGGTCCTCTTTTGCCACCTGGACGTCGGGTTCTACACCAGAGTGTTCATGGACCGCAGGCTACTGACGTGGAGGACTTCCCGTCGCGTCACTACCAGCTGTCAGGCTACACCTACCTCCACAGTTCCTCCTGGGACTGATGTAGTCTTGCTTATTAGCATTAGATGCATTCGCCGCGAGCCTGCGTGCCGCCTATGATGTCTTTAGTCTTATGTACTGAACTCGGTGTACTGAACTCTATGCATGATCCCTTTTGTAAGATATGCCAACTACTATGTAGTATCTATCGTGCTCCTTTCTTTGCGCGTGTTTCATCATAAATTATTCTTGTCTTTGCAAATTTCTCAATGCTGAACTACCCCTGTTATATATTAGCAGGATGGTTAGACCAGGTGGTCGTGGTCGTGGTGGCAACGCCTCACCACCGCCTGAGTACATGGCTGGTATGATCCAACAGTTCGAGCTGAACCGCCAGTTCATGGAGAATATGATGGCTCAGTTCCCGCGCCCCAATATGAACCAGCAGCCAGCCCCAATAACTCTGCAAGATTTCATACGCCTCAACCCAACCATGTACCGCAGCTCAACTCAGCCTCTGGATGCTGATGACTGGCTCCGTGACATCACCTATGAGATGGAGTCTGCTGATGTGGCCCCTGCCAGCTATGTCACCTTTGCTTCCTTCTTTCTGAAGGGACCCGCTGCACAATGGTGGGACAGTCACAGGCGTACTCTGCCAGTTGGAACGATCATCACCTGGCTAGACTTTCAAGCTGCTTTCCGTGCCCGCTTCATTCCGCAGGGAATCATGGACCGGAAGAAGCGCGAATTCCGCAACCTCACCCAAGGCAACAAAACTGTGGAAGCTTATCAGCGGGAGTTTCTGGACTTATCCCGCTATGCTGAAGAAGACATTGCAACTGATGCACGCCGACAGGAGAAGTTCCGTGATGGCCTTCAAGCTGACATCAAGCTCGCACTGCTAGTGCATGACTTTCCCGATTTCGCCACCTTGGTGAACAAGGCCATCAATGTTGAAACTGGTCTGCAGGAACACCAGAGCTCTCACAGGCGCAACCGTGACACGGGCTCATCTTCGGGCCCGCCCTCGCAGAAGCGTAAGATCTGGATCCCGAACAGCATGTACCGTCCAAATGCACCTGCTCCAAGGCAGTCTTATGCTGCACCGCGTCTGCCTCCTCCACCACCCAGGCAGCCAAGACTTCCAGTTGCACCACCCCAAGATCCTGCTCCCACTCCCAATAATGGTCTGTGCTACAAGTGTGGTCAACCAGGTCACCTTGCCAGAAACTGCTATCAGAACCAGAATCAACTGGCCCTTCCCACAACTGGCCGTGGAAGCAACCAGCCCCGCAACAACAATGCCAAGTCTTATGGTCGTGTTCATGCCAACCATGTTGATTTCAATGAAGCTCAAGACCAGCCTGCTACTGTGATGGGTACACTCCTCGTAAATTCAGTACCAGCATCCGTTTTATTTGATACAGGTGCATCGCATTCATTCATGTCGGAAGATTTTGCATGCTTGCACGACATTAAATGTGAGGACATGAACGCTTCGCTATTAGTACACACCCCTGCGGGTCAATGTCGAACCTCCATGTTTTGCAAGGACGTCCCCGTTGAAATCGAAGGACTGGAATTCCTTGTCTCTCCCATCGCACTGAAGTCCTGTAGCATTGATCTCATTCTGGGAATGGATTGGTTGAAAGCGCATACTGCTTCTATAGTTTGCGCCACTAAGACCGTCCATCTACTACACCCTTCCGATGAAATAATAAGCTACAACGCTCGTCTGGTTCAGAATACCGAGGCAAGGCTTTATGCATTAAACGCATTGAACGCTGCACCACTCGAGGGCATTGAAAACATTCCCGTTGTTCATGAATTCCAAGACGTATTTCCTGAAGAACTTCCAGGGATTCCCTCTGCTAGAGCTGTCGAATTCATCATCGACTTGAAACCAGGCACCACTCCTATAGCCAAACGACCCTACAAGATGCCGCCGCATGAACTCATTGCGCTTAAGGAGGAGATCGACACATCTCTTCGCAGTGGTTTCATTCGCCCAAGTTGCTCTCCTTGGGGAGCACCTTCCCTCTTTGTCAAGAAGAAGGATGGGACAAACCGATTGGTTCAAGACTACCGTCCTATTAACCAAGCTACCATTCAGAACAAATATCCTCTTCCTCGGATCAATGATCTGTATGATCAACTAGCTGGCTCATCAGTGTTCTCCAAACTCGACTTAAGGTTGGGATACCACCAGATCCGTGTTCGTGAAGAGGATATCCCAAAGACCGCATTCGTGACTCGATATGGTTCATATGAGTACACTGTCATGTCATTCGGCTTAACCAATGCTCCAGCCACCTTCTCTCGTCTGATGAACTATATCTTCATGGAATACCTCGACAAGTTCGTCGTGGTTTATCTGGATGATATCCTTGTGTACTCCAAGAATAAAGAAGAGCATGCTGAACATCTTCGTCTTGTCCTGGAGAAGCTTCGAGAGCATCAACTCTATGCTAAGTATTCCAAGTGTGAATTCTGGCTTCCCGAAGTAACTTATCTTGGGCATGTCATCTCCAAGGATGGTATTGCCGTCAACCCCGAGCGAGTTCAGGCTATTCTCGATTGGACTCCTCCGAAGAACGTCAAGCAAGTCAGAAGTTTCCTCGGTCTCGCCAGCTATTGCCGTCGATTCGTCGAGAATTTCTCCAAGATCGCCAGGCCTCTGACTAACCTGTTGCATAAGGGCGTCAAGTACCAATGGACAGACAAATGTCAGGAAAGTTTCCAGGCACTCAAGGACAAGTTGACTTCTGCCCCAGTGCTTGCTCCACCTGATACTAAGAAGGACTTCGTCATTTACTGTGACGCTTCCCGTCAAGGATTAGGATGTGTCCTAATGCAAGAGCACAAAGTGATTGCTTATGCATCCCGTCAATTGCGCCCTCACGAAGAGAACTACCCAGTTCACGACCTCGAGCTTGCTGCTGTCATACATGCACTGAAATAGTGGCGACATTACCTTCTCGGTAATCGTTGCGAGATCTTCACCGACCACCAAAGTCTAAAGTATCTGTTTACTCAGCCAGACCTGAACCTCCGTCAGCAGAGATGGATGGAGACTGTTGCAGACTTTGACTTGGGTATTTCCTATACACCAGGCAAGGCTAATGTAATGGATGATGCCTTGAGCCGTAAGTCATATTGCAACCACCTCCAGGTTCACAAGGTTCAACCCTCGCTTGTTGAAGAATTCAGAAAGCTGAACCTCCATATTGTTCCTCCTGGAGCACTCGCTCCCCCTCCTCCAGAGTTCCGCAAGATGAACCTCCGTGTTGTTCCCCAGGGTTCCCTTAATACCCTGGCTGTCGAACCAGATCTCTTGGGCAGCATCAAGACACTGCAGAAGTATGACTCTCAAGCCCACAAGATTAAGCGCTACCTCGCGACAGGAAGGCCCTCGTGCTTCACCCTAGGAGATGATGACACCTTGTTCTTTAAAGGTCGGATAGTGGTCCCTACGGAAGACAACCTGGATATGACTCAGAAGGTTATGAAAGAAGCTCATGAAACGCCTCTGTCCATTCATCCCGGTAGCACCAAGATGTACCAAGATGCCCGTCGAAAATTCTGGTGGTCTAATATGAAGCAAGACATTGCTCGTTATGTTGCTGAATGTGACGTTTGTTGTCGAATCAAAGCAGAACATCAAAGACCTGCTGGAACTCTGCAACCTATCTCTATTCCTGAATGGAAATGGGACCATGTTGAAATGGACTTCGTCACTGGATTTCCCAAATCGCAGAAAGGTAATGATGCTATCCTTGTCATCATTGATCGACTCTCTAAAGTTGCACATTTTCTGGCGGTCAAAGAAACGATCACTGCTAGTCAGCTTGCAACTCTCTACATGTCCAGAATTGTTTCACTTCACGGTATTCCGCTGGTAATCAGTTCGGACCGTGGCAGCTTATTCACTTCGAGATTCTGGGCAAGTTTCCAAGAAGCTATGGGTACTCATCTGTCATTCAGTACTGCATTTCATCCTCAGTCGCAAGGGCAAGTGGAACGTGTCAACCAAGTTCTCGAAGACATGCTTCGAGCTTGTGTTATCTCTTTCGGCAAGAAATGGGAGGAATCTCTCCCGTATGCGGAGTTCTCTTACAATAATAGCTATCATGCTAGTCTGAAGATGGCCCCCTTCGAAGTGTTATATGAACGAAAGTGCCGAACCCCTCTGAACTGGTCAGAAACTGGGGAACGTCCACTCTTCGGTCCGGATATTATCCAACAAGCCGAAGAACAAGTCCGCATCATTCGTGAGAATCTCAAGACTGCCCAGTCACGTCAGAAGAGTCAGTATGACCGTCATCATAAAGATATGGTCTATCAACCTGGCGAAAAGGCTTATCTTCGAGTTACACCAATGAAGGGTGCTCACCGCTTCGGGATCAAGGGCAAGCTAGCTCCTCGCTATATTGGTCCATTCACTATTCTCGAAAGGCGTGGAAAAGTGGCATATCAACTGGAGCTTCCGCCGAACCTTTCTCAGGTTCACGATGTGTTCCACGTGTCACAACTCCGCCGCTGCTTCAAGGACCCAATCCGAGCAGTGGATCATGAAGAGCTCGGATTGCAACAGGACCTCTCCTATAAAGAGCATCCGGTCCGCATTCTCGACCAAGCCGAACGCCGCACACGTCAGAAGGCAATCAAGTTCCTCAAAGTCCAGTGGTCGCATCACTCTGAAGATGAAGCCACTTGGGAACGCGAGGATCGCCTGCGTAAAGAATACCCCGCACTGTTTCCTTCTACCTCCTAAATCTCGGGACGAGATTTCTTGTAGTGGAGGAGAATTGTAACACCCGGATAATTATGCTACAGTGAACCTCTGCTAATGATGCCACGTCACCTCCGTTACTGTTGCTAATCTCGCGTTTGTTCGAAACCGGTTCGAGTTCGAATTTGAATTTTTGCCAAACATCAAAAAATTTCAGACATTAAAACTAAAATGTTCGGAGTGTGCCGTTTAATGCCTAGGTTTTTATGGTGAAGGAACCATGCTTTTATAAAAGCCTAAATGCTTTCAAATGAATTATAACAGAAAAGAAAATAAAGTCAAAAGCAAAGACCAAAACAGAAAGCAAAAATAAAAGAAAAGCAAACCCCCCCCCCCCCCAGGGCCAACGACCCAACCGGCGGCCCACCTGGCCCCAACCAATCGGCCGGCCCACTCCTCTCCATAAACCCCCCCCCCCGAAAACCTAGCCGTTCTCCCCCGTCGCCCCACTCGCTCCCCCCACTCCCCCTCGGTTGGATCTGGATCGGGAGGAGGCCGATCCACTCGCCCCTCCACACCCGACGCCGACGCCGGCGCCCGGAGCTTCCCCGCCGAACTGCCTCCTCCTCCTCACCGGCCTGCTTCCTCCTCGCCGCATCGTCCCCGTCTCCCCACCTCGAGCACCGCTGCCCCGTCCCCTACGCTCCCCCCGGTGAGGCCCTCGGCCTCCTCTTCCCCTCGCCCCGCTCGCTGGCCGCGCGCGTGCCCGCCTTCGCTCGCCACTGCCCCACTGCGCTCCTCGCCGCGCCCACCGCCTGCTACTGCCGCTGCTGTCGTCGCTACGCACCGCGCCTGAAGCCCCGCGCTCGCCGTCCTCACCGGCCCCGCGAGCGCACACTCCTGCTCACCTGTCACCGCGCGCCTCCTGTGCTCATCGCACCGCCGCGCTCCGTTGCTCCCTCGCGCGCACCTGCGCCGTTCCCCGCTGCGCCCAGCGCGTGCTTGGCCGCGCTCCCGCGCGCCCACGGCCGCGCCTGCCTGCTCCACCGCGGCCTCGCGCGGCCCCGCTGCTCCCCGCGCCCGGCGCTGCTCCCGCCGTCGCCGGCCACCGAGGCCCCGGGCGCACTCGCCCTCGCCTCTCTTGGCCTCGGGTGCGAGCACCCGCACCCATTCGCCCGTCGCCCCGCTTTCCCCTCGCCCGTTGCCCGACCCGCTGTGGCCCTTTGGCCCAATGACACAGGGGCCCACGCCCCAGAACGTTAAAAAAATGGAATAAAAATTAATAATAAGAAATAAAAATATTAAATAATTAATTAATTAATTAAATAGATTAATTAACTTAATTAATTATGCTTAATTAACCTAATTAACTAATTAACCTAGTTAACTACTGTTAGTTAATTAAACAGTCCCTGACAGGTGGGACCCACCTGTCAGGTTGACCAGGTCAAGGGTCAACGTTGACTGCTGATGTCATGCTGACATCATGCTGATGCATTAATTAATTTTCGAATTAAATTAATTTATTAAATCCAAAAATTGATTAAATCTTTTAAAATTAATTTAAAATAAACCGTACCTCGGATGGAAAAACTTTGTACATGAAAGTTGCTCAGAACGACGAGACGAATCCAAATGCGCAGTCCGTTCATTCACCACACGTCCCTAGCATAGCGAACATGCAACAATCCACCTCCAGTCCGTCTGTCCGAAAACGCGAAACACCGGGAATACTTTCCCGGATGATTCCCCCCTTCGCCGGTATCACCTATCACCACGTTAGGGCACACCTAGCACCGTTATATGTCTTGTCATGCATCGTTATGCATCTGTTTGCATTATATTTATTGTTTCTTCCCCCTCTTTCTCTCTGGTAGACTCCGAGACTGCCGGCGACCCCCAGTACGACTACAGCGTTGACGACCCGTCCTTCTCTGCCGAGCTTCCAGGCAAGCCCCCCCCCTTGACCAACCCGATATCGCCTATTCCTTCTCTCTACTACTTGCATTAGAGTAGTGTAGCATGTTACTGCTTTCGGTTAATCCTATTCTGCTGCATAGCCTGTCTTTGCTACTACTGTTGATACCTTACCTGCAATCCTAAATGCTTAGTATAGGTTGCTAGAATTACATCAGTGGCCCTACACTCTTGTCCGTCTGCCATGCTATACTACTGGGCCGTGATCACTTCGGGAGGTGATCACGGGTTTATATTATATACTATTACATACTTATGTTTCTGTTCGGAGATGGGGGCTGAAGGGGCAGGTGGTTCCATCCAGGTAGAGGTGGGCCTAGGTTCCCGACGGCCCCCGAGTGTTACTTTGTGGCGGAGCGACAGGGCAGGTTGTGACCACCTAGGAGATAGGTGGGCCTGGTCCCTGGTCGGCGTCCGCGGTTACTTCAAAATAACACGCTTAACGAGATTGGGTATTTGATCTGAGTCTGGCTACGAGCCTATATGCACTAACCACCACGCGGGAACAGTATGGGTACTCGACGTCGTGGTATCAGCCGAAGCCTCCTAGACGTCAGCGACTGAGCGGCGCGCGCCGGGTTGGACCGCGTATCGCAACTTCCTTTGTAATGGAGGTTGCTAGGTCTGCTCACCGGCCGCCCACGCAACGTGCAGGTGTGCAATGGGCGATGGGCCCAGACCCCTGCGCGCATAGGATTTAGACCGGCGTGCTGACCTCTCTGTTAGGCCTAGGTAGGGCTACGACGTGTTGATCTTCTGAGGCCGGGCATGACCCAGGAAAGTGTGTCCGGCCAGAGGGATCGAGCGTGTTGGGTAATGTGGTGCACCCCTGCAGGGAAGTTTATCTATTCGAATAGCCGTGTCCCTCGGTAAAAGGACGACCCGGAGTTGTACCTCGACCTTATGACAACTAGAACCGGATACTTAATAAAACACACCCTTTCAAGTGCCAGATACAACCCGATGATCGCTCTCTCACAGGGCGACGAGGAGAGGATCGCCGGGTAGGATTATGCTATGCGAGGATACTTGGTTAACTTACCATCTACTCTCTTCTACTGCTTCAAGATGGAGGCTGCCAGAAGCGTAGTCTTCGATAGGACTAGCTATCCCCCTCTTATTCTGGCATTCTGCAGTTCAGTCCACAGATACTACCCATTTCATTGATACCATTGCATATGTAGTGTAGATCCTTGCTTGCGAGTAATTTGGATGAGTACTCACGGTTGCTTTGCTCCCTATTTCCCCCCTTTTTCCCATTCTTCTCGGACGACGCAACCAGATGCTGGAGCCCAGGAGCCAGACGCCACCTTCGACGACCCCTACTACACAGAGGGTGCCTACTACTACGTGCAGGCGGCCGACGACGACCAGGAGTAGTTTAGGAGGATCCCAGGCAGGAGGCCTGCGCCTCTTCGATCTGTATCCATGTTTGTGCTAGCCATCTTATGGCACCTTGTTTAACTTTATGTCTGTACTTAGATATTGTTGCTTCTGCTGACTCGTCTATGATCGAGCACTTGTATTCGAGCCCTCGAGGCCCCTAGCTTGTATTATGATGCTTGTATGACTTATTTATTTCTTAGAGTTGTGTTGTGATATCTTCCCGTGAGTCCCTGATCTTGATCGTACACGTTTGCGTGTATGATTAGTGTACGATTGAATCGGGGGCGTCACAGGCGCGTCCACCCCCCTAGGGCGCGTCCCCCTGCCTTGTCGCTGACTCATGGACCCCCCCCCTGACGTGAAACCGACACCAAAAATTCCTATAAATCCAGAAACCTCCAGAAAGAAACCTAGATCGGGAGTTCTGCCGCCGCAAGCCTCTGTAGCCATGAAAAACCAATCGGGAGCCCGTTCCGGCACCCTGCCGGCGGGGGAAACCATCACCGGTGGCCATCTTCATCATCCCGGTGGTCTCCATGACGAGGAGGGAGTAGTTCACCCTCGGGGCTGAGGGTATGTACCAGTAGCTATGTGTTTGATCTCTCTCTCTCTCTCTCTCGTGTTCTTGATATGGCACGATCTTGATGTACCACGAGTTTTGTTACTATAGTTGGATCATCTGGTGTTTCTCCCCCTCTACCTTCTTGTGATGAATTGAGTTTTATCTTTGAGGTTTCACTATTATCGGATTGAATACTATTATAGATTTGAGGGTGAGCTTGCAACTAGGAAAAAAATACAGGCTCCAGTTGCGAGTCGAGGGGTGGCTTGCAACTCAGACGACTATGAGTTTAGCTGCGAGTCAAATGTGGACTTGTAACTCAGACAACTAAGAAACTACGAACCCAGTTGCGACTCAAGGGTCGACTTGCAACTAGGATGAAACAAGTTATGGGTCCAGTTGCGTGTCAAGGCTAGACTTGCAACTGGGATAAAAACAAAATACATGCACCCGTTGTGAGTCGAGGGTGGACAACTACGAGCCCAGTTGCGAGTCGAGGATGGACTTGCAACTGGAACAACTACAACATTACAAGCCTAGTTGTGAGTCAACCCTTGACTCGCAACTAGGATGAAACAAACTACGAGACGAGTTATGAATCAATGAAGGACCTGCAACTGGGCCAAAAAAGTCAACCCTTAGTTGTGAGACATGGTGGACTTACAATTGACATGAAAAAAGTGAGACTCGGTTGCAACTTGAGGATGAACTTGCAACTGATGCAAAAAAAAAGTCAGGCCCAATTACAATTCAAAAGAAAAATTGAGACCAGTGGCAAGTCGAGGGTGGACTTACAACTGGAGACAAAAAAATGCCAGTTGTGAGTTGAGGATGGACTTACAACTGGGACAACTACAAACTATGAGACCTGTTGCGAGTCAAGGGTCCACTTGCAACTGGGATAAAACAAACTATGGTCCTAATTGCGAGTCAAGGATGGACTTGCAACTAGGATGAAAGACAAAACTAGAGGCCCAGTTGCGAGTCAAGGGTGGGCTTGCAACTGGGATAAAAAAATTACGGGCCTAGTTGCGAGTTGAGGGTGCACTTATAACTGAGACAAGTATATAAAACTATGATACGAGTTGCGAGTTGAGGTTGGACTTGCAACTGAGATGGAAAACAAACACATCCTAGTTGCCAGTCAAGGGTAGACATGCAATTGGGACATCCACAAACTATGAGACCAATTGCGAGTCGAGGATGGACTTGCAACTGGGACAACAACAAACTATGATCCCAGTTGCGAGTCGAGGATGGACTTGCAATTAAGACAACTACGAAACAAATGACCCAGTTGTGTGTCAAGAGTCAGCTTGCAACTAGAATGAAACAAACTAAGGTCCCAATTGCGAGTCAAGGGTGGACTTGCAACTGGGATGAAAAACAAAACATGTGCCTAGTTGCAAGTCGAGGGTGAACTTGCAATTGGGAGAACTATGATCCTAATTGTGAGTCAAAGGTGGACGTGCAACTGGGACAACTACGAAACTACAAGCCCAGTTGCAAGTCAAGGGTCGACTTGCAACTGGGATGAAACAAAGTACAGTCCAAGTTGTGAGTGTTGGGGAACGTAGTAATAATTCAAAAATTTCCTACGTGTCACCAAGATCAATCTAGGAGATGCTAGCAACAAGTGAGAGGGAGTGCATCTTCATACCCTTGAAGATCGCTAAGCGGAAGCGTTACAAGAACGCGGTTGATGGAGTCGTACTCGCGGCGATTCAAATCGCGGAAGATCCGATTAAAGCGCCGAACGGACGGCGCCTCTGCGTTCAACACACTTACAACCCGAGGGCGTCTCCTCCTTCTTGATCCAGCAAGGGGAGAGGAGAAGTTGAGGGAGAGCTCCGGCAGCACGACGGCGTGGTGGCGGTGGAGCTCGTGGTTCTCCGGCAGAGCTTCGCTAAGCACTACGGAGGAGGAGGAGTAGGAGGGGGGAGGGCTGCTCCAGGGGCAAGGGTTGCAGCTCCCATGCACCTCCTGTGACACCTCAGTGTAATAAGCACTGTGACATAATGCTAATCATGCCAAGTCATCATCATTTGCATTGCTTGATCATAAGTGGTTAAACACCTCAATTCAAAACTCTTTGAAACTCAATTCAAATACAAAGTGAAATATGAAGTTGCTCAAAATTTGTGGGAAAAATGTTTACATTATTGCAAATATTCCAAAACAATTATATGTTAAGGAATACAATATTACCTTGTTGGTAAAATGAGTAGTGGCAATTAATTCAGAGCATTTCAGCATTTTTAAAATGCTATCTCATTTATGGAAAATCCAAACAGAGTCAAATAATCTTCTAACTTTTGAGGCACTGTTTAAAAGACAAAAAGGAATTAATGGGACGCTTTCCATACTATTCCTAAGTGAATAGGGTGCTCAAATAAATTCTTTTCCTCTCTGTTTATTAAATAAAAAGAAAACAGAAAAATAGACAGAGAAAGAAAAGGTTAAAGTCACTTACCTGGAGCCGGCCCAGCCCACTCCTCCACCTACCTCCCCTCCGTGTCGACGTCTCCCTGGTCGCCGCGCCTCCACCGCCCGCAGCTCGCCACGCCGACGAGGTAGACGGACGAGGGGATAAGGGCAACCCCGTGCCCCTCCCCTGGACGCCTCGCCTCACTTCTCCCTCCCTCCATCACTCTGCTTCCTCTCTTCCTCCTCCAGATCCGCCGCCGCCCCCGCCGTCGCCATGGCTGCACTGTAGCTGCGGCCATCGTCGACCCCGAGCTCAGCCAGCGCGTCCGAGAGCTGCACCGTCCACGGCTCCTTCGACCTCGACCTCGAGCAGGAGCTGAGGGGCTCGGCAGAGGCCGTTTTCCTCCGCCCCCTTTCTCCTCTGTCGCCGGCGCACCTCTCCAATTCCGGCGCCACTGCTGCTACTAAGCCATCACCGGGCCAACGTGTGCCTACCCGGTGAGCAGCTCCTCCTTCCTCCCTCTTTGCGTAATCGTTAGGTGCTCGTAGCTGCCGTGCCACACCACCCGAACGCCGCCGCCGCATGACCTCGTTGCCGGCGAGCCTCCGATGACCAATTGGTCTCGGGTTCGAGCTCGTTGCGTTCGCGCGCGCGTGTAGACCATCCCCAGATGATTAGATCGCTCGTGCGCGCATCGCTTTGCCAATTCCGTTGTCAGCCCGAGAGCTCCATCGCCCGGCGTCATCGCTGGCGACTCTCCGGCCATCCCCGCGTCCAACCAGTCGTCCCACGCGATGCGGCGCTTTCCCCTCGTTCGGTAGAGCCCGAAAACGCCCGAAACCGTGCCCCACCGCGAGTTTGCGAGCTCGCCGGAGTTGCTCGCCGCCGCGCGAGCTCGCCGGCGTACTCCGGTGGCCGACGCCCAGCTGGCGCCGACATGGCACCGCGGGTCCCGCTCCCTGTGTCGCTGCAACTGGGTCGCACAGGGCCCAGTTGACCCGGTCAGCGTGGCCCCGCCCGCTAACATGTGGGGCCCAGTGATTAGCTCACTAACCCCGTGCCTAACACCCACTGACGTGTGGGCCCATGGCGGTTAACTAACCTAATTAACTGATTACTAATTAAAATAATTAAATAACCTAATCTAGACACTGACAGGCCGGGCCCACCAGCTAAACTCTCTGTTAGATTAAATTTAATCTCTGTTAAGTCTCTCTGTGGCTGACAGGTGGGTCCCGCAGGTCAGGTTTGACCTGGACCGAGCGGTTTGACTAGCTGACGTCACTGCTGACGTCATATTTCAATTTCTGTTATAATAAATAAATTTCAGGAAATCATTTAAACTTCAGAAAATCATAGAAAATAAACCGTAGCTCGGATGGAAAAACTTTGTACATGAAAGTTGCTCAGAATTTCGAGACGAATCCGAATACGCTCTCCGTTTATCTGTCACATACCCATAACTACCTGAACATGTAACCTTCCTCTCCGGTTCGTCTGACTGTCAGACGTCCGGAACCGGGAAAACATTCCCGAATGTTCTCCTCCTTCACCGGTGTCGTGTAGCATTACGATAGACCACCTCTAGCATTGCGTATTGTATTTTCATGCATATGTCGCTTCGTATTTACTATTTTCCTCCCCCTCTTCTCCCTCGGTAGATCTCGGTACCGACGTAGCCTCCGAGATCGACGCAGCTCCGGTGATTGGCTACACCACCGACGACCTTGCCTTGCCGCCGAGCAACCAGGCAAGCCCCTCCCCTTTTTGATCATCCCGATATCACCTATTCTAATTCTCCTGCTTGCATTAGAATTTTGCTACTGTTACTGTTTATCCTATTTCTACTGCATAGCCTGTTTATTGTAACCTGCTATTTGATACCTTACTGTTCATCCTAAACTGTTTAGTATAGACTGGGTAGAGCCCCATTAGTGACCCCACTTTATCCCGACTGCCCCGCTGTAGTTTCAGAAGACCCGATCAACGGGATTGAAGATCAGCCCCAGCACTGCACCTCACTTTCCCCTTAGTTGCTCGACACTACTGGGTTACTATCAAGTGCCGAGGGTGATACCTCGTCAGCACTTCTGATGATAACCTTGTAGGTTAGTTGATCGGTCGTGGTAAGCGAGGGTGATACCTCCTACACCACCCCGGATACTGACAAAGCCGCGCAACACCTCACGTGTGGACCTCGAGGGTGATGCCTCCTACGTCCATCTTGTTGTTACATCAGGTGGGAGTCCAACGAGGGTGATGCCTCGGATTCCCCTTGATACGGTGAACACACGGATGCCTTACATTACTGTTGACACTGATGCTTGGAAAGGCGGGTCGACCTTGAGGGGTACCCGCGAGTAATGGATAGTTACCCGTGAGATATTCTACGAGGCGCGGCCGGGCATTCTTAGCCCTTGCAGCAAGTCCTCGAGACGGGGCGATGGGGTCACATCTTTCGTGAGTCTCTGCTCGTTACCGCAAGCCACTAGGACACTACGATTTGGATATATGATCTGAGCCGGCCTCTGGTCGGATAGCACTAACCATCACGTGGGCATAGTATGGGCGTTCTGCATCGTAACATCAGCCAAAAGCTCTGTCAGACGTCCAGTTCAGCATTGTGGCACGATCGGATCGTACCGGCCTTCCGAGGCGGTGCTGGTATCCACCCTGCACACAACGAACCGGAGGGCGAGGGGCGATGGCCCAAGACCCCCTTGCGCTTAGGAGGTAGACCGGCGGGGACCTCTCTGCTGAGCTGTAGGTAGGGTTGCGGTGTATCGTTTGGCCGAGGCCGGGCATGAGCCAGGAAAGTGTGTCCGGCCGGAGTTAATCGAGCGTGGTGGGTAAGTTGGTGCACCCCTGCAGGGAAGAACACATCTATCGATAGTCGGTCCTACGGTAAAGGACACTCGGAGTTGTATCCCGATCGGTACAACTAGAACTTGAGATGATACCTGGAAATGTGGCTCCGAGATCGCTTTCTCGCAGGGAGTCGAGGAAGGATCTCTGGGCGAGACTGTTGATTGCTACTACCACTACTACTTTATACTATGCTGCTCTGTACTCATCTATTTGCTGCAAGACGCTCGAAGATGCTTGAAGATGCTGAAGATGCTAGTCTTTGATAGGACTAGGCCTTCTCTCTATTCTGGCATTTCTGCAGCCCAGTCCACATATACAGCCATCCTTTGATAATGTTGCATTTGTAGTGTAGATCCTTGCTTGCTGAGTACTTCGCAGTACTCACGGTTGCTTTGCTTTCCTCTTTCTCCCTTATCAGTTGTCGTGACCGGATGATGGAGCCCCTGAGATCGCTGCCCCGCCGACGATTATTTCTACCACCCCGAGGACGGCTACTACTTCAAGATGGCTAACGACCAGGAGTAGGTTCGGAGGGTCCTAGGCAGGAGGCCTACGCCTTTCGATCGTAGTGTTTTATTTTGCCCCGCCTTTCTAAAGGCCTTTCTGTTTTTCTTTTATATCTGTACTCAGATATCTGATGCTTCCGCTGACGCTTGTATGCCATCGAGCTATGTATTCGAGCCCTCGAGGCCCTGGCTTATAATATAAAGCTTGTATGACTTTATTTATATTTTAGAGTTGTGTTGTGATATCTTCAAGTGAGTCCTTAGGCTTGATCGTGTGCATTTGCGTGTATGGTTAGTGCACGATTAAGCCGGGGGCGTCACACCTCCCCACTATATATAGGGGTGGATGGGGCTGGTTTCTTGCCCTCCAAGTCCATTGGGGCGTTGGCAAAGGTGGGAGGAAAGAAATCCCATCCTTTCCCTTCCCTACCGATTGTTATCCCCCTTTTTTAGGGATCTTGATCTTATCCCTTCGGGATATGATCTTATTCCTTCTAAGGGGGGATCTTGGTGTGCCTTAACCAGGGGTGTGAGGCCTTGCCCCCACTACACATGTTCATGTGGGTCCCCCCATGCAGGTGGGCCCCACTCTGGAACCTTCTAGAACCTTCCCGGTACAATACCGAAAAATCCCGAACATTTTCCGGTGGCCAAAATAGGACTTCCCATATATAAATCTTTACCTCCGGACCATTCCGGAACTCCTCGTGATGTCCGGGATCTCATCCGAGACTCCGAACAACTTTCGGTAACCACATACAATTTCCCATAACAACTCTAGTGTCACGGAACCTTAAGTGTGTAGACCCTATAGGTTCGGGAACCATGCAGACATGACCGAGACACCTCTCCGGCCAATAACCAATAGCGGGATCTGGATACCCATATTGGCTCCCACATGTTCCACGATGATCTCATCGGATGAACCACGATGTTGGGGATTCAATCAATCCCGTATACAATTCCCTTTGTCCATCGGTATGTTACTTGCCCGAGATTCGATCGTCGGTATCCCTATACCTTGTTCAATCTCGTTACCGGCAAGTCTCTTTACTTGTTCCGTAACGCATGATCTCGTGGCTAACTCCTTAGTCACATTGAGCTCATTATGATGATGCATTACCGAGTGGGCCCAGAGATACCTCTCCGTCATACGGAGTGACAAATCCCAGTCTCGATTCGTGCCAACCCAACAGACACTTTCGGAGATACCTGTAGTGCACCTTTATGGTCACCCAGTTACGTTGTGACATTTGATACACCCAAAGCATTCCTACGGTATCCGGGAGTTGCACAATCTCATGGTCTAAGGAAATGATACTTGACATTAGAAAAGCTCTAGCAAACGAACTACACGATCTTGTGCTATGCTTAGGATTGGGTCTTATCCATCACATCATTCTCCTAATGATGTGATCCCGTTATCAACGACATCCAATGTCCATGGTCAGGAAACCACAACCATCTATTGATCAACGAGCTAGTCAACTAGAGGCTCACTAGGGACATGCTGTGGTCTATGTATTCACACATGTATTACGGTTTCTGGTTAATACAATTATAGCATGAACAATAGACAATTATCATGAACAAGGAAATATAATAATAACCATTTTATTATTGCCTCTAGGGCATGTTTCCAACAGTGAGTCAATGGTGGACTTGCAAATGAGATGAAAGACAAAACACAGGCCTAGTTGCGGGTCAAAAGGTGGGCTTGCAACTCAGAGGGTGGGCTTGCACCTGGACGACTACAAGCCCAATTGCAAGTCAAGGGTGGACTTGCAACTGAGACAACTATGAAACTACGAGCCTAGTTGCGAGTTAAGGGACGACTAGCAACTCAGATGAAACAAGCTATGAGCGAGTTGCAATCAAAAGGTAGACTTGCAACTGGGATGAAAAACAAAAATACATGCTCTAGTTGTTAGTAGAGGGTGGGCTTGCGACTTGGACAACTACGAGTCCAATTGTGAGTCTAGGGGGAGTTGCACCTGGGACAACTACGAAACTACGAGCCAGTTGCGAGTCAAGGGTCGACTTGCAACTGGGATGGAACAAGCTATGGGCCCAGTTGCGAGTCAAGTGTGGACTTGCAACTAGGCTGAAAAACAAAAACACGTGCTGCAGTTGTGGGTCGAGAATGGGCTTGCAAGTCTGACAATTACGAGCCCAGTTGCGAGTCAAGGGTCGACTTGCAATTAGGATGAGACAAACTACATGCCAAGTTGCGTGTCAATGGTGGACCTGCAACTGGGATGAAAAACAAAAACACATGCTCTAGTTGCGAGTCGATGGTAGACTTGCACCTAGGACAACTACGAAACTACGAGCCCAGTTACGACTCAATGGTCGACTTGTAACTATGAAGAAACAAACTACATGCCAGTTGTATGTCAAGGGTGGCCTATAACTGGGATGAAAAATAAAATATAGGCAAAATAACCAGGGTCAAAGATCGGTCAGTGAGAAGATGGGGAATAAGCTTCATAATCGAGCCCCCCCCCCCCAACCCAAACACCAACATATATAGGCACATGTGAAAATAAATGCGAGAACATGACGACACAAAACAAATGGGACAAGAGGACGCGCGACAAAAAAGAACAAGCTGACACGAACGTGCATGATCGAGTTTGTGCGAACATTAAAGCAAACAAATCAGACAGTTATATACTTAGATGAGTTAAAACTTATCTAGATAAGATTTAGCAAATCCGAAATCAAAAAAATCTAGTTACACTCCTCTCTAGCTACACGGTCAAACCAAAAATAAAAGAAAACAGGGAACAAAAAGACACGTGTCCCTCCACAAAAAGGTTAAGCCCACAAAAAAATCAATACGCAAAGCATAATAACGACCCACTAAAAAAATGTCATATCTGGTCTCACTGCTTCGTAAAGGACAAATAGAAAACACAACACAAGGACAACGAGCATGACTTAGAAGCACGTGTATCTAACGGTATATGAGTTAGATGAAAAATTGTTAACTCTCATTTAGATAATAATTAGTAAACCAATCCGAAACGAGACCTCAGACCGCGCCGCGAAAACAGCCTAACAAAAGACACACGCACGAACAGGTCAACAAATAGACACCAAACACACAACGCGACACAGAGCGCGTGTGACAAAATAACCCGCAATCAAGATTTACACGACATTTAAAGCGAACACATGACAGAGCGAAAACAAGTTCATGAATTTTAAACGAATAAATAAAGAATAAAAGGAAAAAGGAATAAAGGAAAACATGAAAATATAAAATAAAAATAAAAACAAAAAAATCATGAATTAAAAATAGTTTATAACTTAAAACCTTCCTAGACTAGTTTGCTTGTCTTTGTTTCTTTCTTTTCCTAGAGAACAATTGTTATGTGTCCCTAGTCCCCAGACGATTGTTTCCTTTCCTTTTCAATGTAAAGGGATGAGATGTAAGCTTACTTGCCACAAGCATGCAAACCTTGTGCCTTGTGGCACTAACCCACATGAATTTTATCAACAAAATGTACTAGCAGCAACCTAAAAGAAGAACAACTTCTATACACATAAACAAAACATGGTATGTTACTATGAGGTCAGGAAGTTATTTCCAAAGTGGCATACCTCTTTGTCCTTAAGGAATCTTCAGTGTCCAGATCAATTCATTTCTTGTCGCATATTTCCCATGTTAGATGAATCACCAAAGCCTTCGAAACCAAGGACAGGGAACCCATTACACCTTCCGCTGCTGCACGGAAACACCTTTATCATCCATCACCAACTATGACATACGAGTACAAATTACGAAAATTTTGCTGAAAATACCCAGGAAGCACGGTCGGTACTGACCACGGTTTTCAGAAACCAGGGTCTAGAAAAAAAAAATCCTCCTTCCCGCCGTCCTGAACTTGGGGCTATGTGCTAACAACAACTGACAGGAGAGAAAAAAAATACCCAGCTGTCGTTGTCTCCTGGAGTGTTCACATAGGAAAACCATCAGCTGACACAACACAAAAGCAGGCAATGTATAACATGTATTTATTCAGAAGGTAACAACATGCTGTGTTGAGGGGTTCAGCATACGAGGAAACGACGTTTCGAGACAAGCAATCAGTTTCTGAGCTTCTGAAGGTATATATACACTGTAATGGATTGGACAAAGCAGTGAGGGAACTTCTGACCAGCAAAAAAATAGCAAAAATGTTTCAGAACAAGTGAGAATTTCTGTGCAATGCAGTTAGCTGACGGATCCAATATATCGAATCTAGCATATTCAGCAGTACTTGTAAGCCAAGGATCTACGTAGTATATTGTGTATTACCTTCTGAAACAGTTGCAGCCTGTCGGTTGCAGTACCAGCTCTTACAGTCAAGTATATCTCAGAGCAGCAACAGGACGCGCGAGAGCCAAAATAGAGGGCACACTGGGAAGAAATCGCCTCCGGCAGAGTAGCCACTGGGCGCGGCATCCGGAACTGGTCGGAGACGGGAGCAACAGAGACCACGGAGTGGTGACGCTGGGGCGGAGCGCATCGGCGGCCACGGACATGAGCTCCTTGGCGAGGGACAACCCGGCGTGCCCCGCCCCACGCGTCGTGCGCCCGTGCCTGTATCACGGCCGAGAGCAAGAGGGAGGGCGGCGGCCGCCGGGCATTGAGCGGCGCTGCTGTCCGGAGGTGGGGGCAGGGAGAGGGCGGCGGTTCGACGGAGGGAGAGAGACGCGAGTTTTATTTTCCTTCTTTTCTTTTTTCTTTTATTTGAAAGATGAAAGGAGGGGATCGAGTCCAAGTCCATCACAATTCTGATGGATTGCTCGAGGCAAGTTGCTCCAGAAAGACCATTCGCTCTTTGATCATGCCTTGACACGGTTTTACTTCTATCTCAACTAGCTCTTGCTCTCTCGCCCATCGTCGACGTCAACACCCCTCCCCACGTGCTCTTAGTTTGTTTTCAATTTTAGGCCCTTTTCTAATTATGATTCATTCACTTAAGCTAGGTGACTTAACCGTAGCTGGCATGTGTCCTAGTCCCCATGCAATTTTTCCTTTCCTTTTTGATGCAAAGGGATGAGATATACTTACTACTAAGCTTATTTGCCACAAGCATACATGTGCGACTTCAAATGCAGCTTCTCTTCTCACTTACACTAACCTTGTGGTTGTGATCAGTCTTGTGCTCACATACATACGATGCATTGTCTTGGGCAGCCAGACCTGCTGGGACGGTTGTTAGCCTTCAGCGGCTTCCCCGGCACGGTTGTTCGCAGCAAACTATAACCAGGTTTCAATTATTCAGCACCATAAGATCAATCAGTGATGAACTACCGCTGGTCATAAGTTTAAGAAACGTACTACACGAAAAACAATTTCTTGCGTGCACTTCTTCCTGTGAACATTCAGCCTGACAAAGGCATACCGCACACCAAACCCAGCCTCCCAGGAATACAGGTTGTAAAATCATACGCCTCTTCAAGTGAGTCGGAAGTCGTACCAATAGCAGGATTTACCAAAGCCCTGCCTTCTTATCAGCAAAAGCTCGCAGCGACGATTCCATGGCAGAAACACTTTTAGGGTCCTTTCCCTCTCTTCGCCACAATTGCCAACCCGGATCCTGCGACAGCAAGCTACGTTGTCAGTGCTCATAATCAGTCAATACAATAAATGGTAACAACTAATCGGGCATCCAATATCTACTCCAGCTGTTTTTTTGCTTATACTACAGCCTGAGCCCCCAAATTGAGAATCCAATTGCCCGCACAAACAAATCAAACCTCGCATGCAAGTTTTCAGCGCATCAATATCGCCACTGCTAGTATTCGTAATCGACCCAATAAAGAACTAAGCGAATGTGCTACTACTACAGGCTTGAACTCATCCCCAGCAATCGGAATGTTCACATGAATAATTCAGCACACACATTAAGCAGATTCATAATCCGTACGGCAAGTCAATCTTTTGCAATAGTGCTGCCGAGTAACACATCACTCGCTCATACCCCAGACGCGTGGGTTGGATACTTTAAGTTCCCACACCTTAATAGTACATAATTTGCAAGTTTAGTATACAACATTTCTTGTTCATCATAGCAACCGCCAACCGTGTCACAGACATTTATATGCATAGAACGTCTTTAGTTGAGAACATCTTTAGTTTAGCACACCTCTGTTCTTAACAGCAATGGTGCTGCAGATTGGGTCTCTGCAACTGCAAGCAGTACAAGGAATGGAAGCATAAGACTCACTACAGGGAGGATCAGAAAAATGGATGAAACATTACATTCATACACTGTTCTAATATCTTGTACAGTAGTTCCAGGGACTACCAGTAATGAAACCAAAAACTCATTTCTTGCACCGTACATGACATTGCAAAATTAACAATACCTAGAATGGCAAGGGGTAGTAATATGTCCAATTGCAGGAGCAAAGTTCAGAGATTGGCAAAAACTGTGCAACAGATAGTTCTGCACAAAGTAACTAAGAACGGCATGCAATGATCTCAGAGAGATAACAAAACTAGCGATTATCTTGGACCGCTAGAAAGAAAAACAGAGGCAGAAGTTGCAGTTCATTTAGAGTTTAAAATGTATCCCCTGAAACAGAAGAGGGTTTCACTTTCACAGGTACAAAACTAAACGACTAGTTAGTGCTAAAAAAATTACACTTGACCTCTATGTCACCTATCGTCTACCAGGTAAAAAAACTGTATTTTGTTTTAAGGAAAAACACTTGATACCCTAACTGAATGAATTGATGACCTCAATGGCACATTGCAAACTTCCAGTTTCCATCTGTTAACTAAAGATTCAAAGTACCAGGATCTGGAGAGCCACCAAACCCGGGCTCCCAACAACAAGGAATAAGGCCAAAGAGAAATAAGGCCCCAACCTTGTCTCCCAGGCACATACGGATTCATCACGCCAAGCTTAAAAATGGATAGTTCATTGATGAATGGTAAACTACAGCTTCGGTATAGTTCAACCAGGACACAATTCTTTTTCAGAGAACAAAACAGAGACTTGATGCAGCTGTTCCAGGTGGAGAATAATTGAGTAGTTGTGCATGTACCTACTGCTTACTAGCTCACCGACTTGTCTATACTACTTTTAACTACTATTCTTACTGTTGCATCATTATAAGGATTAAAGCATTTTTTGCTCTTCTTACGCTGTCTAGTTTGGTTTGTGACCAGTTGTACCTCCATTACAATGTTCAATCAAAGCAGCTTTGTTTCATAGCATGATGTACATCACCTGCCCCAAAAAAACGCGAACAGGATAAATTATACATCACCTGCCCGGCAAAGTATGTAAAGAATCTACAGGACCCATTTAGAAATAGCAACCGCAAACCATGTCACACCTCATATTTATATGTAGAGAACATCTTTAGTTTGGTTCTTTGCAGCAACCGCAAACCATGTCACACCTCATATTTATATGAGGAGAACATCTTTAGTTTGGTTCTTTGCAGCAACCGCAAACCATGTCACACCTCATATTTATATGAGGAGAACATCTTTAGTTTCATTCTTTGCAGCAACCGCAAACCATGTCACACCTCATATTTATATGCAGAGAACATCTTTAGTTTGGTTCTTTGCAGCAATGATGAGCTGCAGATTGTAGGAGCAGAATTGTTCTTAACATCATCAGTGTTGTAGATTGTGTCTCTATAGTAATGGTAAAAAATACAAGGAACAAATTAAAAATTAGATGATAGGAATTGAAGCATAGATGCCAGGTAGAATTAGAAAATTAGATGGGCGTTACTTTCATTACCCATACCCTGTTCTAAGCCTTGGCAGCAACTTACAGGTGCTCCACAGACCATCAGTAAGTAAATCAAAAATCCATAAACCCGATTCTTGTCCAATATATGACATTGCAAAATAACAAAGCTTATAGAGAAGGACATGGTGTGGTAATAGATTCAAGGCCCGATTGTAGGAGCTAAATTTAGAAGTTGGCAAAAACTGGGCCGACATTACGAAGAAATAAGCACTATATTACATTGTTAAGAAGTAGTACAAGACTCCAAGAGAAGAACAAGTGGACACAAGCATAAGATAACATCAAGCACAATAGATGTAGCATTAGCTAGGTAGTACTCATTGAGATAGAAAGCAGTAGTTCTAGCACCGGTGATCTATCCTATAAGCAACATGTTTCTTACCCGTAACAGGGCAAGGCAAACCAAAATAACAAAAGAAAATGACTAGGAACAATTACTACTTGGCAAAAGCATAACCTTGTCGGTTGGTTGTCGAGACCACTGTCCCCAGGGTTGACTTGCTGGCACCTTATGGCTTTTGTTACAAGGGCAGTTGAGAATCTGGCATGTTGATGGCGTAGCTGGAGAGAAGATGGATGATGGTGAAAGGACGGTCGGCGACGAGGACAAACTGATCGTCCTGCTCCAAGAAATCGACATCTTCAGATATCACTTGGATCAAATTGAAGTTATACTTCCAGATGCGAGCGGACCGATCCAGATGTCGAGTGAAGTAGACGCAATTCGGCTCAATGCCTGGGAACTTATCAGCATCCACAGCCACACACCTTCGATGCCCAACGAAGATGGCAAACCTGCCGATGGTCCACATAAGCACGAGCTAGCGGGTCACGGTGTCAAATCTGAGAACACTGGGGAAGATGCTTGTACGTTTTCTGAAGATGAGCAACATGTGTCCATCCAATCCAACTAGAAAACACCGGTCGTCGTCTGCATCGTATGTGCAGCCAGAGAAAACATTGACAAGCAACATACTTGTACTCAAACCAGGTGGGAAAGAATCGGTTGCCATGTAGCTGATTAGAATAGCAAACATGGCAGCTTTGTTCAAACTCGTGTACACACCACCATTCACGGCCGTCTTGAGTAAGAAATTATAATCTGGTCCACAATCGCTCACAGTGAAACTCTGACTGTCAGGACTAGCGGTGTAATGCTGCGCATGAGACGAATTAGAGATGAAAACGAGCTTGAGCGGAGAGCCATCACGGAAGACGACGTCAGCGGCACCCATCTGCGGTGGCACGGGGACCAGGAAACGGACGATAGCGCCGGTGAGAGGGTTGAGGATGCTGGCTGCGTGAGGAGGGCTCTTGTCCGCTAGGACGAAGTAGCCGCTGTGAGTGGCTGCCACGGCGTAGTGGTCGCGGAGCATGGGGAACCTTCTGCGGAGGAAGCGGCCCGTGTCGACGTTGCACAAGAGCATCTCTTCACCCTCGCTCTGGAAGACCTCGTCGAGGAGGATCCACCGGCGCGGCTCGAAGCGACGGTCGGGGCCACTGCTCTTGGGGTCGTCGGTGGCGGCGCGCCAGCCAGGGCAGGCGGCGCGGAGGTGCATGTAGCAGTCGAGGTCGTTGGTGGCGAGGAGAGAGTCGGCGACGCGGCGGACGAGGTCGGGCGGGAGGCCGGACCAGCCTGTGGCCGCCGCGGGGGAAAGAAGCGGCGAGGTTTGGAGAGGAGCTGGATGCTCCTTCTTCCTTTTGGCAGGCGGGGAAACTGGGGTGGCCAAGGGCGCCGGGTCCGCCATTGCTGCGCGCTCGAGCTAGGGAGAAATGGGATTGAGAGAGAGGGAGGACTTATTAAGTACCACGATCGACTTATTAAGCACACTGACTTCGTATCCTCACGATTATTTCTTTCCTTTTTTCTCAAAGCAAATTAATCAAATCGATAAGATTTCCCCCCTCAGATCGATACGATACGATACGATACGGACTTATTAAGTACCACGATCCACTTATTAAGCACGTGCGGACTGTGGAGTAGTACTCGTAGTGCATGTACGAATCCATCCATCCATGCATGTGTACGTTACCACAACTTCACCTAGCTAGCTTATTAGTATTTCTCAAAAAGAAAAAAAATACCTAGCTAGCTTATTAGCGTGTAGTATATCACATCGTCCATTAATTAATCATCTATTGGATCGGGATTGGATTGGAGTCATGCATGCATGTGTACACTAGCTACGTGTACGAGTAGAGTACGTAACTAATTGATCCTCACCAGCTAAGTCAGTCGTCCACTTTTGCCTACAACCTGCTCACCTACAACATAGCCGCCACTACCTCCACCAATCTCAACCGGCCAGGGCGCTGGCCCCCTCACCCTCCGGTTACTGCTCCGGCGGCAGGAGGGAGGAGGGACCCGTTCCTTCGCTCTGTAGTTAGGGTTTGGATTTGTAGGTCGTGGTGCGCTGTTGGGGTGGTGGGAGCGGCGCCCGGACGAATATGCCTCAGCTCCACTCCCACACCGGCTGTGCCCTTCATGGCGGCGTCTCGGAGTTGATGGCATCGTATGTTTGCCGATCCTTCAGATCCGCGGCGTTAGGGTTCATGGATGGTGTCGGTGAGGCGGCGCGACGACTTCATCAGGTGTGTCTCTCCTTCTGCTGTGTCATGTTGTTGTGGCGTTGTCTCCGACGCCATGGTGGAGCAGGGAGGTTTTGTCGTCCAAGGGTACGCACAGACGGTTTTCTACGCAAGTGACAGCTGGAAGATGGTGCATCTTGTGTTGGGTTTGTGGTTGGAGGCTGACAGTTCTGGTTTCCTCCGACGACGTCGTTGTCGTCGTCGTGCGGGGGTATCAGATCTGGAGTTCGATGGTGTGCCCGACCCCGGTCTGATTCTTTCAACGGCAATGGTTTTGTTTCTGGCAAACTACTTTGGAGGTCTGTAAAGCTGCAGATCAGCGATGGAGCCACGTCAAGCTTGAATGAAGAGGTGATTTGTCTTCTTTCTCTTTGGTGGCCGCTTCGGTGATGTCAAAGGAGAGAGACAGACGCTCTTATCTTTTCAGTCCTGTAAGGTCGGTGTTTACATGCCTTGTAACTTGATCTTTATTCTATAAATGAAACACGTATTACCATGAAATAAGAAAGAAAAACCAGCTCACTTACGTACGCGCTCCATCGCTCTTTGGCCTCCACCGGGACATCATCCACCTCGATCTGTATAGCACGCACCCAGGGCTCCCAAGAACTAGAGAAAGATCTACAACAAGGAAACCAACTCTATGTGCCTGTTCTGATCTCCTCCCAACTCCACGAACTCCACGATTCTAGCTTCCCATCCCAGCTTCTCACTCCACGCAGCGAGACAGCTCCGTTCGGCTGCGATCGCTAGCTTCTCCCATAGCTACTATGGGATGGCAGCATGGGTGGCCTGCCTTAGCGCCATAATGGGCCGGTTGGAGGCAGCCCAGCTTGGCTTTCCAGCGAGAGAAGGAGCACAGGGTACCGATTCGGTCGAGCGATATGTTCCAGCGAGCGTACCGGTTCGATCTGCCCTCACTTGGCGGTGGCAGTTGTAGGTAATTTGGGCGAACTTCTCCTTTTCCAATCGGTGGAGCTGGACTTTTGGTGCTTCACGTTTTTACACTAGCGGCTGGCCGGGCTTCTCGCTTCTAGCTTCTTGGCCCAAACTCGTTCGGCTCAGCTCCACTCCAGAAATTTGTGAAGTCTGGAGCTGGAGAGCCTCCGAACACGCCCTATATATAAACCAGAGATATCGGTCGCGCCTACTTCCATCTCCATCCACTCACTAGGTCCATCTAGGACAGTCATCGTGACAGCAAATACCGGTGATAATCCCCAAGGTGATTAAGCAATCCCATTGATATCACATTTCCTCTCCCTCCACCCCATCCCATCGTCCCATGTAGTAACCCTCATATTCTTGCAATGGTGGCATGGCACTGCCGCTACACCTCTTCAAGATTGCCAATCTCATGTTATCGCCTCGCCAGGGTTTTGTCTGTCTAAGCCAGAGGCTTACACACTTCGCGCGGTTACATGGGTCATGGGCGCAAACCTGGTCAGGCCCACTGGCCCTGTCTGCGGGCATCGCTATATGTCTCGCTTCTAGCGAGACAAACCATCTGTTCGCCCGAAGCGACGTGGTAATGGGCCAGCCTAGTGGCGTTGTTCTCTCCATCATTTTTCGTTCGTTCATTTCGTTTTCTCGTTCGTTCGCTCGATTTTTTTATTTTTGCCACATTTAAAAAAAATAAAAATAGACAAAAAATTTAAAAAACTTAAGCTTGAAAAAAAACTTTGTACAACTTTTAAAAAATGTTGATGGCATTTGAAAAAAACATTTCAGCATATATTTGAATTTTGTTAACACATGTTCGAACAACAATGTTCAAAAACATGTGTTTTGAAAAATCTTGATCATGTATTTTAAAAATGTAAAGCATATATAAAATTAATGATTTAGATGTACACTAAAAATGTACAAATATGTATGGCACAAAGTTGACATCGAAACATGTATCAGAAAAAATATTAATCATTGTATTAAAAATGCTAATCTTGTATATAAAAATTGTTAAACGTGAATAATTTTTTTCATGATATATAAAAATATGTAGACAGAAAAGCCATACATTTGAGAAAAATGTGTATTTTTAAAATGTTAAACATGTATAAAACTAATGTTTCATAAATATACAAGGTGTATGAAAACAAATTAGACATCGGAACATATATAATAAAAATAGACTTAAAATTTAAGTTTTAAAAAATGTTAACCATGTATTGGGAAAATGTTAGATGTGTGTATAAACATATTTCTGATGTATACGGAAAATGTTGAATCTGTACTTGGAAAAGATGACATTTGTTGAACAAAAATAAATCGACAAAAAACACAAAGACCATAGGTAAATTGAGAAAACTAATAAAACCTGAAAAACTAAAAATAAAGAAAACCAAAGAAAAAAATACAAAATAATGGATAGTGAAACCCGGAAGGAAACAAAGGAAAACCAAGAAAAGAAACAAATGAATGAAGAAAAACAAAGAATGAAAAAACAAAACTGTGAAAACCGGAGAAAAAATTGTTAGGACATAATTTGAAATTTCAAAATTGTTGACTAATTTAAAAAATGGATAGGATATTAGAAAATGTTCGTGTTGATTGATAATGACATAAATTGTAAATAATAGAAGCATTCAAATTAGGAAAATTTACATGCTCACGGATGCACCTGTCTAGCACAGTGTGGCACACTCCTCTTAACTGGTGTTTTATGAACTATAGATCGATGACTCCCAACTTATTGCAACAGTCTGACAGGGACATATGAGGCATCCATGTCAGGTTTGATCGACTTTCAACACTTTTTAAACGTTGTGATACGACCGGTCCTTTTCACCGAGGAAACTCCAGAAAATGTAAAACTTGTCAAAAATTCAAACAACTTGGCATGATGCTTTGAATTGCTCATAGAAACTATTGGAAAACATTTGGGCCATTTGACGGATGTAAAAAAATAATGAGCTTTTAAAGGGGGCCTTCTGGCCTACCCGAACACCTGCGTTGAACATGGTTTATTTTTGGACAAACTTGAAACGACCCCAACTTTTGCAATTAGGTGGGCATGCACATGGTAGGCATCCATGAATGACTTCCAACATGGTATGCACATTGCGACACGCCCGACCATAATCAATCTTTTTTCACCAGAAAACTCCATAAAATGAAAAAAATGCCCGAAATCCAAACAACTTGGCATGGTGTCTTGAATTGATCATACAAGGCTATTAAAAAATTAAGTATGTTTCAAGGATGTTGAGAGACAACGTGATCTCAAACGGAGCCTTCTGGCTTACCTGAACACCCTCCATTCAACGTGGTCTATATTTCGACATCCTCCAAATGACCCCAAATTTTGTAATCAGGTGGGCATTCCGATTTTAGCTATCCACGTCAGATCTGAACGACTTTCGACCCCGTATGCAAGTTGCGGCACGTCCGACCATGTATCGACCTTTTTTGAGTGAGAAAACTCAAAAAAATGCAAGACTTGTACCGAAAAAACCTGACATGGTGCCTTGAATTGGTCATACAGGGCCATGGAAAATAAATTGACGCCGTTTCAAGGATGTCGAGAAACAACATGCTCTCAGACGAAGCCTTGTGGACCCGAACACTCTCCGTTCAACACGGTCTATTTCTGATATTCTTGAAATGAACCCAACTTTTGCAATTTGCTATAGGCATGCCCATGTAGGCATCCATATCGGGGTTGAATGATTTCTGACATTGTATGCAAGTTGCGACATGTCAGGCCATTTATCGGCCTTTTTTGACAGAGAAAACACCCTACGCTGAACATGATGTTTTTTCGGCATTCTTGATATGACCCCAAGTTTTTGTAGTAGGGGGCATACCCATGGTAGGCATCAACGCCAGTTTTTAAGAAAAAGGTATTTAAAATCATAATTTAAATAGGTACTTAAAACTGCTTTTTTTAAGTTTTAACATAAATATTTGAAGGAAAAAAGAATCTAAAATCATAATTTAAAACAGTTACTTAATGTTATTTTGGTATTGGAAACAATGTTTCAAAATTTTGAACAGGTTTCAAAAAGAATAATAAAGTTAAAAAAGAGAAATTGAATTAGCAAAAAAGATGAAAAGAAAAAGAAAAGAAAAAAAGCTTAGGCCTTGGCCCAACCGGGTGATAGCATCGCTCCCATTGGGCCGGCCCAAGCGCTCACGGATTTGAAAATAGTTCATCGGTTCAGAAAATGCCGCGGTTTTCAAATTTTCTCACAAAGTCCAAAAAAAGTTCCGTTTAGAAAACAATTGGTCCAAAATGCGAAATATGTTTGGAGAGTTTTAAATAATGTTTGCGCTTCCAAAATTTGTTTGGAATTTTAAAATTTTCCTGTTAAAAAAATATCTACACAAATACAAAAAGTGTTCATGCAAATTAAAAAAATTGTTTCCGAATTTTTGTTTGAATTTTTCTGATTTTTTTTCCTAGATTCCAATATTTTTAGTGTTTTTCAAAAGATTTTGTGCTGAAAAGTTTGTTCGCTCTTTTTAGAAAAGTTTTGTGTTCTCTTAGCAATTTTGAAAGACACTTTTTTGTTTATTTTCTGTAAATTTTTTGAATTGCGATTTTTTGTATTTTTTGAACAAAATTTAAAAAGAGAAAACAGTTTTGAAATTTTAAACAAATATTTAAACCACGAGCATTTTTAAAAAAATAAACAATAAATAAAACAGGGAAAGCAAGTAAAAGGAAAAGAACAAAAAAATGAACCGAAAAAAGAAATAGTGAGATAAATGCAGGCTTTTTTACCCTCGAATACGTATTAAATCACAAAGCCGACAGTGACTCAGTGAATCGCAGCGCTAGTTAGGGACCAGCAGACCCGAGATTGATACCTCCTTCTCCCTTTTAATTCTCTATTTCTTTTAATAAAGTGTGTCGTAATGGGCCACCCTATTACTGTATCTTCCGGCGTATATGTTCTGGCGGGCAACCCAGTGAGCGTACCCAGCCCAAAATTTCATTGGGGGCCAGTTGAGTAGGGGCACACTTGTTTTGGTATGGGGGCCCAACTAGTAAAAATTTGAGCTTCAAGGCTAGAAATCCAGAAATTGACTGGCGGCCTAGGCCCCCACTCAGCCTAACATGGGTCCGCCCATACATAGGGGCATTACTGCAGAGACACAATCTGCAGCACCGATGATGTTAAGAACAAAGGTTGTGCTTTGCACTCACTGACAATTCCTTCTCTTCTCCTCCTACGTAGGAACCTTCTGTTCTGCACGTCAAGAAAACAGAGCCATCAGCAGTTACCCTGAATATGATAGCAATAAAGGATAGAGAATATGACACACCGCACAAGAGCGGACAGAGAGTGATAGTGACGGACAGAGCATGGAGCAATTTCACATCCAAAACCTAACTAGTTTTACTCGTTTAAAAGGGTGTATAGTTTTTCATTTGTGGACAAATTTGCCTTAATTACTGTCACATATATTGGCAGTAGTTATTTTATAGTATTCCCCAACAAATGTTAAGCGTGGTGAAAATATAGTTGTTAATTAGTACCACTCCATCTCATAATGTAGAAAAAGAGCTTGTCTTACATTATGGGACGAAGGGAGTACAAGCTATAATTATTAAAATGTAGAAAAAGAGCTTGTCTTCTCGAGTCTCCAAGAGACACCACTTCTCGTGTAAGCAGCTTCCATTCGTTGCTGCCTACTGAGACGAGTACTGTAGCCATCGATTGCATTTGATGAATAGTGCGTGCAAGAACCCTTTTTCCTTAACTGTCCTGTTTTCCAGAATTGCTTCAGTAGCCGTGGTGCCCCTCGAGGCTTTGGCATCTACTAATGATCACATTGGTGAAATCATGCAATTCTGACAGATTATTTTCCTATGGAGATGAGAAGAGCTGAAAAACCAGAAAGAAACAACTTCCAGTTCCATGATTGATTGTAACAAGCACACGTGCCAATGCATATAAACAACATTTTTCTTACGGCATAGACCTAATTCTTCCTGATTTCCCCTCCCGTTTTCTTGCATTTTCAGAACCTTACTACACCATTGACCTTCAGTGCTGAACCTGACGAAGTGTTACAGTCTGCAGGTTATAGTTACAAGGAAAAAAAAAACCTTCAAGAGGGTATTTCGGTTTATTCTCTACGCACATGTTGGTTCACTGCATTCAGTGTCCTAAAGAGAAACCTCTTCTGCACATTCAGAAGCACATTCAGATTCAGAAGACAGAGCCATCAGCAGTACCCATAGGAACCTCTGCTTCTCTTTTCCACCTACATAGGAACCTTCTGTTGTACACCTTCAGAAAATAGAGCCATCAGCAATGCCCATGAATACGATAGCAATAAAGGGTAGAGAAGATAACACGCACACACGCACACACAAGAGCGGATAGAGAGAGACAGTGACGGACAGAGAGATAGAGAATCTCATATCCAGAACCTAACTAGCCTAACTGGATCATTGGACCTGAGTGTTGACGAATAGAGCACCATGGCGGTGGGCGCAAGAGCGAAGAGATAATTGACAGGAAAGCGAGAGCAACTGGACGAGAAGACAACGTCATACTACTCGGCGAGTTAACCAGAGTAGCAACTGGCATTCATGCTCGCGCGGGTACCCCTCAGGGCCGACCCGTCTTTTGTACCCATCAGCAGTATCTTCTAATGCAAGCATAAGAGGGAAGAGAGTGGGCGATATCGGAATGCTCAAAAGGGGGGTGCTTGCCTGTTTGCTCAACGGCAAGGGCAAGGTCGTCAACTGCGTCGTCGGGCTCCTGAGCAGCGTCGGCCTCGGGAGCTACGTCGACGTTGGGGTCTACCGAGAGAAGAGGGGGAAAAACATATAAATACACAGCTAACGTTGCAATATAGACATGCTATGCTAAGATGCAGTGCAGGGTTGCCTGAAGTATGTCTAAATCATTTTTAGTTATTATAGGATTAACACGGGATTTCTTAATCGGAGTGTGTGCACTATTCATATACCGGAATCGGGCTCGGAATTATGAGTTCTCCTACGTAGGGGGTTCCGACAAAGGAACAGACGACATGATCAGATTCGTCTTGTCGTTCTGATCAACTTTCATGTTTTAAGTTTTTCAATCCGAGCTACGGTTTAAAAGTTATTAATTTTGAAAGTTTAAATGATTTTCTGAAATTATTTTTATTATCGAAAAAGGATATACTGCGGCTGACTAGAGTCAAACCTGACATGTGGGTCCAGTGAGACCCACATGTCAGTCTTTGTTAAGACTAACAGTGAATTAATCTAACTAACTAGGTTAATTAGAGGAGTGGGCCCAGCCTGTCAGTGATTGATTATATTAATCTAATTAGTTTTTAGTTATTAAAACGTTTTAATTAATCTAATTAGTAGAGGGGCCCACTTGTCATACACTACGGTAAACAGTAATTAGTGTTGACCTAGTCAACGAAGTCAAACGCGTCGTGGGGCCCATCGGTTAGTGTCTCTGGGCGGGCCCGACCACTTGCCACGTCAGAGTGGCACCGGAGAGAGCTCCGGCGAACCTCCCGCGGCGGCGAACTCGCCGGAGGAGCTCGGATCTTTGCCACAGTGGGCCGTTTTGCGTGATTTTTGCTGCGTTCGAAAGGTTGCACGACGCCGCATCGAGCTGAGCCAAAACGAGGGCTCGGGGGCGACCAAAAGTGGCCGGACGGCGAGGTTTGGCGGAAGCCAGAACCCGGCGAACTCGCAAACGGCGAGCCAGTGAGCAAATCGAGCGGCGCTGGGCTCGTATGGCGTCTACGCGAGGTCGCGGACTCGGTGAGGAGCTTGGTAGGCCATGACAAGGGCTAACACGGCGGCGGCGAGCTCTTTGGCGAAGCCGAGCTCGGCCATGGCGGCGACGGTGCAGCAGCTAGCTAGGAGCTACGCGAGCGCCTAGGGAAAGGAGAGGAGATGCGGGTGCTCACCGAGCGGTGCACGGAGGCCCTTGGGAGCTTAGTAGCGCAGGAGGTCGCCGAAGACGATGAAGATCGCCGGAGGCAGAGAAGAAAGGGGAGCGGCTCGATCCACTGCCTCCGGTGCTCCTCGGCTCGAATGGAAGACGCCAGGCGACGGAGAGGAGTTGGGCGGAGCTCGCTGACTCATCGGCTTGGCGAAGGGTGGCCGGTGGCCGCGGCAACGGCAAGTGACGGCGGCGATGGCGCTCGGAGATGGATCTGATGGGAGGGAGGAGAAGGGGCGGAGCGAGGGAGAGAAGGGAGAATGACGGGGAGGAGGCCAGGGGGGAGGAACGGCTTCGGCCTTATCTCCCTCGCCTGTCGGTGGCTGCCGCCGTGTCGGCGTCTCGCCAGCGCGCGCGCGCGCAGCCACGGCGGTGCCGACACGACGATGGAGAGAGGGGGAATGGGCCAGGTGGGCCGAAGCAAGGGCACTGTGCACTTAGGCCCAGTGCACAGTGCCTCGTTTTATTTTTCTATTTCTGTTTTCTATTTTCTTTTATTTCTTTTCTGTTTTGAAATAGTTAGGCCACTTGTGCTCTTTTATGGAATTTGGGACTTGGACCAAATATTACATTGTGATATTACCTTTTACCAAAAATTGGTTTGGGCAAATTTGGATTATATTTGAATTTGAAATGAATTTAATTAGCTTAAATAATTCTGTTTTGGTGCTGTTTCATGTGGTTTGAGTCATTTAACCAATCCAAGTATCATTGGTTATATTTTTATGAGTGCTTCTGGAATATTTGCTATTTAGTGAACATTTTTCCAAAGGTGTTTAAGCAAATTTATTTTGCACTTTTGAATTTGAGTTGATTTTCATAATGGAGTTTGAATTGTTTTGACTAACCACTATGACTAAGCACTGCAAATGATATGACTTAGCATTATTAGCAGTTGATCACAGTGGATATTACACAGGGGTGTTACAAGTTCTCCTCCTCTAAAAGAAATTCTCGTCCTGAGAATTTAGGAGGTAGAAGGAAAGAGGTCGGGATATTCTTCCCGAAGATGATCCTCGTGTTCCCAAGTGGCTTCATCTTCGGTGTGATTCGACCACTGCACTCTCAGGAACTTGGTCGTCTTCTGACGAGTTCGACGTTCAGCTTCATCAAGGATGCGGATCGGATGCTCCTTATAAGACAAGTCATCTTGCAATTCAAGCATCTCGTGATCCATTGTGCGGTGCGGAGATTCCTTGAAGCATTTTTGGAGCTGTGACACGTGGAAGACGTCGTGGATATGAGAGAATTGTGGTGGCAACTCCAATTTATATGCCACCTGTCCACGTCTGGCAACTATGCGAAAAGGACCAATATAGCGAGGAGCTAGCTTGCCCTTGATTCCGAAACGACGGGTGCCCTTCATAGGAGTGACACGAAGATAAGCTTGATCACCTGGTTGATAATTCAGACCCCATCGTTTGCGGTCATAATTGCTCTTCTGGCGGTCCTGAGCCGCCTTGAGATTTTCTCGGACAATTCTGACTTGTTCTTCGGCATGTTGAATAATGTCCGGTCCCACGAGAGGTCGTTCCCCAGTTTCTGACCAATTCAGAGGGGTTCGACACTTACATCCATAAAGTACTTCGAAGGGGGGCATTTTCAAGCTGGCTTGATAACTGTTATTATAAAAGAATTCGGCAAACGGGAGAGATTCCTCCCACTTCTTACCGAATGATATAACACAAGCCCGAAGCATATCTTCAAGCACTTGATTTACTCGCTCGACTTGACCTTGGGATTGAGGATGATAAGCTGAACTCCATGTAATATGAGTCCCCATAGCTTCTTGGAAACTTTCCCAGAACTTGGACGTGAAAAGACCGCCACGGTCCGAACTGATCTCCTTCGGAATACCGTGGAGTGAAACGATTCTGGAGATATACAGTTCTGCTAGCTGACTAGCGGTGATAGTCTCCTTGACAGGCAGGAAATGAGCAACCTTGGAAAGTTGGTCGACGACGACAAGAATAGCATCGTGACCTTTCTGAGACTTGGGAAGACCAGTAATGAAATCCATTTGCACGTTATCCCACTTCCACAAAGGAATAGGGAGTGGTTGAAGAATTCCAGTAGGCTTCTGGTGTTCTGCTTTCACGCGACGACATACGTCACATTCAGCAACATATCGAGCAATGTCCTGCTTCATTCTAGACCACCAGTACCTCTGTCGAAGATCGCGATACATCTTGGTGCTACCCGGATGGATAGACAGCGGTGTATCATGAGCCTCCTTCATGACCTTGTCAGTCATAAGCTCGAAGCGAGGTACTACAATGCGGTCTCGGAAATATAAAGTTCCATCTTCAGCAATCGAGAAATCCCTATACTTCTCAAGGTGAAGATCTTTCTTCATCAAGTCAATTTCAGCATCTTTGGCTTGCGCTTCTTTAACAGCTTTCTCAAGGTCTGGCTGTACCACAAGGTTATTAAGAGAACCCTGGGGAACAATTCGCAGATTCAGCTGAGTCAGTTCTCCATAAAGACGGGGTTGAGCTCGCCTAACCATGAGGTTGTTGCCATAGGACTTGCGGCTTAAGGCATCAGCCATCATGTTAGCCTTGCCAGGGGTATATGAAATACCACAGTCATAGTCCGTAATTGTTTCCAACCATCGTTGCTGACGGAGATTAAGATCCGGTTGAGTGAACAAGTATTTCAGACTCTGATGATCGGTATAAATCTCACACCGGTTACCAAGAAGGTAATGTCGCCATAACTTTAATGCATAGATCACTGCAGCAAGTTCAAGATCATGCATTGGATAATTTTCTTCATGTGGACGCAATTGACGTGAAGCATATGCAATTACTCTTCGTTCTTGCATTAGGACACAGCCTAATCCCTGACGAGAGGCGTCGCAATATATGACAAAGTCCTTGCGAGAATCAGGAGGAGCAAGCACTGGAGCAGAAGTTAGCTTGTCCTTGAGAGTCTGGAAACTCTCCTGACACTTGTCTGTCCACTCAAACTTAACGCCTTTGTGGAGCAGATTAGTCAGGGGCTTGGCGATCTTGGAGAAGTTCTCTACGAATCGGCAGCAATAACTGGCTAGACCGAGAAAGCTTTGGACTTGCTTGGCATTCTTCGGAGGAGTCCAGTCAAGGATAGCCTGAACTCGCTCCGGGTTAACGGCAATACCATCCTTGGAAATCACATGTCCAAGGTAGGTCACTTCAGAAAGCCAGAATTCACATTTGGAGTACTTGGCATACAACTTGTGCTCTCGAAGCCTCTCCAGAACAAGGCGAAGATGTTCGGCATGTTCTTCCTTATTCTTCGAATATACTAGAATATCATCCAGATATACCACGACAAACTTGTCGAGGTAATCCATGAATATATAATTCATCAGGCGGGAGAATGTAGCTGGAGCATTCGTTAGGCCAAATGACATGACGGTGTATTCATAGGAGCCATAACGAGTAACAAATGCAGTCTTCGGAATATCCTCTTCGTGGACACGGATCTGGTGATAACCCAACCTCAAGTCGAGTTTAGAGAACACCGAAGATCCAGCAAGTTGATCATATAAGTCATTGATCCGGGGAAGCGGATATTTATTTTGAATGGTTGCCTGGTTGATAGGACGGTAATCTTGAACCAACCTATTTGTACCATCTTTCTTCTTGACAAAGAGAGACGGTGCTCCCCAGGTAGAGGAACTGGGACGGATGAAGCCCTTGTTAAGTGACTTATCGATTTCTTCCTTAAGCTCGAGAAGGTGGTGCGGTGGCATCTTGTAAGGACGCTTCGCAATAGGAGTGGTGCCAGGCTTCAAGTCAATGACAAACTCGACAGCTCTAGTAGGGGGTATTCCTGGAAGTTCTTCTGGAAAAACATCCTGGAATTCACAGACAACTGGAACGTTTTCAATCCCCTCAAGCGGAGAAGCGTTCAACGCATTCAAGGCATAAATCTGAGCCTCGGCATTCTAAGTTATCTGGGCACGGTAATTCACTAGTTCATCTGACGGGTGTAGAAGGTGTACAACTTTAGTGGCACAATTGATTGAGGCGTAGTGAGCCTTCAACCAATCCATTCCGAGAATAAGATCAATCGAGGAAGACTTGAGTATAATGGGAGAAGCGCGGAACTGTAACCCTTCAATATCAATGATGACATCGGGGCTGAACACGAAGGCTCGGCACTGGCCTACGGGAGTGTTCACTGCTAATGAATGGTGTAGCGCTTCACTTCTAACATCATGCATGAGTGCAAAATGTTCTGACATGAATGAATGCGATGCTCCTGAATCAAATAAAACAGATGCAGGTACTGAATTAACAAGGAGTGTACCCATCATAGTTTCTGGCTGATCCGGAGCTTCAGCCATGTTGACGTGATAGTTTTGTCCCCGACCATAAGAAGGCCTGACATTGCTGTAGCGAGGCTGAGAATTCCCACGGCCATTCCCACGGCCAGCAGAAGGAAGAGCTAGTTGATTCTGATTCTGAGTACAGTCTCTGGCACGGTGACCTGGTTGGCCACACTTGAAGCAGAGTCCACTGTCAGGACGTGGTGCAGGAGCTCGAGGTGGCGGAGCTCGAAGAGGCTGCCTCGGTGGTGGAGGAGGCAGACGAGGTGCGGCATAAGCAGGCATGTACACTGGAGCTGCTGGACGGTACATGCTCTGTGGAATCCATATACGGCGCTTCTGGGAAGACGACCCCGATGATGAGCCCGCTTCACGAGTGCGTCTGGTCGCTTCCTTGTGCTTCTTCAGACCAGTCTCGACCATGATAGCCTTGTTCACCAAAGTGGCGAAGTCAGGAAAATCTTGGATGAGCAGGGCTAACTGAATGTCATGGTGCAACCCTTCACGAAACTTCTCCTGTCTACGAGCATCAGTAGGTATGTCTTCTTCAGCGTAGCGAGACAAGTCAAGGAACTCGCGCTGATAAACTTCCACAGACTTGCTGCCCTGAACGAGGCTACGGAACTCAGCCTTCTTCCGAGCTATGACTGCTTGAGGAATGTAGCGGGCACAGAAAGCAGCTTTGAATTCCACCCAAGTGACGACAGTTCCAGGAGGTAGGGTCTGTCGGTGAGTGGCCCACCATTGTGCTGCGGGTCCCTTCAGGAAGTATGTCGCAAAGGTGACATAGTTGGCAGGGGCGACATCAGCTGACTCCATCTCATAGAAGATGTCACGCAGCCAGTCATCGGCATCTAGCGGATTCACTGTGTTGCGGAAGTACGACGGGTTGAGTCGCACAAACTCTGGCAGTGTGATTGAAGGTGACGGCTGGTCGGCATTGGGACGGGGGAACTGTTGCATAATCCCCGTCATGAACTGACGGTTGAGTTCAAACTGTTGCATCATCGCAGCCATATAGTCAGGCGGTGGCGGCGGAGGTGGATTGTTATCACCCATCCTGCTAAATCAACAGGGGTAGTTTAGCAGAAGCCACGGCGAGTGTTTAGGAACAAACATGATGTAACTCGACGGAATTTAAGTAGTACAATAGATGCTTAATAGTAGTCATTAAGTCATACAGATCCATATAGAGTCGGTTACATTCGGGCAGGATAACGGCGCAAATTCAAAAGCTAGACATGCTAGGCGGCGCGCAGGCATGCGGTAAGGAAGTACACAACGAGACATAGCAAAGGCTATATCAACGTCGGAGAAAACCACTGAAACGGGGTAGCTGCAAGTGCGGACGACGGACGTTCGTCGCAGAAGGATCCTGCGCTCCATGTGCACTCTGATGCAGAACCCGGTCTCGAGCTGAAAGAAGAGGTCCACGTGCAGGTGTGTGACCTCCCACAGCAGGCCAATCGATCCCTGATGGCATCTCGGTCCTGCTCGGGTAAAGAATGTGCTCCAGATGTATCCCTGCACGAACAGCTGGTAGCAACTGCATCATAGCCTCGTAGAGTCGTGCTCGAGTGGCAAACAACTCGACAGCAAGAGCGCGAACAGTGCGATCCAGAGCCTGAGTACACTGAATCAGAACTCGCTGATCGTAGCGATAAGGCTCGTACGGGGCACAGACAGCTGTGTAGTATCCAGTAGCATCTCCAGCAGGGGCATACGGGATGTACCGATACTCAGAGGCATCCAAGTCAGCGCTGAGCTGTCCTCGAAGACGTGCGACAGCAGAGTAGGCGACATCATGGACTGCCATCTCAATCGTCACGCCGATACCATGAAAACGATGCAGCTCAGTGTCCGAGTCATCCTGCTGATCGTAGATGCGAACATCAGTGTAGTACTGCTCCTGGTTGAACTCACGATAAACCTCATAGACCATGTACTCGGGGCACCAGCGGTATCCCAGCCTGATCAAGAGGGCGATCAGAACAGCTAGAAACCCAGAGACGTCTCGAGCCCAGGTGCGAAGCACAAGCTGTGTCGTAGGGCACGGGGGAAACAGACAGTCCATCTGAAACAGAGAAGATTCAGGATTGTCATTCGATGACGAGAAATATAACAGATCTCGAATGGAAAGGTTAAACAAAACAATGGAAAGAAAAATGATTATCAGACTAATCAGATCAATGACAGGGAAATCGCACTGATATCCAGCTCTCCAGGTGGATGGAAATTATGAGATCCTAAGTGTCGGTGTTAGTAATTTTATTAAACCCGAATAGAAGAGAGGTTAGAGTCCCGGAGTAAAGGTCGAGGAATAAAAGATCCTAATACCACCCAATTGGCAACGTGGACCCGTAACCCACACAGCCAAGTTAGCAAAACAGTTTTTGACCACTAGACTCAACTTCGGCCAAGGAATTGGATAGGGGGATTCCTAGAGACGGTCGGCTCTGATACCAACTTGTGACGACCCCGGCTTAATCATGCACTAACCATACACACGAATGCACACGATCAAGCCTAAGGACTCACTTGAAGATATCACAACACAACTCTAAAACATAAATAAAGTCATACAAGCTTTATATTACAAGCCAGGGCCTCATGGGCTCGAATACATAGCTCAATGGCATACAAGTGTCAGCGGAAGCATTAGATATCTGGGTACAGATATATTACAGAAATAGAGATAAGCCTTTAGAGAGGCGGGGCAAAATAAAACACTACAATCGAAAGGCGTAGGCCTCCTGCCTAGGACCCTCCGAATCCTACTCCTGGTCGTCGGTCGGCTCCTCGTAGTAGTACTTGCCGGGAGGGTAGTAGTAGTAGCCGTAGTCATCGACGGGGGCAGCTACCTTAGGGGCTCCGTCATCTGGCGGTGACATATGGATATGGGGAGAAAAAGAAAGTAAAGCAAATGTGAGTACTCATCCGAAGTACTCAGCAAGCAAGGATCTACACTACATATGCAACATTTTCAAAGGAGGGCTGTATATGTGGTCTGGGCTGCAGAAATGCCAGAATAGAGGGGAGAGCCTAGTCCTATCGAAGACTAGCATCTTCAGCATCTTCATTGGTCTTGCAGCATTAGACGAGTGCAGATCAGCATAAAGTAAAGTAGTAGTAGTATCATCAACCTCACCCAGAGATTCTTCCTCGACTCCCTGCGAGAAAGCAATCCCAGAGCCATACTATCCATTTATTCTCAAGTTACCAGTTCTAGTTGTACCGATCGGGATACAACTCTGAGTGTCCGTTACCGTAGGACAGGCTATCGATAGATGTTTTCTTCCCTGCAGGGGTGCACCAACTTACCCACCACGCTCGCTTAACTCCGGCCGGACACACTTTACTGGATCATGCCCGGCCTCGGCTAAGCAACACGCCGCAACCCGACCAAATACTTAACAGAGAGGTCAGCACGCCGGACTAACCTATGCCCCCAGGGGTCTTGGGCCTTCGCCCCGGGAACTCCTGCACGTTGCGTCAGGCGGCCGAGAGCAGACCTAGCAACCCCTTAATACAAGCGCAGTTGCGTAACTAGTCCAACTCGGCGCGCGCCGCTCAGTCGCTGGCGTCCGTTAAGCTCCGGCTGAAGTATACAACGCAGAACGCCCATACTATGCCCGCGTGATGGTTAGTGCTATCAGGCCAGAGGCCCCTCGGATCAAATATCCAAACCGTTAGTAGATTAGGAGCATGCGGTATCGAGCAGAGACTCATGATCGATGTGACCCCGTCGCCCCGTCTCGAGGACTTACGGCAAGGGCTAAGAATGCCCGGCCACGCCTCGTAGTTATCTCGCGGGCACCTCTCAGGTCAACCCGACTCCACATCACTTCGCATTCATGCTCGCGCGGGTACCCCTCAGGGCCGACTCGTCTTTTGTAACATGGTTCAGTGTAAGTCATAGTAACAACAATAACCGTGTGTCTAACAGCAATGGAACCCTGAGGATTCACCCTCGATGGAATTCCACATGATGTTATCGTCAAGGTGAACGAAGGAGGAATCACCCTCGAGGTCCACACTTGAAGTGTTGCACGACAGCGTCGGTATCTGTGGTGGTGTAGGAGGAATCACCCTCGCTTACCACGACTGATAACTAACCTACAAGGTTACCATCAAAAGTGCTGACGAGGTATCACTCTCGGCACTCGATAGTAACCCAGTAGTGTCGAGCAATTTAAGGGGGAAGTGACGTGCGGTGCCAGGGTCTGATCTTCGATCCCGTTGCTCGGGTCTTCTGAGAGTCCAGCGGGGCAGTCGGAACAAGTGGGTCTCTGATAGGGCTCTATCCATCCTATACTAAACAGTTTAGGATAGCAGGTAGGTATCAATAGTAGGCTACAATAAACAGGCTATGCAACAGAAGTAGGATAACAGTAGCAGCAATATCTTCTAATGCAAGCATAAGAGGGAAGAGAGTGGGCGATATCGGAATGCTCAAAAGGGGGGTGCTTGCCTGTCTGCTCGACGGCAAGGGTAAGGTCATCAACTGCGTCGTCGGGCTCCTGAGCAGCGTCGGCCTCGGGAGCTACGTCGACGTCGGGGTCTACCGAGAGAAGAGGGGGAAGAAACATATAAATATACAGCTAACATTGCAATACAGACATGCTATGCTAAGATGCAGTGCAGGGTTGCCTGAAGTATGTCTATGTCATTTTTAGTTATTATAGGATTAACGCGGGATTTCTTAATCGAAGTGTGTGCACTATTCATATACCGGAATCGGGCTCGGAGTTACGAGTTTTCCTACGTAGGGGGTTCCGACAAAGGAACAGACGACACGATCAGATTCGTCTCGTCGTTCTGATCAACTTTCATGTTTTAAGTTTTTCAATCCGAGCTACGGTTTAAAAGTTATTAATTTTTAAAGTTTAAATGATTTTCTGAAATGATTTTTATTATCAGAAAAGGATATATGACATCAGCATGACTAGGCGATGACGTCAGCAGGTCAACTGCGGCTGACCAGAGTCAAACCTGACATGTGGGTTCAGTCTCTGTTAAGACTAACAGTGAATTAATCTAACTAACTGGGTTAATTAGAGGAGTGGGCCCAGCCTGTCAGTGAGTGATTATATAAATCTAATTAGTTTTTAGTTATTAAAATGTTTTAATTAATCTAATTAGTAGAGGGGCCACCTTGTCATACACTGCGGTGAACAGTAATTAGTGTTGACCTAGTCAACGAAGTCAAACGCGTCGTGGGGCCCATCGGTCAGTGTCTCTGGGCGGGCCCCACCACTTGCCACGTCGAAGTGGCGCCGAAGAGAGCTCCGGCGAGCCTCCCGCGGCGGCGAACTCGCCGGAGGAGCTTGGATCTTTGCCACAGTGGGCCGTTTTGCGTGATTTTTGCTGCGTTTGAACGGTTGCACGGCGCTGCATCGAGCTGAGCCAAAATGAGGGCTCGGGGGCGACCAGAAGTGGCCGGACGGCGAGGTTTGGCGGAAGCCAGAACCCGGCGAACTCGCAAACGGCGAGGCAGTGAGCAAATCGAGCGGCGCTGGGCTCGTATGGCGTCTACGCGAGGTCGCGGACTCGGTGAGGAGCTTGGTAGGCCATGACAAGGGCTAACACGGCAGCGGCGAGCTCTTTGGCGGAGCCGAGCTCGGCCATGGCGTCGACGGTGCAGCAGCTAGCTAGCTAGGAGCTACGCGAGCGCCTAGGGAAAGGAGAGGAGATGCGGGTGCTCACCGAGCGGCGCACGGAGGCCCTTGGGAGCTTAGTAGCGCAGGAGGTCGCCGAAGACGACGAAGATCGCCGGAGGCAGAGAAGAAAGGGGAGCGGCTCGATCCACTGCCTCCGGTGCTCCTCGGCTCGAATGGAAGACGCCAGGCGACGGAGAGGAGCGCGGCGGAGCTCGCTGACTCGTCGGCTTGGCGAAGGGTGGCCGCGGCAACGGCGAGTGACGGCGGCGATGGCGCTCGGAGATGGATCTGATGGGAGGGAGGAGAAGGGGCGGAGCGATGGAGAGAAGGGAGAATGATGGGGAGGAGGCCAGGGGGGAGGAACGGCTTCGGCCTTATCTCCCTCGCTTGTCGGTGGCTGCCGCCGTGTCGGCGTCTCGCCGGCGCACGCGCGCAGCCACGGCGGTGCCGACACGACGATGGAGAGAGGGGGAATGGGCCAGGTGGGCCGGAGCAGGGGCACTGTGCACTTAGGCCCAGTGCACAGTGCCTCGTTTTATTTTTCTGTTTTTGTTTTCTATTTTCTTTTATTTCTTTTCCGTTTTGAAATAGTTAGGCCACTTGTGCTCTTTTATGGAATTTGGGACTTGGACCAAATATTACATTGTGATATTACCTTTCACCAAAAATTGGTTTGGGCAAATTTGGATTATATTTGAATTTGAAATGAATTTAATTAGCTTAAATAATTATGTTTTGGTGCTGTTTCATGTGGTTTGAGTCATTTAACCAATTCAAGTATCATTGGTTATATTTTTATGAGTGCTTCTGGAATATTTGCTATTTAGTGAACATTTTTCCAAAGGTGTTTGAGCAAATTTATTTTGCACTTTTGAATTTGAGTTGATTTTCAGAATGGAGTTTGAATTGTTTTGACTAACCACTATGACTAAGCACTGCAAATGATATGACTTGGCATTATTAGCAGTTGATCACAGTGAATATTACACAGGGGTGTTACACTAAAGGTCTCCCAGCCCCTGGCGCTGGCTCGTGCCATGTGGTGGCCCTTTAGTGGCGGTTCGTGTTGAACCGGTACTAAAGGGGGGGGGGGCGGGGGGGGGGGGGGGGGGACCTTTAGTCCCCACCGGGTTGTGCCGGTTGCAGAACCGGCACTATAGGGCCTTACGAACCAGTGCTATAGCCCGGTTCTGCACTAGTGATCTGCAACTCGTCTTATACGGAGCATTACACGGCTGATACTGACAGACAGAGTTTCACCGTGCACAAGCGGCATGACGATGATTCTGTATAATGGGTCATGTAGATTGTTTATATATTTTTGCCGGGCAGGTGTTGTATAATTTATTTTGTTCAGAATTTTTTTTCAGGGCAGGTGATGTACATCATAGTATAAAACAAAGCTGTTTCGATTGAACATTGTAAATCACCAAACCAAATAAGTCTGCATAAGAAGAGCTAAAAAATGCTCTAATCCTTGTAATGATGCAACTGTAAGAAGAGTAGTTCAAACTTGAAAATAGTGTAGACGAGTGGATGAGTTAGTGAGCAGCAGGTACATGCACAACTACTCTAAATTTTCTCCGCCTGGAACTGTTGCATTAAAGTCTCTGTTTTGTTCTCTGAAAAAGGATTGTGTCCTGGTTCAATTATATTAAGTTGTAGTTTACCATTCATCAATGGAGTATCATTTTTTAAGGACGTGTCTAGGAAGCGCCCGGCTGCTCCCTAGCCGTCCCGAGCAGCCGGCCAAAAATAAAAAAAATTAGTCCCCTAGTCTATAAAGAGAAATAATTTGCTCCCTAATCATATATGGACGTGTCTAGGGAGCGCCCGGCTGCTCCCTAGCCGTCCCGAGCAGCCGGCCAAAAATAAAAAAATTTGGTCCCCTAGTCTATAAAGAGAAATAATTTGCTCCATAATCATATATTAGGAAAGGTATCATATAAACAGAAAAAGTATCCGCGTGAACAGGTGCGAACGTATTTAATGCGAGTTTCAGAATTTAAAAAAAGCTATATCTTTCAAACCGCGCGTCGGAATTAAGATCCGTTTTCACTACTGGAATCCTTGCAACGTGCTTTTCAAAACTAGATCCCTCATGGGTACGTTTCGACGAACTTTTTTGTGTGCAATTAAGTCTCCGTTTGGTGCAACTTCCTAGCTGTCGGTGTGCAACTACTTGTTAGTCAATGTGTAACTTTTTCCCTACGCATGAACGTGCAGCTTTCACTTATGGCACCTCTAACCAAAACTACCCTCTACCAGTGAGATGTGCAACTTTGTCTGTTGGTTGTGCCAACTGCCTAGTAGTCGATGTGCAACTTTTTTCATGTTCGTAGATGTCAGTTTTCACTGTTTCCTTTCTTTGCCAACTCCTTAGCACTAAATGTGCAACTTTAGATGCTGCACCGGCCAACTGCTTAACTGTCGGTGTGCAACTTTGTCTCGTACCCCATGGATATGTAGTTTTCACTGCTAGCAACCCATCCCAACCATCCCTGCTAGTGAGATGTGCAACTTTAGGAGGGTCTATGGGCAACTTTTCTCTACCCTCATAGATATGCAGTTTTTCACCAACAAATATTGCGAATGAGATGTGCAACTTGGTCTGTTGCCCTAGTCAACTGCCTAATAGACTATGTGCAACCTGGTTTGTTGCCCTTGCCAACTGAAACTACACATCCATAAGTAGGATGAAGAGTTGCACATTAACTACTAGGCAGTTGGCTGGAACAATAGACTAGGTCGTACATATCTTCGGTAGGGGTTGGTGGGGCCGGGTGTGCGAGTGAAAACCACAAGTAGTGAGAGGGTGCACATCGACTACTAGGTAGTTGACCTAGTTGCACATCACAAAAAGTTGCTTTTGTCATGGCTAATCCTCATAGAAAGTTGGATTATGTAGGTCTAAAATAATTGGTTTCGAAAAGTTGCACAGTATAGTACTGAAGTTGCACAATCGAATAAGTAAATTTACCGGTGCTGGGAGCTACCGGTGAAGTCCCAACCAATCAAATGCTTCCAGCTAATTTTGTGTGGGCCAACTATCCAATGGTATAGTGTTGTATTTGGCTAGTATCTGATCCATTAAGTCAAATCAATGTCAGACACAACCGTACTACTGAGTGCATCTTTTATGCCTAGCCATGCATGCTGTCACCACTCCACACACAGAAAAAAGCAAACATTTTATTTATCTTGGAAGATATTGATTCATTGATATCTTTTGAATAAAAATTTCATTTTGAAATATTTTTACATATTTGAATTCCTGACGACGTGATCTTTAAAATAAGATCAAACTTGAATACATTTGGAACAAGTTCAAAATTCTTGCAACATATTTCACTCATTTCTTAAAAAATGATTTAACTTGTTTATTTCACTCATTTCAAATTACTTATTTCAGTCATTTCAAAACACATATTTCAATCATTTGAAAATGTTGTTTTCACTCATTTCAAAAAACTGATTTCATTTTAAAAGGAGTGAAATCTAGTTTTGAAACTAGTGATTTTTCAAATGATATTTTTTTATATAAGTGAAATTAGTTTTCTGAAATAAGTGAAACAAAAGTTTTGAAATGAGTAAAAACTAGTTATTTTGAACATGTGAAACTGGAAAAAAAACGTGACACCAACTTCCACTCATTTTCAAAAACTTATTTCACTCATTTGAAAAAAAAACACATTTTACTCATTTTCAAAAACTTATTTCACTCATTTCCGAAAACTTATTTCACTCCTTTGAAAAAAACAACTAGAATTGAAATATAATTGAAAATTCAAACTAGTCAAAATATATCCAAGATTGGTCTTGATTTAAAGATCTTGTCGACCTAAATACAAATATACAAAAAGTTTCCAAAACAAAAATTCGGTTTAAAAGTTATGAACAATTCAGAATGCTAGATTGAAAATAAAAGGCAAGTTTTTTGTTTGGAGAGAGAGAGAGAGAGGAGGACGACATGTGCATGCAGCCAGTGCTGTACTATTCTGAGTGAAGCATCCTCCACTAGTACTTTGCCTGACAAAAGTCTGTGCATGTCAGTTGTACTAGCTGTGTATTTCATCTGTATCTTCAAATGTGAAAAGGATTTTATTTTCTTTGCACGAATCTTAAAGTCTGAGGTGTAAGATGGATCCTTTGCCGGTACATACCGGTTTCGGTAAAAGAGACTTTGCGGTTGCACAATGTAGTAACACATTTGCACCATATAGCATCAGAGTTGACAGTAAAAAAAATTGTCGAAACATATATAAATAAGATCTAGTTTCAAAGAGCTCGTCGCGAGAATTTCAATGGTGAAAACGGATCTGAATTCGGACATTCGATTGTGGAGTTATGGCTTTTTGAAATTTCAAAAATCCAATTAAGTGCACTGCATGCCTTGCTCCGATGTCCTCCCTCATATACGTGGACCCAGGTTGCATGCAGCTCTAATTCTTTGTCTTTTAGCTCCCACATGCAGACCCATCCCCACCAGCCGCTGTCCTCGCGCTCGCTTGTTGTCGTTTAGCGTGAGCGCTCGATCCCGTGAGATAATGCGCGCGCACTAGGAAGCATTTAGGATTTTTTAAACTTGCGGGATGGATCTGTATACAACTGGGAGACAAGGTTGGGGAATGGGGAGGGTAGGGTAGGGAGGATGGGGTCTGTTCCAGCGGGCCTGGTTTCTCTTTGGCCTTGTCCCTCGTTCTTGGAGCCCGGGTTTGCTGGTGCAATGTGCCATTGAGGTCATCAATTCATTCAGTTAGGATATCAAGTGTTTTTCTTAAAATAAAATTTAGTTTTTTAACCTGGTAGACGATTGATCGTACAGATGTAAGTGTAAAAAAATTTAGCACTAACTAGTCGTTTAGTTTTTTACCTGTGAAACAGTGAAAGTGAAACCCTCTTTTGTTTCAGGGGATTCTTCGATCGGAGAAGACCGAAGGCCAGGAGGGAGCACAACAGGTCACCGATGAACGTGCAGCCGGAGGCGAAGGCGATCGCATCTGGCCAAGGCGCTTGGCGGCGCCGACGCACTCGACGCAAGAAGACACGAACAACTTACGTACATCAACAGCAAAGCCTCCACCGGGAGACCATGAAGATAGAGTTCAATCTTCATGATGGTATGCACACCTCCTAATCCCTCTCTCTCTTTTTCTCTTTCCTATGGTGGCAGAAGGCGGCGACGTTGGAGCTTGCTAGCATGCAGTCCGCTGCTTGCCGGGTGCGCCGTTCAAGTGGAGGAGAGGCCAAGCCATTGGAGACGACGACATTGCACCGGTGGTGCTGCCGGCGCGCAGCCTGTTGGACTCCTTTGTGCTGGCCGCTCTTGGAGACGATGACTCTTCACCAAGCTGGTGCCGTGAAGGACGTGGTGTGGAGCCCACCGTGACTCTGCGTCGTCAAGCCAGCGCGCCATGTAGGACAGAGGCGTGGAGACGACGAGGCTATACTCTCGTACTTCACGTCTTCACCACGCCAAGATGTTGAAGACGATCGCATACGGGTGATGCTGCCGGCGTGCAGCCCGCTGGACTCCTTCAAGATGGTGCTTCAAGACGACGCCACTGGTGCATCCTCGATCACGCAGGCCATCGACCACTTCTTCAACCACGGCGACAAGACGGAGACGCCCGTCGTCTACTTCGTCAAGTCGGATGCCGCTGGAGACGGAGATGTGGGGCTCATCGCCAAGACTTTGCCTGCTGTCAACGTCATCAAGCCGATGTTGAAGGACGGAGGCGTGGAGCGCTGGAGACTCCGCTGACGTCTACGTCATCAAGCCGGCGCTGCGGAGGTTGGCTATGTGGAGCTCACCAAGACGCCGCCAACGTCATACTTCGTCAAGCTGGTGCCGTAGGATGGAGGCATGGAGCTCGCCAGGACGACGCCCATCGTCGATATCATCAGACCGGTGCCGCGGAGGATGGCGACATGGAGCTCGCTAGAAATACGCCACCGACGTCTACTTCATTGAGTTGCTACGTGAGGACGGAGACGTGGATCTCGTCGAGGCAGAAATACGACGCTTTCAAGCGTGGCTTAATTATTGTCACATATATTGGCAGTAGTTATCCTCTATTCTTTTTTTTTTATCAGGGTTATCCTCTATTCTTAAATAGCTACAACTCACCGGAAGCAGCGTTTCGGTGCTCGGGCTCAGATGAGCCCGATATCTGCGCCGCTGCTGAGTGTCTCGGGATGCCAAAAAATTGCTCTGCCGTGTCAGAACGTGATCCGCGTTAAAGCTTTATACAGCCGCGATACGAGCGTGAACGTGGGCCAGTTTCGTAGGACGTGGGGGTGTTTCCGTTACGACGAGGCTCTGAGCCACGGCTCGGGACGTGAAGGATGTTGTGGGCCAAGGAACAGGTATGCGGGCCCAGGACGCTTGGGTAAACCTGATATCGGGACGTGTAGGAGGCACGTGTCGAAGTCAAAGAGGTGATCTCGGGACAGGTTTGTAGTGCGCGGCGGCGGCGGCGGCTGGTTCCGGTGACTCGTGGATGTCGTGGATGGAGGCGAATGTGGGCTGGAGTTCTTGCTAGATCAGGTTCACCGGTGAGCTCTCGTTGCAGAAACTACATCTTCCAAGATTTCCTTTTTTTCCAGTCTTGCCCGGCGTTTCTTCCTGGCCGCGCAGGTTCCGCTCAGTGAGGAGTTCGCCGACAACCTCGGGCATCCCGATCCGGTACCTCTGGCTCTGTTAGCTGCCAGCGATGTCGGTTAGGAAGCGCCGGATGAATCGAACTGCAGCTCAGGCTGTGCGCGACTGCGCGGGACGTGGGTTGCGGAAGATTCATTACATTTTCTTGAGAACGAGCCGCTCGCTGAATGTCATTCTTGATGTTTTTTACCTCGGCAAGGGTAAGGGACACTTCAATTCAGATTAGCCACCGGCATGAACGGCATGCCGGAGCAGCCGCATCTGGGGTTGAAGAGGTAATAAGCCCCGCGCCGAGCTTACATGCCTGCGACTTTGCATATTTGCTAGATGTGTTGGATATTTTGATCTAAGCCTAAACTGTAGCTATTATGTTCTATAGATTAATGACTAAAGATAAAGCAGAAAGTAAAAATATCTTAAGAGCTACAGTAGGCGGTAGCCACTGTAGCTGCCTGCCCCTCTCCAACCAGGTGTTGGTTCCCCTGGTGCACTATGCTATAATGAAAAGAGAGATAAAAGGATAAGGGAGAGGTGTGACCGGCAGTAGCTTTTAGCCAGCACACACACATACATACACTTATTTTTCCTCTCTCTCTCTCTCTATATTGCAACTGATCATGCAAGCATAGCCAGCACTGGGAAGGACCTGCGCATCCATCAGACTAAGTTCTAGATGGTGAAGGATTAAGGGGACAGGTTGGTTGCTCAAACAGATTAAGTAGGAGATGGCAGGACCTCAAGAGAAAGGTAAAAATCCATCCCCTGATTATTGAGTGGCTCAAAGCTTGTGCTAAGTGATCCTGGAAATCCAACAATGGCACCAGAGCCTATAGCATTAAGTTTGAGCCCCTAGCTCAAGTTCTTGCTTGATCTGTTTGATCAAGTTAAAGTTTTAAAGGGTTCTTTCTATTTATGCTTAAGATCAATCTATCCTTAGTGTTTTAGCACAGCTTGAATTTATTTGAGCCCTTTAAGTAACAGAACAGATTTGATCTGTTGTGTTTTAGTCAAGTTTATGATCAAGTTCATATTGTTTTTCCTGAAGATCATGGCTTGATTTGATTTGGCCCTAAAGTTTCTAAAGATACTAGCCCTAACAGATGATGTGAGCTTCATGGGTTCCATTTTGATGTTAATTAAAGGGGGCTGAAGTATCTTAAGTGAGAATCTCAAATTTTGTGGAACCCTAGAAGTTAAAATCTTCCCCTTCCTCCTCTTATTATGATGCTATGGTTTCGGATTATGCTAAGTATTGATGGGGAAATCAGCAAGTCATGTCCAATTCATAAAGGTTTTTCCCCAAAAACCGAAACCCTAGTTATCAAATTTCTGAAATTTATGACACTAATGATGTTGGGGTTCGGTTTAAAGTGCAACTGAAGTGGGGGATTATATCAATTGAAGCAAACTAATGTAAAAATCCCCAATTGCCGAAACCCTGATTCCAGAAATCCCCAAATTGGATGAACCCTAACCCTAAGTTATGAAATTTCCCCAATTTGGGGCAAGTCCTAATCCTAATGATGATGAATTAAGGGCAGGGAACCCTTACCTTGGGGATGTGACGCTCGCCGCCGTCGAGCGGCGTCGCCATGGTCGCCTCCTCATGCTGGCAGGCGTGCTTGGGCTCGGCCCCGAGCGGCCTAGCCGTTCACCGCACCGGCTGGTGGCCGAGCCATCTCGCGCACTTGTTGTCGCAGGGTGAGCACCACCGTGCTGGAACTGACGAAGGCTCGCCGCCGCCGCCGTGGGGACGCCCGTGTGCGTGCGTGTGCGCGTCGGCCTTGTAAGGGGCACCGTCAGGAGCTACTCGATGGAACCGCGTGCTGGCCAAAGCCGCGCGTGTGCTCCGGCGAGGGCCCTCGATGGCGCCATCCCTTTTCCTCCGCCATGGCCGGCGCCCGTCGCCGCCGCCTCTGTCGCTGGATGGGGGAGAGGAGAAGGAGAGGGAGGCGATTGGGAATGGGGATAGGGTTCGGGCTGGCGAGTGCTGGCTGGCCGATTTTGTTCGGGCCAGCAGCAGCTGGGCCAGTTGGCCCAGTCGGCTCGCATGGAGGCCAGGGGGAGTCCAGCTGGGCTGGTTTTTATTTCTGGGCCAGCTCAGCAACAAATTTAGCCGGAATTTTTTTTTGTTATGGGCTATTAACCTCCGTTATGGGCAGAAACATTTTAGGAAAAATGATGAAATATTTTTCCTACTAATGACTGATTTTCTGCAATAAAGTGAACAATTTTAGGGCTAAATATGATGCATAAATTATGGTTATTTTAGCAATTTATTTCCCTGAATATTTTTAGTACTCATAATATTTTAGTATGGCATATTATGCAATGCTAGATTTACTTATGCTGTTATGTTATTATGTTTAATTTACTTTCCTTTATGGCATTTTATGTTCCTAATTATTGTTATTATATCCTTATGCGATATTTAATGATTATTATGATATCATATTATTCTTAATGTTTTCTAAGGTAATTAGTTATAGTTAATTTTCAAGCATTATCATGCCTAGATCTTAGAATAATGATATTTATTTATGTTTATGATGTTCTTCTCTAAACAATTTTACTATTAGAAAGCTTTGAGGCTTTTAATTTTAATATGGCCTCAATTAAATAATATTTTGAGCAATTAAAATTAAGCTTTGGGGCTTTTATGCTCTTATGAGAAATTATGTTTATAGCCCTAAAATAACTAAAGGTTATTGCTCAAAATATGTAATATATCATTTCGAATGAGGCCTTTTATGATGATGATGTTCCCCAAAATTTAATTAATGATTGATTTATCTTAAGTGATTAAGTGGCTTTTGATCTAAGCTATAATTAAATTTTGGGCATAAGGAAAACCTAATATTGACTTTTCATGCGTATGTTCTGACAAAACCATGGATTGTCATAATTTTATAGCCCACTATAGAAATTTTTTGTCCTTAAGCCATACATAATTAATGAGGCTGTTTTATTAAATGTCTCTAATTAATTAAGTGTGGTCTGTATTTACCATTCTGGCCAAAGCTGATTGGTGGGTACATGACTGCAAAATTTTATTGTTCTTGTCCACTTCTGACCAAAGTTGATGTGGACTAGTTCAATAAAAGAAGAACAAAGAGACATGATTATTAAGTGTGGTTGATGTTTGTCATCCTGGCTAAAGCTGGTTGATGAATGTCTGACTGCAAAACATTTTACCGCTCCTGCTCACTTCTGGCCAAAGCTGATGTGAGTTGGATCAGTAAAAGAAGTTTGAAGAGACCATAAAGTGTGACTGGTATTTGTTATTCTGGCCAAAGCTGATTAATGAATACTTGATCACAATTTTTTGTTGCTATGATACACTTCTGGCCAAAGCTGATGTGGATCATATCAACAAAAGAAGTTTATGATCTGGGAAAAAGAATGCTCGTGCATAAGGCTTTTGGACAAAATTTTCAAATAGGCCACAAATATTAAAGCACTTTTGGGGAATTGAACTAAAGGACATAAATCAATTAATTGATTATTAAGTTGTTGTAAGTTTATACTTACAATTGAATTGTATGCTTCCGCAATCAAGTGCCTCTGATTAATGTTATGATTCATGGCTATATATAAATTCATTAAGTTTTAATTATAACCATAAGTCATTTAATTGATTCCCAGATCAAATAATTTTTGAAAGCTGTAAGTTTCTATGATCATTATCATGATCACTAAAGTTGTCTCCAATTAAGGTGGAGCCAAAGGAAAATTTTAGTTGGAGATTTAATGTTATTTTGGAATTAGTTGTGGCACATGAATTCATTCTGACCAAAGTTGATTGGATACATGTGTCATTCCCTAAAGATTAATGTTTACATGAAGAATTATGTTCTGCGTGATCACTATAAAAGTTTGTGATCATACACTTTTATTATCCCTATTGCTGATGTTTACAATTCAGTCATAAGTTCTTTGGCTGATTTAATGCCTTTCATGAGTGATAATTTAAGTTTACGAATATATATATATCATTGTTTCATGAGGTCATGTATAATGAAAATCTAATGAGCTCCCATTAAAGAAACTTTGATTATTGAGGTATTAACAAGAATCCGATGGGCTTCTTGTTTATTAATATCAATTGGGAGCAAAACCCAGTAAAGAATCTGGGGAGTATGCCAGTAAGGATCTGGGGGAGTAATTCCCTAGTTCTCTCATAATACAGTTGTTTCTGGCATTAAATAAAGTAGCTTTAATGGCTTCTTAAAGTCTTATGAAATTATATTGATCATAAGAATACTTAAGATTTAAGATTTGAGACATGATGGATTTCCAGAGCTTTTGAGTTCACTTTATTATGTTATTTACAATAAAGTCTATAAAGTGGATTAGAATTAAGCTCAAAAGAATTTGTATCCACAAGAAAATTGGATACTGTATGTGTGATATTATTATGGCCTCATGGACGAGAATGTTTTAAGGTGAAGTTTTAAAGTTGGAATGGAGGCTAATGTTAAGGCTATTGGAAGTTTTCCATTAGCACCGAATAAAGTTCTTCGCCTTCCATTCCTATAATGTGGTTCATGCTGTTCATTTTATTGACTTCTCCTCTAAAAGTGGAATATTCATTATGGAAGTTCATCGAAATGTAGTGTAATAGCTCCGTCCACATTTCGATGGGGAGCAAGTTGAACTTCCAGGTATGTTTTATCCCATTTTAAAGAAATTTTGTGGTTATATTATGATTCTTATGTCTTGAAGAAATTCAAGTTAAATTTGTAAATGAAAATTGAGCTTTTATTAAGTGATGTACCACTTCTAGTCAAATTTATTATGTTTCCGTTTGATTTTCTTAAGTTTCCATCTCTTAAGGGTAATGTTATTATTATTACCTTAGTGCATTACTGAGTTGAATCTTAGATAATGCTAAAGTTATTTCTAAGGTAAAGATGATTAAGAACAATTTGATTACCCTTTTAATATTAATGGCATATATATTCCCTCTAATGTTTATGCCATATTATGTGATAAATTTCACATAAGTTTTTTCCCCTAAGAAAAATAAAAGGATTCAATTATGCTCTCCATAATGATTCTCCTAAAAGCACCAAAGAAGGATAATGAAAATTATGATACTCTGAAATAGAGTATGATATTGAAAAAAAACTAAAGGGAGAGCAGTTGAATTATAAGGGCTTTATGGTAATTAAGAGCTCCACTGTTGACATTATTAAAGGAGCTATTCCTGACTCCCAGATCACCAAGGTAATCCCTGGCAAAAGTTTATATTAAAGTTTAAGCAACACGTCTTGCTAAAAGACTTGTTGGAAGAAATTTAATATAAATGGGAGTTTGAGGGAATAAATTATGAAAAGGTGACATATGGTCACCAAACTTTAAGATTTTAGAGATGGAAATTTCATAAAGTTTTCCTGTTAAAGGAATCAATTATGATGATTGATCAGTTTTAAGACAATAAGTATCTGATAGTGATACAAAGCTCAATAAAGAATAAGTTCGATAAGGAATTTATGTTTGGTCAATATTATGTTGACTATAAGCAATAGGGATATTGCATAAGACCTGAGGGTTTTTAAAGATTCACTGAGATTGGTCTTTAAAGATTCACTGAGATTGGTCTTTAAAGAGGTGATGTTTCTTATGTCTTTAAAGATTCACTGAGATTGGTCCATAAAGGGGAGTATTAAATTCATTCTAAATATTTATGTTTAGTCCCTCAATGGCGAAGAGTTTTCCTCATGATGGCATTGATGTTTAAGTTATTATGTGCCCTTAAGTTTGAGACCGGGATAACTGGCAGACATAAATCCAGGACTGGACCCCTGGAAGGTATTGCATGCTGATGTTTTAAGAAATAAGGTGACCACCAAGTTGTGGACCGTTAAGGTAATTGGCAAGGTGTGAATTTATGAAAGTTTTATCCACCAAAGTTTCACCCTTGCGGGGGAGCCATATTGTGGAATGGCTTTACCCAATTCTCTTTAAGACAACATGAAGAATGCAAATTAAAGTTATGGCGTGCTTTAATCCCTAAGCTTTTAAGATATGGATTTATGTCCCTGATCCATATGAATTTAAAGAATGAGGAGTTTTGTTGAGATTATTTATCCCAGAATTTATTATGTAAGAGTGCAGATTATTCGAGTAACATGTCAAAAAGTATCTGTCAGACCTATGACATTGTGAAAGATTAATTCCAGAATCAAACATATTCAAGGCCTTGATAAATTAAGTTTTAAGGCTCAACGAATAAGTATTAAATCTAAGGCATAAGTGTTGAGCATTATATAAGATTAATGTCTTGATGCTTAGAATATTATGCTAAAGACATTAAAGTAAAGTATCATATTTAAAGAGGCTTGCCTTCTAATGTTGCCGGCATAAAGACTAAATGGCAGCCTAGTATTAAGGGACAAATTATGATTCTGGAAAGAAAACATATTTCTCTTCCTTTCAAAAGCGCGCGCATAAGGATATACAAAAGAATATATGAAGAGAAACTGCACTCTTGGGACCATTGCAACACCATCTCCCCACAAACCTAAGGGGGTTTGTTTCTTCGATGGAATGATGTACTGTGGTCAATTAGATCAATGGTACTTAATTGACCTTTGTATCTTATTGGCTCTGTATAAGTTCCAACAAAGAAATGAGCTTACAAGTAATAAGTAAGAATTAAGATTATGGAGCTCCTAAGTTAAAGAAGTTTCATTTCAAGATAAGGTGGTATATTGTAGTAACTGGGTTCTACGGTATTAACTGACCGTTGCAATCCTGTTATCTCGTATGCCATTTCGTCGAGAAGTGGACTTATAAGTTTAACCTTACGATCAAGGGGAGAATGTTGGATATTTTGATCTAAGCCTAAACTGTAGCTATTATGTTCTAAAGATTAATGACTAAAGATAAAGCAGAAAGTGAAAATATCTTAAGAGCTACAGTAGGCAGTGGCCACTGTAACTGCCTGCTGAACTGCCTTGATCAGGGGCAGCCCCTCTCCAACCAGGTGTTGGTTCCACTGGTGCACTATGCTATAATGAAAAGAGAGATCAAAGGATAAGGGAGAGGCGTGGCTGGCAGTAGCTTTTAGCCAGCACACACACACATACATACACTTATTTTTCCTCTCTCTCTCTCTCTCTATTGCAACTGATCATGCAAGCATAGCCAGCACTGGGAAGGACCTGCACATCCATCAGACTAAGTTCTAGATGGTGAAGGATTAAGGGGACAGGTTGGTTGCTCCAACAGATTAAGGAGGAGATGGCAGGACCTCAAGACAAAGGAGGAGATGGCTTTCAAGCGTGGCTTAATTATTGTCACATATATTGGCAGTAGTTATCCTCTATTCTTTTTTTTTTATCAGAGTTATCCTCTATTCTTAAATAGCTACAACTCACCGGAAGCAGCGTTTCGGTGCTCGGGCTCAGATGAGCCCGATATCTGCGCCGCTGCTGTGTGTCTTGGGATGCCAAAAAATTGCTCTGCCGTGTCAGAACGTGATCCGCGTTAAAGCTTTATACAGCCGCGATACGAGCGTGAACGTGGGCCAGTTTCGTAGGACGTGGGGGTGTTTCCGTTACGACGAGGCTCTGAGCCACGGCTCGGGACGTGAAGGATGTTGTGGGCCAAGGAACAGGTATGCGGGCCCAGGACGCTTGGGTAAACCTGATATGGGGACGTGTAGGAGGCACGTGTCGAAGTCAAAGAGGTGATCTCGGGACAGGTTTGTAGTGCGCGGCGGCGGCGGCGGCTGGTTCCGGCGACTCGTGGATGTCGTGGATGGAGGCGAATGTGGGCTGGAGTTCTTGCTAGATCAGGTTCACCGGTGAGCTCTCGTTGCAGAAACTACATCTTCCAAGATTTCCTTTTTTTCCAGTCTTGCCCGGCGTTTCTTCCTGGCCGCGCAGGTTCCGCTCAGTGAGGAGTTCGCCGACAACCTCGGGCATCCCGATCCGGTACCTCTGGCTCTGCTAGCTGCCAGCGATGTCGGTTAGGAAGCGCCGGATGAATCGAACTGCAGCTCAGGCTGTGCGCGACTGCGCGGGACGTGGGTTGCGGAAGATTCATTACATTTTCTTGAGAACGAGCCGCTCGCTGAATGTCATTCTTGATGTTTTTTACCTCGGCAAGGGTAAGGGACACTTCAATTCAGATTAGCCACCGGCATGAACGGCATGCCGGAGCAGCCGCATCTGGGGTTGAAGAGGTAATAAGCCCCGCGCCGAGCTTACATGCCTGCGACTTTGCATATTTGCTAGATGTGTTGGATATTTTGATCTAAGCTTAAACTGTAGCTATTATGTTCTAAAGATTAATGACTAAAAATAAAGCAGAAAGTGAAAATATCTTAAGAGCTACAGTAGGCGGTAGCCACTGTAGCTGTCTGCTGAGCTGCCCTGATCAGGGCAGCCCCTCTCCAACCAGGTGTTGGTTCCCCTGGTGCACTATGCTATAATGAAAAGAGAGATAAAAGGATAAGGGAGAGGTGTGGCCGGCAGTAGCTTTTAGCCAGCACACACACATACATACACTTATTTTCCCTCTCTCTCTCTCTCTCTCTCTCTCTCTCTCTCTATTGCAACTGATCATGCAAGCATAGCCAACACTGGGAAGGACCTGCACATCCATCAGACTAAGTTCTAGATGGTGAAGGATTAAGGGGACAGGTTGGTTGCTCCAACAGATTAAGAAGGAGATGGCAGGACCTCAAGACAAAGGTAAAAATCCATCCCCTGATTATTGAGTGGCTCAAAGCTTGTGCTAAGTGATCCTGGAAATCCAACAAGATGCTGTTGACGAAAGTGGCGAGGCTTTAGAAGGCGAGGAGGCGGACGATACAACATGGAAGCATGCTTGCCTGGAGGAGTTGGATATGGTCTCCCGGAAGAAGGGTCCGGCGAGCACGATCGAAATGCCACTGCCTTGTTCGCAGAGGTTGCTGCATTTTCGGCGTATGGAGGCGAGTCCAGCGCAGTGTACAAAGCTGGTGCCTGGTGGCGAGGAGACGGATGATGGATCGATGAGGAGGAGGTTTGCAGCGAAGCAATCAAATGTAGAAGGGTAAGTTCTAGCTCAGTAAGCTTGTTTGTGCCTTGCAGATGTTAACAATGTCGTTACCACTGCAGCAGGACGTAATGAATTGGGTGTATGTCTGTGTCGTGCCTAGTGTGCCGTGGTGATTAGTACTAGTATACATAATGATCTATCGCTTGATGTCGTCATGTTATGCGCGAGATGAAGCAAATAGGCCAGCATGTGGGTAACACGCCTTTGTGATTTTAATTGGCGAAAAATGTGTGTCGAGGGTTTGGCATCTTCAGGATTCCACAAGAAATCACGCGGATTGCCTTAAGTAGGATGCCTGCATGGTTGCGAGAAGCAGGCGGTGGAATTGTCTGTTTGCGCGTGTAATCGAGACAGAGCAGACAAGACGTGGTTGAAAAGTCGTTGGGCCCTCAGGACTCAGAAATATTAGTGGGCCGTGCGACCTAACCTGATCCGGCCGACGTCCGTCGCGCATACAGCGATTAATGAGGCGCTGGTCCATTTTCTTATCTCCCTCTGTACGACGCAAATACGGGAGAGACTACAGCTCGTGGCTCCGATCCAGATGAATCTGGACGATGTTGATTTCGGGATCAGCTGAGACCGGGCTCAGAATAGAATTTTCGCAACTCACCTCCTAAATTAATGTCGACGCTGCGGTCTCTCGTCATGGGGGCTATGGAGCAGTAGGGGCGATTAGCAGAGATGCAACGGGAAGATTTTTGGGAGGCGCAGTACTAGCTTTCCGACACATTGCCGATCCTCAAGTTCTTGAAGCCCTGGCTGTGCGGGAGGCACTAGCGCTCTCTGATGATCTATATCTAAGGCGTATTCATGTGGCCTCGGACTGCAACGTTGTCGTTGAAGACATCCAGAAGGAGAATGCATCCAGCTATGGAGCAATTATACATGAAATCTTAGATCACTCTTTGTCTTTTGAATTTTGTAAATTTAGTCATGAATTTAGGAGCTCAAACTTTGAAGCTCACAATCTTGCGAAGCATGCACTTTCTCTTGGGGATGGCCGTCGTGTTTGGTTCGGTCATCTCGGAGATCTTTCATCCGTCCCGGTAAACATTGCGACGATTTAATAAAGTTTCGCGAGATTATCTCAAAAAAAAAACCTAATTTTTCTAATCATGCAACCATGCTACATCAACAACTATGCATGCCAATCATAAATCACAAGTTACATTTTTTTCATGCAACCCACTACCTCACTTTTGTAAGCATGCAACCATGCCACACCTACGCATGTCAATCATAACTTGTGATTTTCATGCATTAATTTAACCATGCCCCGTCTCGTCCACTCCTCGAACGCCTTCAGCCGTCCGAGCGCCTCCTCGAACGGCATCTCGTCGACGTCGCAGAACTGCTCAATTTCGGCCACCGTTGCGTACAGCCGGTCCGGCACGGTGTCGAGTAGCTTCTTCACCATTGCCGTGTCATCGAGCGTTGCTCCGAGGCCCGCGTACCTTGCCGCCATGCCGCTGATCCTTCCGGCGTACACGTCCAGCTCGGCGCCGTCCTCCATGCGCAGGCGATCGAACTCGCCGTGGAGAGTAGCTAGCCGTGCCGCCCTCACCCGATCCGAGCGACGAACCGCGTCTTGAGGCTCGTCCACAGTTCCGCCACCGTCTTCTTTGACGACACCTGCAGCAGGATGTCTTCGGAGAGCGCTCCGAGCAGGTATGCCCTCGCCGGCTTGTCCTTCTTCGCAATGACCGCCGCCGTCGGGTCCTCCGCCGGAGCCGCCGCTTCCCACAGCCCGGCCGCATTGAGGTTGGCCTCCACCTTGATCGCCCACACGGTGTAGTTGTCACCGGTGAGCACTGGGCACTGCATGGGCAGCGAGCTCCCAGATGCGCCGGCGTACGGGAGAGCGACATCGCTGCGGGCAGGATCACAACAAAGCTCTGATACCAAATGTTGGGGCAGCCCTAGACTTGCTCTTGCACTCTCTTGCTCGGACGAAAGGTAGACAAAGCACAGAGGGCACGAGGTTTACTGGCGACGTATGCCCGGGCAACGAACACCCTACTTTTTGATTGCTGGACTAAGAGCATCTCCAATAGACGGTCCAAATGTAAAAATACCTAACTTTTGGACCGTTTGGGGCAAAAAACGCTGCTCCAATAGATGATCCATATGTAAAAAAAATTGGACCGTGGCCTCCCCCTGATGTAAAATTGAGAACTTTGTGATGCAAATTTACATCACGAGATACAACTGATGTAAAACCGTGGCCGCCCGCCAAACGCCCAACCGCCACTTCATTCCCCTTCCGCCTCGTGACCACCCGCCCGTGAACGAGCACCAGCCGCCGAAAGTAGCCGCCGGCACCGGCCAAGTCGCCGTCACCGTCGCCACCACCGCCCCACATCGCCGCCGCCGCCCTAGCCCTCGTTGCCTCCCCCGCCGGAGGGCGTCTCGCAGCAGCCCCGGCGCCGCCGTTTCGGGAATCAGCCGCGGCTGGATTCGCCGACTCCGGCGGTCCGCCGTGCTCCCTTCTCCTCTGCGCCGCCGCCGCCCTCCACCGCCCTAGCCCTCATCGCCTCCCCCGCCGGAGGGCGTCTCGCAGCAGCCCCGGCGCCGCCGTTTCGGGAAGCAGCCGCGGCTGGATTCGTCGACTCCGGCGGTCCGCCGTGCTCCCTTCTCCTCTGCGTCGCCGTGCTCCCTTCCCCTCTGCGCCGCTGTCCGCAGCAGCGACCAACCGAACCGCCGGCCATCTTCTTCCACCCCACGCACAAGGTGTTCAACGAAATTCCCCAAGGTAAAAAAATGACGAAACTGAAGGAAATATGCCCTAGAGGCAATAATAAAGTTGTTATTTATATTTCCTTATATCATGATAAATGTTTATTATTCATGCTAGAATTGTATTAACCGGAAACTTGATACATGTGTGGATACATAGACAAAAACACCGAGTCCCTAGTAAGCCTCTACAAGACTAGCTCGTTAATCAAAGATGGTTAAGTTTCCTAACCATAGACATGTGTTGTCATTTGATGAACGGGATCACATCATTAGGAGAATGATGTGATGGACATGACCCATCCGTTAGCTTAGCATAATGATCGTTCAGTTTTATTGCTACTTCTTTCTTCATGTCAAATACATATTCCTTCGACTATGAGATTATGCAACTCCCGGATACCGGAGGAATTCCTTGTGTGCTATCAAACGTCACAACGTAACTGGGTGATTATAAAGATGCTCTACAGGTATCTCCGAAGGTGTCTGTTGGGTTGGCATAGATCGAGATTAGGATTTGTCACTCCGAGTATCGGAGAGGTATCTCTGGGCCCTCTTGGTAATATACATCATAAGAAGCCTTGCAAGCAATGTGACTAATGAGTTAGTTACGGGATGATGTATTACGGAACGAGTAAAGAGACTTTCCGGTAACGAGATTGAACTAGGTATGAAGATACCGACGATCGAATCTCGGGCAAGTAACATACCGATGACAAAGGGAATAATGTATGTTGTCATTACGGTACGACCGATAAAGATCTTCGTAGAATATGTGGTAACCAATATGAGCATCCAGGTTCTGCTATTGGTTATTGAACGGAGAGGTGTCTCGGTCATGTCTACATAGTTCTCGAACCCGTAGGGTCCGCACGCTTAACGTTCGATGACGATTTTGTATTATATGAGTTATGTGATTGGTGATCAAATGTTGTTCGGAGTCCCAAATGAGATCACGGACATGACGAGGAGTCTCGAAATGGTCGAGAGGTAAAGATTCATATATAGGACGATAGTATTCGGACACAGGAAGTGTTCCGGGGGTACCGGGTACGTATCGGGTCACCGGAAAGGGGTTCCGGGCACCCCCGGCAAAGATATGGGCCTATTGGGCCAAGAGGGGAAACGCAGCAGCCAGCATGGGCTGCTGCACCCCCCATGTAGGCCGAATAGGAAGGGGAAGGAAAGAGGGGAAGAGAGAAAGGAAGGGGAGGGATTCGGCCTCCCCCTTCCTTCCCTCCTCCCTCCTCCTTCCTTTCCCCTCCGGAAAATATGGTAAGGGGGGGGGCGAATTGGACTAGGCCCCCAAGTAGGATTCCTCCTACTTGGGGCGCCCCATGGCTGTCCCCCTCCCCCTCCCACCTATATATATGTGGGGAGGGGGCGCCTAGAACACGCACCAACAATTGTTAGCCGTGTGCGGCGCCCCCCTCCACAGTTTACGTCTCCGGTCATATTCATGTAGTGCTTAGGCGAAGCCCTGCGCGGATCACTTCACCATCACCACGCCATCGTGCTGACGGAACTCTCCATCGACACTTTGCTGGATCAAGAGTTCGAGGGATGTCATCGAGATGATCGTGTGCAGAACTCGGAGGTGTCGTACGTTTGGTGCTTGATCGGTCGAAAAAAGAAGAAGTTCGACTACATCAACTGCGTTAACAAATGCTTCCGCTTTCGGTCTACGAGGGTACGTGGACACACTCTTCCCCTCTCGTTGCTATGCATCTCCTAGATAGATCATGCGTGAGCGTAGGAATTTTTTTGAAATAGCATGCTACGTTTCCCAACAGTGGCATCCGAGGCAGGTCTATGCGTAGATGATATGCACGAGTAGACCACAAAGAGTTGTGGGCGGTGATAGTCATACTTCTTACCACCAACATCTTATTTTGATTCAGCGGTATTGTTGGATGAAGCGGCCCGGACCAACCTTATATGACCACGTTCATGAGACCGGTTCCACCGACAGACATGCAACTAGTTTTGCATAAAGGTGGCTGGCGGGTGTCTGTTTCTCCAACTTTAGTTCAATCGAATTTGACTACGGCCGGTCCTTATTGAAGGTTAAAACAGCAAACTTGATGAAACACCTTTGTGGTTTTGATGCGTAGGTAAGAACGGTTCTTGCTAGAAGCCCGTAGCAGCCACGTAAAACTTGCAACAACAAAGTAGAGGACGTTTAACTTGTTTTTGCAGGGCATGTAGTGATGTGATATGGTCAAGACATGATGTGATATACATTGTTGTATGAGATGATCATGTTTTTGTAAAAGTTATCGGCAACTGGTAGGAGCCTTATGGTTGTCACTTTACTGTATGAAATGCAGACGCCATGTAATTGCTTTACTTTATCACTATGCGTTAGCGATAGTTGTAGAAGCAATAGTTGGCGAGACGACCACGACGCTACGATGGAGATCAAGGAGTCAAGCCGGTGACGATGGAGATCATGACGATGCTTTGGAGATGGAGATCAAAGGCACAAGATGATGATGGCCATATCATGTCACATATTTTGATTGCATGTGATGTTTATCTTTTATGCATCTTATTTTGCTTAGTATGGCGGTAGCATTATAAGATGATCCCTTAACAAAATTTCAAGGTATAAGTGTTCTCCCCGAGTATGCACCGTTGCGACAGTTCGTCGTGCTGAGACACCACGTGATGATCGGGTGTGATAGGCTTTACGTTCACATACAACGGGTGCAAGACAGTTTTGCACATGCGGAATACTCGGGTTAAACTTGACGAGCCTAACATGTACAGACATGGCCTCGGGACACTGGAGACCGAAAGGTCGAACGTGAATCATATAGTAGATATGATCAATATAGAGATATTCACCATTGAAAACTACTCCATCTCACGTGATGATCGGACATGGTTTAGGTGATTTGGATCACGTGATCATTTAGATGACTCGAGGAATGTCTATCTAAGTGGGAGTTCTTAAGTAATATGATTAATTGAACTTAATTTATCATGAACTTAGTCCTGATAGTTTTTGCATATCTATGTTGTAGATCAATGGCCCGTGCTACCGTTCCCTTGAATTTTAAAGCGTTCCTAGAGAAAGTTAAGTTGAAAGATGATGGTAGCAATACACGGACTGGGTCCGTAACTTGAGGATTATCCTCATTGCTGCACAGAAGAATTATGTCATTGATGCACCGCTAGGTGAAAGGCCTGCTGCAGGAGCAGATGTTGATGTTATGAACATCTGGCAAGCTCGATCTGATGACTACTCAATAGTTCAGTGTGCCATGTTTTACGGCTTAGAATCGAGACTTCAAAGACGTTTTGAACGTCATGGAGCATATGAGATGTTCCAAGAGTTGAAGTTAATATTTCAAGCAAATGCCCGAGTAGAGAGATATGAAGTCTCCAACAAGTTCTATAGCTGCAAGATGGAGGAGAACAGTTCTGTCAGTGAACACATACTCAGAATGTCTGGATATCATAATCACTTGATTCAGTTGGGAGTTAATCTTCCAGATGATAGTGTTATTGACAGAGTTCTTCAATCACTGCCACCAAGCTACAAAGGCTTCATGATGAACTATAATATGCAAGGGATGGAGAAGACAATTCCCGAGCTCTTCGCAATGCTCAAAGCTGCGGAGGTAGAAATCAAGAAGGAGCATCAAGTGTTGATGGTTAACAAGACCACTAGTTTCAAGAAGAAGGGCAAGGGAAAGAAAGAGAACTTCAAGAAGAATGGCAAGCAAGTTGCCACTCCCGGGAAGAAGCCCAAGTCTGGACCTAAGCCTGAAACTGAGTGCTTCTACTGCAAAGGGACTGGTCACTGGAAGCGGAACTGCCCCAAGTATTTGGCGGATAAGAAGGATGGCAAAGTGAACAAAGGTATATTTGATATACATGTTATTGATGTGTACCTTACTAATGCTCGTAGTAGTGTCTGGGTATTTGATACCGGTTCGGTTGCTCATGTTTGTAACTAGAAATAGGGGCTACGGATTAAACGAAGATTGGCTAAGGACGAGGTGACGATGCGCGTCGGGAATGGTTCCAAGGTCGATGTGATCACCGTCGGCACGCTACCTCTACATCTACCTTTGGGATTAGTTTTAGACCTGAATAATTGTTATTTGGTGCCAGTGTTGAGCATGAACATTATATCTGGATCTTGTTTAATGCGAGACGGTTATTCATTTAAATCAGAGAATAATGGTTGTTCTATTTATATGAGTAATATCTTTTATGGTCATTCACCCTTGAAGAGTGGTCTATTTTTGTTGAATCTCGATCGTGGTGATACACATATTCATAATATTGATGCCAAAAGATGCAAAGTTGATAATGATAGTGCAACATATTTGTGACACTGCCATTTAGGTCATATTGGTGCAAAGCGCATGAAGAAACTCCATTCGGATGGACTTTTGGAATCACTTGATTATGAATCATTTGATGCTTGCGAACCATGCCTCATGGGCAAGATGACTAAGACTCCGTTCTCCGGAACAATGGAGCGAGCCACTAACTTATTGGAAATAATACATACCGATGTATGCGGTCCGATGAGTGTTGAGGCTCGCGGCGGGTATCGTTATTTTCTGACCTTCACAGATGATTTGAGCAGATATGGGTATATCTACTTGATGAAACACAAGTCTGAAACATTTGAAAAGTTCAAAGAATTTCAGAGTGAAGTGGAGAATCGTCGTAACAAGAAAATAAAGTTTCTATGATCTGATCGCGGAGGCGAATATTTGAGTTACGAGTTTGGCTTTCATTTAAAACAATGTGGAATAGTTTCACAACTCAAGCCACCTGAAACACCACAGCGTAATGGTGTGTCCGAACGTCGTAACCGTACTTTATTAGATATGGTGCGATCAATGATGTCTCTTACCGATTTACCACTATCATTTTGGGGTTATGCATTAGAGACAGCTGCATTCACGTTAAATAGGGCACCATCTAAATCCGTTGAGACGACACCGTATGAACTATGGTTTGGCAAGAAACCTAAGCTGTCGTTTCTTAAAGTTTGGGGTTGCGATGCTTATGTGAAAAAGCTTCAGCCTGATAAGCTCGAACCCAAATCGGAGAAGTGCGTCTTCATAGGATACCCAAAAGAAATTGTTGGGTACACCTTCTATCACAGATCCGAAGGCAAGATCTTTGTTGCTAAGAATGGATCCTTTCTAGAGAAGGAGTTTCTCTCGAAAGAGGTGAGTGGGAGAAAAGTAGAACTTGATGAGGTAATTGTACCTTCTCTCAATTTGGAAAGTAGCTCATCAGAGAAATCTGTTCCCGTGATGCCTACACCAACTAGAGAGGAAGCTAATGATGATGATCATGAAGCTTCAGATCAAGTTACTACCGAACCTCGTAGGTCAACCAGAGCACGTTCCGCACCAGAGTTGTACAGTAATCCTGTTCTGCAAGTCATGTTACTAGACCATGACGAACCTACGAACTATGAAGAAGCGATGATGAGCCCAGATTCTGATAAATGGCTTGAGGCCATGAAATCTGAGATAGGATCCATGTATGAGAACAAAGTATGGACTTTGGTTGACTTGCCCGATGATCGGCGAGCCATAGAAAATAAATGGATCTTCAAGAAGAAGACTGACGCTGGTGGTAATATTACTGTCTACAAAGATCGACTTGTCGCGAAAGGTTTTCAACAAGTTCAAGGAGTTGACTACGATGAGACTTTCTCACCCGTAGCGATGCTTAAGTCTGTCCGAATCATGTTAGCAATTGCCGCATTTTATGATTATGAGATCTGGCAAATGGACGTCAAAACTACATTCCTTAATGGATTTCTTAAAGAAGAGTTGTATATGATGCAACCAGAAGGTTTTGTTGATCCTATAGGTGCTAACGAATTGTGCAAGCTCCAGCGATCCATTTATGGACTGGTGCAAGCATCTCGGAGTTGGAATATACGCTTTGATGAGGTGATCAAAGCATATAGTTTTATACAAACTTTTGGAGAAGCTTGTATTTACAAGAAAGTGAGTGGGAGCTCTGTAGCATTTCTAATATTATATGTGGATGACATATTGTTGATTGGAAATGATATAGAATTTCTGGATAGCATAAAAGGATACTTGAATAAAAGTTTTTCAATGAAAGACCTCGGTGAAGCTGCTTATATATTGGGCATCAAGATCTATCTGGATAGATCGAGACGCTTAATAGGACTTTCACAAATCACATACCTTGATAAAGTTTTGAAGAAGTTCAAAATGAATCAGTCAAAGAAAGGGTTCTTGCCTGTGTTGCAAGGTGTGAAGTTGAGTAAGACTCAATGCCCGACCACTGCAGAAGATAGAGAGAAAATGAAAGTCATTCCCTATGCTTCAGCCATAGGTTCTATCATGTATGCTATGCTGTGTACCAGACCTGATGTGTGCTTTGCCATAAGTTTGGCAGACCTGAAAAGGACTAAGGATATGTTTCTCGTTTATGGAGGTGACAAAGAGCTCGTCGTAAATGGTTACGTCGATGCTAGTTTTGACACTGATCCGGATGACTCTAAGTCACAAACCGGATACGTATTTATATTGAATGGTGGAGCTGTCAGTTGGTGCAGTTCCAAGCAAAGCGTCGTGGCGGGATCTACGTGTGAAGCGGAATACATAGCTGCTTCGGAAGCAGCGAATGAAGGAGTCTGGATGAAGGAGTTCATATCCGATCTAGGTGTAATACCTAGTGCATCGGGTCCAATGAAAATCTTTTGTGACAATACTGGAGCAATTTCCTTGGCGAAGGAATCCAGATTTCACAAAAGAACCAAACACATCAAGAGACGCTTCAACTCCATCCGTGATCAAGTCAAGGAGGGAGACATAGAGATTTGCAAAATACATGCGGATCTGAATGTGGCAGACCCGTTGACTAAGCCTCTTCCACGAGCAAAACATGATCAGCACCAAGACTCCATGGGTGTTAGAATCATTACAATGTAATCTAGATTATTGACTCTAGTGCAAGTGGGAGACTGAAGGAAATATGCCCTAGAGGCAATAATAAAGTTGTTATTTATATTTCCTTATATCATGATAAATGTTTATTATTCATGCTAGAATTGTATTAACCGGAAACTTGATACATGTGTGGATACATAGACAAAAACACCGAGTCCCTAGTAAGCCTCTACAAGACTAGCTCGTTAATCAAAGATGGTTAAGTTTCCTAACCATAGACATGTGTTGTCATTTGATGAACGGGATCACATCATTAGGAGAATGATGTGATGGACATGACCCATCCGTTAGCTTAGCATAATGATCGTTCAGTTTTATTGCTACTGCTTTCTTCATGTCAAATACATATTCCTTCGACTATAAGATTATGCAACTCCCGGATACCGGAGGAATGCCTTGTGTGCTATCAAACGTCACAACGTAACTGGGTGATTATAAAGATGCTCTATAGGTATCTCCGAAGGTGTCTGTTGGGTTGGCATAGATCGAGATTAGGATTTGTCGCTCCGAGTATCGGAGAGGTATCTCTGGGCCCTCTCGGTAATACACATCAAAAGAAGCCTTGCAAGCAATGTGACTGATGAGTTAGTTACGGGATGATGTATTACGGAACGAGTAAAGAGACTTGCCGGTAACGAGATTGAACTAGGTATGAAGATACCGACGATCGAATTTCGGGCAAGTAACATACCGATGACAAAGGGAATAACGTATGTTGTCATTACGGTACGACCGATAAAGATCTTCGTAGAACATGTGTGAACCAATATGAGCATCCAGGTTCCGCTATTGGTTATTGACCGGAGAGGTGTCTCGGTCATGTCTACATAGTTCTCGAACCCGTAAGGTCCGCACGCTTAACGTTCGATGATGATTTTGTATTATATGTGTTATGTGATTGGTGACCGAATGTTGTTCAGAGTCCCGGATGAGATCACGGACATGACGAGGAGTCTCGAAATGGTCGAGAGGTAAAGATTCATATATAGGACGATAGTATTCGGACACAAGAAGTGTTCCGGGGGTACCGGGTACGTATCGGGTCACCGGAAAGGGGTTCCGGGCACCCCCGGCAAAGATATGGGCCTATTGGGCCAAGAGGGGAAACGCAGCAGCCAGCATGGGCTGCTGCGCCCCCCATGTAGGCCGAATAGGAAGGGGAAAGAAAGAGGGGAAGAGAGAAAGGAAGGGAAGGGATTCGGCCTCCCCCTTCCTTCTCTCCTCCCTCCTTCCTTTCCCCTCCGAAAAATATGGTAAAGGGGGGGAGGGGGGGGGGGCGAATTGGACTAGGCCCCCAAGTAGGATTCCTCCTACTTGGGGCGCCCCATGGCTGTCCCCCTCCCACTCCCACCTATATATATGTGGAGAGGGGGCGCCTAGAACACACACCAACAATTGTTAGCCATGTGCGGTGCCCCCCTCCACAGTTTACGCCTCCGGTCATATTCACGTAGTGCTTAGGCAAAGCCCTGCGCGGATCACTTCACCATCACCGTCACCACGCCGTCGTGCTGACGGAACTCTCCCTCGACACTTTGCTGGATCAAGAGTTCGAGGGACGTCATCGAGCTGAACATGTGCAGAACTCGGAGGTGCCGTACGTTCGGTGCTTGATCGGTCGGAACGAGAAGAAGTTCGACTACATCAACCGCGTTAACAAACGCTTCCGCTTTCGGTCTACGAGGGTACGTGGACACACTCTCCCCCTCTCGTTGCTATGCATCTCCTAGATAGATCTTGCGTGAGCGTAGGAATTTTTTTGAAATTGCATGCTACGTTTCCCAACAGAAACTTGATTGGGATTGGATAGTATGTTTGACGGTGGTTGTCTGCATTGCAGATGAGCTTGGTTGACTCCTCATTCGTGGACGATTCATCGTCGGACGAGGAATTTGATTTGCATGAAGAAGAGGACATTGCTATGCTAGTGGCCATGCACAAGGGGAAGAAGCCAAAGCACGGTGGTTCCATCTATGGTCGTGTGTTCATTCGGAGAGAACGGATTGATGCACACAAATGGTTGATGCGCAACTACTTTGGATCACCACCTGTTTTCCCGGAGAATTACTTTCGACGCCGTTTTAGAATGTCGAAAGACTTGTTCATCCACATTTGCAATTCCGTGAAGCAACACAATCCAGCCTTCGAGCAGAGAAGTAACTGTGCTGGGTTGCTTGGCCATAGCATTGAACAAAAGGTCACTGCCGCTTTGCGCATGATGGCATATGGTGTTCCGGCAGATTACATTGATGACAACTTGGCGATGGCAGAGAGCACTGCTATCTTCTATGTCAAGCAATTTGCAATGACTATGGTAGAAGTGTTTGGTCCACAGTACTTGAGAGCACCCAATGCTCAGGACACTCAGAGGCTTTTGGAGATGAACAAAGCTCGAGGGTTTCCAGGTATGCTCGGGTCTGTGGATTGCATGCATTGGAAATGGAAGAACTGCCCAAAAGCATGGCATGGACAATTCAAGGGTCGTGGGAAGGATGCCACTATCATTCTTGAGGCAGTTGCCGATCATGAAACATGGATTTGGCATGCATATTTTGGGATGCCTGGATCTTGCAACGACATCAACGTGCTCGACCAGTCACTTTTGTTTGCCAAGTTAGCAAATGGAGAAGCACCACCAGTGACCTTCGAAGCAAATGGCCGCACATACAACTATAGGTACTATCTTGCAGATGGGATCTACCCAAGGTGGAGTACATTTGTCAAGCCGGTTGCAAAACCCGAAGGTAAGAAAGAACTCGTCTTTCACAGTGCACAAGCGGCCACTAGAAAAGATGTTGAGAGGGCTTTCGGGATTTTGCAATCTCAATTTGCTATTGTGCGAGGACCATCTAGATTCTGGGATCAAAAGATCCTTTGGTACATCATGACTGCTTGCGTGATTATGCATAATATGATCATTGAGAACGAGTGTGCAAAACATTTAGATTACAACTTCTATCACTTGATGGGCATTCCTGTTAACCCCATGCGAAAAGAACAGCGCATCAGACGTTTCATGAAGGTGTACAGCGAGATTAGAGACACCGATGTGCATGATCAACTCCAGAAAGATTTGATGGAAGAGCATTGAAAATGGCATGGCGAAAGAGCCGCATAGATTCATTATTTGTTTATGAAAAACTATGTTGTATTGTGCAAAAATATGTTGTATTTGTGTTGCATTTGATCTCGTGGATTTGAACAACTATGTAATAATTTGATATTGTGGACATGTATAATTTTTTATGTTGTTTTTAGATTTTTTTGTAATATGTGCGGCTGTACAGTGGCTGAACAGCAGCCGCGCGGTCGCCGGCTGGTTTTGCATCTTCGTTTTGGACCATCTATTGGAGTTGTTTTTTTTTTTTACATCTTCGTTTTGAATCATTTGTTGGAGTTGAGCCTTTTTTTAAGATGTCAAAGCACTTTTTCGTGCTTCAAATTTGGACCATCGCCGGTTTAGATCGCCCAGATATACGTCATCTATGGGAGATGCTCTAACCACCGCGCAACAAACACTACTCAACCCAGCCTGCTTTGTAGCCTGGGCAGTTCGGCCAAGCACGCATGCACGGCTGGCTGCTGCATGCAAGCGCTCCGCTCGGCCACGCGCACACGCGCACAGCGCGCTGCTCGCAACAGACTGCTAAGAGCATAGCTACTACAACCCATGCGCACACACGCTACACACGTAAGCTCATACGTACACTCACACGGCCGTGATCTAGCCCGCGGACCGGACCTGGCCCGCTGACGCCGGTCGCACCGCCACGGACCCGACCTGGCGCATTGACGTCGGTCGTGACCGGGCTCCGTCACGACTTATTCCCAACATTCGTCAAGTCGGACGCCACTGGAGACGGAGACGTGGAGCTCATCGCCAAGACTTCGCCTGGTGTCTACATCATCAAGCCGATGCCGGAGGATGGAGGCGTCGATCGCCGGGAACGCCGCTGGTGTCTACGTCATCAAGCCGGCGCCACGGAGGTTGGCGATGTGGAGCTCACCAAGACGCCGCCGACATCTACTTCGTCAAGCTGGTGCCGGAGGACAGAGCCGTGGAGCTCTCTAGGACGCCGTCGACGTCTACTTCGTCGAGCTGGTGCCGGAGGATGGAGGCCTGAAGCTCGCCAGGACGACGCTCATCGTCGACATCATCAGACCGATGCCGCGGAGGATGGCGATATGGAGCTCGCTAGGACTACGCCACCGACATCTACTTCATCGAGCTGGTACCAGAGAATGGAGACGTGGATCTCGTTGGGGCAGAAATACGACGCTTCCAATCGTGGCTTAATTATTGTCACGTATATTGGCAGTAGTTATCCTTTATTCTTAAATAGCTACAATCCACCACCTAATTAAGCATGCAACCATGCCACAACAACTATGCATGCAAATCATAAATCACAAGTTACATTTTTTCTTGCAACCCACTACCTCACTTTTCTAAGCATGCAACCATGCCACACCTACGGATGTCAATCATAACTTGTGATTTTTATGTATTAATTTAACCATGCAACCATACATACCATGCTAGCAAGCCATGCATGTCACTCAAAGTTATATTGCTTGAATTAAGTTTTATGTTTTCATATGCGATATATGTGTCAGATACTTGGAGCATACCCACGCAGTTTATGGTTCATATTTTGGTTACAACTTAACTATGTAGTGTATGGTTTGTATTTTGGTTAGAAAATGGCATTCCGTTGCCTACAATGTAAATCGAGATTTTTCTCACCGTTACATTTGCATTACTTTTAGTTGTTTTAGTACCTATATTAATACAATTATTTTACCAACATTCCCGCGGCAATGCGTGGGGCATCATCTAGTTTTTTAAGTATTCCCCAAGAAATGTTAAATGTGGTGAAAATATAGCCGTTATAAAAATGTTGTTAATTAGTACACTACAAGATATAATTAAAATGTAGAAAAAGAGCTTGTGTCCTCTAGTCTTCCAGAGACACCCTTTGGATCAGCCACTTGTCGGTAGTTCATCCCTTCGCGTGGAAGCAACTTCCATTCGTTGCTGCCTACCGAGACATTTGGTGGTGAATGGTGCGTGCCAGAACCCTATTTCCTTAACCAGTCCACTTCTTCAGAATTGCTTCAGTCGCAGTGGTGGCCCTTCAGGACTTGGCATCTGCTAATGATACCATTGGCGAAATTATGCAATTCTGACAGATTCTTTTCCTCTGGAGATGAGAAAAGCTGAAAAGCATCTGCTAAAGAAACAGCTTCCAGTTCCATGATTGATGGTAAGAAGCACAAGTGCCAAAGCATATAAACAACTTTTTTTTTCTTACAGCAGAGACCTAAAATTCTTCCCCTGTTTTCTAGCATTCTCGGAACCTAACCTGCCTAACTACTGTTGGAAATATTAGCACATTTTTTACTAATCTAATCCACGAGTAAATGATAAGCATGGCAAAAACGGTATGCATCTCATATCGTTACCTAAGCATGTGAGCACGTGCAGTATATAGAACCGAAACATCTATGAGCAGCATATATACGGCCAGCACATGTACGAGCAGATAGGGGATGAACGAGTCATACCCTCCGGTTGGCCAGGCCAACGCGGCGGCGGCAGCGGTAGCCTCGGCATCGGCCGATGCCTTCTTCTTGGCGGCTTCGTCGTCAGCCATGGAGTCGATCGTCAGCCATGGAGTCGATGCAGGGGAAGTAGTGGAAGCAGAGGCGGACGGAGACGGGGACGGATCGGGAGCAGTCTCGTTGAGATGCTCCCCAAAAACCTTATTGCCGTTCTCCCGGGCAGGATCTCGAACGACAGGGTTCCGGAAGCACCTGCTCTCCCGACCAACCGTGCACGCGGTCGTCGGGATGGGATCGCCGGAAGCAGCACACTGAGAGAAACAGTAGATGACGGCTAGGATTGTGCGAGAGGGATTGAGTGAACTGAGTTAGGGTTCACTCCACTGGCCAGCGCCTTCTTATATAGGCCGTCGGGTAGATGGGCCTGGGCTCAGGCCCACGACCGAGTCCGCGAACAGCCCACGGTCCAACGTCCCGGACAGTGGCACTTCCGTAAGCGACTCGTTAATTAATCTGAGATTAATTAACCATTCCTGACCGGCAAAAATAATCTTCGGCTCCGCTCATTCCCGCAACCCGCAGAGCACGCTCGCATCGTGACGAGGCGAGGCGTGGCGAGGCGAGGCTGGCGGCGGCGAAGGAGGAGCGCGCGTGTACAGTTTCTATTCCCAAGCTCCCAATAGCAAGTGGTAGAGCAGCCCTTATAAAGAGGTCTCACTCTTCTTACTGTAGCAGTATGGTACTAAACTTTTCACACTTCCAACCACTTGCCGTACACGTGCATGGGCCTTAGAGATTAACCAGGGATTATTGTCTTATATGGGCCTAAGCCCATCCATAATCCATCAATCCCCCACCAGATCTCGAGGCACATAAGTTTGTCAACTGTTCCAAACAATGTTTGATATACCAGAATTTTCAGTGGAGACTGTTAAGTTGAACTTCCACCTAGAGCAATAGGATTAGACTTCTTCACAACTGAACAATGGACTATGCCTTGAATTGTCAGTTTGGCGTGTAGAAGTTTCGCCTATTGTCAGCTGATACGTGGCTGCCGAAGGCTAAACCCCACGGGTGGAGCTTATTAGTCATACTCCGTACCTTCTCATGAGCTTTCTAGAGATCACACAATCTCATAGACCGTGACCAGCAGTCAGGCTCACATAGGTGTGTTCCTTCAAAGAATGCTCTGTATGTTAGCATCTTGCTTACATAAGCTTTGCAACACATTAAGACAAAAGTCAGCCTGCCTTACAGAATTGAGAGTATTATTGCATCTCCAACGGAGTGGGTTAATTAAGGATACTCTCCTCAGTTGACCGCTGGATTGTTTTCCCAGGTCCTAATTCACGGGATCTCCGATCACATAGGTTGGGTTACCCCCATGGCAACTTACGTGGGTCTCATACCCATCTCCCTCGATGCATTTTCTATCACAATCCGTGATAGCCCTTTCGTAAAAGGGCCTGCCAGATTCTTAGCCGTCTGGATATAATCCAACGCTATTACTCTGGAGTTTCTTAATTTTCTGACAGATTTTAATCTTCTTCTTATGTGCTTTGTGGATTTCATGTTGTCCTTTGAACTCTTAGCCTTGGCAATCACTGTTTGATTGTCACGGTTCATAAGGACAGCCAGGACTGGTTTATCAACCACCAGCAAATCCATCAAAAGCTCTCGAAGACATTCTGCTTCGGCGCATGATGTGTCTAATGATGTGAGTTCTGCTTCCATAGTCGATCTCGTTAAGATCGTCTGCTTGCAAGACTTCCAGGAAACAGCACCACCACAAAGTGTGAAGACATATCCACTTGTAGCTTTCATCTCATCAACATCAGATATCCAGTTAGAATCACTATACCCCTCAAGTACCGTCGGGTACCCAGAATAGTGAATCCCGTAGTTCACAGTACCTTGCAAGTAGCGCATCACTCGCTCAACAGCATGCCAATGCACATCTCTCGGATTGGAAAAAACCAGCTCAGTTTGCATATAGCAAATGAGATGTCAGGACGAGTAGCACAAGCTAGGTACATCAGTGAACCAACCACTTGAGAATATCTCAATTGATCTACAGCCGTGCCTTCAAACTTTCGAATCCGCACGCTAGGATCATATAGTGTTGCAGAAGGTTTGCAGTCTGAATATCCAAAACGGCTCAAAATCTTCTCAACATAGTGGGATTGCAAAAGTGTAATTCCACCCTCAGTGTCTCTCAGTAGCTTCATGTTCAAGATAACATCAGCCACGCCCAGGTCTTTCATCTCAAAGTTATGAGATAAAAAGGCCTTGACCTCCTCAATTACTTTGAGGTGGGTCCCAAATATCAGTATGTCATCGACATATAGACACAGTATAACTCCTTCGCCCCCACCATAGCGATAGTATACACATTTGTCAGCTTCGTTAACAACAAAGCCAACAGATGTCAAAGTTGTATTAAACTTCTCATGCCATTGCTTAGGCGCTTGTTTCAGGCCATACAAAGATTTCACTAGCTTGCACACCTTTCTTTCCTGACCATTTACTACAAAGCCATATGGCTATTGCATATAAATTTCTTCGTCTAGCTCTCCGTTAAGGAAAGCCGTCTTAACGTCCATCTGATGAACGAGAAGACCATGCGAGGCAGCCAATGCGAGTAACACTCGAATGGTTGTCAGTCTAGCCACACGTGAGTAAGTATCGGAGAAATCCTCTTCTTCCTTTTGGGTATAATCCTTGGCCACAAGCCAAGCCTTGTACTTCTCAACAGTACCATCGGGCCTAAGCTTCCTTTTGAACACCCACTTACATCCCAATGGTTGGCAACCATAAGGACGATCAGTGATCTCCCATGTCCCGTTGGCCAAGATGGAATCCATCTCGCTACGGACAGCATCCTTCCAGTAGTCAGCATCCGGAGATGCATAAGCTTCTGAAATGGAAGTGGGAGTGTCGTCATCCACGAGGTACATGAGGAAATCATCACCAAAAGACTTTGCAGTCTTTTGTCTCTTGCTCCTAACAGGAGCTTCCTCGTCATCCTCTGATGAACTTTCAACACTTTTGTGTTCATAATATTCCATCGGAATGGCAGGTTCAGGAGTCTCATCAGATTCCAGTCTAGAACTGCTTTGTATATCTCTCATGGGGAAAATGTTGGGAAACGTTGCATGGAAAACAAAAAAATTCTACGCACACGCAAGATATATCAAGGAGATGCATAGCAACGAGAGGTGAGAGTGTGTCTATGCACCCTCATAGCCCGTAAGCGGAAGCGTTTCACAACGCGGTTGATGTAGTCGAACTTTCTTCGCGATCCAACCGATCTAGTACCGAACGTACGGCACCTCCGCGATCAGCACACGTTCAGCTCGGTGACGTCCTCCGCCTTCTTGATCCAGCAAGAAGGCGAGGTAGTAGATGAGTTCGTCAGCACGACGGCATGGTGACAGTGATGGTGAAGTGATCTCCGCAGGGCTTCGCCTAAGAACTACGAAAATATGACCGGGGGTGTAAACGGTGGAGGGGGGCGCCGCACACGGCTAGGCAATTGTCTGTTGTGTGCTAGGCGCCCCCCTCCCACATATATATAGGTGGGAGGGAGGGAGGAGCAGCCAAGGGGGGCGCCCAAGTAGGAGGAATCCTACTTGGGGTCTCTCCCAAGGTGGTGCCCCCACGCCATGTATAGGAGCGGGGGAAAGGCAGGGGAGGGTGGCGCCCCCCCTTTTCCTTTCTCCCATGAGAGGGAAAGGCAGGAGGGGCTAGCCCTCCCCCTTTTCCTTCCCTAGGGCTGTTCGGCTAGGGAAAGGGGCGCACCAGCCCCCTGTGGGCTGGTCTGTCCCTCCCTTGGCCCATTAAGCCCATATACATGCCGGGGGTGCCCGGAACTCCTTCCGGTGACCCGATTTCTTCCCAGTACGTCCCGAAACACTTTCGGTGTCCAAATACCATCGTCCTATATATCAATCTTTACCTCTCGACCATTTCGAGACTCCTCGTCATGTCCGTGATCTCATCCGGGACTCCGAACAATATTCGGTCACCAAATCATTTAACTCATATAACACTATATCGTCAACGAACGTTAAGCGTGCGGACCCTACGGGTTCGAGAACTATGTAGACATGACCGAGACACCTCTCCGGTCAATAACCAATAGCGGAACCTGGATGCCCATATTGGCTCCTACATATTCTATGAAGATCTTTATCAGTCGAACCGTTATGACAACATACGTAATTCCCTTTGTCCATCGGTATGTTACTTGCCCGAGATTCGATCGGTATCTCTATACCTAGTTCAATCTCATTACCGGCAAGTCTCTTTACTCGTTCCGTAATACATCACCTCGTGACTAACTCCTTAGTCGTTTGCTTGCAAGCTTATGATGTGTATTACCGAGAGGGCCCAGAGATACCTCTCCGATACTCGGAGTGACAAATCCTAATCTCGATCTATGCCAACTCAACAAACACCTTCGGAGATACCTATAGAGCATCTTTATGATCACCCAGTTACGTTGTGACGTTTGATAGCACACAAGGTATTCCTCCGGTATCCGGGAGTTGCATAATCTCATAGTCGAAGGAATATGTATTTGACATGGAAAAAGCAATAGCAATAAACTGAACGATCATTATGCTAAGCTAACGGATGGGTCTTGTCCATCACATCATTCTCCTAATGATGTGATCCCGTTATAAAATGACAACACATGTCTATGGTTAGGAAACCTTAAACATCTTTGATCAACGAGCTAGTCTAGTAGAGGCTTACTAGGGACACGGTATTTGTTTATGTATTCACACATGTATTTAAGTTTCCGATCAATACAATTCTAGCATGAATAATAAACCTTTATCATGAATAAGGAAATATAAAATAACAACTTTATTATTGCCTCTAGGGCATATTTCCTTCAGTCTCCCACTTGCACTAGAGTCAATAATCTAGTTCACATCGCCATGTGATTAACACCCATAGTTCACATCGCTATGTGACGAACACCCAATGAGTTTACTAGAGTCAATAATCTAGTTCACATCGCCATGTGATTAATACCCAAAGAGTACTAAGGTGTGATCATGTTTTGCTTGTGAGAGAAGTTCAGTCAACGGGTCTGCCACATTCAGATCCATATGTATTTTGCAAATTTCTATGTCTACAATACTCTGTATGGAGCTACTCTAGCTAATTGCTCCCACTTTCAATATGTATCCAGATCGAGACTTAGAGTCATCCGAATCGGTGTCAAATCTTGCATCGACGTAACCCTTTATGACGAACTCTTTATCACCTCTATAACCGAGAAATATCTCCTTAGTCCTTCTTAAGTAACTTACGATAATTTTGACCGCTGTCCAGTGATCTACTCCTGGATCACTATTGTACCCCTTTGCCAAACTCATGGCAAGGTACTCAATAGGTTTGGTATACAGCATGACATACTTTATAGAACCTATGGCTGAGGCATAGGGAATGACTTTCATTCTCTCTCTATCTTCTGTCGTGGTCGGGTTTTGAGTCTTACTCAACTTCACACCTTGTAACACAGGTAAGAACCCTTTCTTTGACTGATCCATTTTGAACTTCTTCAAAAATTTATCAAGGTAAGTGCTTTGTGAAAGTCCTATTAAGCGTCTTGATCTATCCCTATAGATCTTGATGCCCAATATATAAGCAGCTTCACCGAGGTCTTTCATTGAAAAATTCTTATTCAAGTATCCTTTTATGCTACCCAGAAATTCTATATCATTTCCAATTAACAATATGTTATCCACATATAATATCAGAAATGCTACAGAGCCCCCACTCACTTTCTTGTAAATACAGGCTTCACCGTAAGTCTGTATAAAACCATATGCTTTGATCACCTCATCAAAGCATATATTCCAACTCTGAGATGCTTGCACCAGTTCATAGATGGATCACTGGAGCTTGCACACTTTGTTAGCATCTTTAGGATCGACAAAACCTTCTGGTTGCATCATATACAATTATTCTTTCAGAAATCCATTAAGGAACGCAGTTTTGACGTCCATTTGCCAGATTTCATAATCATAAAATGCAGCAATTGCTAACATGATTCGGACAGACTTAAGCATCGCTACGGGTGAGAAAGTCTCATTGTAGTCAACCCCTTGAACTTGTCGAAAACCTTTTACGATAAGTCAAGCTTTGTAGATAGTAACATTACCATTGGCGTCAGTCTTCTTCTTGAAAATCCATTTATTCTCTATGGCTTGCCGATCATCGGGCAAATCCACCAAAGTCCACACTTTGTTCTCATACATGGATCCTATCTCAGATTTTATGGCCTCAAGCCATCTGTCGGAATTTGGGCTCATCATAGCTTCTTCATAGTTCGTAGGTTCGCCTTGGTCTAGTAACATGACTTCCAGGACAGGATTACCGTACCACTCTGGTGCGGATCGTGCTCTGGTTGACCTACGAAGTTCAGTAGTAACTTGATCTGAAGTTTCATGATCATCATCATTAACTTTCTCTCTAGTTGGTGTAGGCATCACGGGAACGATTTTCTGTGATGTGCTACCTTCCAATTCGAGAGAAGGCACAATTATATCATCAAGTTCTACTTTCCTCCCACTCACTTCTTTCGAGAGAAACTCCTTCTCTAGAAAGGACCCATTCTTAGCAACAAAGATCTTGCCTTCGGATCTGTGGTAGAAGGTGTACCCAATTGTTTCCTTAGGGTATCCTATGAAGACGCACTTCTCCGATTTAGGTTCGAGCTTATCAGGCTGAAGCCTTTTGACATAAGCGTCGCATCCCCAATCTTTAAGAAACGACAGCTTAGATTTCTTGCCAAACCACAGTTCATACGGTGTCGTCTCAACGGATTTAGATGGTGCCCTATTTAGCGTGAATGCAGCTGTCTCTAATGCATAACCCCAAAACGATTGTGGTAAATCGGTAAGAGACATCATAGAACGCACCATATCTAATAAAGTACGGTTACGACGTTCGGACACACCATTATGTTGTGGTGTTCCAGGTGGCGTGAGTTGTGAAACTATTACACATTGTTTTAAATGAAGGCCAAACTCGTAACTTGATGACCCACAAGTATAGGGGATCAATTGTAGCTCTTTTCGATAAGTAAGAGTGTCGAACCCAACGAGGAGCAAAAGGAAATGACAAGTGATTTTCAGCAAGGTAATGTCTGCAAGTGCTGAAATTGTAAGTAACAGAGTAGTTTGATAGCAAGATAATTTGTAACGAGCAAGTAACGATAGTAGTAACAAAAGTGCAGCAAGGTAGCCCAATCCTTTTGAGGCAAAGGACAGGCCAAAATGGTATCTTATAATAAGCAAAGCGTTCTTGAGGGTACACGGGAATTTCATCTAGTCACTTTCACCATGTTGATTCGATTTGTATTCGCTACTTTGATAATTTGATATGTGGGTGGACCGGTGCTTAGGTGCTGTTCTTACTTGAACAAGCCTCCTACTTATGATTAACCCTCTCGCAAGCATCCGCAACTACGAGAAAAGTATTAAGAATAAATTCTAACCATAGCATTAAACTTTTGGATCCAATCGGTCCCTTATGGAATAGCGCATAAACTGGGGTTTAAGCTTCTGTCACTCTTGCAACCCATCATCTAATTACTACTCCACAATGCATTCCCTTAGGCCCAAATATGGTGAAGTGTCATGTAGTCGCCGTTCACATGACACCACTAAGGGAATCACAACATACATACTATCAAAATATCGAACACATATCAAGTTCACATGATTACTTGCAACATGATTTCTCCCGTGACCTCAAGAACAAAAGTAACTACTCTCAAATGATAATCATGCTCAAGATCAGAGGGGTATTAAATAGCATATTGGATCTGAACATATAATCTTCCACCAAATAAACCATATAGTAATCAACTACATGATGTAATCAACACTACTAGTCACCCACAAGCACCAATCCATAGTTTCGGTAACAAGATTGAACACAGGAGATGAACTAGGGTTTGAGATGAGATGGTGATGTTGAAGATGTTGATGGAGATTGCCCTCCCCAAGATGGGAGAGTTGTTGGTCATGATGATGACGATGATTTTCCCCTCCGGGAGGGAAGTTCCCCCGGCGGAATCGCTCCGCCGAAGGGCAAAAGTGCTCCTGCACAAGTTCCGCCTCGGGACGGCGGCGCTCCATCCCGAAAGTCCTCTCCTTATTTTTTCTAGGTCAAAATGACTTATGTACCAGAAGATGGGCACCGGAGGTGGGCCTGGGTGAGCACAACCCACCAGGGCGCGCCTGGGCTCCCTGGCGCGCCCAGGTGGGTTGTGCCCACCTGGTGGGCCCCCTCTGGTACTTATTTGCTCCATTATTCTTCAAATATTCCATAAAAAATCTCTGTAAAATTTCAGCTTGTTTGGAGTTGTGTAGAATAGGTGGCCTGACGTAGCTTTTCCAGGTCCAGATTTCCAGCTGCCAGAATTCTCCCCCTTTGTGTCTACCTTGCATATTATGAGAGAAAAGGCATTAGAATTACTCCAAAAAGCCTTATTATGCATAAAAACATCATAAATAACAATAGGAAAACATGATGCAAAATGGACGTATCAACTCCCCCAAGCTTAGACCTCGCTTGTCCTCAAGCGAAAACCGAAATCGAAAAACATGTCCACATGCTTAGAGAGAGAGGTGTCGATAAAAACAAAATACAGAAATAGAAGCATCATGTAAATTATTATAACAGCAACAAATTTAAACGTAAGACTTTTATCATAGACTTCTCATGAATAAGTGGCAGTTCATCACACAATTGAAGTATAAAGCATAAACTCTATTAGAAACCAACAAACTATGTTCTCAGTCAACTTTTCAACTACAATTCATCATCTTTTCAGGAAGGGTCACATATCGGAGCCTTTAGGCAAGTCCACATACTCAACCATCATATAGTCTTCTATGATTGCTAACACTCACCGCATACACATGAGCAAAACATTTCAGCCAGACACATAGAAAGATAGGGGCTTATAGTTTCACTTCCCAACGTATTCACCTCAAGGGCGATGTCAACAATAATAACTTATGCCACCCATATTCAACTGGACATATGTGCCTAGATCTTTCCTCACCACATGATGCTTCCCAAAGGATAAAAATAAAAGGAAAGAGAGAAGAACTTTGACTCTTTGCATAAAAGTAAAAGATAGGCCCTTCACAGAGGGAAGCAGAGGTTGCCATGCGCTTATTTGTTTGTATGCTCAACCCCTTAGTGCAAAAGAAAGTCACGTTGTATTGCCCCTTGTGATGGCAACCTTTATTATGCAGTCTGTCGCTTTTATTCTTCACCATCACAAGTTCGTACAACGCTCAATTTTAATTTACACTAAATGATCTCACACTTTTAGAAGCAATTTTTATGGCCTTATTGCACCGATGACAACTTACTTGAGGGATCTTGCTCAATCCCTAGGTAGGTATGGTGGACACTTGAAAATAAGATTTGGGTTTAAGGGTTTTTGGATGCACAAGTAGTATCTCTACTTAGTGCGGAATTTTTGGCTAGCAAAGATAGGGGGCAAGCACCACATGTTGAAGGATCTATGACAATATAACTTCTATGTGAATATGAACAAGCATAAATCATTACGTTGTCTTCCTTGTCCAACGTCAAAGATTTGGCATATAATAATTTGATGGGGGCTCACAATCACAAAAGATTTCTAGGATAGTGTATTTCTATGTGAATCTTCTCTTCCCTTATTAATTCTTTCATGAGTTGCATCATTGACCAATGCTATGTTCGTCAATCTCTAATAAAATTTTCTACTTATACTCTTCCTTATGTGGTGCCATCACCTACCATAAGATTAGCATATGATCTTTTTCTTTTATTTCCTTTCTTTTTATTTATATCCCTTCTTTTTATTGCAACATGAAAGTAAGAAAGCAAAAACTCAGACTAAACTTTATTATAAATCTTGCACACGATTACAAGGATAGACCACTAAGCAAGCTCTCGAAAAGAAAGGATCGAACTAAACTTTTATTCATCTAAAGCAGAAGATCGAACTAAGATAAGTAAAGGCAAAAAGATAGTGGGGATGATATGATACCGGGGCACCTCCCGCAAGCTTGGCGGAAGCCAAGGAGAGTGCCCATACCCGAAACTCAATTTTCCTTTGGTGATGAAGAAGAAGAAGGTGGTGGTGATGAAGTAGTGGGTTTGTCCTTTTTCTCCAACTTATTTAGAAGGTAAAAATTATCTATCCTTAACTCTTCATTCTCCATCTCAAGCTTTATTATCCTCTTGCATAACGCCTCCATGCTTTCGTGCTTGAAACGAGGAGGGACTGGTTCATCTTCATCTTCTTCATCGGAGAACCATATATAGGGATAGGTATCCTTGAAGATATTTTTATCTAAAGGCTGATAAGAAACTGGGCACTCCTCCTCGGAATCTTGAGACGACATATTTTCAGATCTATCAGGAAAACAGTAAGAAAAGAAAACAGAAGGTTTCTCTGCGATACGGTGGTCAACAGGTTCGGGGGGTATATAAAGATTTTTTATCTTGGGAAACAAGCAAACGGAAGAAAAGCGGAGTCCGGAAGGTGTCCCAGGTGGGCACAACCCACCTGGGCGCGCCCTGGTGTCTTGTGCCCACCAGGGTACACTTCCTGGAAGTTTCTTATTTTTCTAATTTTCTAAATATTCCAAAACTGACAAAAAATATTTTTTTGGATTTTTCGGAGTCCATTTACTTACCGTATCACGTACCTCCTTATTTTCACGATTCTGGAGTGTTCCGGAAGGACTCTTGTATGTGTTCTTCCGGTGTCAAAGTTTGGATAATATTACTTTCAACATTAATGGGCGTACCTGAGATATAATGTTTTATTCATTGCCCATTAACAACCTTTGGGTTAGTACCTTCGGCATTATTTATTTTGATAGCTCCAAACCAATAAACCTCCTCGATAACATAGGGTCCTTCCCATTTGGAGAGGAGTTTTCCTGCAAAGAATCTGAAACGAGAGTTGTACAAAAGAACATATTCTCCAACTTTGAACTCACGCTTTTGGATTCTTTTATCATGCCATCTTTTAACTTTTTCTTTAAATAATTTGGTATTTTCATAAGCTTGGGTTCTCCATTCATCTAGTGAGCTAATATCAAATAACCTCTTTTCACCGGCAAGTTTGAAATCATAGTTGAGTTCTTTGACTGCCCAATATGCTTTATGTTCTAACTCAAGAGGCAAATGACAAGCTTTTCCATAGACCATTTTATAAGGAGACATACCCATAGGATTTTTATGTGCTGTTCTATAAGCCCAAAGTGCATCATCTAATTTCTTAGACCAATTCTTCCGGGACCTATTGATAGTCTTTTGCAAAATTAATTTTATTTCTCTATTACTAAGTTCAACTTGACCACTAGACTGAGGATGATAGGGTGATGCAATTCTATAGTTAACATCATACTTGGCAAGCATTTTACGGAAAGCACCATGAATAAAGTGTGAACCACCATCAGTCATTAAATATCTAGGGACTCCAAACCTTGGGAAAATAACTTCCTTAAGCATTTTAATATAGGTTTTGTGATCAGCACTACTGTTGGAATAGCTTCTACCCATTTAGTAACATAATCAACAGCAACCAGAATATGTGTATACCCATTAGAGGAAGGAAAAGGTACCATGTAATTAAATCCCCAAACATCAAATGGTTCAACAGCAAGTGAACAATTCATAGGCATTTCTTGACGTTTACCGATATTACATATTCTTTGACATTCATCACAAGATAAGAAAAACTTACGGGCATCCTTGAAGAGAGTAGGCTAATAAAATCCAGATTGCAATACCTTGTGAGCAGTTCTGTCTCCAGCATGATGCCCTCCATAAGCTTCGGAGTGACAATTCCATAGGATTTGTCCCTGTTCATGCTCAGGTACACAATGTCTAATAATACCATCTACCCCTTCTTTATAAAGATGTGGGTCATCCCAAAAGTAATGTCTTAAGTCATAGAAGAATTTTTTTCTTTTGTTGGTATGTAAAGCTAGGTGGTAAATATTTAGCAACCATGTAATTAGCATAGTCAGCTTACCAAGGAGTGTTATTAGAAACATTTATTGCAACTAACTGCTCATCAGGAAAACTATCATCAATAGGTAGTGGGTCATCAAACACATTTTCAAGTCTAGACAAGTTATCACCTACGGGGTTCTCAGCTCCTTTTCTATCGATGATATGTAAATCAAATTCTTGTAGCAAGAGAACCCATCAAATAAGTCTAGGTTTAGCATCTTTCTTTTCCATAAGATATTTAATAGCAGCATGATCGGTGTGAACAATTACTTTTGAATCAACAATATAAGATCTAAATTTATCACAAGCAAACACCACTGCTAGAAATTCCTTTTCAGTAGTAGCATAATTCCGTTGTGCACTGTCTAGAGTTTTACTAGCATAATGTATAACATTCAGTTTCTTATCAACTCTTTGTCCTAGAACAGCACCAACAGCATAATCACTAGCATCACACATAATTTCAAAAGGCAAGTTCCAATAAGGTGGTTGAACAATAGGTGCAGAAATTAAGGCTTTCTTGAGTGTTTCGAAAGCTTCTAAACAATCATCATAAAAAACAAAAGGAGTATCCTTTTGCAAAAGATTTGTAAGAGGCCTAGAAATTTTAGAAAAGTCTTTGATAAATCTCCTATAGAAACCAGCATGACCTAGGAAACTATGAATACCTTTGATATCTTTAGGACATGGCATTTTCTCAATTGCATCAACCTTAGCTTTGTCCACTTCAATACCTCTTTTAGAAATTTTATGGCCCAAAACAATACCTTCATTAACCATAAAGTGGCACTTCTCCCAATTCAAGACAAGATTTGTTTGCTCGCATCTCTGCAAAACTCGATCAAGATTGCTTAAACAACCATCAAAAGACTTCCCATAAACAGAGAAGTCATCCATGAAAACCTCAACAATCTTTTCACAAAAGTCAGAGAATATAGCAGTCATACATCTTTGAAAGGTAGCAGGTGCATTGCATAAACCAAAAGGCATATGTCTATAAGCATAAGTTCCAAAGGGACAAGTGAAAGTGGTCTTTTCTTGATCAGGTTGAGAAACAGGTATTTGTGAAAAACTAGAATTTCCATCAAGGAAGCAAAAGTGTGTGTGCTTAGATAATCTTTCTAGCATTTGATCAATAAAAGGTAGAGGGTAATAATCTTTTCTAGTTGCTTTATTTAATTTTCTAAAATCAATTACCATTCTATAGCCTGTAACAATTCTTTGTGGAATAAGTTCATTCTTATCATTAGGAACAACAGTAATACCTCCTTTCTTAGGAACACAATGAACATGACTTACCCATCTACTATTAGCTATAGGATAGATTATACCTGCTTCCAGTAGTTTTAAGATTTCCGTTCTTACCACTTCCTTCATTTTCGGATTTAACCGACGTTGGTGATCGACAATGGGTTTAGCATCAGGTTCCATATTAATCTTGTGCTGACATATAGTGGGACTAATGCCCTTTAAATCATCAAGAGTATACCCAATAGCAGCTCGGTGCTTCCTTAGAACTTTCAATAATCTTTCTTCTTCATGTTCTGAAAGGTTAGCGCTAATAATAACAGGATATATCTTCTTTTCATCAAGATAAGCATATTTCAAAGTGTCTGGCAATTGTTTTAATTCAAACACGGGATCACCTTTAGGTGGAGGAGGACCTCCTAGAGTTTCAATAGGCAAATTGTGTTTAAGCAGAGGACGTTGTTCAAAGAAAATCTTATCTATTTCATTTCTCTCATGCATATGTAAATCATTTTCATGGTCTAGCAAATATTGTTCTAAAGGATCAGTAGGAGGCACAGCAATAGAAGCAAGACCAATTATTTCATCCTTACTAGGAAATTCTTTTTCATGAAGCTTTCTACTAAACTTGGAAAAATTAAACTCATGAGACTCATCACCAAAGCTAACACCGACAGTTTGTTTTTCACAATCTATTTTAGTATTAACGGTGTTCAGGAAAGGTCTACCAAAGATAATGGGACAAAAGTCATCTTGTGGGGAACCAAGAACAAGGAAATCAGTAGGGTATTTTATTTTCCCACACAAGACTTCAACATCTCTAACAATCCCAATTGGTGATATGGTGTCTCTATTAGTAAGTTTAATAGTAACATCTATGTCTTCTATTTCTGCGGGTGCTATGTCATTCATAATTTCTTGATATAAGGAATAAGGAATAGCACTCACACTAGCACCTATGTCACATAAACCATGATAACATTGATCTCCTATTTTAACTGAGACAACAGGCATGCCAACAATAGGTCTATGATTATCCTTTTTATCAGGTTTGGCAATTCTAGCAGCTTCTTCACAGAAGTAAATAACATGACCATCTACGTTTTCTTCCAGGAGATCCTTAATCATAGCAACACTAGGTTCTACTTTAATTTGTTCATCAGGTTTAGGTGTTCTAATATAACTTTTGTTAACCACAGTTGAAACTTTAGCATGTTCCTTTATCCTAACAGGGAAAGGTGGTTTCTCAATATAAGCAGTAGGAACAACTGGATCAACATTATAAATTATGGTTTCCTCTTTAATGGGTACCGGTTCTTTAACTTCTTCTTTAATAGGTGGGTGATATTTTAACCACTTCTCCTTAGGGAGATCAACATGAGTAGCAAATGATTCACAAAAGGAGGCTACTATCTCAGAGTCAAGTCCATATTTAGTGCTAAACTTTTGAAAAGCATCGGTATTCATAAAAGATTTAACACAATCATACTTAAGCTTAATACCTGACTCTTTACCTTCGTCGAGTTCCCAATCTTCAGAGTTGCATTTAATTCTTTCCAAAAGATCCCACTGGAATTCAATAGTCTTCTTCATAAAAGAACCAGTACAAGAAGTATCAAGCATGGATTGATCATCACGAGAAAGCCGAGCATAAAAGTTCTGGATAACAATTTCTCTTCAGAGCTCATGGTTGGGGCATGAATATAACATTGACTTAAGCCTCCCCTAAGCTAGAGCGATACTTTCTCCTTCACGAGGCCAAAAATTATATATATAATTCCGATCACGATGAACTAGATGCATAGGATAATTTTTTTGGTGAAACTCCAATTTTAACCGGTTCCAATTCCAAGATCCAATATCATCGCATAGCCTATACCATGCCAATGATTTTCCCTTCAAAGATAAAGGGAAAACCTTTTTCATAACTTCATCTCCGGGTAAACCTGCAAGCTTAAACAATCCACAAATTTGTTCTACGTATATCAAGTGCATATCAGGATGTTTGGTTCCATCTCCTGCATAAGGATTAGCTAGCAGTTGTTCTATCATACCCGAAGGAATTTCATATTCAATATTTTCAGTAGGTGCAGTAGGTTGAGGGGTAGCTAATTGTGGTTCCGGTCGAGGTGAAGATACCCCGAACAAACCCCTCAAAGGATTGTTTTCCATAGTAACAAGTGACAATAAATTTCAGCACACTATATAAATGTTTCCTTACCAAAGGCGCTTCACTCCCCGGCAACGGCGCTAGAAAATAGCCATGATGACTCACAAGTATAGGGGATCAATTTTAGCTCTTTTCGATAAGTAAGAGTGTCGAACCCAACGAGGAGCAGAAGGAAATGACAAGTGGTTTTCAGCAAGGTAATGCCTGCAAGTGTTGAAATTGTAAGTAACAGAGTAGTTTGATACCAAGATAATTTGTAACGAGCAAGTAACGATAGTAGTAACAAAAGTGCAGCAAGGTAGCCCAATCCTTTTGAGGCAAAGGACAGGCCAAAACAGTCTCTTATAATAAGCAAAGCGTTCTTGAGGGTACACTGGAATTTCATCTAGTCACTTTCACCATGTTGATTCGATTTGTGTTCGCTACTTTGATAATTTGATATGTGGGTGGACTGGTGCTTAGGTGTTGTTCTTACTTGAACAAGCCTCCTACTTATGATTAACCCTCTCGCAAGCATCCGCAACTACGAGAAAAGTATTAAGAATAAATTCTAACCATAGCATTAAACTTTTGGATCCAATCGGTCCCTTACGGAATAGCGCATAAACTGGGGTTTAAGCTTCTGTCACTCTCGCAACCCATCATCTACTTACTACTCCACAATGCATTCCCTTAGGCCCAAATATGGTGAAGTGTCATGTAGTCGACGTTCACATGACACCACTAAGGGAATCACAACATACATACTATCAAAATATCGAACACATATCAAGTTCACATGATTACTTGCAACATGATTTCTCCCGTGACCTCAAGAACAAAAGTAACTACTCACAAATGATAATCATGCTCAAGATCAGAGGGGTATTAAATAGCATATTGGATCTGAACATATAATCTTCCACCAAATAAACCATATAGTAATCAACTACAAGATGTAATCAACACTACTAGTCACCCACAAGCACCAATCTATAGTTCCGGTAACAAGATTGAACAGAAGAGATGAACTAGGGTTTGAGATGAGATGGTGTTGTTGAAGATGTTGATGGAGATTGCCCTCCCCAAGATGGGAGAGTTGTTGGTAATGATGATGACGATGATTTCCCCCTCCGGAAGGGAAGTTCCCTCGGCGGAATTGCTCCGCCGGAGGGCAAAAGTGCTCCTACCCAAGTTCCACCTCGAGATGGTGGTGCTCCGTCCCGAAAGTCCTCTCCTTATTTTTTCTAGGTCAAAATGACTTATATACCAGAAGATGGGCACCGGAGGTGGGCCTGGGTGAGCACAACCCACCAGGGCGCGCCTGGGCTCCCTGGCGCGCCCAGATGGGTTGTGCCCACCTGGTGGGCCCCCTCTGGTACTTATTTGCTCCATTATTCTTCAAATATTCCATAAAAATTCTCTGTAAAGTTTCAGCTTGTTTGGAGTTGTGTAGAATAGGTGGCCTGACGTAGCTTTTCCAGGTCCAGATTTCTAGCTGCCAGAATTCTCCCCCTTTGTGTGTACCTTGCATATTATGAGAGAAAAGGCATTAGAATTACTCCAAAAAGCCTTATTATGCATAAAAACATCATAAATAACAGTAGGAAAACATGATGCAAAATGGACGTATCATAACTCAAATATTCGCCTCCACGATCAGATTGTAGAAACTTTATTTTCTTGTTACGATGATTCTCCACTTCACTCTGAAATTCTTTGAACTTTTCAAATGTTTCAGATATGTGTTTCATTAAGTAGATATACCCACATCTACTTAAATCATCAGTGAAGGTGGGAAAATAACGATACCCACCGCGTGCTTCAAGACTCATCAGACCGCATACATCGGTATGTATTATTTCCAATAAGTCATTAGCTTGCTCCATTGTTCCGGAGAATGCGGTTTTAGTCATATTTCCCATGAGGCATGGTTCGCAAGCATCAAATGATTCATAATCAAGTGATTCCAAAAGCCCATCTGCATGGAGTTTCTTCATGCGCTTTTATACCAATATGACCTAAACGGCAGTGCCACAAATATGTTGCACTATCATTATCAACTTTGCATCTTTTGGCATCAATATTATGAATATGTGTATCACTACGATCGAGATTCAATAAACCATTTACATTGGGTGTATGACCGTAGAAGGTTTTATTCATGTAAACAGAATAACAATTATTCTCTGACTTAAATGAATAACTGTATCGCAATAAACATGATCCAATCATATTCATGCTCAATGCAAACACCAGATAACATTTATTTAGGTCCAACACTAATCCCGAAGGTAGAGGGAGTGTGCGATGGTGATCTTATCAACCTTGGAATCACTTCCAACACACATCATCACCTCGTCCTTAACTAGTCTCTCTTCATTGTGCAACTCCTGTTCCGAGTTACTAATCTTAGCAAGTGAACCGGTATCAAATACCCAGGGGCTACTATGAACACTAGTAAAGTACACATCAATAACATGTATATCAAATATACCTTTGTTCACTTTGCCATCCTTCTTATCCGCCAAGTATTTGGGGCAGTTCCGCTTCCAGTGACCATTTCCTTTGCAGTAGAAGCACTCAGTTTCAGGCTTGGGTGTAACTTTGGGTTTCTTCATGGGAGCGGCAACTTGTTTGCCATTCTTCTTAAAGTTCCCTTTCTTTCCCTTTTGCCCTTTTTCTTGAAACTAGTGATCTTGTTAACCATCAACATTTGATGCTCTTTCTTGATTTCTACCTTCGCCGATTTCAGCATCGCGAAGAGCTCGGGAATCATTTTCGTCATCCCTTGCATATTATAGTTTATCACGAAGTTCTAGTAGCTTGGTGATAGTGACTTGAGAACTCTGTCAATCACTAACTTATCTGGAAGATTAACTCCCACTTGATTCAAGCGATTGTAGTACCCAGACATTCTGAGCACATGCTAACTGGCTGAGCTATTCACCTCCATCTTATAGGCAAAGTACTTGTCAGAGGTATCATACCTCTCGACATGGGCATGAGTCTGAAATACCAATTTCAGCTCTTGGAACATCTCATATGCTCCGTGGCATTCAAAACATTTTTGAAGTCCCGGTTCTAAGCCGTAAAGCATGGTGCACTATACTATTAAGTAGTCATCATACCGAGCTTGCCAGACGTTCATAACGTTTGAATCTGCTCCTGCAATAGGTCTGTCACCTAGCGGTGCATTAAGGACATAATTCTTCTGTGCAGCAATGAGGATAATCCTCAGATCACGGACCCAGTCCGCACCATTGCTACTATCATCTTTCAACTTAGTTTTCTCTAGGAACATATCAAAAATAGGGGAGCTACATCGTGAGCTATTGATCTAGAATATAGATTTGCAAATACTATCAGGACTAAGTTCATGATAAATTAAGTTCAATTAATCAATTTACTAATGAACTCCCACTTAAATAAACATCCCTCGAGTTATCTAAGTGGTACGTGATCCAAATCAACTAACCCATGTCCGATCATCACGTGAGATGGGGTAGTCATCAATGGTGAACATCTCTATGTTGATCATATCTACTATATGACTCACGTTCGACCTTTCGGTCTCCAGTGTTCCGAGACCATGTCTGTACATGCTAGGCTCGTCAAGTTTAACCCAAGTACTATGCATGTGCAAAACTGTCTTACACCCGTTGTATGTGAACGTAGAGTCTATCACACCTGATCATCACGTGGTGTCTCAAAACGATGAACTTTCGCAACGGTGCATACTCGGGGAGAACACTTATATCTTGAAATTTAGTGAAGGAATCATCTTATAATGCTACCGTCGTTCTAAGCAAAATAAGATGCATAAAAGATAAACATCACATGCAATCAAAATATGTGACATGATATGGCCATCATCATCTTGTGATTTTGATCTCCATCTCCAAAGCATCGTCATGATATCCATCGTCACCGGCTCGACACATTGATCTCCATCGTTGCGTCGTGGTCATCTCGGCAACTATTGCTTCTACAACTATTGATAACGCATAGCGATAAAGTAAAGCAATTACATGGCGCTTGCATTTCATACAATAAAGAGACAACCATAAGGCTCCTGCCGGTTGCCGATAAATTACAAAACATGATCATATCATACAATAATGTATATCACATCATGTCTTGACCACATCACGCCACAACATACCCTGCAAAAACAAGTTAGACGTCCTCTACTTTGTTGTTGCAAGTTTTACGTGGCTGCTATGGGCTTCTAGCAAGAACTGTTCTTACCTACGGCAAAAACCACAACGGTGATTTATCAAGTTTGTTGTTTTAACCTTCTTCAAGGACCGGCCGCAGTCAAATTCGATTCAACTAAAGTAGGAGAAATAGACACCCGCCAGCCACCTTTATGCAAAACTAGTTTCATGTCAGTCGGTGGAACCGGTCTCATGTACGTGGACATGTAAGGTTGGTCCGGGCCGCTTCATCTCACAACGCCGCTGAATCAAAATAAGACGTTGGTGGTAAGCAGTATGAACATCACCGCCCACAACTTCTTTGTGTTCTACTCGTGCATATCATCTACGCATAGACCTGGCTCAGATGCCACTGTTGGGAAACGTTGCATGGAAAACAAAAAAAATTCTACGCACACGCAAGATCTATCAAGGAGATGCATAGCAACGAGAGGGGAGAGTGTGTCTACGTACCCTCGTAGAACGTAAGCGGAAGCGTTTCACAACGCGGTTGATGTAGTTGAACTTTCTTCGCGATCCAACCGATCTAGTACCGAACGTACGGCACCTCCGCGTTCAGCTCGGTGACGTCCTCCGCCTTCTTGATCCAGCAAGACGGCGAGGTAGTAGATGAGTTCCGTCAGCACGACAGCGTGGTGACGGTGATGGTGAAGTGATCTCCGCAGGGCTTCGCCTAAGCACTACGAAAATATGATCGGGGGTGTAAACGGTGGAGGGGGCGCCGCAAACGGCTAGGCAATTGTCTGTTGTGTGCTAGGCGCCCCCCTCCCACATATATATAGGTGGGAGGGAGGGAGGAGCAGCCATGGGGGGCGCCCAAGTAGGAGGAATCCTACTTGGGGTCTCTCCCAAGGTGGCGCCCCCCCTGCCATGTATAGGAGCGGGTGAAAGGCAGGGGAGGGTGGTGCCCCCCCCCCTTTCCTTTCTCCCATGAGAGGGAAAGACAGGAGGGGATAGCCCTCCCCCTTTTCCTTCCCTAGGGCTGTTCGGCTAGGGAAAGGGGTGCACCAGCCCCCTGTGGGCTGGTCTGTCCCTCCCTTGGCCCATTAAGCCCATATACATGCCGGGGGTGCCTGAAACCCCTTCCGGTGACCCGATTTCTTCCCGGTACGTCCCGAAACACTTCTGGTGTCCAAATACCATCGTACTATATATCAATCTTTACCTCTCGACCATTTCGAGACTCCTCGTCATGTCCGTGATCTCATCCAGGACTCCGAACAACATTCGGTCACCAAATCATATAACTCATATAACACTATATCGTCAACGAACGTTAAGCGTGCGGACCCTACGGGTTCGAGAACTATGTAGACATGACCGAGACACCTCTCCGGTCGATAACCAATAGCAGAACCAGGATGCCCATATTGGCTCCTACATATTTGATACGTCTCCAACGTATCTATAATTTATGAAGTATTCATGCTGCTATATTATCATTCTTGGATGTTTTACAATCATTTTATAGCAACTTTATATCATTTTTTGGGACTAACTTATTAACATAGTGCCCAGTGCCAGTTGCTGTTTTTTGCTTGTTTTTTACATCGCATAAAATCAATACCAAACGGAGTCCAAACGTAGCGAAACTTTTTGTGGATTTTTTATGGACCAGAAGACATCCAATGGGCCAGAGCAGCACCTGGGGGGTGCCCCGAGGGGGGCACAACCCACCAGGGTGCGCCTGGGCCCCCAGGCACGCCCCGGCGGGTTGTGCCCACCTCGGTGGCCTCCCGCACCGCCTCTTCGCCCTATAAATTGCCAAATATTCCAAAAAACCCTCGCGGAGACCCTAGATCAGAAGTTCCGCCGCCGCAAGGCCTCTGTATCCACGAGATCCAATCTAGACCCTGTTCCGGCACCCTGCCGGAGGGGGAAATCATCACCGGTGGCCATCTTCATCATCCCGGCGACCACCACGATGAGGAGGGAGTAGTCCACCCTTGGGGCTGAGGGTTTGTACCAGTAGCTATGTGTTTAATCTCTCTCTCTCTCTCTCTCTCTCTCTCTCTCTCTCTCTCTCGTGTTCTTGAGATGCACAATCTTGATGTATCGTGGGCTTTGGTAATATAGTCGGATCATATGGTGTTTTCCCCTCTCTACCTTGTTGTGATGAATTGAGTTTTCCCTTTGAGATTTCGTTTTATCGGATTGAATACTTTTATGGATTTGAGATCACTTGATATATGTCTTGCATATGAATACCCTTGGTGAAAATGGGGTATTATATTGATTCACTTGATATATGTTTTGGCACTCAACTCGCGGATTCCCGAGGTGACATTGGGGTAATCTATGCATAGGGGTTGATGCACGTTCTTGTCTTTGTTTCTCCGGTAGAAATCTTGGGGCACTCTTTGAGGTTCTTTGTGTTGGATTGAGCATTACGAATCTGAATTTGCTTTGGTGTTATTTTAGTACGAACTCTTGGATAGATCGATCGGAAAGAATAGCTTTCAGGTGGTTTCGTACCCTACAAACAATTTATTCTTATGTTCTCCGCTAGATAGGAACTTTGGAGTGATTCTTCATCGCACATTGAGGGATGATTATATGATCCAATTATATTAGCATTGTTGAGAGATTGCACTAGCGAAAGTACGGACCCTAGGCCTTGTTTTCAAGCATTGCAATACCGTTTGTGCTCACTTTTGTCACTAGCTACCTTGCCGTTTTTATTTATTCAGATTATAAAATTATATTTCTACCATCCATATTACACTTTTATCACCATCTCTTTGCCGAACTAGTGCACCTATACAATTTGCCATTGTATTGGGTGTGTTGGGGACACAAGAGATTTCTTGTATTTGGTTGCAGGGTTGTTTGAGAAAGACCATCTTCATCCTACGCCTCCCACGGATTGATAAACCTTAAGTCATCCACTTGAGGGAAAATTGCTACTGTCCTACAAAACTCTGCGCTTGGAGGCCCAACACGAGTCTACAAGAATAAAGTTGCGTAGTAGACATCAATATTCTACGAAGATCTTTATCGGTCGAACCGTTATGACAACATACGTAATTCCCTTTGTCCATCGGTATGTTACTTGCCCGAGATTCGATCGGTATCTCTATACCTAGTTCAATCTCGTTACCGGCAAGTCTCTTTACTCGTTCCGTAATACATCACCTCATGACTAACTCCTTAGTCGTTTGCTTGCAAGCTTATGATGTGTATTACCGAGAGGGCCCAGAGATACCTCTCCGATACTCGGAGTGACAAATCCTAATCTCGATCTATGCCAACTCAACAAACACCTTCGGAGATACATGTAGGGCATCTTTATGATCACCCAGTTACGTTGTGACGTTTGATAGCACACAAGGTATTCCTCCGGTATCCGGGAGTTGCATAATCTCATAGTCGAAGGAATATCTATTTGACATGAAGAAAGCAATAGCAATAAACTGAATGATCATTATGCTAAGCTAACGGATGGGTCTTGTCCATCACATCATTCTCCTAATGATGTGATCCCATTATAAAATGACAACACATGTCTATGGTTAGGAAACCTTAACCATCTTTGATCAACGAGCTAGTCTAGTAGAGGCTTATTAGGGACATGGTATTTATTTATGTATTCACACATGTATTTAAGTTTCCGATCAATACAATTCTAGCATGAATAATAAACCTTTATCATGAATAAGGAAATATAAAATAACAACTTTATTGTTGCCTCTAGGGCATATTTACTTCAGAAAATATCCTCAAAGAATGTAGCATCCTTAGACTCTATAATTGTATCGACCTTCTGGTCAGGTACCTCGGATTTCACTACTAGAAATCTATAGCCAACGCTATTCTTAGCGTAGCCCAAATTAACGCAGTCCACGGTCTTCAGACCAAGCTTACGCTTTTTGGGGATCGGCACATTGACTTTCGCCAAACAGCCCCAAGTGCGCAAGTAAGAGAGTTTAGTTCTTTTCTTTTCCCATTGCTCATAGGGAGTAGTCTCATTATCCTTTGCGGGAACTTTATTCAGGACATGACATGCTGTAAATACAACCTCCCCCCACCATGCCTTGGATAAACCCGAAGTATCTAACATGGCGTTAACCAAATCTGTTAGAGTACGGTTTTTCCGTTCGGCAACCCCATTTGACTGGGGTGAATAGGGAGGCGTCCTCTCATGAACAATACCATGTTCCGCACAGAATAAATCGAACTCACTAGAAAAGTGCTCTCCACCACGATTAGACCGGACTCGTTTTATTTTCTTCTCAAGTTGGTTCTCAACTTCAGCCTTATAGATTTTAAAGTAGTGTAGAGCCTCATCCTTTGTATTTAATAAATACACATAACAGAATCTAGTGAAATCATCAATTAGAGTCATGAAGCATTTCTTTCCTCCTTTAGTCAACACATCATTCATCTCACATAGATCTGAATGTATGAGCTCTAATGGTGCCAGGTGTCTCTCCTTCGCAGGCTTGTGAGGCTTACGAGGTTGCTTTGCTTGCACACACACATGGAATTTAGAGCCTTTGGCTAAAGTGAAACTCGGAATTAGATCCATCTTAGCTAGCCGCGTCATACAACCGAAATTTATGTGACAAAGACGCGAATGCCAAACCTCAGATTCGTTCACATTAGAATGAATTTGGTTCACGACTTTATTACAGAAATCCTCCAGGGAAAGGCAGAACAAACCACCACAATCATATCCTTTTCCAACAAATAGTCCATACCGAGATATGACTACTTTGTTGGACTCAAATACTAACTTAGACCCTTCTTTACATAGAAGGGAGCCACTAACGAGATTCTTCTTGATGGCAGGGACATGCTGCACGTTCTTCAGTTGCATGATATTTCCCAAAGTAAACTTCAGATCTACCGTGCCAACACCATGAACAGAAGCATGCGAGCCGTTCCCCATCAGGACGGAACAATCTCGTGCGACCTGGTAAGAAGAAAACAAAGACACATCAGACACACATGAATATTGGCCCCAGTGTCAACCCACCAATCGGTGGACTGACAAACTGAAAGTACGGTAAACAGATTACCATACCCAGATGCCGCACCATTGTTGCTTAGAGTGACATTGACAGACTTAGAGTCCTGTCCTGGCTTCTTGTACTTGTTTGGGCACTTGTTTGCCCAGTGTTCATCTGAACCACAAGTAAAGCAACCATCTCTCTTTTTGTCTTTTTCTTACCCTTCTTCTTAAAGGTAGTATTCTGCTGGACAGAGTTCTTTCCCTTGAACTTGTGGAAGTTCTTCTGCACCACATTGGCGCTAGAAGAACCCTCTGCCCCTTCCACGTGTGAGTCCTTTGCTCTCGAGTTCTGCTAGACACTTAGATGACCGATGACATCCTCAACAGAGAATTCACATCTCAAGTGCTTGAGATAAGTAGCAAAGTTCCTCCATCCAGGAGGGAGTTTTGCAATAATGCAACCCGCGACAAATTTGTCTGGTAACTCACACTTCAGGAGCTCCAGCTCCTTAGCGATGCATTGTATCTCATGGGCCTGGTCCAATACAGAACGATTATCAACCATTTTGTAATCATGGAACTGCTCCATAGCATACAACTCGCTTCCAGCATCGGTTGCGCTGAATTTAGCTTCGAGCGCATCCCACAAATTCTTGGCAACACGCATATGGAGATACGCGTTGACTAGCTTGTCTCCGATCACAGTAAGAACGGCTCCCACAAAGATGGTGGTTGCCTCCCTAAACGCATTCTCCTGTTCAGGAGCAATCGTTACCGTGGGAGACACACCACCAACCCAGAACACGTTCATTGATGTCAGCCACAAGGTAGTCCTCGTCTGCCAACGCTTAAAATGCGTCCCGGTAAACTTTTCCGGTTTCAGTGTAGCGGCGAAGCCATGAGTCGAAAAGTGCCTAAAATAAGGTTTTTGAATTGTTGGAAATATTAGCACATTTTCGACTAATCTAATCCACGAGTAAATGATAAGCATGGCAAAAACAGTATGCATCTCGTACCAATACCTAAGCATGTGAGCACGTACAGTACATAGAACCGAAACATCTATGAACAGCATATATACGGCCAGCACATGTACGAGCAGATAGGGGATGAACGAGTCATACCCTCCGGTTGGCCAGGCCAACGCGGCGGCGGCGGCGGCAGCCTCGGCATCGGCCGAGGCCTTCTTCTTGGCGGCTTCGTCATCAGTCATGGAGTCGATGCAGGGGAAGTAGAGGCGGAAGGAGACAAGGACGGATCGGGACGCTCCCCAAAAACATTATTGCCGTTCTCCCGGGCAGGATCTCGAACGACAGGGTTCCGGAGGCACCTGCACTCCCTGAGAGGAACAGTAGATGGCGGTTAGGGTTGTGCGAGAGGGAGTAAGTGAAATAACCATTCTTGACCGGCAAAAATAAGTTTCGGCTCGGCTCATTCCCGCAACCCGCAACCCGCGGCGCGCGCGCGTCGTGACAAGGCGAGGCGGGCAGCGGAGGAGGAGGAGCGCGCGTGTACAACTCCTATTCCCAAGCTCCCAATAGCAAGTGGTAGAGCAGCCCTTATAAAGAGGTCTCACTCTTTGTACTGTAGCAGTATGGTACTAAACTTTCCACACTCCCCACCACTTGCCGTATACATGCATGGGCCTTAGAGATTAACCAGGGATTATTGTCTTATATGGGCCTAAGCCCATCCATAATCCATCAACTACACCATTGACCCTCAGTGCTGAACCTGACGAAGTGTTACAATCTGCAGGTTATAGTTACAAGCCAAAAAAAACTTCAAGAGGGTATTTTACAGGAATATTCATGTGATGAGCTCGTCGATAGTGCAGTTTCAGTTCATTCTCTGTGCAAATGTTGGTTGACTGCACTCACTAACAGTGTCCTAGATAGAAGCCTCTGCTGCACATTCAGAAGCACACTCGGATTCAGAAGACAGAGCCATCAGCAGTACCCATAGGAGCCTCTGCTTATCTTCTCCACCTACATAGGAACCTTCTGTTCTGCACCTTCAGAAAACAGAGCAATCACCAGCACCGTACCCATGAATACGATAGCAATAAAGAGTAGAGAAGATCACACACACACACACACACACACACAAGAGCGGATAGAGAGACAGTGACGGACAGAGAGATGGAGCAATTTCATATCAGAACCTAACTGGATCATTAAATAGACCTTCAGTGCTGATGAAGAGAGTGAAGAGATATTGACAGCGACCAGACGACCAACGATGTCAGCTACTAGGCGACTTAACCAGTAGCTACAGAGAAACGATGTCAACCAACCACTCACCAGGGTCGTGCTCGGTCGAACACGTAAGAATGGCCTCGTCATCCCTGACACGCTGGACCCGTCAGTCTGAAACATTATCAAAACATTTCCAAAGAGCAGTCCGTTTTTTGCAACAACTTGCCAACAAATGTTAACCGTGGTCAGAACATAGGCGTTAAAAATATGTTGTTTGTTACTCCCTCCGCAAAAAAAATTATGGTGATCACAGACGACCCTGCTAGAGTTGCTCTCAGAGCCTTACTATTTCCTTAACCAGTCCTCTTCTGCTGAATTCCACACTCGCCGTAGTGGCCCTCAAGACTCTTTTCCTGTCGAGATGAAGGGCTGGAAGCCAGAACCAGCTTCCAATCCCCCGTTGACTGTAACAAGAGCACATACACCAAAGCATATTGTCAACATTTTCCTTGAAGCAGAGACCCGTTAAGTCGGCCAACATTGCCAGAACGTGGGCCTAGCAGTCAGTGATTTTTGCAACAACTTGCCTAGAGGACAGTTGTTTTTTTCTTTTAAGTTGAGAAGTGGTAGTAATTATACTACCTCCGTATGTGGAGACGTACACAGCCGATCCGCCTGCCGTGGTCTGGCCCTTTTATTTTCGGCGCTGCTATACGTACGACACATTTGCATCGGATGCCTGTACGATCATACATGGCAGCGCTGCAGCGAGCGTGCACGCACGAGGCAACGGAGGACCATAGCATTTAGAGATGAATTGCTCTCTTGTCGTACTGGTCGTACGAGAAACGATCGTACGCAGAGCAATTTCGTTTTATTTTCTATTTTAAAGATGGAAAATAAGTGCAAGAGGTAGGATTCGACCATCCCAAGTGACCTTTGCGGGTGCTCCCGAAGGAGTACTCCTTCGTTAGTTGCTCTCGATAGGTAGAAATCAATAGAAATAGATGGCGAGTAATTGATGGGCTGATATGTCTACCTAGAACCAAAGAAAGGATCGGTGCACGGTCTGTTTTGTACGCTTCTAACCGACACAAAATGTGGAGATTTTTTTTTTTAGGGGTAAACCGAGCTTTATTCACGTTCAAAGACCAAAGTCTGCGGGATACATCTCGGATCATGAGGAGATAAATCGTGAATTCGTGATGGGGTGATTTCCTATCATGGGCTTACAATGTCTAGATCCCACTCACGACATAGAGCCCACGTATGAAAATTGGTCGGATGGTGCAATGAAGCGTACCAGATCCAGGCAGTTTAGAGCAAGTACAATAAGGATACATAAGCAGGCTATAAGGACTAAAACATTATATCTTTGCTTTGTTGAAGGAGAGAGAAGAGAAGCGACCTCTTCATTAGTAGCCAGCTACAGTACAAGCCCCAAAGACACTTTACGAGGTTGTAATATGGGCGAACTATTAATAAAGTAGTATACATGACAACTATTAGGGTGGCTCTAGATAACATGGCAACTTCTTATTGCAGATTGTTGGCTATATAATTAACCATGCTCTTAGTCGGGCGAGGGAGGGATGGTTTGAAAGCGTGGGCAGAATATGGATGATACCAACAAAGCAGAAAACAATGCACCAGTGTAACGGGCGTTAATGTGGCAGGGCTGATGTGGTAGTCGGGCCCATCTGTAAGTTGTAGTGGAATATTGATGTGGCGGGCCTGCTGAGGTGGATAGGCAGCATATCCAGATAAATAAGATAGTGGGGATGAACTATTTAAGTATTATAGATTGTAACTTTTTTATTTTCTAGAAAGTGATCAAGTTTTTTAAAAATTATTCATGAATTTATAAAATGTTACAAAATTATAAAATAATCATGAACTTAAAAATATAATGGGTTTTAAATATGTTTGTGAATTAGTAAAATCATAAATTTTAAAAATGTTCACAAATATAAAAAAACAAGAATTTAAACTAAAAATAGGAAAATAAAAAAGGAGGGAAGACCGCCGAAGACCGGCAGCAAAATCTCCCCGTTAAAAACCGAGAACAAAATGCAAAAATAACTGAAGAAAACCCACTCGTAGGGGTAATGCAATGCAAGCCGAACAAAGCTAAATGTGCCGTCGCAAAGCTAGCCGGGTGCACGATTCTTATGAATTATTCACTATTCTTCGCTACAAGTTAACTAGGAGATTTCGAATCAACGCGAGGGCTATGTCTCGCACGTACAATTCCTCCTATTAAGAATCCCCTACGGGCAGACGACTATTGGACCGGACCGTTAGTGCAGTCACTCGTGTCGCTGTAGGTTCCCTCACTCTGCTCCGGTTTTCTTCAATTTTTTTTCTTTCTTTTTTAGTTGATTTTCTTTTTTTTTCTTTCTTTGTTATACTTTCTCTTCGCTGGTTTTCTTTGGGTTGTTATTTCTTTAGTATCGTTTGGTTTTCTTTTGTTTCTTCTTGGTTTTCTTCATATTCTTTGGGTTTCTTTGCTATTTTTTTTCTTTTGTCGGTTTTTAACGGTTTTATTTTTTGTAAGACTTGTCTACTTTTTCTCAGTACATAATTTAAATTATTAGCGCACATGTGAAACATATTTTTATATATGTTGGAAATTTTGATAATACATGATGAATATATTTTTAAAATACATGTTTTGAATACCTTTTTGAATATATGTTAACAGTTTTCAAATACATTTTGTACACTTTTTAATGGCATTTAATTTTTTTAACTACATTAACATTTTTTTACATTGAATAAACAGTTTTTTTAAATTTTCACAGATATGTTTTGGAAACAAGTGAATATCTCTTGAGAATGTCTGTACATTTTTTAATGAAAATAAATATTTCATTAACCTATGGGAATACTTTTTTATTGTACTATATAATTGCCAGTGCGTTGCAATGGGGCCATACAGTTTCTAGCTGTTCAACAACAAACATTTCTAACATGTCTTCAGCATCCTCATGCACATCAAGCAGTTGACCCAAGTCCTTTCTGCTTCTATTTCTGCCGTTTGCAACCAACTTCTTCAGCCTATGTAAGTATGTGATCAATTAACTTCCTATCCAGTTATACACACAATAATAACTCTCAGTTGTGTTAAGGTGAGGATGTCAACTACTTGACGAACATAAACTAATTACAATCCGAGAGTATGAGTGTTCGAAATAAGAGAAGAGGCACAATTAACAGCTATGTTGAGTCAATAGGCCTCAAGTAAACTGACCGGCCACAAGTCAACCATGTTCATACACAACAACCTCGTATAGTACGAGGTGAGTACTAACCCCGCCTTAGTACATAAGAGTGAAGGGATGAATGAAACTGAGCTAAGTACATAAAATATGGAAATACAATAAAAGTCAAATGTTGAAACCTAAGCAAAACAATGCATTCACAACTGTGAATTTTGCTTGCATACTAACATATGGCATCCACCTATCTTGCTCATCTCCTTGACGCACCATGTTGTTAGTGCTACTTCCAAGAGTGTTGGTCTTTAAAAAAAAGGGGGATAGCCCCCAACCTCTGTATCAAAATTATGCATACAGCCATTTATTTAACGAAACTATGGATACAAAATCTGAGGTCTAGTATTGGCTCACAAAAGTAGTCAAAGCAAAGTAAATAGAATAGAAAATGCCACAACCGGCGAAAAAACAAGCTACAATGACTAAACACCTAGTCTATTATTAGTTCGCCATCCAAATCGGTTGAATATAACCTGCAGAAACCATGAGTGAGTAATGACCATGAGTGGCTCTGCATGAGTGAATATCTCCCAGCGGCTGCACCCAGTAACCAAAAGCTCTTTGGAGTCCGCATGAGTGAGTAATGACCATGTACGGATCCATGCAGTGCCTCTGCATATAACCTGCAGAAAGTTGGTAAAAAAATTCCGTTAAAGATCATATCATTTCTGCAATTCCATATAGCCCAAAATAGTGCACATATCCCTATCCAAATATGTCTCACAATATTTGGTTCCACTCCATTTAGGCTTGTCCCAAATAACGTGTTGATGCTAGTCGGAGGACTAACGTTGAAGGCTATATGAATTATACAGCAAAGCAGTTTGGCAAGCGGACAATCGAGAAAGAGGTGTTGTATATATTCGTCCTGATCGCAAAAGCAACATCGCGAACTACCCACCTGTCTTTGCTTTAACAAGTTATCCTTGATCAAAATCACTTTCTTATGGACAAACCACATGAAAATTTTAATTCTAAGCGGAACTTTAATTTTCTAGATATGAAGTGATCTCGAGATTGCCCAGAGTCAATTAGATCCAAGTACATAGATTTCACCGTGAAACAACCGTTCCTAGATAATTTCCAACGAATGGCATATGGTTGATCTGAAAGTTGAACATCAATCAACCTGCGCACCAAGTGCGGCTACGAGTTCCAATGTTCCCCCACCAGAGACCTCCTAAATTGGATATTAAGAGGTATCGTTTGTAATACTGTAACGACATAAGCTTCCTTATGTTGTACAATATTATATAACGTGGGATATTGCAAGGCTAAAGGCGTCTCCCCTAACCATGCATCTTCCCAGAATCTAGTCCTATTACCGTCACCTATGATAAATTTCACCCTCTGAAAAAAGGTTTATTTATCCTTATTAACCCCTTCCAAAACAGCGAGTGATTAGGTCTAGCGTAACTTGGGCCAATGTTTTAGTTTGTAGGTACTTGTTACGCAAAATTTGTACCCACATACCTTCAGTCTCATTAGACAACCGATATAACCATTTGCTAAGTACGCATCTATTTTTAACTTCTAAGTTTTCGAACCCTAACCCTCCTTGGTCTTTGGGTCTGCAAATTATATCCCATCTGGTCAATCTGTATTTCTTTTTAACTTCATCACATTGCCAGAAAAATCGGGATCGATAAAAGTTTAGTCTTTTCCGTACCCCTACCGGTACTTAAAAAAAAAAGGAACACCGGTAAACTAGTCAGAACTAAGTTTATCAACACAAGCCGGCCCCCATAAGACATAATCTTGCCCTTCCATCAGCTTAGCCTTTTTTCAAATCGATCATTAATGCACTTCCACTCCTTATCTAAGAGTGTTGGTTCTCCTTCCTCCAGCAATTTTTTATTCATAAACATTCTAAAATATGTGATGTATGTTTATGTCTATATATGAAGATTTTATTTGCCTAGATGATTTTAAGTTTATTTACTAAAATATGCATTCCTCTTTTTAAACTATTTTGGTATGCTGGAAATACAAAATTCATGATAGGCCGTGTAAGACGCTCGACGCGTTAGCCCCACCATTCCCTGAGTAAGAGGGCTGTGAGGAGCGGCTGCTCACGCTCACCTTATTGAATTTTATCATAGTTTCTGATTTTCGGAACGCCCTCCTTTCCCGCTGAAAGGGAGATTAGAAAGGCCTCATAACTGACTGTAAGTGTAAAATGGGCTGCAACCGATGAAAATATGCATACACAATGCTAAACTCGAATATAAAGGCCAGCTCTGCAGCCACACCGGCCCGCAGTCTGCAGTGTCGATTTCGTCCCTTGAAATTTTGATAGACTAAACTCGCTCATCCTCCACTGCATTTTCCATCTCCACAATTAAGAAGCAAAAAAGCATTCCAGATTTTTTTCGTTATTTACGAGCATCTATTGGTTGGTACTGTACTAGTTAGTTCATCTCCTTCCATTCGAAGCAACTTCATTTTGTTGCCGAATATGATGCTACCAACCAAATGAATCCGGTACTAACATCAATTGTATTTGATGACAGGTTCAGAGTTATGAACTGTCGGATTTGGGTTCAGTCAATAGCTGAAGCCATTACAATCCAAGGAAAAAAGCAAAGTAAAAGAAGACGGAACAGCGGATGTCTCCGGCAATTTGTATAGCGATCAGTCGAAGCGCGTGAGCTGTCCGATCACGTCGACGAGGTCATAGTCCTGGCACGAAGCAGTAAGGAGTGATGACATCCCGTTGGATCAGAGATCGACGTCTAGCGAGAAGGGGGTCGCAACGGTACACAACATAAGGCAGATGCTAACTGGTACCTAAATTTTAGACCACATGAAACATAGAGATCTGACGGTGGGTAGCCTGGGAGGCAGATCCGATTGTCGCCAAGGCACCGAGCTTGATTTCGGCCGGCGGAGCAAGCCGGGGCCGAGACGATGGCTGGAGGCCGAGGGAAGGCATCAGAAGGGACACGAGCCAGCGAGGGAAGCCACGTGTGCGTCCAGCTCTTGCGGCGCCTTGCCGCCGCTCGTGTGCCGGGAGCTCAACACAGAGCCATGACTCTGCAGTTTTCGCGTCAGGGTCACCCTACCGCTAACCGATATGTTGTATCCAGTACCTATTTGTACTTGGAGTAGAAAAAAATATAGATGCTCGCATGTTTACTTGAACAATAGCAAAACTGGGGAGCCAGTCTTGGTCATGTGCCTCTTATTCCACGGGACCATGGAATAAGAGGCACATGGCCAAGACGGGCTCTGCTCCATCATGAGAAGCTATTGAGCTATACATGCAAAAAGAACAACTAGTTATAAAACGATCTTATATTTTGAAATGGAGGGAGTAAGTACTAGCAAAAGGTCTCGTGCATCGCAGGCAAACTACGGTTTCTAGTTTAAGCATCACCGATTTAGGGCATGCTCAGTAGCATTCCAGCACTGACTCCTCTATCACGACCTCTAGCACATCCTCATGCCGTCGTCCCCGAGCTCGTCCTCGGTTTACTCTGAAGTTAAATGTCTGCCCGGTATATATCAACGGGAGAGGAAATATCCATATTAGCACAGATGTAACAATTTATTTTGTATACTCACACTGGCTAGTGCTAAGCCCACACAACGTTCATTTCTTCTTTACCTGGTCTCTCTCTTACTGCACATCATAGCCACACACCTCAATCCTCTACGCAACTTTCGTTCCTTCTTTAACGGGTATGTCATTGCCAGATTATAGCCATAGCTCATCCTATGTTTTGTTTATTTCCGAAGAGGCTTGTCCATTGTATATTTGGGGACATATATAAATTCGTGGTATGATTAATTAATAAGGAAAATCTTTTGGTACAAAAGAAAGCTGACTCAATGGCCCAATAGGGAGAATCGTAGATGTGGCCCCCAAAAAATATGGGTGAATGGATGAAAAAAATCAGAGAAACGCACCTTGCTTTATTAATTAAAAAAAGTATAGATTCATATGTGAAAAGCTTCTCGTCTTCATGAATGCAATGACCAGTAATTCTAACTAGATTCCCATGCTACAGTGGTAATTAAATTTACTTTGTTTCTAAGCTCCTTGATACCTTTCCAACATCATCACTGAGCCTTTTGGCATTATTTTCATCACCATTATGCAATATACCCTTGTAAATTTTGCCAAACACTCTTTTTCCAAGCACATTTGAATCAAAGAAATTGGTCCTTTCATTGACTAATAATAATATTCTCTGTGGAATGTAACACCTATACTAATATAAGTAATATAATAATAAAATAAAATTGCTTTGTTGATGCATACTCGACTTTGTCGACCATGAAAGAGTGGGCTAAGGGGAATAGCCCCCCCTCCCACACGCACACATGAACCATATTGTAAGAGTTGCAGAACTAGTTAGTTATAATGTTCCAGCAAGACGATTTTGTGTTCTCTTGTTGCTTTTTCTACCAAAGATTATTGCCGAAATCCGATATCCTGGGATTCATTTCTGCGTCCAACAAGATGTTGCCTGCTTTGAGATCTCTACGAAATACCTTTAGATTTGAATCTTGGTGGATAAATAGAAGTCCTCTCACGATTTGTTTCATTATATTGAATCTAGTTAGCGAACTAAGTAATGATTTTCTTATAGCATCTTCAAATGAAAATAAGCATAAGTTAGTTATAAATAATATCATTTGCCAATCTAAGAAGTTCAAGTGATACGTGATAACAACATACAAGAAGGAAGGCATCCAGGCTGTTGTTAGGCAAGTATTGAAATGTGAAAAGCTTCTCGTCTTCATGAATGTAATGCGCAATAATTCTAACTAAATTCCGGTGCTGTAGTTTGGCTATTGAATTTACTTCATTTCTAAGCTCCTCGATGCCTTTCGAACATCATCACTGAGCCTTTTGGCATTAGTTTCATCAGCATTATGCAATATACCCTTATAGACTTTGCCAGAAACTCTTTTCCAAGCACATTCGAATCGAAGAACTTTGTCCTTTCATTGAATAATAATAATATTTTTTGGAATATAACACCTACACTAATATAAGTAATACAAATAAAAAATGCTTTGTTGATGGATACTCGACTCTGTCAACCATGAAAGAGTACCCCCGTAACAAAAAACATGAAAGAGTAGGCTAAGGGCAATAGTCCCCCCCCCCCCCCCCCCCCCACCCCACACACACACACATGAAATATACCTAGAAAAGCAAATTTAAGGGTTGTAGAACTAGTTAGTTATAATGTCCCAACAAGACAATTTTGTGTTCTCTTGTTGCTTGTCTACCAAAGATTATTACCATACCAAAATACGATATATTGGGATTCATTTCTGCGTCCAACAAGATGTTGCCTGCTTTGAGATCTCTATGAAATACCTTTAGACTTGCATCTTGGTGGAGAAATACAAGTCTTCTCATGATTTGTTTCATTATATTGAATCTAGTTAGCGAACTAAGTAATGATTTTCTTATAGCATCTTCAAATGAAAATAAGCATAGTTAATTATATATTTTTGCGAGAAAACTTCCAATCTATTCCTCTTCAATCATGACAGTACAATGGACACCAGAAATAATAAAAATTACATCCAGGTCCGTGGACCAACAAGCGACGACTACAAACACTGGAGTGAGTCGAAGGCGCGCCACCATCATCGCCCCTCCCATGCCGGAGACTGATATGTCTCCAACGTATCTATAGTTTTTTATTGTTTCATGCTATTATATTATCACTAAGATACTTTATATGCAATTGTATATCATATTTTAAGGAACTAACCTATTAACTCAGTGCCTAGTGCAAGTTGTTGTTTTCTGCTTGTTTTTTATTTTATAGAAAAACTATACCAAACTGAGTCCAAACACGATGAAAATTTTTGATGATTTTTTCTGGACATAAGAGACCCTAGAAGCTTCGGGGGAGGACCAGAAGACCTACAAGGAGACGGCAAGACAACAGGGCGCGCCCTAATGTCTCGTGTGCCCCTCGTGGCTCCGTCTGACCTAATTCCATTGCTATAAATTCTCTAATATTGGAAAATCCCCATAGAAGCCACCGAAACCATTTTTCCGCCGCCGCAAGTCTCTGTTCTTCCGCGATCCCATCTGGAGGCCTTTTCCGGCACTCTTCCGGAGGGGGAATCGATCACGGAGGGCTTCTAGATCAACCTTGTTGCACCTCCAATGATGTGTGAGTAGTTCCCACAAGATCAATGGGTCTATAGTGATTAGCTAGATGGCTCTCTCTCTCTCCCTCTCTCTCTCTCCATCTCTCCCTCTCTCTCCCTCTCTTTGATCTTCAGTACAATGTTCTCATCGGAGTTCTATTCGATGTAATCTTATTTTGTGGTGTGTTTGTTGGGATCCGATGAATTTTGGATTTATGATCAGATTATTCATTAAAAGTACGTGAGTCTTTTCTGAACTTTATTATGTATTATTGTTATATCTATGTAATGCTCTCTGATCTATCCGTTTGGTTTGGCCAAATAGACTGATTTATCTTCAGCTGGAGTGGTGCATAGTAGTAGGTTGAATCTTGCGGTGTCCTCACCTTGTGACAGAGGGGTAGCGAGGCACGTATTTGTATTGTTGCTACTAAGGGGGAAACGACGGGGTTCAATCATATTGCTTGGTTTTATTCTGTTTACATTATGTCATCATACTTCATGCATTACTCTGTTTGTTTTGATCTTAATGCGTAGAGAAGGAAAGTATAGAAGCGCTCTCGAAGTGGAGTAATAGTAGTAGATGCAGGCAAGAGTCGGTCTACTTGTCATGGACATAATGCCTATGCACATGATCATGCCATGAATAACGTCATAACTATGCGCTTTTCTATTAATTGCCCAATAGTAATTTGTCTACCCACCATATGCTATTTTTTATGAGAGAGATGCCTCTAGTGAAAACTATGGGCCCCGGGTCTATTTTAATCGTATTACAAAAAACAAAAATACCTTGCTGCAATTCCTTACTTAAATTTTACTTTGCAATTTATCTATCTACTACTATCAGATTTGATCCTTGCAATTAAACGGGTACAAGGGGATTGACAACCCTCTTGCCTATGTTAGGTGCAAGTATTTGCTCTTGTGTGTGTAGGTATTGTCGACGGTTGTTTGCGTGGTTCTCCTATTGGTTCGATAACCTTGGTTCTCCACTGTGAGAAATACTATCCGCTACTATATTGCTTCACCCTTCCTCTTCGGGGAAAATCCCAATGCAACTCACAAGTAGCATAGCCGGGCAAACCTTGTTGTAGTAGACAGTGGGAAAGTCATCGTGCTAAGGCCCCATAGGACAAGCGTGTAGGAGATATGCCCTAGAGGCAATAATAAAAGTTATTGATTATCTCCCTGATCATAATTAGGTTTATGTTCCATGCTATAACTGCTATGGTTCTTGAGTCTACAATAACCACGAGGCTCGGAGGAAGACTCATATGCACGTGTGAAATAATAAACGGTAAAATGTATTCCTAGTCTAGCCTCTAAGACTAGCTCAAGTGTTGCATGATGGTCCTGTTTTCCTGATCATGGGCATGTCTATGCCAGCAATTTTGAGGGCACAATGTTAGAAGAACATTTGTGTTGAATCGACCCGAATTGATGTTATGCTATGAGATACATTCGTCACAAGTTAATGGTTAATAACACAGAGATGGTTAACGTTTGCATGATTCCTCAGACCATGAGAGTATCGAGTTTCTTCATGCTTGATTCATGAACTTTGGGGTTTGTTAAACGTCATCCGTAACTGGATGGCTATTACGGCGGCTTACGGGTTCATGGGAAAGTATGTCAAGTAACTTGATAGCTCAAGATTGGCATTTGCTCCTCCGACGATGGAGAGATATCTCTGGGCCCTCTCGGTGTTACGGTATCTATCATCGTCTGGCCAGACGCTTTGTGATTTGATCACGGGGATGCCGGAACACGGTAACGAGAAAAGAGAACAATACCGGTAACGAGGTAACTGGCATAGTGGACAAGTTGTTGATCCACGGGGATGCCAACATGTCTCACCTCGGGTATTTGTAACATATCGCGAAGCAACAGGAATAGCATACGGCAACTGGAGGTTCACTCGAATATTCATTCGTGTGGGTATAGGGGTCAATATGGGTGTCCACGGCTCTGATGTTGATCATTGATCGGAAGGGGTTCCGGGTCATGTCTATACTTCACCGAACCTATAGGGTCACACGCTTAAGGTTCATCTATCTGCTGAATACTAGACAAGGAGTCTGAGAGAAATTCGCCGAAAAAGTTTCGGAGACAACGGAAGAGTTTCAGAGAGAGAACACCGGAATAGTTTCGGTAAAACCGAAAAGTTGTTTCGGGGTATACCATTAAGTCAAATTAGTTTCGGGACATGCCTGATAATTCTTGAAGGGTGCCAGAATTATTCTGGAAACTTCTGGGAATTTTCTGGGATAAAAACCGAAAATGTTCCGGAGCTGTCGGAACCGGTTTGGTTGCTTTTCGCAGATGAAAATCACTAATCCGGAATTGTTTCGGAACGTGTCGAAAATTATTTTAGTGGGTACTGGAAATGTTCTAAGCCCACATAAATATTTTCGGTTCGAACGGACGCTGAAAAATGTCGTCGTGAATAGTGAAAGTGCTTTTTGGGTGGCTTCTTGGAGAAGCCACCTTGAGGGCCCTTTGGTATTTTCCCCCCTTGGCTTCTTGGAGAAGACACCCTTGGGCTTGGCCTATAAATAGGGGTGGAGGGGGCTGCCTAAAGACTTACTATCGGTGTACTAAAGTTTGGGCCCTTTGGTACCCCTTACTTGTGCATGGGCAGTCGCAGCCGCCCCTGCGGCGAGGCTTGGCGGGGGCAGTTGGAGGCAAGATACAAGACAACGAAGGCGGCGTCCAAGCCAGTAACTTGGGGGCAGAAGACAAGTTAAAGCCTCGGCAAGATCCTTGCCGGGGCGGCTCGCGAGGCCCCGGCAAGATCCTTGCCGGGACGACTTGCGAGGCACTGACAAGAACACCACCCTTGAGGTTGAGAGCTCTGACACCATCAACAACGTCAAGACCAAGACTCAGGGGCACATGCGTAGTAGCATGCAGATCTTTGTGAAGACTGGTGGCATGCAGATCTTCGTGAAGACCAGAGAGCAGATTTCCCAGCAAGGTTCTTGCTGGGGGCGACCACGAGGCCCCGGCAAGGCTCTTGCCGAGGACAACTAACAGGCCTCGGCAAGGCTCTTGCCGGGGAAGATCACGAGGCCATGACAAGGCTCACACACGACAAGGCTCCACTGCCTTGCCACCGTCCCGGCACAGCAATAAGCCAGCCAACCTGGCGAGCACCTGCGTGGCGGCATGCCGATCTTCGTGAAGATCCTGCCACCGCTCCAGCGCAGCGGCTAGCCAGCCAGCTTGGCACTCGCATGCCTCGTCATCTTGGGTGCGTGTCAGGACGGGGTGAGGCGGCGACGGATGGGACGGGCTCTGTTTCCGTCGCCGATAAAGTTAGGGGGCACGTAAGCAGCGCATTTAATGCGTTTGTCCTAAGACGCCAGAGATAAGCACATGCACTGTAGCACTTTACACCTCCTGTGTGCCACTGTGGCAGCCCCTTGAACGTATAAAAGGAGGCCCAAGGCATACTGTAGAAGGATTCAGACTTTTTGGACTCTACGGCCCAGCTTGCATGCAGCTAGCCGAAGCTCAAGAACACATAATTTACACACCAAGCAGGACTAGGGTTTTACGCTTCTGAGCGGCCCGAACCTGGGGAAAGATCCCTCGTGTTGATCTCTAGATCTGCTCTTCGTGCACCCCTCCTCCCTGCCAAACCGTAGAAGGGATCCACCCGATCCCATAGGTGTCGTTTCCCCGACATCTTTGGCGCGCTAGGTAGGGGGTACCCGAGGTTGTACGAACCAGATCTAGGCGTCAGCGCGTCAACTTCTTCAACATCTTCATCGTCATGTCTCCAAAGAGAAAGAGCATCGTGGCGATTGGTTCATCTCCGGTCGATCTGCCCGCACTGACACGGACGGATGACGGGATGGACGTGGGTGGTGTAGGGTAACGCAGCAGAAAACAAAAAAATTCCGACCTACGCACCAGCCCAGGACCACTATAGAGACGCATACAAGGTTTGATCATTTTCGTTACCGACTCGTAGCGCAGCGGAAGTAGGGTCGATGACGATCGGCGGTGCAGATCCCCGCAGCTAGGATTTACAACCTCCCAACCGCGAGGATGTATACCCTCATCTTCCCTTCGGACAGCCCTTCGGGAGGACCTTCGAAACTCGAACGGTCACTCGGACAGCCCTTCGGGAGGACTCACAGAACTCGGACCGTCACTTGGACAGCCCTTCGGGAGGACTCACAGGACTCGGACCGTCACTTGGACAGCCCTTCGGGAGGACTCATAGGACTCGGACCGTCACTTGGACAGCCCTTCGGGAGGACTCACAGGACTCGGACCGTCACTTGGACAGCCCTTCGGGAGGCACTCTCGAACAGCCCCTCGGGCACTAAGATCGAAACTACGACCTCTCTACAGAGTTGCACACATACGGTGTCATCTATCCGGCAGGGCTTCACCGTCCAGAACTAGTTCCCACCGGAACCCAGACAGCCTTTCGGCTCTACGAAACTATTTCGCTGGGAGGGAGAGAGAAGCCAGATCATTGCAATGGCACTTGTATGTGAGAAGGAGTGAGTGTGGAGGGCTGCCCCTCCACCTCTATTTATAGGAAATCCCAAGGGGTAGGGTAGTTTTTCACAAAAACCCAAAAACCACATGAATGGAGTCCTTCCACAAGGGCACAAGTGTGAAACCAAGAGACAAGTGGGGGCTCCAAGGAGGAGCCCCATTGTGGCCGGCCAACACCTTGTAGGGGCCCCCCAAGGGGGCCTCATCCATCCATGTCACCCCCAAAAATATCTTGGGACAAAGCCCAAAATAATGGCTTTCCAAAAAGTAACCCAAAAAGCACTTTCACTATTCATGACGACATTTTTCAGCGTCCGTTCGAACTGAAAATATTTATGTGGGCTTAGAACATTTCCAGTACCCACTAAAATAATTTTCAACGCGTTCTGGAACAATTCCAGTTTAGTGATTTCATCTGCGAAAAGCATCTGAAGCGGTTCCGGCAGCTCCGGAACATTTCCGGTTTTTTCTTCCAGAAAATTCCCAAAAGTTTCCAGAATGATTCTGGCACCCTCCAAGAATTATCAGGCATGTGCCGAAACCAATTTGACTTAATGGTATCCTCTGAAACAACTTTTCAGTTTAACCGGAACTCATCCGGTGACCTCTCTCTGCGGAACTTTTCCACTGTCCGAAACTTTTTCGGTGTTCGAAATTTTTTCGGTGATTTTCTCTCAGACTCCCTGTCTAGTATTCAGCAGATAGATGACCCTTAAGCGTGTGACGCTATAGGTTCGGTGAAGTATAGACATGACACGGAACCCCTTCCGATCAATGATCAACATCGGAGCCGTGGACACCCATATTGACCCCTATACCCACACGAATGAATATTCGAGTGAACCTCCAGTTGCCGTGTGCTATTCCTGTTGCTTCACGATATGTTACAAATACCCGAGGTTAGACATGTTGGCATTCCCGTGGATCAACAACTTATCCACTATGCCAGTTACCCCGTTATCGGTATTGTTCTCTTTTCTCGTTACCGTGTTCCGGCATCCCCGTGATCAAATCACAAAGTGTCTGGCCAGACGATGATGGATACCGTAACACCGAGAGGGCCCAGAGATATCTCTCCATCGTCGGAGGAGCAAATCCCAATCTTGAGCTATCAAGTTACTTGGCATACTTTCCCATGAACCCGTAAGCCGCCGTAATAGCCATCCAGTTACGGATGACGTTTAACAAACCCCAAAGTTCATGAATCAAGCATGAAGAAACTCGATACTCTCATGGTCTGAGGAATTACGCAAACGTTAACCATCTCTGTGTTATTAACCATTAACTTGTGACGAATGAATCTCATAGCATAACATCAAACGGGTCGATTCAACACAAATGTTCTTCTAACATTGTGCCCTTAAAGTTGCTGGCATAGACATGCCCATGATTGGGAAAACATAATCATCATGCAACACTTGAGCTAGTCATAGAGGCATGACTAGGAATACATTTTACCGTTTATTATTCCACACGTGCACATGGGTTTTCCCCAGAGCCTTTATGGATATACGGGCTCGGGAACCACAGCAGTTATAGCATGGAACATAAACATAATAATGAGCATGGAGATAAATAATAACATTTATTATTGCCTCTAGGGCATATCTCCTACAGACTCCCACTTGCACCAGAGTCAATAATCTAGTTAATGCTAATGCACTTTACACCTGTGGCACACCGGTGTAAATATGCTTCGCATGTGGTATAGCCTAATGTCCAACGGATCTGACGACTTCAGCTCCGTGTGTATCTTTGTATATCCTCGCGTTTTCACGCTTTCACAAAATTCATATTTTGTGTGGACTTGGCTTTGTATGTATGTGAATCACAGGTCGAACCTGGATTCCTCAAACTGAGTTATGGAGCAACTACCTGCAGTAGTGTCCCATTGACAAAAGCCATCTTGGAACCATACTAAGTTCATGAATGAACTATATGATTCAACATTTTCTTTGTCGCTTTTAAAAGCGGCAACATACTTCGCCTCTGTTATAGAATTCGCCACAGTAACTTGTTTGGAACAATTTCCAACTACCGTGCCACCATATTGTGTGTTACACAAAAAACCTCAATTTAAATCGAAAATCGCTTGGAGCATGGATGAAGACTGTATCGATGTAACCTTTTACAACGAACTCTTCATGATCTCCGCTTGCGAGAAAACATGTCATCAGTGCTACTATAGTACTTAATGACCCTTTTTCACTATTGTCCCATGATCAGAACTTTTGATCACTTTGGTATCTATACTCGCAACAATTTTGGAGTATTGGACATATCTGGTTGTTTTACATACCATGGAATACATGATTAATCCAAACACAAGAGTGTGTGGAATCTCCATCATGTATTTTGCTCATCAGTGTTTCGGGACACCGAGTCTTGCAAAAACTCTTTCCATGTGACTTCGGCAAGAATCACTCCTTGACGTTTTTAATGCTAAAAGGTTTTAGCATCTTGTCAATATGTATCTTTGCTCAGCCCTATTAGGTAAATCTATCTCCATAGATCATCATGCCTAATATAAAGGCTATTTAGCCCAAGCACTTCATTGAAAAACTATTTTCAAATGAAGTCCTAATTCGTGTCAAGAATTTTAATTCCAATTAACAATGTGTCAAGCACACAAGGTTTTTAGAAATGTTATTATGCTCCCACTTACTTTCTTGAATCACAAGCATCTTCGTTACCCATTGATGAAGTCAAAACCCTTTTAACCATATCATCAAAACACGAAGATTCCAACTCCATTTTGCTCTCTTCTATCCATCGCTGGAACTCTGAAGTTTGCATACTTACTAGCATCCTTTGGACTGACAAAATACCTTGGATTGTATCACATGCAAGTCCTTGGTTTTATTTCCATCAGATGGAAATCCTTTCGTCATCCTTGTTTCATATCTCATGATTGAAATATGTATTAATTGCTAGTTCAACCCGAACTGACTTTAAGCATCGCTACGGTGAAGCAACCTCATCGTAGTCAACTCCTTGAACTTGTATATTGCAACAAGTCGAGCTTTATGGATAAAACATTTTTATTCGTATCAGTTATAGTTCCATAAATATTCGTGAGACTCTAAGTCCTCCGAAAGGTGTATCAAGGTTTTAATCTTGAATCACTTATATGGAAACTATCTCGGATTGTATTGGCATTTAGCCAATTCCGGAGTCAGGGCCCATCAATGCTTCCTTGTGTATCGTAGGTATGTTGTTGTCTAACAACAATATCTCGTTTGCGCACCTGAGAGGTTTGCACGAGCCTTGCCTACGTGGTTCAGCTGCAAGTTCGACTGAAGTCCATACATTTTATTGTAGAGACTTCCGTATCAGTCGCAGTAGGAAACTCTGGAATTACTTCCAAGGTCTCTTTCCTTTGATCTGATGACGAAGATACTGTTTATCTCGTCGAGTTGCACTATTCTCCCACTCACCTTTTTGAAAGAACCATTTTCTTCAAAAAGCATACCGTTCTTTGTGGCAAACCTATTTGCCTTGGTATAGTGAGGGAGGAATACCCAACATTTTGGGATAACCTACAAAGTAGCACTTGTATGATTTGGAATAGGTTTGTAACCTTTTACACAAGCCCCATATTCCAAATGTTTAAGAAAAGATATAACATGGTTGGGCGTACCATACCATGGCGTCATTTCAACAGACCCGATGGAGCTCTTTTCAGTGTAAAAGCCATAGTCTCTAAAGCATCACTCTATAAAAGGGATAATGGCAAATTTATTTATGTCATATTTGATCTTACCATGTCATAAATGGTTCGATTACATCTTCACGGACTTTCCACTTGCAGTGGTGTTCCGGGAGGTGCAAGTTATGAAACCCCTTTCACAACTCATCAGACATTCGCTAAACTTGTAACTCAAATTTTCCTTTCTGCAATCGAATTGTAGAAACATAATTTTCTTGTTACAATAACTTCTACTTCATTTTTGAAAAACCTTTCGAATGATTTCAAAAGATCCAGACTTACGTCTCATCAAGTAAATATCCATATATCTACTTGAGTCATTTCTGAAGATGGATAAATCCACTACTTGCAACAACATTTATTGAACTACATACATCAAAATGTATGATCACCAATAAGTTCTTTGCTCGTTCCTTATGGCCTGTGAACGGTATTTCAGTCACTTCACCTTTTTGGAGGAAAGTTTCAAGTGTCAGATGATTCAAAATCAAACGACTTAAAAATCCATCATAATGGAATTTTCCATGCGGGTTTCTCCAATGTGACCAAATGCAGTGCCACACTTGTGTGGTATTCTTTTAGTCTTATGACATTTAGTGTCAGTGTTATGGATGTATCATATTACCATCAATATTCATAACATACGTCCCATCGATGATGGAAGTATGGCCCTCATGTTATTCACAATACTGAACAACAATTGTTCTTCTATGAACAACCCTTTTGCAACAATCATTGTGCAATGGGCTAGAGTGTGTAAAACTCTAAAATGAATTATGAAAGTAAATACTGAGGTAATGTATTATTATCAACATTCATAACATACATCTCATTCATAATGAAAGTATGGCCCTTATGTTATTCATAACACCGAACATCAAAAGTTCTCTTATGAACAACCTTCTTGCAAGATACCTTATGCAATGGGCTAGAGTTTGTGAAACTCTAAATGAATTATGAAAATAAATACAGACGGTAATACACCGATGGAAGGTATAGTAACATTTACTATGTTCCCTGTGTATACCTAAACCTCATTCCTGGCAAGTCTTTCAGGCCATAGTAGTTCTCACGTCGAGTTGCAACAGAAAGCAATCGAGCGGGTATCTTTGTGATTAACTCACAATACCCAAGAATTAGTGATTAACAATTTAATCATAATTCCCAAGAACTATATCTTTGACCAGCCTTCTATACATCAAAAAACTTGTATGACATTCATACATGAGCTGGATATTCCTGTCTTCTTTCTTTCTGCCTTTATACTTCTAACAGTTTAACTTTTAGTATTTCTCCTACTCTCAGAAGAAGCACCCAACTTAAGAGTGGCGTTAGCCCCGGACTTCCTAGGCGTGAAAGTTTCACTAACACCCTTTGGACACTTCCATTCTCTTTAAGTTGTTGTTTTATTCACCTTTCATCATATGACAGGCGTTCTACTGGATCCCTCTCTTATCAGTCTAATGCATAGTAAACTCCTTTACTACTAGTTTGCAAACAAACATTGCTTTGGATATCTCATATCTTTTAGCCTTTGTCTGTCTCTGAAAATGATTTTTAGATTCCATGAATATCACATAACTATCCAAACTTTCAAAGTTCGGGTCTCATGGAAGCAAACATATTGCACTTGACTAAAAATGGAATTCTAGCTTTTGGATCGAAGGACGAGAGTCACATGATCCATAGCATAAGCGAGAGAATACCGAAAGTATGCGATAGGACAAAGTCCTTCTTGGCACTCTTGAGGACAATCCTCACATTACGTTACCAACCATAAAGTTTTAACCAGATATTTAACAGCTATTCAATTTTAATAGGGAAGGTGGAAACGCGAGCCATTTTTCTACAACTATTTTGCAAATCACACTTTAGACAAAGTTCATAATTAATTGCACTAAGAATTAAACAGGTTAATTCAACAGTGCGCTCCCACTCAAATCAATATCTCTCATAATTGATTGTGAGCGATTCAAGATCCATATTACAATTCAACGCCAAGGATGTGTCCATCTCAAGTGACGAAAATTGCAATTGGTAGGCCAACTTGCCAATCACATCTCTATGTGACTCTTTTTCATCTTTCGATGGGCGTGTTCCGAGCTCAGGACGCTCCTCCAGAACGTCAAGACAACCAAGTGATCTTGCAGCGAGGTCTCAACTCACCTGCCTCACACTTCCCTAATCGTTCGCACCCATGTGTCCATGTGATGCCCCGAAAAGTTAGGTGCCGTGACGGTGCTACACTTGGGAGAACACTAACTACTTGATATTTTTGTGAGAGATCACCCTAATAAAAGCGACTACTGCGCAATCAAGAAGGGTGCAACATAAGGGATAAACATCTCAGGCAATTCATAATAGCATGATATGGTATAGCCCTTTCTGACGGAGAAGTCTTGTATTTCTTCGTCTTCGGCATTCGCGTCGGTGTTCACCTTCACGAAGATTGCCACCACCTTGTCGATGCACCAGATAATATTGCTATCTCTATAGCTAATAAAATAATGCATTACAACAAGTTTGACACGCAGGTCATTTAAAGTGCAATCATATGGCTCCAGCCATCATGCCGAATCATGACACACAGGTCATGTTAATCAATTTACATCATATAGTCATCTCATACATAATCAAATTAAATATGAGCACTGCTATACCACATCAAATGCACATGCAAACCCTCCTGCAAAACCAAGTTAGACGCCTCTAATCGGTTCATGCAAAAACTTGTTTTTCGTGGCTTCTAAGGTTTCGAAACAAACCGAAGCTACCAACGTCCATCATCAAGTATGATAATTCCAGTCGCTAGATTAACTTTCCAGGGTGTATGAAAACCGAGATAATAAAATCTCGAGCCCCATACTAAACTTCGTTATACGCATGACCCCCGTGCAGATCATATCTGCATTGCCCTTTCGTTTGCGAAATTTCATCTTTCTTTTTAACTACGGTGGAATTCAATGGACTGTTAGCACTTCGTTGATCAATCAGGATCGCGGATTGACAGAACATTGAAACTCCACCATACTGTTATCAAGATCAGAAATATGCAAATTCCAGGGAAGCAACAAGAACATCGGGCAACAGATTTCATCTGCTACCCGCACAAATAATTTTCAGTAATAGAACTCATCTACTACCTAATTATATTGTGCAACACCCATACATCTCTATGTATTCGAGATCGCAACCTGCATCTACGCATAGCACGGCTCATGATGCCACTGTAGGGTAACGCAGCAGAAAACAAAAAATTTCCGACCTACGCACCAGCCCAGGACCACTATGGAGATGCATACAAGGTTTGATCATTTTCGTTACCGACTCGTAGCGCAGCGGAAGTAGAGTCGATGACGATCGGCGGTGCAGATCCCCGCAGCTAGGATTTACAACCTCCCAACCGCGAGGATGTATACCCTCGTCTTCCCTTCGGACAGCCCTTCGGGAGGACCTTCGAAACTCGAACGGTCACTCGGACAGCCCTTCGGGAGGACTCACAGAACTCGGACCGTCACTTGGACAGCCCTTCGGGAGGACTCACAGGACTCGGACCGTCACTTGGACAGCCCTTCGGGAGGACTCACAGGACTCGGACCGTCACTTGGACAGCCCTTCGGGAGGCACTCTCGAACAGCCCCTCGGGCACTAAGATCGAAACTACGACCTCTCTACAAAGTTGCACACATACGGTGTCATCTATCCGGCAGGGCTTCGCCGTCCAGAACTAGTTCCCACCGGAACCCAGACAGCCTTTCGGCTCTACGAAACTATTTCGCTGGGAGGGAGAAAGAAGCCACATCATTGCAATGGCACTTGTATGTGAGAAGGAGTGAGTGTGGAGGGCTGCCCCTCCACCTCTATTTATAGGAAATCCCAAGGGGTAGGGTAGTTTTTCACAAAAACCCAAAAACCACATGAATGGAGTCCTTCCACAAGGGCACAAGTGTGAAACCAAGAGACAAGTGGGGGCTCCAAGGAGGAGCCCCATTGTGGCCGGCCAACACCTTGTAGGGGCCCCCCAAGGGGGCCTCATCCATCCATGTCACCCCCAAAAATATCTTGGGACAAAGCCCAAAATAATGGCTTTTCAAAAAGTAACCCAAAAAGCACTTTCACTATTCATGACGACATTTTTCAGCGTCCGTTCAAACTGAAAATATTTATGTGGGCTTAGAACATTTCCAGTACCCACTAAAATAATTTTCAACGCGTTCTGGAACAATTCCAGTTTAGTGATTTCATCTGCGAAAAGCATCTGAAGCGGTTCCGGCAGCTCCGGAACATTTCCGGTTTTTTCTTCCAGAAAATTCCCAAAAGTTTCCAGAATGATTCTGGCACCCTCCAAGAATTATCAGGCATGTGCCGAAACCAATTTGACTTAATTGTATCCTCTGAAACAACTTTTCAGTTTAACCGGAACTCATCCGGTGACCTCTCTCTACGGAACTTTTCCGCTGTCCGAAACTTTTTCGGTGTTTGAAATTTTTTCGGTGATTTTCTCTCAGACTCCCTGTCTAGTATTCAGCAGATAGATGACCCTTAAGCGTGTGACCCTATAGGTTCGGTGAAGTATAGACATGACACGGAACCCCTTCCGATCAATGATCAACATCGGAGCCGTGGACACCCATATTGACCCCTATACCCACACGAATGAATATTCGAGTGAACCTCCAGTTGCCGTGTGCTATTCCTGTTGCTTCACGATATGTTACAAATACCCGAGGTTAGACATGTTGGCGTCCCCGTGGATCAACAACTTATCCACTATGCCAGTTACCCCGTTATCGGTATTGTTCTCTTTTCTCGTTACCGTGTTCCGGCATCCCCGTGATCAAATCACAAAGTGTCTGGCCAGACGATGATGGATACCGTAACACCGAGAGGGCCCAGAGATATCTCTCCATCGTCGGAGGAGCAAATCCCAATCTTGAGCTATCAAGTTACTTGACATACTTTCCCATGAATCCGTTAGCCGCCGTAATAGCCATCCAGTTACGGATGACGTTTAACAAACCCCAAAGTTCATGAATCAAGCATGAAGAAACTAGACACTCTCATGGTCTGAGGAATTATGCAAACGTTAACCATCTCTGTGTTATTAACCATTAACTTGTGACGAATGAATCTCATAGCATAACATCAAACGGGTCAATTCAACACAAATGTTCTTCTAACATTGTGCCCTTAAAGTTGCTGGCATAGACATGCCCATGATTGGGAAAACATAATCATCATGCAACACTTGAGCTAGTCTTAGAGGCATGACTAGGAATACATTTTACCGTTTATTATTCCACACGTGCACATGGGTTTTCCCCAGAGCCTTTATGGATATAAGGGCTCGGGAACCACAACAGTTATAGCATGGAACATAAACATAATAATGAGCATGGAGATAAATAATAACATTTATTATTGCCTCTAGGGCATATCTCCTACAGGTGGAGGCCACGGGCTTCCATGGCGCTCCGGCGAACGGAGCCACGTGAGCGGCGACGACCCGCACGTCGCCAGGTCCAGGAACGGGGCCGTGCTGTCTACGGGTGGCGCGGCGAACCCCAGGGACGGAAGGGCGACCTCCAAGACGCCCCCGCCGGCGCATGCGCCGCGGCCTTCCCAGGTCATGCGCGACGAGCAGCGCCGCGGTGTGGGTGATCACGAGCGTTCCCGTGGAAGGGTCCCTTTGCATCATTCTCGAGATGCGCCGGGCCAGCATGCACGCCAAGACGTTGGCGGAAACGGCGCGCGGCCGCGGGACCATGATAGAGCTCCTTCTAACGTGGTTAGAAGTCAGAGCGCCTCACGATCCACGCAGCTGTCGCCACCACCCACGCCAACGGAAGTGTTGGCGCGCGTACAGCTACTTCTAGATTTCCCTCCTGCTGTGGAGAAGCTCAACGAGTGGAGAGCCAACATCCGGAGCCTTGTCGGCTTCGCCAATTAAGACGGACCGCAGCAGGCGGGGCCCTCGTGCCGGCGCTCTGTTGAGCCGGCGCGTGCCAAAGGAGGAAAGACCGGAGGTGCTGCGACCACGGTGCACTCTCCCCCTCCACGGCAGCAACAGCAATCGCCGGCCTGTCGGGTCAAGACCTATGACAATGGTTCCACAGCATCGTCCGACCCACGAGCCCGCCGCGATCAACGTCAAGTCCTTCGAGAGCGAGTCAAAGAAGACGCCCGAACCACTATCGAGCGGCGACGGGAGGCGCGCCATCAGTCTGATCGGCACGCTGGCCCCACTGTAGAACGGCCCGCGCCGGGGGATCCTGGTAACTTACCTTACGAGGTGGGTTGTCCAGCTTTTACCCGTGGGTTGCGGCGATTCCAGTGGCCCACCCACCGCACGTTCAAGCCTGAGGTCGGAGAGAAATACGACGGCAAGACTCACCCGTTGGAGTTCCTGAGCATCTATACCATTGCGATGCAAGCCGCCGGGGCTCAGGACGACAAGGTACTCGCCAACTACTTCCCGTTGGTACTCAAGCTCAACGTCAGGTCATGGTTGATGCACCTACCAGTAGATTCCATCTCTTCTTGGTCAGATCTGTGCCACGAGTTTGTTGGCGCCTTTACCGGAGGCCACCAAGCTCCTGGCCAGGCAAGCGACTTACACATCATCCCCCAGAAAGATGGTGAATGCTTGCACAAATACATACAGAGATTCAGCCGTGTGCAGTACAACATCCCAGATGTTCATCCTGCCGTGATTGTCAGCGCATTTCATCAGAATGTGCGCAACCGCAAGATGCGTGAAGAGCTAGCGATGAACAAGATTACGGATGTTGCCGAGCTTTATGTTTTGGCCGATAGATGTGCTCGGGCTGAAGAAGGAAGGAAGTACCCCGGCGAAGATGCCGGTGCAGAGAGTGACTCCGCAGATGAAGACGCCGCCGCCCCAGCAAAGAAGGGCCGACGGCGCAACAGGAAGCGCAACTGTAAAACCGTGCTTGCTGTCGAAGAATCCGGCAACCCCGGCACCGCCAAGAAGGCCAAGGTTGATGACCCCGGCAAGGAGGTTGCCGGGTGCGACGCCTGTCAGGCCTTGGCGGTTGCCGACAAGCCAGAGGGCTCCGACAAGCAGTATTGCAAGATCCATCGCACCAAGGGCCATGACCTCCAGAATTGCCGCCAAGTTGAGCAGCTTGTAGAGAAGCAGAAAGCTGAATATGACAGGCGGGACAAGGAGAAGGGCCAGGACGGTGTTGAGGGGTCCGGCAAGAAGCGTGGCGGCCGAGGGGGTCGCCGCGGCAAGGATAAACAACCAGAGAGGCCCGCTCGGGGCCGCGACAAGAAAGAGGGAGATGATGATCATGATGAGGACGACGAATCCAGTGAGCACGAGTTGCAGAAAGCTACGAAGGCCATGTGCGTTGACGGTGGCGCCTCGTTGCATGCCTCTCACCGCCAACTGAAACAGTGGGCGCGTGAGATCAATGCGGCAGAACCATCGTTCGATGCCCAGAAGCCGCTCAAATGGTCCAACACGCCTATCATTTTTTACACTGAGGACCACCTTGATTGCACAACAGCGGTTGGGTGTTTGTTGTTGTTGGTTTCACCAACAATACGCAACCTCAAGGTGACAAAAGTGTTGGTTGACGGTGGGGCCGGTCTGAACTTGATCTCGCCCACTGTGATCAAGAGGCTGCAAATTCCTGATGGAGATCTCGAGGAGACGGGCACATTTCAAGGGATCAATCCAGGAAGGAGTCAGCCAAAGGGTAAGATTACGCTACCAGTTACCTTTGGTGGCGAGCTGAACTATAGGACGGAGAAGATCGTTTTTTATGTCGCCAAGATCCCCTTGCCCTATAATGGGATCCTCGGCCGCCCGGCACTGGCCAAGTTCATGGCGGCATCACATTACGCTTACAACACGTTGAAGATGCCCGGACCAATGAGCATCATCACCGTCCACTCCGACAAGAAAGACGTGCTCATCTGCGCTGACCAGCTCTACCGAGAGGCAGTTGCAGCAGCTGCCGCCAAGGCACTCGCTCCTGCCGCTAAAGCTCCGGGGGGGAAGAAGACCAGCAAGACCTCTTCCGGCAAGACCTCTTGCACCCACTCTGGCAAGCGCGCCTCTTCGGAGTGCTGCGCCCCCATCGAGGACGTGCCAGAGAGCTCCACCGGCAAGAGCAAGAAATCCAAGGCAGCACCACCAGAAACTAAGAAGGTGCCCGTCAAGGAGGACGGCACGGGCGGGGCTTTTACTATAAGCTCCACCCTCGACAGCAAATAGGAAGGCGCGCTCGTCACCTTCCTGCGGGCGAATGTTGATGCGTTTGCGTGGCAAGCATCTGATATCCCCGGCGTTCCCAGGGAGGTGATCGAGCACCATCTTGCTGTCTGTCCTCATGTGCGGCCCGTCAAGCAGAAGGTCAGGAAGTAAGCTTTGGAGCGGCAAGAGTTCATCATTGAAGAGATTAGGAAGCTGGAAGCAGCAGGCTTGGTTAGAGGAGTGCTCCACCCAACGTGGTTGGCCAATCCGGTGGTGGTGCGCAAGGCAAATGGGAAATGGAGGTTGTGCATTGATTACATAGATATCAATAAAGCCTGCCCAAAGGATCCTTTCCCTTTGCCGCGCATCGACCAGATTGTGGACTCCACTGCCGGGTGCGACTTGCTGTCGTTCCTTGACGCCTACTCAGGATACCACCAAATCTTCATGACGAAGGAAGATGAAGAGAAAACCGCGTTTATCACCCCATGTGGTATGTATTGTTTTATACGAATGCCTTTCGGGTTGAAAAGCGCTGGTTCAACGTTTGCGAGAGCAGTCCAAATTGGTTTTGAGCCTCAGCTACATAGAAATATGGAAGCTTATATGGATGACATAGTGGTCAAAACCAAGGACAAGACAACGCTCATACAAGATCTAGAAGAAACATTTGCAAATTTGCGCAAGATCAATCTCAAGCTCAACCCTGAGAAGTGTGTGTTTGGTGTCCCATCCGGCAAGCTTCTCGGGTTCTTTGTGTCTCAGCGTGGGATCGAGGCGAACCCCGACAAGATCAAGGCGATTGAGCAGATTGAAGTACCAAGACGAGTCAAAAATGTACGTCGACTTGCTGGCTGTGTTGCTGCTTTGAGCAGGTTCATCTCCAAATCTGCTGAGCGCGTCCTGCCCTTTTTCAAGATCTTGAAAAAGGCAGGTCCAATGACATGGACTCCGAAAGCGGAGGCAGCGCTGCAAGATTTGAAGAGGTACCTCTCCTCTACGCCAACGCTAGTCGCGCCTAAGCCACAAGAGCCGTTGTTGCTGTACCTAGCGGCAACGAATCAAGTGGTCAGTGCTGCGCTAGTGGCACAGAGAGAAGTTGATGAAGAAGGAGCGGCAGTGGCAAGACCGTCGGACGACGAGGTGGAGCTCTCCCCGGCAGGACCTGGTGCCGGCAAGGCAGGGCCCTCGGCAGAGTCTGATGCCAGCAAGGCGGGATCTGCGCAAGCAAATGGAGTGACACAGAAGAAGAAGATGGTGCAACACCCAGTTTATTTTGTCAGCTCCCTTTTGCAGGGGGCTAGATCAAGATACTCTGGTGTGCAGAAGTTGCTCTTCGGCCTTCTTATGGCTTCAAGGAAGCTGCACCACTACTTTCTGGCACACGAGATCACCGTCATCACTCGCATCCCGTTGCAACGGATCTTGCACAACCCAGATGCAACTGGAAGGATTGTGGAGTGGGCGTTGGAACTGTCAAGCTTTGGTCTCAGGTTTGAAAGCACTTCAATGATTCAAAGCAGGGCCTTGGCGGAATTCATTGCAGAATGGACCTCAACGCCTGACGAGGAAATTCAAGAAACAACTCTCCCCGGCAAGGAAACGAGCCGCGGCTGGATTATGTACTTTGATGGGGCTTTCTCGCTGCAAGGCGCCGGTGCTGGTGTGCTACTTATCGCCCCCACCGGGGAGCACCTCAAGTACATGGTCCAGATGCACTTTCCCTGGGAGAGATCAACAAACAACACTGCGGAGTATGAGGGACTGCTTGCCAGCCTCAGGATCGCGGCAGACCTTGGAATTGCAAAGCTCATCGTCAGAGGTGATTCACAGCTTGTCGTCAAGCAGGTTAACAAAGATTATCAGAGCCCGTTGATGGAAGCTTATGTAGATGAAGTGAGGAAGTTGGAGGAGCGTTTTGACGGTCTGCAAGCAGAGCATGTTCCTCGAGCAGAGAACAGCATTGCTGACGACCTGTCAAAATGTGCTGCCCTCAAGTTACCTGTGGAACCAGGAACTTTTGTGCTCCAACTAAATCAGCCATCCGTTGAACCATCGGCATGACAGAATAAGCGAAGGAACTTGAGCCCCAGCAAGTACTTTCCCGCCGAGCTCCCAGGGGCCACCGGCAAGGAAGTTGCTGGGGACGACACCAAGCTTGCCGGGGGGCGACCAGCCCCGACGGGGCCTCAAGCCCTTGCCGTAGAGACAACTGCTCCCATGGCAGAAGACATGCCTTTAGTCCTTGCCGTCGAGCCCCGGGCTCCAGCATGGGCGCAGCACACCGTTCGGTTCCTCCAAACAGGGGAACTCCCTGAGGAACAGGAAGAAGCGGAGAAAGTAGCCCGTCGGTCTAACATGTACCAGTTTGTGGACGGCGTCCTGTACAGAAAAAGGCCGAACGGTGTGAAATTGAAGTGCATTCCACAGGAGGATGGATTGGAGCTGTTGGCAGAGATACATGGAGGCATATGTGGCTCTCACATAGGGTCGAGAGCTCTTGCCGGCAAGGCATTCCGGCAAGGTTTCTTTTGGCCCACTGCCCTCCAGGATGCGACTGCACTAGTAACCAAGTGTGAAGCGTGCCAGTTCCATTCGAAGAAACTTCATCAGCCAGCCCAAGCTCTTCAGACGATCCCTCTTTCCTGGCCATTTTCGGTCTGGGGGCTCGACATACTGGGCCCCTTTCCCCGTGCTGTCGAGGGCTTTGAGTACTTGTACGTTGCAATCGACAAGTTCACAAAGTGGCCAGAAGTGGAAGCAGTGAGAAAGGTGACAGCGCAATCAGCCGTCAAGTTCTTCAAAGGATTAGTTTGCTGTTTTGGTGTGCCAAACAGAGTCATCACCGACAACGGCACACAGTTCACAAGCCGCACCTTCATGCAGTATATCCAGGACCTTGGCAGCAAAATCTGTTTTGCTTCTGTTGCACATCCGTGAAGCAATGGCCAGGCGGAGAGGGCAAACGCTGAAGTGCTGCGGGGCCTCAAGACGAAAACTTTCGATAGGCTGCACAGGAGCGGAAGACGCTGGATTGATGAGTTGCCGGCGGTCCTTTGGTCAATCAGGACGACACCAAATCGAGCCACTGGCCAAACACCTTTCTCCCTGGTTTACGGGGCAGAAGCAGTTCTCCCCACAGAACTCACATACGGGTCGCCTCGAGTGCTCGCTTATGATGAGCTTGAGCAAGAGCAGTTGCAGCAAGATGATGCTACGCTCCTTGAGGAATATCGTCTTCAGGCTGCTGTGCGAGCCGCCCGCTACCAGCAAGCCTTGCGCCGTTTACCACAGCCGCAAGGTTCATGCCTGAAGCCTTGAGGAAGTCGACCTTGTTCTTCGGCGCGTTCAATCCGCCAAGAATTCCAACAAGTTGACACCAAAGTGGGAAGGCCCTTATCGGGTGATACGAGTCACCAGGCCCGGAGCAGTCCGCCTGGACACCGAAGATGGCGTTCCAGTGAGTAACTCCTGGAATATCGAGCATCTTCCCAAGTTTTACCCATGAGGCGCGGTTGTCGGGACCCCCGGCAACCCCTTTTTGTACTAGCCTTGCCAGCAAGGCATATAACCCTATGTACAGAGCCAGGCGTAGACCCTATGCGCAGTTGAATAAGTTTACGTATGTACAGTTCTTGTTGATTTCCATGTCTATTTATATGCATGCCTGTCCAGGATATTATACTACGTTCGTTTCCAGCAAGTACTGATGAACCGCCGAGGTTCCATGCTCCTATTTTCTCTTCTTTCTTTTTCTCAAAGGATAGAAGATTCCCTCGCATCCAAGTTTGCCGGGGGGGATAGAGAGTGTGGGCGCCAGCAGGCGACGTTCGAAGTGGCATCTTGTGGGAAAGAGTACAACTGCAAAGAAGCTAAGTTGTCAAACCTTGAGTGATTTTATTTTAAATATAAGGTTATTTCCCTCGAATGGTTTCGTTTCTTATATGGAAAACCTGCACGCGAAGGAACCTCGTCGCATTTGGTTGCGCCCTTGCTCTGTTTCGAGTCCGCTCAGCAGCTCAAGTGGCTGCACTAAGAGCGGCAAGGTGTCTTGCCGGCAGTGACACCCCCAGCAGGCTGCTAAGGACCCGTTCCTCAAAGCGCTCGCGGCAAGGGTGCGTGCACCGGCACGCATTTCCAAAGAAGCGTAGGGTGTATGCCATACGAGGAGGAATCAAACAAGGAAGATAGCATGCATTCAATCCTAAGCACAGCAAGTTATACTACATCGCTGGTTGCCGCAGTTCTAACTTAAGATAAATTCGTCTTGGGTACAAGTTCACGGCGGCAAGACAAAGCGGAGCGACTAGTCCCAGCGCTGGCCTTCTACCCTCTTGACTTGGTCAACCATGCTGACGATGGGCGCGACACGCTCTTCAAGCGCCCTGCGATCCGCATCCGCCGGCAAGCTGTCTTGGCTCAGGTCGAGGCTGGGGTTCCTGTACACCAACTTGGTGAGCACTTTGAGAAGGATGCCCCGGCAAAGCTTGCGGGACTCGCTGGCCAGTTGGGTGGCTCGAATGGAGTGGAGCAGCTTCAGAGCCTCGTTGACGGCCTCGAAGAACATGGTCAGCCTGGCGCACTCAGTAATCCCCCTGTCATGGGAGAACCTGAAGTTCGGCATCCCCATGAAGGGCAGCTGCATGGTGAGCCCCTCCGTGGCGTCGATGAGGCGTGAAGTCTAGAGATTCACACCCTCTACATAATCATTGTGGGTGGCGGTGGCGCTCTCAAGTAGCAGCTTCTCATTCTTGAGGTCCTTGGCCAGGGTCTTCTCACGAGCCCTGCTGCCATTAAGGGATTCCTCCAGAGTGGTCAACTTCAGCTTTAGATCAGCAATGGTGTCGTCGGCTTCGGAGAGCAGCTTGGTCTTGTCAGAGATGGCGACCTGTAGCTCCGCCAAGGTGTGGACAGTTTTGTCTCTATCGCTCTTTAGCGTCGAGACCTCCTTGCGGTGCTTCTCCAGCTCCGCCTCCAGTTTCTCCACCTTGCCGGCCAGCTCGTCCTTGGCGGCCCCTGCGGCTTCGGCAGCGTCGATGGCCTCCTTCAGCTTGCCGGCATGATCCAGGACCAGAGCGTCGAGTGCGTCTTTATGCTTCTGCTCCAGCTCCTGGGTCCGCTGCACGACAAGCTTTTCAATTTCTTCATCCTTGCCGCAGAGCTCGACAGCAAGCGCCTTCTCGCGAGCGGTGAGGTCTTCTTCTTGGGCGTCAAGCAGAATACGGCGTTGATTCAGACTGGCGTCCTCCTTGGCGGCCTGTGCAGCGGCCTCCTCCTGTGCCTTCTCAAGATCAGACTGCTTCAGGAGGAGCTCGTCCCAACGCCGGCCTAACTCCTCCTGGCCAATCCTCAGCTCTTGTCGGGCCTCGGCGAACCAGATCTTCGTCTGCTCGACGCGCTTTTGGAAGTCTGCCTCCGCCGCGGCGGCAACCGCTGCCCTGGAGTCCAGTTTCTCCGTACGGGCGCGGTGGAGCACCTGGAGCTTCTGGAAGTTGTCACTCATGGCCTGGAGGAGCTGGTCTTCTTTGGATCCGCTGCTGCTGGGGCTCGGCTCGTCGACGACCTTGAGCCCGGTAGCAGCGATGACTTCTTCATCGAAAGCCTCCCCCTCGGTTGGCGCTCCGGTGCTTGCCGTCCCCAGGATGCTGACGAACAGGTTGTCGCCAATCTTCAGGTATCAGCTTGGGGTGGGGGTTTCGGAAGCTGACGGTTGGTCTTCAACCACCGTCTCCCCAGCGGCTGAGGACCCCGGGACCGATGTAGCACCAGGCGCTCCTGTGGCAGGGATGCCGTCAGTACGGTCGCCGGTCCCCTTGCTGGCCTCCCCAGCAGACCCCTTGCTGGCCTCCCCAGCATGCCCCTTGGCGGCCTCGTCAGCAGCGATTTTGGCAGCCTCGGCGGCAGCATCCTTGGAGGTCTCCTCGATGATGGCGTTAACATCCATCTGATCCACCAAGGAGGGATCTGGAGGCCAAGAAGGAGAAACAAGATGAAACCCAGATTGAAGCTCAAAGCCAGCAAGGAAAAGAGAAAAAGATCGCGCTAAAAAAAGTGACAAAGGCCAGGAAGCAGGCGGTTTACCTGTGACGAGCGGTGGAGGGGCGGTCCCCTCCCCGATGACGCTCGTTGCCGGGATGGAGCTGCCGGTGCCTGTGCTCACCGGCTCCTCCCTCGCACGAATGGGATCGTCGGTGGGAGTCCTTGCCAGGGACCCGCCCCTGGGCGGTGTGGTTGACGGGGGCGGCATGTCGGGGGTGGCCCTCAGCGGCTCCTCCTGTCGCCGTTCCTCTCCTGCGAACCCGGCAAGGTTAGCAGTAAAGATTAACACCCCGACGCCCGCCAGCGGGAAATGAGTAACGGACTCACGCTGGGGGCTGGGCTGGGGGCTGCGTTGAGGGCTGGAATCCGGGCTGATTGTAATCATCTCCGGCGCACCTAAGGAGCTTGCCGGGGGCTCGTCGTCCGTTGAGGTCTTGGCCTTCTTCGCCATCCTCTGCGCCAACGTTTCCGTGTCTCTGCGGGGGCAGGCTAGGGCAGAATTAAGATAAGATGAAGCAAATTAGAGACTCAAGACATAAAGAAAACGGCAAGATACTTACTCATCTCCTTCTTCTGCCCCCTTTTCCCTCCTCGGGCTGAAGGAGGAGAGGTCGAAGTCGACCTCCGCTGTGGTGTCCACTTGAGGGGATGCGGAAGGGGACCTGGGCCGCTTGATTGTGGCGGGAGCGGTGGCCTGATGTGAGCTCGCCACCCTCGCTGCCTTCTTTGCCGCCGCCCTCGTCTGGCGCCCGGTTTGCTGTCGCACACCTTACTGCTCCGCAGCCTTGCCAGCCAGCCCCTTGCCGGGAACTTCTTCGGACGAGGAGGCCTGCTGGACCGGCTCGCCGGAGACTGCTCGCCGGAGGACGCGTTTCTTTTTCGGCATTGGGGGCTCCACTTCATCAGTCTCTTCAGCTGTTTCTTCGGTGAGTGAGCCCCCGACATCTGCGCCACTATGCCCTCCGGCGGGTTCCTCATGACTGCCAGGGTCCTCCTCTACATTCGTGTCATCTCCCATGAAGCCGACGCTGCTGGCCTCCTCGGAAAGGGCCAGCTCTTCCGCCCTACTGGCGATGTACGCCAACTCTTCTTTAGTGGTCTCGCGGATGAGGCGCGGTTCTTCCCGAATGGTTCTCTCTGACAAGTTGTCGAAGAACTCTTGTGCTCGCTCCGCGGATGGCTCGACCCAGGTTTGGTCAAGGCCATGAGCATTGAACACCGGCATCATAGCGATGATCGAGTTCAGCGCCGAGTTGTTGCACAGAGGGTCGATGCTTGCCGGCAGCTTGAACACGCCGTCTGGCCTAAACAGCTTGTGACAGAGGGTTGTGTGCTGAAGGACCGTCCAGTTGTTGTTGAGGCCAGGGCGCAGCCTCATGATATCCGCCGCATTCCGGAAATCCCAGGCTGGTCTCCCCTTGTTCTGCAAAGGGGCGATGCGGCGACGGAGGAAATCGGCGCCCACCATTTCCACGGTGAGCCCGGCAGCCTTGAGGCGATGAATCCTATTGACGGCGATAGTGAGCTTCTCATCCTGAGGGTCGAGAGTGCTCCAGTCGCCGCCACGGGTCGGCTTCGTTTGCCGGAGTGAACAGAACGAATGCGGCTCCTCCTCTGTAATCCAGCACCACTTGCTCCGCCACTCATCCCACTTCTCGTGGTATTCCCCATCCAGATATGTGTCCTTAGTCCCTAACCTAGGAATCCAAGCGATGCCGCCAGAGAGGGCCTCTCCGGCCTGGATGCGAGGGATGAAGAAGTGGCGGAAAAGGGCTATGTTGGGGACCACCCCGGCGAAGTTTTTGCAGAGGTGAGCAAAAACAGACATGCAAGTTACAGCATTTGGCGTGAAATCAAGGAGATGGAAGCCAAAGGTAAACATGTGGTCATTGAAGAAATCAGAGAAAGGGGGGTGGCGCCCGCAATAGAAATAGTCGGCGAAAAAGGGGAATTTGTCCGGGCCACCTTTCGACTTGGCAGCTGGGGTCACGCGAGTGGTGGCGTGTCCATTCGTCGCCCTCCCCCACATGAGCAGGTACTTGTCCCTCAAGGCGTAAGCATCGAGCGTCGGGGGGAAGACGGCGAGCTGCTTCCGCATCTTCACCAACTCACTCTCCGGCACATCCTTGCCCTTGCTCGCTCTGGGCGCCTTGGGCGGCATGGCGACTGGGGAGAGTGAGGGAAGTCGAGGACGGCGGGAGCGCGGAAGGGGCTAGCGGACGAACAAACTATGGCTTGGGCTCGAGGAAGAAGAAGACGGCGGCGGTTCCTAGATTGGGAAAGGCAAGGGAGAAGGGTAAATGAGCAGCGCCCCTGTGGATTCCTCTTTTTATGGGGAAGGCGCGGGGCTGCCTCTTTACTTTCCGATATGAAGGCGTTTCCACAGGCGTGCTGCGACCGTTCCAGGCACGACCCCCACGTTGCGCACCCAATGCGGATCATGGGGAAGCGCAACAGACAAGATAATTACAGCAGTTAATCCCGGCCACGCGTGCCCGCGCACTGTTTGGGCCTGGCCCAACGACGCTTCGTACTCATGTATGGCCCAGGCCCGGGGGCTCCTGTCGGTGTACTAAAGTTTGGGCCCTTTGGTACCCCTTACTTGTGCACGGGCAGTCGCAGCCGCCCCTGCGGCGAGGCTTGGCAGGGGCAGTTGGAGGCAAGATACAAGACAACGAAGACGGCATCCAAGCCAGTAACTTGGGGGCAGAAGACAAGTTAAAGCCCCGGCAAGATCCTTGCCGGGGCGGCTCGCGAGGCCCCGGCAAGATCCTTGCCGGGACGACTTGAGAGGCACTGACAAGAACACCACCCTTGAGGTTGAGAGCTCTGACACCATCAACAACGTCAAGACCAAGACTCAGGGGCACATGCGTAGTAGCATGCAAATCTTTGTGAAGACTGGTGGCATGCAGATCTTCGTGAAGACCAGAGAGCGGATTTCCCAGCAAGGTTCTTGCTGGGGGCGACCGCAAGGCCCCGGCAAGGCTCTTGCCGGGGACAACTAACAGGCCCCGGCAAGGCTCTTGCCGGGGAAGACCGCGAGGCCACGACAAGGCTCACACATGACAAGGCTCCACCGCCTTGCCACCGCCTCGGCACAGCAATAAGCCAGCCAACCTGGCGAGCACCTGCGTGGCGGCATGCAGATCTTCATGAAGATCCTGCCACCGCTCCAGCGCAGCGGCTAGCCAGCCAGCTTGGCACTCGCATGCCTCGTCATCTTGGGTGTGTGTCAGGACGGGGTGAGGCGGCGACGGATGGGACGGGCTCTGTTTCCGTCCCCGATAAAGTTAGGGGGGCACGTAAGCAGCGCATTTAATGCGTTTGTCCTAAGACGCCAGAGATAAACACGTGCACTGTAGCACTTTACACCTCCTGTGTGCCACTGTGGCAGCCCCTTGGACGTATAAAAGGAGGCCCAAGGCATACTGTAGAAGGATTCGGACTTTTTGGACTCTACGGCCCAGCTTGCATACAGCTAGCCGAAGCTCAAGAACACATAATTTACACACCAAGCAGGACTAGGGTTTTACGCTTCTGAGCGGCCCGAACCTGGGTAAAGATCCTTCGTGTTGATCTCTAGATCTGCTCTTCGTGCACCTCTCCTCCCTGCCAAACCGTAGAAGGGATCCACCCGATCCCATAGGTGTCGTTTCCCCGACACTTACTCTTTCTCACATACAAGTGCCATGCATGATCTGGCTTTCTCTCTCCCTCCCAGGGAAATAGTTTCCTAGAGGTGAAAGGCTGTCTGGGTTCCGGTGGGAACTAGTTCTGGACGGCAAAGCCCTATTAGATAGATGACACCGTATGTGTGCATCTCTGTAGAGAGATCGTAGTTTCGGTCTTAGTTCGAGAGTGCCTCCCGAAGGGCTATCCGAGTGACCGTCCGAGATTCTAAGGTCCTCCCGAAGGGCTGTCCGAGGATCCGTCCTGTGGGACTATCCAAGGGACTGTTCTTAGGTCCTCCCGAAGGGCTGTCCGAGGATCCGTCCGGTGGAATTATCCGAGGGACTGTTCTGAGGTCCTCCCGAAGGGCTGTCTGAGGATCCGTCCGGTGGGACTATCCGAGGGACTGTCCCGAGGCCTCCCGAAGGGCTGCCCGGAGATCCGTCCGGGGAGCAGACGAGGGAATACATCCTCGCAGTTGGGAGGTTGTAAACCCTAGCTGCGGGGATCTGCACCGCCGATCGTCATCGACTCTACTTCCACTACGCTACGAGTCGGTAATGAAAAGATCAAACCTTGTATGCAGTCCTCATAGTGGTCCTGGGCTGGTGCGTAGGTTGGAAATTTTTTGTTTTCTGTTGCGTTACCCTACAGTGGCATCATGAGCCGTGCTATGCCTAGATGCAGGTTGCGATCTAGAATACATAGAGATGTATGGGTGTTGCACAATATAATTAGGTAGTAGATGAGTTCTATTACTGAAAATTATTTGTGCGGGTAGCAGATGAAATCTGTTACCCGATGTTCATGTTGCTTCCCTGGAATTTGCATATTTTTGATCTTGATAACAGCATGGTGGAGTTTCAATGTTCTGGTAATCCACGATCCTGATTGATCAATGAAGTGCTAATAGTTCATTGAATTCCACCGTAGTTAAAAAGAAAGATGAAATTTCGCAGATGAAAGGGCAATGCAGATATGATCTGCACGGGGGTCATGCGTATGACAAAGTTCAGTATGGGGCTCGAGATTTTATTATCTCATGTTTCATACACCCCGCGAAGTTAATCTAGCGACTTGAATTATCATACTTGATGATGGACGTTGGTAGCTTCGGTTTGTTTCGAAACCTTAGAAGCCACGTAAAACAAGTTTTTGCATGAACCGATTAGAGGCGTCTAAGTTGGTTTTGCAGGAGGGTTTGCATGTGCATGTGATGTGGTATAGCAGTGCTCATAATAATTTTAATATGTATGAGATGACTATATAATGTAAATTGATTAACATGACCTTCGTGTCATGATTCGGCATGATGGCTGGAGCCATATGATTGTCACTTTAAATGAAATGTGTGTCAACCTTGTTGTAATGCATTATTTTATTAGCTATAGAGATAGCAATATTATCTGGTGCATCGACAAGGTGGTGGCAATCTTCACGAAGGTGAACACCGACGCGAATACAGAAGACGAAGAAATACAAGACTTCTCCGTCAAAAAGGGCTATACCATATCATGCTATTATGAATTGCCTAAGATGTTTATCCCTTATGATGCAACCTTCTTGATTGCGCGGTAGTCGCTTTTTATTAGGGTGATCTCTCACAAAAATATCAAGTAGTTAGTGTTCTCCCAAGTGTAGCACCGTCACGGCACCTAACTTTTCGGGGTATCACATGGATACATGGGTACGAACGATTAGGGATGTGTGAGGCGGGTGAGTTGAGACCTCGTAGCGAGATCACTTGGTTGTCTTGACGTTCTAGCTTGAAAGTCCTGAGCTCGGAACACGCCCATCGAAAGATGAACAAGAGTCACATAGAGATGTGATTGGCAAGTTGGCCTACCGATTGCAATTCTCGTCACTTGAGATGGATACATCCTTGGCGTTGAATTGTAATATGGATCTTGAATCGCTCACAATCAATTATGAGAGATATTGATTTGAGTGGGAGCGCACTGTAGAATTAAATTGTTTAAATTCTCAGTGCAATTAATTTTGAACACTGTCCAAGTGTGATTTGCAAAATAGTTGTAGAATAATGGCTCGGTTTTCCACTTTCCCTGTTAAAATTGAATAGTTGTTAAATATCTGGTTAAATATTTATGGTTGGTAACGTAATGTGAGGATTGTCCTCTAGAGTGCCGAGAAGGACTTGTCCTATCGCATGCTTTCGGTATTCTCCCGCTAATGCTATGGATCATGTGACTCTCGTCCTTCGATCCAAAAAGCTAGAATTCCTTTTCAGTCAAAGTGCAATATGTTTGTTTCCATGAGACCCGAACTTCGAAAGTTTGGATTGTTATGTGATATTCATGGAATCTGAAAATCATTTTCAGAGACAAACAAAAGCTAAAATATATGAGATATCCAAAGCAATGTTTGTTTGCAAACTATTAGTAAAGGTGTTTACTATGCATTAGACTGATAAGAGAGGGATCCAGAAGAACGCATGTCATATGATGAAAGGTGAATAAAACAACAACTTAAAGAAAAAGGAAGTGTTCGAAGGGTGTTAGTGAAACTTTCACGCCTAGGAAGTCCGGGGCTAACGCCACTCTTAAGTTGAGTGCTTCTTCTGAGAGTAGGAGAAATACTGAAAGTTAAACTGTGAGAAGTATAAAGGCAATAAGAGAGAAGACTGGAATATCCAGCTCATGTATGAATGTCATACAAGTTATTGATGTATGGAAGGCTGGTCAAAGATATAGTTCTTGGGAGTTATGGTTAAACATGTTAATCACTAATTCTTGGGTATTGTGGTTTAATCACAGAAAAACCCGTACGATTGCATTCTCTTGCAATTCAATACAAGAACTATGGCCTAAAAGACTTGCTGGTAATGAGGTTCGCGTATACACAGGGAACATAGTAAATGTTACTATACCTTCCATCGGTGTATTACTGTCTGTATTTACTTTCATAAGTCATTTAGAGTTTTACACACTCTAGCCCATTGCATAAGGTATCTTGCAAGAAGGTTGTTCATAAGAGAACTTTTGATGTTCGGTGTTATGAATAACATAAGGGTCATACTTTCATTATGAATGAGATGTATGTTATGAATATTGACAATAATATATTACCTCTGGATTTACTTTCATAATTCATTTTAGAGTTTTACACACTCTAGCCCATTGCACAATGTTGTTGCAAAAGGGTTCTTCATAAAAGAACAATTGTTGTTCAGTATTATGAATAACATAAAGGGCCATGCTTCCATCCAAGATGGGATGTATGTTATGAATATTGATGGTAATATGATACATCCATAACACTGACGCTAAATGTTGCAAGAATAAAAGAATACCACACAGGTGTGGCACTGCATTTGGTCACATTGGCGAAACCCGCATGGAAAATTCCATTATGATGGATTTTGAAGTCATTTGATTTTGAATCATTTGACACTTGCAACTTTCCTCCAAAAGGTGAAGTGACTGAAATACCGTTCACAGGCCAAAAGGAACGAGCAACGAACTTATTGGTGATCATACATTTTGATGTGTGTAGTCCAATAAATAATGTTGCAAACAGTGGATTTATCTATCTTCAAATATGACTCAAGTAGATATATGGATATTTGCTTGATGAGACGTAAGTCTGGATCTTTTGAAATCATTCGAAAGGTTTTCAAAATGAAGAAGAAATTATTGTAACAAGAAAATTATGTTTCTGCAATTAGATTGCAGAAAGGAATATTTGAGTTACAAGTTTAGCGAATGTCTGATGAGTTGTGAAAGGGGTTTCATAACTTGCACCTCCCGGAACACCACTGCAAGTGGAAAGTCCGTGAAGGTGTAATCGAATCATTTATGACATGGTAAGATCAAAGATGACATAAATAAACTTGCCATTATCCCTTTTAAAGTGATGCTTTAGAGACTGCGGCTTTTACACTGAAAAGAGCTCCATCGGGTCTGTTGAAATGATGCCATGGTATGGTACGCCCAACCATGTTATATCTTTTCTTAACATTTGGAATATGGGGCTTGTGTAAAAGGTTACAAACCTATTCCAAATCAGACAAGTGCTACTTTTTAGGTTATCCCAAGTAATTGGGTATTCCTCCCTCACTATACCGAGGAAAATGGGTTTTCCACAAAGAACGGTATGCTTTTTGAAGAAAATGGTTCTTTCAAAAAGGTGAGTGGGAGGGCAGTGCAACTCGACGAGATAACCAGTATCTTCATCATCAAATCAAAGGAATGGAACCTTGGAAGTGATTCCGGAGTTTCCTACTGCGACTGATACGGAAGTCTCTACAATAAAATGTATGGACTTCGGTCGAACTTGCAGCTGAACCACGTAGGCAAGGCTCGTGCAAACCTCTTAGGTGCGCAAATGAGATATTGTTGTTAGACAACAGTATACCTACGATACACAAGGAAGCGTTGATGGGCCCTGACTCCGGAATTGGCTAAATGCCAATACAATCCAAGATAGTTTCCATATAAGTGATTCAAGATTAAAATCTTGATACACCTTTCGGAAGACTTAGAGTCTAACGAATATTTATGGAAGTAAAAACTGATACGGATAAAAATGTTTAATCCATAAAGCTCGACTTGTTGCAATAACAAGTTTAAGGAGTTGACTACGATGAGGTTGTTTCACCGTAGCGATGCTTAAAGTCGGTTCGGGTTGAATTAGCAATTAATACATATTTCAATCATGAGATATGAAACATGGATGACGAAAGGATTTCCATCTGATAGAAATAAAACCAAGGACTTGCATGTGTTACAGTCCAAGGTATTTTGTCATTCCAGAGGATGCTACTAAGTATGCAAACTTCAGAGTTCCAGCGATGGACAGAAGAGAGCAAAATGGAGTTGGAATCTTCGTGTTTTGATGAAATAGTTAAAAGGGTTTTGACTTCATCAATGGGTAACGAAGATGCTTGTGATTCAAGAAAGTAAGTGGGAGCATAATAATATTTCTAAAAACATTATGTGCTTGACACATTGTTAATTGGAATTAAATTTCTTGACACGAATTATGACTTCATTTGAAAAGGGTTTTTCGATGAAGTGCTTGGGCTAAATAGCCTTGATATTAGGCATGATGATCTATGGAGATAGATTTACCTGATGGGGCTGAGCAAAGATACATATTAACAAAATGCTAAAACCTTTTAGCATTAAAAACGTCAAGGAGTGATTCTTGCCGAAGTCACATGGAAAGAGTTTTTGCAAGACTCAGTGTCCCAAAACACTAATGAGCAAAATACATGATGGAGATTCCACACACTCTTGTGTTTGGATTAATCATGTATTCCATGGTATATAAAACAACCAGATATGTCCAATACTCCCAAAGTTGTTGCGAGTATAGATACCAAAGTGATCAAAAGTACTAATCATGGGACAACAGTGAAAAAGGGTCATTGAGTACTATAGTAGCACTGATGACAAGATTTCTCGCAAGCGGAGATCATGAAGAGTTCGTTGTAAAAGGTTACATCAATACAGTCTTCATCCATGCTCTAAGCGATTTTCGATTTAAGTTAAGGGTTTTGTGCAATACACAATATGGTGCCACGGTAGTTGGAAATTGTTCCAAACAGGTTACTGTGGCGAATTCTATGTCAAATGGCTAAGTATGTTGGCGCTTTAGAAGCGACAAAGAAGTTGTTGAATCATATAGTTCATTCATGAACTTAGTGTGGTTCCAAGATGGCTTTGGTTAATGGGACACTATTGCAGATAGTTGCTCCATAGCTTAGTCTGAGGAATCAGGTTTCGACCAATGATTCACACATATGCAAAGCCAAGTCCACACAAAATATGAATTTTGTGAAAGCGTGAAAACGCGAAGATATGCAAAGATACACACAGGTCTGAAGTTATCAGATCTGTTGGACATCAGGCTATACCACAAGCGAAGCGTATTTACACCGGTGTGCCACAGGTGTAAAGTGCATTAGCATTAACTAGATTATTGACTCTAGTGCAAGTGGGAGTCTGTAGGAGATATGCCCTAGAGGCAATAATAAAAGTTATTGATTATCTCCTTGTTCATAATTAGGTTTATGTTCCATGCTATAACTGCTATGGTTCTCGAGTCTACAATAACCACGAGGCTTGGAGGAAGACTCATATGCACGTGTGGAATAATAAACGGTAAAATGTATTCCTAGTCTAGCCTCTAAGACTAGCTCAAGTGTTGCATGATGGTCCTGTTTTCCTGATCATGGGCATGTCTATGCCAGCAATTTTGAGGGCACAATGTTAGAAGAACATTTGTGTTGAATCGACCCGAATTGATGTTATGCTATGAGATACATTCGTCACAAGTTAATGGTTAATAACACAGAGATGGTTAACGTTTGCATGATTCCTCAGACCATGAGAGTATCGAGTTTCTTCATGCTTGATTCATGAACTTTGGGGTTTGTTAAAGGTCATCCGTAACTGGATGGCTATTACGGCGGCTTACGGGTTCATGGGAAAGTATGTCAAGTAACTTGATAGCTCAAGATTGGGATTTGCTCCTCTGACGATGGAGAGATATCTCTGGGCCCTCTCGGTGTTACGGTATCTATCATCGTCTGGCCAGACACTTTGTGATTTGATCACGGGGATGCCGGAACACGGTAACGAGAAAAGAGAACAATACCGGTAACGAGGTAACTGGCATAGTGGACAAGTTGTTGATCCACGAGGATGCCAACATGTCTCACCTCGGGTATTTGTAACATATCGCGAAGCAACAGGAATAGCATACGGCAACTGGAGGTTCACTCGAATATTCATTCATGTGGGTATAGGGGTCAATATGGGTGTCCACGGCTCCGATGTTGATCATTAATCAGAAGGGGTTCCGGGTTATGTCTATACTTCACCGAACCTATAGGGTCACACGCTTAAGGGTCATCTATCTGCTGAATACTAGACAAGGAGTCTGAGAGAAATTCGCCGAAAAAGTTTCGGAGACAACGGAAGAGTTCCAGAGAGAGAACACCGAAATAGTTTTGGTAAAACCGAAAAGTTGTTTCGGGGTATACCATTAAGTCAAATTGGTTTCGGGACATGCCTAATAATTCTTGGAGGGTTACAGAATTATTCTGGAAACTTCTGGGATAAAAACCGGAAATGTTCCGGCGCTGCCGGAACCGGTTTGGTTGCTTTTCGCAGATGAAAATCACTAATCCGGAATTGTTTCGGAACGCGTCGAAAATTATTTGTGGGTACTGGAAATGTTCTAAGCCCACATAAATATTTTCGGTTCGAACGGACGCTGAAAAATGTCGTCGTGAATAGTGAAAGTGCTTTTTGGGTGGCTTCTTGGAGAAGCCACCTTGAGGGCCCTTTGGTATTTTTCCCCCTTGGCTTCTTGGAGAAGCCACCCTTGGGCTTGGCCTATAAATAGGGGTGGAGGGGGCTGCCTAAAGACTTATTCTTTCTCACATACAAGTGCCATGCATGATCTGGCTTTCTCTCTCCCTCCCAGCGAAATAGTTTCGTAGAGCCGAAAGGCTGTCTGGGTTCCGGTGGGAACTAGTTCTGGAATGCGAAGCCCTGCCGGATAAATGACACCATATGTGTGCAACTCTGTAGAGAGATTGTAGTTTCGGTCTTAGTTCGAGAGTGCCTCCCGAAGGGCTATCTGAGTGACCGTCCGAGATTCTAAGGTCCTCCCGAAGGGCTGTTTGAGGATCCGTCTGGTGGGACTATCCGAGGGACTGTTCTGAGGTCCTCCCAAAGGGCTGTCCGAGGATCCGTCTGGTGGGACTATCCGAGGGACTATTCTGAGGTCCTCTCGAAGGGCTGTCCGAGGATCCGTCCGGTGGGACTATCCGAGGGACTGTCCCGAGGCCTCCCGAAGGGCTGCCCGGAGATCCGTCCGGGGAGCAGACGAGGGAGTACATCCTCGCGGTTGGGAGGTTGTAAATCCTAGCTGCGGGGATCTGCACCACCGATTGTCATCGACTCTACTTCCGCTGCGCTACGAGTCGGTAACAAAAAGATCAAACCTTGTATGCAGTCTTCATAGTGGTCCTGGGCTGGTGCGTAGGTCAGAATTTTTTTGTTTTCTGCTGCGTTACCCTACAAAGCGCACCAAAGCAGCAGCCATCGCTGATGAAGAAAGTCATAGATCTGAAGGATCAAACATTTAAACACCCAAACGAAGACGGATGAAAAACATATCCAAACAGATCCACCAAAGACCAGCACCGGCCGAATCCCGCGAGATCTGACGGAGACACACCTCCACATGTTGTCTGGCGATGCTAGATGCACCATCCGGATGGGGATAGAATGTGGGAGACATTATTCCTACTGAGGGACATCGCCGTCGCCACACAGCCCCAACCATGATGTTGAACCTAATAAGAACGAAAACGAGCCCTCCAGTCGACGGGGGGCTGAGGTCCTCCGCACCTCCATGGCCCAAAGGCCATCTGAGATGGGGCGGACCGACGGTGGCGCCGACGGGGGGAGAAAGAAAGCTTGAGATATTTACTTGTGGGGGAGGAAAGAGGATAAGCATAGTTAGTTATAAATAATATCATTTGCCAATCTAAGAAGTTCAAGTGATATGTGATCACAACATACAAGAAGGAAGGCATCCAGACTATTGTTAGGTAAGTATTCATATCTGAAACTCTTCTCGTCTTCATGAATGCAATGTGCAATAATTCTAACTAAATTCCGGTGCTGCAGTTTGGTAATTAAATTTACTTCATTTCTAAGCTCCTCAATACCTTTCGAACATCATCACTGAGCCTTTTGGCATTAGTTTCATCAGCATTATGCAATATACCCTTATAGACTTTGCCAGAAACTCTTCTTCCAAGCACATTTGAATCAAAGAAATTGGTCATTTCATTGACTAATAATAATATTTGGAATGTAATACCTACACTAATATAAGTAATACAAAAAAAAAATCTTTGTTAATGGATACAAAATGTTTAACCTTTTTGCCTAAAACTTTGCAGGTAGCATTTGGATGTGACTATGAATACATACAAATTTCGTTAGGACTTTTTGAAATTTCAAAGATTATTTTCCGCGCGCAGGAGCACGCGCTCCTGGGAGCCAAATTAGATTTCCGCTACCTATATCCCATAATATAAGAAAGTTTTTCATGCTAACATAGCTTGAAAAACGTTCTTATATTATGAGACGGAGGGAGTAGTAGTTTTGCATTTGTAGACAAAATTACCTGAATTGTTTGTCATACATATTGGTAGTAGTTATTTTCATGGTATTCCTCAACAATGTTAAATGTGGTCAGAATATAGCCGTTAGTTTTCTTTATAATATCTTGTACTCTCCCCGTTTCGAAATATAAGATTTTTTTATCTACTTCGGATGTACATAGACACCAAAAGGCCAAGTGTGCCCTACAACCAAGTATACGAAACTTAAAGTAGTAGTGGTAAATGGGGGCCATCTCTAAACTGATTACTATTATTAATCAGTGCTCTTATACAATTCAGGGACATGAGTTACAGTCTGAAATCAGAGTACTCAAATTGCAGGGATATGATATGATACTGGGAGCTAAATGGCTTTGCCAGTTCAGTCCTGTGCTCATGTGGACTATCAAGAAATGATAATGGAAATCAAACTTCCTAGTGGAGATAGAGTTACTTTGGTGGATGAAACACACTCCTCCAGTCTATAACAGTTACTAGAGAATGTTGTGTGTGGGGCATTTCTCCTTCTCAAACATGTCTTATTAGAAGAAGGGACAAAGCCGGTATGGCGAGGGCGTTTGTAGTGTCCTTTCCTTTACTGTTCTTTCAATACAATTTTCAATCTCTAGCGGGCAACATACAATCGGAGGAAAAGAAGGCCAGTATGATAATCAATGTATTTTTGTTCCTTATTAGCTGTTATGGGTCCAGTTATCTATCCATTATACTAGTTTTTGTTTTCCTTGATATTAATCAGATCTAAGATGCCCTTTGGGTGTCTTTATTCAAAAGGAAAAGTCATCAACTAACTTTGGTGCACAATTCCTCTTCATAATTTCTTCACACATAGTGGTAGTCCTCAATTTTGCAAGGTTTGGCTTCTACTAAATGATATAGTCAGTACAACAATGCAATTCCACGAGCCCTATCTCCTTCAGTTGTTTAAATAAATGAAGTGCATGAAGGATCTAGATGGGGAGAAAATCCAACCGATAGACTTGATAGCTTAAGAAAACCAATTCTAGGATGCTAATTAGCACATGTGTCAAACCATATTATCAAACTCCTTAACTATGTACCCTCACAAAAAAAACTTCTTGATCATGGACTATAATACCAAGGACTATATAAGGTCTGAATTTTCCCTCATATACTGCATATTCGTGGCATAATTAGTGAAGAATTTGGGTATCTTTTGTTGATGCTACTACAATACCAAGGATGTAACAACCAACAAGCATGTGTTTCTACCAAATTATAGACCCCTCATGAAAATGCAAGATATATTTGACCAAGAACGAACCACTAAAACCAGCGCGAACAATTTTTGTTTGTGAAAATATCCAAATCTAATATAAAAATTCATTAGTAAACAATTCGACCTCAGTATTATCTTGAAAGCATTGTATAGTCTTTGGAGTTCTCAATTTGTGAAAATCTAACCATCCACTAGAAACCTCTAGCAAGATATATCTTATACCGTATGCTTTAGACCGTGATTCCAAGATATTCCAGGATACTAACATATATGCGGCCATGCACAGATGTATGCACTATAATTCATGTCAAGCCACAAATTTTGCAGAGGCATATAAGATTGTAGGATTATATTTCTCAAACTAAAGATGATTTAGTCTAATGAGAGATCTTTTAAAGTGGCAGTGTCTTGAATTAACACAACTTATGCTATAAAAACAAAGTTTAAATTTATCCAAATTATGTTTAAACTGATAAATGTTAAATTATATAAGAACCACATTATATCCTAATATTTATAAATATTATTTCAAGGTTAATCATGTTAACTAATAAAAGTTAGTCGGCTGGTAAAATGAATTTTCAGTAAGTATATGATTTTAGTACAAATTAATAATTATATTTTCCTAGTCCTTAATCACCCCATATCATTGTGACTTGTGTATACAAACAAAAGTTGCATTACTCTCACCGACGTCGTCATCCATTTCCTGGTGCTCGTGCCCCTGTAGATGGGGGTTGCTGACGTCGTCTTCTGTGATGCCTCTTTGCTCAAGCTCGTTTTCATTACCAACTCGTCTCACATGGAGCATTACACGGCCAATCCCGATAGCCGGAGTTTCACCATGCACAAGCGGCATGAAGCAGATTACAACTTCTTACTCGAGGCAGCCCTGAGTGGTGGTCTGCACGCAAGTTTGAATAAAGCTGGCATATATTCTATTCTGATGAACTACCTAATAGGCTATTCTTTCCCGCATGGTTTGAGTATAAGTATGTTGCTCCCCAATGTTTTCTTTGACTGCACATATCTCATAGGCGACGACCCGGGTTATCTAGTTGGAATGGGCAGACACATGTTGCTCGTCTTGAGAGGACGTAGAACCGTCTACCCCAGCATTCTCAGGTTTGACACCATGACACGCCAGCTCATGCTTATGTGGAGCATTGGTAGCCGGCATGTTTGCCATCTTCATTGGCCATCGAAGGTGTGTGGTTGTTGATGCTGATAAGTTCCCAGGCATCGAGCCAAATTGCATTTGCGTAACTCGACGTCTGGATCGGTCCGCAACTCACATCTGGAAGTATAACTTTGAGGTGGTCAAGGCGATATCTGATGACGTCGATTTCATGGAGCAGGACGAACGGGTTGTCCTCTTCGCCCGACCGTCCTCTTACCATCGTTCATCTTCTCTCCAGCTACACCATTAACATGTCGGATTCTCAACTACCCTTGTAACAAAAGACATAAGGCGCCGGCAAATCGACTCTAGGGATAGTGATCTCCACAACCAACCCACAAGGTTATGCTTTTGCTAAGTAATTTTTCTTGTCTTCTCTCTAATCATTTCTTTTGTTATTTTGGTTTGCCTTGCCCTGTTACAGGTAGATAGATGACCTGTGATGGAACTACTGATTTCTATCTCAATTGGTACTACCTACTACTGCCGCATCTATTGTGCTCGATGCCATCTGATGTCTATGTGTCCACGTGTTCTACTTCTTAACTGTAATATGGTGCTTAATTTCTTAGTAATGTCGCCCTAGTTTTTGCCAACTTCTAAATGTAGCTACTACAATCGGGCCTTGAATCTATTACCACGCCATGTCCTTCTCTATAAGCTTCGTTAGTTTGCAATGCCATGTACTGGACAACAATCAGGTTTATGGATTTTGAATTTGCTTACTAACGGTCTGTGAAGCACCTGTGAGTTGTTCTTTTGGAAAAGCAGGACCATCCCCGGCCTCTGCATCAGAGTGATGCATGCAGCCATATTATTAAGCATAAGGTACAAAAAGGTCTGTGGTTCAGAACAAGCTCGCAAAGGGATCGAAGATAAAATAAAGAGTGAATTCCGGTTTTTACCCCGTAGTTAAACATTTTCCACATTAATTACCCATTTAACAATTTTTCATCCAAATTACCCCTTTTAGCGACAATCTTGTCTATTTTTTCCCTTTTAATTCTTAAGAGCTTTCTTGCAAAGATGAAAAGTGCCCAAAAGTATGTTTTTATTAAAACCAAAAATCCCTTCCTATTATGTTGATAATTGACAGTACCAATTTTCAATGGACACACATCATTGGAGCCCAACTAAAAAAACAAATGTTCGACAGTAGCACCACAGGCCTGTAAAATAGAACCTAATGATTTTGTTTGATGTTCCCCCGAAGCGTAAAATAAATGCTTCCTCCAATGTTTTGCATTGGCAAGGAACAAAACAAAAATATCATCACATTAAACCTACTAACCACAACCCACAATGCAAACTTAAACGTATTTGAATGCTCTCGGTAATTGTTCCTCTTTCCCCCGATATGGTGCGCATGTACACCGGATAGCCATGAGAAAAAAGACATGGTTGCAACTAAACCAAGTGACTCGTTCGGGCGCGAACCAACTTGCAGTTGGATTGTTAGGAGAGTGGTATTCCCAGCCCACGAGGGTTCAACTCCTGGTGCGCACATTTTCTTGGATTTATTTTAGAATTTCCGACGATGCGCGTTCAGTGGAAGGAGAAGTTCCCGTCGACTATGAGGCGCCTGTGCTGACTTCGTCATTCTCAAGATGATATGCTGGCTCAGTCTCTCGGAGGTGCTCATAGAGATAGGGTGTGCATGTGTGTGTTCATAGGGGTGAGTGCACGTGCGTATATATGAGCGCCTACATCTGTACTATGTTCTAAAAAAAGTGACCGGCCTGGGCATTGGAAAATATGCCAGGAGGAGTCTGATAGCAGGAAGTTTAGCGGGCAGATCGCTCTGAAAAATTTACTAGGGTAAAAACTAGCAAGACTTTTGCTAAATGGGGTAATCTGGATGAATAATTGTTAAATAGGGTAATCAGTGTTAAAATGTTAAAGAAAGGGGTAAAAACTGGAATTTTTCACTCTAAAATAAAGATAAAAAAAGCCTCAACCGGCAAAAATAGGTCATAGTGACTAAACACCTAGCCTATTACTAGTAGAACGCCCGTGCGTTGCCACGGGCCTTGTAGTTTTTTTTATTACTCCTATGAATACAATGCCTATCAAATTTCATATGTATAGATATTTTCTAATTGCACCTATAAATATATTCATATCAAATTTCAAATGTATAAAAAAGATAGCCTGCAACAATCGAAAAATAATTGAAATCCATTTCACTTGCAATATAACTCAAAGATGTAGACATAAAGAGCCATGATCCAAATAATTATATCTTTACAAGTTAAGATCTACTTGATATGCTTAAGAAATTCCTATACAAGCTCTGGAATAGTGCTTTTAGGTTCATTTGCATGGTACTTCAAGTACTAAAGTAATTCTCAACTCATAACCATCCTCAGCAATATATATAATTGCGGATCAACATGTGGTTAGATGGTTAGGAGGACAGTGGTATCCCCTGCCCATCAGAGTTCAAGTCCTAGACTTGACATTGGTGCTTGTATTTCCCTTGATTATTCTAGGCATTCCAGCGATGTGCGCTCAATGGAAGGAGACGTTCTCGTTGACTACGAAGGCATCAGTGACGACTTCGTCAATATCAAGATGATGTGACAGCTCAGTCTTTCAGAGGTGCTCATAGGGGTAAGGTGTTTGTGAGTCCATTTATAGGGATGAGTGTATGTGCGTATGTATGAACGTATGCATCTGTACCGTGTTAAAAAAAGCAATATATATAATTAGCATGAAGATTTCACAAGGAAGATGTAAGAATGTGCAACATAAAATACTCACCATCCAAACTGGACGAACGATCTACCAATAAATCATTCAACATCTTCTTCTTTCTCCATGAACTATCTCCGCATTCCTAGTCCATGTTCGACACCTCAGTTAATGACAGATCGGGCTTGCAAATTCCTACATCAACACACACTTTGAATTTCAAACACGTAACGATGCACTTCTACTACATTTCATACTAAAGCTCTCTATCTCTCCTCCATCTTTCACTGTAATATGGCAATCTCCCTCTCTCCCTACATCCTCTCTTTCACACCCTATATATTAGTCGTTCACTCCCCCACTTTGTTTACCACCCTGCATCTCTCTCTTACCCTCACTCTACATCTCTCACTCTCCTCTCGCTCTGTCTCTATCACACACACACACTCCCACTCTCCCTCTCTCTCCCGCAACTCAAAAGTTAATTTTGGATAAGCTTATTTTTTTGCAGTGTTAACATTAAGCGGCTATAGTATATCGTAGAAGCTTAAACATTAATGAGAAATCCAGGGCCGGCCCTACCGTTTCAAAGCCCCTGTGCGAACTCTTCTACTCCACTGTCTGATTGTCGTTGCAAGATACAATGACTATATTCATTAGTTGCACCGCTTTGGGGTCTTGGGTAACACCCCCAATTAGCTAGCTCTTTTCTATGATACCACATACACCGCTTTCATAAGTAAAGATGCCTTCATAAGAAATTTAGCTAAGCTTTGCTCTGTTTCTAAGGACATCCACAACATGTAATTGATATAATTATCTAGCACAAGGACATTACGCAAGCACAAAGAAGCATAATGCTCCACTAAGTTATGGAAACATATACAACCATAACCAAGAACATCTCCGATAACCATATGTAATGAAGTAAATCTTGCCTGATAGTCAAACCACAATGACTGTAAGAATAACTCTCAAACTCCCAAATCAAACCACCACACATAGAAGGTATAAGGTATACTAAGTTCTCAAAACATGGTGCTAATAGGATAATATGTATGAGATTTTTGTAGTGAAGGAAGTTATGGTGCTATTCCCAAAATTCTCATGCATGTCGTCCTCAGGGTTTACCTAAAAACATTAAAGCAACAACATGAGTATAAAGACTCAACAAGCACATAAAGGAATAATAAACAATGCACAAGTCAAAACAAGAGAGGCGGAGCATTTTCCCTCCACATCTTTCAGTTTCCCTGTACCATCACTATTTTTACAAGTTGTGCGAATTTCATTTAACAGAAAAACTATTACATCAAGCATAAAATGATAATAGTGCCATAAATAAGCCTTAGAATGAACCATGATATATATGGGGAAAAATTATGAGTTTAGATCATGCACACCGACTAAAGTATAAGAAAACCTGAAATTAATCACAAGAATGCATGAAGTACGCAGTTAGTAAACAAATCTGACATCAGAAAAATATACGCTCCATCTAAAACATTAAAGAAAGAAAAGAGTACCTAAGAGGCAAACTAAAAATGGAGGCAAACCAAACATATTTATGGTAAAATATTAGAAAATAGAGGATACCTCAAAAACCTTTATATTACAATTCTCTTTTTCATCTTCTGCTTTCAGAATCTTGTTACTGCGCATCATAGTATCTCCCTCAAAGAATCATCCAATTGCCTCTGGAGAATCAGAGAACCTTTATATTATTGGAATTCGGTCTTTTTTTGCTTCGAGAACTTTGTTGTGTCTATTATTTTGTACAGAAATAAGATTTACACCAAGTTGCATGTTTGTTATTTTAAAACAAAAATAATCTATGTTTAGTAACATCTTTTGATGTACTTGAAAATCAAGGATATCCATGTAGGTGGAACAATGATTGAGAGGTCTCTTACCAATGATGTCCTCTCTAATATAGGGCTGAGAAACTCGAAAACAACAAGATAGATAAAATTCAGATCGGCAACCAAACTATCTTGAATTCCAGGCAGTATGACTTTAATCACCACATGTTCTGTGAGCTCGTCAACCTGGCCCCAAGAACCTGAACGATAATAAAGTTACCTCAATACTTTGGTGCTAGATTGGAGAAAGATATGCATGTTGGAGATATGCCCTAGAGGTAATCATGTATGATGATATTTCCTATGTGTTTATGAATAAAGATAGTCCTTGGACATTCTCAATGATGTGTATCAGCAAGTATGTGACTTGTTTGTGGGACTATGCATTGTATGATGACTGTCCTAAAAGGTCCCTAGTGGTAAGTGATGTGTGGGCACACGTCGGACTAGCACTACTAGGGAAAACCTTATACACAGATCCTTACCAGCAGCGCGGTTTAAAATAAGACGCTACTGCTACTTAGCAGTAGCGCGTGATGAAAAACTGCGCTACTGATATCCACGTAGCAGTAGCGCGTCTGGACAAAAGACCGCTACTACTACAGTTGGCACGAGGTTGCCGCCAGACTAGGTATAGTAGTAGCGTGTTTTGTGAAAGCGCGCTGCTGGTATTGTACTTAGCAGTAGCGTTGTTCACCAACCCTCGCTGCTGCTAAGTTTAGACCCCTCCTTGGAACTAAGTTTAGTCCCACCTCACTCCGCGAACAGGGTGTTTACCACCTTAAATATGTTACTTCTCAAACTATCACAACCACTTGGTCTTCATTGAACTCTATGTGTAGGATTTGTTGCTGCAATATCAATCCTCACCGGTTCCTAAACCGGTGAGGATTCATACTGACAATTTAGATTCTACACAAAAAGATCATTGATGACCAATGTATTTTTGATGTATTTTTTTTACATGCTTAGCCTTAGCAGTAGCGCATGTTAGGGAAAAAGCGCTACTGCTATTGGGCTTAGCAGTAGCGCGCTTCCTGGGCCGGCGCTACTGCTATGGGTGCCTTATCCCAAGTTCTATCCCCCGCGCCCGACCTTCTTCTTCCTCCCCTCACTCCCCGCTGCCTCACTCTCCCTCCACCGCCGCCGCATTGCCGTCGCCACCGCATTGCCACCGCCGTCTCCACCCTCATCCTTCCTCGGGCAGGACAAGAAAGAAAGAAGAGAAAGAAGAAGAAAACAAAAAAAACACACTATCCCATAACCACAAAACAAATAACTAAAACACAGAATTCAAAAAAGAAGAAAGAAGAAGAAGGCGAAAAAGAAAGAAAGAAGCAATAAGAAGAAGACCAGTCCAAGACAAAACGAAAGAAAGCTAAGAAGAAGAAGAGAAAAAAAAAAAAAAGAAGAAAGAAGAGAATGTAAAGAAAAAAAAAAAAGAAAAGAGAGCAGAAGGAAGGAGCAAGAAAAAGACAAAAAAAAAAGAAAGGAAAGAAAGACAAAAAAAGAAAGAGAAAAAAAAGAAGAGAAAGAAAAAAGAAGAAAAGAAAAGAAGAAGCAAGAAAAAGAAGATACAAAAACCTCCCTCCCCACTCCTCCTATCTCCTCCCCTCCTCCATCCTCCTCCCTCCTCCCACCCCCCTGCTCCCTCCTCCCTCCCTCATCTCTCCTCACTCTGTTCTTGCATTATGTAGTTTTTTTAATGTTTTTTTAATACAATAGAATGTAGATTATTTGCATTGAATAGAATGTAGATTATTTCAATGTAGGTCTTTTGAATAGAGTATATTTTTTTAGTAAATGTAGGTCTTTTGGATATATAAGAAAATTAGTAAATGTAGGTCTTTTGAAATGAATATTTTCAATGTAGGTGTTTGAATAGAATAGATTTTTTTTAGTAAATGTAGGTGTTTGAATAGAGTAGATTTTTTTAGTAAATTGTAGGAGATATGCCCTAGAGGCAATAATAAATGTTATTGATTATCTCCCTGTTCATAATTAGGTTTATGTTCCATGCTATAACTGCTATGGTTCTCGAGTCTGCAAATAAAACGAGGCTCGGAGGAAGACTCATATGCACGTGTGGAATAATAAATGATAAAATGTATTCCTAGTCAAGCCTCTATGACTGGCTCAAGTATTGCATGATGATCCTGTTTTCCTGATCATGGGCATGACTATGCCAGCAATTTTGAGGGCACAATGTTAATAGAACATTTGTGTTGAATCGACCCGATTGATGTTATGCTATGAGGTTCTTTCGTCACAAGTTAATGGTTAATAACACAGAGATGGTTAATGTTTGCATGATTCCTTAGACCATGAGAGTATCGAGTTTCTTCATGCTTGCTTCATGAACTTTGGGGTTTGTTAAACGTCATCCGTAAATGGGTGGCTATTACGGCGGCTTACGGGTTCATGGAAAAGTGTGTCAAGTAACTTGATAGCTCAAGATTGGGATTTGCTCCTCCGGCGATGGAGAGATATCTCTGGGCCCTCTCGGTGTTACGGTATCCATCATCGTCTGGCCAGACACTTTGTGATTTGATCACGGGGATGCCGGAACATGGTAACGAGAAAAGAGAACAATACCGGTAACGAGGTAACTAGCATAGTGGACAAGTGTTGATCCACGGGAATGCCAACATGTCTCACCTCGGGTATTTGTAACATATCACGAAGCAACAGGAATAGCACACGGCAACTGGAGGTTCACTCGAATATTCATTCGTGTGGGTATAGGGGTCAATATGGGTGTCCACGGCTCCGATGTTGATCGTTGATCGGAAGGGGTTCCGTGTCATGTCTATACTTCACCGAACCTATAGGGTCACACGCTTAAGGGTCATCTATCTGCTGAATACTAGATAGGGAGTCTGAGAGAAAATCACCGAAAAAGTTTCGGACAGCGGAAAAGTTCCGCAGAGAGAGGTCACCGGATGAGTTCCGGTGAAACTGAAAAGTTGTTTCAGGGGATACCATTAAGTCAAAATGGTTTCGGCACATGCCTGATAATTCTTGGAGGATACCAGAATCATTCTGGAAACTTCTGGGAATTTTCTGGAAGAAAAACCGGAAATGTTCCGGGGCTGCCGGAACCGCTTCAGATGCTTTTCGCAGATGAAATCACTAAACTGGAATTGTTCCAGAACGCATTGAAAATTATTTTAGTGGGTACTGGAAATGTTCTAAGCCCACATAAATATTTTCAGTTCGAACGGACGCTGAAAAATGTCGTCGTGAATAGTGAAAGTGCTTTTTGGGAATTTTATGGAAAGCACCTTTTTGGAAATTCCAAAAGGGCCTTCTAGAAGGGGAAGGAGGGCATGGCACCTCATGGGGGGGGGTCCCCCCCAAGGGTGGCCGGCCAAGGAGGTGGAGCACCATGGTGCTCCACATGGCACTCCCATATGGCATATTCCCTTTTGGAAAGGGATATTCCAAGGGCACTTTGGGGTTTTTGTGTGACAATTTTACCCCTTGGCTAGCCTATATATAGGAGTGATCTTGGCAGCCATTTCCCCATCCTTAGCTCTCACACAAGCCATGCATGATCTGGCATTCTCTCTCCCTCCCAGCGAAATAGTTTCGTAGAGCCGAAAGGCTGTCTGGGTTCCGGTGGGAACTAGTTCTGGACGGCGAAGCCCTGCCGGATAGATGACACCGTATGTGTGCAACTCTGTAGAGAGGTCGTAGTTTCGATCTTAGTGCCCGAGGGGCTGTTCGAGAGTGCCTCCCGAAGGGCTGTCCAACTGACGGTCCGAGTTCTGTGAGTCCTCCCGAAGGGCTGTCCGAGTGACCGTTCGAGTTTCGAAGGTCCTCCCGAAGGGCTGTCCGCGACATCGTCTGGGGGACTGTTCGACAGCCTCCCGGAGGGCTGTCCGAAGGGAAGACGAGGGTATACATCCTCGCGGTTGGGAGGTTGTAAATCCTAGCTGCGGGGATCTGCACCGCCGATCGTCATCGACTCTACTTCCGCTGCGCTTCGAGTCGGTAACGAAAATGATCAAACCTTGTATGCAGTCTCCATAGTGGTCCTGGGCTGGTGCGTAGGTCGGAAAATTTTTGTTTTCTGCTGCGTTACCCTACAGTGGCATCATGAGCCGTGCTATGCGTAGATGCAGGTTGCGATCTAGAATACATGGAGATGTATGGGTGTTGCACAATATAATTAGGTAGTAGATGAGTTCTATTACTGAAAATTATTTGTGCGGGTAGCAGATGAAATCTGTTACCTGATGTTCTTGTTGCTTCCCTGGAATTTGCATATTTCTGATCTTGATAACAGTATGGTGGACTTTCAAGGTTCTGGCAATCCGCGATCCTGATTGATCAACGAAGTGCTAACAGTTCATTGAATTCCACCGTAGTTAAAAAGAAAGATGAAATTTCGCAGACGAAAGGGCAATGCAGATATGATCTGCACGGGGGTCATGCGTATGACGAAGTTTAGTATGGTGTTCGAGATTTTATTATCTCGTGCTTCATACACCCCGCATTGTTAATCTAGCGACCTAGATTATCATACTTGATGATGGACGTTGGTAGCTTCGGTTTGTTTCGAAACCTTAGAAGCCACGTAAAACAAGTTTTTGCATGAACCGATTAGAGACGTCTAACTTGGTTTTGCAGGAGGGTTTGCATGTGCATGTGATGTGGTATAGCAGTGCTCATAATAATTTGATTATGTATGAGATGACTATATGATGTAAATTGATTAACATGACCTGCGTGTCATGATTTGGCATGATGGCTGGAGCCATATGATTGCACTTTAAATGACCTGCGTGTCAACCTTGTGTAATGCACTTATTTTATTAGCTATAGGGATAGCAATATTATCTGGTGCATCGACAAGGTGGTGGCAATCTTCGCGAAGGTGAACACCGACGCAAATGCCGAAGACGAAGAAATACAAGACTTCTCCGTCAGAAAGGGCTATACCATATCATGCTATTATGAATTGCCTGAGATGTTTATCCCTTATGATGCACCCTTCTTGATTGCGCGGTAGTCGCTTTTATTAGGGTGATCTCTCACAAAAATATCAAGTAGTTAGTGTTCTCCCAAGTGTTGCACCGTCACGGCACCTAACTTTTCGGGGTATCACATGCTAACATGGGTACGAACGATTAGGGATGTGTGAGGCGGGTGAGTTGAGACCTCGCAGCGAGATCACTTGGTTGTCTTGACGTTCAGGCATGAAAGTCATGAGCTCGGAACACACGCATCGAAAGATGAACAAGAGTCACATAGAGATGTGATTGGCAAGTTTGCCTACCGATTGAGATTTTCGTCATCAGTGATGCTACCATCAATGGCGTTGAATTGAAATGCGGATCTTGAATCACTCACAATCAATTATGAGAGATATTGATTTGAGTGGGAGCGCACTGTAGAATTAATTCTTTTAATTCTCAGTGCAATTAATTTTGAACACTGTCTAAGTGTGATTTGCATAATAGTTGTAGAATAATGGCTCGCATTTCCACCTTCCCTATTAAAATTGAATAGCTGTTAAATATCTGGTTAAAACTTTACGGTTGGTAACGTAATGTGAGGATTGTCCTCCAGAGTGCCGAGAAGGACTTTGTCCTATCGCATACTTTCGGTATTCTCTCGCTTATGCTATGGATCATGTGACTCTCGTCCGTTGATCCAAAAGCTAGAATTCCATTTCAGTCAAGCGCAATATGTATGTTTCCATGAGACCCAAACTTCGAAAGTTTGGATAGTTATGTGATATTCATGGAATCTGAAAATTATTTTCAGAGACAGACAAAGGCTAAAAGATATGAGATAGCCAAAGCAATGTTTGTTTGCAAACTATTAGTAAAGGAGTTTACTATGCATTAGACTGATAAGAGAGGGATCCAGAAGAACGCCTGTCATATGATGAAAGGTGAATAAAACAACAACTTAAAGAGAAAGGAAGTGTCCGAAGGGTGTTAGTAAGACTTTCACGCCTAGGAAGTCCGGGGCTAACGCCACTCTTAAGTTCGGTGCTTTTTCTGAGAGTAGGAGAAATACTGAAAGTTAAACTGTTAGAAGTATAAAGGCAGAAAGAAAGGAGACTGGAATATCCAGCTCATGTATGAATGTCATACAAGTTTTTGATGTATAGAAGGCTGGTCAAAGATATAGTCCTTCGGAATTATGATTAAATTGTTAATCACTGATTCTTGGGTATTGTGAGTTAATCACAAAGATACCCGCTCGATTGCTTTCTGTTGCAACTCGATGTAAGAACTACTATGGCCTGAAAGACTAGCCAGAAATGAGTTTTAGGTATACACGGGGAACATAGTAAATGTTACTATACCTTCCATCGGTGTATTACCGTATGTATTTATTTTTATAATTCGTTTGGAGTTTCACAAACTCTAGCCCATTGCATAAGGTATCTTGCAAGAAGTTTGTTTATAAGAGAACTTTTGATGTTCGATGTTATGAATAACATAAGGGCCATACTTTCATTATGAATGAGATGTATGTTATGAATATTGATAATAATACATTACCTCTGGGTTTACTTTCATAATTCATTTTAGAGTTTCATACACTCTAGGCCTTTGCACAATGTTTGTTGCAAAAGAATTGTTCATAGAAGAACAATTGTTGTTCAGTATTATGAATAACATGAGGGCCATACTTCCATCATCGATGGGACGTATGTTATGAATATTGATGGTAATATGATACATCCATAACACTGACGCTAAATGTCATAAGACTAAAAGAATACCACACAAGTGTGGCACTGCATTTGGTCACATTGGAGAAACCCGCATGGAAAATTCCATTATGATGGATTTTTGAAGTCGTTTGATTTTGAATCACCTGACACTTGCAACTTTCCTCCGAAAAGTGAAGTGACTGAAATACCGTTCACAGGCAATAAGGAACGAGCAAAAGAACTTATTGGTGATCATACATTTTGATGTATGTAGTCCGATAAATGTTGTTGCAAGTAGTGGATTTATCTATCTTCAGAAATGACTCAAGTAGATATATGGATATTTACTTGATGAGACGTAAGTCTGGATCTTTTGAAATCATTTGAAAGGTTTTCAAAATGAAGTAGAAGTTATTGTAACAAGAAAATTATGTTTCTACAATTCGATTGCAGAAAGAAATATTTGAGTTACAAGTTTAGCGAATGTCTGATGAGTTGTGAAAAGAGTTTCATAACTTACACCACCCGGAACACCACTGTGAGTGGAAAGTCCGTGAAGATGTAATCGAACCATTTATGACATGGTAAGATCAAAGATGACATAAATAAATTTGCCATTATCCCTTTTAAAAGGTGATGCTTTAGAGACTACGGCTTTTACACTGAAAAAGGCTCCATCAGGTCTGTTGAAATGACACCATGGTATGGTACGCCCAACCATGTTATATCTTTTCTTAACATTTGGAATATGGGGCTTGTGTAAAAGGTTACAAACCTATTCCAAATCAGACAAGTGCTACTTTGTAGGTTATCCCAAGTCATTGGGTATTCCTCCCTCACTATACCGAGGCAAATAGGTTTGCCACAAAGAACGGTATGCTTTTAAAGAGAATTGTTCTTGCAAAAGGTGAGTGGGAGGACAGTGCAACTCGACGAGATAACCAGTATCTTCGTCATCAGGTCAAAGGAAAGGAACCTTGGAAGTGATTCCGGAGTTTCCTACTGCGACTGATACGGAAGTCTCTACAATAAAATGTATGGACTTCAGTCGAACTTGCAGCTGAACCACGTAGGCAAGGCTCGTGCAAACCTCTCAGGTGCGCAAACGAGATATTGTTGTTAGACAACAGTATACCTACGATACACAAGGAAGCGTTGATGGACCCTGACTCCGGAATTGGCTAAATGCCAATACAATCCGAGATAGTTTCCATATAAGTGATTCAAGATTAAAACCTTGATACACCTTTCGGAAGACTTAGAGTCTGACGAATATTTATGGAACTTAAAACTGATACGGATAAAAATGTTTTATCCATAAAGCTCGACTTGTTGCAATATAAAAGTTCAAGGAGTTGACTACGATGAGATTGTTTCACCGTAGCGATGCTTAAAGTCGGTTCGGGTTGAACTAGCAATTAATACATATTTCAGTCATGAGATATGAAACATGGATGCCAAAAGGATTTCCATAAGATGGAAATGCAACCTAGGACTTGTGAGTGATACAGTCCAAAGTATTTTGTCGATCCAGAGGATGCTAGTGAATGTGCATACTTCAGAGTTCCAGCAATGGACAGAAGAGAGCAAAATGGAGTTGGAATCTTCGCTTTGATGAAATGGTCAAAAAGGTTTTGACTTCATCAATGGGTAACGAAGATGCTTATGATTCAAGAAAGTAAGTGGGAGCATAACAAAATTTCTAAAAACCGTTGTGTGCTTGACACATTGTTAATTGGAAATAAATTTCTTGACACGAATTAGGACTTCATTTGAAAATAGTTTTCCGATGAAGTGCTTGGGCTAAATAGCCTTTATATTAGGCATGATGATCTATGGAGATAGATTTACCTAATGGGGCTGAGCAAAGATACATATTGGCAAGATGCTAAAACCTTTTAGCATTAAAAACGTCAAGGAGTGATTCTTGCCGAAGTCACATGGAAAGAGTTTTTGCAAGACTCGGTGTCCCAAAACACTGATGAGCAAAATACATGATGGAGATTCCACACACTCTTGTGTTTGGATTAATCATGTATTCCATGGTATGTAAAAACAACCAGATATGTCCAATACTCCCAAAGTTGTTGCAAGTATAGATACCAAAGTGATCAAAAGTACTGATCATGGGACAACAGTGAAAAAGGGTCATTAAGTACTATAGTAGCACTGATGACATGTTTTCTCGCAAGCGGAGATCATGAAGAGTTCGTTGTAAAAGGTTACATCGATACAGTCTTCATCCATGCTCCAAGCGATTTTCGATTTATGTTAAGGGTTTTGTGCAATACACAATATGGTGGCACGGTAGTTGGAAATTGTTCCAAACAAGTTACTGTGATGAATTCTATAACAGAGGCAAAGTATGTTGCCGCCTTTAAAAGCGACAAAGAAGATGTTGAATCATATAGTTCATTCATGAACTTAGTATGGTTCCAAGATGGCTTTTGTCAATGGGACACTACTGCAAGTAGTTGCTCCATAACTCAGTCTGAGGAATCCAGGTTCGACCTGTGATTCGCATACATACCAAGCCAAGTCCACACAAAATATGAATTTTGTGAAAGCGTGAAGACGCGAGGATATGCAAAGATACACACGGAGCTGAAGTCGTCAGATCCGTTGGACATTCAGGCTATACCACAAGCGAAGCATATTTACACCGGTGTGCCACAGGTGTAAAGTGCATTAGCATTAACTAGATTATTGACTCTAGTGCAAGTGGGAGTCTGTAGGAGATATGCCCTAGAGGTAATAATAAATGTTATTGATTATCTCCCTGTTCATAATTAGGTTTATGTTCCATGCTATAACTGCTATGGTTCTCGAGTCTGCAAATAAAACGAGGCTCGGAGGAAGACTCATATGCACGTGTGGAATAATAAATGATAAAATGTATTCCTAGTCAAGCCTCTATGACTGGCTCAAGTATTGCATGATGATCCTGTTTTCCTGATCATGGGCATGACTATGCCAGCAATTTTGAGGGCACAATGTTAACAGAACATTTGTGTTGAATCGACCCGATTGATGTTATGCTATGAGGTTCTTTCGTCACAAGTTAATGGTTAATAACACAGAGATGGTTAATGTTTGCATGATTCCTTAGACCATGAGAGTATCGAGTTTCTTCATGCTTGCTTCATGAACTTTGGGGTTTGTTAAACGCCATCCGTAAATGGGTGGCTATTACGGCGGCTTACGGGTTCATGGAAAAGTGTGTCAAGTAACTTGATAGCTCAAGATTGGGATTTGCTCCTCCGGCGATGGAGAGATATCTCTGGGCCCTCTCGGTGTTACGGTATCCATCATCGTCTGGCCAGACACTTTGTGATTTGATCACGGGGATGCCGGAACATGGTAACGAGAAAAGAGAACAATACCGGTAACGAGGTAACTAGCATAGTGGACAAGTGTTGATCCACGGGAATGCCAACATGTCTCACCTCGGGTATTTGTAACATATCACGAAGCAACAGGAATAGCACACGGCAACTGGAGGTTCACTCGAATATTCATTCGTGTGGGTATAGGGGTCAATATGGGTGTCCACGGCTCCGATGTTGATCATTGATCGGAAGGGGTTCCGTGTCATGTCTATACTTCACCGAACCTATAGGGTCACACGCTTAAGGGTCATCTATCTGCTGAATACTAGATAGGGAGTCTGAGAGAAAATCACCGAAAAAATTTCGGACACCGAAAAGTTTCGGACAGCGGAAAAGTTCCGCAGAGAGAGGTCACCGGATGAGTTCCGGTGAAACTGAAAAGTTGTTTCAGGGGATACCATTAAGTCAAAATGGTTTCGGCACATGCCTGATAATTCTTGGAGGATACCAGAATCATTCTGGAAACTTCTGGGAATTTTCTGGAAGAAAAACCGGAAATGTTCCGGGGCTGCCGGAACCGCTTCAGATGCTTTTCGCAGATGAAATCACTAAACTGGAATTGTTCCAGAACGCATTGAAAATTATTTTAGTGGGTACTGGAAATGTTCTAAGCCCACATAAATATTTTCAGTTCGAACGGACGCTGAAAAATGTTGTCGTGAATAGTGAAAGTGCTTTTTGGGAATTTTATGGAAAGCACCTTTTTGGAAATTCCAAAAGGGCCTTCTAGAAGGGGAAGGAGGGCATGGCACCTCATGGGGGGGGGTCCCCCCCCAAGGGTGGCCGGCCAAGGAGGTGGAGCACCATGGTGCTCCACATGGCACTCCCATATGGCATATTCCCTTTTGGAAAGGGATATTCCAAGGGCACTTTGGGGTTTTTGTGTGACAATTTTACCCCTTGGCTAGCCTATATATAGGAGTGATCTTGGCAGCCATTTCCCCATCCTTAGCTCTCACACAAGCCATGCATGATCTGGCATTCTCTCTCCCTCCCAGCGAAATAGTTTCGTAGAGCCGAAAGGCTGTCTGGGTTCCGGTGGGAACTAGTTCTGGACGGCGAAGCCCTGCCGGATAGATGACACCGTATGTGTGCAACTCTGTAGAGAGGTCGTAGTTTCGATCTTAGTGCCCGAGGGGCTGTTCGAGAGTGCCTCCCGAAGGGCTGTCCAAGTGACGGTCCGAGTTCTGTGAGTCCTCCCGAAGGGCTGTCCGAGTGACCGTTCGAGTTTCGAAGGTCCTCCCGAAGGGCTGTCCGCGACATCGTCTGGGGGACTGTTCGACAGCCTCCCGGAGGGCTGTCCGAAGGGAAGACGAGGGTATACATCCTCGCGGTTGGGAGGTTGTAAATCCTAGCTGCGGGGATCTGCACCGCCGATCGTCATCGACTCTACTTCCGTTGCGCTTCGAGTCGGTAACGAAAATGATCAAACCTTGTATGCAGTCTCCATAGTGGTCCTGGGCTGGTGCGTAGGTCGGAAAATTTTTGTTTTCTGCTGCGTTACCCTACATAAATTAGTAAAAATTCAAACATAGTTAATAGATTTAGTTGATATGTAACACTTTGATTGTAGAATGTAGGTTTTTTTAATAGTATAGATAGGTAGAATTTTGTTGTAGAAGGTAGATATAATTTATTTTTTTTGCAGAAATCAAGGAGCCCTGCATCATCCCCGCCGTCGTCCCCGCCACTGACCCCCTCCGACCTCGAGGTGAGACCAGCCAAATCCCCATGTTGACGATGATGTAGATGTTTTGATAGATGTAGTAGAGTAGTGGATGAGTAGCTGTGACAATTTCCATGGATGAGTAGCTGTGACATGTCATATGTAGTGTTGTGTACTACTAGTGCTTGCCCAAGTGGCCTATGTTTGCAGGGAACACCTTGATACGTCTCCAACGTACCTATAATTTATGAAGTATTCATGCCATGTTTACAACAATTTTATATGGTTTTGGTATGATTTTATTAGAACTAACCCGGACTGACGCTATTTTCAGCAGAACTACCGTGGTATCATTTTTATGCAGAAATAAAAGTTCTCGGAATGAGCTGAAAATTTACGAAGAATATTTTTGGAAAATATAAAAAATACTGGAGCGAAAAGATACCAGAGAGGAGTCCCGAGGCAACCACAAGGGTGGAGGGCGCGCTTCCCTAGGGCGCGCCCCCCTGCCTTGCCGCCGCGTCGTGGACCCCCTTGACTTGTCCCCGACGCCAAAAACTCCTATAAATAGAGAAGACTCCAGAAATAAACCTAGATCGGGAGTTCCACCGCCGCAAGCCTCTATAGCCACCAAAAACCAATCGGGACCCTGTTCCGTCACCCTGCGGAGGGGGAAATCATCACCGGTGGCCATCTTCATCATCCCGGCGGTCTCTATGATGAGGAGGGAGTAGTTCACCCTCGGGGCTGAGGGTATGTACCAGTAGCTATGTGTTTGATCTCTCTCTCTCTCTCTCGTGTTCTTGATTTGGCACGATCTTGATGTACCGCGAGCTTTGTTATTATAGTTGGATCATATGGTGTTTCTTCCCTCTCTATCTCTTGTTGTGATGAATTGAGTCTTGCTCTTTGAGGTTCCGTTATGTTGGATTGAGTATTGGATTTGAGAACACTTGATGTATGTCTTGCGATGGGATATCTGTGGTGACAATGGGATGTTCTATTGATTTACTTGATGTATGTTTTGGCACTCAACTCGCGGATTCCCGAGGTGACATGGGGTAATCTATGCATAGGGGTTGATGCACGTTTTCGCCCTACGTTCTTCGATAGAAACTTTGGAGTGATTCTTTGTTGCATGTTGAGGGATTGTTATATGATCCAATTATGTTATCATTGTTGAGAGAACTTGCACTAGTGAAAGTATAAACCCTGGGCCTTGTTTTCAAGCATTGCAATACCGTTTTTGCTCACTTTTGTTACTAGTTACCTTGCTGTTTTTATATTTTCAGATTACAAAAACCTATATCTACTATCCATACTACACTTGTATCACCATCTCTTCGCCGAACTAGTGCACCTATACAATTTGTCATTGTATTGGGTGTGTTGGGGACACAAGAGACTCTTTGTTATTTGGTTGCAGGGTTGTTTGAGAGAGACCATCTTCATCCTATGCCTCCCACGGATTGATAAACCTTAGGTCATCCACTTGAGGGAAATTTGCTACTGTCCAACAAAACTCTGCACTTGGAGGCCCAACACGAGTCTACAAGAAGAAGGTTACGTAGTAGACATCAAGCTCTTTTCTGGCGCCGTTGCCGGGGAGGTGAGTGCTTGAAGGTATATCTTTAGATCTTGCAATCGAATCTTTTAGTTTCTTGTTTTATCACTAGTTTAGTTTATAAAAGAAAACTACAAAAAAATGGAATTGAGGTTGCCTCATATGCTTCATCTTTTTAATGTCTTTCGTGAAAATGATGGGAAGGAAAATTGTGCTCAAGTGTTAGAAGAAGAAGTCTATAAATTGTTTGGCACTAAATATTTGAATGATGAGCATGATTGCAATGTTGTTAGTATGAATTCTTTGAATATCCATGATGCTAATGATATGCAAAACCATAAGCTTGGGGATGCTATGTTTGATGAAGATGATATTTTTAGTCCCCCAAGTTTTGATGAGAATATTTATTATGATGATAGCATACCTCCTATTTATGATGATTATATTGATGAAAGTGGGTTTGGAAGAGTGTAAACTCTAGGTAGTATTGATCCCACTATTTTGGAGGGTGTTGAATCTTATTACAATATTGATAAAAGTGGATTTGGAGAGGTCATGACTTTATTTAGTGATGAATCCACTATTTTGGAAGAGGTTCCAAATGAGTATGAGAACAAAGTTGATATCTATGATGATTATTGTGATGACATGTATGCTATAAAGAATAATGACAACCATGAAACTTGCCATCATGATTTTAATTTTCAATTGGATTATACCTCATATGATAGTTATGTTGTTGAGTTTGCTCTCACTACTATTCATGAGAATAAATTGGCTTATGTGGTGAGTAATAAAATTTATATGCTTGTAGATCATGAAAAGAATGCTTTATGTTGTGGTTATATTGTTAAATTCATTCATGATGCTACTGAAAATTATTATGAGGGAGGAATATATGCTTGTAGGAATTGCAATGATATCAAGTTTCCTCTCTATGTGTTGAAAGTTTTGAAGCTATGCTTGTTTTGCCTTCCTATGCTAGTTGATTCTTGTTCCCATAAATTGTTTGCTCACAAAATCCCTATGCATAGGAAGTGGGTTAGACTTAAATGTGCTATTCATATGCTTCATGATGCTCCCGTTATGTTTTAATTCTTATCTTTTATGTGAGCATCATTGAAATCATCATGCCTAGCTAAAAAGGCATTAAAGAAAAGCGCTTGTTGGGAGACAACCCAATATTTACCCCTACTGTTTTTGTGTGTTTACATGATTAAGCTACTGTATTAATCATGTTTTATAGCTTTTGTTTCAATAAAGTGCCAAGTAAAGCCTTTGTGATAGTGTGGATGATAGTTGACTTGATTCTGTGCAAAAACAGAAACTTTTGTGTCCAGTAGCATAATTTTTAAAATTCACAGAAGCAACTAAAAATTCAAATTTTTTTACACAAGATTTATATACAAATTTCCTACTTTTTCCTAATTGTTCAGAATTTTTGGAGTAAAATAAGTATGAGATTAATTCATATCTTTACAGACTGTTCTGTTTTTGACAGATTCTGTTTTCGATGCATAGTTTGCTTGTTTCCTAGTTTCTATGGCTTATATTGCTCAATATAAATTGTAGAAATGATAGAGTACAGTAGGTATCATGTGATAACAATTATTAATCTTGTATTTGACAGTACCCAAGTGAATGATTTGTTTTATTATACTAACCCATCTCAAGAAGTTCCGTTAAGTTTTGTGTGATTGAAGTGTTCAAGTTTTGGGTGAGATATCGATATGAGGAGAATAAGGAGTGACAAGACCCTAATCTTGGGGATGCCCAAGGCACCCCAAGGTAATATTCAAGGAAGATCCAAGCAACTAAGCTTGGGGATGCCCCGGAAGGCATCCCCTCTTTCGCCTTCAACATTATCGGTAACCTTACTTGGGGCTATATTTTTATTCGTCACATGATATGAGTTCTGCTTGGAGCATCATTTTATTTTATTAGTATTTGCTTTCTGTTATTTAGAGTAATGTTTTGCATCTTTTGTTTCAATAAAAGTGTCAAGTTTAGCCTTTACCATGCTTATTTTGCGAGTCTATATGTTGCTGTTTTGAAAACAGAAAGTTTTCTATCGTTGTCTGAATTCTTCTGGAAAGTCAGAACATGATAAAATCTTGAAATTTTTACACAATGAGTAAAAACAAATTTTATACAGTTTGGTAATTTTTCAGAAATTCTGGACTTAGGGAAGTATGAGTACAATTGCACTCTTTACAGACTGTCCTGTTTTGACAGATTGCTGTTATGTTTGCATATGTTTGCTTGTTTAATGATTCTATTTGAGGATATTAAATATGCAGAGGCATTTAGTATGCAATGTTAAATAATAATTTCAGTGATTTGCTACAGTAGAGAATGATAAGGTGTTGCATTGATTCATACTAACTTTTCTCACGAGTTCTTGTTGAGTTTTGTGTGGATGAAGTTTTTAAGATTTAGGGAAACCATGATATAAAAGGAATTAAGGAGACACAAAAGCTCAAGCTTGGGGATGCCCAAGGCATCCCTAGTTAATATTTCAAGAAGTCTCAAGCATCTAAGCTTGGGGATGCCCCTTTTGGCATCCCACCTTTCCTCTTCAACAACGATCAGTCAGTTTTGGTTGAGCCTAAGTTTTTGCTTCTTCACATGCTATGTGCTATCCTTGGAATGTCATTTTATTTTGTTTTGCTTGCTGTTTTAATAAAATACTTAGATCTAAAAAAATTAGATGAGAGAGAATCTTCACATAGCTAATTAATTATTTGACCACTCATTGATCTTCACTTATATCTTTTTGGAGTAGTTTGTCATTTACTCGTGTGCTTCACTTATATCCTATGAGTAAATGGTTGAATGAATTGAATATCATAAATCTGAAATTATATATGTTTCATATGCTTATCCCATGGGGAGTAATGACTTCACATATAAGAAGTAGAGGTGGTAAATTTATTGAAAGTTAGCAAACATAGTACTGGTCACTTGAACAATTCATGAAAGAATATTGAAGAAAGAGAGATTTCACATATAAATATACTATCTTGGACATCTTCTATGATTGTGAGCCCCATTAATTATTTTCAAACTTGAGCAAATTAGTTGAAGTTGGACAAGGAAGACAATGTAATAAGTTATGCTTGGGCATATTTGTATAGAAGTTATATTGTGTTGGGGAACGTGCAATGTCAAAAAAATTCCTACGTTCACGCAAGATCTATCTAGGAGATGCATAGCAACGAGAGGGGAGAGTATGTCCACGTACCCTCGTAGACCGAAAGCGGAAGCGTTTAGTAACGCGGTTGATGTAGTCGAACGTCTTCGCGATCCAACCGATCCAAGTACCGAACGTACGGCACCTCCGCGTTCAGCACACGTTCAGCTCGATGACGTCCCTCGAGCTCTTGATCTAGTTGAGGACGAGGGAGAGTTCCGTCAGCACGACGGCGTGGTGACGGTGATGATGAAGTTACCGGCGCAGGGCTTCGCCTAAGCACTACGACGATATGACCGAGGTGTGTAACTGTGGAGGGGGGCACCGCACACGGCTAAGACAAATCTTGGTGTGTCCTAGGGTGCCCCCCTGCCCCCGTATATAAAGGAGGGAGGGTGAGGCCGGCCGGCCCTTGCTAGGCGCGCCGGGAGAGGGGAGTCCTACTAGGACTCTAAGTCCTAGTAGGATTCCACCTAAAGGAGAGGGGGAAAGGAAGGGAGAGGGGGGCCGCGCCCCCAACCCCTTGTCCAATTCGGACTGGGCTTGGGGGGGCGCCACCTCCTGGCTGCTGCCTCCTCTTTCCACTAAGGCCCACTAAGGCCCAACAACTCCCCGGGGGGTTCCGGTAACCTCCCGGTACTCCGAAAAATACCCGAACTTCTCCGGAACTATTCCGATATCCGAATATAGCCTTCCAATATATCAATCTTTATGTCTTGACCATTTCGAGACTCCTCGTCATGTCCGTGATCTCATTCGGGACTCCGAACAAACTTCGGTTCATCAAATCACATATAACTCATAATACAAATCGTCATCGAACGTTAAGCGTGCGGACCCTACGGGTTCGAGAACTATGTAGACATGACCGAGACACGTCTCCGGTCAATAACCAATAGCGGAACCTGGATGCTCATATTGGCTCCTACATATTCTACGAAGATCTTTATCGGCCAAACCGCATAACAACATACGTTATTCCCTTTGTCATCGGTATGTTACTTGCCCGAGATTCGATTGTCGGTATCATCATACCTAGTTCAATCTCATTACTAGCAAGTCTCTTTACTCGTTCCGTAGTGCATCATCCCGTAACTAACTCATTAGTCACATTGCTTGCAAGGCTTCATATGATGTGCATTACCGAGAGGGCCCAGAGATACCTCTCCGATACTCGGAGTGACAAATCCTAATCTCTATCTATGCCAACCCAACAAACACCTTCGGAGACACCTGTAGAGCATCTTTATAATCACTCAGTTACGTTGTGACGTTTGATAGCACACAAGGTGTTCCTCCGGTATTCGGGAGTTGCATAATCTCATAGTCAGAGGAATATGTATAAGTCATGAAGAAAGCTATAGCAATAAAACTTAACGATCATTATGCTAAGCTAACGGATGGGTCTTGTCCATCACATCATTCTCCTAATGATGTGATCCCGTTAATCAAATGAAAACACATGTCTATGGTTAGGAAACTTAACCATCTTTGATTAATGAGCTAGTCAAGTAGAGGCATACTTGGGACACTCTGTTTGTTTATGTATTCACACATGTACTAAGTTTCCGGTTAATACAATTCTAGCATGAATAATAAACATTTATCATGATATAAGGAAATATAAATAACGACTTTATTATTGCCTCTAGGGCATCTTTCCTTCAGTCTTCCACTTGCACTAGAGTCAATAATCTAGATTACATAGTAATGATTCTAACACCCATGGAGTCTTGGTGCTGATCATGTTTTGCTCGTGGAAGAGGCTTAGTCAACGGGTCTGCAACATTCAGATCCGTGTGTATTTTGCAAATTTCTATGTCTCCCTCCTTGACTTGATCGCGGATGGAATTGAAGCGTCTCTTGATGTGTTTGGTTCTTTTGTGAAATCTGGATTCCTTCACCAAGGCAATTGCTCTAGTATTGTCACAAAAGATTTTCATTGGACCCGATGCACTAGGTATTACACCTAGATCGGATATGAACTCCTTCATCCAGACTCCTTCATTTGCTGCTTCCGAAGCAGCTATGTATTCCGCTTCACACGTAGATCCCGCCACGACGCTCTGCTTGGAACTGCACCAACTGACAGCTCCACCATTCAATATAAATACGTATCCGGTTTGTGACTTAGAGTCATCCGGATCAGTGTCAAAGCTTGCATCGACGTAACCACTTACGACAAGCTCTTTGTCACCTCCATAAACGAGAAACATATCCTTAGTCCTTTTCAGGTATTTCAGGATGTTCTTGACCGTTGTCCAGTGATCCACTCCTGGATTACTTTGGTACCTCCCTGCTAAACTTATAGCAAGGCACACATCAGGTCTGGTACACAGCATTGCATACATGATAGAACCTATGGCTGAGGCATAGGGAATGACTTTCATTTTCTCTCTATCTTCTGCAGTGGTTGGGCATTGAGTCTTACTCAACTTCACACCTTGCAACACAGGTAAGAACCCTTTCTTTGGCTGATCCATTTTGAACTTCTTCAAAACTTTATCAAGGTATGTGCTTTGTGAAAGTCCAATCAAGTGTCTTGATCTATCTCTATAGATCTTGATGCCCAATATATAAGCAGCTTCACCGAGGTCTTTCATTGAAAAACTTTTATTCAAGTATCCTTTTATGCTATCCAGAATTTCTATATTGTTTCCAATCAATAATATGTCATCCACATATAATATTAGAAATGCTACAGAGCTCCCACTCACTTTCTTGTAAATACAGGCTTCTCCAAAAGTCTGTATAAAACCATATGCTTTGATCACTTCATCAAAGCGTATATTCCAACTCTGAGATGCTTGCACCAGTCCATAAATGGATCGCTGGAGCTTGCACACTTTGTTAGCTCCCTTAGGATCGACAAAACCTTCTGGTTGCATCATATACAACTCTTCTTTAAGAAATCCATTAAGGAATGCAGTTTTGACATCCATTTGCCAAATTTCATAATCATAAAATGCGGCAATTGCTAACATGATTCGAACAGACTTAAGCATCGCTACGGGTGAGAAGGTCTCATCGTAGTCAACTCCTTGAACTTGTCGAAAACCTTTCGCAACAAGTCGAGCTTTGTAGACAGTAACATTATCGTCAGCATCAGTCTTCTTCTTGAAGATCCATTTATTCTCTATGGCTTGCCGATCATCGGGCAAGTCAACCAAAGTCCACACTTTGTTCTCATACATGGATCCCATCTTAGATTTCATGGCCTCAAGCCATTTCGCGGAATCTAGGCTCATCATCGCTTCCTCATAGTTCGTAGGTTTGTCATGGTCTAGTAACATGCCTTTCAGAACAGGATTACCGTACCACTCTGGTGCGGAACATACTCTGGTTGACCTACGAGGTTCGGTAGTGACTTGATCCGAAGTTTCATGATCATCATCATTAACTTCCTCACTAATTGGTGTAGGCATCACTGGAACTGATTTCTGTGGTGAACTACTTTCCAATTCGGGAGAAGGTACAATTACCTCATCAAGTTCTACTTTCCTCCCACTCACTTCTTTCGAGAGAAACTCCTTCTCTAGAAAGGATCCATTATTAGCAACGAATATCTTGCCTTCGGATCTGTGATAGAAGGTGTACCCAACAGTCTCCTTTGGGTATCCTATGAAGACGCATTTTTTCGATTTGGGTTCGAGCTTATCAGGTTGAAGCTTTTTCACATAAGCATCGCAGCCCCAAACTTTAAGAAACGACAGCTTAGGTTTCTTGCCAAACCACGTTCATATGGTGTCGTCTCAACGGATTTAGATGGTGCCCTATTTAACGTGAATGCAGCTGTCTCTAATGCATAACCCCAAAACGATAGTGGTAAATCGGTAAGAGACATCATAGATCGCACCATATCTAATAAAGTACGGTTACGACGTTCGGACACACCATTACGCTGTGGTGTTCCAGGTGGCGTGAGTTGCGAAACTATTCCACATTGTTTCAAATGAAGACCAAACTCATAACTCAAATATTCACCTCCACGATCAGATCGTAGAAACTTTATTTTCTTGTTATGATGATTTTTCACTTCACTCTGAAATTCTTTGAACTTTTCAAATGTTTCAAACTTATGTTTCATTAAGTAGATATACCCATATCTGCTTAAATCATCTGTGAAGGTCAGAAAATAACGATACCCGCCGCGAGCCTCAACACTCATCGGACCGCATACATCGGTATGTATTATTTCCAATAAGTCAGTTGCTCGCTCCATTGTTCCGGAGAACGGAGTTTTAGTCATCTTGCCCATGAGGCATGGTTCGCAAGTATCAAGTGATTACAAAAGCCCATCAACATAGAGTTTCTTCATGCGCTTTACACCAATATGACCTAAATGGCAGTGCCACAAATAAGTTGCACTATCATTATTAACTTTGCATCTTTTGGCTTCAATATTATGAATATGTGTATCACTACAGTCGAGACTCAACAAAAATAGACCATTCCTCAAGGGTGCATGACCATAAAAGATAGTATTCATATAAATAGAACAACCATTGTTCTCTGATTTAAATGAATAACCGTCTCGCATCAAACAAGATCCAGATATAATGTTCATGCTCAACGCTGGCACCAAATAACAATTATTTAGGTCTAAAACTAATCCCGAAGGTAGATGTAGAGGTAGCGTGCCGACGGCGATCACATCGACTTTGGAACCATTTCCCACGTGCATCGTCACCTCGTCCTTAGCCAATCTTCGTTTAATCCGTAGCCCCTATTTCGAGTTACAAATATGAGCAACCGAACCGGTATCAAATACCCAGGCACTACTAGGAGCATTAGTAAGGTACACATCAATAACATGTATATCAAATATACCTTTGTTCACTTTGCCATCCTTCTTATCCGCCAAATACTTGGGGCAGTTCCGCTTCCAGTGATCAATCCCTTTGCAGTAGAAGCACTCAGTTTCAAGCTTAGGTCCAGACTTGGGCTTCTTCCCAGGAGTAGCAACTTGCTTGCTATTCTTCTTGAAGTTCCCCTTCTTCCCTTTGCCCTTTTTCTTGAAACTAGTGGTCTTGTTAACCATCAACACTTGATGCTCCTTTTTGATTTCTACCTCCGCAGCCTTTAGCATCGTGAAGAGCTCGGGAATTGTCTTATTCATCCCTTGCATATTATAGTTCATCACGAAGCCTTTGTAGCTTGGTGGCAGTGATTGAAGAACTCTGTCAATAACACTATCATCCGGAAGATTAACTCCCAGCTGAGTCAAGTGGTTATGGTACCCAGACATTCTGAGTATGTGTTCACTGACAGAACTGTTCTCCTCCATCTTGCAGCTATAGAACTTGTTGGAGACTTCATATCTCTCAACTCGGGCATTTGCTTGAAATATTAACTTCAACTCTTGGAACATCTCATATGCTCCATGACGTTCAAAACGTCTTTGAAGTCCCGATTCTAAGCCGTAAAGCATGGCACACTGAACTATAGAGTAGTCATTAGACCGCGTTAGCCAGATGTTCAAAGCGTCTACATTAGCGGGAGCGGGCTTGTCACCTAGCGGTGCATCAAGGACATAATTCTTCTGTGCAGCAATGAGGATAATCCGCAAGTTACGGACCCAGTCCGTGTAGTTGCTACCATCATCTTTCAACTTAGCTTTCTCTAGGAACTCATTAAAATTCAAGGGAACGGTAGCACGGGCTATTGATCTACAACAACATAGATATGCAAAAACTATCAGGACTAAGTTCATGATAAATTAAAGTTCAATTAATCATATTACTTAAGAACTCCCACTTAGATAGACATCCCTCTAGTCATCTAAATGATCACGTGATCCATATCAACTAAACCATGTCCGATCATCACGTGAGATGGAGTAGTTTCCAATGGTGAACATCTCTATGTTGATCATATCTACTATATGATTCACGTTTGACCTTTCGGTCTCAGTGTTCCGAGGCCATATCTGCATATGCTAGGCTCATCAAGTTTAACCCGAGTATTCTGCACGTGCAAAACTGGCTTGCACCCATTGTATGTGAACGTAGAGCTTATCACACCCGATTATCACGTGGTGTCTCGGCACGACGAACTGTCGCAACGGTGCATACTCAGGGAGAACACTTATACCTTGAAATTTAGTGAGGAATCATCTTATAATGCTACCGCCGTACTAAGCAAAATAAGATGCATAAAAGATAAACATCACATGCAATCAAAATATGTGACATGATATGGCCATCATCATCTTGTGCCTTTGATCTCCATCACCAAAGCACCTTCATGATCTCCATCATCACCGGCTTGACACCTTGATCTCCATTGTAGCGTCGTTGTCGTCTCGCCAACTATTGCTTCTACGACTATCGCTACCGCATAGTGATAAAGTAAAGCAATTACATGGCGATTGCATTTCATACAATAAAGCGATAACCATAAGGCTCCTGCCAGTTGCCGATGACTTTTACAAAACATGATCATCTCATACAATAACGTGTATCACATCATGTCTTGACCATATCACATCACAGCATGCCCTGCAAAAACAAGTTAGACGTTCTCTACTTTGTTGTTGCAAGTTTTACGTGGCTGCTACGGGCTTCAAGCAAGAACCGTTCTGACCTACGCATCAAAACCACAACGATTTTTCGTCAAGTGTGCTGTTTTAACCTTCAACAAGGACCGGCCGTAGCCAAACTCGATTCAACTAAAGTTGGAGAAACAGACACCCGCCAGCCACCTTTGTGCAAAGCACATCGGTAGAACCAGTCTCATGAACGCGGTCATGTAATGTCGGTCCGGGCCGCTTCATCCAACAATACCGCCGAATCAAAGTAAGACGTTGGTGGTAAGCAGTATGACTATTATCGCCCACAACTCTTTGTGTTCTACTTGTGCATATCATCTACGCATAGACCTGGCTCTGATGCCACTGTTGAGGAACGTGTAATTTCAAAAAAATCCCTACGTTCATGCAAGATCTATCTAGGAGATGCATAGCAACGAGAGGGAAGAGTATGTCCACGTACCCTCGTAGACCAAAAGCGGAAGCGTTTAGTAACGCGGTTGATGTAGTCGAACGTCTTCGCGATCCAACCGATCCAAGTACCGAACGTACGGCACCTCCGCGTTCAGCACACATTCAGCTTGATGACGTCGCTCGAGCTCTTGATCCAGTTGAGGACGAGGGAGAGTTCCGTCAGCACGACGGCATGGTGACGGTGATGATGAAGTTACCGGCGTAGGGCTTCGCCTAAGCACTACGACGATATGACCGAGGTGTGTAACTGTGGAGGGGGGCACCGCACACAGCTAAGACAAATCTTGGTGTGTCCTAGGGTGCCCCCTGCCCCCGTATATAAAGGAGGGAGGGGGAGGCCGGCCGGCCCTTGCTAGGCACACCGGGAGAGGGGAGTCCTACTAGGACTCCAAGTCCTAGTAGGATACCACCTAAAGGAGAGGGGGAAAGGAAGGGAGAGGGGGGCCGCGCCCCCAACCCCTTGTCCAATTCGGACTGGGCTTGGGGGGGCGCGCGCCACCTCCTGGCTGCTGCCTCCTCTTCCCACTAAGGCCCACTAAGGCCCAACAACTCCCCGGGGGGTTCCGGTAACCTCCCGGTACTCCGAAAAATACCCGAACTTCTCCGGAACTATTCCGATATCCGAATATAGCCTTCCAATATATCAATCTTTATGTCTCGACCATTTCGAGACTCCTCGTCATGTCCGTGATCTCATCCGGGACTCCGAACAAACTTCGGTTCATCAAATCACATATAACTCATAATACAAATCGTCATCGAACGTTAAGCGTGCGGACCCTATGGGTTCGAGAACTATGTAGACATGACCGAGACATGTCTCCGGTCAATAACCAATAGCGGAACCTAGATGATCATATTGGCTCCTACATATTCTACGAAGATCTTTATCGGTCAAACCGCATAACAACATACGTTATTCCCTTTGTCATCGGTATGTTACTTGCCCGAGATTCGATCGTCGGTATCATCATACCTAGTTCAATCTCGTTACCGACAGGTCTCCTTACTCGTTCCGTAGTGCATCATCCCGTAATTAACTCATTAGTCACATTGCTTGCAAGGCTTCATATGATGTGCATTACCAAGAGGGCCCAGAGATACCTCTCTGATACTCGGAGTGACAAATCCTAATCTCGATCTATGCCAACCCAACAAACACCTTCGGAGACACCTGTAGAGCATCTTTATAATCACCCAGTTACGTTGTGACGTTTGATAGCACGCAAGGTGTTCCTCCGGTATTCGGGAGTTGCATAATCTCATAGTCAGAGGAATATGTATAAGTCATGAAGAAAGCTATAGCAATAAAACTTAACGATCATTATGCTAAGCTAATGGATGGGTCTTGTCCATCACATCATTCTCCTAATGATGTGATCCCGTTAATCAAATGACAACACATGTCTATGGTTAGGAAACTTAACCATCTTTGATCAACGAGCTAGTCAAGTAGAGGCATACTAGGGACACTCGGTTTGTTTATGTATTCACACATGTACTAAGTTTCCGGTTAATACAATTCTAGCATGAATAATAAACATTTATCATGATATAAGGAAATATAAATAACGACTTTATTATTGCCTCTAGGGCATATTTCCTTCATATTGTTATGGATCCTCCAACATGTGGTGCTTGCTATTTAGAATCTTTTGCTAGCCAAAATTTCTGTACTAAGCGGGAATACTGCTTGTACATCCAAAATCCTTGAACCAAGTTTCTTCCCTGAGTGTCCACCATTAAACCCATTAACAGTCGCGGTAAGGGCGCCCCCTCGCTGCATCCACGTGGGCACAAAGAATTGGCGAGGGCCGAAGGGGAAAAGTTAAAAACGCGTCGACCCTTCGATCCTTGCTCTCGCACGCAAGCCTCCCCTCGTCACCTCTCTTACGATCTCTCTCTCCCCCCGCGACTCCTCGCCGCCGCCGCCACCACCACCCATGCCGGCTGATTCCGGCGAGTCCTGGCGGCGGGTGACACACCAATGACCTCCCTTGGCCCCACTCCTTCCTCCCATCCGTCCAGATCCATCCTCCTCTCCTCGTCTCTCTCCTCCGCATCTTCCTCCGGGGAGCCTTGCGGCTGCAGCAGGAGAGGAGTCAAGGGGGCCGGGCCAGCCGATTTTCTCGCCAGATCTGGAGCACAAGGGCGACGCCGACGAGTAACCAACTAGGGAGGAGCATTGGTCACCGGCGAAGAAAGCCTGGGAGGGAGATGAGAGGAGCACTGGTCGGGGGGAGTCATCCAGCTATGGTCGATGCCAAGGTCAGCTTTCCCAATCCTTCTTCCCCCTCCACTCCAGATCCATCTCTCTCTATCCCTCTCCCCCTCCCTTCATGCCATCTATGTGTGGCACCCCGATAGAGGGCCGACGCACGCCAGCCCCAGGATAAGACCTGGCGCACGTCAAAGACATGATACAACAATTCCAGGCACAAAATGGCTTTATTAAATAGAATGGAGCATTATAATATTGTTGCTTACAACAATATTACATAGCTCCAAGGCTAACTAAAATGGCAGCGAAGGTCTTGGTTTAGTGGCAACGTCGTCTCTGGCTGGGCTTCATAACTCACAGGACTGGCTGGGTTACGATCTAGCATGACGAATCCTCTCCTGCAACTGGCCACGTGCAAGGCCAGGTGAGTACTTTGAATGTACTCGCAAGACAACCAAATACATAGCATCCAAACAAGCAGATGACCAAGCAAGCCCTATGCTATGCAAGAATTTATCCTAAACATGGCATGGAATTAACAGGAAAACATGAATCAAGCATGGCATGGCATACCTGTCTAGCATTACTAATTATCATGTCATAGCAAGATTATCTAGCATGATTAAACCTCCAGCAGCATTGATCATCACGACATAACAGGGTTGTCTAGCAAAATAACTACTGAAGTGAAGCACAGTAAAGTAAAGCATGTATCAAGTAAATAATCCATATTCCGAATAATCTCATGATCCAATCTGAACCTGATCCAAATCCAAGTCTCTCGGTCATCTGACCATCTCTTCTGTAGCCATCCCACGGCTATCATACCATATTCTTGACAACAACTGATGTCTATGCATGGCAGGTTCTTCCACCATTATTATCATTATTACGGTTGATCACCTAGTGAGGTCTGGACGGGCTGTCCAATACCGTGGACGCGGCTATTCGAATAGATTTTTCACTCTGCAGAGGTTGTACACTTTACCCACACCACGGAACTCATGGCCTCGTGCTCCCATTCGGGTGGACCAACGACGTTCCGACGAAACCCGCCTGACCCGTGACTCTTCCATCGTACGACCGGCAATCATACTCCCTCTGGGAGTCAAGCCCTGGGTGGCCCCGTGTCCTCAAGACACCTGCCAGCGTCCTAGCCAAACTAAATTGTCCCAAACGGGGACGGGTACCCAAATAACTCAACTGGGCTCACAGGGTTATCGCCGCCTACTGAGCCAGGTTAGCGCGCGCGCATAACCCTCCCTCTTTGGTGGTACCGGTGGAAGAGCACGCGATCAGACCAAGTCAAGGCCGTCCCATACCGGCAAATGTGGTTGCACTAATAAGCCCGGACAGGTGACTCTCGATCAACCAACTAAGTTTAGCTTAGTTATCAAGATTATTTCATCAAGTTACTTAGTTGGTCACATTCGTCATTTTATTAGTTTAGTTTAACATCTCTGTCACAGTTACTTAGCAACCACATATCCAGATCATGACAGTGTCGACAAACATGGCATGAGATCATGGTACTAACATGATGATGGTATTATCATGGTTATTGCTAGCATGGCAAAATATGACATGCAAACAGGTCATGACATTAGATGAAAGTATGCTAACCGTTATTACAGATAACATGGCAGGTGCATGCGAATGCAGACTAGCAGGTGATACATATGTACTACAATGAACACACAGGTGCAAGCAAAGTCATCACGCAAGTCCGGAGCTCATGGAAGAGGTTGGCTTGCCTGGAAGTGAAGGAATACACCGTGTGGAAGTGCGATAAACTCCGAAAAGATTAGCAGGAAACGTTTCCTTCTCGGAGGGGCTGATCGAAGGGCAACGACAAAATGGTCATTTTCACAGTATGGAAACATTATGAAAATGACGTCATCGGAACAGGCTCGACGATCTGAAGACGTGGGCGTTGGTTTTACCTCAATCGGAGTTACGGTCGCAGAGAAACGCACGTTCGTTCGTTAGGCGTTAAAACAGACAGAATCTGTCCATTCTGGCGCTTAACGGGTGAACGTTCGCAAAATAATGGATTCGGCCGCTGGCTGGAAGCGAAAGCGTATTTCCAGAGTTTACGCTTTCACTAACCGAAAGCGTATTTCACGAAGGGCGCTTCCACTTATCCTGACAGTGGGCCCGTTGACTATTCCGGCGGGCCCCACCTTATCTCTTATCCCTCTCTTATCTCCTCTCTCTCTCTCTCCTTGGTCAACTCCTCCTCCTCCTCGACTAGAACAGAGGTGAGCGCCGCGGTGGCTCGGGCCTCGCCGGCTGCTTGCCTGGCCGTCGCCTCGCTGCACCTCAGGACCGGCCGGCGGGCGGAGGGGCTCGGCCAGCCCACGTCGCGCCCGTGGGTGGCCACACGGTCACCGGAAGTGGGCTGCAGCGCCGCCCCTACGGGCTGGGCCGCGGCAGCTGAGGGGCTCACGGGGAACCGCACCGGCGGGGCCTCCCTGGCCGAACTGAGGGCGGCGGTGGCTCGGGGAGCTCGAGGGGACGCCGCCTACGAGGAAGAGATGGAGCAGGAGGGCTCAAGGGAGGAGCTCGACCGCGGAATTGACAGCGGCCGGCTCGGCCATTGCCAGAGCAGAGAGCTCCGGGCTCGATTGGGAGGAGGGGCAGGGCTTGCTGGTCCTCGGGGCTCGGGGGCACGCTATATATAGCAGAGGGAAGGGGCTACGCGACGACGGCCGAGGTTTCCAGAGTCATGGCGAAGTGGTGACGACCGGCGAAGAATTGATGTCGGCAGAGGCACTACGAGCTACGAGACGAGGGGAGATGCCTCCAGAGGATTCACGCACGTCGTGGGGAGCTCGCCGATGCCTCTGGACGAGCCAGAACTCGCTGGAGATAAGCCCCCAAGGCGTACGGAGCACAGGACGCGGTTTTGGCGTTCTCTGCCCATGGTCACCACGTGGCCACGGAGTTGACACGCTCTACTCGCTGCCAAAATATGTCTACCGTGCTCTCCAATCTTCCCTAAGCTGAGTTGACCCCTCAAGCAGGAACAGGGAGCTCTGGTGTGACCACACCCTGGATCAAACACTTCTGGCAGCAATGTGTTTGATATGTGCAGTGGCGACCACAGTGCTTCTCTTGGCCTGATCTTGGGCAGAGGTCAATCATCCACTAAGGTCGTCATGCTGACAAAATTTGAGCTCAAATGGACAAGGCTAGCTGCTACTTCCTTCACAAAGCACCAACCTGGCCAGAAATGCAAATGAGGAAGTAGGGGTCAAATGGATAGATGGATTTGGATTATTTTTAGTGGACAGCAATGATATGATAAGGAGAGATAGCTGGAAAAGTTTCAGCTCAAATTGATCATCTATGAGGGTACTTCCTTCACAGAGATGCAATCTGGACAGAAACTTAGATAATTTACTGGGGAATATTGGCTATATGGAATGAGCTGATTTTCGGTGTCCAAGAGTAATATATTATAATGAATCACCATACAAAATTTCAGCCCAAGGAGATCAAGGAATCAAGCACTTCCTTTGCAAACTGAAAATCTGGACAGAATTTGCAAAGTGGTGTTGTGCTCAAATTTAATGGGTGAAACTTGAGATGATGATGGAAATGGTGAAGATAGGGATAGGACAAGCTCCACAAATTATTTGGGATTTTTCATAACTACCAAAATGGTAGTTCCTTTGGAAAGGCCCCAAATTGAAATATTGGCTTAAAATAGGAAAATGCAATTTTCCTTATTTAATTATGACCAATATTTTTATGAGAGCTCAATATGGTTACAAAGAATATCTCCACAAGTTTTTATGAACTTTGGAGATGGATAGATATTTTCCTGGATTTAATTCCTCGGAAAGGCAGAAAAAGGAATTAATTCTAGATGAGAAATATTGCATATGACTTGGCAATATTTTTGCACATCTAGGGTTTATGAGTGAAGGATGATCTCTGGAAATTTTGGTAGGATCAACAGAGCAAGGAAAATGATAGCTCCTTTGTAAACACAAAGGCAGGATTTCTAGTTCCGATATTTTGGAACTAGGGTTTAAATGAGGTTCGGGGTTTACTGACGGAAACTTGACTGGCACAAGAGCATGGGAAAGGCACTGAGAGGTTGAGGATCGTCTGGATTCACCTGGTCACTCATCAGATTCCAGAGGAAAAATTCAGGAGAGGAAAGCTAGGAAGGAATAACAGCACAAAAATCGATAACCCGATTTTTGGGGTGTTACACTATGCAAGACTCATTGGGTTCCTTCGATCTAAGCCGGTTTATGTCTCTTTGCTTTAGATAATCATGGTGGAACTAGGCTATATTTCTTACAGTGAGGCAAGGGTGATTCCAATCCGACAACACACTGCTTTAAGGTGTCCATCTTCTATAGGTATGCTTGCTTGGGGCTTTGGCTAAAAAAGTTGTGGTGTACGTCATCTGCAGCTGATCTTATTCTGATGAGATTTTGATGACATGGAGAATCATTATTATCATTGTTGTTCAAGGTAACTGTGATGCACATGATGCAAGAATTATATTTGTGCAGAGGTAGCTGCAACTATGCACATCAGTTTGATGCCCTCCTCCATTGAATTAAGTCCATGCTTGTGCCTTGAATTTTTTGACAGGAAGATGATCCATGTGTGGAAGACAGGAGCTATTTGTATTGCTAGGATTTATGATATAAATGCTGAGCTAGTGGAGGACAGAGGATTTCTAGAGGCCCTCAAAGACTTAATTTCTGACAATAACGTATGGTGGTTGCAAATGTTGTTGCTGAGATTCTAGACAGCAGTGCTCGTCCAATCTTTGAGGTCACAAGACATACATTGATAAAGCTTCTGACTGCTCTGAATGGAAGCAAATAGTATGATGCAGTTCTTGCTATATTGGATTCTCAACTTCTTATCATGTTCGACGGATTTGGAGGTGGGGACAAGTTTTCATTCTTGATTTTCTGTCAAGATACAAAGCACCAGATGCAGGGGACGCAGAAAATATAATTGCCGCAGCGCGGCCGGAGACGAGCTCCAGCGACGCCGACATACGCGCCAATCTTTGCTCCTCTCGGTCGGCCGGTGGTTTTGTTCTGTCTACGGCGATGGGTTGCTTCCTCGTCTCCATTCGTGTGGTCAGGTTTCTTCTTCTTTCATCATGTTCCTTCTCTTGCCTCGTCACAAGCAGAGGCCACAGAGGCTAAACTATATTGGCATCTGATTGAAAAATCAGCTGGAGGGGAGCTTCATTAGATCTGTCTACTCCTGTATTTTCAGTTACCTGTGTGACTGAAAAAAATACACTATATACTGTGCTAAATTTCTTAAGTTATGTATTGAACGTCTGGCTATAGACTTGGATCACCGGATTGTTCAATTCTTTTTATGCTACAATACTACAGAATTACTACATATCATTGTAGTGTCGTGTTCTGTGTATACCAATATCTCTACCGCTATAATACACCAGTTTTGAATTTGGATTTACCACCCCACTTGTTTTTTAGTCTGCTTGGGTACTGATCACCTGAACTAATGAACTAATAGCCAAGATACAGTGCAGAGAGTAAACTTGCCGGGTGATACATGAGAGCATTTATATGATGGTTGGTTCTATCAAGTTTGTTTCCGATTTATACTGAATAAACTTCTTGATATGGCGACAGGGTGTCTGGTGTACATGATTATCGATTAAATTTGTACATAAACTTCTTCCAATTTGTTCAATTGTTAGCCTAGTGATGTAACAATGAGTGTTGATCTCTCGGCTATCAAGGTACATTAGCCTGATTCACATGAACCATTAGCCGATGCTCATCCGTCCTAGTGAAAAAAACTCCAAGCCTTTGTTTGAACAATAAAAAATAATTATTACAGGATATACTAATTCTGTGTGAAGCTCAACACAAATTTGCAATGAGTAGATAGAAGATGAAATGATAAGCAACATAGAATTGTTTGCCTGTAGATTTAGGTGCCTCCAGACAGGTGTGAGGAAGTTATCTACCTTCCACTGACAAAAAATAGATTCTTATGAGCTTTTGCTCGAAAATTTATCTAGAATAGATTTAGCATCTTAAAACATGTCGAATCGTTGTACTGGTACTGCTCATAATCATGATGCACTTACATAGTTTGTACAAATCTTCACTTTGAAACTTGATAGTGTAGTCCGGAGAGATGTCTTGCTAGCCCGCCTGCCGTATGTTTGTTTCACCAACAGGTAGCTGTACTGTATGTATGCATTTTTGTTTGTCTCGTCCTTCCTCTCCTTAATTGCAGTGATTGCTAAATAATACTTGTTCTGATGGTCTAATAGTTTTTTTCTGCTTAGGCACATATATGTCCGCATCGGCCAATTTGGATTATGTTACTAGATTATTAGAAGAACTTCATGATATATGTATTTAGAGGATTTGCTGAGATTTGATGCAAAATATTGATGGCCAGGCACTATACTGCGCATAAGCACAATTTTCAGGTTTTCTTTTCGTTTTTGTAGCAGTTTTTCTGTACGAATAGTGTGACATCACACTGCTGCATTTTCAGAGGCCATGGAACAATGAAGAACTTAACAAGGAATACCCAAATGGTCAACTGTTATATCTACAGACCTCTTATTTTTGCTGAACTAACCAATACCAACACAGCTCTATCCTACATGAAATCAAGTGTTCTAATGCATGCCATTTTCTGTTGTAGGAGGAGCAATACTCAGAGTGTGAGAGTTAAGAGAGAATCTGCTGAAACTGAGGTCACAACAGATCAGGTACTATATTTTTATTCCAACTCATACTGCTCTCTAATGTCCAATCTGCAAACTGCAGGGCCTCCTAACTAAAAGTAAAATTGAATTTTCTTGGCAGATTCACTTGTCTACAAACTAATTTACGGTGTAGTTTAAAAAAAGGCAAAAGAATCGGATATAATCATAGAACTACAACATAAAGTTTGAGGAGTGTCCCCGTCCCGTCATCTTCCTCTCAGTTTTTACTACATGGTTCTCCGTGATGATCTTATTCTAATTTCTCAATTTATGTTTTTTCTACACACAACGCCTACATCTCTCTCTCTCTCTCTCTCTCTCTCTCTCTCTCTCATACAGTCACTTTCTTGCATTTTGATTTGTTCTGCCAACTTCTATATATTGCTTATATGGTTGCACCCAAGGCTTGATTATATGACTTACAATGCCCATCTAAGTGTATATGTTAGATATCAGAATTCGTTATGCTCAAGCAATAGAAAGCTGTAAAATTCTAGCATTTACCACTAGAACTTGAGGAATTCGGCATCACTGGATTAAGAGAAAACTTTGAGCCTTTGTTTGAGCAATACAAATAAATTATCATGGAATACACTATAAACCCTAAAAATCATAAGCAGCGTAGAATAGTTTACCTGGAGATTCGGGTGTCTATAGACAGGTGTGAGGAAGTTATCTACCTTCCACTGACAAAGAATAGATTCCTCTCTGCTTCCACTGATTTTTTTTATCTAGGATAGGATTAGCATCTCTAATCCTGTTGAGTCGATGTACTGATGCTGCTCATAATCATGACACATTTGTAGTGTTTGCAGAAATCTTCACTTTGGAAGTGAAAGTAGTGATAGTGAGAAGTCAACTAAACAACAAAAGCTTAAGAATTCAGCTTGAATTATGTATCCAATAAATTATGTCATCGAGATGTCTGAGATTTAAATTAGATGAAATTGTATTACCTTTGCCATGTGCTGGAGTAGAGCAGTCGGTGACCACAAAACCCCCTTGCTATTTTTAGATCTTGAGGATCTTTGAACAATAACGTGACTGTACATCTACTCTAGCAATTTGTCATATTAGTTGTATGTGTCCTATAAATGGTTTGGATTCCTATAATAAGGAAGAGATCATACTTGGCTGATTTTTTGTGCAATTAGTCATGCGATTTGTTTATCAGATTTTCCTAATTATGGTGTTATTGCAATCCAGGAACTTGCACGTATGGTGTTTGCTAAATCTGCTAAAAGGTTGGACCATCTTGTTTATCTGCACTGATTACATCTTCTTTCTTGTTAACTGTGGTCACAACCATTGATTGTAGCTAAACAAATTATAACGCGAATTGTTTCTTTCTGTGTATGTGTGTGTACAGGTCGGATGGAGGCTGTACGTGGACATGAACTTGTTCCTGGGATTCGGGAGGGAGCATGTGCCACGGAACTTCAAGAAGACGGAGAACCATGTGTACCTCCATGTCGTGCAGTGGCAGAAGCCGAATCGCGACGAGCCGGAATACCCACTGAAGAAGCCACTCTACTCACCATCGGTATGACAGACTTGTTGCTCGTTAGATCATCTATGTATCGTCTATTTCAATGCACAGCTTGTGGCCTATGTGAATGACATGCTTTGGTTGGCAATGTAATATCTTCTGTTTGCCTCTGTTTATTAATAATGATGACAACCAAAAAAGACATTATCAATGGATTCACATCAGTGTGTTATTCTGGAGCAGGTTTACCATATATGATAGAAATTGTGCCAAGTACATGCAATATGATGTGTTATGTTGTAGCTGATGATTACAAGTGATGTATTATGGTAAATTGGTAATGTTGGCATTTGGATGGCTTGGTTCCAAGAAACTAATTTCTAGTAGGATCATGAGCAGCCAAATACTTCTAGGTATTATCTTTTGGCGGGTTCCATGAAAATTCGCATTTGCGAATATTTCTGCTCAACAGTCCTAGGCGCGTGCTTGAACTTTGGTGGTCAACTTTTGTTAACATGCAGATTCATTTAGAACAACCTCACGCTAGCTGATTTGTTTAGAGTACATACTCCCTCCGTCCCAAAATAAGTGTCTCAACTTTATACTAACTCTAGTACAAAGTTGTACTAAGGTTGAGACACTTATTTTGGGACGGAGGGAGTATATGGTGAAGTTCTGATTGTAAAGATATGCCTTCCATGCCTCATAACTTCACTATCTTCTAGGAGTATTATATATATGCATGTGATATTCACTATACTTTTTCTCATTGCCTATTACTTTACATGCAATATAACCTATGTAAGTAATCTATCTACTGATTCTGTTATATTTTTCTCAAATACGCTGATTCTGTTATATGAAGCTTTCCTTCTTGCTCTACTTATTATAGTATGTAATTTCTGTCATGATTGCAGTATGCAGGAGCCAAGGTGATATGCAGGAGCCAAGGTGATACCGAGGAACTTCTTAGTTCACACTGATGACATGAGTATAGAGGACAAGTTTGTTAAATGTTCATGTTTTGTTCTTACCATTTAACAATTAGAAGTATAGTTCGTCTTACAAATATCAATCATGTCACTTTTCTCACTATATAGCAAATAGATGATCCATGTAGTGTTTAGTTTCAATCTAAGACTTGATATGCCCGTGTTCTGATTATCCGACAAACACTGCTTCTCTTTTGGAGATCACTCACCTTTTGGAGCATGTTTAACTTTGATTCAACGATGTATGTGTCTGTGATCAGCCATCCACCTTGAAAGACTGTCACCTCTCTGCTAATATAGATTTATTAGCTGCTCTGCTTTATCACTGAAGATTCTGCTGCTGCAGTTCTATTTCGTGTATTTTTTTGAACAACTGATGCTCATTTGGACTATATGAAACACGTTTACAAATGCATCAGCTGGATTAGTGCGTCCAGTCATGCAAAGGAGGCGCGCCGCCACTAGTATCTACCTATATGCGGTATTTACCTGCCGTTCCAAGTAAATTTGCATGTGCCAAACTCTAAACCTTCAAATAATAATCTGTTTGGTATGCCCGAATCGCTCATGTAGCGACTAGGGGCTGTCAGTATCTTCCATGCTAGGTGGTTCTCACGATGAGTGTTCATTCACTTGTCATTCACGAGAGAGTGGCTGGTAATTGGGATGCCCAGTCCTGTGATCAAAAGATCAAAAACAAAAATTCAAATAATTAAACAAAACTCCCCCAGGAAAGTTGTTGGTATGGTCGGCACCCGTGAATTCGGCTAGCCGTGGAGTGTGATTGTTGGTGGAGGGGGAGTAAAAACTTTACCATTCTGTTTGGAAACCGCCTATAATGTATCTAGCATGGAAGATAGTGAGAACTCTTGGTTGTTATGTTGACAATGAAAGCATACCTCTCAAAATTATGTTCATCTCTGTTTTAAAAGCTTCGAGCTCTGGCACCTCTGCAAATCCCTGCTTCCCTCTTCGAAGGGCCTATCTTTTACTTTTATGCAAGAGTCAGTAGTATTCCTTCTCATTCCAACCTACTCTTTAGTTGGCAAGCATCATGTGGTGGGGAATGATCTAAGCATATATGGCCATTCAAATATATTTGATCATGAATTATTATTGTTGACAATTATCTATATGATAAATAAGTTGGGAGGCGAAACACTAAGCCCCTATCTTTCTCTGTGTTCGATGGATGCTATTTGTTCTAAAAATATGCTTTGAGTGGTAGCAATCATGGAAGACTATATGATAGTTGAGTATGTGGAATTTGCTAAATCAAAGCTCTTACATAGACCCTTTCTGAAAATAAGATGAATTGCAATTGTTTGATGACTGAGAACATAGTTTGTTAGTTTTCAAGAAAGTTTATGGTCTATGCTTTAACATGTGAATAGCTTGCTACTTGATCATGAGAAGTTTTATGATATGAGCTACTGTTATGATATATAATGATGCTAGAAAAAGTGGTTGAAATTATTATTGATCAAACTTGTGCACTTGCTAGCATTCACACTTCATAAATTATTTCTTTTATCATTTACCTACTCGAGGACGAGCAGGAATTAAGCTTGGGGATGCTGATACGTCTCCAACGTATCTATAATTTATGAAGTATTCATGCCATGTTTACAACAATTTTATATGGTTTTGGTATGATTTTATTAGAACTAACCCGGACTGACGCTGTTTTCAGCAGAACTACCGTGGTGCCGTTTTTTGTGCAGAAATAAAAGTTCTCAGAATGAGCTGAAAATTTACGAAGAATATTTTTGGAAAATATAAAAAATACTGGAGAGAAAAGATATCAGAGAGGAGTCCTGAGGCAACCACAAGGGTGGAGGGCGCCCCCTCCCCCCTAGGGCGCGCCCCCTGCCTTGCCGCCGCCTCGTGGACCCCTTGACTTGTCCCCGACGCCAAAAACTCCTATAAATAGAGAAAACTACAGAAATAAACCTAGATCGGGAGTCCCGGCGGTCTCCATGACGAGGAGGGAGTAGTTCACCCTCGGGGCTGAGGGTATGTACCAGTAGCTATGTGTTTGATCTCTCTCTCTTGTGTTCTTGATTTGGCACGATCTTGATGTACCGCGAGCTTTGTTATTATAGTTGGATCATATGGTGTTTCTTCCCTCTCTATCTCTTGTTGTGATGAATTGAGTCTTGCTCTTTGAGGTTCCATTATGTTGGATTGAGTATTGGATTTGAGAACACTTGATGTATGTCTTGCGATGGGATATCTGTGGTGACAATGGGGTGTTCTATTGATTTACTTGATGTATGTTTTGGCACTCAACTCGCGGATTCCCGAGGTGACATTGGGGTAATCTATGCATAGGGGTTGATGCACGTTTTCGTCCTACGTTCTCCGATAGAAACTTTGGAGTGATTCTTTGTTGCACGTTGAGGGATTTTTATATGATCCAATTATGTTATCATTGTTGAGAGAACTTGCACTAGTGAAAGTATGAACCCTAGGCCTTGTTTTCAAGCATTGCAATACCGTTTTTGCTCACTTTTGTTACTAGTTACCTTGCTGTTTTTATATTTTTAGATTACAAAAACCTATATCTACTATCCATACTACACTTGTATCACCATCTCTTCGCCGAACTAGTGCACCTATACAATTTGTCATTGTATTGGGTGTGTTGGGGACACAGGAGACTCTTTGTTATTTGGTTGCAGGGTTGTTTGAGAGAGACCATCTTCATCCTACGCCTCCCACGGATTGATAAACCTTAGGTCATCCACTTGAGGGAAATTTGCTACTGTCCTACAAAACTCTGCGCTTGGAGGCCCAACACGAGTCTACAAGAAGAAGGTTGCGTAGTAGACATCACACCTCAGAGTGGCCTACGTTTTGCCGGAGTGTTGATTAATTTCCATTCCGGCAAATTTTAGGCGCTCGATATGTCCTTTTTTGCAAAGGTCATGCTGGATTTTTTCGTGAATTTTAGCATGGCTTGTGCTAGAATGTAGGAAATATCGAGTGCCTTGGATGCTGGAAAGAGCATTAAATGACATTTTGGGTTGACTTTAAGTCTGTTGGGACTCCATACATGACAGTGAAAAAACATCGAGGGAGTGTCCACCATATATGAGAGAAGAAGAATGCCGACTGTTGTCGTGGGGGTCGCTCTTCCTCTTCTTTCTCTTGATAGACCTTTTGGTAATGCACGGGAAAAAAGAGATGAGCGACCATCACCGACGGTTGCAAATGTCAGAGATGAAGTATCCCGACTGTTGTCGTGGGGGTCGCTTCTCCTTCGTTCCCGTGTGCTAGACAATTTGGTGTAATGCACTAGGGGACGAAGGGAGGAGCGACCATCACCAACGGTCGAATATATCAGAGAGGGAGTGCCCACCATATACACCACGTGAGATGAGAGTTTTAAGGGAAGACTTGACAGACCGAAAGTCAACCCGTGATGAATATTCAGAAGTTTAATCTTTGAATTATGAACACATCAGATGTCTGATGACGATAGGATCCCGGAGTGCCATTACTGCTACGATGACCGGGGTTTGTGCGACAGGTTTCCTCACCTGCAAAATGATAGGTTTTTCACCGTGAAGCTGGACGAAACCTTTGATGTTTGTACGGTACGCAACGACAAGCATTTCATCGTAATTAATATCATCACTTGTTCTTCTTTTGTTCAATGTGTAATTTCTTGATTTTTTTCAATTCGATTAGTACATCCTGTGCCATGCAAGACCATATGTATTGCAGAAGCTCGGTTTCAAAGACTTTGAGAATATGGAGACGAGGAGGGCTCACTTAAGAACTAAACATGGTTATGCATTTCGGGTTAAGCTGTACAATGCGGTCAATCACTCCCATTTTGGTTGCTCTAATTGGGAAGCTCTCTGCAAGGCATATGGATTTGACGAGGGTATGCAAATAACATTTGATATTCGTCCCGAAGATGATGATGATGATGATAATATCGACATCTGGGCGGATGTGGATATGCCTCCAGTTTTGCCTAAATGTGAGTTTGTCAAACTAATTTGTTAAGTTAAGTAATTTATATTGTTAATTTAAAAATATTTGGTGTTCATAGGTAATAAACATCTTTATTTATAATTGTCAGCTTATTTCTTATCTTCCAAAAATACTCGGAAGGCTGTAGATAGGACATACTACAGCTATGACTCCGAGCTTAATTGTGAGGAGAAAGGTTATCTTGTCTCATTCATAGATGATGTTGAGGCCTTTAAAACCAATCACTCTATCCTCCCAAATTTTACTGGATACGTGCCACTAGTCCATAAATTGCATGATGGTAACTTCATTGCCAAAAACTTGGTAAGATTTTGTTAATGATGGTAACTTTATTGCATACATTCTTCTTAAGTATATAAACTACATTGCTAACTATATATGTTACTATTATGTTTTTCAACAGAGGCTCCCGAAGGAGGTTGTGCCTTACATGCTGTTTACCGAAGGTTATATGCATATCGTTAGCTTACGACCAACTCCTTCGAAGGCTTACCATACTACATACTCGATTTCTTCAAACGATGGAAGGCTCAATATCAAAGAATGGAGCAAAGTGATGAATGCGCACACGGAACTAATTGGTGACAACATGAATGTGCGCAAGCCACAAGTTGGAGATAGGTGTATCTCCATTCTCCATTATGGAGATGGACCGGTTTATCTGTTTTATGGTATTTTACCTAGAAGAGAGGAGTAGGTCCTAGGTATTAAGAAAAATTAGTTAGTGTTGATTATGACTATGATGATGATGATGAAAAATTAGTTAGTGTTGATTATGACTATGATGATGATGAGAAGTTGTTATCATGGACGAAAATAATGATGATGAGGAGTTGTTATATGACAATGATGTATTATGATGATAAGTTGTTAATGATATTATGATGATGATGATGATGATGATGACGATGATGAGTTATTACATCACTTGGTGAAAGAACCGTGGCTAATCCATGACTTGGTCACTTTGGATCCATCCACTTGAAACTAATCCACGGTTCTTTAACCAAGTGATGTAATAACTCATTATGATGTAAAAACAATCTCTAAATTGCTACTGTATGCAAACTTGTATAATGGTGTATGAATACGACATAAAATAAAAAAGAAATAAAATATGTTATAATAGTAGTAGTGCGGGTGGAGAGGCGCGCTGCTAGTAACTACCAGTAGCGCGTTCTCTATAAAGCGCTACTGCTAAGTAGGTATAGCAGTAGCGCTGGTCAACCAACGCTACTGCTAACCTTTAGCTGTAGCGCCGTAGCAGTAGCGCGGCCTCCCGCGCTACTGCTAGCCAAAAAACCAGCGCTACTGCTAGGCTTTTCCCTAGTAGTGTAGACTAGCATGCAATACGGTGGATGGTTTTGTCTCACTAGCCATGGAGCATGTGATGCTGCCGAACTGCATGGATTTGATTGGATCCGAGGTTGGATCCGAGGTGACTGGATCCGAGCTCGGATGGATATCAGATTGGACAGACCCAACTATGAGACACAGCGATATGTCATCTATGAGTCTCTAGTGCAACATACGTTCTATGTCCTAAGACCTGAGCTGACGCATGTACTTGGGATGATGACAGACTTGTTTTGGGCCGACCAAACGCTACTCCGTAACTGGGTAGTTATAAAGGTAGGTTTCGGGCTTGTCCAGACCCATATTGCGAGACATGGTTGAGCAAGATGGGATTTTCCCCTCCGGAGGGATATACTTTCGGCCCCTCGTGTGATCCGATCAGCATAAGCATGGCCATGCGACAAGGATTATGAGATCATCCGGTTTGTGGTCAGCATCACTGGAACGAGAAAGAGGTAAGGATGGAAATTTTACCCACGGGTACGGGTACCCGCGGGTACCGTACCCGTATGGGCAGGGTATGGGCACACTTTTATACCCATGGATAGTACCCACCCTTCCCGTTAAGTCATGGGTAGGGTACGGGTATATCCTTGTACCCGCGGGTATACCCATACCTTGCCCGCCTGTGAACTAATGTTAAGTTTTCATCAATTAATCATTAACTTGTCATGTGACTTGTCTACTCCTATTGACTTTTGAGTATGTTGTACTCGTGTACCTGTTATTGAGCTGAGATAATTGTTTTTTTGTCAAATGTGCTATCAATGAGTGTAAAAATGTGAACAACTCATGTACTATATGTTCTACCCGTCGGGTACCAAATGGGTATGGGTATCCGTCGGGTATGGATACGGGTAAAGTTTCATACCCATGGGTACGGGTATGGGAAGAATTTTGTACCCATTGACTATACGGGTATGGATATGGTATTGCTCTATCCTGCCCATACCCTTCCCATTGCCATCCTTAGAAAGAGGTTGGGCTAGCACAAGGATGACAGACTTGCCTTGAGCTTGACAACATATATCGTGCAGCAAAAGGAATGGAAGTGTGATGTACAGGTTCGCCTAACCAGCTTCATAGTCTGCTTGGTGGTCGGCACGCCTTGCTAGAGGCTGCTACCAACCGTGCAGGTCGGAGGTGATCCGAACTGCGACCAAGCCGACTTGAACCTAAGGGGTCGCGCGCTTAAGGGAAGGAACCTACGAGGTCGGATCCGAGGACACTAGTCGGATATGATCCGAGCTGGACTTGTATTGTGACCGAGTAGACTTGTGGGCTTTAGGATCTGTGCGAGGCCCAAGAGTTGAGCCCGCGACGGATGCCTATATATAGTGGAGGTGCGGCACACTCATTGAGGGATCGCTTCAGCGCCGTCATTAGGGCTTTGCATGTGTTGCAACTAGCCACCTCCACTCGGCGCTGGTTGTGTGATCGGACCTACCAGTCCGCCGCACGACGTTCCTCCTGTACGCGCGGATACCGTTAGAGGCGGTGCACTTGCGCCACTCCAACGAACCTGTTCGCGGGATCCGATCGGCTACGTGGGAGATCGATGAGGAGGAGACGACTCAACTTCCGCTGCACGGCACTGCGCGTCTAGTGGTAACGATCTGTGATCCATCTCCCTTGGCATGTTCCTGGATGTTCTGCGCGTAGGAAAATTTTAATTTGCAGTCGACGCACCATACCGTAGAACCCAACAATGCAGATCATGTCAACAGAAACCTCATAGTGTAAAATAAATCACCAAAAAATACTATGCACAACTATTCACATATAGAACCAAGATCCAATCTAATGGTAGCTAACAACCAGCAGAAGATGAAGGGAATAAGAAGGGAGATCAAGAACAGGTTTACCTTGGGTGATGAAGGGTCCTAGGCATTCCACCGACACCGCTCTATGCAAGGGTAACCACGAAATCTCCTGACCTGCCGCCATCGACCTACAAGTAATCTCGACGTAATTAACATCCATATTAACGAGCTCAGTTTGCATAGAAATATATGTATACATATTTCAAATGAAAAGAATATTTCAGAGTGTTTTCAATCAACTTTCAGAGTGCTTTTCCTGAAGGCATAAGTGGGCGCATTGGACGGTATAATAGAACAATTAAGTAATAACAATCTGATGGTCAAAGAAATATATAACAGCCAACCATCCATTTGGAAAAGACCAAAGCAGCCCACCCTAGATCAGATTCGTACACATAAGGTTTCTTGCTGGTAACATGCACGCGATCGAGAAGGTGAACGAATGGAATAATAAGTTAACACCTCCCAAAATTACTGTGTAAGGTCACAGCTTTAAACTTTACCCAGTGCATGGAGGCCCTCTACTATCATCAGAACAATTACTGATTGGAAGGATTATCGTATACTATTCTACAGAATAATTAAACATTATATAGGCTGCACAGAAGAATTCATTGGGGAAATAATTCATACTCTGCTATAAGAGTATTAGAAATACACCAAACCTAGGCACTTTTGTTATCTTTTTGCAGATTGTGATCCGGTGATGAATACCTGTTGATAGATCAGCGGATCCTCAAAAAAAAAAGATAGATCAACGTCCAAGACAAGTTGTGTGATTTCTTAACCTTCAGAGACCATTATACCAAGATACCTAGGATTACAATGGTTTCTCAAACAAAGAAAAGGAAATTAATCCTGACAAAGCGCAAATGCAACACAACCTCTGGCGCAGCAAGCACTCATCCCACTACTGTGCCGCATTCTCGGCCAACCGACGACCATGAAGGTCGGATCGATCTTATCTGGCGCAGCTCCGGTGATTGCCGGCGACGGGAGCGGGGCTGCGGCGGAGGAAGTGCCAGATCGGGTAAACCACAAAATCGCTGACAGCTAAAAATGGCGACGTAAAGGACGACGCTGACCTCAGTGGGGTTGAGGAAGGGCTCACCGTTGGTGGATGTGTAGGGCGTGGCGGCGGGGTGCTCCAATTCGGCCGAGGTTGTAGCTGGCGGGGTGACCGATCACCGAGCATCCGTGCGCAGACTCTGGTGGCGAGGATCGGTGCAGGGTTGCGTTGTTTCGGAGGTTGTCGATGCAGCGGCGCGGCAGCTGAGAAGGTGGACGGCATGCATTGGATCGGGAGGAGGAGGAGAGGTGGGGGCATGCGTTTCTCTAGCTTTTGTTAGTTTTTTTAGCGGCGACGGTCTCTGTTTTTTTCTCGTTTCTGTTTCCGTGCGTCCGAACGAACTGGGAAGAGGCGCAGGCGACGAAGCGAACGAAACGATGTACACCACCGACCATCACGACCGCAGACTCCCGCTTTAGGAGTAGAAGATTAGTCAATTGGACTTTTTCCTTAAAGTCCGTTATTTGTTTCCTTAAAATCCGTTATTTGTTTCCTTAAAATCTGTTGTTTGTTTTCTAAAGCAAATTGCATTGATGAGATGGATTGGTTGATTTGGGTAGGTTAGGAAAGTTAGATCTGTGACTTTTTATACGGTAGGAAAGTGTTTGTTTACAAGGGAATAGTGAAGAAAAAATAAAACCAGTGGGGTGGTGGGAGGGAAGACGAAAAAAACCATACAAAGAAAACCAGACGATAATGGGAGACGAAAAAACCGTGCGGGCTATCCTACCAAGTGAGACATTAGGAGTAGAGACCTGGCGCGGCTCCGGTGACCGCCGGCGAGGGGAGCGGGGGGGGTGCGGCGGAGGAAGTGCCAGATCGGGTAAACCATGAAATCGCGGGTAGCTGAAAAATGGCGACGTAAAGGAGGACGCGGACCTCGGTGGGATTGAGGAAGGGCTCACTATCAGTGGAAATGTAGGGCGTGGCGGCGGCGTTGTCCAATTCGGCCGAGGTTGTAGCTGGCGGGGTGAGCGATCATCGAGCATCCCTGCGCAGACTCTGGTGGCGAGGATCGGTGCAGGGTTGCTTTGTTTCGGAGGTTGTCGATGCAGCGGCGCGGTAGGTAAGAAGGTGGACGGCATGCATTGGATCGGGAGGAGGAGGAGGGGTGGGGGCTTGCTTTTCTCTAGCTTTTATTAGTTTTTTTTAGCGACGGTCTCTGTTTTTTTTCTCGTTTCTGTTTTCGTGCGTGAATGAACTGGGAAGAGGCGCAGACGACGAAGCGAATGAAACGACGTACACCACCGACCATCACGACTGCAGACTCCCGCTTTAGGAGTAGAAGATTAGTCAATTGGAATTTTTCCTTAAAGTCCGTTATTTATTTCCTTAAAATCCGTTATTTGTTTCCTAAAGCAAATTGCATTGATGAGATGGATCAGTTGATTTGGGTAAGTTAGGAAAGTTAGATCTGTGACTTTTTGTACGGTAGGAAAATGTTTATTTACAAGGAAATAGTGGAGAAAAAAATAAACCGGTGGCGTGGTGAGAGGGGAGACGAAAAAAACATACAAAATGTGCCTGACGAAAGTGGGAGACGAAAAAAACCGTGGAGGCTGTCCTACCAAGTGAGACATTAGGAGTAGAGATCTGGCACGGCTCCGGTGACCCCCAGCGATGGGAGCGGGGGGTGCGGCGGAGGAAGCGCCAGATCAGCTAAACCACGAAATCGCTGACAGCTAAAAAATGGCGACGTAAAGGAGGACGCGGACCTCGGTGGATTTGAAGAAGGGCTCACCGTCGATGGAGATGTAGGGCGTGGCGGCGGGGTGCTCCAATTCGGCTGAGGTTGTAGCTGGCGGGGTGACCAATCAAAGAGCATCCGTGCGCAGACTCTGGTGGCGAGGATCGATGTAGGGTTGCGTTGTTTCGGAGGTTGTCGTTGCAGCGGCGCAGCTGTTGAGAAGGTGGACGGCATGCGTTGGATTGGGAGGAGGAGGGGGAGACGTGGGGGCATGCATTTCTCTAGCTTTTGTTAGTTTTTTTTTACCGGCGATGGTCTTTGTTTTTTTTTCCTCGTTTCTGTTTCCGTGCGTGCGAACGAACTAGGAAGAGGCGCAGGCAACGAAGCGAACGAAATGACACACACCACCGACCATCACGATCGCAGACTCCCGCTTTAGGAGTAGAAGATTAGTCAATTGAAATTTTTCCTTAAAATCCGTTATTTGTTTCCTAAAGCAAATTGCATTGATGAGATGGATCGGTTGATTTGCGTAAGTTAGAAAAGTTAGATCTGTGACTTTTTGTACGGTATGAAAGTGTTTGTTTACAAAGAAAATAGTGGAGAAAAAAAATAAACTAGTGGGGTGGTGGGAGGGGAGACGAAAAAAAAAACATACGAAGACGAAAGTGGGAGACAAAAACAACGGTGAAGGCTATCCTTTCAAATGAGACATTATGAGTAGAGATTGGACCGTCATCCAAACAGGTTGTAGACAAACACCTGTAAGTTGTTGCCGAGGCTTAGAATAGGGTATGGGTAATGAAAGTACCGCTACATCTAATTTTCTAATGCTACGTGGCATCTACTCCCTCCGTTCTTAAATATAATTCTTTTTAGACATTTTAAATGGACTACAACATACGGATGTATGTAGACATGTTTTAGAGTGTAGATTCACTCATTTTTCTCCGTATGTAGTCACTTGTTGGAATCTCTAGAAAGACTTATATTTGGAAACGGAGGGAGTAATTTGTAATTTGTTCCTTGCACTTCTGGGCATTAGTGCAGAGACACAATCTGCAGCACCGATGATGTTAAGAACAAAGGGTGTGCTTTGCAGTTCACATTGGTGCAAAGAACCAAACTAAATATGTTCTCTGCATATAAATATGCGGTGTCACATGGTTTGCGGTTGCTATTTCTAAATGGGTCATGTAGATTCTTTACATATTTTTGCCAGGCAGGGGTGTTGTATAATTTATCATGTTCGGAGTTTTTCTCCGGGCAGGTGATGTACATCATGCTATGAAACAAAGCTCTTTCGATTGCGCATTGTAAATCACCGAACCAAACAAGACTGCATAAGAAGAGCACAAAAATGCTCTAATATATCCTTGTAGTGATGCAACACTAAGAAGAGTAGTTGAAAGTAGTGTAGACGAGTGGATGAGCTAGTGAGCAGCAGGTACATGCACAACTACTCTAAATTCTTCACCACCTGGAACTGCTGCATCAAGTCTCTGTTTTGTTCTCTGACAAAGGATTGTGTCCTGGTTGAATTGTACTGAAGCTGTAGTTTACCATTCATCAATGACTATCCATTTTTAAACTTGGTGGGATGGATCCGTATGCGACTGGGAGACAAGGTTGGGGAGGATGGGGTCTACTCCGGCGGGCCTGGTTTTCTCTTTGGCCTTGTCCCTTGTTTTTGGGAGCCCGGGTTTGGTGGCTCTTCTGATCCTGGTAAGTTGAATCTTTAGCTAACTCATGGAAACTTGAAGTTTGCAATGTGCCATTGAGGTCAGCAATTCATTTAGTTAGGATATCAAGTGTTTTTCTTGTAACAAAATTCAGCTTTTTTTTTAACCTGGTAGACGATTGGTGGTACAGAGGTCAAGTGTATTTTTTTTAGCACTTACTAATCGTTCAGTTTTGTACCTTTGAAAGTGAAACCCTCTTTTGTTTCAGGGGATACATTTTAAACTCTAAATGAATGCTTCTTCGGCAGCTTCTGCCTCCTCTATTTTTATTTCTAGTTGTCCAAGATAATCGCTGGTTTTGTTATCTCTCTGAGATCATTGCATGCCGTCTTACTTACTTTGGATTTTTCGTCAAAAGAGACCACCTGACGGATTGAAATGCCAAAAAAGACCCCCTCCGGATAAAAGTGACAAAAAAGACCCCCTGGGCCGTGGCGGCAGGTGTGCCGGGCGACACGTGGCACCTGCCGCCACGGGGTGAGGCGGCAGCACTGTTTTTCATGTGTACTGTTCACGCGGGGGGACGATTTTCGAGCAGCAAAACGGAAACGGGGGCGAATGAACAGTATAGCCCGCTTCAGCCCGTGGCGGCAGCACTGTTCATACGGATGAACAGTAATTTTAAAAAAATGAGAAACATTTTAAAAAATACTGAAATTTTTTTGGCAGCAAAGACGATCGAGTGTTCTAAGTGGGTGCAAAATTTCAGTATTTTTTGAATTTTTCTGCCATTTTTTTTTTCAAAAAATACTGTTCATCCGCATGAACAGTGCTGCCGTCACGGGCTGAGGTGTCGTGTACTGTTCATTCGCCTCCGTTTTCGTTTTGCTATTCGAAAACCGTCCCCGCGTGAACAGTGCTGCCGCCTCACCCCGTGGCGGCAGGTGCCACGTGTCGCCCGGCGCACCTGCCGCCACGGCTCAGGGGGTCTTTTTTGTCACTTTTATCCGGAGGGGGTCTTTTCTGCCAATTACGTTCGCGAGGTGGTCCTTTTCGACAAAAAATCAGTTACTTTGTGCAGAACTATCTGTTGGCACAGTTTTCTCCAATCTCTGAACTTTGCCCCTGCCATTGGACATACGACTACCCCCTTGCCATTCTATGTATTGTTAATTTTGATATGTCATGTACGGTGCACGAGTTTTTGGTTTCATTAATGGTGGTCTCTGGAACTGCTGTACATAGTATGGATGTAATGTTTCATCTATTTTTCTGATGCCCCCTGTAGTGTACTGCTTGCAGTTGCAGAGACCCAATGTGCAGCTTTGTTGGTAGCTCATCCCTTCACAGTTCACATGGAAGCAAAACTTCCTTTAAGCAAGAAACAAAACATTGATTCTTTTCACAACAACTTTTCACAATTCTGACAGATTCTTTTCGCAATTACTTTCAGTTCCATGATTGATTGTAACTAGCACATGTGCCGAAGCATATTGTCAGCATTTTTTTTCTTTTAGCAGAGACCTAATTTTCTTGCATTTTCAGAACCTAACAGGACCATTGATCTTCAGTGCTGAAGCTGATTAAGTGCGTAGCCCTGTAGTCTTAGAAGAATATTCATGTGATGAGTTCCTCGGCACTGCATTCTGTTTACCACTGCTCCTTACTCGTGTGATTGTCAGTTTATTCTCTTCGCGTGGAAGCAACTTCCATTCGTTGCTACCTACGATTGCATTTGGTGAATGGTGCGTGCAAGAACCCTATTTCCTTAACCAGGCCCTCTTCTTCAGAATTGCTTCAGTCGCAGTGGTGGTCCTCCAGGACTTGGCGAAATCATGCAATTCTGACAGATATTTTTCCCTGTGGAGATGAGAAGAGCTGAAAGCCTGAAAGAAACAGCTTCCAGTACCATGATTGACTGTAACAAGCACATGTGCCGAAGCATATGCAACATTTTTTTTCTTACAGCAGAAACTTAATTTTCCCTCCTGTTGTCTTGTAACTATAACCTCTTGACCTTCAGTGCTCAACCTGACGAAGTTTTACAATCTACAGGTTATTATTGTTACTGGCCAAAAAAACTTCAAGAGGGTTTTTTACAGGAATATTCATGTGATGAGCTCGTCGATAGTGCAGTTTCAGTTCATTTTCTGTGCAAATGTTGGTTCACTGCACTCACTGACAGTGTCCTAAATAGAAACCTGTTCTGCACATTCAGAAGCACATTCAAATTCAGAAGACAGAGCGATCAGCAGTACAGAACCATCAGCATAGGGACCTCTGCTTCTCTTCACCTACATAGGAACCTTCCGTTGTGCACCTTCAGAAAACAGAGCGATCAGCAGTACAGAACCATCAGCATAGGGACCTCTGCTTCTCTTCTCCACCTACATAGGAACCTTCCGTTGTGCACCTTCAGAAAACAGAGCCATCAGTAGTACCCATGAATACGATAGCTATGAAGATTAGAGAACATGACACACACACACACACACAGAGAAGAGGGGATATCGAGTGACAGTGACAGTGACAGACAGTGAGAGGGAGCAATTTCATATCCATAACCTAACTGGATCATTGGACCTTCAGTGCAGACGAAGCGAGCACAGTGGCGGTGGGGGGCGAAAGAGCGAAGAGATAATTGACAGGAAGATGAGGCAAGTTAACCAGGTCGTGCTCGATAGAACACGTCGAATGGCTACTTATCTCAGACACACGAGACCCATCCGTCAGAAACATTGTCAAAACATTTTCAAAGAGCAGCCGGTGCTTTTTTACAACAAGTTACCTAGAGAGTAGTATGTTTTTGAAAAAAGTTCCAAAAGCGGTAGTGATGTTGATGTAGGTTTTTACTATCGTTTTACAAAGGTGTGTGTTAGTAACTAGGATAGTTTTTCATGTATAGACAAGTTTACCTTCATTATGTCTTCAGTCGTAGTGGTGGCCTCAAGGCTTTGTCATTTGCTAACTTGTGACAGATTCTCTTCCAGTGGAGATGAAGAGAGCTGAAAGCCAGAAAGAAACGGCTACCAGTCCATCCATGATTGCAACATAAGCACATGTGCCAAAGCATACTGTCAACATTATTTCTTACAGCATAGGTAGTAGGATAGTTTTCCATTAATGTAGAAGAAAATTCCTTAGTTATTTCTCATGAATGTTGATAATGGTTATAAATAAATATTTTTATAGTACTCCCGGACAAATTGTAAATGTCATCGGGCTTTAGAAATAAACTATTTTTTCTGCATAACTACATGGTCGGCATATAGCCGTTAGAAATATGTTATTAGTTACGAAGTGGAGTAGTGTTATAAATAAGAAGAGAGCCCCTCAAAAAAAAAAAGAAAGAAGAGAGAACATAGAAACATAGAATTTGGCTTCACACCGTTGCAGAGGTAGTGGGTTATCCTCCTTCAAATTTTCTTTTTAGAAAAATCCCTTGACGTGGAAGCTACCGACACTAGTTATAGCCATCCATTGCATTGGGTGATAGCTTGCTATTTCCTTGACCAGTCCTCTTCACGATTGCTTTAGTAGCGGTGGTGGCCCTCAATGCTTTGGTATCTGCTAATGATGTGGTTGATGAAAATGATGTGGTGGCCCTCGAGGCTTTGGTAGAGATGAGGAGAGCTGAAAGCCTAAACCAGCTTCCGATCCACTGATTGTAACCAAGACTAGAAGAGCATATTCTCAACATTTTTCTCTTAAAGCAGAGACCTAACCCTTCCTGATTTTTCTTCATGTTTTCTTGCATTTCCAGAACCTAGCTAACCGGCCTAACTGCACCATTGACCCGTCAGTCCTGAATTAAGTGCAGCCCTGGAGTTTTCAGTGCAAAACTTCAAGAGATATCTCAGGAGAATATTCATAGTGGTAGATCTTGGATCAGCAACAGATTAAACGGCATGTCCCGATTGTAGTGACATATGATAGTTTTTCATTAATGTAGATAAATTTAACATTTATTTGTCACGAATACTGCTAACCCCAACAAATGTTAGATGCGAGCAGATGTTTTTTCTGAATAATCATATGATCTCTCGCAATATAGCTGTTAAAAATACGTTATCAGCTACAAGATATTATCAAAATTTAGAATAAATAAAGAACATAAAAATTGGTTTGTCTTCGCTAGTCTGTCGGTGACGAAGATGCCTTTGGATGAGCTTTCTTGGTAGTTCATCCTTTCACATGGAAGCAACGTCATTTCGTTGCTGCCTATGTTACTAGTACAGTAGTACTGACCATTCATTGCATTTTGGTGCTTCTGATAGCCTCACTATTTCCTTCACCGGTCATTTTCACAATCACTTCAGTCTCAGTGGTGGCCCTCGATGCCTTCAGTTCCATGATTGATTGTAACAAGGACATGTGCCGAAGCATATTGTCAGCACTTTTTTCTGTAAGCAGAGACCTAACTTTTCCATCCTGTTTTCTTGCATTTTCAGAGCCCAACTGGACCATTGATCTTCGGCGCTGAACCTGATTAAGTGTGCAGTCCTGCAGTCTTCAGTGCAAAACTTCAAGAGGATACCTTAGGCGAATACTCATGTGACGAGCTCCTCGGAACTGCATCTTGTTTACCATTTTTCCTTTGTAACTATCAGTTTATTCTCTGCCTTTTTACTGTAGTCACTCACTGATATTGTCTTCTCTTCTCTTCTCCTGGATTGGAATCTATGCTGCACATTCATCTCTGACACGTCAAATGGTCAGTGCTAGTATTCTCCTCGGATATCTCCTCAAGTTTTGTCTACATTAGTGAAACTAGGCTGAGTTAGTACTAGCATTCTCCTAAGATATCTCTGACGCGTTGAATGGTTAGTACACGTCAAATTGTCAGTTTATTCTCTGCATATTAACGAGACTAGGCTGAGTTAACAAGGTTGTACTTGGTGGGATACATCGAATGGGCACGTCATCTTGAAACGCTAGACCCGCCAGTCATAAACATTGTCAAAAGATGGTGAGAGGGCAGTCGGCGCCCTTTGCAATAACCTGCCTAGAGAGCGGTGGGTTTGTGAATAAAAATTGGGATGGCATTATAAAAATATACACGAGTAGGAGTAGGGTATTACCTTGATCATGACGGCCCGAACCGGGGGAAATCTTGCTCCTTGTTTTCCCTCCGACCTAATTGCTACGTCTGGGCATCCTACCGAGGGATCTGCCAAATTTACCTCCGGCAAGTGACGTTAGCGTAGTTGTGGTGCTAGGACTGGCACAACTGAATGCTACGACCAGTGAACGACATGCTGCAAACGTTGACACCAGATGTTGCAAGCAACGACAACAGACGCTGCAACCAGAACTAGTGGGACTACATGCTGCAAGCGGCCAGTGCAGATGTTGCGCTTGGTTGGACGACATGCTGCGACCGACGAGGGTGGATGCTAAGACCGTTGAAACGACATGCTGCAGCCGACAAGGACAAACACTGCAACCGGTGAGACAACAAGCAGTGAGGGTCGTTGGACGATGCATAGTACAGCACGAATCTCCATGCAAAAATCCAGCGGCTACATGGTCAACTGAGACTTAGTTAACTCTCAATCGACTGAGTTTTGGCAATACCGAGAAAAGAGCATTCAATTGTTTTTTTCAACAACTTGCCTAGAGAGCAGTTTTTTTTTTCTAAGTTGAGAAGTGGTATTTACTTTTGATGATATTGTCCCAGATGGTAGTGGTTTTGGGCGATTTACTCAATTAAAAGGCATGTGTTAGTACCTTAGGATAGTTTTCATTAATGCAGACAAGTTTACTGTCTATTTGTCACGAATATTGATAACCCCAACAAATGTTGGATGTAATCAGAGTTTGAGAAAAAACTTTTTTTTTGCATCATCATAGGATCCCTCAGAATATAGCCGTTAAGAGCATATAGAGCCGGATATGTAATATGGCCCGTCAAACGTCCGCGGACGCGCCGCGCGTCCGCGAGCAGTGACCGGGCACCCCTCAAATTTCACTTCTTGCATCCGAACATCTCATACTAGATTCTCAAATCCATACAAAGGCATGCAAACTATAAAAATCTACGTACTTTGTCGATCACCTAGCTACTCCTCGTCGAAGATGACGACGATCTCCGTGCCCGGCTCCGGCAGCATGGACGGCAGCTGCAGCTCCGTCGGACTCCGCCTGCTTCTGCGGGAAGAACGCCCGGTTGGCTTCCACATAGGCCTCATCCTGGATGGACTCCAGGATGGCCTGCTGCTCCGCATCTCGTCGGACTGGGCGACTGGCGATCTCCGCCTCCGCCTGCTCCATGTTGAAGCCCGACAGCTGCTGTTCCGGCAGCTCCTGCTCCTGCTACTCCGCCTTCTCCACCTCCATCGGAGCCATCTCCTCCTCCTCTTCCCCCGGCTGCTCCTCCTCCTCCGGCTCCAGCCAGTTCGGAGGCAGCCCGACAACGATGCGGACGGCGCACACGGCTTGCCTCGCCCGGATCTCTTGTTGGATCTCGTAGCGGCGCTCCGGCGTCAGCATGGCGTAGTAGGTGATCTTGCTCCGGACCATGGCGGAGTGCCGGAGCGTGGGCGGAGCGTCGGACCATGGGCAGAGCGCCGGAGCGGGAGAGGGAGGAGGTGGATGGGTTCGGACTGGCGGCGTGGAGAGGGGGGTGGGGAGGTGGATGGGTTAGGGTTGCGGGACGCCGGCCGGCTTAAATAGCCGGATTTGGTCTTGGGTGGTGAGCCAGAGCGGGGCCACGCGGCGACCGTCGGACCGCCGGGTTTCCGGGCGTTTCTGCGTGGGACCCCGCCATCAGACCGACCATATCCACCCATATTTGGGCTGTATATGGAGGGTGCCGGTCAGACCGGGCGTTTGAGGCCCGTTTGAGGGGGCCCGTCCGGGTCGAAAAATCATGACCGGTCAGTGATCGGACGGGCCGCCCTGGCATTTGTGGCCGGTTTGGGACGCCCGGTTGTAGATGCTCTAAGAATACTTTATCAATTACGTACAAGATATTATCAAATTTTAGAAGATAGTACTCCCTTTGTAAAGAAATATAAAAGCGTTTAGATCGCGATCTAAACGCTTTTATATTCCTTTACGGAGGAAGTAGAACATAAAAAATATAAAATTTGGCATGTATTCCCTATTCTGTCGGTGAGATGCCATTGGATCAGCTTTGTTGGTATGGTAGCTCATCCTATCACGTGGAAGCAACTTCCTTCGTTGCTGTCTACTGACTATTCATTGCATTTTAGTGCTTCTAATAGCCGTACTATTTCCTCCACCGGTCCTTTTCACAATTGCTTCGGTCTCGGTGGTGGCCCTCAGCCCTTACGGCCTTGGCATCTGCTAATGATACGACAGGCGAAATCATGCAATTCTGACAGATATTTATTTTTCCTGTGGAGATGAGGAGAGCTGAATGCCATAATAAAACAACTTCCAATTCCATGATTGATTGTAACAAGCACATGTGCCGAACCATATTGTCAGCATTTTTTTTTTCTTTAAGCAGAGACCTAATTTTCTTGCATTTTCAGAACCTAACTTAGCCTAACTGGACCACTGATCTTCAGTGCTGAACCTGATTAAGTGTGCAGCGCTGTAGTCTTGGGTGCAAAACTTCAAGAGAATATCTTAGGAGAATATTCATGTGGCGAGCTCCTCGGCACTGCATTTTGTTTACCATTTTTCCTCGTGTGTGTGACTGTCAGTTTATTCTCTGCCTTTTTACTGCAATCACTCACTGACATTGTCTGCCCTTCTCTTCTCCTGGATTGGGACCTCTGCTGCACATTCATCTCTCAGTACTAGTATTCTCAAAAAGATATCTCTTCAAGTTTTGTCTACATTAATGAAACTCGAGTTAGTACTAGCATTCTCCTAACATATCTCTGCCATGTCAAATGGTTAGTACATGTCGAATTGTCAGTTAAGTCTCTGCACATTAACGGCACTAGGCTGAGTTAACCCGGTCGTGCTCGATCGGACACGTCGAATGGCCACATCATCTCTGACACGCTGGAGCCGCCAGTCAGAAACATTGTCAAAAGATTGTGAGAGAGCAATCGGTGCTTTTTTGCAGTAACTTGCCTAGAGAGTCCTGGGTTTCTGAACAAAGTTGCAAAAATGGTACTCCCTCTGGGCCAATCCATATTACTTGTCACAGGTTTAGTACAAATTTGTGATCGGAGGGAGTAGTAATGTTGATGATCGCCGATGTGACGGTTTTGAGGAATTTATTTACTCATTCAAAATGTGTGTGTTAGTAATAGGATGGTTTTCCATTATTGTAGACAAATTTACCTTAATTGTTCGTCATGAATATATTTTTTTTTAGGGGATGTTCGTCATGAATATTGATAATGGTTCGAAAACAACATCTTTATAGTATTTCCCAACAAATGTTAATGATCAAAGTTCAGGGAAAAAAAGACGATTTTGCTGCATATAGTTATATGGCTCTGCTGTCTGAGCGTGCAGCCATTAGAAATATGTTTATTAGTTATTACAAAGTATAAATAAAATATTATTTGGCTTGTCTTCTGGTCTACTTGGTTGGTAGCCCATCCCTTCACGTGGAAGCAACTTCCATTCGTTGCTGCCTACTGGTACTATACTCTACTAGCAGTAGCAACCACATTGCATTTGGTGATGGCCTTGCTATCTCCTTCACCAGTCCTCCTCACAATTGCTTCAATGGCAGTGGTGGCCCTCAATGCCTTGGCATCTGCTAATGATGCGATTGGACGAAACCATGCAACTCTGACAGATTCTTTTCCTGTGGACACGAGGAGAGCTGAGAGCCAGAAGGAAACAGCTTCCAATCCATCCATGATTGATGCAACAAGCACATGTGCCAAACGACACTACTGTCAACATTTTCTCTCTGAAATTAGATATCTAACCTAACCTAACTGGCCCAACTGCACCATTGACCTGATTAACTGCTGCCCTGAAGCAGCTTGTAGGTTACGGTCACCATACAATTTGAGAAGAATTTTCATGCGATTGTCAGGTTATTCTCTGAATCTTTACTGCAATCACTCACTGACAGCACTGCCTTCTGTTCCTCGTGTGTGATTGTCCACCACTGTTCTGCACATTCAGAAAGCAGAGCCATGACAGCAATAAACAACAGGAAGACACGACAGTGACCGACGGACAGAGAGACGGGAGGGAGGGAGGGAGCGAGCTCATCTGATCTGCCAACCACCAGCGACCAACAATTTGGTTTGTTCGGTGAAGTGCGTGAGTTTGGTGGATCTGAATCGCTAAAGCTCCCATCTTTCCCCCACACCCCCTCCACCAACGCCGGCAAGAAGAGCAGGGGAGCACGCGGGGATCTCGAATCGAGCTCCCTCCCTCCCATGGCCACCAGGGTCCTCAACACGCTCGCCGTCGCGGCGGAGGGCGGCGGGGGCGGCGGCGCCCTGCCGCTCACCTTCTTCGACGTGCCCTGGATCTTCACCGGCCCCGTGGAGCGCGTCTTCTTCTACCCCTACCCGCACCCGGCCGAGCAATTCCGGGCCGCCCTCCTGCCGCGCCTCGTCTCCTCCCTCTCCGCCGCGCTGGGCAGGTTCTACCCGCTCCTCGGCCGCGTCCGGCCCTGCCCGGACGGCGGCGGGTACGAGTTCTTCTTGCCCGCGGGAGGAGGGGGCGGCGACACCGTCCAGCTCACCGTCGCCGAGAGCGAGGATGATTTTGACGAGCTCTCCGGCGACGGGCCCCGCGACGTCGCCCGGCTCTACTCGCTCGTGCCGCGGCTTCCGGTGGTCGAGGGGAGCGGGGACGGCGGGTTCGCGCTCGCCGCGGTCCAGGTGACCGTGTTCGCCGGGCGCGGGGTCGCCGTCGGCGTGTCCATCCACCACGTCGCCTGCGATGACTCGAGCTACATGCATTTCGTGAAGACATGGGCCGGCCACTGCCGGTTGGCCGCCGGTGGGGAGGATGCCGGCGCTGCGCTGCCGCCCCCGCCGTTCCTTGACCGCGCGGTCATCGCGGACCCCCGAGGGCTTGCCGCGAGGACGCTCGACGAAATGCGGCAGCTGGCGGCCAACGGGCCTCCTCCTCCACCGCCAGCGCCTGCGGTGCCGCCGCCCAAGCTGGTCATCCGGTCGTTCACGCTGGCCCGCGGCTGCATCGACAAGCTGAAGCAGCGCGTGGCCGCCGACGCCAAGGACGCGACCGCGCACTGCTCAGCGTTCACGGTGGCGTGCGCGTTCGCGTGGGCCTGCCTGGCGCGCTCCGCCTCCGCCGACGCCCCCTCCCCCGCCTCCGACGAGAGCGCGCACCTGCTGTTCTCGGTGGAGTGCCGGCGCCGCCTGTCCCCGCCGGTGCCGCAGGAGTACCTGGGCAACTGCCTGCGGCCCTGCTTCGTGGAGGTCGGGGCGCGCGACCTGCTCGGCGCGGACGGCGTGACGACGGCCGCCGCGGCGATCGGCGCGGCCATCCGGGCGCTGGACGGGGACGGCGTGCTGGCGGGCGCGGAGGGGTGGTTCCAGAAGATCCTGTCGCTGGTGCCGCGGCGGCCCATGTCCGTGGGCGGGTCGCCGCGGTACGGCGTGTACGACACCGACTTCGGACTCGGCCGGCCGAGCAAGGTGGAGCTGGTGTCCATCGACAAGACGCCGGGCACCGTGTCGCTGGCAGAGGGCACCGACGGGCAGCGCGGGATCGAGGTCGGCGTGGCGCTGCCGGAGGCCGACATGGCGCGGTTCGCCTCGTGCTTCTCCGATGGCCTGCACCAGCTATGAGAAGAGGATCTTTGCTGGTAGTCACTGTAAGAACAAAAGGAGAATTGCAAAATTGCAATTGTTCGTATATTGTTATTATATAAAACGTATATTTGGGAGAACCGGATACTAAAAATAAAATGAGGCTTATGTTAATGGGATTAATTAGTTGTATTAAGTGAGAGAAGAAGCAAGGGATTCATCGTCAACAAGGCTCGATCGATCATATAATGATCTAGCCGAACAAAGTGCATCATTATTCGGTTGGTGCCAAAACTCAAAAGGGTTTGGTTGGAAATGTTTCCCAACAATAATGTTCGTTGCGTGTATGCATCGTGGGATGAGCTATCAGCGGTGCAGCACAGCTAAGCAAACCCAATGAGATCACCCATCACCCCCGTTTACATGATGACTCCACATCCACTAGCAGGAATGTTCTTTTGTCGGTGCAAACTACTAGTACTCCAAAGCCCGGCTTTCATTCAAAGAAAAAGAAAAGTCTAAGTAGGTTAGATGGTTTTCCTTTATCAATAGAAGTACACCTTCTTCCACAAATGTACCTGAGCAGAGTAATAATCCTTTTTTAAAAAAATTGTCGAATTTACACCTTTAAATATACAATAATAGATTAGTTTGCCCTTAGTCGGTTTTCGAACTGACGATACATTGGTTTTGATGTTCCATTGACCCTCCTCATGTGGAGGAGACGTCGATGTGTTCACCTCTCGTTTCTCCGCCATGTGTGAAACCTTTTTTTCCCTGAGGAGGACGAAGAGTTTAGGCACTGCGGCACTGACATCCACTACCTCTCTCACTACCACCGCGAGTTTCCCACTATCGGTTGCATGAAGCTGCACGGCAGACTACTTGACCATGAGGATCCTTTCGACCACCGGTAGCCACAAAATCGATGAGAAAAAGACACCCTCGTCAGACCTTATGACGTAAGTGATGGCTCAGAGCTACCAAAGGAACGTTCCGTACTTGAGGAAGAATCTGAATGAGGTAAGTCCTATTCCTAATCAACATCTACTTGGCTCAAAACCACCAAAAATGTATGCCACATAAGCTCGAAAACCGACCAATGGGGCGATGTATTTGATACATTATTATATTTGAGAGTGTAAATTAGACCAAAATTCACTTCAAAGAGTATAGTCCGCTAGGTACTTTCTTCATTTCTCAAAGGAGCGGACTTGGTGTCAATGATGATGAATAGAAGTGTGCTCTAATCAACAGCCAAGAGCACTAGTGCCTCACGTTAAGGAGCTCGTATCAAAAGCTACAAGTTTTTTTTTTGTGGGAATTCCTTCAATCTATTCATCTTCAGTCATGGTAGTACAACGAACACCATAATAATAAAAATTACATCCAGATCCGTAGACCACCTAGCGACGGTTATAAGCACTGAAGCAAGCCAAGTCATCATCGCTCCTCCCTTGCTGGAGCCGGGCAAACTAGTTGGAGTAGACAGTCGGGAAGTCGTCGTGCTAAGGCCCCATAGGACCAGCGCACGAACAACAACCGCCGGCGTTGAAGAGTAGCGTAGATCAGAAGGATCCAACCTGAAGGCACACGAACGTAGACGAATTACGACCAGATCCGAGCAAATCCACCAAGGACAGATCCGCCGGAGACACACCTCTACACGCCCACCGACGATGCTTGACGCACCACCGGGACGGGGGCCATGCAGGGAGAACCTTATTCCATCTTCAAGGAGCCGCCGACGTCTCGTCTTCCTGAACATGACACAAACCCTAACGAAACTCAAAGAAACATCTAAAAACGAAGCCCTCCAGCCAACAAGGGTTGCGATCCACCGCGCCGTCTTGGCCCTAAGGCCACCAGAGGAACCCTAGATTTGTTTGGGGAAGGAGGCCACTGTGTGATTGGAACTACAAAGGCTTGATAGCTTAGACAACCAATTCCATCAAGGTAGCTAGCACATGTGTCACAACACATTGTCAACTTCTTAATTATGTGGAGAGTTGGATTTTCCACCTTATGATGCATATTTGTGGCCTAATTAAGAAGAAAAGGCAGTGTGATTTTTCCGTCTTTGTCAAAACTGACGCAATTCTAATACCAGCAACATAGCAATCATGTGTTGCCGTCAGATTATTGATTGCATGTGAAGATGTAAGAGCATGTCTAGCAGACCCCGTATAATGCCACGACCCGCAAAATAACCGTCAAAATACGGGTCCGCGCGAAAAATGATGCCCGATCAGACCCAGCAAACGCGTCGGACCCGTAAAATTTTTTGCGGGGCGCGGCAAAAGTTCGCCCTCAACCTTTAGATTCACGGGGTGGGAGGCCGACCCGAGCTCGCCCCCTATCCGCAGCGAGATTTGGCGCGAGGGAAATTTCCGCGCGGCCGTTCCCGCTTCCCCTCCCCTTCGCCGCCATTGCTCGGCCTCCACCCTCTAGAGTCGTTGTTTGTGCTAACATTCTTAAGGCAAACTTGTCTAACTATGTCTGTACTCAGATATTATTTGTATGACTGACTTATGTATTCGGATTCTCGTGATCCCTGGTCTGTAATATTTGTGGATCTCCGTTTAATTGTGTTAGAGTTGTGTTGTGATATCTTCCCATGAGTCCCGGTGCTTGATCGTGCATGTTTGCGTGTATGATTAGTGCACGATTGAGTCGGGGGCGTCACACACCCGCTCTGGTCCATTTTCCCCGGCCATTCTTCGCCGCCATGGAAGCCTCCCAGCCGTCCCCCGTCACCGTGGATGTCGCGCACGCGCAATCCCCTCCGGCAGATCTCGTCGCCGGCCATGTCGCCCACATCGTCGCTCAAGGCACCACCACGCCTGCCCTCAAGCGGCAGGGCAACGTGGTCATGCAGGGCGGAAATCTGGCTGGCACCGCCGGGAAGGCACGCGCACCCGGCGCCGCCGCTGCTGCGCGATCTGCCCGGCCGCCACCGGAGAAGATGGGAAAGGTTTCGGGCGTGAAGTGCAAGAAGGTTCCTACAAAAAGGCCGGCGCCTTCATCCTCTCCCTCCGCCCTGGCAAGAGGTACCCCAACGATGCCGTTCAACGGCGCTGCTTCCACCTCAAGTGAGGTGTTCGATGAAATAGCCGGAAGGTATGTTTCTTCGATTCCTTCTACTTGCTTCGCATTTCGCCATAGTGGTAGCTCGTGACTTGATGTCACTCACTGTAGCGGTGGTTCGAACGATGCCACTGCCGAGTTCGTCAACTTGTTGGACACCAACACCGTCGACATCGATCAAGCCCCGTTCGCTGATTTCGAGTACAATGAAATGGAGGGTGGCGTGGATGATCACGATGGTGAAGATAAAGTGGATGAGATAGACGAGGGGGTGTATGAGCAAGCGCAAGCAAAAAAAAGCGCGAGATCGAAGAACTACACGATTTTGGAAGACCAAATCTTGATCAAGGCTTGGAGTGCGGTGTCTCTTGATGCTTGCACGGGTACATCTCAAACCGCCAAGAGGTATTGGCAAAGGATCGAAGATCAATACTTCCGCATGATGGGAAAGTATCCCAAAAGGACTCCATGCACCTTTCGGTCACTCCAAGGTCGTTGGGGCGTGATCAAGTGTGACGCCCCCGGCTTAATCGTGCACTAACCATACACGCAAATGCACACGATCAAGCCTAAGGACTCACTTGAAGATATCACAACACAACTCTAAACACAAATAAAAGTCATACAAGCTTTATATTACAAGCCAGGGCCTCGAGGGTTCGAATACATAAGCTCGATGTCATACAAGCATCAGCGGAAGCATTAGATATCTGAGTACAGACATAAGTTAAACAGATAGGCCTTTAAGAAGGCGGGGCAAAATAAAAGCACTAGATCAAAAGGCACAGGCCTCCTGCCTGGGTGCCTCCTAAACTACTTCTGGTCGTCGGAGGGCTCCTCGTAGTAGTACTCTCCAACGGGGTAGTAGTAGTAGCCATAGTCGTTAGCAGGGGTAGCTGGCTCCGGGGCTCCGTCGTCTGGTCACAACATTCGGGTATGGGGAAAAAGAGAAGCAAAGCAACCATGAGTACTCATCCAAAGTACTCAGCAAGACTTACATTAGATCTATTCTATGTATGCACCATTATCAAAGGAAGGCTGTATCGGTGGAGTAGACTGCAGAAATGTCAAAATAGAGCGAAAGCGTAGTCCTATCGAAGACTAGCATCTTCATTGGTCTTGCAGCATTAGAAGAGTGCAGATTAGTACAATAAATAGTAGTAGTAATAAGCAACAACATCGCCTAGAGATCCTTCCTCGACTCCCTGCGAGAAAGCAATCTCGGAGCCATCATATCCATCTATCATCTCAAGTATCCAGTTCTAGTTGTATCAATCGAGATACAACTCCGAGTGTCCGTTACCGAGGATCCGGCTATTCAAATAGATTTATTCTTCCCTGCAGGGGTGCACCAACTTACCCACCACGCTCGATTAACTCCGGTCGGACATACTTTTCTGGGTCCTGCCCGGCCTCGGTCAAAACGACAAGCCGCAACCCGACCTAGGCTCAACAGAGAGGTCAGCACGCCGGACTAACCCTATGCGCGCAGGGGTCTTGAGCCCATCGCCCTTTGCGCTCCAGCACGTTGTGAGGATGGCCGGGAGTAGACCTGGCAACCCACACTTCCAGGCGGTTGCTTTACGCGGTCCAACCCGGCGTGCGCCGCTCAATCGCTGACGTCTAGAGAGCTTCGGCTGATGCATACGACGCAGAGTGCCCATACTTATTCCCGCGTGATGGTTAGTGCTATTAGGCCAGAGGCCTACTCAGATTAAATATCCAAATCGTTAGTGTCTTGGGAGCGCGCGGTAACGAGCAGAGACTCACGATCGATGTGACCCCGTCGTCCCATCTCGTGGACTTGCAGTAAGGGCTGGGAATGCCCGGCCACGCCACGTAGTTATCTCGCGGGTTCCCTCCAAGTCAACCCGACTCCACATTCTCGCAACATTTGCTCGCGCGGGTACCCCTCAGGGCCAACCCGACTTTATCATGGTATCATGTGTAAGTCATAGTAACCGTGTGTCCAAAACACCAAGGGGGAATCCGAGGAATCACCCTCGATGGAATTATCCTGATGTAATCGTCAAGGTGAACTTAGGAGGAATCACCCTCTAGGTTCACTTTTGAAGGGTTGCACGACAGAGTCGTATCGGGAGTGGTGAAGGAGGAATCACCCTTGATGACCACGACCGAATAGCTTCTCTACAGTGTTAACATCAGAAGTGATATACGAGGTATCACCCTCGGCACTCGATAGTAACCCTGTAGTGAGGTGATGTGTTGATCCCAGTCCGTTCGATCAAAACGATCGAGACACTGAAACTATAGCAGGGCAACTTCAACAAGGAAGAGGGGCCACAGATGGTTTCCATCCATCCAATACTAAGCAGTTTGGATAACCGGCAAGTATCAATAGTAGTTACAAAAACAGGCTATGCATCAGAAATAGGATAAGTAGCAGCAGCAACAATTTCTAATGCAAGCAAGAGGGAGAGAGAATAGGCGATATGGGCATGCGTCAAGGGGAGTTGCTTGCCTGGAAGCTCTGCGGCAAAGGAGGGATCGTCAGTGGTGTCGTCGGTCTCCTGAGCTGCGTCGGTTCGGGGGCTATCAGAATAGAAGAGGGGGAAGAAACAATAAATAAAAGCAGACAAATGCAACACAGATGCATGGCAAGATGGTATGCAGTGCTGGTGGTGACCTAAAGCAATGCTATATGTCGCAGATGAGGCGGGAAAATATCTGGGCGTTTAGGCCGATTTCGGTATACTGAACCGGAGGGGAAGGTTCCATGTTCAGGTAGATAGGAGTGATGGTTAAGCATTTTGACCACATATACGGATTCGTCTCATTTTTCTGATCGTTTTTCATATATATAACATTTTCATCCGAGCTACGGCTATTTTTCTATGATTTTCTAAAGTTTTATACATTTTCTGGAATTATTTTAATTAGTAAATTCAGCAGAAAAGGAAATATGATGTCAGCATGACCTGGGGGTGATGTCAGCAGTCAACAGACTCGCTAACCCGTCAAACCTGACCAGTGGGTCCCACTGGTCAGTGTCAGAGGGTTAATCAAAGGTTAATTTAAATTAAACTAAGTTTAATTAGCAGGTAGGCCCCACATGTCAGTGGCTAATTAGGTTAACTAATTAAGTTTATTTAGCAAATTGTTTTAATTAGACTAATTAAGCGGTGGGGCCCGCATGTCAGTGACTGGGAGTGCCCAATCAGCAGTTGACTGGGTCAACCCAGTCAACTGGGGCCCGTGGGGCCCGCTGGCACTGACCCTGGGGTGGCCCAGGTCAGCCACGCTGGCGGCGGCCGGCGTTTCACCGCCGGCGACCTCCAGACGTGGCGGAGGGCCTTGGCCCTCGTCGGAAACCGCCTACGCGCGGCCATTTTGCTCGCGCGAGGGCGCGTTCGAATGGGCGGACGATGTCGCGTCGAGTGGTGGCGGTGGCGCAGCCGGACTTGGCCGGAATCGGCGCCGGCGACAAGCAGAGGCGGCGGCGCGTACGGGTGCTCGACGGGAACGGTGCTAGGGGGCTCGGGAGAGCGCGTGCGCGTTGTGCTCCTGGGAGCACCAGGAGTGCGACGGCGGGCGCGGACGAGCTTGACAACGGCCACAACGACGATGACGAGCTCGTCGGCGGTGACGCGTTCGGGCGCACGCGGAGCGGCGACTACGGCGACGGATACGCTTGGGAAAGAGAGGGGAAAGGAAGAGAGGCTCACCGAGCAGGCACACGATGGCCTGGCGAGTGAATGGTAGCACAGGGCGGCCGGAATCGACAGAGCTCGTCGGCGACCGGAGAGGAAGAAGACGGCGGCGATCTGGCATTGCAGGGGCTCCGAGCTCGAGGCGGTGGTCGTAGGCGACATAGCAGTCGACGGTGGAGGAGAGGGACATGGTGGCGAGGAGCGGGGAGCGCGGTGGCCGCGGAAACGACGGCGGGCGACGACGGTTGCGCTCGGTGGGGAGGAAGAGAGCTCGAGGGAGAGGCGAGAGAGGTGAGGGGAGAGTGGCGAGGCGTCCAGGGGGAGTAGATGGGGCTCGCCCTTATCCCCTCAGCGTTGGTGGCATCGCGGTGTCGCTGTTCCGCCGGAGCACGCCGGCGCGGCCACGGGCGCGTCGACACGCACAGGAGAGAGAGCGGGAGGAGAGAGAAAGAGGCCGGCTGGGCTGGGCCGTGCCACTGTGCACTTAGGCCCAGCTCAGTGTAACTGTTAGGGCCCTTTTTAATTTTATTTTCTGTTTTCTTTTACAGAGGGTTTTAGAAATATTCTGAGCTGCCAAATGACTTTGTAAAAATATGGAACTTGGCCACATAAATACAATGGAATATTATGCACTGCCACAAAAAGTTTGGGCAATTTTGGAATCCTTTTGAATTTTTCAAAAATGGAAATAGCATTTATAGTGCTATTTTTGCACTGTTTTAAATGCTTAGCCCACATTTTGGTTGATGGTGATGTTGTTTTCCTTAACAACAAATTGTTTTGGAATATTTGCTAGATCATGAACATTTTTCCAGCAACTTTTGATCAACTTCAAATTGCACTTTGAATTTGAATTGATTTCAGAGAAGGAATTTGAAATGAGATATGAAATCATTGTGATCAAGCTCTGCAAATGAGGATGACTAGTCATGATTAACAAAAGGTCACAGTGCTTTATTACATAGGGGTGTTACAATTCTCCTCCTCTAAACGAAATTCTCGTCCCGAGAATTCAGGAGGTAGCAGAAAAGAGGTCGGGGTATTCCTCCCGAAGATGATCCTCGCGTTCCCAAGTGGCTTCATCTTCTGTATGATTTGACCACTGCACTTTCAGGAACTTGGTCATCTTCTGGCGGGTCCGACGTTTAGCGTGATCGAGAATGCGGATCGGATGCTCCTTATAAGATAGATCATCTTGCAATTCGAGCAATTCATGATCCACTTCTCGGTGCGGAGATTCCTTGAAGCAACGACGAAGCTGCGACACATGTAAGACGTCGTGGATATGAGAGAATTGCGGCGGCAACTCCAATTTATATGCCACCTGGCCATGTCTAGCGAGAATGCGAAAGGGACCAATGTAGCGTGGAGCTAACTTGCCCTTGATCCAAAGCGGTGAGTGTCCTTCATAGGAGTGACACGCAGATAAGCTTGATCACCAGGTTCATAGGTTAAACCCCATCGTTTGCGATCGTAATTGCTCTTCTGGCGGTCCTGAGCCGCCTTGAGATTTCTCGGACAATACGGACTTGCTCTTCGGCGTGTTGGATAATATCCGGACCCACAAGCGGTCGTTCCCTAGTTTCTGACCAATTCAGAGGGGTTCGACACTTACGTCCATAAAGCACTTTGAGGGGGGCCATTTTCAAGCTAGCTTGATAGCTGTTGTTATAAGAGAATTCCGCATAAGGGAGAGATTCTTCCCACTTCTTGCCGAAGGATATAACACAGGCCCGAAGCGTGTCTTCAAGAATCTGATTGACTCGCTCGACTTGGCCTTGGGACTGGGGGTGATAAGCTGAACTCCAGGTAATATGAGTTCCCATAGCCTTTTGGAAACTTTCCAAGAACTTTGAGGTGAAAAGGCTACCACGGTCCGAACTGATCTACTTCCGAATACCATGTAGTGATACAATTCTGGAGATATATAACTCTGCTAACTGACTAGCAGTGATCGTCTCCTTGACTGGCAGAAAGTGTGCAACCTTGGAAAGCTGGTCCACTAGTGCAGAATCGGGCTATTGTCCCGGTTCGTAAGGACCTTTAGTGCCGGTTCTGCAACCAGCACTAAAGTGTGGGGATTAAAGCCCCCCCTAGTCCCGGTTCAACACGAACCGGGACCAAAGGCCCACCACGTGGCAAGAGCCCGCGCCGGGGGGCTGGGGGCCTTTAGTCCCGGTTTAGGGGTTTACGATTTATTTTTCCTTTTAGTTTCGTGTTTTCCATTTAATTCTTTTTCATTTCAAACATATTTTATGCTACTACATATTGTACACGTTATGCATATATATAAATAGAATTTCTCATAGAACCGATCATATATATATATATATATATATATATATATATCATCGAATTTCTCGCATGACTATTCACATACACATGTATATATATACAATTTCTCCTACAATTTGCAGATCATTACATGGAGGCATTACAGCTTGTAATAGTATTCTTCGTTGGGAACTATGACCTGGTCGAGCAAAAATCCCGCTATTTCCTCTTGAATTGCTCGTACGCGATTCTTTGGTATTAGCTTATCCCGCATCTCCTTCATCTTTAAAGAAGGAGATCAATATGCATGTATTAGTTGTGTGTATATATATTAGATAATGATGTAAAAATTGTGAATAGTGTTCTGGCAAACGTACCCATTGCTCTCTATCACTTCTGCTCCTTTCGAACGTCATCATGCGAATGTTCTCGCAAACGTAGTATGCACATAAATCAGTCCCCGGCGCCTGCTTCAGGGCCTTTACGAGAATAGAATTCAATCAGATAATAATTAATCAAGCATGATAATGGTATTGAAACTAGAATTAAAGAGATGGTAGCTAGCTAGTACTAGCTACTTAATTAATTACCTTGGGTCGTACCCATTTCAGCTTTTGTTTCCATGGGCCTTCAACCTGTTTGATGAACTTTTCCCAAGCCCTGCCCGCCGGTAAAGAAAATGAATAAAGGAGTTATTAATTAGTTGATATCAGGAAATGACGAACTAAAGAGGCCGACATATAGTTCGATAATGATTGAAATTACCTGTCGACCATCCCCCTCATGATTGCATTGTCATTAACGTCTTTAAGTAGTGAGTCCAGTACTTGAACTCTTCCCTCGTCAACTTCAATGATTAGCAGGATCCAGTGAAAACTGCATGCGCACATGTTTGTATAATTAAGCGGGCATGTGCATAACTCATCAACTACACTTATTAACATCTAGTAAGCAAAAACAGAATTTGTAGTACAAAATAGTGTGACTCATCCGAAGTTGTAAGGAAGTAGTATTTCTGGTTGGGTGTTTAGTCGCACCAAGAACTCTAGCAAGCTTTTCTCTGTGTATGGTCGATCATATTCACATGACCATGTCTCTTGATTAATGGTATTTGGGTCAATGAACCCAATGCCATAGCGTCCAGCTTTTTTCATTTTATACATCTTCATTCTGCATAATACCAGAGAAAAGAATATAGTGAGGATAATTACAGTTAATGAACGAGCACTACAACTAGCTAGAGACTTAAATTACAGAAAGAAATCACTTACAGACAATAGCAACTAACGATAGATTTGTCGAGTGCGTCTTGATTGAATAATTGAAATAGTTCTTGAAACTCAACCCATAGAGCCTTTTCATGGAAGTAATGCTCTGCCTTGACTCTCACCATGAGGGACTCTCGATCGGTAGTCTTTACTTCTCTCATGTACCATTGATGCAATTCATACATTCTCGTTGATAGACGCTTGATCTCCTCAGGCTTGACCAGAGGTTCGCCGCAGGCATATTTCCGTTTTAGTTCCTCCTCTTTAAACGTTTCTGTGACGCCCCCGGTTCAATCGTACACTAGTCATACACGCAAACGTGTACGATCAAGCCCAGGGACTCACGGGAAGATATCACAACACAACTCTAAACACAAAAAAACGGAGGTCCACAATATTACAGACCAGGGATCCGAAGATCCGAATACATAAGTCAGTCATACAAATAATATCTGGGTACAGACATAGTTAGACAAGTTCTGCCTTAAGAAGGCTAGCACAAACAGCGACACTAGATCAAAAGGCGTTGGCCTCCTGCCTGGGAGCCTCCGATCCTACTCCTGGTCAGCTGGCTCGATCCAGTAGTACGTGCCCTCTGGACCCGCCTGGTAGTAGGCTCCGGTGGTGACGTCTGGCTCCTGGACTCCATCATCTGGTGTATCATCAAGGTGGGGTATATGGGGGAAAAGAGAAAATAAAGCAACCGTGAGTACTCATCCGAAGTACTCAGCAAGCAAGGATCTATACTACATATGCAACATTATCAATGGAGAAAAGGCTGTATATGTGGACTGGGCTGCAGAAATGCCAGAATAGAGAGAAAGGCCTAGTCCTATCGAAGACTAGCATCTTCAAACATCTTTTCAAAGCCATCATCTTGCAGCAGTAGAAGAGAGTAGAATAGCATTTTATTTAGCAAACATGTTGAAGTACAGCTCAAAGATCCTTCCTCGACTCCCAGCGAGAAAGTAATCCCGAAGCTTCAATTAAGTAACAAGTATCCAGTTTAAGTAGTAGATCGGGATACACAAACTGAGCGTCCTTTACCGTAGGACCGGCTATCGATAGAAGATTCATCCCTGCAGGGGTGCACTACTATTACCCAACACGCTCGATCAACTCTGGCCGGACATACTTGCTGGGTAATGCCCGTCCTCGGAAGATCAACACGAAGCAGCGCTCTACCTAGGCTCAGCAGAGAGGTCAGCACGCCGGACTAACCTATGCACCCAGGGGTCTCGGGCCATCGCCCTGGGCACCCTGCGCGTTGCGTGGCTGGCCGGGGTGCAGGCGCGACACTGAACTCGCCAGTGAAGTATCCAGCCCAATCCCGACGATCAGCCCGCACGGTGAATCGTGACGTCTGATAAGCTTTCGGAGAAACGTACATCGCAGAGGGCCCCATAACCATAATCCCGCGTGGTGGTAGTGCGTATAGGGCACGTCGACCCACTCAGATCACACACCCGAATCCAATAGGCTCAATTAGTATCAAGCGGAGACAATCAGAGTCTCTGATGCTCCGCCACAATGTCACACTCGAGTGCCCTTCCGGCACACCCGAAATCATAGATCCGCAGCGGGTACCCACCAGGGTGGACCCGCCTGTGACAAAGGTCAAGTAACCGTGTGGTCATAATCATCAGGGTGAACGTATGAGGTATCACCCTCGAGGTTCACACTGAGGGGTTGCACGACAGACTCGTATCGGACATGGAGAAGGAGGAATCACCCTCGATGACCACGACCGAACAGCTATGCTGCAGAGTATTCATCAGGAGTGCGTTACGAGGTATCACCCTCGGCACTCGATAGTAACTAAGCAGAGTCGTACAACTAAGGGGGATGTGAAGTGAGGCGTCTGTCTCTGATCGACGATCACGTTGATCGAGTCGTCGATGAACAAGCAGGGGCGACAAAGTAAGGTGGTGGGGTCACAGATGGTTCATACCAACCTATACTAAACAGTTTATCATAGGCAGGTAAGGTAGCAATGAACAGGTTACAACAGCAGGCTATGCATCAGAATAGGAGCATACATTAACAGTAGCGAAATTCTAATGCAAGCAGGAGAATAGAATGGGCGATATCTGGAATGCTCAAGGGGGGGGGGGCTTGCCTGGTTGCTCTGGCAAGAGAGGGAGGTCGTCAACGGGCTGCTCGTCGGTAGAGTAGTCGTAACCTGGTGCAGCGTCGTCGGTCTCAGCGTCTATCGAGAGAAAGAAGGAGGGGGAGAGAAACAATAAATTCACGGCAATAATGCAAACAACATGTATGACATGTCTAAATGATATGCCGGGGTGTTCTACTGCCTAACTAAATGATTTAGTTAATTTAGGAATTTATTCGGATTTATTTAATTAAAGTTGGGCACTATTCCTTTATCGAAATCGGTCTAATTGTTCAACGTTCTTATAGTTGCGGGCGTCTGACGGGAATACAGAGGGCGTATCCGGGTTCGTATCGTCGTTCTGAGCAAGTTTCATGTATAAAATATTTTCATCGGAGTTACGGTTTATTTAATATGATTTTCTAAAGTTTTTATTAATTTCTGAAATTTAATTAATTATTTAATTCAACATTATCCGAAACAGTGCTGATGATGACATCAGCATGACCTCATGCTGATGTCAGCGGTTAATTAAGTTAATTACTAATTTCTGTTTAATTAACACTAATTAGTTAATTAGATTAACCTAATCAGGATTAATTAACTAATTAATTAATTAATTATTTTAATTATTTATTTTTTTATTTATTTATTTCTTTTTTTTTTAAACGTTTTTAGGGCGTGGGCCCCATTCGTCAGCGTCACAGGGGGGTTTCGGGCCCCACTGGGCAGTGGCCCAGGGCACGGGCGCGGGCGACAGGCACGGCGCGCAGCGCGTGTGTGCACGGCCGCAGTCGGGCACGCGCGGGGGCCGGACGCGGGCGCGGGCGGCGGGCGGGGCGAGGCCGGAGGGGGCGTGGGACGCGCGCGGTGGCCGGAGCGGCAGCGGGCGGTGGCGCGCGAGTGGCAGCGCGAGAGGGGGGGCGCGGTGCGCGCGGGCGAGCGCGGGCGAACGGCCGAGGCGAGCGAGCACTGGCGAGGCCGCGCGCGGGTGCGGGGCGGCGCGCGTGCGCGCGCACGGGGCAGGGGAGGGGGAGGCCTGGGGCCTCACCGAGATTTGCAGGGACGGGGCAGCGGGCTCGAGCTCATGGAGGGGGTCGGGACGGGGGTGATGCGGGCGTCGCGTCGAGCGTGCGAGAGGGCTCGGGGTGGAGGCCGGAGACGACGGTTCGACGGGAGGCCGGCGTCGGTGGAGTCCGGCGAGGCGGCGAGGTCCAAGGGCGAGCGGCGGTCCGCGACGCGCGGAGACGAGGCGGAGACGGGGACGTCGGTCGGCGCGTCGGGGCGAGCGCGCTGGCTCGGGCCCGAGCGAGGGCACGTCGGGGACGAGGTCGTCGGCGGGGATGCGCGGAGCTCCGGCGGCGGCTCCTGGCGCGGGGGCGAGGTCGCGCGGCGACGAGCGACGGGATCGGGTTTCCCCGATCCAGATCCAGTCGAGGGAGGGGGCGACCGGGGGGGGGGGGGGAATGTGGATCGGGAGGGGGGCTAGAGG